>JAMJFZ010001582.1:4502500-5899503 GCA_026225945.1 Cricetomys ansorgei
CTCTTGGGAATTTTAAGTCTGTGCATCTGTAGAAATCACAGCTACTAAACTGGTCTATTTCTTCCAAGTAAATGAAACGTTGTTTCCAAGTAAGTAAAATGATTTTTTTTAACTGAATTTCTCCATAAAAGTAAAGTAGGATTTTAGCTAAATAACTATCTCATCACACATATCTCAATGAAGTCTGTTAAAAAGTTATCTTTGCTGTGCTGGGGCTAGAACTCAGGGCTTTACACATACTGAGCAAGTGCCATCCCAGTGAACTACGTCTCCAACTCTTCAGAGGTCATTTAGACAGTAGAACACTAATATAAATATTCTCAAGACAGAAAGACTGCAAGAAAAGCCATGTGTTTGGCAAGTGTTAAAAGGCCACGACTAAAACTCGATAAACTCAAGGTTCTTTAAAGCCATGCAAAATCAGACCAAGGCTATCACTTTATTTAGATATCTTTATTGTCTTACAATGTGCCAGAAGGACTAAAATGACCCTCAGAATGCTAGACGAATAATTCCCTAACACTGCTTTGAATAGCACTGCTGTGATTTCTCAAATATAGTGCCCTAAAGCTCTGTGTGTGCGTACGGTCAGGGTGGGAGGGGTGGGGTGTCTCTAGGTGTCGGTGTGTGTGTGTGTGTGTGTGTGTGTGTTTGCGGTTATGTTCATCATGCATCTGTGTGTGGATGTTGTATGTGTGTGTGGGTATGTGTGTGTTGTCCATATGTTTATGTGTGTATTTGAGTATGTGTTTGTGTGTTGTATGTGTTGTGTGTGTGTGTTTGTGTGAATGTGTTGTTGTAGACCTGGAGGTGCCTCAAAAGAATTAAACGTGCCAGGTGTCAGTAGTGCTCGCCTTTAATCCCAGCACACCGGAGACAGACACATCTACAGAATGAGTTCTAGGACAGTCATGGCTGCACAGAGAAACTCTATCTCAAAAATTAAAAAAAAAAAAAATTGTCATGAACATTATTTCTAAAGTTAAGGTGCTTATGGAAGATCAGCATCTTCTTGAAACTAGTGAGAAACAATTACGCACGACCATCTGGCCTGGCTGCAGCCGAGGAAAAGTGAAGAAAGAATATAAATAGGGATCATTTCTTGGATTCAGGATATTTGAGAATGAAAACAAAATTGCTGACCCAGTGTTTAGAATATAATGCCTTGAAATTATCTACTGGTTGTCAGAATTCTTCTTTTGATATCTCTATTCCCGAGCTAACACATATGACTAGATTAAAGTGTCTACATTTGGATACTTTAATTTTTTAATTGGATCATTACAAACTACCCAGTTGATTCAATTAAAGCAAAAAGTAATTTTTTAATTAATCTCTTGCCTGCCAGTGGAAGGCACAGTGACTTAATTAAGCAATATGCTTAGTAATTGAAAGACTTTCACAGTAAAAACAATTCAAACTTTTGTGATATGGGTTGAAACATATGCAATATTACTTAGGTCAGAATTACACATTATTTTTAATAATCCAATTTTGTCCTTGAGTTCTTATTGTCAGTGATAATTGAGAAACATGTAGTGTCTACTTAAAATCAACTATCCCTTTTATCTAAAATTGTCTTAATCAAGCCATGATTTTAACTCAATAAAGATATTTCTTATGCATGGATGGTCTTCTTTCTTCTTCTGTTAACACTGTTCTGAGTGGAGAGGAAGGCTTGCATAAGGTTATGACAGTATAAATGAACTTCTGGCCTGCGTGCAGTTCTCCCACTTTGAGTTGTCCAATACAGTAGACACTAATCACATGAAGCAATTAGAACTTGCAAGTCGGTACTCCAGTTAAAGATGCACTATCAACAGAAAAGGCACCCTAGATTTTGGAAGATTTTACCTAAAAGAATATGAAATATTGTGTTGATTGGTCACATTATATATTATACAGGTTATTAATACTTCTATAGTGATTATTAGTGGGGTTAAAATATTTTACCACATTTGACTAAATAAAATATTGAATATTAAAAAATTGATTTCACTTCCTTTAGCCTTTTAAATGTGGCTAGCAGGCAATCTTAAATTGCATGCGCACCTTGCACTGTATCCATTGGACAGCACCCTGCGATTCTGTCTCTAATGCAGACAGCTGTTCTGTTTCCTCAGCAACTGACATTGGCATCTACAAAGGAATGTGCTCTGCGTAATGACATCACTGATGGGAAACAGCTTCCCCAGCGTGGCCTCCACTTGTAACTTGCTCCCTAGCTCCCACTTTCCTTCTCCGTCCCAAGGTGTTTTGATCTGCCAGCCATTTCTTGCAGCATGTCTGCTTCCTGCCTAAGCTGTGCACAATACTCCAGGACGATCTGCTTTGATTGCTCCCTATTCTTTTAATGAGCTATGGTGGCACATCAGGACAACACAGTAGAAGCCTGGCGGCTCAGATTCGATCCTGAACTATGACAGAGTTATTGTCATCTTGCCATACTCCTGCTTTGCCCAAGGCCCCAGAATGAGTGCTTCCTGCCATGAACCAGTCACTGCTTCTTCTCTGTTTGCAAACCTTCCAACTCTATCCCCTCTTCTCCATCACATTAGATTTCTCCCTTCTCCTCCTGCCTGATGGGTAGTCCCCATCCACTATGTTGTTTACGGCTTTTAAACCATGAATTATGGTGAATTTCTGTAAATATGAGTTCTTGAGATCTGGCTATTGATGTTCAAAGAAAAGACTTCAGCATAAGGAGAGAGCTACTGAGCTCTAAAGAAGAATATGGCGTAATCACTAATAAATGCACAACTTGTGATTTGACCCAGACTGCTAGGATTTCTTGCTTCCTGTCTGTGCATAAAGCTGTGAGTCCCTTTCTTTATTGTGTGTTAAAAACAGGGGCAGGCTCAGCAGGTGAAGGTGCTTGCTACCAAGCCAGGCTACCTGAGTCCTATCTCCAGAATCCACGCTGTAGAAGGAAACAACAGAGTTCTACAAATTGTCTACCCATCCAGACACATGTGCCACCTACACACACACACACACACACACACCCCAAATAAATAAATAAATTTTTAAAAAATAAAAGAAAAAGAATAGACTCTATTCAAAAAATAGCTATAGACTTTCATACAATTACACATAGCAATTTAAAAAAAAAAAAATGAAGCAGTACAGAAAAAGCCAAATAAGAAACAGCCTCAAATACTAGCACCAACACCTGTTATAAATTGCTACTCACAATTTGGTGAATATTTCCCAGACTCTATTATTCCAGATTCCTGTGTTTATCGATTTGAAATTACTTTTTACACTTACTGTCTTTCTAGCTGATAGAATCTTGAAGACATATTTTCAGACTAATAAATATAGAATTGGTTTTTAACAGCCACATAGTATTCTACTTCAGGATTGAACCTATCTTTCTTGTCTAGTCCCATGTGAATGGATTGCCCGTGGTACGCTAACAGCAGCAGGGGAGACACGCTAAGACATGTATTACTCTGCACCATACAATCACCCCTCTGTACTTAGTTCTTGGAGGCGAGATGCTGGGTCTAAGGCTATGCACATTTGACATCCTGACGCATTCTGATGCATTCCTTCCAGGAAGAGACTTATTAACTTATTTGTCCGCAAGGAATGAGAAGGTCTGTTTTCCCTCCTGCAACAAATGGGCCATTGAAACCCTTTAAAAGATGTAGACGCTACCTTTCATGGATCTCAGCTATAGAGTTTGATTATTAATAAAGTAAAACACATCTTCATATTTACTTTTTCAATTGTTTCCACATATATCACTCACTTGATAAGGCCGACTATTTTCTATACATTTTTCTTATGAATCCATTCAATTGTACATTGTGATTATTAACACTTCAACATGTGTTGTGAATTTTTCATACACCTTTCAGTTTGTAGGAAGGACTCATTGCCATAAAGCTGTTTTATTTGTTTCTTAGTTCCCTACATAGCCCTGGCTTTCCTGGAACTCACTCTGTAGACCAGACTAGCTTCAAACTCATAGAGATCCATCTGCCTCTTCCTCCCAAGTGCTGGGATTAAAGGTGTGTACTACCACAGCCCAGCACTGAGGATGTTTTAAAGTTTAATGGAATTTCTATTTTCTGTAGTAGTTTCCAAATGATGAAATATATACACACATTTTATCCAAGTTTTTTACATTTAACTCATTGATTTACATAAAAGTTTGTAAGGATCTAAAAGTAAGAATTAAATAGCTTTTTTAAATCACTAGTCGATTTAAAATGCCAATTAATGAATAATCCATCATTTACTCCACTAGCTTGAATATGTCTTTATTTATATATTTAACCCTATTTTTTAACTTAACTAATTTTTTAGTAAACTCTCACTATGTGGCTCTGGCTGGCCTAAAACTTGCTTTGTAGAACAGATTGGCCTTGAACTTACAGATATCCACCTGCCTCTGCCTCTTGAATGCTGGAATTAAAGGCCCTTGCATCCAGCCTTCTATGTAAACCTATCTATCTACCTCTGAGTCAATAACACAGTTTTAGAAGCTTTTTGTGTTTTGCTGTACCAAGGATTGAGCCTGGAGGCCTCACACATGCTGGGCAAGTATCCTGTTACTGATATATATATATATATATATATATATATATATATATATATATATATATATATATATATGCTTATATATAATATATATATGCTTAGCTCTTTTCTCACTACATTTTCAGACTGACCTCAAACTCACTCTGTAGCCCAAGCAAGCCTTGAACTTGAATTTCTTCCAAGTAATTGGCCACAGGACTGTGTCACTAAGCTCAGCCACCCTGTTCTAAATGTTAGCTCTACAGTACATTTTAATATATGGTGGGGGGCACGCAATTTTCCCTTTTCACCTGGACTTGTCCCCAAGAAGCTGACCTCTTTGGAACTACAACACAGAATCTTTGGCCTCTTAACTTCTAAGTGGGCCTGGCCAAAGAGCAGATGGAGAGACTAACGATGGTGAGGTCTAAATCCCAATTCTCTAAAGAGGGGACAGGATGGGAAGACTGGAATGTGCTCAGTTGGTGGAGAGCTTGCCTAGCATTCATTAAGCCCTGGGTCCATTCCCCCATGGGCATGGTGGAGCACACCTGTATTCCCTGCTCTTGAGAAATGGAGGCAGAAGGATAAGGAATTGAAGGCTGTCATTGGTGTCCTGGCTAGTTTTATGTCAACTTGACACAAGCTGAAGTCATCTGAAAGGAGGGAATCTCAATTAGTGGTTGAGTCGTCTGAAAGGAGGGAATCTCAATTAGTGGTTGATGGGGGGAGGGCACAGCCCATTGTGGATGGTGCTACCCCTGGTCTGGTGGTCCTGGGTTCTATAAGAAAGCAAGCTGAGCAAGCCAATAAGCAGCACCCCTAGCCTCTGCATGAGCTCCTGCATCTGGGTTTCTCCCCTGCTTAAGTTCCTGTTCTGACTTCCTTCCATGATAAACAATGATGCAGACATGTAAGCCAAATAAATCTGTTCCTCCCCAAGTTGCTTTGGTCATGGTATGTCATCACAGCAATAGTAACCCTAAGCAATACAGTTGGCTGTATAGTGAGTGTGAGGCGAGTTATATGAAATCCTGTTACGAAAGAAAATAAGGAAGAAATGAAGAAAGGAATAAAAGAGGGAAAAAATTCAGACTTCCCAAAATCAGACTTCCCATCAGTTTTCTAAACCTCAGTTTAATGTCTCCTTTCCTTTTTGATTCAGTCTTGGCAGTTATAACATGACATCCCTGTCTTGTGGCCACGACACCCCAATCTTTGACCCCTTCCCTGCATCCCCTCAAAGCTTCCTTTGCCCCTTGTCTTATAGGAATATATGAGATTTTCTTTCAGACTCATCTGAGTGTTCCAGGGTTAGCCCTCCTCTCCCTTTCTGTAACTTAGTTACATCTTTTTCCACATAAGGCAATTTTCACGCTTTGCCATAGAAAATGATAGTTAAAGATTTCAGAGATTTGAATGTAAGTTTATCAGCGTGAGGCATCATTCAGCACTACACCAATCAAATTACTATAAATTGAAGATAAAGTGTAAACAGGAGAGGCAACTCTTCCCCAGTTCTTTCTCTCTCTCTCTCTTTCTCCTGTCTCTCCCCCCATACATAGAAATAGGAAGATTATAAATATTCAAAGTAACGTAACAACATGAACCACGACCATTAAAAATACTCATAGACAGCAGGAGATGTGGTTCAATAATAGAACACTTGCCAATAATGTGAAAGCTCCTGGGTTTGATTGCCATCGTGATATGCAAAAGTAATTATTCTGTTGTCTAATAGCCTTCATTGAGAAATCTGTCTTAGACAAATGTATTTTAATATGAACAAGCAAATTATTCAATTTATTTACAAAATGTACATAATCTTTTTGTCTTTACTTAGAAAATTTATGATGTTATTCATACATTTTATGATGAGCATGCATTACTTTAGCAATCAATTGTTTATTTTTAGTTTAGTCACTGAAATGTGGGTTAAATTCACAAGAAAAGACTACACAACTAGCAATAAAAAAATCTGAAATTAATTACCTAAATATTTAAAAGCCTTATTGTTATAGAAGTTTATTTTTAGTTCTGTATAAAATAATTGTTTTGTGCACTGTTGGGGGAATGGCTACCTAGGTGTTGGCATTCTGTATTGTCTGCAGGTGTTGACTTTCTGTTTGATTGCTTATGATCTGCACCCGAGGAGTTCTGAACCAATAAAAACACCTTAGCTGAGATACTCAGGGTTCCTCTGTCGAGTATGGCACTGGCCATGATGGTGGTTCCCTCTGCTGAGGTCTGGAAAGGTGTGCACCTATGATTATGCCTCCTTATCTTCTTTGGTGAGCTGATACCATAGGCATACAATGACAAATGGTGTCTGCCATGATGGTTGTTTCCTTTGCTGAGGTCTGGCAGGGCTTCCACCTATGCAGATGCTTCCTTGTCTCCTTGCTGAGCCACTACAGCAACCTAACTGCTACACTATATGGCAAATTTCCAGAGCTAAGCAAAGCCAATTTAGATTTAAATTCAAACTTTGAGGAAATGTGATTAAGCCTCCAAAGATGCTAGGCTTCATCTATCTCTAGAGAAGATTGAAAAATAAAAAAAACCACATATGTAAGTAAAATTGGCATAGTCTGTAGGACCCCTTACAAGAGGGACAGAATCTTAAGAAGTCATCATGTTTACTTTATTACCCAAAGGCAAGCTCACAAGAGGGAAAATTTTTAAATTTTTAAAATAAATATTTAGAAAAGAGAAATCCAGTTATCTCCACTGGGCTCCATGCTCTTAAATACATCCATTATATCTGACGGTTCTGCAGGTTAAGACACTAGGGAAGATATGCAAGGTATACATTTTGGTGCAGGGCAGGGACAGTTGTAAAAAGAGGGGAGGAATGTTGCTTTAATTCTATATTAAATCTGGCTACAAATAGCATAAAATTATTTTATGACTATAACAGACTCCTATATGAATTCTGGCTGAAGATATTGAAAACAGAATAATTATTAGAAGGACCATCTTTATGTTAAAGATTAGAAATTAAAATTCTCCTTATATGTGGAAGGTTTTTAATGTTCCACATTCAGTGAGAAGGAATATATTCAGCTTTTATCAACTTAAAGCAATCGCTTTCTTCAGTGACACAAATGCCTTCTTCATACTGTTACGTATAGTTAGATGGGACCTGAGGGCTCCACTTAGCCTTAAAATATAGTTACGGAGAATTTTTTTAGCATGAGCTTATTTAGTAGTTATTAACTTCAACTCTTCAATACATTACTCAATAGATTTACCAAAAAGCAAATACCCTCCAGATCCTGACTCAGAGTGCCTCAGAAGAAACAATGGCTTTCCCGTTCATGACACACAAAACATCTTAAGGATTCAGACAGTGTGGCCAAAGGACTCTTCTCTTCCATTATATACAAAGATTTTCAAAGCCTTTATTTAACCTCTCGAGATTATGCAGAAAATGTGCGTACAGTTTCCTCAAGGAGAGAAAAGTCAGTTTGGGTGATTAACCATGAGAAGATGAAGCACAAAGGGGAGAAGAATAATCAAAGAAGACCTGCTCAGGTTGTGTAGTTACACTGAAAATGTAGATCTACTTAAATGTATTGATTCTCAAGGCAAGGGTTACAGAGGGAGTAACTTCAGAGGGAGTAACTACTGCACACAGTGGACTTATGTTTAGAGCAACCTATTTTGATTACAGCAAAGAGATCTAGGGTTTCTTACTATTGCTTGTGGAAAGAATTGTTTAAAATGTGGGAATAGAATCTGAGAGTAAATAATGATATACGTATTTCAAACATACATGCATAGAGCTACATAAACTCCTAAGGATGTGCAAGTGTTGTCTTTCACCATTTTTAGCGGAAAAGTCATGAGAAGATGGAAATATTCATTTCAGGAGCAGTGCTAAGAAGGCGTAAGGAATTAAGAAAAGCCATTTATATAAGTAGTCTAGGACTCCACATAGACACGCTAGACAACTATAAGAAATGATAGGGACATGGATTGGTCATTTTTGATGTAGTTTTCTTTTTGATAAAAAGTAATCTAAAAATTGTCTATAGGTGTATATGGAAAATTTTTCTGTTGTACAATGAGCACACAAGCAATATTTTGCTCGGTGCCATAATGATAGGACTAGGATGAATTTTGGTTTTGTCTTTTTATTTTTCTGTGTTATAGTGATATCTCTAAGTAAACAAATATCTTTACAAGTTGGGAAATTTTTGTTTATTTGTTTGTTTGTTTTTTGATACAGGGTTTCTCTGTGTAGCTCTAGCTGTCCTGGAACTTGCTCTGTAGACCAGAATGGCCTCAACTCACAGAGATCCACCTGCCTCTGCATCTGGTGTGCTGGGATTAAAGGCGTGCACCACCACTGCCTGGCAAGAAGTAGGGAGAATATTTTTAAAAAGAAAAACCAACAACAACAAAAACTATTAACATCAATACCTCCCACCTCCCAACATGGAAGTCAGTGGTGTCATAGTACTGATAACCATTCACCACTCAGTTTGGATTTTAGCTGCGTGCATACTTCTATTCTGGGATTTACATGTTCAAAAGCCCAAGTTTCAGGCTTGAACTCTGGATGAGAAAAACTCATTGAAGAGACAGATGCAAATATGAACTGCATAAGTTAGGGCAGAAGCAAGCCTTACAACCACCCTGTTTAATTCGGGGTTTCTCACACTTTGCTGCCTGGGTGCCCCAAGAGCACAGGAGAGAACCAGAGAGGCAGCTTCAAGTTTTCTCCCACCTCAGATTTTCTGTCAAATCTTAGACTATCTTAAACCACTATGAGAATTTTACTTTGTATTTCACCAAATTTTCAATGTGAAGCGAGGTTTTTATAGTACGGATGCTGTGTAGGGGCAGATGTTCCTCAAAGTGGCTGGCCACACTTTTCTTGCAGTTATGAGTGCCTGCTAGGCTGAGGCGTTGGATACCTACAGACAGCACAAGAGGCTAGTCAGCATGCAAATGTGCAGGCTGCAGTCAGCATTTCCAGGGACCAGCTGATCCTGTAGACTGAAGCTCCAACTCTGCCCAGGGCTGACACCCGATGGGAACTGCAGCACATGGGAGGAAAACCCATGGTGACCATGTCACGGAATACGTTTGCTTCAACCCGGCCTCATTACAAAACAAAATGTTTATCAGTTCTTTTCAACATCCAAATCCTTAATACTAAAATAGCAGTCTAAGAAGAGAAATATGGACTGGAGTGGGATGTTGTTCATAAAATATGTTCTCTCAGTACTGAGTACTTTGATAGGATATAAAAGAGAAAACCAGTGATAAAGTTGAAACATTGTATGTGTGTGTGTGTGTGTGTGTGTGTGTGTGTGTGTGTGTGTGCTCGAGCACTCGAGCGTGTATGAGCATTTATAGGTATTCTGTCAATATTAATATTACAACTTCAGTATAGATTTGTTCTGTAAAATGTAAAATGTTTACAGAAACTAGCAAATAGATAAGACCCCAGCTATTCATATACTACTCACAATATCAAATTTAATTTTAATATGAAGTATTTTTAACTCTATGTCTGAAGCAATAAAATAAAACTCAAATGAACTGCCCCCCCCCACCAGGGAGGGGATGTTATACGGCACTGCGTGCACTTTCTTTCCAGAAAGCTGTTCTCACAATCTTCACATTTTTTAAGAATAATAAATGTCTAATAAAGCATTTAGGTAACTCAAAATCTACTCATAACTTTGATCACGCTTCTCATTTAAAACAACAAAACACTAACTGAAAAACAGGGCAATCTGGAGTAATAGAGGGTGAACAGTAAATCAAAACCCAGCAAGATCAGGCAAACTTTTTAAAAAATTGGGCAACTGTAAAAAAAAAACAAAAACACCTCTGTTGTTGTGAACCTGAGCAGGCACTGAGCTGAGGAAGTTCTCAGTACTGAGTAATAACTTAAAAAGCTCTTTTTCCTTTTGTAATTACTCATTTTGAGTCACAAAGGGTGATTTCATTTTTCTTTTGTCTCCCTACAACATACTGTGATAAAATTTATAGAAAAAGTTAATCTCCTTCAACTTGAAGCCACATTTTAAAGAGAACAAGTAGATTTTTTTTTTTACATTCAAAATCAACTGTATCTGAATATCCTATTTTTGAATCACATTTAAATTGTCAGAGACTGAAAACCTAAGTGCCAGTGCTTGATTCAAAGAGATGTTCATCACATTCTCTGAACTGATGGGAAGAATACACAGACACAATGGGGATTACACGTGTCTTTGATGAAGTCTCCCTCATTTGGACCTGTTTCTTCCTCTTTCAGAGAACAAGAGATAATCGTCCTGAAATAAGTATTTACCCCTTTGACAAAATGTTTCAAACAGACGATAGTTGGGCAAAGTAAGGCATTCCATACAGGGCTAAAGTGGAGAAATAATAAATACAAGCAGACAAAACAAAAATACCAAGATTATTTCTCTCCACTCTATTTTTCAAAAGAGAGAGGTAACGAGCCAATGAACACTTGTAATTTACAAGCTGGAGTCTTCCTTTGACAGCCCACAGATCAATTAAATCCTCTTCAAATTAGTTTTGATGTGTTAATGTGAGAGTCCCCCTCACCTCCGACGTTTCCAAGGACAGTTCCTGGTTTCCAGGCTGCCTCCCGGCTGGAGTGTTCCTCCTTCTTTTTTGAGCATTAAATACAAATCACTTGGAACTGTGGAACTACACAGAGAACTAACCTAACAGATTGCTCCTGGTGCTAGTTTATTTTCTCACACTGCTTTCTACCTTCCAGCTAATTAAAACTAGAAAATACTAGGATCTCGGTTAATTTTTCTCTCCCCAAGCTGTTCGTAACCTTTAGCAACACCCAGAATACCAAAATGTAGCAGGTTATCTCAATTCCAACTTCCACAACCTGTACAAAGATGCCTTGATTCTAAAAATTGTTAATCACAGTTTTAATGGCAGTCCTTCACTTGAACAAGAAGTGTCTACCAGGTAAAGAAGGAATCTTCAAAATTTATGACTAGATAATTCTTTTCTCATAGGACGGGAATCCAAAACAATACCTCAGTTTTATCTGACAGGGAATTACTGTCACGTTTCCCTCCCCAATGCTTCCTATTGGGGGTGAGTGGCCTATTCTTCGGCATGACAGAGTCGGATTTCTGAATGGCTGGTGGTGTCAAAGGGCCATTCGTATGCTAAGCCTTTTAGTGGCCTGGGATAGCTCCATCCTGCTTTCCTCAATTGTTGCAATTGGGCCACGTGACTAACTGATGATTTCAAGACAAGCTTTGGAATCTTGATGTCTTAGAGAAATTAATATTCCTTTTGGTAATACAAACTAGTGACTCCTCTTGCTCAGTCTTTCAATGCTTACAAGGCTATGATCCACAGCTACAAGGAGAGAAGAGGCTCAGAAAATCAAATTGCTAGCTTCTCTTACAGTTAGTTTCTAAGAGTCTTAACAAGACAGACCTAATCGGTTCAGTGAGTCTGTTCAGTTTTTTGCCATGTTCTTCAACTTTAAAGTTTCTGCAAAATATTCTTCACAGTTTTACATTGAAAGCTCCCCCCCCGAAAAAAAACTGACTTAAAGATAAAGAATGTTGTACTTCTTTGTATAGTCAACTCTTTAATTTCCAGCACTGTCTCCTTTTTCATTTACTGAAAAATATTCCTTTCATGCTGATTAACTGCCAGCATGCATAGTACAATGGAATAAGCACAAAACTGTCATTTGAAAACGAAAGGAAGTGAGTCAGACGGTATCTAAGTCTGTACTGACTGATTACTTATTTTATTATGTCTTATACTGATTGATGGACATTTAATCTGAAAACCAATATGTTTGTTAAAATAACACAAACTTAGTTCCAAAGAACGAAGGTGAGACACTTTAGATTACCTTAAATGGTTCTACGGGAAAACTGACCAGTTTTTGCCCTAACAAAATCTAAATAACATGCATATTTGATCAAGAAGCATATTTCAAAAATATCAACCCCATCCACATTAAAATATAAAGAGAATTACCTCTCAAAGCCCAATACACAATATTATTTAGTTTCTTACCCTTGCATTTGCACATAGGTAAAATTTTGTCATTTTTAAAACAGTAAGAGGCTGACTAGCTTTTCAGAAAACAAAGCAAAACAGACAAAACTAGAATCTTCCTCCTCCTCTTTCTCCTCCTCCTCTTTCTTCTTCTGTCCTCACCAGTCACAGAGTTAGACCACACATCCTGTCCTCCTTTGCAATTTGAAGCAATTATGTGACTGAGTTTCATCTAATACGGTATATTTAGCTAATTGAATGTTCTTCACTGCCAGGCCTGGCCCATTAAAGTTTCTCATACTTGCTCCTTTATGCAGTCTCTTTACCTGCCAACCTGGCTCAGAGCACCACGACTCTCAAACTTCCTGTGAGGCTGAGCCAGAAACTGGAGCAAGTCTTGATTAAGAAACATTTAAGAGGAACATCACCAGCTGGGCAGGAATACCAATAATGTACCCCACCCCCACCCCGCACTTGCTTATCAGACATGTATTTCCTTGGTTAAAAACTACTAAATAGATTCTGGTTTGTTTGCTCAACAGAAAAGAATTTTAAGGCCTGGAGAAACGTCTCCATGGCTAAGAGAACTTTTTCTTGCAGAGGACACGGGTTTGATTCCTGGCACCCACATGGCAGACCACGGCCAGCTATAACTCTAGTTCCAGGAGATTTGATGCCCTCTACTGACCTCTGCAGATACCAGCCTCACATATAAACACATGTAAACGAAACACTCATACACATAAAATAAGTACATCTAACATTTTTTAAAAGAAAAAGAATTTTAGGTCTCAGGATTTTAAGTAAGCTATGAATAAATTCTAGATATTAATTGTGAAATTTTTAAAATCCAAAGAGGAAAGTTAGTTTAAGGAAAAGATCAATTAGATTTTTAAATCAAGCCATCTTTTTAAGATAGCAAACCCAGGTCTCTGTGATAGGGACAATTCCTTTTACATTTCTTCTACACTCATTCATTCTAAGAAATAGAATAGTCTACCAGGTCATGATCCAAACAGAAATTAAGCAATTCGGTGGCATGTTTACTGATGACCTTTGTGAAATGGAAAGAACTTTTGAGGTAATTTGATCAGAGATGGGAAAAGTAACTACAGATAACACATAAGGTTGATTTGAAACAAATCTGAAACCCTATTGCTACCAACTGGCTTTTCTTGGCAGCCTTGTGGGACTCTAGCGTGCTGACTGACCCAAGATGAATCTAGTGGCCTGAGCTAGCCACAGTAGGCTTCTAATAGTCAGAAATTAATACCTTGCACGTGTGTGTATCTCTCTCTTCCCCTGCCCCCCCCTTTGTGTGTGTGTTTTGAGACAGGGTCTCCCTATGTAGCCCTGGCACTCACTATGTAGACCAGGGTAGCCTTGAATTCACAAAGATCTACTTGCCTTTGCTTCCTGAGTGCTGGGGTTACAGACATGAGCCACCATGTCAGGTTACAAATTAGTACTTTAATCAAAATTTTTTGTAAGCCACTTAATTGCTGTTAATCAAATCCTACCCTGTTGCTCATCCCTAGTTTACAAATCTTAAAGAAAATAATTTGCCCAATTCTCAATCTTGTTTACAGTTACTGCCCTGAGTGCACCAGATCTGGGACAAAGTTTACTCTCTACCCAGATTCTAGATCCGACAGAACCTGGAACTCACAGCATTATGAACTTCAGTGGTACTATGATGAGTAGGCTAATTTTATTTAAACTTGTTTTGTAAGAGAGAAATCTCTCCCAACAGGTTTACTTGGTTCTTTTGAAAATGGTGCTGGGTAGGAAGCTATTTTCTTTTAAGTGCAGCAGTGGGGCAAAGGAAACTGGACTCATTTGCTATCGTTTTTAGTTACGTGCGTGTCTGTGTGTGCGTGTGAGCATGTGTGTTCAGGAGCCTGCAGAAACCAGAGGCATCAGATGCCCCTGGAGCTGGAGTTGAGAGCTTTCCAACACGGTGCTGGGCACAGAACTCAGGTTCTGTGCAAGATCATTTTGATCCACTGTACATTTCATATAGGAAGTGAATTTCTGCTGAAAATAAGAGGTTAACATTCTCTTAACCTCTGAGCCATCTCTCTATCCCTGGGTTCAATTTTTTAAAAATGAGTTAAAGCTCAATGTGAGAGATGGCTCAGTGGTTAAGAGTACTGGTTCTTCTCTCAGAGGACCCCAGTTCAGTTCCCAGCACCCACATGGCAGCAAATTCCTTTTAGAGGATTTATCTTATACAGTGTTTCAAACATTGTAGATATAACTCCATAATAAGATAATGCAAAGAAAGCATGTTAATTCGATTAGAAACAAGATACATCATTACAGTTTTCAAACCTTACTGCACTTTGACTGCTCTGTCTCCCCAAATAATCTACAGAGCACTCTGAGCTGACAAATAACACCTTTAAGCCAACATCAATCTCCTAAGTTGTTTACTAGGTATGAATTTTACAAACATTGCTTACATTAGGGGTAACAGTAGAGCTAGAAAGGATTGGGCCTTCTGCAAGCTGCAGACCACTTGTGGTCCTTTGCAAGGCCACGATTCTTCAGCCTGCAGATGTCAGCTGACACATGTATATCCCCCTGTAGCTGGCGGAGTGACCCACTGGGTGTAAGGGTTTCTTCTGACTATATGGACTGAATCGGTAAGGCTAATCTCAAGGAATCTATATGTGAGAATTCCGGAGTCTCGGAGTCCCATAGTGGCATCGATCTTTCTCTTCAGCAACAGAGTGAAGGCTTTGGGTACAATTTTAGATGGTTAGCTCCTTGATGGACAGACTTGCATAAACTGCTCCCTTAGGAGATGGGTGTTCGAAGTCACCACAACACACATGAATCTCGTGTATGTGTTAACTTTGCTTGGTCTTGTATCCCAGCCTGAATACAAGCGGGATAAGGATCCTACGCAGAGCAGAGACCTTGAGTTACTGCCAGCAGTGGACCCTCAGAAGAAGCTCACCAGGATGGACTACTTCTTCCTCCATGGCTCCTGGACGTATTTGTACGCACCTATCTTGATCCACCTAATGACTGCCACCAAAACAAAGCAAAGAAGCCTTTCTCCCTCTCTATGGGCTTTATGTGCACTGGAAATCTCTATCAGTTTGATTCACCATACATTTCATATAGGAAGTAAAGCACTGCTAAAAATAAGAACTTCGGTGACATTAGCTTAGTGACTAGGCATCAATGAGGAAACTCATTTCAGAGCTGGCAAATTGTGAATGATGACACCCAGAAGCAAATACATGGTAAAACTGCCTCCAAACAGGACCCAAATGGAAGTGTGCAGCCAGAGAAGCTGCAGCACTAGCAGAAGTGACTGGAGAAAATAAACATTTGAACACAAATATCAAATATGTTGAGATTCAGGTGTTCAGTATATTTTGCCTCAAGTTATGGAAAATGAGCCACTGGTACCAAAAGTCTAGGATGGCAAAGCCTCTCCTCCAGAGATAGGTGGTATTACTTGTGGGACTGTCCAAGGGCAGTTATGTCCTAACCCATGGGCATTCCCTGGGTCCCGGCTCCTCCCCTGCTCGTGGCCCTATATATGTATCCCACACGCTCCATTAAAGTTGAGACGCCCCCTGAAGCGTGTCCTGAGTGTCTGCGAACTCATCCGACTCACGGGAAGTCCGGCAAAAAAACCGCACCCAAGGCCAGGTCCGGCCATGCTATGCCCTCACCGTGGATTCTCAGTCTGGAGCCGGCTTCAGGCGGCCATCGCACTCTAGGCAGGGGACCCACAGGCTGAGACACGTGCATGGCGGGAGGATTCCACCCCCAGGACTACAATTACTGATAAGAGAGGGTATAGTTTCACGCTCAGCAGTGACCTGCTGCATATCCTGCATTTATATAAGTGCAACATTGGAGTCTCCATTGGACTAGCCTTTGTGGCATGATTTGATTTGGAGTCTGTCTTCTGCCCAGCTTTCTCTTTTATTGCCCTGTTTAAACTTGACTTAGGAGCCTGGGAAAGGGGTGAAGGTGTGAGTAGGAGACAGGGGGTTTTATAGAACTCAGTGGCAAAGTGCTTTTCTAGCTCACACAGGGCCCTGGGTTGGATCCCAGCAATGAGAAAAAAATTAATTACAAACGAGAAATTTAATTCTTAAGACAGGTTGTGACTTTATTTCCTTTTTTTTTAATGTGTCAATAACTTCCTTTTTTTTATAGCAATAACAGGCTTCTCTTGTAACTAGGAATCTCTACAGACAAAATCAGAGAGCAGGCTGAAGATCATCTGGAGAATGGTATTGAGTAAGTCTGTGGATAGGGAGCTAGAAGCTTTGAACAGGCTGGTGCGGTAGTGCGAATGAGCAATGTCTCCCCATATTCTTGGGTATTTGAGCACGTGATCCCAGTAGGCTGACTGTTTGGGGGGATTTGAGGGGCTGTGGCCTTGCTAAAGGAAGTTACTGGATCCAAGCTTTGAGATATTAAAGCCCCATGCCACGGCCCGATGGCTCTCAGTTTTGTGCTGTGGTTGAGGATATAAGCTCAGCTTCCTGATCTGGCTCATCACACCTGCCAGCTGTGGCCATGCCTCCTCACAATGGACTCTTATCCCTCTGGAACTGTAAGCTAAATAAAGCCTTTCTTCCATAACCTGCCTCTGTCACCGTGTTTATCACAGCAACAGAGAAGTAACTGATACAGTTGGTATATGTCGGTACCTTTCCTGCACTTCCCTGCTTCTGAATTTTGGTTGTAGGGAAGGTAACTAAAGAGAAGCTTTGGCAGAACAATGGAACATTATCTCCTCCTCTATCCCCACCCCCACCCCCTTTTGTGCTCACTGATAGGTGCAGCCTTGGCGATACCTGAATGTTTTCCCACCCATGATCCTAGTTTCTTTGGAATGTCCTCTCTTTCCCTGACCACAGCTTCTGCTACACAGCCAGGGCTACAGTTTCAGATCCCATGAACTGTGATTTTCTGTGGTGTGTTAGCTCTAGGGGAGATAACACAACCTACTGATTGTAATATCTGCCTTGACTCATGAGCTACCTGATTTGGCTTCTCTACAATGCAATCACCTATATAAACAACTCTCCTGAATTAAATGTGTCTGTTTGAAATATCGAAGGTGGTTTGTTCTCTCCACAGAGCACTGAGTAATATACACGTCACGGAAAGACTCACTAAAACGGTGACATTTGATCAAAGACTTAAAGTTAGCCAGGTTGATATAAAGGGGAAATACATTCCAGGCAGGCAAACAATCAATGCAAAGCCCCAAGGGGAAAATCTGCCTTATATATTTAGGAAAATAACAGTGCAAAAGGAAAGAGTAATAATAGCAGAGGAGGCGAGAGAGGAAATGCAGCAGATGAAGGACTGCGGAGTACCTGCTGGAAGGTTTTGAGGGAAGGAGTGACTGGTGCCTTGTGTTTCAAGAGAAACAATGATGGCAGCTGTACTGAAAATATGTTGTAGAGTCAGGGCTGGTGGCTCAAGCCTGTAGTCACAGCTACTTGTGAAACTGAGGCAGGAAGATCAAGAATTCAAGGCCATTCTGAGCTACAGAGTGATTTAAAAGTCAGCCTTGGCAATTTAATGAGATCCTTTCTCAAAATAATAAAAGGAATAGGGGAGACGAGCTATGATGGATTGACTGGTACAGTACTGGGCTAGCATGTACGAGGCCCTAGGCTCAATTACTATCCAGTGCTTAGGGAAAGGGAGTATTAAAGAAATAAGCTAATTAGAAGGACATATATTAAATGTTTTCTTTCATATTCTGCCTGTCTTAGTTAGAGTTACTATTGCTATTATGAAACACCATGACCAAAAGCAAGTTCTGGAGGAAAGGACTTATTTGGCTTATACTTCCATGTCATAGGACATCACTGAAGGAAGTCAGGACAGGAACTCAAGCAGGGCAGGTACCTGGAGGCAGGAACTGATGCAGAGGCCATAGAGGGGTGCTGTCTACTAGTTTGTTCTCTATAGTTTGTTCCACCTCTTCTGTTCTAGAACCCAATAATGGCACACCCACAATGGGCTGGGCTCTCCCCCATTGAACACTAATTAAGAAAATGCCTTACAGCTTGATCTTATGGAGGCATTTCCTCAATTGTGGCTCCTTCCTTTCTGGTGATGCTAGCTTGTGACAAGTGGACATTAAAACAGCCACTACACTGCCCTAGTTTGTTTTGTTGCTGTGATAACATACTGACCAAAAACAACCTGGTGGGGGGAAATGTTTCATTTGGCTTAAAGGTTTGCCTTAGTTAGGGTTCCTATTGCTATGATGAAACATCATGACCAAAGCAACTTGGGAGAGGAAAGGGTTTATTAAGCTTATATTTCTGCATCACTATTCATCATTAAAGGAAGTTCGGACAGGAACTCAAACAGATCAGGAACCTGGAGACAGGAGCTCATTCAGAGGCCTTAGAGGGTGCTGCTTACTGGCTTTTTCCTCATGGCTCAGGGATTTAGACATGCTCCCCAGGAACATTTTCCTAGGATGAATAAGAAGCAACTCAATGAGAGAGTTCTGTGTTTCTGGAAATGCCTGATTGGATGGGTAGAGATGCCAGCCATTAGAAATAGATGCCAAGCACCACATTGGAGCCTTGGAAAATGATAATATAATTCAGATTAGAACAAGCAACAGTGAGACAGATTTTTTTTTTAAAAAGAAAGAAAAGGTGTTGTAGGAAGGAAAATGGAAAATGGAAGCTGTTAAAAGACTCAGAGCTGTCAATCCAAGCAAGAGATGATGGTAGTTTGGACCGATGTGCCAACAATAGAGGTGGGAAGTGATCCTGCTGATATTGGGCTTTCAAGGTAGAGCCTGTGAGTTACAAAGGGAGGTGTTAAGGGGAAGTTCAGTGATGATTTGCCACTGTGCTCCTTTAGTATTAGTGTAAAATCTTTCTCTTGTTTCCTTCTGGATATCTTTCAAAGTGAATGGTTGAAAGTCATTAAAATAGTTTCTGGAAACTGTTTCAGATCTTTTGCTATTGTCAAATCTCATGTATAGCAATCATGTGGCCATGATCTAATATGGAGTTTTTTTTTTTTCAAAACTATTCCAACATACTTCAGAATTAATATTCCAAAGAGTGAGAGATGAGTTAAGAAAAACTCCAGAGTTTTAAGCTTACACAACTGAAAGGACAAAGTTTAAGGGGAGGGGGCAGCGCTGGAGAGATGGCTCAGAAGTTAAGAGTACTTGCTGCTCTTCCAGAGGACCCCAGATTCAGTTCTCAGCATTCACAGGATGGCTTACAGCCATCTCTAATTCCAGTTCTAGAGGATCTGACTCCCCCTTTTGGCCTCCATAGGCACTGCACACATGCAAAACACAGTCTTACGTGTTTGTGGCAAAACACCCACACACCTAAAATAAAAATAAATACATCTTTTTAAAAAAAATAGGAAAGTCTATGGGTCAAACAGATTTGGGGAAATATGGAGTGCAGAATGTTAGGTTTTTAACATCTAATATTCCATTTTGAAATAAACAGAAATATAATTCTGAAAATCATGGAAAAGGATAGGGATGGGCAAAGAAACTGCTCATATACAGGTGAAATTTAAAGACCATCCGAGTAGATGATGCCATCTAGGGACAGGAAAAGAAGACAAAGGATTGAGTCATGGATTCTCCAACAGTACTAAGTTGGAAAGAGGAGGAGGAGGAGGAGGAGGAGGAGGAGGAGGAGGAGGAGGAGGAGGAGGAGGAGGAGGAGCCAACACTGGTGTCTGAAAGGAAGCAACCAAGCAAAGCAGAAGAGATACCAGGACAATACGATGTCCTGTGAATCCAGGGAAATAAAGATATCAAGGACTGAGAAATGAATGGAGCCAAATGATAAGCACAATAATGCAAAATCAGAGAACTAATTCTTGATTTATTAACACGAAGACTGGTGACTTGGAAGGGGAGGATTCAGTGGAGCAGCAGGATAGAGAAAGTAGCACTAGATTACAAAGAAAAGATAATGGGAGTGGAAACAATATAGGCAGTGAACAGAGCAGTTAGTTAGAGGGTGCTGCTAAAAGGAGACAGACAATAGTTGGTGAGATACACTGGGTCAAAGTAAGCTTAATTGTTGATCAAAATAGGAGAGATAACAGCTTGCCTGTGAGCAAAAGAGAATGTTCCAGGAAAGAGTGAAATATCTGTAGATAAAAGTGAAGTGCAGATCTTAGGTGGGTGGCTCAAGAGGAGACCACATCTCCTGTGCTATGTTAGAGGGATTGGCTGTAGATAGAGAACTGAAAGGTTGATCTGTGGTTACAGAAAGGAAGTAGAGAAAGAATGTGAATGTGGCTGCTGGTTAAGTGATATAGAGCTTTACCTGAAAAGATTTTCTGATTCATTTCCCACAAGTAGAAAGTCATTAGCAACAAGTGAGGCTAGAAGAGACAGCAAACAGGGTTGAGGAGAGAAAAGAGCTGTGAAAGATCTGTTTAATAAAGTGGAATAATGACTGGGAGATAGACAGGCAAGTTACACTTCTTGCAAAAAGTACTTTAGGGCTGCTTGAAGCTGTGGTCAAGTGGAGGCAGGATAGAACAACAGGAAACTTATGGGACCATGGAAAGAGGAAGGAGGCCCTATTATTCCCGAGTTTGGTTGAAGTCTCTCATTTGCCAAGAGTTAAGTTTGAGTTAAAAGTTAATCCCAGCACAATTAAAATTTGCCACAAAGGTTGCCTTGATGGAGACATGCCTTTTATATAGAAGTATTTCAAATATCAACGGGTATGTTTAAGCTAAAGCATATATGACCTTATCTCCCAAAGGTAAACCTACAACTTCCCAGTAATCTCACAAACAAAATTTAGTTGTGTTTAAAATAATTGTTTTGTGCACTGTTGGGTGAGGGGCTGCCTAGGTCTTGGAGTTTTGTATTGTCTGCAGGTGTTGGATGTTGGATTTATGTGGGGGATGTTTGATTGCACATTATCTGCACGTGCTATCAGTAGAACACCTTAGGAGTTCTGAATCAATAAGAACACCTGAGCTCAGATGCTGGAGGTTCCACTGTCTAGTATGGCACTTGCCATGATGTGGTTCCCTCTGCTGAGGTCTGGAAACTTTTGCACAAATGAAAATGCCTCCTTGTTCTGTTTACCGAGCGGCTCAACAGCATACTACTACAAGAGTATAACTCTCATTTATAATAAAAATACATGTCACTGACTCTGTTATCTCTGTGAACTATGGTTTCACCTTATCAGCTACCGTCCAATTTAAGGTATCTCAGGAGCCAGCCTATGATCCCATTTACTGAGAAAGACAGGGAATTTTTTTTCTTAAAATTCTTTTAGATATAACTCCAGAAACCATCAAAATTGTGTATGTAGCTATTGTAAAGACACTTAACTGTGTGGATATTGTCTTCACCCTAAGCACCTCTCTTTTTATTAATACCAGTGCTTGAATCTATATTAAAGTACCATCTTGATAAGTTACCACTCTGCTTCATGCACACTTGTACTGAAATTCTTTTCTGCATCAAAGTCAAGAATCCCAGATTTATGTGCATGGAAGTCTCTAAAGAGAATGCCTCTGCTGTTTCAGGTCTCCAATTGGAGCTGTGGCTCTGGCTTCTATTTCTGATACTGACAAACCATGGGGGTTGAGGGCTTTCCTCTAGCTCTGTTTTCTCCAGCATGGTTCATATGGAGAATAGAGACACGGGTGGATTTGCTGTAGGTGATAGCTTTGCTTTATACAAAAATAGGAGAGAAGCAAGGGAGTTGTGACGTTAACCAACAAGATGATATATATGGGTGAGGTAGGAATAGGGAGGTGATGGGAATACCAGTGAGTTGGTGGTTCTTACATATTAAACTAGAGTCGGAGGGTCCAGACTGCTGTTCTTTCATCATATAGAATAGATTTTGTCCTTAAGATCTGACTTTTCATATTTACATGTGCACAGTAGAACAGAAAATATGAAAATGAGGAAAAGAAATGTGGCTACTATACGTGTTCAAAGAAGAACGCTCAAACATTGCCACATAAAGGCTGGGGATGTAGTTCGGTTGGTAGAGTCCTTGCCCAGTATGCCTGAACATCTGGTTGACCCGCAGCATCACACAAAAGCGGACGTGGCAGCACACATTTGTCATCCCAGCATTCAGGAGGAGAAAGCAGAAATATCAGAAGTTGGAGGTCATCCTCAGATATACCGTGAATTTCAATCCAGCCTGGGCCACATGCAACAAACCAGATGGCTCAGTGGCTAAGAGTGCTTGCCACTGTGCTTTATGACTAAGAGCTCAATCCCTGGAAACCCATGGTAAAAGAGAGAATGACTCCCAAAGTTGTCCTTTGACCTCTATATACGCCCAATGGTATATGCATTATGGTACACACACACACACACACACACACACACACACACACACAACTAAATGCAAAAATTAAAAAAAGAAAAAGTTGATAATTTACATTTCCCTCATATTTCATTGTTTAGAATTTGATAATACGGCTATTCCTACTAATTAAAAGGTGTTTGAGAGGCTGAGGTAGAAGGACCATAGGCTACCTAGTAAAAACTTATTACAATTAAAAAGAAAAAAATTAAAGTCTTTATTCCAGTGGGCAGTGGTATACAAGTTCTACTATCAAAGACAAAAGGAAAAATATATTAAATTAGGCAATTACCATATTTTTTTGTTTGTGGTATGTGTATTTCCCCACATCTTACCTCTAAATGCAAGATACATAATTGGTACTATGTCCCTGTTCAATTACTGAATTTTTTCTTTCTTACCAGAATAGAACATAGCAGTGCATTTTATAGTTGATGATATCTTCAACTGTAAAAAGGGTAGTAGTATTTTCCCAAGACAGAGAATATATAGGGGAGCAAGATATTTTCTAGTGGGTTAGAGAAAAAGAAAGACCATAATTGGTTTGATTTCTACATGGTAAGTTTGAGAAGGACAAATAAGCAGTTGAAACTTTAGGACAAGAATTCAAGAGTGTGAAGGAGCATGTGATTAAATTTATGTAGGAAAATTCTTTGAGTTCATAGGGACTTTGATCGTTTGCACCCATTTCCCAAAACTGATTTCAAGAAACAGTTCTTAACTACACATGGAAATTGTTTCATTAGTTGCCAAGGTCTCAAGAGCCCTGCCAGAGGTCATGATAATTTTATAAGATGATACTGTATTAATTCAAGGTTTTTCAATTAAATTAGCAATAAAAATATAAGATGTGATTTAAAAATTAGTTTGTAGCCAGTAAATGATGATGGAATTTTGCCATGCCTCTGGTGATTTTGTGTGAAACTTCTGATAGAAATATCTGGTTTTAATTTATTTTTCTGGATGCTTTATTAAAGACCCATGTGCAAGGAGAAAAATTAAAAACAGACAACTTTAGATCCATTGTAAATTTCACATGCCATCAGAAATACTAAGCTAAATGTTTCTTTTGGCCACCATGCATGAAATGCAAGCAAGAAGTAAAGTCAATTCCTATTTTAGTGCTTCTATTTTAAACAATAAAATGCAATTTGCACTGAGACATTCTATTAAGTCTACCAGCATAATCTACAGTTTGGATGAAATTACATAAAAAAAATCCTGCATATAGCAAACTATTTCTGCTCTATTATCCGGCTTATATCCTATACCTGGAATGTAAGAAATAAGACGAAAGTGATTGTTATTAATTTTTTTAAATCAAAGCTTAGTAAAGAGTAGATTTATGCTTTAGATCTCTTGCCAGCGTATGAAGTTCTTATCCATGTTGTACACCAAGATCTCCCGAAAATGGCACTTGATCGAGGGTGGTATTTTAGAAACCAGTGAGATCTACAGATTCGAGAGAATATTCATAGAAAACACAATTTATACAATTTTTTTTCTAGACAACAAAACAAGAGAGGAATTCTTTTCTTGTATTTTATATTTTTAAAGTTATAAGTTTTCTTTTCCTTTCTTTCTTTTAGTTTTTTTTTGTTTGTTTTTTTTTTTTTTTGTTTTAGTTTTTGTTTAGTTTTGTCTTTGTCAGGGCACTGCTCTGTAGTTCTTGCTGATGACCTGGAACTTGCTACAGAGACCAGCCTAACCAGAATTTACAGTGATCTGCCAGTTGCTGCCTCCTGAATGCTGGGAAGAAAGGCGTGCGGGAACACACTCAGTTTTCTACACATCGTTTGTCACCCAGTATGTATCAAGTACTAAGCTAAATGAGCCAGCATTCCTGTAGCTGTAACACTCAGGAGGCTGAGGTAGGAGGATGGAGAGTTTGTAGCCAGTCTGGGCTACATACCAGATTCTGTCAGAAGAGGAGGGGAAGGCGGGAGAGCAATGAACGAGGCTCCATGTAGGAAAATGATCAGCAGAAACCCTTTCCTCAGATAACTGACTTTGCATTCTAAAGAAAGGGACAACTACACTGAATTAAAAATTAAACAAAGGAGACATTGAGAAGGAGAAAGATAGTGTCCTAGGGAGCCTATGTGGTCACAAAAATCAGAGGTTTCTTTGTATAAGAGCATTAGGAAAGATGTTTCTCGTTGTAGCATGTCTAACAATTGGAGATGTGATAATTAAGCTATTTATTATCTGATATGACAGAAAATGTGGACATATTTTGTTCAGGGTTAATAACGATGTCATTAAAGACCCAGGCTCTTTCCTTCTCTTTACTCCTCCATTCTGTCTTATTAGTTACCATCGGTCCCTTCTCGCTCAGAAGAAGCCACAACTCTGGGCATTATGCCTTTATATAACTACCAGCAAAAGAAGAGCAAGTGCCATTATTTTTCCTCTTCTTCCTTTTCCCCCTTCCTCTCCCCACCCCCAGAAGCCTTTCTGAGTCTGATATGTAGTTTCTAACTTAATGCAATGTCACTAAAGAAGTAGTAGCTTTGATCTGAAGACCCAGAGAATAAGGAGAGAATCAGCAAGGAAGAGTACTACAGTTTGAAACAGCCTGTGGAAGGCCTGGGCGCTAGGACTGAAAAGCTGCCAGCGAGCAGAGTGGAAGTAGGCTAGAGACGAAGACAGGAAGAGCCTGTCCAGATCTTTGCCCTAAGGGCAATAATAATCCACCAGAAAGATTCATAATTCATAATTCGGTAACCCAGTGGGGACTATGGTAGTTACTTAGGTGAAAATGAGAATAAAATTATACCGCTTGCTAATTATTGTAAGTAAAAAAAGAATTAGTTAATAAATATTTATTACAGAATTTAAAAAATTGTTTCCAGAGGTAAAGAAAAGCTTAAGTCCAAGCTAGAAAATTGATCTCAGGGGCTAGAGAGATGGCTCAGAGGTTGAGAGCACTGGCTGCTCTTGCCCAGGAGGACTGAGATTCAATTCTCAGCACCCACAGGGAGGCTCACAAACTGTCTGTAAGTCTAGTTCCAGGGGATGCAACACCCTCACAAAGATGTACACACAGGCAATTCCCAATAGCTTTTTGACTGTGGTATGGAATCAGACTTGGGGGTAATGCATGGGCACAACCCTTCAAGAGGGGACTGTCATTTGGATCAGAGTAACAAGGAGAGGCAGGGGAAATCGTCAAATTCTCAATATATTTGAAAGATTGAGGCGAAAAGAGGAATTAAGAAGCAAGCCAAGAGGCCTGGTTAGAGAGGTCACTGGTGAAAGCACGTGCCACCAAGCCTGTGACATGAGCTGTAATGAGAGGACTGACTCCTGAAATATGTCCTCCAGCCTCCGCAAGTGTGCTGCGGCACACACTTGCATGCATACACAGGTAAATAAAGTTAAAAAAGAATTATCCCAAGTCTTATAAATATCCAAGTCAAGGCTTTATCAATATAAAAACATTTTTTCTTTCCAGGCCATCTTTTAAGCTCTTACAAAATTAATGTCCCTCATCACTATGAGATATCACTTGAGAAACGACATTGAAAACATTAGTGGATGAAAAGCTGTATTAATATTCGGGAGGCTCAAGGAGGAGGATTGTAAATTGACGTCTAGCCTGGACAACAAAGCAAGAGATACTGTCTCTGACAAGAAACAAAGAGGCTAGGAATGTAGTTCAGAGATAAACCGCACATTTGCCCTGGGTTCGACCCCTAGCCTTAGAAAAATAAAAGAAGAGGTTTGAAGTACTGAGGATCAAGATTAAGATAAGATCCTGGCAGTTAAACCTCATTATTGTTTGAAGATCTTAGGCTATTGTTGCCTTTAATGGTGAGTGGAATGGGACAGATGACAAACGGGAGAGTAATTGGAAGGCTACACCCCTTTTTCGGGGCGGTTGGGGTGTTCAAGTTTTGTCTAATAGCTCCAGTAACAACCCTCCATAGAGACCCTCTTCCCTTAGCTTCAAACCAAAGGTTGACAGGAGCATACCACCAGATTCTGGGGTATCTGCATGCTAGGCAAGCACCCTACCAACCGGGCTAAATTCCAAGCACACACCCCTCCACCACACGCCCCTAGATTTCATGTAAATCCATATGTTTTCTTCTTCTTTTTCTAATCTTTGGCGAGACCAGATTTTTAGTGTGGAAAATATGATTATTATAACTACAGACCATCAAACTGAGTGGAGCCTGTTGCGAAGGCTTGCAAAGAGAATCTGGCAACACTTTGTGAAAGTACTACTTTAGTTTTTCAAAGACTCAAGGAGCCCTCCGGCTCTTCCAGTGGGCTCAGCCCCAGATATTTTGAGTTCTTTGAAAAATTATGAGTTACAGGTGTTTACATTTTGAAGCATTTTCTTTCGGGCTTCTCAGCCTCAGTGTAAATAACCAGCCCTACTAAAAAGGATTACTTTCTATGAGGTAACATTTGCACTCACTGAACCTTTAAATTTTTCTTCCATCCATTTCCCTCTTTGCCTCCTTCAACCAGACCCTTTAAACTTTTTTCTAAACTGCAATATCAAAAGGGAAACAAACACTGCCTAATGCTGTTTCACTGCGGTCGCGCTGCCTTGAGAACGAAGGAAGTGAGTCCCTCGCGGGGATCCGTCCTCCGGTCCTGGCGTTTGCCCTCAGGAAGATGGCGGCGGTCTCAATGTCAGTGGCGCTGAGACAGGCGTTGTTGCGGAGAAGGGCAGCGGCTACAGCTGCCGTTTCCGTCTCCAGGGTTCCATCCAGGTAACAGAATTACAAGCCTTGCCGGACTCCTTACTCGGGACTCCCAGGTCGCTCCTCTTCGGCGGAGGCCGGGCCGGCCGGGCCTCGCAGGCGGCCGGGGAGCGCGTCCTCCGTTGACCGTGCCGGGGCTGCGGACGGACTGCGGGCTCGGGAGAGGTCTGTCCGGAGGGGCTGTGCGCAGGAGCCCGGCTCCCCCCGGCTCCCCCGGCTCCCCCGGCTCCCGAGGACCGCAGAGGTCTGGCCGATGTTTCTCCCTCTGACCTGCATCCATCCCGTCTGTCACCGGTTTGTTCCACTCCAGCCCTGGCTTTCCTTTCCCTGGCTTTAGTCAATATCCGCCGAGCTTCTGAACAGCTTGTTTTATCCATCGTTCTGCATAAGAGGGGACCTTCTTAGGATCTCGGGGTTAATCGTAATATGTATTGGAAAGTGATAGCGTACCTGTTTTCTGCCTGCGGTAGCAATGGAACACTTGGCTGTGCGTTCCAGGTGTGAGCGTTCCACCACCGAGCTACGCCCTCAGCCATCAAGGTGGTTTTTGTTTTCATTTATTATTTTGTTGGTTTGTTTGAGACAGGATCACACTCGCTATGTAACCTAGCTGGACTGGAACTCAAGCTCTGCCTGCCAGCTAGTTAGTGTTAAAAAGGTTGATGGTAATGCCGGAATAGTTGAAGGATTGTTGTTATTTTGTTACTTCGAATCATTTTTATGGCAACACCCCCCGCCCCCGCAGCATTTCTTTATTTTACATATTTCTCTGTTTTCCTGTTTCCTAATTTATTATTAGCACGTGCATACAAGTTATATTAGCATTTTAATCTGTGACATACTATTTCTTTGTCACTTCTTTTCACAGTTTGCTCCCGTAAAGCATGGCCTTGTATTGTCAGCTGCATGGTGTGGCGACTACACTAAACGTTTACAATGAAGATGGAAAAACTAAGATTGTGGTTAGTTAAAGATTAAAATTGTGGTTAAAAAGAAAAAGAAAAGGAAAAGTCAGGTGTAGTGGTGCACACCTTTGATGCCAGCGCTAGAAAGGCAGAGCAGTTGAGCTCTGCGAGTACCAGGCCAGCGTGGTGTACAAAGAGAGTTCCAGACCAGCCAGGGCTGCATAGACCCTGTTTCAAACAAAACAAAACAAAACTATTTTATTATTTTTTTAAAGGAGAACTGGGTCTATCGAAATGCTTGTTAACATAGTGTTAAACTAGAGTTAGAGGGAACACTGAGTTAAAATGAGCTGATGAGAACTTTTGGAGGTAAATTTTATTACAGTTTTAAGTAGTGGTTGTTTTGTGGAAAAGAAGAGGTTGCCCTTAATAAGGTCAGGGGATTTGGAACTGGTTGAATTGGTACAGAGGGTGCCTAGCATTCATGAGGTACTGGGTTCAGTCTCCAGCACTGTAATCCCAGTGCTGGAGAGTTACAAAGGGGTGGGGGTGTGGCGTTGGGTAAGCAGTAGACGAACAGTACATATATAATATATAGTCACTGGAAAATGAATGTTGTAGTACTGGTGGGAAGTAAAATAGAAATTTGTAATTAAGTGTTTTACATATGAGGAACTTAAGAAATACCAAGTAATTCTCTGAGATCACATATTCCCATGGTTAATTTAAGGCTAACATGGTGGTAATCTAGTTTAGTTCTTTTCCACGTAAACATTGTTATAGCCTGGCTCCATTTAGTGACTTTACTAATTATTTGTAACCTGCTGTCTGGATAACTGGGTACCTTGTTTTTATATATAACACCCCCCCCCCCCCAACACACACACACATCCCAGTTGTCCTGGTTAAAGGACAACCTGTTTCTTCATTATGAACTCACAAACTGCTGGCTCTCAATGGGAGAGTTTTCCTTCTAGTAATCAGTAAACCAAGACAAAATGGAGCAGCAGGAATGATATTTGTATAACTAACTGCTAGTCCAAGGTTCAAGTGTCAGCGCTCAGGGGACAGCAGGGAGGAGATAACATCTGTCTGGAGTCACTGCTGAATTAACTGCATCCCACCTTGATCCCCGTCCCCTGCAAACTGTAAGTTTTAACCTTTATGTATTTGCCAAGTGCATCCTGATTTTGTAATCCACTCCCTCGCTCTGCTTGCCCAGCAACAAAATTTGAATAAAAGAGAACAGAAATGCTCTGGTAGTGCCCACTTTCTCCAAGCAGAGTGAGGACCGGCTGCCTTGATTAAATTCTTTATCTTGCAATCTTGTGGCGTATTGGACTTTTAATTCAGACGTCATTTCAAACATTGTAGGGATTAATTCGAATACCCTAATACTAATGTACTCATTATAGGCCCAGAACCGAAAACAAATTTAAGGGACCGTTAGTGTATTTCTCAGTAATTATGGTAGTTGAAGTAAGACAATGCTGGATTTTATAGACTGATAGCTAATACTACACATCTAAACTTCACAGTATTTACTTGTAAATATGTTATTAGAGATTTGATAATAGCACATATAAATCATATATAATGATCTTCATATTTAAAAAAATTAAAACCCAGGGAAAATAATTTTGACTTCACATTACCACATTTTATTTTTTTTACATTTTTTTAACCTAAAGATTTTATGATGTGCATGTTATTTGAGACAATTATGGTTATTATTATTATTATTATTATTTTGTGGCAATCCTTAAAAAATTGCAGTGGTATAGTACTTAAGGTGTCTTGACTGAAATAAGAGAGAATGGGATTCGTAAGTCAAGTGGTGAGAGGAGTAGGGAACTGACTCTCAATGGAAGGAAGCAGTTACTTGAATTCAATTATAAAGCCAATGTAAAAAAAACCCACAGGCATGTATCCAGACAGAAGAGAAAGCTGAGTAGGACTAGTGTGGCCGCTTATCTACTGGTAAGTGTTCTAGAGTGAGTTTCCACTTCCTTGCCTAAAGAGGGTGAAAGCATGATTAGTCAGTCATCTATACTCACCTTTAACTCCACCTAACTATCCTCAAGGTTATCCAGCACAAAATCTACCTATTTAAGATAGGAATCTATCATCAGATAAGTTGGCTTTCTCTTTCAAAATAGTGACACTTGAGACCTAAGATATTTGCTGAATTGTTCGGTTTTGTTCATTTTAACTTGCTCGTGTATGTTTCTATCACCTGCCCTCATATCACCTCTCAAATTTAAACTAGGTCTTGTGTTTGTCTAAAACATAGCTCTTAAGAAAGCAGATCCCCAGAGGGTGTTCATTAGTCTCTATGATGACGACTAGGTGTATGAGACTTTTGTGAAGTCTGTTTTGTGCTCCAGATTTATGGCTTTCTTTTGAAGCTTCCTTTCCCACTATGAAGTTGAGCCTGAAGAGACTTCCAGTGAGGAAGTGGTCCTAGAACTGACAGACATCAGTTCTGTGTTTATTATACCTTGATGGAAAAGGGAAGTCTCAATTGGTAAACATTCAAGATCAATAGATTGGCTTCTCCTTCATTAAATATTTTTGTTACATTTATTTATTTTGTATGTGTGTGTTTGTATATTCATGTGGGAAAGCATGGCTTAAGAGACACATCAGTGAGAGCCAGGCAGACAACAGCCTACATAAATGTGAATTAAAATATTTACAATATGTATTCTTTTGTAATTATTTGCAGTGGTCTGAGTTTAGGATATTCATCTTGAACTCTGCTAACTTCTCTATTGAAATTATTTTATGGATGGATTTGTACTAAACACATTTTGACAAATGTCCTGACTTCTTTTTTATTCAAAAATTTAAAAACAGGAAGTGGATATGAGTGATTTCAGAAAGATACTTCTTTTGATTGAGGGTAACTGACTTCACATGAAACTTTTAACCATATGAGGCATACTGGGAAAAGAAGGAGCCCCTTGGTTCCTGAGTAACATCTGTTAGAATAGGTTTGGAGATGGAGTGAACATAGAATTCAGACAGAACACAGATTGTCTGTGCCCAGTCCAGACACTTCCAAATGGAGACACTTCTAAAATTTGTCATCCCTTTTATCATTTTTGTAGTATTTATTCTGAGCACAAATTCATAGCTTTTCTAATTTACTGTGATACAGCCAATGTGCCAAGGATTTCCCTTTTGTGTCTTGTGTTCAGTAACCCTGTGAATTAGGATGTTCTTATTCCTGTTTTTTTAGGGGAGTAGACAGGTACAAAGGAGAAATGACTTAAATTTTCCTTGGTAGAAAATAGTCTGACTTTAATCAGTGTGTTGACTTTTGCAATAATATTATTTCTGATAAGAGTAAATTAAAATTTCAATGTCTTCTGATTTTTCTTTTAGCAAAGTTTATTTTTTATTTGAAAAACTATCTGATGGTCTTGTCTTTTACTTTGCTATTACATCTATACAGTGGGAGGGAAGAATGATGTTTTGGGCTTTGAAAGAAAATAATTTTTTTTTCTCTAAATTTAGTATGACTTATTTATAAGTCGCTTTTGTATTCCCCTTTTGAGACAGTATCATTTGGCCAAGTTAGCATGAAACTCACTGTGGCTGTGGATGACCTTGAACTCCTGATTATCTAGCCTTCCTCTTCCAGGTGCTGAGAGTGCAGATGTGTGGCACCAGACCTTGTCTTTTTTAAAAATACTCTTAAGCAAAATACATACCACGCATGTATTAAATGTGGTACCCTGAACATGTTTTTTTCTTACTAATTTCAGTGATCATTGGAAAAAACAGTTACTATATTCTGCTTTTTAAAACTATTGAGTATGTCAGCTATGTTTTCTGAGCTGGTGTCAGCTTTTTAAGTTTTTTTGTTGTTGTTTTTTGTTTTTTTTTTTCCTTTCATTGATTAGCTTGCTCTTCCCTCTTAGCAATTTTGTTATCTGGAAAACTATGAATATTTTGGTTTTTAGTCTCATTAATAGAATAATTTAAAAACAGACTTGGAGGGAAGCTTGAGGTCAGTTTTATTAGCATTTGAGAGAAAAACAACAGGATAGGCAAGCTATAAATCCTGACAACTGTGTGGAGCAGGAAAATAGAGAAAAGAGAAAGCTGTGTTTGTAAGCAGCCACACGATGAAAAAGGGAGGGCAGCTTCAGAGAAAGAATGGGAAATGCTAGGGCATCAGGGAAGCACGTGTCAGCTTTGGCCAGGATCTGAAAGAAAAGAGAAGGAAAAGAAGACAGGTCAGGTGTCTGTGGTTTGGAAGTGCTATCTGATGTACCAAAGTGTAAGCACTGAGGGCAGGCCTTCTGGGGAGGATAAATATGTCATCTCCTTAAGGGAATAATTATTCTTCCCATTTCCTTAGCATGGTTCTGTGAGAATCAATTTACCTGAAAGGTGGTCTCAAACTGTAGTAACTTGTACAACTTGAGGGTATCAGAAGAGAGCCTTGGATCCTTCGGGTCTGGTTGTGAGACATGGTTGTGAGCTACCATGTAAGTACTGGGACTTGAACCCAGATCTTCTGGAAGAAGCTCAAGTGCTCTTAACCTCTGAGCCATCTTTTTGGTCCCTGGTTTTAACTCTTGGAGGACACAATAGTATGTAAAGTTTTAACCTTGAAGCAGATCGGAATGTCAAGTCTTCCGTCAGCGCCAGAGGTAGAGTTTACTCTTTTAGTTAGGAGAAAATAGCTTTCTTTTAATAGTCCTTAACAGAGCTCTGATATCTATCCTCTGTGGCCTCCAGGACCACTCTAACAATACTCCCTCCCACCCCCACTCCCCAGAGTTGAGATCCTAAAATCATTTAGATGATGGCTAAAATTGGGGAATAAATATAACTCATTCCACCAAGATAATCTAGAGATCCAGTTTCACGTTGTTTCCCAGAAAGGGTTAATGTCACACCCTCATGTGTAGCCTCCAGACTGGAGTAGGCCCCTTATTTATGAGAAATAATGTTAGGGCTCAAACTCACAAGCTGCTAGTTGACATACCTATGTAACATACAAAAGTGGTCTTGGCCACCCATTCTCCCAGCATCCCTCTGCCCCTGATGCAGGGTCCTCCTGGCTTGCTTACCCTGCCCCTTACCCTGAACTCTCCAGTCCAGGGGCCTGGGCTGCCATCGCTCTGTGGGTCTCCTCTTTCCCTCTCTCTCATCCCTTTTCCTTCCCCTTCTCCTCTCATAGCCAAAAGCATAGTCTGGTCCAGCCCACCTTGGACTTCTCCAGATGTGTCTGCCTCTGGCTGTGCTCTCCCTCAAACCTACTATATTCTCCCTCATATATGCAATAAACTTTGACTTTCACCATATCTAGGAGCAGTCATGTTCTTTTCCTTTTATTTCTTTTTCATTCAAATGAAAACTGACTTTTCTGGTCTGAAAACTATGGTGCTGATTTTGGATGAGAAGGAATTGCTTACTTAAGGTTTCTTGCCCTGCATCTGCCTAACCAGTTTGTAACCTGTCTTCATCATTTTTTACCTTTTTTTTTTTTTTTAAAGTATGGTTTGAATACAAAATAACTAAATCTGCTAGAATTTTGTGGAGAATTCTGAGATTTAATGAGGCCATGATGATGGCTAAAATTTAGTGTTATTAAAATCTTGGGCCAGTGAATTGGCTTAGTGGATCAAATTGCTTACTGTGATCTGAGTTCTGTACCCAGAACCCACATGGTAGAAGGAGAGAACTAATTCCTGCAAGTTGACCTCTGACCTCCACAGATAAGCACATGGACATACACACAAAATAAATCAATATAAAAAAGAATAAAATCTTGGCATTTGTTTAAGGTTGACGAATATTGTCGTTAATACTTGAATTCTTAGAATTTTTCCTTTTTCCTGTGCATAGTCTGAAGATCTTAAAAGAATCTATTGTGACCGAATTGTACAGTAGCCACATTTTTTTTGCAGCTGCTTTCATCTAAATATTTGGATATTTTTGTAAATTGTTCTGTGTCTTTTTCCTTTAGATAATGATGGGATAATTCAGAATTGCTGTTGTAAGCTCTTTCTGTATGTTGGGTATTTTGATATATTTTGATACAGCCTTAAGTTCTATAGAATTAGTTAACCAAATGTAAGCTTTTCTTCTTGCTTGCATTTACTAGATTTTCCTAAAAAAATAGAATCATCACCCTCCAATTTAGTGTTTTGTTTTTTTTTAAATGCCAGCTGTTTAGAATCACCTGTTACATGCATCTGAGACAGTCAGGTACTTTGGCCACAATTTATTCAGTAAATTTAGGTTTAGGCTTAGTGCTGGAGACTGATAGGAAGCTAGGGCTGACAACTCCCTTTTTTTCCCCCTCCTTACAGAAAAACTACTACTTAGAGTAGTTTTAATGTTTTGTCTTCAAAGACTTCAATAGTATGGCTTTCTTTTGGAGAGGAATAAGGGGGTTTTCCAGAAACAATAAAGTTTCAATTTTTGCATTTTTCACTCATATACTAATCAGAAGTGGGGGCTTGGGGGTGGCTTAGAGGCAGAGAAGGCATTTTGGTAATTTTGGAGAAAGCAGGCCATGTTACTCTCTAGAGACTCTTGTTCTTCATTTTGGAAGGACTCAGGTTTAATATAGCACAGCTGTTGAACTCTGCCCTTCAGAGTTTCAAGAAGAAAGTGTCTTATCCTTTATAATGGAAATGTGCTTTTTAGGGAGGTGATCTTTGCCTGGACATAGTTTTTAAGAAAGTTTCTTGCTTCTCCAGAGTTCTTTTGTTTCAGTGATCCCTTAGAATTGATTCAGCTCAGGGGAGAATTCTCCCCAGTACAGCTCTGATTGCTTTTGTAGTATGTTTTGCTGTGTCCTTAATAAAGCCAGGTGAAGAATTATTTCTTTGTGTTTTCCAGGGCACAAAAATATGTTCTTTGCCTTATTTGACCACTTCATACGTAAGTGAAAGGCTCTTGCTTGACAAAAGATCCCGTTCTAGAGGACTGTTCAGTAAGCCATATGCTTCTCCTAAAAATGTCACTCTCTTGATGAGCTTTAAAGTAAATGCAGATGTTTTGAGTCTTTTGAGGACCACCACTCTTTGAATGGAAAGAACACTTCTTTTTCAAGGGATTTCTTCTTTGCACTTAAAGATATATGGATGAAATTCATACTTTTTGTTTTAATAGTTTGAAATTCATTTTAATAGCCTTATTACACATAAGTTTTTGAGAAATAATACATCTCATAATAAAGCATTGGCTAAGATCTTGTATTTATAAAATACTTTGTAGTAATAACATTCGTGAAAAGTCTTAGTTTTTAATTGAGAGTAGTTTCTACTTTCATAGGTTAGCTTTAGAAGTATAGTTCGTAGATTCATCTCGTACTTGAATTGGAAGAAAACTTTTCTCTGGTTGTCTGCCTCCACCCTTTAATATAAGAATCTTTGAAACTTCCGATAAAGATCTGAGTTTCTGGTGGCTCTAGAAAACAAGTTTTCTTTATTGTTACAAAATGCTCTTTAGAAATACCAAGGAGGAAAGGCTTATTGTAGTGAATGGTTAGTTCGTGATGTGCTTCATCCATTTCTGTGGACCAATGATGAGGCAAGAGTATCCTAGCAGTAGAAGGGTGTGGCATGGCCACATTGCTCACCTCATGGCAGGCAGGACTCACCTACAGGAAGGGCCCTTGCTAGATCCAGTCCCTGAGGGTATCTGCCTCTTCCTGCTATACCCTACCTCCCAAGTTACTAGCACTTTCCAAAATAGTGCCATTAGCTGGAAATCAAGTGCTCGACACATGAAGGATGTGGGAGACATAGTCAAACTATAACCTACACACTGTTCTTTTATACTCAAGTAATGTTTTTCATTGTGCTCTACAGAGTAAATCTTTTCTCTTGAGTATTTGTCATCCATCCCTTCCCATAACTAGGCTTAGCATCTTCAACTTGTTTATTCTATTAAAATGGCCAGATTTCATAATGCTTTCCTGCCACTTTGTACTCTATATGATGTTGTAATGGTTGGTTTTGATTATTAGCTTGGTTGGATTAAGAATGCCTAGGCGACAGTGAAGCACATTTTTGGATATGTCCATGACGGTGATGGTCCTGGATGATGAGAACATAAGGACTTTGACATGATGAATGGATTAATCCTTAGATGGATTCATGTTATTAATGTATGCATTAATGTACATAGGAGGGGGTGCAAAGAATGAGGTAGGGTCATTAGGGGAACAAAGTCTTTGGGAGTATGCCCTTGGGTCTGTATCTCACCTGGTCTCTGTCTGTACTGCCTCTTTTTGTGCTTCCTGGAGTGCCATGAATGAAGCGAAAAGCTCTCCTACCACATACTGTATAGCTAGTATTCCTGCCCAACCTCATGGGCCTACATGACTGTGGGTCAAAACAAAAGTTCTCCTTTCAACCTGTTCTCAGGCAATTTAGTCACAGCCATGCAAAAGTAATATTTTCTATTTTGCCAGTGCCTGTGTTTGTACTATGTATTATCATTTTGATTAAATTGATTATTAGAGGTTATGGTTGAGCAAACTAATCCATCCTCTCTTTCTTCCTCCCTTTTCTCTCTTTCTAAGGAAAAAGGTTTATTTTTACACTGCAAAGGGCAGCAGACTGGGCAATAATAAGAATGCTACCTGCAATCTCCTTTCCTTTTATTTCTTTTTAGATTTATTTTATTTTATGTGCATGAAGTGTTTATGGCTGCATGTATATATATGCACCACTTTCATGCCTAGTGCCCATGGAGGCCAGAAGAGGGAGTTGGATCCACCAGACTGTTGTCAGCTGCTTGTGGGTGCTGGGAACTGAACCCAGTCCTCTGCAAGGAAACAAGCGCCCTCCGTACCAGGGAGCCAATTCTCCAGCCCTCTCTTTTCTTTTCTTAACAGTACCTTCCACAAAATAAAAGTTCTTACGAGTCTATGAGGTTTTCCTCCTTGTGTAGATTGTGTGTCTGCTGCATGTGAGAGCTCCCTCCTTACTCACAGCCCCCTTCTATATTTTTAGTTTCCATGTCTTGTGATCACCTTAGAGGGAGCACACACAGGGCCTCTGCCTTTTCTGACCAAGTAAGAAGCCCTAGTTTCCTTCTTTGAACCCTCTTTGGTTACATTGTATCAACATGATGCTGAACTCAAAAAGAGCGGCAAATTGTTTCTCTTCTCCCTTTTGAATTACTGTAATTTTATTTCACAAATTTTTATATGCTGTATTTTATTCTGTTTAAAACTCTTTAATTTTTTTGAGAGTTTCATACCTGAGTATTGTACTTACATCATTTCCATCTCTCCCTAAAATATCTTATTTCCCCCGAGTCTTGACTTTTTGATCCAAGGATTATTTAAAGTGTTTTGCTGGGCTGAGGATGAAGCTTAATGGTAGAACATTTGTCTGCCAGGTGTGGGAGTCCCAGGCTTCTGCCACCAGCACAGGGAAACAAAGTAGAAATGCTTGCTTGATTTCCAAATATTATTGTTATTTTTTGAAAAACCCAGATCCCTAGAACTCCCTTTTCAGTGTCTTGTGGCTCTACCGGCAGGCAGTCTTTGTAGTCCAGTCCCACAGCTGTACCTAGAACTTTAAAAAGCAGCAGACTAAAAGCAGTGAGGACTGCATGAGCCCACCCTCTTAGGACCATCACTCCCAGAGTGGAGATAAAGACTGCATTTTTTGCTCTTGCAAATATCCATTGTTTCCTCTTCAGTGTGCTTGCAGGAGTACCTGGGTTTGGTACTAGTATAAGAAAGAGAAGGTAAATGGTATCTTCTACAGTCTCTGAACATTACTTTTCTTTCTTGTTCCTTGGGGCAAATTACTACAGAAGTGCTCATTTCTGTGTTCATTACATTAAGCATGGGCTTTGAGCACTGTGGGAGGGGTGTAAAGTAGATACAGCAGGTTAAATGGATGCTCCCAGGTCTGGTGCTCTTCCTGTTCTGCCTGCTGTATGACCTGTCCAGATTCTCTTGAGGGAGACAGAATTGGAATCTGTTTTCTGGGTGTTGCCTGGGACCAGTCGCTCCAGGATGAATTATCAACAAAAGCTAATTACAGTGTTTCTTGTATTTTTAGCATATCGGAATGGACTTAAATAATCTGAATTGACTTAAAAGTCTATATATCTTCAGATTCTTAACCAGTTATTTCTCAATTCTAGTGGGCAGATAGGGGAAATTTACATGATAGAGTCTAGGAAATGAAACAGAAAAGTATTTTAGAGTATATGCTCCTAATTGGAAATCTTGACATTTAGCAAAATGGTATAGATGCAGAAAAATGATTAAGTTTCAACCATCAAGCAACAGTTTTGAATCAAAGACATTACATTGGTTAGTTTGTCAAGTTGATGCAATCTAAAATCACCTGAGAAGAGAGTTCCAATGAAGGGTTGTTTAGATCAGGTTATCCAGTGGTCAGTCTGTCGGGGATTGTTTTGATTGCCTTAACTGATGTGGAAAGACACAGCCTGAAAGTAGATAGCCTCATTCCCTGGTTTGGGGCTCTGCACTATGAACAAGTATATACTGTGACCTTCAGAGAAAAATGCTTCTTAGTCCTGCCCATTTGAAGGATGGAAGTTGAACATTCATCCACAGTTGCTTGTTCCCCTTTGGCAAAAGTGTGATCTGTGCTGTACTGTGAGCTGGACTTGTACTTAACTTGAGGTATATGCTCGAAGATGACTGGGGAGTGCTTATACAGCTGAAGGTGAAATAATAAATTGGCCAAAGGTATCTGTTAGATTTCTTTGTAACTCAAGAGACTCCAACTTCCTGCTTTGGTGTGAAATCAGGGTCTTAAGAGCTATCATTTTTGAGTACTTAGACACTAAGGTATACAGTGATCTAAGTATAAATCATAGGAGAAGTTTTTTGTTTATAAAGATTTGTTTTTATTTTTAACGTGTGTACAGGTGCTCTTTGAGGCCAGAGGCATCTTTCATCTTATGTTCTTCTATTCTTTCTTGGCAGTCATTCTCATTCTCTCTCTCTCTCCCTCCCCCCCCCCCTCTCACACACACACACACACACACACACACACACACACACACACACGTCACCCCTTTTTGAAAATAGGAACTGGTTATACAGCCCAGGTAAGCCCAATTTTTTTACATCGTCCAAGCTGGCCTCAAACTCACAGCGTCCCAGTCTTAGACTCCCATACGCTGGGATTACAGACAAATACAGCCATATCCTGTGGCATCTGTGTTTTTAACAGCTTCTTCCTAGCCTAAAATCTAGCCATACAGTAATACTATTTTGGTGATTCTAAACTTCCTACACTTCTATAGTTCTTCTGTACTTCTATTCTTGAAATTCTCTTTTTGCATTATTTCTTTTCTTCTTCATACTGCTCTGAAACTTCTATGCTTCTGTTCTGCCCCACTTATAACCCTTTGCTCACAGAGCTCCTGTTCATCCTTCAGGTATCTGTTTAGTCACCACTCTGTTTAAACTCAAAAGTTTAGAATAAGTGTCAATCTGTGTGGTTTAGAGCTTCCTGTTGGCATAGGTTGATTATTCCTACCTGAAGAGTTTATGGTTGGGGTCCTTTTTATTTTGAAAATGTTTGCAAACCTTTTTAGAAATATTTGTGTATACATAATGATATATCTTATGGATAGGACCCAGTCTAACACAAATTCACTTTGTTTCTTACATATATGACCATTATAGTATGGAACTTTCCATTTGTGATATCATGCTAGTGTTCAAATAGTTTCAGATTTTTGGACATTTTAAATTCAAATGCTTGGATTAGAGATTCCTTGTACACCTGTGCCTCATTGTGATAGTCTATTTACTCGTATGTATCCCTTTAGACTTAAGATTATTGAGATCTGGAACTGTTGTTGTGTTTTCACAGTTTTTATGTGGAATCACAGTTATGGAATAGTGTAGAAAATTTAAAAACACTGTTTAGCCATCTCTCCAATAAATAGGACATTTTACGTGTTTTTTTTCTTTGGTTTTTTTGTTTTTTCTTTAAGACATACCGCATGTGCCTGGTGCTCACATGTGGTCAGAAGAGGGCATTGGATTCCCTGGAATATGGATGGTTGTGGGCTTTATATGGGTGCTGAGAATCAAACCTTCTCTTCAAGAGCAGCAAGTGCTCATCCATCTCTCTGGCCCCTATATTAGTAATCTGTAGAGCTTTGGATTTTAAACATAACCATTTGAATATGAATAGTAATATCATAGATTGCTGAAAAAAATAAAGTGTTTAGTTTAATAGTCCATCTTGCCTTTTCTATATTACTGAATATTACAGACTTTATCTTTTCTCTTTTGAAGACATTGTCTGCTTTGTATTGCTTGATGGTTAGCATGTAGCCCAACCTGGCCTTGGGCTTGCTTTGATCTTCCTGCTGTCACCTCCTAGTGCTGGGATGATAGGTATTTGCCACCACGCCTGGTAACTATAGATTTAAGATAGTATTCACTAACACAAAGTAGAATTTTGTTACATTTTTACAGGACTGTTTTTTATAATGAAAGTGAAAATGTATTGGTAATCTGGAGTTTCCAATACTGAATTAGTATTTTTTTTTTTTTTTGGTGGTGGGTTCTAGACAGGGCTTCTCTGTTGGGCTATCCTGGAACTCACTCTGTAAACCAGGCTGGCCTCGAACTCACAGAGATCTGCCTGCCTCTGCCTCCCCAGTGCTGAGATTAAAGGTGTGTGCCACCACTACCCGGCTTTTTTTTTTTTTATTAATTTTTTTAAAATGATGAATACCCTGTATAGCTGTGTGCCTTTAGGACAGCAGAATATTCAATCTACAAAATAAAATTTGAATTTTTGAGGTTGAACATTTATAAATTCTTTTGTTCTAGACTACATTTAAGTAGACTACATAATTTTATTCTACTAGATTTGTTCATTTGTATTTATTTTAACCATACAACCAGTTGAAAAATAAAAAATATGCTAGGATGTAAGAAATATACTCATTTTGTAAATATTGTTACATTTTCCTGTTATTTTATTGGAAAATTTGAGAAGAGGCAGAGAGAAAACATCAGTGGAAAATTCATGGCCATCCACTTACAATTTCAACCAAAATGTGCTACTATTATGTACATTAAAAATTTGTGAATTGTGTTGTCACTATCGCCATGACTTGTAATAGGTGCCAAATGTCTGAATGATCTAAAGTAAGATGATGCTGAACGTTTTTAAATTCTCTCAGTCTTGGCCACTGGATGCACAGTAAAAGCAATACCTATACAGGGTAGTTTTGTTAAAGTTTTTCCTGGCAGTCTTACTGCATCCTACACAGCACCCATGCTCCAGTATGTATATTTCCCTCTGTGCCTAGAAAGCACTTCTGTGTATCTGTATCATAGAAAATTTCTATGAGCATTCAAACACATAGTGATATTAGGCAGAGGCAGGCGGATCTCTGCGAGTTCAAGGCCAGCCTGGTCTACAGAGTGAGTTCCAGGACAGCCAGAGTTACAACAGAGAAACTTGTCCTGAAAAATGAGAACAAAAACAAAAAAACAAAAAAACAAAAATATTTGGTTGTCTTACATTGCTGAAATCATAAAGTCTAGATTGTATACTTTTTGTTTTAAGATTTTTTTAAGATTTTAGAATTAAGATTCTATTGAATTTTAAATTTAAACACATTGTAGGTCCACCAAGTTTATAGAAATGTATTATTAAAAAAATACTGTATTCCAAAATGGAACTATTTTGCTGACCAGTACAGAATATTTTCAGTTTTTATTATGTGTTCATCCTCTAGTTATGGTGACTTATTACTTAGTCCTTTATCTTTAAATATGAATTTTTTAAAAAATTGAGCTTGTGACTTAGAGTTGGCATGAATTTTAAGGATTAAGCTAATAAAGGCAGGCGGATCTCTGCGAGTTCAAGGCCAGCCTGGTCTACAGAGTGAGTTCCAGGACAGCCAGAGTTACAACAGAGAAACTTGTCCTGAAAAATGAGAACAAAAACAAAAAAACCCCACAAACAGCAACAACAAATAAAAACATTTTAGATGTTTCAATAAATGTTGGATAAGTTGAGTAGGAATTACTATCTCAACATACATTTTAAAATATTTAAAACTGTCTTTCTAGTAAGTAGCCATGGCTGACCTTGAACTTTTAGTATAGTTGGAGATCCTCTTGCCTCAGCCTCTCATGTGCTGGGATCACTGGCAGGTGCTACCATGCCTGCCTGGTCTTTGGTATTTATGATCTACAGAGTGCAACAGGATTTTTGGTAAATAGATGTATTGTTTTATACTTAATATTAACTTACCAGATATTTCACATTTCTCTTCAAAACATATTATTTGTTTCACTTGAGTCATTTTCTTTTTTTCTTTTTGATGTTGAAGATTTAATGCAGGGACTTGTGTTTGCTAAGCATAGGTTCTAACACTAACCTACACACTCCTTAACCCCAGTGTGTTTTATCACGTGGATGTTTGTCAACATGACAAGACCATTTTAAAGTTAGAAAAAAATATATATATTGTTTAATATATATATATATCTTATATATTTATATAAGATATATATTTTAATAGTAGAATGTTTAAAAAAACCGTGAAATCAAGGTGCACATACACTTCTGACAGTGCTTCTTATTAAGAGGTCTTTGATTTAGGCTTTTAGTTAAGTAGTTTACTGAGGAAGTCAGTGGGAGTATTAATGACTCCATTCAAGTCTGTTGGATTATAGTTTTATGGACTGGATTTGGATGAATCTTACTGCGATTATTGAATGTTTCTTAAATGGCATGAAAGCCTGTAAAACTATAAATTGAATAACAAGCAGGAGATTGTCTTCATTAAGCTAACCGCTATGAAGTTTTGTGTATTTGTATTGTAATTTATTTTTATATGACCATTAATTCTTTATGCATATATATTTGGTTGTCTTACATTGCTGAAATCATAAAGTCTAGATTGTATACTTTTTGTTTTAAGATTTTTTTAAGATTTTAGAATTAAGATTCTATTGAATTTTAAATTTAAACACATTGTAGGTCCACCAAGTTTATAGAAATGTATTATTAAAAAAATACTGTATTCCAAAATGGAACTATTTTGCTGACCAGTACAGAATATTTTCAGTTTTTATTATGTGTTCATCCTCTAGTTATGGTGACTTATTACTTAGTCCTTTATCTTTAAATATGAATTTTTTAAAAAAAATTGAGCTTGTGACTTAGAGTTGGCATGAATTTTAAGGATTAAGCTAATAAAACATTTAAAACTAAGTGGAACTCATTTGTACATCCAGCAGTTTTTGTTTCTCAAACATAATCATAATAATTATTGCTTATAATTTTGCTTAGAATATGTCAAGAATTGTTTTAACTTTTTGTTATTTATATCTCATTTAACCTTGGTGGCTCCGTGAGCTCTATGATATTGTTCAGGAAGAGTAGATAGAATAGTAACATTCTAATGACCCGAGTGGTTGTAGCAGAACACCTACTGTGACTGCTCAACAAAGAAGACACAGAGGCATTTTCATAGATATAAACCCTGCCAGACCTCAGCAGAGGGAACCACCTGCCATGGCAAGCACCATCCTGGACAGTGGAACACTGAGCATCTCATCTCAGAGGTTTTTATTGATACCTAAGCTCCTCAAGTGTTCTGTTGATACCACGTGCAGATCGTGAGGAATCAAACATCATTTACATGAAGCCTACACCTGCAGACAATACAACTGCCAAAGCCTAGGTAACCTTTTCTCCAACAGTGCACAAAGCAACCATTTTAAACATAACTGAAAATAAACTTCTGCATTACCACCGTGTAGTGAGGTAGAAGTGACCTTAGTGAAGAGGTGGTTCAGAGGCTCCATGATGAGAATCCTGGTTCATTAAATTAAATAAAAGCAATAGTTTAATACCAGGACTGGGAAGGTCACAGAACAATGTCTTCACCAAAGTAGAATTTCCTTTTTGGTCCAAATGAAGCTCTAAACATTGACTTCCCATAGGCTGCAGAGCTTGCTAACTTGTAAAACTTTGTTTAGTGATACCTGGATTTTTCTAGCCAATAATATATATTTCAAATACTATTCATTTTAGTCTGGATTTATACCAGTGAAAGAAATCTTTTGGTGTGTTTCAATTAATGGTATTTGAAGCTCAAACCCATAAATATTTACTCCCTACGAGGGTAAATATTCATTGTTAGAGTGCAATTTAAAATTAACTTTTATTAGATGGCACTATTAATACTGAAGAACTGTTCTTATGTGATAGGTAGACTAGCTAACATTTATACTAAAGTACAAACCACTTAATAAGGTTTATGAACATGATCTCATTTAATTCTCACAGTATTCATATGCCATAAGTGAAATACAGTCAATAGTGTGTTCACTGTAATATTGTGAATGGGAACACAGAGTAACATATTCTGCACAATTCCTTTGTACCTTGTCCCATCTGTTGTAATTTACAACTACTGTTTCTATTACTTAACCATCAAATCACTCTTAGTAGTTTCTTTGCAGTTTAGTTTTTATTTTATATGTATGAACGTTTTATGTGCATGGATGTCCATGCACCATGTGTATGCCTTATGTGTGCAGAGGCCGGAGGAGGCAACCAGATCCCTTGAACCAGAGAGAGTTCCAGATGGTTGTGAGCCACCATATGCGTGCTGAGCACTGAACCTGAGTCCTCTGGAGTCATCTCTCCAATCCCTGTTAGGAATTTTTTAATGCTTGGAGTTCATAAATAGTCAAGAATATATATTCATATTTTTTCCCATTTTTCTGGAGATGGGGCATATAATTCTAATTTTCATTTTACTTTCAATTTTATTGCTATTAAAATTTTTATACACAAAAAACACTTCAGTTAAATCAATCTGCAAACACATGGTCTATATTTAAATTTAATAATGTTAATATTTTACTGCTGTTTTTTTCTTCCTTCATTTTTTTCTTTTGAGACAAGGTTTCTTCTATTTAGTCCTGAAATTCACTATATAGACCAGGCTGGCCTCAACTGCATAGAGATTGATCTGTCTGCCTGTAGTGTTGGGATTAGAGGTGTGTGCTAGCACCCCTGGCCTCTTCCTCTCTCTCTTGTTTTACCCATATAAACATATAGATGACAAAAAAATGTTTATAAAACTAGTGGTGGCCACACATACCTGTAATCCTAGCTGTTAGAAGGATAAAGCATGAAGCTTTTAAGTTTGAGGCCAACCAGCTACTTAGACGGTATCAAACAAACCAATTAACCCACTCAACCCACATCTACATGCATTTCTTTTAACTAAACCATTTGAAGTAATTAGAAATGTCTTGGTATGCCATCTCTACTTAAAATTTAAAGGGCAGATAATAAGGCTGAGGTAGTAGCTCACTTGGTAGAGTGCTTGCTAAGAGCAGAAGGTGCTGGGTTTCATCCTCAGCAACATTACATAAAATTGGGTGAGCATTGTAATCCTGTGGGGTGGGTTAGGGTTAGGGTTAAGAGGAGCAAAAAGGAAAAAAAAAGGTAAATTAGTGAAGAGATTTAAGCAAAGAATCATATAGCTAAGTGTAGTTACTGATAAAGTGGGAAGATAATTTGACTAAGATTAGAGGCTAGAGGTGGACATAAGGGATTGTTGGAAGGGATTAAAGATAGAGGCAGAACGATGGCCATGCTCGTCGTTGATGGAAAGAAATAAAGAAAAGTCAGTTGTCCACACATATTTAAGCCAAGTCTGGGAAAGATAATTGTTTTGTAGGGTTGTCTTTTCTCTTGGGTTGGTTCTGCTTGTTACTAGAGGAAAAGAAAGGAACACTTGTCTCTCTATATCAGGCAGTGTTGCCTAACATGCTATTTAATTCTATAAGTAACTCTATGAGCTTTTATTAACTTTATTTTCACAGATGAGGAAATTGAAGTGCAGACTTGTGAAGTAATTTTTTCAAGGTCATATTGCTGTTAAGTGGAATGTCTGGAATTCTAGCATGGATCTGACTAACTCTAAAGTTGTAGTCACTACATGAGTGTTTTCTAGTTTGTTTTATGAAAAGAGGAAATTAATGGTATTTTTAATGTATATATATTAATTTTAATCATGTGATCATTAAATTTTGAAAAATTGTTTGCTCATGAATGCCAGATTTTGCTGATGGACAGAAACTTCATCTTTGAAGTATCTAAGGAATAAATAAACAACACCCACTAACTCACTTTATTTTTGATGTAATATTGCTAATAACATAAAATTGCTCAAAAAAGTAATGTAATTTGTTCAAAAAGCATTTCCTACCATTCCAGCATATTTGCTGTGGTCTGTTATAAATATACTTACAATTCAAGCACAATCCTAGTGCTTTGTATTGTAGATATACAGATGTTCTAAACCCAAAGATAACTGAAGTTAAAAAAAAAAGCAGCAACTGGGAATACTTAAAGTTGCAGATAATAGCTTAGGCATAGGAGCTTTTAATTTAGCAAGTAAGCTCTGCAAGATGTAATAGTAACTTTAGCGCTTTCATTAAACAATTGTCTTATGGCTTTTGGTGTCTTTTGAGCTTGGAAGACTTAAGAAAATAAATTATTCTGAACTTTAAGACCAAAATGTGGCTTTGTAAAATGGCACATCTTGATTCACTTGAAAACAGTAAACCCCGAAAATATCACACTGAACTTCAGTCAGTGTATAGCACATACCATGCAACTTGGGTTCTTGTGTGGCATTCCGTAGAGATTATCAACAGACAATTGCTTATCAGTCTGTAGCTGTGAGGATCTGTGACTTAAAATTAACAAAGATTTATTTCTTTTTCATGCTGTGTCCCTTATGGGGAAGCTAGGAACTTTATTCCTTATGTCTTCATTTGTAGGCATATATTAACCATCTTTGATTACCATGGCAGAGGAAATAAGGCAATCATGAGTAGAGTTAGAACTTGTGGATATTGTCACTTTTTCCTATATTTCACTGACTAACATAAATCACATGCCCACAACTAACTTTGAAGATGTTAAGGTAGTACAGTCTCACCAGATGCTTGGGAGAAATGTAATATTATCGCACAGCCCTAATGACTAAGCCTTATGAGGATATACAGAATTATTCATTGTCGATTAGTACATTTTGGTAAAAGATGTTAAGTAGCTCTTAAATAATCCTATTTGGACTGAATTAAAGGTATACTTTCAACTCCCAACTGCTAGAGATCAAGTCCAGGGTGCTATTCCTTCCAGGTAAGAACTCTACATCCTCAGAGCTGATTTAAAGATCTTGATCTGGGAGATTCTGTGGAGTGGCTAGTTACCTCATCACTGCTCTAGTTCTTCCTTCACCTGAGCTCGTGTCCACTGGCATGAGCTGGCAGCCTTGTAGCTGCATTGCTTGGGCTCTCCAGCCTAGGGCAGCCTTCAGCATACCCTTGGCATTCAGAGAGTTGTAAAGAATAAAACTATTTTTTCCTGTTAAAATAAAGTATGATTTTAATTGTAATCTTATTCATTATGAACTTAAAGTAGTAAAACATGATGACAGTGGAAGATGAGCTTCCTGCACTCCTACATGTTTGGAAGGCTTTTGAAAGGATTGATTTAAAAACACATATCTTAGGGTTTCTATTGCTATGATACAACACCATGACCAAAAGCAACTTTGAGAAGAAAGGGTTTATTTCAGTTTACTATTCCCAGGTTGGTCACTGAGGAAAGTTAACGGAAGTCACTGAAGGCACAAATTTGGAGAAAGAAGCTATGGAAGAGTGCTACTTATTAGCTTGCTTTTCCTGGCTTGTTTATATGTGTCTGCTTTTTTATATATGCCAGGACCACCTGTTCAGGGGGAGCACCACCCACAATGGTCTGGGCCCTTTTACATCAATCATTAATCAAGAAGATGTCCCGTAGGGTTGCCTACAGGCCAATCTTATAGAGGCATTTGTTTGTTTGTTTCTAATTTATTGAGACAGGGTCCTCTCTAATCCTTGGCTGTTCAAGAGCTTGCTATATAGACCAGACTGGCTTTGAATTCACAGATTCCTCCTGCTTTCACCTCTTTCAACAAATTCTACCAGCATGCTAAGAGTCACCACAACCAGCCATTTTCTCAATTCAGGTTCCCTCCTCTCAAATGATACTAGCTTGTTTCAAGTTGGGAAAAAAATAAACCTAGCCAGCATACCATGAAAGGCTATTAATTAAGCCTTTGAGTTATCTATTGTGAGCCCTAGAATTGTGGAACTTGAAACTAAAAGTAAGACCTTGGATAGTAAGGAAAATTGACACCTTCACAAAATATTTAATAGTTCAAATGAAGTATGGATAAAAGAGCTAATGACCAGTAGACTACCTGAAGACAGTGGTGTTCTGCATTTACATGTCCAAGTCGATTACGTGCCCAAGTAGACTCTGAACTGGGTATAGTGGTCTTATACTGGAGGAAGTTTTTAGGAGCACAGTCCTATCTACTACCACCAGAAAACCGAGACCAGTACCCAATGAAAACTTGCTGCCAATTCTTCAGTTTGAAAAAATGGTTTGTTTGACTTTTAAAAAGAATGCCAAATGAAATCCTAAAGCAGATTGAGAAATCCTGAAGGAACTTTTAAACTACAGGGCACGATAGGCAGGAAAATGTGCCTAGAATGTGTAAATATTTCCAAGGGATCCCTGCAAAGGAATTCATACTCTCTTAGTGAGTATTTTCCTATTTAGTGATATAGACTTAAAATAAAAAAATTCTGTCAGGGCTGGAGAGGTGGCTCAGCAGGTAAGAGCATTGGCTGCTCCTCCAGAGGACCAGGCTCAATTCTCACACTCACATGACAGCTAACAACTGTCTCTAACTCCTGTTACAGGCAGTCCCACATCCTCACACAAATACATGTGCATGAAAATCACCAATGTACATAAACATAAATAAAATATTTTTTAAAAATCTGTCAAAATCAGACACACGCCTTCGATCCCAGCACTCAGGAGGCAGAGGCAGGGGCATCTCTGTGAGTTTGAGGGCAGCCTGGTCTACAGAGTGAGGTCCAGGACAGCCAGAGTTACAACAGAGAAACCCTGTTTTGAAAAACCAAAAGAGAGAAAAAAAAAGGAGATAAAGGGGGTATTCTTACGCATGATGAAGAATGCGAAGAACTTTTGATAATAATATATTTTTGCTACATGTTTTAGCCAAAGAATGTCATATTCAGAACTGCATTTTCTTCTGTTCAAAAATCAGCAGTCTATAGGACCGGAGCAGTAGCTTAGAGATTAAGAGTATTTCCTACTGTTGCAGGAGACTTAGGTTCTGTTGCCAGCACCCACTTGGTGGCTAACAGTTGTCTGGCCTACACATGGTAAACATGCATACATGCAGACAAACACTTGTACACATAAAATAAAAATAAATCTTTTAAAAAAAAACAGCAGCCTGGGTCCTCTTCCCAAAGGTGCTCAAACCAAAATATTGAATCAGCTTGATGGGACAGGTTCTACTTATAACTGACACAAAGAATTCATGGAGGTTGCCAAGACATTGAAAAACTATGGACAGACTACAGAGACGAGGCAATGAATAAAGTACTTGCCATGCAAACATATGGACCTGAGTTCAAATCCCTAGCACCCATGTAAAATCCAGCCTTTTTAACATGTGTCTGTGATCCCAGGCTGAGAGGGGTAGAGACAAGAAGATCCTGAGGCATTGGCAGTCGGCCTAGCTTAACTGAGAAGCTCCAAGATCCCAGCCAGAGATCCTGTCTCAACAAGTAAGATGGAGAACAGCTGACAACCTCTGTCTGGCTCTCCTCATACACAGATTGGGCTAGCACCCTCTCCCACACAAATGAGAAGTAATGAAAAAATGTCAAAGCCTCCTCCACTCACTGTATTTCCCCTGCAAAACAAGATGACAATATGTAACCCGCATATGGGCTTTGGTTACTGAACTGGTGTCTCTGTGATGATCATAACATCAAAGACTGTTCAAATTGCTATCTTCTGAAAGTAAGCAGCTGTAAAATATGTCCTTTGCCTGGTATTTACAAAATAAATAAATAAATAAATAGCAAAAAGAATTTACAAAGATCATTATCTTAAGGTAATTTATAATAAAATTTCGATCTCAAAAAGTTCTTCATAAAAGCCCAGGCAAATGTTTTGAACTTTAAGAAATAGGGGAGAACTGAATAGTTACCTATTTGTGGTTAGAGGGTAAAAGAAAATTGCTTTCAATTTTATGGCAAAGGAAGTTGATGAAATTTTACTTAGACTCTTAAATACAGATCTGTTTATCATTGTAGTATTTGAGACATGCTTTAACAAATACCAGTTATGATCTCAACTTGTGGAGTCTTAAAATTTTTCCGTATTTTTCAGGTGTGTTTAGAATACTTTAAAATGTAAATACTTCTTCTATTGGTATGTGCCAATGAGATATACACAAATATACACAAATGGGTTAATTTTTGTTTCTGTTATGAATAAAATTTTTATGTTTAATAATGAAAAATATTTTTATTTTGATGCCAAAAAGTGAAGTAGGTAACTTAAAAAATATCTAATAGTTACTTACTTGACTAGAAGAATCACTGACTCACTTAGGCCTACATTCCCTTCCGTTTTGTTTGTTGAAGGTTTTGTAAGTGTATTGTAAGAATAATTGCTCTTACGTGTTTGCTTATACTATAACTCTATTAAGTAAAGATTCAACATTAGCAACCATTTCTATGCAAAGTGTGTACTGAACACTGGTGCCAGCCCAAGGTCTGAAAAATAGTAAGGGTGGCAATTGGTGGGACATATGGTCACAAAAATCATGACCATATTTTGTGTTGCACAGACACTAGAAGTTTCTAAAAAGTGTATAATTTTTTTTCAAAAGTGTATAATTTTGGAAAATTTGCTACATGATGCAGTACGAATGAATAATTATTGTGAAGTTCAGCTGCTCAATCTGGACTTGTAAAATTTTGTGAGATGAGTGGTTAATATATACAGACGTAGTATTTCTACATGCATATGTGAGGAGACTTTCTCTAGGCAAAGTTACAAGTCTACAGCTTTGAAAACCTCTAGCGAGCCTTTCTCTTTATCCGAATAAACCAGGGCTCAACGGTTCTCACAAGCTGCTCTCATTTTTGACAGGGTTTCAACTGTGTGGCTCAGGCTGGTTCTGAGTGCTCCATTCTCTTTCTTCAGCCTTCCACGTGTTGGGGCTTCAGAAGTACACCACTGTGGCTTGTCTCTCTGTTTTCCATTGTGATAAAATACTCATGGATAAAATGAACTTTTTTATCTGTTTCAAGTGTAAGTCATTAGCATCCTGTATGTTTACATTATTGTGACAAATGGCTACCACTGTCAACACTGTCGTCTTCTGAACTGTTCATAATCCCAGTGGAAACTCTGACCCGGTATTTGATAATTCTCTCCTCTTCTTAACCTTCCAGCCTCTGGCAGCCACCAATCTATATGTGTTCTGATGCTTCTAGAAACACACAAGTGTTTCCTTTGTAACTGCTTTATTTCACTTCTCACAATGTCTTCAAGATTCATCAATTTTGTATTATGTGCCAGAATCAGCTTCTTTAGTGTAAGGGTTCTATCGTGTGTATGTCTACCACATTGTGTTACTGTACTTACCTGTCAATAGATTCTGGTATCATCTCCTCCTTTTGTCTGTTTGTGATTACTGCTGCTGTAATTGTTGAGTGTGCAAGCAGTAGTTTGAATTTCTGTTGTCAGTGTCTTTGGTTATATACTCTGAAATAAAGTTGTTGCATACTGCAGTAACTTCTTTAATATTTTGAGGAGAGACTGCACTGTTTTCCACATAGTGCTGACGTGAACAAACTTCTCCAGTCTCGCTGATTTTTGCTGCTTTCTGTTTGTTTTGATAATAATACCTTCTATGATGGGCATGAAGTAGTTGTTTTTTAATTTTGAGACAGGGTTTCACTATTCAGCATATCTGTCTTTGCACTTGATTTGGAGACAAGGCTAGTCTCAAACTCACTGAGATTTGCCTGCTTCTGCCTCTCAGATGCTGGGACTAAAGGGATGCACTGCCAGACCCAGCAATTTTGTGCAGACATTAAGTTTGTAGCTCAGACACATAGTTGTTCTTGGGTTAGCTTTGTAAGATAATGCCACAAATGCTTCCAAAGTGGCTATACCTTATTGCAGTGTAGTAATGAATGAGGCTTTCTGGTCTTTTTATCTTTGCCAGTATTTAGTGTGATCGGTGTTTTGAAATTTAGCTGTGTATTTTGTCTTGTTTTGTATCGTATTTTGAGACAAGCCCTGGCTGACCTGGAAAATCACTATATAGACCAGGCTGAAGTTTAGGTGTTTTAGTAGATCTTCAGTTCTATCTATCTCACCATTGTTTTAATTTTAATTTGTGATTTCCAAATGACACATGATGTGGACAACCTTTTTATGTATGCTGATTATCGCCTGATTGTTGTTGCATTGTTTGAGACTACAGGATCCTACTATGTAGTTCTGGTTGGCCTTCAACTGGATATGCAGATCTGGCTGGCTTGAACTCAGCAATCTTCCTGCCTCTGCCTCCCAAGATCTGGGCATTAGAACATGCACCACCTGCCCCCTTTGTGTAACTGCTTTGATGAGGTGTCTGATAACATTTTTGACCACTTTTTAACTAGGTTGTCTTCTTAATGAAATTTATAAGATCAAAAAACTGTTTGATCGCTCATGATCAGCATATGCTATCAGTAGAACACCTGAGGAGCTTAGGGATCAATAACAACCCCTGAGATGAGGTGCTCAGGGTTCCACTGTCCAGGATGGCACTTGCCATGATAGTGGTTCCCTTTGCCGAGGTCTGTCAGAATGTCACTTATGAATATGTCTTTGCGCCTCTCCTGGTGAGCCCACACAGTGGTGAACAACAATACGTGGTAGTTTTGCATCTTAATATTAGACCTTTGGTTATTTCAGATAATTTTGGTGCAAGGTTTAAGGTCACTGTATGGGGCGAAGGGAGAAGAAGACTCAGTGGGGAAAGTACTTGCTGCACAAGTACCAAGGACCTGAGTTCACATCCCCAGAACTCATATAAAAAAAGCCAGGTGTGACAGCATGAGGCTATTATTGTGGTGCTAGGAAGGCACAGTCAGATTCCTAGTGATTGCTGGCCTGCTAGTCTAGCTAATTTGTGAATTTCTGGTTCAGTGAGAAACCTTTCTCAAGTAATAAAGTGGAGAGTGATAGAAGAAAACACCCAGTGCCGACCTCCGGCCTCCACACACCTACACAGGCACTGCAGACAGACATAGTACTAAGGTCACTGTATAGGTTTTTTTTTTCATATTATTTCACTGGCTTTGTTCCTTTCCCAAAGGTCAGTGATTATATTTAAATCGTCTATTTCTGGGCTATTAGTTGTGTTATGTTGATTTATTTATCTTTTGTGTATCCATTGCCACATGCAGACATGTTTTAAGTTCCACAGTTATAAAAGTATCAGTCTTCTGATTTTGTTAATTTTTTTCAGTATTGGTAGTTTGGATCTTTTGTCTTTGAATATGAATGGTAGGATTAGCTTATGAGAATGTCCAAAAAGTAAGTTACTGGGATTTTGATAGGGATTGCTACATCTATAGAATAATTTGGGAAGAACTGATGTTTTTGCGATACCAAGTGTCTTTGCTCATGAATATAAAACATATCTTTATTATTTAGATATTTTATGATTTCATTAGAGTTTTCTAGTTTTGCTTGTAAAGATCTTATACACACGGTTAAATCTTCATTTAAATGTTTATTTACAGTTCTATATCATTTAACTGTGGGAATAAATTCTGAGAAATGCAATGTGATTCCTTCATTGAACAAACATCATAGAGTGTACTTTGGTGAAATGAGATACCTGGGATGCCCCTGGAGTCTGTGATCCATGGAAACCTCATGATTTGTTGTTACAATGCTACTTTATGTCATAACTGTTGTAGCGTTGATGTATGTACAATTGTGTTTTTCAATATCACAGTTGATTATTGATGGTAGCTAGGAAAGCAGCTGACTTTGGTATGTTAATATCATATTATGTAAACTTACTACTATAATCATTAACTACTTCCAGAAGACTTTTCAGTGATTCATTGTGTTTGGGCTCAAATAGACTATGTGATTGGCAAACAAAGACCACTTTATGCTTAGTTTTCTTTTCCTTCCTTCCCTCCTTCCTCCCTCTCTGTTTCTCTTTTCCTTTCATCCTTCATTCCTCCTCATCCTCTTTCTCCTCCTCCTCCTCCTCCTTAGGATTGGCTTGCATGGAATTCTGGTCTTAGAGGAAAACCTTATTATTACTTCCCATTAGGATTAGCTTAGTTGTAGTGATTGTAGTAACAGTGTAGTAACTGATTCCCAGAAAAAACCCATAACTATGTTAAAGATTATACAAAGGGCAAAATATTTGCAAAAATATTTTACAAAAATTTGATGAAAGCTTTAATGTTGGAACATGTTGTTTAGGGCAATATGAATAAAAGTTACTCCTTTTCGTGTGTGTGTGTGTGTGTGTGTGTGTGTGTGTGTGTGTGTGTGTGTGGTAAGTAGTTGGTATCTCTGAGGGTAGAAGAGGATGCCAGATTCCTTGGAACTAAGTTATAGCCATGTGGGTGTTCAGAACCAAGCCTGAGTCTCTTGAAAGAGCAGGAAGTGCTCCTAACAGCTGTTAACAGCTAAAGCATCTCTCTACCCTGCCCCCACTTTTTCTTATTTTCTTGTCAGGTTTATATGGCTCTTATTTCTCTAGTTTCCTATGATGAATGTATAGATCGTTGGATCTAGATCTTGTGGTGTCCTTTGTATTGTATTGTATACTATTAGTTCCCATCACAATTTTCCCTGCTCATGGAAGGAATAGGAGAAAGGACATCTATGAGAAAAATATTTACATTTTATTGATTTGAACAGCTGACATTTTAAGTTACTATTAGGTGCTCAACTTCAACTATAGAAATTACTATAATAAATCTGAATTATGAAGTAAATTAGTTTTGATAACAAGATTACAAATGAACTATTTTCATTGTTATTTCCTTTGAATTTAAAGCACGTGTAGGATCTTTGATTTTTTTTTCTTTTATCCTATTCTGTATATTTTCCTAAAATATTAAAAGTTATCTTTTGATAACTTTGGGACACACACACAAACATGTACAAGCAAAGGTGGACAAATGAAGGTCAGAAGACAACATGTGGGAATCGGTTCTCTCCTCCTACTCTGTGGGTCCCAGGAACTGAGCATCTTTCCCCATTGAACCATTTTACTGCCCTCTTTAACCCTCTTATCCTTAATTTCCTCATGAATAATTTATTGCTTCTTTCTAGAGAATACAGTATGCTGAATATAATTAAAAATTTCTGTTAATTCAAATTCTTGAGAAGGGTTAAGATCATTAATTGAGGGTGATTAACATATCAACACATTTCAGATCTAAGATAATTATTGTGACATGAAGAACATATATTGTTTATAATTTCAGTTAGAATTTCAGTAATATTTTCCTGTGGTTTAGCATGGAACTAAACACTTTCTGATTTAATATGAGTTTGGGTTAATTCAGTATGTAAGGAGTTGAAAACAAACATAGTGGGTTCTAATCAAAAGGCTAAGAACGAAATAATTCCTTAGAGAGCTGTATAAGATTCGGAATTTTATTCCATACACAACTGATCATTTCTGGGCTTGAAATTACTAGCTTAGCTTTAATGTTTATAAAGCAATATTCAGTTATTTGTAGGAATTTAAAAATATACTGCTGACTCTTTGCCAAAGGGGATACATGCATTGCACATACGCACACACATGCCATCCAGTATTCAATTCTTTACTTCTAGTAATCCATTTTACAAACACATCTGAAATTCGGTAGGTTTTGGTGGAAAGTTTGTCTGTTCCATGTCGTATATGTTGCTTACATTTTGAAGCATTAAAATCAGTATAAACTTGGTGTTTTGGCATGTACCTGTATTCTCAACTACTTAAGAGCTTGGGGCAGGAGAATACTTGAGATCAGGACATTGAGGCCTGCTTGGGCAAGTTGCAATCAAACAATCAAGCACTCTAATATTTACAAAGTCTATGACCCTTTAATACAAGTTCCTTATGTTGTGGTGATCCCCAACCATAAAATTATTTTCATTGCAACTTCATAACTGTAATTTTGCTACTGTTATGAATAGTAATGTAAATATCTGATATGCAGATGGTCTTAGGCAACTCCTGTAAAAGGGTCGTTCAACCCCCAAAAGAGCCACAATTCACAGGTTGAGAACCATTGGTCTAAATGAAGAAAACCAGCAAATGCTAATGAAGGAAGTCAGGCAGATTCTCACAAATGTGTATGTATGATGTGATATTAGTAAGGCACAAAACTCATGATTCATGAAAAAAATGTACAAGTAATACTTAATTGGTTTTGAGTATTGCCGAGGCAGATGGATATCTGTGAGTTCAAGGCCAATCTGATGCACATAGTGAGCTCCAAGCCATCCAGAGCTACACAGTAAGACCTTGTCTCAAAAGTAAAATAAGAAGTTAATGTCCTTTTGAAATATACTATAAAAAGAATGAAAAAACAAACTACAGAGTGAAAGAAATGTTTTCAAAACATTCAACTTTGAAAGATAGTTATCTATAACACATAAATAATTTGCTAGACATTGAGGCTTGGTGCCACAAACCTATAATCCCAGCACTAGGGAGGCTGAGACAGGAGATGGCAATTTTGAGGTCGTCCTGACCTACATAGCAATACTCTGTCAAAAAAACAAACAAAAAAGGGCTAGGGAGATGGCTCAGCAGGTAAAAGACTTTGTAGTAGTTAGCCTGCTGTGTTGCTCACCAAGGAGACAAGGAGGCATATTCATAATTGTAAGCCCTGCCAGACCTCTACAGAGGGAACTACCTTCATGGCAAGCAGCATTCTTGACAGTGGAACCCTGAGCATCTGAGCTCAGGTGTTTTATTGATTCAGAACTCCTCAGGTACAGATCATAAGTAATCAAACGTCATCCGCAGAAATCTAGCACCAGTAAACAATACAAAATGCCAAGGCCTAGGAAGACCCTCACCCAACAGTTCACAAAACAATATTTTAAACACAACTAAAAATAAACTTCTATGACAATTCCCCTTTTCTGTATAAGCCAATCACAAAGTATTGCTTTATCTCTTCAACACTACACCAGCAAAACCATTTACAAGAGGAACAATTATTCCTTCTGATTGGTCCTTGGTCCTTCTAATGCACAGGACCAAGTGAAACCTAACATCTGTCAAGCTTTTCACACTGTCTTTGGACAGCAGAAAAACATTATCGGTGTCTAATTATCTGGAATTTACTCACAATCTTCTGGGCTCCTCCAAAGGGCTTAGATCTGGCTCTGCCTTCTGTAGCAGACACAGTTTGTCCTTCAGGCTCTGGCTGGTTCCATTCCACTGTTTCTGCTGTTCTTGGTGGTCATCCCATGGTATTGGCATCTCAAAAACTTCTGGGGTCCCTTGCTGCAACTGGGATGCACTTTCACCAATAACCTCTCATAGGCTCTCTTTATGGTGCCAAGCCTCAACTTTTTTTCATGACCCCTTCAATCTGGGCCTTCATTTGCCACTGAGGCTGCACTGTTACCAATGGCCTCTCCTGGCTTCTCACAGTGCCAAGCCTCAGCTGCTCTCCAAAGATTCCTTCATGCCTTCAAAACCAGTAACACTGGGTGACACTTACAGTACCAAGTTTAGCTTCCAGCACAAGATACAACTTCGGGCAATTCTAGAAGACACAGATCCCTTTGTCTGCAGGAAGGGTTACCTCATGGTGTGGAGTAATAACTTGTAGACAGGTTTAAAGGGGGAAAAAAAAACTGTTCAGTTTAACTAGGTGGCTTTTTGAAGCTAAGCCTTGGTTTCCACAACAGCAGGAGGTCCTGGGCTAGTGGGGAAAAATCTCTGGCTGAAACATTCTGGAAATTTGGGGTTCTTTTTCACTACCACTAAGGGGAAACATACAACCCCTTCCATAGACCTCTAACACAACATCTTGAGCTTAACACATACAACACAGCTGTGAGAAAACTAACTACCACCAGTGGCAGGAAGGGAGTATTGGCTCCACAATCAGGAAAAACAGTAAAAACTCTTTTTCCTGCTCCCTGGTGAATTTTTTTTTTTATCTCTAAGGGCCTTCATTTTGTAGCTCTTACCTCAGAGCTTTATTCCTCATTTATTTATTAATAATAAGTAGACATAGACACTTATTTCCCTTCTCTTTCTCCTCTTCCTTCAGGAGTCTTCTGTTCATTATTTTTGCCTATATATATAATCTGTGTCCTCTGGGAGCTGCCCTGAGCATACTTTACCAGACTCTGCAAGGTCTGGAGTTTCTTTCTCCTCTTCCTTCTCTCCACACTGGATGTCAGCTGGCATGATGTCCTGCCACACATTGGTGTGCCATTTGTAGCAGCAGTACACCTATACTGTAGGCCTCCAAGAAGACATGGGAGCATTTTTCATAGGTGGAAACCCTGCCAGATCTTAGCAGAGGGAACCACCATCATCCTGGTGCCAGACTCGATTGACAGTTGAACCCTAAGCATCTGAACTCAGGTGTTTCGTTGATTCAGAACACCTTAAGTGTTCTACAGATACCATGTGCAGATCATAAGTAATTAAACAACCTCCACATAATTCCAACACCTGTAAACAATACAGAGTACAAGGCAATGCATCCCTTTTTCCAATAGTGCACAAAAACAATTATTTTAAACATAACTAAAAATAATCTTCCACAATATATATTCATATATGGAAACAAACCCTGCCAGACCTCAGCAGAGGGAACCACCATCATGGCCAGCACTTTCTTGTGTTTTGACTTAGATTTCCCAAATTCTAGGTAACCTTGAGCATTTTCATGAACTTATTGGTCATTTATAAATAGATAAATGCTGATATAGGTCATTTCCCTGTTTTTGTTTTATTTTATTTTATATTTTGCTGCTAAATCTTTGAAAACTTGGGATTTAACCCTATTCAGTGAATTAATTGGTCTTACCAATTTGGAAATTGGCTCTTTACTGTCCTGTAAATTCTTTCTCCTTGCTTCCTATTTAATATTAATGTCTTTACATTTAGTTAAAAGATTATATACCTCAGGTATATTCCTGAAGGTCAAGAGAAATGCTAGGTATCAAGTCAGGGCATTGTACTTCCCAGGCAGATGCACTACGCTGCAGTACAGTCATGAATATAATTAGTAATGTGTTCATGATTGACTCTTTGTTCTACCTTAAGTATTTGGAATTAGAGAACATTTTCCCCCCACATTTTGAAATTTATATAGGGAGTATTTGTTTAGCACTTAAGTTATACTAACATATATATGTTCTTTTATGTAGGTGATTTTTCTGAATTAAATACATGAACATTATTATTTTATTATTAATTATTATTATTATATTTTAATAATAAATTATTAATTATTAATATTAATTATTAATAATAATTATTAATTATTAATAAATTATTAATTTATTATTAATTTTAAATAAAAATTAGAATACTGCTAGGTGGTTGTGTATGCCAGCACTCTAGAAGCAGAAATGAGGTGATATCGGAGTTCAAGGCCAGTGTGGTCAAAATTACAAGTTCAAGGTCAGCAAGGGCTACATAGTGTGACATTGTCTAAAAAAAACCAAACCAACCATAAAACCAGAAAATGTTAGAATCCTTACTTTGATCTCATTGTGATATAACAAGCCTTAAAAGTTTTTTTCTTATAAAAAGTTTTAAATTGTGGTCTTGGGGATGTAGCACAGTCTGCAGATTGCCTGTGTAGCACGCAGAAATCCCTGGCTCAGTCCCTAGTGCCATATAGACTGGCATGGTGGTGCAGAGGCAGGAGTATCAGAAGCTCAGGGGCACCCTTGTCTACAGGGGGAATTCAGGGTAGTTAGCATGTGTGAGGACTGAGTCAGAGGAGATTGGTTTTGTGCCCATCTTACTTCCAACTTAATATTTCTGTTTTAATAATTGGACCTCTTTCAATTTTGTGAACAATATAGTGAACCGGACTTACAACACTAGCTAAAATAGTCGTACAAATAATTCTGTTAAAATTGCTTCTGGATTGGGAATGAAGGGAAGAAGCTTGTTCTTGTAACTGAGGACCCCCTGTCCCTGATGCCATCATTTAGCAATCAGCATTCCAGAACAGTTGGTACCATTTTACATGTTTTTGCCTGCTCTTGACAAACCAACCACTGTGCCCTCACAGGGAGCAGTCCAGTGCCCGTCATTGGTGGTCTTGTGAGAGAGTCTGTAGACTGACATAAAATGCTGCCTGTTGTGAACTGTCAAGTGAGACTTTGCCAGAAACTCAGCAGACAGAACTAATTGGGGAGAAAAAGGGCTTTTGTGCCGTCTTCTTTTTCTTTCCTTTTTAGTTTTAAGAAGACACATACTGTTAAAGTAGTGGGTTTATGTAAGTCTTGTCTGCTTCTTTCTTCATGCAGAGATCATTCTTTAACTCCAAGTCTTGCACTGCAGGTCCTTGAGCACATCCACGTGGAAGCTGGCACAGGACCAAACTCAAGACACAGGGCTTATAACAGTTGATGAAAAGTTGGTAAGGATTTCCTACAACATGCTTCTATGATTCTGCCACTGGCATTGTATTTATACGGTAGATTATTTAGTATAGTGTTGTGAATACTGAATATTATATGTAAGCATTATCATATACAACTAAGAGATTAAAGAAATGTTTCTATTTTTGAAATGCTGATGAGTAGTAATGGAACTCTTATTTTGAAATAAATACATTGTTTTTAAAATTTTCTGTTATTCTTCTATTTATGTTATATGATACTTACCAGTGCTCTTTAAATTAAATATATTGGGTTTTCCTAGAACCATGCAATGTTACTATCACTGTGTTTGTATATGTGCCCATAAACATAGTTTTTGATTACTAATGAGTTAAATTATAGCGAACAACAAATGAATAATATTTTTTCCATCATCAGTTGATTACAGTTTTGACAGCTATCATTTAAGAATATCTTCAATATTTAGATACAGCTTGATGTAAATGCTTATATTATACAACATCAAATTTTTGTAATGTTTTCAATATTACACAAATATGTACTAGTATAAGTACCCATTTCATTTATTATGTGGTGTACTATATAAATGGAAGTGTCTCTTCATTATCCTCTCGTAGGCAAGCTCTCTACACTGAGCTCCACCCCCCAGCACCACCAGTCCTTTTCTAATGATGTAATCTTTTATCATTCAACTTTGAACCTGTAAGCATGTTCTAAATAAATCACTCTTAAATTCCTGTTTATACTATTAAAGACAAAAGATGGAGAAATAAATAGAAAAGTAAGCAGTAGTTTAGAAAATTCATTTCTTCGACCTCAGGCTAACTGGTTTTTATTCATGTTATCTATCAGGCCTGTTGATTGATACTACCATCATCTTGGTGTATACAGTGCTGTGTAGATTACTACAATAATGCCATAGTTGATCTTCCCATGTATTTAAATCTCTAGGATAGTCAGAGTAGATTTTTTTTAATGTTGATTTTGTCACCTCTTGTGGATAATCCTTTGGTGGTTCCTGTTGCCCTGACAGTTAGCATTAAAATTCTGATGGCCTTTAAGGCCTTGCATGATTTAGTTTCTGTCTTTCTGTCTAGGTTTGTTTGTACTATTCATTTAGAGAGTATTCTGTAGACAAGTACTATTCATTTAGAGAGTATTCTGTAGACATGGAACTTGCTATTCTTTTCTTGCATTTAGAGTTGCTACTCCTCCTACCTAGACACTTTGTATTAACCCCTAGGTCTTTATTCAGTCACCATCTATTAATTTTAATATCATTACCAAATTTACCTGTTTAGTCAAGAATAAAAGAAGCAGGGCAGTTATGTGTAAGAGAAACAAGTTTTTCCTAACATATGTATTCTAATCAGTAGATAATGACACCATTATTGATTTAACTTTCCTCTGACCATCTATTTGAAACCCAAAGTTGTTAGCTTATTTGTTATAGTATTAATGATCAAATTTTATAGAGTTTATTAATAGTGTTTTCTGGTTCTTTCTATTAAAAAAAAATCAACCAATGTATATATGTCTCTAACCAAACCATTGAGATATTTAGATTAGTATAGTGTGATGCTTTTAATTACATGTCACAAAATTTGTTTTATACCACTGATGGATTTTGGTATTCTATATACATTTCCCCCATTATTGTTATTTTTCTGGAAGTATGTCAGTCAAATGCTAGTATAGTATTTTAGCAGAAATAGCTGAGTTACGGCACATAGCCACAGTTACTGGAATAATATTTAATGTAGGTAGAAGAACCATAAGACTAAAGTCTTGGCTATTTATTTTTATGTTCAAATTATAGCACTTGATAATCTAATGGGTAACAAAATACTGTTAGATTCTTATGTCTTTTTTCTACACAGCTTCTAAAGAAGGGCTAAATAAGCAGCATAATGAGAAGATCAGGGACTCTAAAGAGTGTTTACAAACACAGAGTATTAGGAATTAGTTACATTTTAATTTTGAACAAAAAAAAGATTGTCATACATATATATTATATGTATATATTAACATTATTTATTTATTTTTGCTTTTTCAAGTCAGGGTTTCTCTGCTGTAACTCTGGCTATTCTGGAACTCACTCTGTAGACTAGGGTGGCCTTGAACTCACAGAGATCCACCTGCCTCTGCCTCCTGAGTGCTATGATTAAAGGCTTGTGCCACCACTGCCCGGCCATGTATCAATATTATTGATAAAAATATTTCAGAATGTAAAGTAAATCCCATGAATATTTTGAAGGATATGGAACTATCACTTTAATGTCGGTATTATGTAATATAAAACAATTTATTATGCCAGGTGCAGTGGTGCACTCTTTTACTCCCAACACTTGGGAGGCAGAGGCAGGTGAATCTCTGAGTTCCAGGCCAGCTTGATCTACAAAGTGAGTTTTAGGACAGCTAGGATTACACAGAGAAACCTTGTCTTGAAAAACCAAAAAGTAATTTATTAGGTAGTTATATGTTTTTCTGTTTGTTTGGTTAGTAATTAATTTTTTATTTTCGTGTGTGTTTGTGTGTTTGTATATACATGGGTGTGTATACATGTTTGCACCATGTGTGGGAAAGTGCCCACAGAGGCCAGAAGAAGGCCTCAGATCCCATGAAGCTGAAATTACAGACAGTTGTAGGTGTAAATTGAGGGAAAAGCTTCACTCCTTACCCTCCAGACTTATTGCCAACTAAGCTCACTCTGACTTGCTCCTTCTGAGCTCAGAGCTGTACTGAACTCAACTGACTCTTCTGATTGGCTGATTCAACTCACTTACTGTTGCTGCTGGTTCAAACTAACTTTCTGAACCAGTTGACTGTTTCTGACTGAACTCTTCTGACTCTGGCAGACTCTTGCAACTTCTCTGACTAAACTGGTTTCAAACTGACTCTTGCTTTTATCTGACTCTTTCTCCCAAACTCACTCTCCTTTTGCTGAACTATTTCTGTGTCTCTTCCTCAGACCGCCTCAGACTACCTCTTTGAGCTGATAGCCTGCTTTTATATAGTGAGAGTTGGGCATGTCCTCAATCTGACTCATTCTGCTAACTCTTCCTCTGATTCATCGCTTTGCCTGCTCTTCACACTGATTCATCTCAGATGTCTTCCTGTCTGACACTGACCCCTTCTGAGCTCTGCTTTCTGTCTCTGTTTACTACTTTGCTTCTGTTTGCTTCTGTTTGGGGGCTTAAAGGCATGCACTGCCACTGCCTTCTGAATATTGTGATTAAAGGTGTATACTAACATTCTTTCTACCCTGAAGCAGCCATGCTGCCATATTTAATGATTAAATCTTCCTTTACAAATTGTGAGCTGTTCAACTTGGGTACTGCGATCTGGATTCAAGCCCTCTGGAGGAACAGCAAGCACTCTTAACTGCTGAGCCAAGTCTCCAGCCCCATGGTATTCTTAGGGCTACCTTCTCATCCCTGGTACATTATCTGTATTAACTACCCCATACTAGATACCATAGATATACCTTAGATATCCATATATCAATACCATAGATATATGTAGATGTACTTTGAATTAGATGGAAGCTAGAATCTTAATTGCAATCAACAAAGGTGGCTGTTATCATGATTTTATGGATAGCCATTATAATTTCATAGTTATTCATATGCAATATAACTTGAAAAGTAATATTGATGATGACTATGAGAACTCAGGACATGAACTAAACTTAATTCAGATCCGTTTTAGTGGGCTCTTTCTAGTTTCTGAAATTGGATCCTAGGAATTCAACACCAAAGAATAATTTTATATATCACCTACTGATTCTAGAGCATCTAGTTATTTTTAGTTTAAAAAAAAAAAAAAAGCCCCTCCCCGAGGACTCTTACAGGAGAGTCCAGTAAGTAAAATAGACAAAAACTGAACTGCCAGGCACCCAGGGTTGCAAGTCAGACATGCAGGTTTCTTGAACCTCAGGACAGACATCTAAGGGGACCCTAATGGAAGGGATTGGGAGACATAATCTAATCTTTTGCCTCTTTTATTGGACCAAACAGTTGCTTCTCTGACTTAAAAAGTTCCAGTTAATTGACCCTCATTTCCTTGTTAGGCTTCAGTTCATATTACTGATGAGCCATAATTATTAGAAAACTGTCTCTTAAGTGGGTGTGTTGGTACATGCCTACAGTTCCAGCATTTATGAGGTGGAGGCAGGAGGATCTGGATTTCAAGATCATCCTTGGTTATATAGCAAGATTGAGGTGAGCCTGGTCTACATGAGGTAAAGACCAAGCAAACAAAAAAGCTCTTTTCTCCCTCCCTCTCTCTCCCTCCCTCCTCCCCTCTCCCTCCCTCCCTTCCTTCCTTCCTTCTCCTAGCCAGGTTTCTCTGTTGTAACTCTGGTTGTCCTGAAACTCACTCTGTATACCCAACTGGCCTCGAATTCACAAATAGATGACTGCCTCTGCCTCTGAGCACTGGGATTAAAGGCATGTACCCTCACCGCCCAGCTAAAAAAGCTTTTTTAAGAAGAAAGTACAGTCTTTTCAAATGGGAAAATTCTATACTTATATGCAAATTTAAAAAAACAAACAAAATAAACCCTTTTATCTATACCTGTGCCATTCTAAAATTTAATGTCCAAGTTCTAAATATAAACTTGTGATACTAAATTTCAAACTAAAATATATAAAATTTCTAAAATAAAATGAAGTAGAAAATTTTTGTAGCTTTGCGTTAAACAAATAATTTTTGGATATGACACCAAAAATGTTCAGTTCATGTGTTTTTTTTAAATTAGACTGTCTCACAATTAAAAATGTGCTAAAAAAAAAAAAAAAAGACAATGGAGCTAGTGGAATGACTCAGTGGATAAAGATGCCTGCCACCAAGCCTGACATCTGAATTTGGTCCCTGGATTCTATATGAAGGAGAGTAATAGCCACAAATTATCTTAGGACTGTCACCTGGGCTATGGTCCATGCACACATGCAAACACACAAAAGCACACCCACACATTCACACACAGAGAATAAAGTGTAGCAAAAACTTTTAGAAATCTATGAACCTTAAGGAAAAAAAGAAAATGATAAGACATAGATAGGTAAAACATATTTGTTAAATGTATTTAAAGAGAATTATATCCAGAAAATATATACATCACTTATGCCACCCTCAGAGGGTATATGCTATATAATTCTATCTATTCGATATCCTAGATGTTGGGAAACTCTAGGAATAAGGAATTGATTAGTGGGTAGCAGGACTGGATGTAGGTCAGGAAGAATTAAATCTTAAATGAGGAAATTTTGGAGAATGATGTAACTGTTCTTAATTGAGATAGTGATCCTCTTGTCAAACCCATATTTGTATTTACTTGTGAAATAAGTCACTGACCTGTGCAGTAACAATAACATATTTTCCTGTTTATAAACTGTAAGTATTCAAAATGAGTATGAAGGTCGCTTCTTAATTCTGTGTTAATTGCTTTTTTTTTTTTAAATAACTTGCGTCCCTTGTTCTGAGGTCTTCCCAAACAATATGTAAGGCATACTATTTTCTATATGTCAGCCTTCTGTATACTGAATTTGCTACCAACTCTTTGGTCTGTTAAATGAAGACCTTCTTAAAGGATGGCCTGTGGATATGCCTAAGACTTCTTTAGATAGTATACGATGTGAATTAGTTTTATAATTATACTGTCTGTATTTGCCCTTCTCACTGTGTTAACAATTTTTAAAAAAAGGAAAGAAAAAGAAGAACAATCAAGGAGATAAGTTACTAGTCATTAAATCCTTCTATGCTTTCCAGTTACAGTTTGAAAAATAAGAGCTAGTTTATGTAAGGAAACAGTGAAAATTTTTAAAGAATTTAAATCTCAACCATGTAGACACATCTTTTTATGCTCCAGGTAGCAAAACAAAAGGATGAATAGAACATTTCTACTACTCACAGAACACAGTGGTTGTCCTTAGATAAAATTGATGTGTACTTTAATATTGTTGTAGGTGGAACAACTTTTAATAGAAAAAAGCGGCATCAGATGACAGACTGATTGTTATTTGTCATTAGTGTGTGGCAGACGTTTTCTTCAAATGAACCTATTAACGTCAAGAAAATGTGGTCCATAGTGAACTTGAGCTTTCAAGTGAATATTGGGATTCTTTTTTAGTTAAAACACATTTTTGGTGTGCATGTATGGATGTCTGTGTGGGTGTAAGTATGTGTGCTGGAGGGGAAGTCTTCTAGAAGGCCCAGGTCAACCACAGGTGTGGTCCTCAGGAGCTGTCCACCTCAGTGTTTGAGATGTGCGCTTGCACTGGTTTGTCTGGGTTAGCTGGTTATAGAGCTCTGGCATCCACCTGTCCCAGCCTTGATTCTTTGAAATCACAAACATACATCACCGTTGCTTGGCCTTTTACATGCGTTCAAAGGTTTGAACTCAGGTTCTCTTGCTTGCTCGGCAAGAACTTTACTGTGAGAGCTTACTCTCCAGTCCTGAAAATTATGATTTTTACAGAACTTGATTCTGCTGCTGACCTGATAAAATTTGATGCCTTTGTAGTACCTCAAGCCTATTTCAATGTGATTGGAATTTACATTAATAAATGTGACTTTTAAAAAATGTGTTAATGAAATATGTTTGGAATATGTACATACTTTTATGAATCAATATAACTGATGCATGATTCATGAGTAAAATTTTAAAGTTAAGATAACACAATGAATTATAACCAGATATGAAACTATTAGCATTATTAAAGTATTGGTTTTTCTAACATCTATATGAAAATGCATCATTTTCATATATTGCAACCAAATAATGTATGAACAGATGTGAAACCTACCATTAGAATATATGAACAGATGTGAAACCTCATTTGCCTTTCCAGTAAGCTAAATGTCTATTAGAGAGCTTCAAAGATACAAATATATCTCAACTCAAGTGCATATTAAAATTTTACTCCATTAGAATTTATCATATAGTAAATATCTATAGTTATAGCTTATACGAAAAGAACTTGGAATTTCAGTAATATTAAGAGTATAACATAATCTTGAGACAATAATAATAATAAGTTCTCTAAGTCTTCTCTTTGGGTAAACATCCCAAGGCTTTGATTGATTTCTTGTGAGTTCCAGGTAATTTATCACCTTGAGTATCCTACAATTGCATTGAATCTCTTTAAACTGTTGTTGCCAGCTTTTCTTGTATCACTGCAGATGTGATGCTTGCAGGGTGTGGTGGCCAGTATTGCCTCTTGTAATCACAGCAGTCACGTAGGACCACTTCGCATTTAGCTCTCATACATCTTTATATGGATTTCATGGAGAGCTAAAAGCGCATCAGTTTTCACGTGGTCTGTTACCAAGTCAAGTTTCTTTTCTTCCAGCTTGAGAATAAACTAATTACTGTTTTTGACTATTGTTCTCAGATTTGAGTGAAGCTTTTCTTTTTTAACTATTGCATCTTATATGCAGAATTTGCTATATGGGTATAAATTAAGGCATCTATATAGTGTTTTGTAAATGTTAGTATCATAAGTACAAATAAAAATGTTTTTTTCTAAGTATCAATTGTGTATTGACAGTATTCACTCTGTCCTTCCTAAGGTATTGAATGTAAAATAGGAAAATCTGCTAGCATTTTTATGGTAAAAAAACCATCTCTCATTTTGGAACTATACACAGTGACATTATTATAGAAAGAAATCTTCTGGGAGAAAAATGGTTTCCCTGGATTATTATTAATAAAGAATTTCTTATTAAGAGTATGGTAAAATTTTAAGGATACCTCCTAAGAATGCCTTTTTTTCATTTATTGTGTATAAACTTAATTTTTTCACTAATGAGAATTCAAATATCAAATATTCAAAACATCCTAAAAAATCAGGAGTACAGTTTTTAAAAAACCTTTTTGTGGGTTGCATCATTACTATCTTTAGATATGTGGTACTTCCTACAGATAATAGGGAAAGCTTGCAAATGGCTGCTTTGCCCTTGGCTTTGTAAGATGAAAGCTGTGCCATGGAGGTTGAGTGGAGAATGTCCTCATTTTTGTGTTTTATGGGAAGGGCAACTTTTCCTGCCCCAGGCGTCTTCCCCACCTCAGGCTCCTTTCAGTGCATTTGGTGAATACCCATGTCCAGAGAATGTGTTGTCTTTGATTTTCCTTTTAGCTTTGCCATAGAGAGAAGGTGAATTTTTAATGTTCCTTAAAGATTTTGAGTAGTTGTTTTCCCTAAATAACCAAAGCAAGAATTAGACTTACATAAGGTACACTTTAAATTGCTTTGTAATCATTTTAGTATCCATTTTAGTGTACTGATTGCTTTTTTGTTAAAATTTCTTAAATTAACAGTTTACTACCCCAATAAAAATATGAACATAAAGATAGAAAAATATTCTTATCAGAGTAGTTTCTATTTTTAATGAAAGTACTATGAAGTAAACTTTAATAGTTTGGATTAGTAGATTAGTTTTGTGAAAACTTTGTTGGCTGTCATCTTTCCTTTGTTCAACAAGTGCTCACTGAGCATTGTCAGATGCCACACATTATTCTGTATTTACCCTGACATTTGAAACAGTTTTCATTTGTATGCTTAATTATCTTGTCCATAAACTACTTAAAGCCACCTGTTTTTAACTTTTATGAAGGTATTATGGTTGTATATGTATCCTTGATTTAAGCACATATGAAATAGGAAGCTGTTAGTAATTTATAAATCTGGCATCTCATTTGAGGGACATAGGATTGGGAATGTCATTTCAAAGCTTACTGGAGAAATGTCTTTACAGTATAATATTACTAATGTAAAATACTAGCATTTTGAACATTTTTAGTTGCCGCTGTTATTTTTATTAAAAGTCAAGTATGCATGAAAAATAGTCATTATTAAGTTTTTTACAGTTTCTTGTATTTTATTAAGTTCTTTCCAAATTGCAATAAAATAGTATTTAAAACTGTTCATTACTTGCAATAAATCATTGCTGCTTGATAATAACCACAGGGCAGTAGCAGCAATCTTAGCTGGTGAGATTTTAATACTATTGTTTTAGATGTATGTAAGCAGCGATTTATTTCAGGAGAGCTTTTTTGCTTTGTTTTAAATATTTTTCATGATTCACCTTGTTCTAAGATTTTTTTTAAATTGAATAATCTTTTTACAAACCTTCAAAAATAAAACTAATAGATTTGCTGTGTTTCGTATTATTTTTTTCTCTTATGTACTATAAATTCACGAGTGAAATTTAATTTATAAGGTTAGATTTAAAACTGACCAGAAATAGTGACCTACACAGAAAGCTAAATCTCAGTTGAGACTGATGTGAGTTGTAGGCTCACGTTTTCTTTGACTGTTCCCTTCCCCCTCTACGGGTCAGTTTTCTTTTGGTGAGGTTCTTTTGGGGATAGCAGCACTATCTCTGCTAGATTATAAGTAGTGTCTGCAATTGAGGTTATACAGCCTTCTAGCATCTCAAGTGTCTGTTTTGTCTGGATTTTACTCACACACATTCTTTTGCAAAATTTCAAGGCTTTAGTCTGGAGCACTGGGTCAAAGGATATGTCTCTTTGAAGGGTAGACAGGAGGTTTTTTTTTTTTTTAAATGTTTTATTCACTAAGTAGTATTTCATTTTACATCAAAGAATAGCAGCCTTTGTGAACCTACCATTGTGGCAATTTAGCATGTAGGTTTTTCTCTTTCTTTCATTAAATATAAATGATATTGCTTTAAGTAAATAGGACTGTTTAGGATACATAAATAGGACTATTGCTATTAAGTTAAAATGTAAAGAAAGGTATTGGTTGACTATACATGTTACCTTGCAATATTATTTATATTTTAAAAGAACTATCGTATTTTAAAGTATACTTCCTGTGAACTGCTACCTAAGCCATGGAAAACAATGAGTAGCCACGAAGACTGCAGAGAGAGTGGTTATAAGTCTAAGGAAGTAAGGTAGCCACCCTTAATTGGCTCCTTTAGTATTACAAACGTGTGGGTGTTATTTTGAAAAATATAAAACACTCAAACAATGAGAGATGGTTTTAGGCTTAAACTAGAAGGAAAGTTTTTTTCTGTACTGTTTGCATAGTTTAATTGGTCAGTGTGCTCATAGACTGTGATTGTTTATGTGTTTATAAGGCTACTGCATTTCGTATTTGAATCAGATCCTATATATATATGCCTAAGCATATAAATTAATAAGAAAATTGTTTTTATGTTTATATGTAGAACATGCCATGATTTTATTGGAAGTTAAATAAAATTAAAGTAAAAATGTTTCTTCTCTTCATGGCATGACAGTTTTATAGCAAGTGCAACTAATCTGTGCATTTCATTGAACAGTGATGACCATTAAGTCAGATTATTTATATATAATTTTGTAGATAAAATTCTATATATAAATATAGAACTTTTATTTCCAAGATATGTTTCCAAAAATGTTTTCCTAACATATCATTAGGTTATATGAAACTTACACTTTTGAAATGCTACTAAGGAAATGAATGTTAAAAACAATAGTTTTTATATATAGACAGGAACCATTAAAACTTAGAAAGTAGCTATATTAAATTGCTGCAGGAACAAAAGATCTTTCATCTACAGTATTCAGCCATCTCTATTATCTGTGATTCTTCAGCAATTAAAGCAGATTATTTTCTTCTTTGTTCCTACATAGAACACTTGGACAATACTGAAGAATTGAACTGACTGGAATGTTTTATCTTACAAAAGCTTTAAAGTTCTATGCACCAATTAGTAAAATACAGTAAAGGTTTAAACTGTTAATAGCACAACATGCTGAATGCATAGACCTGTAGTATGCAAGGTCTGTGTAACAGCTTCCATTGTGGACTCTTCAGGAGAGTAACTGTGCCTGTTCTTTTCTTTCTTTACTACCTGCTGCGTATGGAAATTTTGTATAGTACTGGACACTTGCTTTTAAGAACTCCAAATTCTTGCATGTTTTTATATTGTCACCTTGGCTCTTATTAGAGTTGATAATGTTTTATTTATTTGGATTTATATAGTTTCTTTTGATATTTTAGTGACAGTTCTAATTTGAAAATACATATCAGTCTGTTAGTAGCAAATCAAAGTGCTGTAAGTTATCTCCTTGCAGCAAACTGCTTGTCCATTAGTTTTCATTTAACTAATTATAGCCAACTATGCAATGTTTGTACTGTCTTTCAGTGTTTATTTTGGTTTGGGGCTTGGCTTGGATTTTATCTCCTTGAAAAGAGAAAATATTTTGTTTTTAGTTACAGCTTTTTTAATTGACCAACTTGCCAAATTGAAAAGAGTTCATCCAATTACCACTAACTTGTTAAATAATTTGTGTCCATCATTTTGTAGTAGGTTCTTAGTAAAATTAGGGATAGGAGTGGGTAGAAATTGGGATATAGCATATTTTGGTGATAATTATTTTTTCCTTCCTATGTTACATATCTCAGGGAAGAGAATGAAGAATTAGAGCAAAAGAAAGAATTTCGGTCTCAAAAAGTTTGAGATTAACACACTTTTTTGTTGTTATTGTTTAGAATTTCTAATTTTATATGACCTACTATTTGATTTAATTCTATTCTCAAAAATAGTGCAGACAAGATTACAGATATTCATGCTTCTACAAAATGGGTAAGTTTTAAAAATTAGCAGTGATGTGAAAGCTTCACTGTATGAAATGTGCTGTGTCTCCACAAAATTTTCTCTTTCTAAGCCACACTTTCCTAGAAATGTGTGAATGGGTTTTTGTTCAGTTGCTGTTTCATGTTAACACTTCTAAAGCTTTTCAGTTTATTGAACGTTAGTTAATGAAGGCTTCTTTTTTTTTTTTTTCATACTTCCTTAGACCTAAACAATTTAAGTTTTCTTTAAGTAACACACAAGATACAGATATACCAAAATGTTAGGCTGGGATTACTAACTTAAAATGAAGAACCATGGATCTGATTACTGTGGTCCTTTGCATATATCATGTAGTAACTTTTGTATATACATAATTATAAAATTTGTCAATGAAAAATAATTTAACCCAATTGAACAGTACCAACTAGTTTACATTTTTTATCTTTAGCCATTTCCTCTCTCCAAAATGCTCTTTCTTTAGACCTTCACATAAATTATTCTTTGCCATCATTTAGATTTTACTTTACATGTGGCACAATCTCAAAGTACATTCCTTGACTGCCTATTTAAGTAGCCTTATCCCTCCCAACCCGTACTACTCTCTATCCTATCATCTGACTTCCCCCCCTGTAACATTCCTTAATCTGAAGCTCAAAATGTAAACTCACAAGTGTAAATTAGCTGGTACTACTCAGAGAACTGCCTGTCTTCTGAATATTAGCTGACAGTCATTTCTCCTCTCTGGCTGGCTGGTTCCCTGTACTTTCCTCTTTTTTTCTCTCCTATTTAGACAGCTATTGGTTGTCACCAAGATATAAGTGCCACTATTTCAGTCTTGGGGAAATCATGTATTACCATGCTGAACATTGCTGTTGCTCATAGGCTTTTCAGCTGGGTGGGACTATTGATTGCTTTTCTCCCCAGGCTGCTTGCATAGAACTTTCAGGTACTGTAAGACCTAGTCCTCAAGAGGAGCTTCCAAGTCAGTTTCAACTCAATTCCTCCAAGTCCTGTGTCCGAAGAATGTGGTATCTTCAATAATGAGGTTCTACCTTCAGGGTATGAGAGACAACCAAGGGCAATGGCAATAGTATGTATTGTTCTGGGAGTCTTTTTGGTTCCCCTGACCAACTCAAAGGGAGATTTCCCATGCCTGGTGCTGGAGATTTGTTAGATGACCGGTGGCTCTTGGGAAGAACATTATCACCCCAAGCAGCAGAACTTCAAACCATGCCTATTTCTACATCTGACTATATGTATGTGTTTATACATATTTTAGATGTTTTTTTAAGTAAAAATAAAACAATGTTTTCCCTTTTACACATCCTTAGTGTTATTTACCCCTTCTGTCTTCTTTGCCCTCTATATTACCCTCTTTCCTAGTTATGGCTTCTTATTGCTGTGATAAAACATCACCCAAAGCAACTTGAGAAGGAAATGGTTTATTTCACCTTATAAGTTTCACATCAGAGTCCATCACTGATGGAAGTCAGGGCAGGAACTCAAACAGGGCAGGCGCTTGGAAGCAGGAGCTGATGCAGAGGCCATGGAGGAATGCTGTTTACTGGCTTGTTCCTCCCGGATTGTTGAACCTGCTTTCTTACAGCATCCAGGACCACCTGTCTGGGTGACACCATGCATACTGTGCTCCTACATCAATCGTCAGTCAAGAAAATCTTTACAGACTTGCCTGCAGGCCAATCTAGTGGAGCATTTCCTCAACTGAGATTCTGTCTTCTGGAATGACTATCTTCTGTCAAGTTGACATAAAACTAGCTAGCCAGTGCACCCTCCCTAACTAAACTCCTCCTCCATTTCCCCGTTTCCCTCTTCATAGCACCTGTGTCCTGTTCTTCCTCTGCCCCCATCTAGAGCTCCTCATCCATTCCATGTTGCTTTTTTCTTTCCTGGTTTCTGCAGTTACTCCAGTTTATATACATATCCAAGTCTATAGTTCAGAGCTAGGATCCACAAATAAGAAAACACAGGCAAAGGGCATGTAGAATATGCAAAATGTAACAAATGCATGTAAGTATATATGCTTATACATATGTAAATATATTTATAAATATGCATGTTTACACACATCTAAAATGTATATTTTCTAGTTCTACCCATTTTCTTACAAACTTTATGATTTCATTTTCCTTTATACCTGAATACAATTTCATCGTGTATATGTACCATATTTTCATTATCTAGCCATTAGTTGAAGGACATTTAGGTTTCTAATTTCATTCAATAACTGTGATGGTTTGAGTAAGTCTGGCTCCTGTAGGCTCATATACTTGAATGTTTGATTCCCAGTTGATGGACTGTTTAAGAAGGCTTAGGAGGTGTGGTCTTGTTGGAGGTTTCATATTGCCTGGGCTAGCTTTGACCTTACTATGTTGATCTTGAACTTTTGCTCCTCCTATTTCCACATCCCCAGTACTCATATTATAGGCATGAGCTACCATGCTGTGTTTATATATTGCTGTAGATTGAACGCTAGGACTTCATGCATCCTAGGCACACATTCTGCCAACTGACCTGCATCCCATAACCTGATGATTCCTTTTCTAGTATTTGGTAATTTTTTAAAAATTTATTTAATATTTTATTTTATATGCATTGGTGTGAGGGTATCAAACCCCCTGGAACTGACAGACAATTTTTTTTGTGAGCTGTCCTGTGGGTACTGGGAATTGAACTCAGGTCCTCTGGAAGAGCAGACAGTGCTCCTTAACCACTGAGCCATCTCTCTAGCCCCATATTTAGTGACTTTTTTCTCTTCAGACCAATTTTGATTTTAATGCATGTAATCAGATATCAGACTAGATGCCAGTTGTAGGTGGCTTTTGTTCACTGACAAATTGATTTCCTTCCTTTGACTCTAAGTTTGCGGGTATCTATCAATATCTGTTTTGTGGAAACAACAGGTAGTTGGATATAAGTTTTTAGTACAGCCTACACGTCTGTGTCTCTTATTGTTAAGTTGAATTCATTTACATTTAAGGTTATTATTGAGAGGTGTTTACCTATTTCTGTAGTTTTTTTGTTGCATTTCTGGTTGATTAGATTATTTGTTCTTTGTTTCTCACCTTAATATTACAGATATGCTGGTTCAATATAGTGGACATGATAGACTTTTTCCTTGCTATCCTTTGTTCAGCTATTTTTTCATAAACTTTTTTTTCTTTTTAAAGAATTGGAACTAATATAATTTAATTTTGTACAATTATTAATTTGTGAGTGTGGGAGCAGGGTATAACATGAATATGGAAGTCGGAAAACAGTTGGTGGACTTGGTTCTCTCCTTCTTCCATGTGAGTCCTGGGGTCAGGTTGTCAGACTTGTGGCAAGTGCCTTTCAGTAGCAAATGCCTTTCATCTCGTTTCCATAAAATTTCTTCCCTGTACTATTATGATTGAGACTCTTCCTTCTTCTGTGTATAGTATTCTTTTAACTTAACTATTGTCCTCAGTGTTGGCTTGTTGGTCACAAATAGCTATAAATTGCAATTGCCTTGAAATGTCCTTATTTCTCCCCCAGCTTTTTAAAGATTTATTTATGTATTTTATGTATATGAGTGCTCTGTCTTCATGTGCACCTGCATTCCAGAAGAGGGCATTGGGTCCTTTCGTAGATGGTTGTAAGCCACCATGTGGTTGCTGGGAATTGAACTCAGGACCTCTGGAAGAACAACCAGTGCTCTTAACCACTGAGCCATCTCTCCAGCCTGTTTTAAAAGCCTGTTCTTCAGGATTCAGCAATCCCGATTGGTGCTTATTTACTTTGTGGTTTGAAATTCTCATTTTGAGCCTTTTCTTACTTTTAGGGTTTCTGATGAGAGATTTGGTGTGTTCACCTTTGTACTTGAGTTGGCATTTTTCTCTTCATAGTTTAATTTTTTTTCTTTCCCTTGTATTTTTGATATGTTGATTATATCATTGAGAAATTTTCTTATCCTGCCTGTTGGAATTCTAAATCCCTTTTGTACTTGAGTCTCCATTTCTTTCCCTAGATTTGGGAAATGTTCTGCTATAATTTTATTGAACAGATTCTCTATGCCTTTAATTTTTATCTCAGCTGTGGATTTTTCATTGTATTCTGGAGTGCTATGACATTGTGGTCTTGTGTTCTCTTACCCACACCCCATTGTTTGAATGTAGTAGTTACTGAACTATATCCTTCATCCCTGACATACTTTCTTGTGGTCATGCATTCCAGTGTGTTTTTATTTCACTCATTGAGTGTTTTCATTTCCAGCTTTTTGCAGTTTTTCTTAATCTGTTTTCCTTGTTGAAAATGTTCTTTTATTCTACTGACTTTTTCATGTTGCTGATTTTCTCATCTATTTTTCATCTGTTGCTAGCTTTTCTTTCTTGGTCTTGGATTGAACTCATCTGTTTGTTGTGTCCTTTTTGAGTTTCAGTGTCTTTGGGTTCATTAGTTGGTGTATTAGTCTTTCATAGTGGTCCTGTTGCTTTACTGTTTTGTAATTGTGCCATCTGTTTGGATATCTCTCACACTTTTATTCTATCTTCTTCCAATTGAACAGCCTACTCCTGTGGACCAATCCCCCTTACATCTCAGAGAGAAGAAAACAAACTGCTCAACTGCAACATCAAGCCAGTTAATTATAAAAATACACTTACAATCACTCAAAACCCACCCAGTGTGTCATTAGTGACTATAAAGCAAAACAATGGCAAACCTAATACAGGGTGTATTTTGAAACAAAAGTTATTTATTTATGGTAAAGGAGGAGGCCAGCAAAGGGAAAACAGAGCTGAGATTAAGTACGTGAAAGGAAAAGGAGAGTACTAGGGCGTCTGAGGGGAAGAAACTGATTATTTACCAATAATAGAACATTTAAAAACAAAATTAGGTAATTGTAAGAAATAGAATAAAAAATAAAATACAAGTTATAAAAGTGTCACAAAAAGTAGACGAGGAAAAGAAAGCAAGGGGGGAAAACAAAACAGAACAGAAAACCAAAAGGTTGCCTTATAATGGAACAAAAATGAGCACAAAATATAAAAGATTGGGTTTTTTTTTTTTTAATAAAAATGGTGAAAATACCACTAAAAGTATAGTACAAAGGGGAAACATAGATGCCAAGGAGGAAAGAAGGAAGAGTTTTAGAGCAGTCCTGTTTTGTGGATGGTTGGAGACTCTGACTGTCTGCACAGGATAGGGAGGGGTCGAGGGAACTCGTGAGCTCTTGTCTTTCTTGTGGTTTATGCTGATGTCGAGCCTGTGCTAGACAAGATCCGTTGTCTGGCTGAGTTGTCTTCACTACAGTATGCATTAGTTACTTTTCTGAATGCTGAGATAAAATACTTAACAAAGCAATTTAAGGATGGAAAGTTTTGTTTTTGCTCACAATTGGAAAGTAAAGTCCATCATGGCAGAGTAAGTCATGGCAGCAGAGTTTGAGGCAGCTCAGGAAGCAGAGAGAGACCAATTGATGGTACTTAGCTAGGTGTCTCTTTGAAGTCCAAAACCAAGTCCCAAGAAATGATGATTCTTACTTTTAGGGTAGATCTTCACACCCCATGCTAATCAAGAGTCAACTCCCTTGATAATTATCCGATCCCAAAAGGTCAGTCCTAAACACGGATACATGCAAGCAACTAAACAGATTTCAGCAGGATGTTTTTTATATTTTTTAAAGAAGATGATAACTGGTCACAGGCATGGCCAGATTGCTAACGTCATCTAAATAATCCCTCATGGAGTGTATGGAGGCTCCTAGGTAATTCTCAGCTCTGTCAAGTTGATAATCAATGCTAAACATCACAAGTAACTTCCTTTCTTTGTATATGGGGGCCTCTGCTGGCCACATTCTTTTGCCCATCAAGACTCCCCATGTGGTACCCAATGAAGTGACTAATATTCTGACTAGGAGGTGACTCCCCAGTGTGTTGGTAGTGTGGGTAGCACTGAGATCTGTACACATGTATTTATAAGATCTCCAAAGCTTAACCATTCTGCTGGAGATATGTTCTTCAGAGTTCTAGGACTCAACAGGAGTAAAAGGTAGACCGGTGGCTCTAGAGCAAAGGTCCTCAACCTTCCTAATGCTGCGACCCTTTAATATAGTTCCTCATGCCTTGGTGACTCCCAACCACAAAATTATTTTTGCTGCTACTTCACGTCCATAATTTTGCTACTATTATGAATCGTAATGTAAATATCTGATATTCGACCCCCGTGAAAGGATCATTTGACCCTCAAAGGGGTTGCAACCTACATGTTGAGGAACACTGCTCTAGAGGTTGATACCTGGCTGACCTCTGCCTCAAGGCTACCAAACTCCATTGTCATCTGGCCACTGAAGGTTTGTTACCCTTTCCATGTCACTGCCTGCTCTGAGCCTCCTAACCCCAGCACTTTTCCATTTGTCAGCTTCTGGTACCTGCCTCCACATCCTTCTCTCTATGGTTTTCTTACCCTGGGGCTATGGTATGTTAGATTCAAGTTCCCTCGTTGAGGTTTTCTCATACTCCCAAGACAGCTCAATTTTAAGAAGTAGGTTCATTCTCTCTCAAGATAGTACACAACCACTGGCCTCGAGTCATATAGAGTAACCAAATGGGGTTCTTTCCCAAGGCTGACTTCCTCTATTTTCTCATCTAAGCCAACAGCAGGAGTGGAGACTCATGAAGGCTAGTGGAAGCCCTGTGGCTGGAGCTGTGTTTGACATGACTGCCCATCCTTTTCTCAGCAATTTTCAGCTTTTTGTTGCTGTCTTCAGGACTTTATGAAGGCTTCTCCATCTTTGGAGTTGAGTCTATTTTTCTTTCTAACCAGGTCATGCAGCTTCAGTGGGCTCTCTTACTTGAAGGATGAAACGTCTCAAGATTAATTCTTACATTTTTGTCTTTATTTGTACTGCTAGGGATTGAATTCTTGTGCAAGTGTCCTACCACTGAGCTAATTCCCATTCACAGGTTTATCTTTTCTAAAAGAATATGTATTCTCCAGGTTGAGAATAATCTATGAATTGCAATAAAGTTTTTAAAATTTTTATAATTTTAATTAATATATTTTCATGTTTTATTTTTATGTGTGTGGATGTGTTGTGGGGAACGGTGGATCCCCTGGGTCTGGAGATACAGATGGTGTGAGGTACATGTGGGTGCTGGGACGAAATGCCGGTCCTCTAGAAGAGCAGCCAGTGCTCTTAACCACTGAGCCAGCTTCCTAGCTCCTGTAATTAAGTTTTACTTTGATTAATGGTATTATTCAAATTTTATATATCTCAACTGATATTTTTATCTGTTCTGTCAGTTCCCAATGAAAAGTGTTAACACTTTAAACTATAATTTCACTGGTTCTTCCATTATTTGGATGACTTCTTTGCTTCACTTATTTTAAATCTCTACTATTAGGTACATAAAGACAGAAGTCTATTATCTCTTCTTCCTGAGCTGATGAATTATCCTTACATGACACCCGTCTTTATCCGGGTGCTATTGCTTGTTTGAAATTTACTTCAATATTAATATAACCTTGTGGTTTTCTTATTCTTAGTTTTGCATGGTGCATATCGAATTCCACCTTTTACTTTTAATTCTGAATTTACATTTCAAGTTTTACTTATATTTGAGCCTTGCTTTTTCATCAGATTTGATGATCTGTACCTTTTAATTTAGTGTTTAGCATAACTACTTAAAATTAACATTCTTAGCAAAGCTCCTGCCTTACTCTGTTTTCTGTTTGCCCTGTCTGATTTCTCTTTCTTTTCTTCCCTCTTGCTCCCAGCAGTAGCTTTAGGGATTACAGAATGCACCCTTAGTTTTTCATAGTTACAGATGACTAGTCTTCCTTGTCAGTTTCACATAGGAAACACACTCTGAGCACATCTGTGGTATTGTAAACAGAGTTTAGTGGCCTATTCTGCTGGGACTTTTGAAGACCAGAATGCCAAGAGAAATGTGAACATTTCTCTTCTGAGGTTTCAGAAATGAACAAGGACATAGGAACTGGGCTAGAAGCCATTCATGTTATAACCAGAGAATCTACTTTAAGGGGTTGCAAGTATGTGCTCAGTAGTTAAGAGCACTTAATGCTTTTCTAGGAGACCTGAGTTCAGTTCCCAGCACCCATGTTGGGATGTTGACAACCACTTGTTAACACCAGCTCCAGGGATCCAATGCCCTCTTCTGTCCTCTGTGGGTACCACACACACACACACACACACACACACACACACACACACACACACGTGCTCCAAGTGGAGCAGAAAGATACTTAAAATGTTTGGTGAGGAAAGTAGTGTACAAAGTTTAAAGTTGCAGACAAAGGGGCTGGAGATTTGCCTTAGCAGTTAAGAGCTTTTGTGAAGGACCTGGGTTCAGTTCTTAGCACCCATTTGGTAGCTCACAATCTTCCTTAAAAGAGACAAACACGGTTAAAGAGAAACCTCAGAGTTTATAGTGGGACAACAGAAAGGAGGCTCTAAGGACAAACCCCTGCCCCCAATAAAGAGTATCAACTTCATTTGGAAAGAGAGCTGGAACTGAGTATGTTCCTTAAAGGGCTGTCTTCTTATAAACAAGTGCCTTGCATCATGTTTTTCTCAGGTCGGATTGTACAGAGATCACTACACCTGTGATAGGAGGAAGCCAAACTACATCTTGAGCTGGCAGCAAAACTTGTCAGCATTGTCTACACAGTACTGCTTCTTTAGGCGTACAGAACACAAGAATTACAGAGTCACGGGTGCATCCATGCACTAAGGTTCCAGAAAGCTGCTGAGGCCAGGCCATGTTGTTCTATTAGATTCCCTCCAAGAAAGGCCTGAAAAGCTATTGCAAGAAGCTGTGAAGTTTAAGCCAAATTGGAATGGAGAGTCTAGGATGTTGGAGATGCTAGAACCACTATGTTATTTGCCAAGGGAAGCTGCAAGAATGGAATGGAACCAATAGAAGAAAGGGGCAATATGCAATAAGCCATAGAGGTATAGGACAGTTATTCAAGCCCCTGTGATTACACTACAAGCTCCAAATGTCAAGCATATATCTACAGGGTTTGGTGTTGGTCCTACTAGGTAGCAATCTTGCTTTGGCCTGGTCTTTGCTATGTCTCATTCCTCCCTTTTAGCATAGAGTCATTTATTCTGTGCCATTGTTAACTTGTCTTTTGTGTTTATAGGCTTTCACAGTTAAGAGTCTGTGTCTCAGGACTGGAGAGATTGCTTGGTGGTTAAGACCTCTCCGTGTGCGTGCAGTGGGCCCAGGTTTAGTTCTCAGCACCTACAGACTGCTCACAACCATCTGTAATTCAGGTTCTAGGAGATCCAATGTGTTTTTCTGGTCTCTGAGGATACCAGGCATACAAATGATGCACTTATATACATGCAGGCAAAAGACTCTTCTACAAAAATAAAGATAATTCCTTTTTAAAAGTCTCTCTCACTTAGATTTTTGAAGTTTGGAACTGTTAAAACTTTGGGGAATTTTGGAGCTGGAATAGATGACTCTTGCATTATGATATGAACATGGAAGTTAAGGGGGTTGGAATGTTACTGTTCACAGTGATGGCTTTTGTTTTCATGTTATCTTTGTTAACTCTAGTCAATCTACAGGATTTAGCATCACCTGGAAACAAGTGTGACTTGTGTGTGTGTGTGTGTATGGTGGGGGTGGGGGGGATCCTGGAGTGGTTTATCTGAGACGACCAGTGTGTTTTCTTTTGCATTCTGACTGTGGACGCAGTATGACCACTCACACTCTTACAACCGTTCTTTCCTGCCATGATGGACCACATGCCATCCTGAACCGTGAGCCAGGATAAACCCCTCCTTCCTTAAGTTGCTTCTGACAGGTGTGTTGTCACAGCAAGGAGAACAGCGACACACACACACACACACACACACACACACACACACACACACACACACACGGTGAGAATCTTAACTCGCACTTCACGTATCACTACAGTCCTGTGCTATGTTGGCATACCTTTACATCCACATGTGTTATAAGCCCGATAGTATTGCATTCGCTTTTGAGTCATCTTTTAAAGAAATTAACACAGAAGAAAGATAGGGCTGAGGAGATAGCTCAGTTGGTGTAGTGCTTGGAGTCTGGGCCGGGTGGTACCAGCTAGATGGCTCAGGAGGCAAAGGTTCTTGTCAACAATACTGATGACTGTGATCCCCAGGACCCACATGTAGAAGGAGAGAACTAAGCCATGCAAGATGTCCTCTGATCTCCACACACATACCACAAGCATGTGCACACCCATGTACGTGTATATATACAAACATACAAAATAAAAATTTTACATAATTCTAAAAGACCTTAAATTAGCTTGGTCTGCCATAGCAACATATCATAGACTAGGCGGTCTGAATAACAAATTTTGTTTTCTCATAACTCTAAAGGCTAGAATTTCAGGATCAGGATGCCAGCAATTTGGTTTCTACTGAGAGTTCTTTTCCTGGTTTGTTAGAGGCCAGTATAGAATTTTAAGGAAGACACTGACTTTCCCTACCAGTCCCTTCATTGCATATAAAATTTTAGGTGTAAGGTCTTTATTTTATTACTTTAAAGCTATCAATCTGTTTTGTATTTTTAAAAAAGTTTTGGTGAAAGTATACCAGTCAGTGGCATCAGCCACATCACAGTGCTGTACAGTTGCCAGCCATCCATTTCAAGGACTGTCTTCATCCTGAGCAGAGACAGTATCAGTTAAACAGTAACTCTGTGTCCTTTCTTAGCTCTTGCAATCTGTTACACTTCTGTATGAATTTCCCTATTTGATAAGCCTCATAAGCAGAATCAAAGAAGATTACCCTTTTGCCATTCATTACATTTAACATGTTTTCAGGGTCCATCCATGTTGTGGTTTGTGTCAGAATTTCGTTCTTCTAAAGGCTGTGTAGCATCCATTATGGAAGCTGTATCACATTATGCTTACCTATTCTTTAGTTGGTAGATACTTGAGTTATTTTTGAATTTTGGCAGTTGTAAATAATGTTACTATGAACACGTATATTCAGATAACTGTTGGAGTTACTGCAGTTGGTAGATACTCCAAAAACAATTACTGGATCAGGTGGCTATTTTATGTTTAACTTTTGGAAGTACTGTCAAACTGTTGTCCACTATGGTTGTACCACTGTACATCATTGTGAAAGGACTCTTGGCTCTGTGTCCAAAGCTGTATTTTTCTGGGCTCCCCATTTCATTGCTCTGTATGTCTGCCTTGTAGCATCACACTGTTCTAGCTTCCATAATCTTATAGTAAATTTAAAAATCAACAGAGAATCCTTCATTTTTGTTATTTTTAAAATGATTTTCAAATAAAAATTACACGTATAGTTTGAGATGGCTTTTTCTATTTCTGTCAAAATGTCTCTGAAACTTTGTTTTTTATTGTTTTGAGATGGGATTTCTTTGTAGCCCTTGCTTACCTGGAACTTGCTACATAGCCCAGGCTGGCCTCTCAGAGGTCTGCTTGCCTCTGCCTCCCAAGTGCTTGAGACTAAAGGTGTGCATCACCAGGGCCAGCCGCCATTGAGATTTTGATAAGGTTGCATTGAATCTGTGATTACTTTGGGTAGGAATATCATTTTGATAATATTAAGATTTCCAATCCATTAACGTAGGTTGCTTACACTTTCATCTTTAATTTCTTTCAAAAATGTTTTGTGGTTTTGAGTATGGAAATCTTTCACCTTCATTGTTAAAAGTGTCCCTGTTTTATTCAGTAAGATATTATAATAGGGTTGTTTATGTAAATTCCTGTTCAGATTGTTCATTGTTAGTGTATAGCACACAGCTGATTTTTGTGTGTTGATTTTGTATTCATCCAGTTTGCTGGATTTGCTTATTAGCTGTAACCAGGATTTCTTACTGGCAGTCTTGTATGGTTTTCTACATAGTACATTATGTAATCTGGGAACAAAGAGAATTGTCTGTTTTTTAAGTTACTTTTCTTGCCTAATTATACTTGCTAGAACTTCCTGCATTCCGTTGAGAAGTAATACAGGTTGACCCTGATGACTGATTCTTCACCTTAGAGGACACGGTTTCAGTTCAGTCTTTTGTCATTGTTCCCATGCATTTAAAGTGTACAGGCTTTCCTAAGGCCGCAGTTGAAATTAAACTCTAGAAATTTGATTAAGCTATGCTTATGTGTAATTTTAACATTGATTTTGCTTGGAGTTCATGGATCTTTCCGTTGATATTTTTCATATTTGGAAATCTAGTTTTTAAAATTTCTGCCTTAGATTTTCTTCCCTATGTGTATGGGTGTGTTTTTGCCTGTGTGTATCTCTGTGTACCACATGTACACCTGTGCTTGTGGAAGCCAGAAGAGGATATCAGATTCCACAGAACTGGAGTTAAATACTGTTATGAGCCTTCATGTTGGTTCTAGGAACTGAACCTAGTGCTCTTAACCACTGAGTCATCTCTCCAGCCTCTTCTCTACAACTCTCAAACTCACAGTATACTGCTTGATTTTTTCTTTTTAACCTCATTATTTTTCTGTCATGTGGTTTAGTTTGTTTAGTGTCTGTTGCCTTGTCATTGATTTTAATGGCCTTTTCTTTAGTCACAATTTTTTGTTAATCTAGACTAATATAATTTTAAATATTTTTCAGTACAGTTTTTATAGTTTTTTTTTTCTATAGCTTTAAGTTCTTACTGAAATTTCCCATCTGTTCACTCATTTTGTTCATCATTTTTCTTTAAATCTTTAAACATACTATAGCAGCTACATAAAAACTTTTTTCTTGTCAGCTAATTTCATATGTATATCTTTGAGTTCCTTCCTTACTTCCTTCCTTACTTCCTTTCTTTTTGGTTTTTTGAGACAGGGGTTTCTCTGTTGTAACTCTGGCTGGCTGTCCTGGAACTCACTCTGTGGACCAGGCTGCCTTTGAACCCACAGAGATTCACCTGCCTCTGCCTCCTGAGTACTGGGATTAAAGTCGTGTACCACCACTGTGTGGCCTTTGAGTCTGTTTCTATTTATTATGTTGTAATTGCTTATAAACTAGATTTTTCTGTTTATGTGCCAGCTTAGTGATTTTTGAGTATGTAGTTGATATTACCAGTTTTGGAAAGCCTAGTCTTGTCTTCTTTGTAGAAAGAACGTTTAGTTTTATTCCAGCAGGCAGTTCCTGGCTGATCTACTTGATATCAGTTCCTAACAACAGTTTTAGTTATCTGTTACCTTGTTAAAACAACTGATTGACTGACCCTTTCTCTGGGTCAATTTATAAGTGAGTTAGAGTTGTCCTGTTTCTGAGGCTTTACAGTTCATTCTGCCAGTTAAATGTTAAGAGTCCAGCAGAACATCCCTTCCTTGGCTTTTAGGATTGTGCATTACCTGTCCTGTTTTGCAGTCTGCTCTTATCCAGAGACTGCAGTTTTCACATCTCTCTCTCTTCAGAACCCTGCCTCACAATTGTCAGTTGCCTCATCAGCTCCAAACTCCAAACTTCTTGTCCTTTCTGCTCAGGGAGACCACTGTATCCTGTTTTAGGTACCCATCCAATAGTCAATACATCTCTGAGCATAAAGCTAAAGCTGAGGCAGTTGTAAGACTATGTTTTGAGATTTTTCTCAGTTCAGGGATCAAAGATTGTTCAATTATTGAAAAATAAAATTGTAATTGGCAGGAGCAGAAGTCCCTATGACCAGCTGAAGCAGAATTCCATTACTACACACTGATGGTTCTTTTGCAGTAATTTGTTAATAAATCTTTACTTTTTCAACAAACTTTTAACAGTTTGCTCAGAGACTGATGTTAACTGCCTTTATGACATATTACATATACAGATTTATTTATGCTTCCTTTTAGTATACCAGACTCAGAGCTCAGTAATTGAGTCAAATGCTTTGCTAAGATTCAGTTGTGCTTATGTCCATTACCTTTCTTTGCCAGTTACACCTAATGCTGTAATTACACAGTTCAATGAATAGTATTTTGTTTGTACTATATGGAAGAAACAACACTTGGGAATTGTCTTAGTTAGGGTTACTATTGCTATGATGAAGCACCATGGCCAAAAGCAGCTTGATGAGCAAAGGGTTTATTTCACTCACAGTTCCACATAACAGTTCATCTTCAAAAGCAATGAGGGCAGGAACTCAAGCAGGGCAGGAACCTGGAGGCAGGAGCTGATGCAGATGTCATGGAGGGGTGCTGCTTACTGGCTTGCTCCTCATGGCTTGTTCAGCCTGCTTTCTTACAGAACCCAGGACCACCAGCTCAATGATGGCACCGCCCACAATGGGCTGGGCCTTCCCACATCAATCACTAATTAAGAAAATGCCCTACAATCTTGCTCACAGCCTAATCTTTTGGAGGTGTTTTCTCAGCTGAGGCTCCATCCTCTGACATCTTTAGCTTGCGTCAAGTTGACATAAAACTAGCCAGCAAAGGAATCAAATTACTACCCTCAGAGAAAAAGTATTGCCCTGTATCAGCAGGTTATTAAGAGAATGTGCTTGCTTACTTTCTGTGTTCTTTTCCATAGCATACAGTTTATTCATCCCCCAAGTACAACAAATGTATTGATTGTTTTATGAAATGGCAGAAGCAGGAAAGTTCCTCTGAACTCTTTTTCTATCCACAACTCTTGGTTATAAAGTAGGTTGTAAAGCATAGAAAGGATTTCCTAACCTTCGCCTGGTACAGATCTTAGTGATGTTTATCTAAGAGCTGCCTTTCCTTATACTTAGAATACAGGAGCATCCGTATTTCCAAAGATGAAGGGTCACAGAGAAGAATCTGAACGAATAGTTGATTGCCAGATCATAGGCTTTCTGTTCTGTTATATTGCTCCACAGCCGCACAGTCTTCAAACCTGCTACTGTTGTTTTTGTTTTACGTCTTCATTTCCTCACTAAGGTTTTGTGTTAGATAAAATGTACAGTAAAGAATTTCACATTTTTTTTCTCTCTTGCTAAACTGCCTCCCCTTTCCCTGATAGCCACTGCTATCAGTAGAGGACAATGTTTTTTTTTCTTCCTTCCTTTTAACAGCTCCTGCCAAAAGCAGGTAAGGTTCAGACAATTGTAAAAAATTGAGATGTAAACAGAAATCATAAATTTCTAGCCAGACTTTAGACTGATTATTTTGCAGACATCTTTTTATTCTCATTTAAAATAAACAAAAGACCCTAAATTGCAGAGGATGTATTTTGTTGGTAGCTTATGGAAGAAACAACACTTGATGATCAAACACTGTCCTAAAAGAAAAGGCATTGCCTGTATCAGCAGGTTATGAAAGAATATGCCTGCTTATGTTCTGTACCATAACAGAGTATTTAAGGTGTGAGTGTGTATACATGTGGACACTGGGAACATACTTCTTCATGATTTCCTACTTACTCTTGTGGGCTTAGTTAACTTTAGCTAACTAAATACAAATTCTTGACAAGAGAAAGGATAATTCTTCTGTATGGAATAGACATGCAGTTTAGATTTTCGAAAGTGACTTCCTGCTATGGTTTTCACTTGTATACCATGCCCTCAAAATTTGTGTGTGTACTGGCGTATACATACTGCATTTGTACATGTGCTTATACTTGTGTGGAAGCCAGAAAACTACCTCAGATGTCATTCCCGGGGTCTCTTCTACCTCTACCCCAACTCTTTTTGATATGGTATATCACCCACTGACTTTTATCTTGTTAGTTGACTAAGTTGGCTGGCCAGTGAACCCCAGGAATTTACCTGTCTTTGCTTCCTAATTCTAAAATTTAAGTGGGTGCCATAACCTACCTAGTTTACTTTACATAGATTCTGGGGGTCAAATTCGGGTTGTCAAGGCTGCATAGCAAACATTTAACTAACTGAGCTTTCACCCAACCTCTTCCCCTTTGTGTGTTTGATATGAGGTATTACTAGTTTGCCTGGACTAACCTGTGAACTTAAGGGTTTATGGGATCTTCCTGCCCCTGCTTCCCCAAATAGCTGGGACTATTGGTACATGCCACCATACCCAGTTTGCCTAATAAATATTTTTATTTAATCAAAACATTCACCTTTTGATGAATTAAATTCTTCTCATTTCCAGCTTTCTTTTCTGATTAGAATAGTTTAGGTTATTACAATCACTCAATTTTCAAAAAAGTTTATATATTCTCTTTTGGCTTGATACTTAGTATTTATTGTGTGTGTAGTTTTCTGCTGCCATGGTTTCTGATGGCTTCTGCTTTCATGAGCATATATCGTGTATCTGCCTGCCTATTACCTGGAATAAAAAAGTATTAGTAAGTTAAGAAATAACAGATTCTTTTCTTTTTTTCAAATTTATTTATTTTATGTGCATTGGTGTTTTTGCCTACCTATATGTCTGTGTGTGGGTGTGGGATCTCCTGGAACTGGAGTTCCAGTACACATAGCCGTGAGCTGCCATGTGGCCACTGGAAAACGAACTCTGGTCCTCTGGAAGAGCAGTCAGAGCTAACCACTGAGCCATTTCTCCAGGCCCAACAGATTATTTTCACAATATAATGTTGTTATATAATTAATATTACAAGATATCTTAAGATAGTTGATTGACTTTCTGGAACATTGAAATTAAAAAGTGAAGAAATATGCTATTTTAGCTGTTAAAAGTTTTGTGATTATTAAATGCTACATCTTTGTAAGTATTAAAACCACATTTCAATGGCTAGATTGTTGGCTCAGCAGTTAGGATCACTTTTGGCTTTTGTAAAGGACCCAGGATTAGTTGTTAGCACCCTCATGGTAGTTTACAAATGTCTATAACTCCAAAAGACCTGACCACCTATTCTGGCCTCCATGGGTACACAGTTCTCATACATACATATAGGCAAATACACACGTAAAATAAAAGTAAAAGTAAGTCTTTTTAAAAAAGAAAAGCCAGGCATGATAAAACATGTCCTTAGTGCTACCACTCAGAAGGCACATCTCTGTGAGTTTGAGGCCAGCTTGGTGTAGCAAGCCCCAGGCCACTTAGGACCACCCTCCCAAAAAACAAAAACAAAAACAAGCAAAACAAAACAAAAAAAAAGATTATTTTAAAAAGGAAAAAAAATCATTAATTTTCAAAGTGCCTCCTTACTAAGCATACTGATTTTCAGTGATTTGTCGGGCATGAGTCTGATTGTTGGTTTGGTTTGGTTTGGGTTTTTTTAGACAGAGAAATTGATCTACTTTTTACATTGCTGATTAACCATTTGAGATTTTACTTCCTGTTTGCAAAGTAATTAGACAATATGTCAGAAACTATAAAAATTCTGGTAATTTTTGTCACAGTTAATTGTAGTCTCCATAGTTAACCTTAAAGAATTAAGTTACTGATGGGTCTGCAGAGATGGCTCAGTAGTTAAGAGCACTTACTGCTCTTACAGAAGACCCAGTACTCGTGGTAGCTCACAACCACCTATAACTGTATTTCTCAGGAACTGTTCTGATGCTGCTTATGGTACCCATACTCATTTGCACAAACACACACAGAAACACTAATTAAAAATAATTAAATGATTTTGGGGGCAAAATAATTTCATTATTGGAATTTTTATTACAGTATGATATACTCAAAAAGCATAATAAAGAACTTTTATTACACTAAGAAATTGTGCCATATCAGCTGAATAAATTGTTGTTGAAAAAAAAGTATGAAAACTTGAGTATGTGGGAAAATGATGCCTTTACTTGGATGTAATCAATACAAAACCTTATTAGTAAAATAGATAAGCATATGGATTCTTATTGGTAGGTAATGCAAGTAAGAAAGTAATTGGTAGGGCATTAAGCATAGTAATACATTGTTGAAAATTTCCATTTAATATTATTTTGATGTTTCAGCAGCTCTATCTCTATCTATTTATTTATTGTTTTTTTTTGTTTGTTTGTTTGGAGACAGAGTCTCAATAACTAACTCTTGCTGTTCTGGAACTCACTATATAGACCAGGCTGGTCTCAAACTCAGAAAGATCCTCCTACCTCTGCCTCCCAAGGGTCAGGATTAAAGGCATGTGCCACCATGCCCAGCTAGTACTGTCTTTTAAAAATGAGTATCCTGAAAGAAACATCGTCTGTCTCCCTCCTTGGTCTTGACATTTTGATGCCTTTCTACCTTTAAAATCAAGTAGGATCTCCCTTTTAGGGAGCTAGAAAGATGGCTCAGCAGTTTAGATCACTTGATGTGCTTGTAGAAGACCTGGATTTGATCTTCAGCACCTACATGGTGGCTCACACCCACCTGTAACTCCAGTTCTAAGGGACTTCATACCCTCTTCTGGCCTCCACAGGCATCAGACACACAGGTGGTGAACATATATACACATGTTCAGACAAAAAAATTTATGCACGTAAATCTAACAAAAACAATTTTTTAAAAGATCTCTCTTTTCTTTGGCCACTGTCACAGGTATCATGTTTTACTTGTTTTGACTTAATCTTTCTAAACATTGATAGGAAATGAATTTTGTTGTGTACCTTTTAAAGGAGGAAACTAATACTGGACTGAAGCAATTAATTTATCAGTGCCCTTCAGGTCATAACCGGTAAGATCAGGTTCCCCTGGATTTGTCAGAATTACAGTTCCTTGCTCTTAACCAATAGTGTGTTTGAAGTATAATTATTTTATTCCTTGTCACCTTATGTATATAGAGATTATAGATTTCTTACACTTAGAGAAAGTTATCATTATATCCATTGAATTCTTTAAGATAGTTACCTTTGCACAGAGGAATCTTTGAACTGAAATTATGCATTGTTCCTTCATTTTCATGGATATCATAGGCCTTTCCACATGTGGCAAAAATTCAGTATTTTTTTTCTATTTTTTAAATATGACTTCACTTTTTAAAAATAATTTATTTAACTTTTTTATTTTATGTGCATTGGTGTGAGGGTCCCCAGAGTTAAAGACAGTGGTGAGCTGCCATGTGGGTACCGGGAATTAAACTTAGGTCCTCTGGAAGAACAGCAAGTGCTCTTAACCACTGAGCCACCTCTCCAGCCCCCTTGATTCAATTTTTTTTGGGGGGAGACAGAGATAGAGGCCAAGAGACCAGAAGTTGGGATCAAGTGTCCTCCTTTATCATTCTCCATCTATTCCTTGAGGCAGGGTCTCTCCCTCAGCCTGCGATTCAAGCTTCTCAGCCAGACTGGCAGCCACAAGCCTCAGTGATCCTTCCATGTTGGAGCTGGGGCTCTATTTGTGCACATAATGCCTTGCTTGTTATGTATATGCTGGAAACTAAGTTCTGTTTCTCATGATTGTTCAACAAGTGCTCTTAACTGCTTGCTGAGTTGACTCTCCAGGAGAGAGATAAAGAGGGGAGGTAAGAGAGAGAATATGAGAATGAGTTATATATCCTTGTTTTGGGCCTGTCCATTTGAAGAAAGACAGAATGGCTGATTGGCCCAAAACAGCTGTGTAGAGTACCTAATCCTTCGAAAGAGAAGGGCTAGGTATTTGTCTTTTCCAGACTTGAAGCAAAACTACTGACTAGGTGAAGAATTACTAACTCTTAATTTTCAAGGAAGATTGGATATATTAGATTCTTTTTAAATCTTGATACTAGCTTCCCATTATTTGTTCATCCTGTCCTTAAAAATGTTGAGTAGGTTGCTCAAGAGTTGAGTTGATGTCTACTCTGGAGTTCTGTGTCCAATATGTAACACATCGGTGCTGAGTAGCCACTTTTGTTCTTGTTTAAGGTAAGCGTGTTTATGTACATTAATCTTTAGCTTACAAGTAAGTTGATTTACAGATATTCAACAAGAGATTTGCCCATCGCTGAAAGTTGGGATTGCAACCAATTTTGACATACTTTGTTGCTATAGCAATTGCTCTTTCCTTCTCAGAAGGATCTAAGAATGCCAAAAATATTTTTAGTTTGGGAAGGTTCTCTAGTTATGGCTTTCTTCTTTGTATGATGTATAGTATTGTTTGCATGATGTCTTCTTGTATTATCCATAATACCTCAGAGACAGGTATAACTTTGGTGCTGTGATAGTTTTGTCCAACCTGGAAAATACACTGGTGTCACAGCCAGTATTTAATGACCGACTCGAATTTCTTCTCCAGTTTGTTGGCTGAACAAGCAAACAAGAGCTGCATTTACTTTCATAACTCAAATTTACTTGAACATTTGTGATTATATATGAATTCCACTGACCTCTGATTTTTAAAATTCTTCCATAGTAAATAACTAGTTGGGATTATGTATCCTGTAACTACTTATTTTGTAATTGCTTATTAAACTTATAATGAGTTTCTTGGTCTAAGTCTGTTGGTTACTTAAAAGAAAAGGTTTTTGGTCTGTTTGTTTATTTTGACTATCTGAGGCTTTCTTGCTATGTGGCTCAAGCTGGCCCAGAATTCACAGTCCTCTTGCTCTGCCGTCCTGGTGTTGAAATTACAGATGGGTATTAAAAAAGGAAGTTATTATTACAAATCTAAAAGAAAATTAAATCTTTCATGATTGATGTAAAATATTAACAGTTATCAAAATTTCCATCAGTTTTAGCTGTACTATAAGGTTAAACATAATTGGCCTCTAATATCCTGCAATAGAGCAAGTCTTAGAAGTATTGTCACCTAATGTTCTAATGGATATAAATTTAATAAATTTCTAGCTTCAACCCATGTTAATGTTGTTAGTGAACTAATTACCAAAGAGTCTGGTAAATATTTTGTCTTCTTTGGATACAGCAAGATTTCTAGTTAAACTTCATCCAGAAATGTAAAAGCATTTAATGATTTCTCTTTTACAATAAGTGCGAACTGATATGGGTAAGTGGGTGGGGCAACCGGAAATAGTTACTAAGGCCAGTGGCATTTTTGTGGTTTAATAAAGGCAGAAGCTAATTATTCAGTTTTTATTTAAGTGAAATGATGCCAAAAAGGAGGTTCCTGCAGAGCAGCTGCACTTCTTCAGTGTCACCCTAATTTACCAAAGACACAACTGTCACAAACAGAACTTTTAAACTTGATATATAGCCACAGAAGTAAGGAGGCTTTTGTTTGGAGTGCATGCTGGGGAACCCCTTTATACAAATCAGCCGGCAGATGACGGACAATGATGAAAATTTGATTCTTTGAAGTCATAATAGTCATTGAAATGTGTGAAATTCTGGTATTGAAAAGAGCGGCCAGCAAGACTCTAAATCCTGGGTGGTTGCAAGAAGCTTGCTGGGAGGTTTTTCTGCATTTTGACACCAACTTCCCATTGCTTGTTCCTTCCTTCCTTTGTTAAAAAAGAAAAAAAGTTGAATTCACACAAGATAAGTAAGGACAGATGATAACCGAATCAGTTTTTATATGGAAAACTAATATTTTATCATTAAACATTATTAGGATAATCCTTTAATAATAGAAATAGGTTTCATTTTTAACCTAACTTTTTAAAAGAGGCTTTAAAATTCAGCAAATCAGTGTATCGTTTAAGTAGTAATATGATTTATTATTCTGAACTAATGAGTTGAGGTTCTTTGGTACCAACTTGATGACTTTTTATATCTTGCATGTCTTTTTTTTTCTGATTCTAGAAAGTGTGAATTAAAAAGAAATAAAAGACAATATTGACATAGATCCCAGGTGATCAGCATTTTAATACAAAAGTAGAATTCCATAGAAAATTCCATTTATTCAGCAGTTTAATTTATAAGTGTTTTGCTTGCTTGTTTACAGAAGTTGAGCCACAGGTAGCTCAGCTTGAACTGAGAAAGGAAATAACTGGAAACATTCAACATAGGGCTCCTGGATTTTTCCGAGTGTTACAGTGTTTGGATGGATCCGGAGTAGCAGTGTTAGTCTATTGAGAATAGGTTCTGCTATCACTAGCTGATGCTGTTTGCATAAAACTATAACCACAGAGTGACAGTGAATTTTACAAATGTGAGAAAGCTTGTCTAGGAAAAGAGTGCATCTACAGAGACTTGTGACTTGAGAGCTTCTGTGACCTTTAGGTGTTAAGTACATGAGCTGCCAAGCCTTTTTATTCTCTGTCCTGCAGCAGCTCCACTGGTCTGCAGGAGCTCACATCTTCTGCAGGCAAAAACAGTGATTCTGTCAGGACAGCGTGCAAGGCCTTCAAAATTCAGAAATTCCTTGCTTAAATGTCAGCTTTAAATTGGAGACGTGTCAATAAATAAGTGCCAGAATTTGAGGAGACATGAAGCATTGAGAGTTGTGTGTTCAGATACAAAGCATAAGCTTTATTGGTTTTATTTTGCCTTTATGCATCATAATATAGAAGTATGGAAACATAAATATTTTCCTTTAGTCTCATTTTCTGGAGGTAACAAATTAATTGAATGTTTCCTTTCATACAGTGGAAGAAAAGTTACATAGTGTAGTTTGATTCATTAGAAACTTGGTGCAGAACAAAGGGGGGTTAGTGTAGGATTTGGAGAAGAGACCCAGTAACTTTATAGCATGTTTACAATGAGTGTTTATACTTTGTTGCAACAACAATAAGGAAATATGATCTGAAAGTAGGAGCTAGAAAGACGGCTTAGCAGTTAAGATCGAGAACTGTTCTTCTAGAGGACCTGAGTTCACTTCCCAGCATCACATGTGGCTCACCACTTTCTGTGACTCTAGCTCCAGGAGAGCTGACATCCTCTTCAGACACCTGCACTCACATCTGTGCATACACACACACATATAAACATAATTATAAATAAATCTTTTTAGAAAATATATTAGCCCAACAATAGAGAATACTAGAGGATAAACTAAATGGCAGTTGCAAAGGAAAAAAATATTGAGGACCTTCCACAGAGCCATGTCACTTCAAGCTCAAAGTAAAGAACTATGCTTTAGAAAATCACTCCTTAAAATGTAACGCTAGGGCTGGGAATATACCTTATTAATAGAGTGAGTGCTTGCCCTAAAAATGGTGTGTGTGTGTGTGTGTGTGTGTGTGTATTTTGTTGTTGTTGTTCCGGCCTCTGTTGTTGTGCCATGGTGCCATGCCAGGGATTTAACCCAGGCCTTGTAAATGCTAACCACTCTACCTCAAAAATAAAGAAATAAAAGTTAAAAGTTTTACTTTAAGTTGAACCTGGCAATTAAAAATTACTAATTAGAGCAGGTGAGGTAGCTCAGTTGAGTAGAGTTGCTTGCACCCAAGCTAACGACCTGAGTTCAATTACCAGATCCCACAAAATGGAAGGAGAGAACCAATTCCTGAGTGTAGTCCTCTGACCTCCAGAAGTACACACGTACCTGCACTCACATGCACACACAAATTATTTTAAAGTTGCCAATGACAGTTATCCTTAAGATTTGCTGTGCCAGTTGTACTCATATCGTTTTCTTGTCTCTTAGATATAAAGCACTTTATTTCCTTTTATCCTAGATGTAAGAAAACTTTAAAAACTAATGTCAGTGCGTATTAGAAGTTCATGTCTGGCTGATGGCTCAAGGAATAAAATGTTTAAGGCACAACTGTGAGAACCAGAATTTAGATCCCCACCACCCACATAAAAGCTAGATAGATGTAGCTGCCTTAGTGTAATCCCAGGCTTTGAGACCTCAGAGCAAGCAAGCTAGGTTGAGCATTCAAATCAGCAAGCTTCAGTTTCAGTGAGAGACCATCTTAGTAAATAAAGTGGAAAGCAACCTAGAGAGAAACCTGGCATGCACACAGGCATACCACACAGTACACACAAGAAAGTATCAAGTAAATATGTTTTATGCATCGTTTTGATAGTTTCTCTAAATAGATAACTGGTAACAAAGTAGACATGGCACATGGCACAGGTAGAAAGAGACTGTGCTAAGCAGAATTGGGTGTTCACTGAAATAACTTAAAGAATTGTTCTTTAAATCTTAACACTCGTGAGTTCAGTGTTTCCCCAGTACCTATTGTAGCAGGATATACTTTGCTGATTATTTGGTTTCTAGCACTGATCAGCAAACTGTAAATAATCAGCTTCATTCAAAGATATATGATATTGAAGTGAAAACTAACAAAACAGGTTATGTTTTCTGTCAGGTCCACCCTGACAAGTTGGAAAGTACCTGAATAGGGGGTAGGACTGATGGGCCTTATGAGGAGAGGGAGAAAGAGACAAAGAGGGAAGGGGATAGACCAGGCACATACAGCATCATTGAGCTCAGATGGAATGGAGCTGGAGTTTAATATTTGTCTCAATTTTTATACACTTTTTCCTCAAGGGTCTACGTGCAGCTAAAGCAGTTACAAAGTTAATGATCACAAGGAATTCAACAGATACACAATGAGGGTTTCAATCACTAGGTAAAACAATACATGAGTAAAACATCTCATTCTCTAGTTAAGCCTAAACCTTGAAACTTCCTTCTTTCTGCCAGAGCAAGATGTTTATCCCAGGAGATAACCTGTCTCAGGTAAGCTAAATGTTTACCCAGGGAAGTAGCTTTCTCTAGGTGAAGTTAGATGCTTGCCTAGGACAATAGCCTCACATGATGGAGCTAAATGTTTATCCAGAGAAGGAACGGTCCTTTAGAAAACCTTGACTTCCCCGAAACAAACCCCTCTCGGGCGGTATTAATATTTGTGACTCAGTTTTGCTCAGAAGTTTCTCCCAATAAAGGAACTAGGCAATATTAGCCAGAGGCTCACAGCAGAATCTAGGCCCAGAGTCTGAGGGGCTCACCACAGTTTTCTAGTTTCACAAGTTTGGTATAACCATTTCATTCTCTTAATTTTAAGCAGTTATTCAAAAGTTTCTATGTGAATTTTCCTCCTCCCTTTCATAGTTTTGGGACTAGAACTCAGGACCTCACACATGGGAGGGAGATGTACTGATTCTAACTATTTTATTTGGAAGAGTGATAAATATGGTTGAGGGTTGGGAGGCAAAGTGGGTAAACTTCTTGTCACACAAGCTTGAGAATCTGAGTTCAGATCCTCAGAAACCATAGAAAAGCCAGGCACAGTAGCATGCACCCATAATTGCAGCTCTAAGAAGGGAGAGGAAGAAGGATCCCTGCAGCTTGCTGGCCAGCTAGTCTTGCCAATAAGTAAGCTTCCAGTTCAATGAGAGACCCTGTCTCAAAAAATAAGATGAAGAAGCAGTTGAGAAAGACATCAGACATCGGCCTCTGACTTACACATACTCCCTCACCCCCAACATACACACACGAAATAAGAATGATATGGTTAACCCTGATATGGTTCTAATGGCTTGACTTTGATAGGATAAAGCATTACTAACTTTACATTTAAAATTAAAACTAAAATTCATTATTTTGTGCCTTGACTGCTACTATGTTTGGTGAATGTATTTAATTCAGATCATCAAAATTCTGTGCATTTCCCCAGTGAAGCATTTGTTACTAGGTAAATGTATAAAAAGTAAGAGTTGAAAGTTATAGTTGTTTACAGTTCTCATTTCCTCTGAAACTGGGCATGTTATGGTGTACCTTTACAGATTAGATTTTGATGTTACTCTTCTTTAGTCATCCACCAAAGGCAGAGAGAACACTAAAGCTTTTCTGTTTTAATTGTTTACAAAAAGTTTCAGGTTTCTCCCCAAAGGGGAAGTGCCATCTAGTGAGCAGTCTGATATAGAAAGTACCTTCTGTGGTTTTCCATGTAAAATTCAGTTACCAGGTGTGTCCCTTTATTAAAATGTGTGTGTGTGTGTGTGTGTGTGTGTGTGTGTGTGCATGTGCATGTGTGTGTGTGTTCTGATGGAGTCACCACATGTTAACAGAGATACTGGGATCCCCCTAGGATTGCTAATTTTATTAATGAAAGAACCTAAGAATCTCAGGGACAGTGTAAATTAGAGTTTCAAAGGGAAAGCCCTGGGCAATAAGCCGTATACCTGTACAGCTGCCCAGAAGAGTAGATGAGAAGAGAAAGGGATGTGATTTGAGGTAAGGCAGCATAAGCCACATGGTGGACAAGCAGCCACTTGGCAGGGAGGGGAACTTGAGAGAATGACTTAAAAATCCCAAAGAACTAAAGAAAGCAAACTTGGGTTCTGACAAATACCTAAAAGAAAGAAACAGAAGAGAATAAGAAGAAGTTAGACCTTCTTGAGTTCTCACTCAGAACCTCATGGTGGCAATTCCTAGGGACAACCCTAGGGTCAGCACTCTGGGATGGAAACATACATTATCTCTAAGTAACACTGATTATTCCTGCTATCTCTTTAGCATGACTTGAGGTGAGCCTATCCCATGAGATTAATTCTTACGGGAGGAAACAATACTGGTCTCCACCTAGAGACTGATTCCATTCTTTTGGTTAGAAGGTAACAATTTTCCCTTAAAGGGCCTTCTGTGCGTCTGTAACATCAGTTGTCCCAGCTCACAAAGTCAGAGCATATTGACTACAAACTATTCAGAAATTACCATGTTATCTTGAGAGGTGGAAGCAGGAGGGTTAGAAGTTCAAGATTATCCTTAGCTGTTGGACACAAGAGATTCTATCCAGAAAAGAAAGGAAGGAAGGGGATAGCATGTCGGACTGCTCATGTATAGTTCAGTGGTTGAGCACTTGCTTGGCCTATACATGATCTTGAGTGGATTCAGTCTGTACAAAAGAGAGAAAAACATTTTATGGCTCCTTTTTCACTGTACCCCAACACCAATTTAGTATTAGCAGATAGCACAATAGAAATTTATTCAATAAAGTACAGGGTAGTAGTGAAGTGAGCTCACAAGAGTATCTTGATTTCTGAACAAATAAGAACACAAATGTTTGGTGGAGATAGGAAATGAGAAAAGCATACCAATTGATATGTAGATGCTCAAAGATGTTTGTTCTCTTGTTTTTCCTCAGGATATCACTACTTTAACTGGTGTTCCAGAGGAGCATATCAAAACCAGAAAGGCCAGAATCTTTGTACCTGCTCGTAATAACATGCAGTCTGGAGTAAACAACACAAAGAAATGGAAGATGGAATTTGATACCAGAGAGAGATGGGAAAATCCTTTGATGGGTTGGGCATCAACGTGAGTAACTTTGAATATTGTTTTCAGATTTTCGGTTGAAAATACTAATGTTTTTTTTTTCTTTAAAGAAAATACTAATTTTTCTTAGAACTAATATGCTCTAATAAAATATGCTCTTAGGTCTCACTACAACTGAAAACATGAAATTATTTATTTATTTTATAGATGTTCATGTGTGTATGGCTCAGAACAATAAACTGCAGAAGTAGTATTCTGGATACTGTTGACGAGATTAGTTTTGATAAATGGCATTCAAACTATGAATATTAGTCAAAAATACTCTGGGAGTGATAGCAATAATTTAGTGACACTAACTTGTTTTTCTTTTCATTGAGTTTTTAGTTTGTTGAAACAAGCTCTCACTGTGTAGTTCTGGCTAGCCTAGAACTTGTTATACAGACAGGACAGGCCTCAGTATTGCGGCCATTCTCCCATCTGTTTCCTTTGTGCACCACCAGGCCCATCTTCGACTTGTTTTCAAATTAGAATAATGTTTCTGTATAATATGTATTTTGTTTGTTAGGGGTATGGGAACTGAAGTCAGAAAATAGCTAATTTGAGGGAAGCTTGTAATTTCCTGAGATCTTGTGAAGACTATAAATTACTGATACGTAGTAGAATAAATTCTAGAAGACATGTTTTTGCTGATGCATCCAGAAGATTTTTTTGTTAGATATTCTTCCATTTTGAAATTCCAATAGAATTATATTGGAAAATGTTATATAAAACATAGTTTCTAGGAGTTTGGGTATCTTAAATTTTATGTTTCATGCAATATATGGGGTCTTTTGTAAGTCACGTATTTCCAGAGACCTAAGAAATTGAGAAGAAAAATCTTTGTCCATACCTAGTGCTTAAAATGTTATGATCAATCTTTTAAGTTACATGATATTTTAATATGTTCATCTGTACCTGGGATTTACACACCAATGCATTTCCAGCAATATTCATAACAGATCCTTGTTTTAGTATTGATATCTTGCATATTCTAGCTTGTTTCTGAGGAAAATACTTTAGATAAGAATTTAAGGTTAGTTAGCATGATGGCCAATATGCATAATCCCTGCTTTTCAAAGGTTGGGGCAAGAAGATAAGGAAGCCAGCCTGGGTTAAAACAATGAGACACTATAAGAAAGATAAAAAGGGGTTGAGGGTAAGGGAGGGTATAGTCGTAGATGTGAGTATTTATTTCATTAATTATTCTTATGAGTTCATGGTAGAGGACAGTTTATTCTTTGCTAATTCATTCCCCAGTCCTAGTCCTGGAACGTTTAGGCCTCTGTACAATCTAATCTTCAAGATACCACCCTGGACCTAGAAGGCTTTAGCCTCTAAGACTTATTGCTGACTGACGCACTCTGACTAGCTCCTTCTGAACTCAAAGCTTTATGAACTCAACTAACTCTTCTTGTTGGCTGATTCAACTCACTCACTGTTGTGGCTCAAACTCTTTTCAAGCTGACTGGTTCAAACTGACCTTCTGAGCTGGCTGACTGTTTGACTGAACTCTTCTGACTCTGGCTGATTCTCGTGGACTCCCACAACTTTGACTTAACTGCTCTGCTTGGCTTCAAACTGTCAGCTGACTCCCAAACTCATTCTTCCTGTCTGACACTGATTGCTTTTGCTGAATTACCTCTGTGTCTTATCTGACTGATTCTCTAACTGCCTGCCTGAACTGTCTGCTTCTCTCTGAGCTCTGCCTCTTGCCTGCTTCCTGTCTACTTCCACCTAACCTCTCTTTGAACTCTGTTTCCACACTCTGCTTCTACCTTCCTTCTCTGAACGCTAAACTACTTCTCTTTCTGAGCTCTGCCTTTGCCTCCCAAGTACTGGGATTAAAGGAATGCACCACCACTGCCTTCTGAATTGAGATTAAAGGTGTATGCTACATTGGAATTAAAGGCATGTACTAACATTATTTCTACCCTGGAGCAGCCATGCTGCTGGATTAAAAGATTAAATGTTCCTCTTCATCTTCCTCCTTTCTGTTTAAGATATAATTTGTGCTGTGAAAATAACTTTAAGACAGTTTAACTATTACAAGAGGACAGGCTTATTTGTTTGAGTCCAAAGTTCTACAGAATTCTTATATTAGTCCCATAACAATAATAATAACAATAGAATAAATATTTGTACGTGTGTGTGTGTGTGTGTGTGTGAACTTCGCAAAATTCACACACACACGTCCCATCACAACACCAAAGGCTAAGGCATCAATAATAAGATTAACAATAGAATAAACACATATATTTGTGCATGTGTATGTGTATGTGTGTGTGTGTGTGTGCATGTGCATGTGTGTGTATGTATATACATATACGAAACAGCCTTCAAATAAAAGACCCAAAGAAACAGAATGTTGCGTATTCTTATGATTAGATTAATGGTGTGTAGACAGTTTTATAAAGGTATACCTAGACAAAGGAGCTATGATCTAATGATAATAAGCTGTAGGACAGAATGTTAGCCAGGCTTCCTTGTTTAAATTCCCATCTGTACCCTATGTCTTCAGGGATACATTTGTTTTCTCTAGGTATCTGATGGTCGCCTCTAGAATGAACATTCCATAATGACTTTAAAGGAAGGTCAGAGAATTCTGTTATAGCCTGCTTCAGGGCAGAAGGGCAAGAAAAGGCCAGGGAGGCCTCGTTGCTGCTGCCAGATACCACACTTTGTGTAATGTGTCTTAAACCTTATCAGTGGGTTTAGTAAATAAATTTCACTTTGCTGTGCTTGCACAAATATCATCTTAGCATTACTTCTAGAAATATCACACTTATGATCTGAAATACTAAGCACGTAATTAATATATAGGTTGAAAATTAGATCCTCTCCATGCAGAGGGGGAAAAGCTCTTTTCAAAATACAGTTCCTCCAAAGTAAAACAGATTTAAAAACAAACAAACAAAAAAAAAACTTTTCTACAGTTAGTTTGTCTGGTGATTTACATCTTAAATATTTTTTTAGAAACATTAGTTCTTTTTGTTGTAATATTAAGAAATAACCGCTCTAGAGAGATGGTTCATTGGTAAAGAACTCTTCAAGAAGACCCAAGTTTGATTCTCAGCACCCACATCTGGTGGCTCACACTATCTGTAACTTCAGCTCCAAGGCTTTGGCGTTTGCAGGCACATGCATTCATGTGCACGCACCTCCACATAGACGCATATGCACACACATAATTTAAAATAATAAAAGTAGATCTTAAAATTCTACATCTCAAATAAATGAATGGCTTCACCATAATTCAGGGTTCTCAGTCTACCTATGTTTTATTTTATCATTGTATAATTAATATTAGCATGTGGAATGTAGGAAAGATATTTAAAACCTAGGTATATATGTCTGTAGGTTTATAGTTGCATGTGAGTGTGATCCTGGAGTCAACCTTAGAGCTTTTGTATGCTAGGCAACTATTCTACAATGGAGCCACCTCATCGCTTATAATTTTCTTTTTAATGAGAGAACTACTTTATTTAACAGGAGGAAGAAAGTGTTCATCTAAGAAATTTTTAGTACTGACAAATCATTCTTGAATCTTTTGAAAGAGAGATCACTATAGATCTTACAACTAATGTATATCTAACAAAAATTTCCTCATGTAGGAGGTCTAGACTTGACACACACACACACACACCCCACCCCCTGTAGATTACCTCTGGTTTGAATCTACTATATGGTGGAGTAGCATGGAGGATTTAACAGATCTATTCCCAGTGGTGAAGCAGTATTACACTTAAAAGCACAAGAAACATGATATACAATACCTAGAAAGAAACTCTTTGCATGTATATAAAGGTTCTTTCCTGACTTGTCATTAATACACAAATAGAAAAGACACTGATCCCTAGAGTGCTAAACAGAAAAGGACGTTCTGCAGTTACTGTGTTAGTGTTGTGACAGAGCTTTATTCCAAATGTTTTTGCATGTTTCAGTGGAGGCAGATAGGAAGGCTTGCTGTGGGAAGTCAACTTAGTGACTAGTGTACATAATTTTGCTTTTAAATATGGTGAATAAATTTAATTGTTACCTATTTGTACTACTTTAAAAATAATTTTGAAAGGCTACTTTCAAAAGATAAATCTTTTGATCTTTGTTTTTAAGATTTCAAAATTCACATTTTAAAATACTATATTGACATTTTGTATCCAAAGTGAAAGCTTCTTATGCTCTTTTAATTACTTGAGCCTTTGAAATGTTAGAACTCAAAGGTAAAAGATTTATCTTTATGTAAACTTGAAAAATATTATGAGATGCAAAAATCATCACAAGTTTGGCCCAAGGTATAAATCTCTTTAATCCAATAGGGTGGCACAGTATGTGCCAGAATAAACCTTTCCTTGTTATTTAGCAGTACAGCTAGTTGGTTATTAAGCTCATATATTTCTTTCTGACATTTATTTATTGTGCATGTTTGTGTGCTTGTGTGTGTGTGTGTGTGTGCATGTATGTTCAGGTCTTTAGGTTTGTCAGCAAGCACCCTTAAACACCCTTAACCCACTGAGCCATCTTATTAGAGAAGTATCTATCTATCATTTAGTTTCTGGAAACCAGGATTTTGTTTCATGTCACATGGACATGGATAGGTATCTAATCTAAGCAGAAGTATTTATGAATTTCAATGTTGCTTATTCTCTCATTGCCTAATTATCCACATAGTATACGTGATTCTTAACCCATAATAACCCATTAATGTGGACATGATTCTTAAGCTTGTAGTTAGTCCTTTGGCTTTTAAGTAGTGAATTGTATTGTCTGTGCCATCCTTTCCTCTAACACTGACTTCATTACAAAATTGCTTTTAAAATTTGTTTTAATCACTTGGCTCAGTTTGTAAATTCTTCAGTCAGTATGGATTTTGCCACCTTCTCTTTATTGGTTGTGTGAACAATGTTTGTATTTGTAGATGGGAGGAATCTGGTTACATGAAATTATCTGCTATTCGTCTCCTACCCTCTAACACACTCTCTCCATAGAAGTCAACTCAGTCAATGTAGAATGTATCCTTTTGGATTTTTTTTTCATTGCATTTATATGTATATTTGTGACTTCATATATCTTTTGGTTAAATTTGATGGCACAAGTTTCATAATTAGGAAGCTGGCTGGTGACATTTTCATCCACACAGAGAAAGCCAATAGGGATAACACGATGTACAACAAGGTCATAAACCATCAAAGGCTGCCCCTGGTGTCCTGCTTCCTCCAGCAAGGGTCTACCTCTTAAAGGTTCCATAATCTCCCTAAACAGTGCCACCAGCTGGTGACCACAAGTTCAAATACATGAGTCTGTGGGGGTCACCTCTCATTCAAACTATAACATTTGGCATTCTTTGTTTGTCAGGAGTCATTAAAAAAGCTCTCAGTGCAAGGAAGCTTTGCAGATACCTTTTATGGAACCATAACTCTATTAAGTCAAGAGTTCTTAAATGTTTATATGACTTCATTTTCATAAATTTATGTTAAAATTCTGAATGTGAACATGTGGAAAATGGCCCTTTACAATTAAAAAAAGAAGATATACCATAGATATATAATGATGAAATGTATTTTTATAAACCCACATTGAGAAACAGCATGTCCAATAATTCAGAAGTAAACACTTCTTATTTTTGTATTTTATTAAAGAAACCCCTTATGTGTTTCATGATGGGCGTTTTTGCACAATATTGTATTTACAAGATTCATCCACTTCACTATCAAAGCAGCACTTTGGTAGTTTTCAGTTGGAGTTTTTACATACAATTCTGAAGTGAAGAACTCCGTGTAGATTTTTTAATGAATGTGTGACTTCTTGATATGCTGTTTAATCCTTAAAACATTAGTCATTGATTTATAATCAAATCAATTTATATTGTGAAGTATCAATAATATATTAATTCTTTGATCCTTATGGGTCTTTAACTAATAACAGCAGCTGTGTTAGAGAGTTTTGTTCTGGTAGATAGTCACATTACTAATAGATCACCTTGAATTGGGCATGATTGATTTTTTTTTTCTCTCTTGTTTTCTTGGGGTATCTCTTAGTCCTAAAGTTCAGTTTTCAGGTTTAACAGGCACAGTCGTTCTGACACACCAGTGGAGAACACAAGATGCTTAGCAAGTCCTGACTTGCATTAGCCTGAAGTGGACAGCTGCAGAAACCTCTGTTCAGATTTTACAGCCATTCCAGCCTTTCCGGTTCAGAAGTTCTCTGCTCTATGGAGTCCCCCTTCACTAATTTCACCAGCTGCTCTGCTAGCAGCCCTGACTTTATCTTTAGATTCCTTGTGTTGACAGGCCATACCTTTTTGCTTGACTTCTCCATGTTCTTATCTGTCTGAACTAGAGAATTCTTAGGCCACAACTGTGAACTATATACTGTATCCTAATGTGGAGGAGTGGGAGTGGGAGAGAGGTGGGGGGGGCACCTTTATGTTTTACCACTTCCTAATAGCATCATGACCTTGGAGCCAGCCTTAGGGCGACATTTATCCAGATCATAACACCATACCATAGGGGTACAGTGAGAAGAGAGAGATACATATGAATTCTCTCCAGTTATTTCTGCTTTTGGTCTCTCTCTGGTCCATTTTTTATGTATTTTGCTAAGAGTTTATAATTGCTATGCATCTATTTGTTAGGTAACTCCCTTAGATACAAGCTTCTTTATCATTATTGAAACCTAAGTAGTTGAGAATTGAGCAAATAGAGCTTCAAAGTAAAAGTAGAAATATACTTGCAAAGACTGAAAAATGTATGACTGGAGAGGGTATGGTAAGAGAGATTTCATGGGAAAGATTGGTACTCAAAGTGAGCCAGGAGAGATGGTTGGGGTGGACTTCCATATGGAGAGATGATAGGAGACTATTTTCAATGAAAGAAACAGTTGAACTGATGGAAAAGTACAGGCTGTGTGTTTTTATAGAAACAAGTCTGATTTGACTAGTTGGTTATATATAAGGGGATAATTAAAGAAGTCTGGAAAAGAGTTCTGGCCATAATATACAAGTACTGAAATGGTAAGGAGGTAGAAGCCACTATGCTAGACAGTAGAAACTGAAGTTTTTGAACTGGTACTGATTTTTGGGAAACAAATAATAGGAAGATAAATCTGATAACATGTTAAAGGTGGGTTGGAATCAAAAAAGGAGGCAGGTGAAGATCTTGATAGCAACGGAACCTAGAAAGAACTAGAAAATATAGGAGGTGAAGATGGAGAATGACAAACCAAGCTGGACCTATGATAATTAAAAAGCTCTGTCACCTTTCCAGGCAACAAATCTATCCTCTTGGCTTCTGAGGTTTGTTTTCTTTCTTCCTTCTTCTCTCTTTTTTCCTTTCTTCCTCTCTTCCTCTCTTTCTTTCTTTCTATATTCTTATTCTGAATTAAGTCAGTGTGCCTGTTAAAACTCATCAAATCACTGGGTCATATTTATATTGGCACTTCTGAGTATAACTAGTTTATTTAACTATCAACTGACAAATTATATGTGCCTTGAAAAGGAACATCAATACAAAATTGTCATTTGTTTTTGGTACTAATATAGCCAGTCAATAGAAGGATTTTCTTTTCTTACAAGGGGAATTTATTATAGGAATGTATATGATTATAGGGATCTTAAGGAATCCCAGAAAAGCAGCCACAGTGTATGACCAGAACTTCATCAGCAGTTGTGTGACTTCAGATCAATTTACTTCAGTGGTCTCTTTATATCTCATATCTCTTTGATGTCCAAATTACTCAGAATAGTTCTTCTCTCTCTCTCTCTCTCTCTCTCTCTCTCCCTCCCTCTCTCTCTCTCTCTCTCTCTCTCTCTCTCTCTCTCTCTCTCTCTCTCTCTCTCTCTCTCTCTCTCTCTCTCTCTCTCCCTTTCCTCCCTCTCCCTCCCCCTCCCACTCTGTCTCTTCTTCTCAAGACGGGATAGCATGTTGTGCATGTAGGGGAACATTTGGTCCTTGATCCAGCAGCATGGCTGTTCTGGGAAAGGAACACCTTCAAGGGCCTGTGTGATAGATATTTGATCTCTTGATCCAGCAGCATGGCTGCTCTAGGGAAGAAACAATGTTAATCAGGTTAATCCTGTCCTTTGTGCTAATGCTAAATGAAAGGGAATTCTGTGGTTCCTCCCCAGCAACTAACATGGAGATATGAGGAACTCCCCCATGTCTCTCAGTCTGACTTTTGCCTAGTGACAGCAAGGTTGACTGGCTTGGTGTTTGGGAAGTGAGTTGTAGGGTTCTCTTCATTAATGCAAAATAAGACTTTGTGTCTGAAGGCAACTTAGCACAGGCCTTTATTAAGCCAACTCAGAAGGAAGTGGTGGCACACACCTTTAAATTCAGCTCTCAGGATGTAAAAGGAGCAGTCAGTAGAAGCAAGGTAGAAGCAGAGGTGGAAGCAGACAAGAAGCAGAGAGTTTGCAGACTGAGAAGGCAAGAGTTCATAGTGAGAAGCTAGAGACTCAGAAGCAGGAGATTAAAAAAGCAGGCGTGTGGAGAAGAGGCAGTTGAGAAGGCAGCTAGTAAGAGTTCAGTTCAGTTCAGTTCAGTTCAGTCTCAGAGCCCGAAGCCCTCTAGGTCCGTGCTTGCATTTTTAAGATTGTGTCTCATTTTTCCTTGAACCACCGTGAATAAAAATATTTTACAAGTGCAAGCTGACCTTGAATTCTCTATGTAGTGAGATATGGCCTTACTTTCTGATCCTCCTGTCTCCACCCTAGAGTATTAAAATTATAGGTGTATGCCGCCCACAGTCAGTTTTATGCAGCTCTGGGGATTAAACTAGGGCTTCTTGCATCTAGGCCAGACTTTACCAGCTAAGCTATGTCGGAAACTCCCTACTTCTATATTTTTTAACAAGTTTCCACAGAATGTTATATTAATCTCTGAGATATTTACATTAGATATTTCTAGCAAATACTGTTATAATTTTATAAACAAAAAATAACAGCAACATCTTGGAAACTATGAGGCATTGTAAAAAGTCTTACAGATTTATAAGATTAATAATACTAGTGTACATTGAAGAGCTCAGTTGGATATCAGGTCTCAGAATGTTTATTTTGTTTTAAGTAGACCTCTGCCTTAAAAGAACATTATTAGTGATTAAAGGTTTGTTGAGACTAGGTGTTGTCCTTTATTTTATCTATCTATCTATCTATCTATCCATCCATCCATCCATCCATCTATCTATCATCTATGGATTCATAGTATGGATGCTTACTAACTGCAATGGGGTTAACAACTTAGCCGACCCATTATAAATAGAAAATCAACTCCTTCAAGTTGTCCCATTGTAGCAAGTTACTATCATGCTTTTTTACCCGATAGCTCAGGAAAGAAAAAAGGATAGGAAGAAAGAAAGAAATCTTTACCACCCATGTTTGGGAGGGGGAGGAAGGAAGGAGGGAGGGAATGGAATATTCACAGCCCTTATTGGCTGTCTGAAGCTTGAAGAGCAGGAGTTGATAGTGAGCTAAGCTAATGTTTCAACTTAGTATCCCCAAACCTAATTCCTCCAACCTCTATGCAACAGCCAACCAACCAGCCCTGGCTCTCTGCGTTTCAAACACTATATAATCTGAGCAAAGTTCCCAGAAGTCCAAGTGGTATGCAATCATAAGGACAAGCTACATGTGGCAAAATACTGGCATGTAACCAAATCCTATCCACCAGTAATGAATAATGTAAATGAAACTCACTATCATCCACTAAACCTGGGACAAGGACAAAAACCTATTCAAAAGCCATTCTGTGTTTTTAGAGAAACCAAAATCACAGAACTCCTACAAAGTGTCTCACTACATCTCATGACCTCCACATGTATACTATGGCATGCATGTACACACACTCTCTAAAATAGAGAAAAAATTTTCTTTTGAATGCATATTGTTGTCATTGTTATAAAGTTGAAAATCTTAGGTAAAACTATCATAAACTGGTGGCACTGGCAATCTTGCTAATAATTGTTGATACTGACATTTCTAAGGTCATTTTGGGAATCTTCTGGGTATTTTAATTCAAAACTTTATTTTGTCCTTTTTAATAATAAATAGAACTTGAATGTTTTTGCAGTCATGTTGTTTTTATTATTAGATAATGCATACTAGAAAAATCAGATTAAACACAGAAATAAACTATTGTTTTTGGAGATTATTACAAATAAAATGTTCTGTCATAATTTGCTTGATATTATAGCAACTATCTATTTTCTAAACATTGTACTTAAAGTATTGATTATCTTATAACCAAAGCTTAATATTAAATCATGGGAATTCTTTCTTATAGGGCTGATCCCCTCTCCAACCTGGTTCTAACCTTCAGTACCAAAGAAGATGCAGTTGCCTTTGCAGAAAAAAATGGTATGGTTGAGCTACATTCCTTTCTTCCTAAGTCAAGATAAGATTTTGTCTTCTTAACCTTAAAACCATTTAAATATATGAAATTTTGGGGCTGGAGAGATAGCTCAGCAGTTAAGATCACTGGCTGCTCTTCCAGAGGACCTGGGTTCAATTCCCAGCACCCTCATGGCAGATCAAAACTGTCTAACTACAGTTCCAGGGGATCCAACACTTCATACCAATGCACATAGAATAAAATTAAATAAATTATTTTTAAAAGAAAAGATTATGAAATTTTGACAGATATTTAGCTAGTCAGTCAACTCACCACCAGAATTTGATCCCTGACACTCCTATGATAGAAAGAGAAAATCAGCTCTCACAAGTTGTGCTATAACCTCCATATGCATGCTACAGTGTACATTTGCACACATGTGCACACACAATAAATAAATGTAAAAAAATTTTTAAGCATAAGGAATCCGAGCTGAAAAAAAATCTTTCTGTGTATCTAACCCAGTAGTTTTAAATTTTGTTTTCTCCCTGCTCTGATCATAAAATCTAAAATGGAATGTCCAGTGTTACATCAAAGACCAAACTTGAAATAGAGATAGAAAATAAAATCACTCACTGGCTTACGCTTACCTTGTTTCTAAATCTGCATGCAAACCTCCCTAATTGCGTATGTCATGAGGTAGTCTGTTCTAGTTTTTACATTTACTATAAAGTTCTTTCTTCATTTGATCTAAAATCTAATGCTTATTATTCTACCCTATACATACATATTCTATACCTACATACATATAGGGAATACACATACAGGGAATACACATAAAATAAAACTTAAAAATAGTATTTATGAAATAGGAGTTTCAGGTGTTTACTTGGAATGTCGTAGATAGATAGTAATGATTGTCTCCGACTCTCAGCTTCCTCCATCTGGCATCCTTGCATTTTGTTTCTCTTATTCTTAAACGCATTGCTGTATATTTTGTGCCTAATCCATTGTATTTGACAGCACATGTGTTGTGTAACTTTTGCTAGGGGAAATAAAAGCCAGATAAGGCACCAACAACAGACCAAAGAAGCTATTCTACCTGAGTCTACCTTAGTGAACCAGTAAGCTTAATAGATGGATATCTCCGAGGTTGCTGTATCACTAAAAGGCCTACCCCATTCTGAGTGATAACTCATGAAAGCTGTTTGTCTGGTGCTTCCTGCCTAGTTTGTAGGCAGCTCTCCAGAAAAGTCTCCTCTCCTCAGTAATTATTTACTGCTTACAGAACCTCAACCAGGGGCCTGTGAGTCTTACAACTTTCTAAGTTCATTGAGCTTCCTTAGCTTCCTGAGCCTCTTTTCCCCTTCAGGATGGAACAGTTGAATTTTAAGGAAATAACTGTACAACATGTTAGAAAATCTCCTAAGTTTAATACAGAAAGAGATATTTAAGTTATAGCTGGGTTGTTTGCATTTCAATCTATTTTTGTTTCCTATTGAAATAGGTAACAAATAAGCAAATACATTGTTAGAATAAGGTATTATATATTAAAAATTAGGGTTATCTAATACATTTGATATAAAAAACATAAAAGCACTGTAAATGTTTTCTGGAATATTTGTTTTACTTCCTCATTTAGTATTACATATCCTATGACTAAAAGTCTAAAGTCATATCTGGAGGTATGCAGGACAGTGGCTAAGCATATGCTCTGCTTACCCTGGGTTTAGAGCCAAACTAACTGTATTTGAAACCATGGCTGGTCATCGTGACTTTGCACTTCTCTTTTCCTATCTAAAATGAGAATTGCTGTTAGGATTAAATGAATTAATAAAAAGCAAAATGATTATATAGGATCTGACACTTTATGCATAAAATATATCTTTTGTTGTTAGTAGTAGACCAAAAACTTTCCTTGAAAAGGGTTTCTTAAGTGTACTTTCTTTGGAAACTTTTTGGCCAAGTTCTGATTTTCTTACATTTGAAATTATTTTCAGTGTCCCCATATTATTACTTTGATTCAAGACAGCATTGTAAAATATTTCTGTGTTTTAAGCAGTTCCATTACAGCCTTCATACTTCATGTCTCACACCTTGCAAATTAATAATCTGGGGTTCGTATCATGAATTCAATAACAGGAAATCTAATTAGACTGTTAAATTCCTGGCCAGTCTTTCTTTAAGTAGTCACAAAGCATATATATGATTACAGTTGCTATGTGAATTGCAGGTGTGGAGTAGACACTGCTGCTACTGAAATCAGGTTCCAATTTGATTTATCTCCTCAAGAAAGTTGAGTAGTCAAAGTCAGTAGAAAATGTAAGTTGGGAGACTTTAGCAGATAGTGACTCAGAAAACTGCACTCAGTGGATCTAGCTGCGGCACTGCAGAACTGTCTTAAACACCGCCACAAAGCCTGACACATACCGTGCACCCTGTACCCAGTGAAATTAAGGACTCCGTAGTCTCTACTAGGGAACTGAAAACTATGTTGATTTTCAGGTAATGCCATGCTTTGTATTCATTGTGGTACTTGTGATCTGCTGTATTTCTTTAACATTTATCACTATGCATCTTTAAGTAGGTGAGTCTTACTTTTTCACGTTTAGTGGATGGAAGTTGAAGAGACACCATGACCAAGGCAGCACTTATTAAAAAAAGCGTTTAATTGGGGGTTTACAGTTTCAGAGGTTTGGTCCATCGTGCCAGGAGCATGGTGGCAGGCAGGCCTGATGCTGGAGAAGTAGCTGAGAGTTACATCCTATTCTTCAGGCAGAGAAAAGCGGGGTGGGGGAGGAAGAGGAAAGAGACACTCTTGGGCCTGGCATAGGCTTTTGAAATCAGAAAAGTCCACCCTCAGTGACATACTTCCTCCAACCACCCCTCCTAATCCTTGTATTCTTAGTGAAGCATTCAGCTATAGGAGCCTGTCGTGGCCACTCTTACTCAAACCACTGCACAAGGAATAGCTTCAAGTGTTACAGAATCCTCATAGTTTGAAGGATCTTTCCCAAATTCCCCAGCAACCCTCTCCATTATAATTTACTTCTCTTAGACCATTGTAAGAGACATATAAATGAACCTTCCTTTCTCCCATAACTAACATCATTTTATTGTGAACTAATGCTATTGAAAGTTAGGTGAACCTGTGCCCAGGGTCCAGCCTGGCAGGAGTTCAGCGACCTGGGAGGGAGAGATAGAGTGGGTGAAATACGAATAAACCCATGCCTCTTATGGATGGAACAAACTTCTCTCTTTATTCCTTCTGTTCCTTTTGACTTCTCTATTCTCCTTCTTTTCTCTTCTCTCTCTCCTGTCTGTTTTTTTTTTATTTCTCTTATTTAAACTTATTCTCTATTGTATTTTTTCATAAAATCACCCACGTACAGATTCACACATCTTGTGGGTGAAGCAAAGTTTCAAAACACACACACACACACACACACACACACACACGCACGCACACCACACTCACATACATCTTGTGGAAGAAGCAAAGCTCTAGCACACATAGACCTTACCCACACATCTTGCAAGCTTCCTTCTTCCCTTCTCCTTGTAGGGCCAGCATACATACATCTCACTCATATATCTTACCAGTTTCTTTTCTCCTTTCTACTTCTTATTCTTATTCCCATACACCTGTATACCTTTTAAAACAATACCTTCTATGTAAGAAGAAATCATATCATTATTATGAGTACTACTTTTCCCAGTGAATGATTACAAGTTACATATTTTAAAAAACTGGTTATTTTCAATTCCCACACCTGATTATGCACAAACACCCAGTTTTACATGCATTTTCCCCCACAATACATCTATATCCCAGTAACAATAATTTTGTTATTATAGATTAACAGAGTTTAAGCAAGCTAAATATTCTCACAGCCAGCTTCTATTGCACTTACTAGGAAATGAGTACATGTCACAGTACCCTAATGTACACAGTTCTTACTTAGTTAACACAGTGAAACAAATTTATTATTACTAGAAAACTTTAAATCAGGAGTCTTTTTGCTTTCTTAGGTAAAAAGAAAGTCTGCTGGACAGCTCTATATCCCCAAGGTATATCCCAAACTCATCAGTAAACTTTTGATTATAGAGACCAGGAAAGAGTCAATTTTATTTGTGGTCGAGAAAGTTCAAGCCTAACAATGGCGCTGAGACTCATTTATTAATTACTTGAGCATGGGTCTGTTTTTCATAGGTGAAACTCGTGTGCCCTAGCAATTAATCTTTCTTTGTTCTAGCTTTCCTAACCCTGACCAAACAAGTCCCTAGCAAAAATATGTTTTCCTCTTAAGTTACTGATTCTAAAGCAGCTGGCAAAGCATCCTAATTTAACCCTATAACTATATGTGGAAAACCTACCGTTTTTAACTATAATGTTTTTTAGTTATTCTTTCTGGAGTTTCAGCAGAGCCACCAATTCAACTGAGTGGCACTGCCTTGCCCAAGTGGCATTGCTGGAGGGAAAATCATTGTATCAATTATGTGTGCCAGCAATATTACCCAGTGAGGAGTTAGAGACCCCATAGAACTTTCTTACCCCAAGAGAGGTAAGGAGACCATGGTAGCACAAGCACTATAAGGGCATTCAGGAGACAGTCCCCCGGAAGACCAACGTAAAAACCTGCTGTCGTCTAGCTAAACAGTAGGCTGTCCCCTGAAGCTCCAGTGTTGGCTGCTGTTCCCCTGCACTGCTCCCAGCACACCAGTGTCTAAATTACCAAAAGTAGAACATTGAAATGCCTCAAGCAGGTGTGGTGTAACTCACCTGTGATTCAGGCAGGAAGATCAGAAGTTCAAGGGTATTTTCCACTACATGAGGCCCTATCTCAAAAGAGGGAGAGAAAGTTCAAAAGCACTAATACAGAAAGACTGCTGGATTAGGCTAGCAATTAGGATTCGGAGTCCACATTGTCTTGCCAGGCAAGATAGCCTGGCCAATCATGCATCACTGCACTTGGTCCTTAATACACAACTTTTAAAATTATTTATTTCTTTATTTTTATTTTATGTTCATTGGTGTTTTGCCTGCATGCATGTCTGTATGAGAGTGTCAGAGCCCCTGGAACAAGAGTTACAGACGGGGTTCTGGGAATTGAACCCAGGTCCTCTGGAAAAGCGGCCAGTGCTCTTAACCTCTGAGCCATCTCTCCAGCCTCTACACATTATTTTTTGTTTTGTTTTGTTTTGTTTTTCAATCTTTGAAGTGAGAAGGTAGGTTGAGTAATACTCAAAACTTTATATCTTAAGGCTGTTAAGCTCTTGGACCGAGCCATGAACTCATTATTTTCTCTGCAGGGGAAAATGTATACGTGTTGGTAAGGGTGACATTGTTGAAAGTAAAATCTTCAAAGGCTCTGTATGAGTCATAGATCAGAGGACAAGATAAAACTACCACAAAACTAATGATGATAATAATCGTAATAATAATTTATATATTCAGAGTATTCTGAAAACAGTTTTTGTACTTCCCTAACATCTAAATGTTACATTTTAAAAAGAGAAGTCTTGATTATTGTTTCCTTGCATAAAGTTGTTTGTAGAGAATCATTACCATGAGGAATAATATTTTCAGATTTGCTTACTTTCCAGACATGTTTAGTGACCTCTATCGTATTTTGAGAACTCAGGCAACAAAAGTCCTCATGCAAAGTTAATATCTAGAAACAGTCGTAATCGTTCATTAGAACCCCAGAAGCATCTTTATTTGCCACTCAAGGAAACTAAGGTGTAGAGACATAAGCAACATTAAGAAGCAAGGTCACATATTTATAATTTGAACAAATTTTATTTAAAAAGTCATGGGCTCAGCCTCACTGAGGTGTCAGCACTGACAACCCGAATTTAATCCCTGGGACCACAAGGTAGAAGGAGAGAACTGATTCCCCCAAGTTTTCCTCTGACCCATACAGAGATGGCACATGAACTCATGCACACAAAATAGCTAAGTGACAGTGTAATAAAAAAGTCGTATTCGCCCATTTATATATAGTCTTTGATGGCTTCTCTACAACAGTGTAGAACTGAGTAGTTGTAATAGAGACCATCTGGGCCTGAAGGCATGAAAATAATTACCACTTGTCCTGTGACAGAAAGTGTTAGCTGACCTCTAGTTAGTTACTTATTTTTGAGGTACAGGGGATCACACCCATGGTCTTATTCATACTAGGCAAGTAGCCTACCCACTGAGCTCTGCTCCCAGACCCTGACCCTTTCCCTATCTGTCCCCAATTCTTTTTCTATTCCCATTGGGTAAGCTCTTTTCTTTCTAACTTTTAAAAAAAACTTAAGAGTAGCTTTTTTTTTTCTTTAATTAAAATCTAATTGCATCATTTCCCCCTTTCTTTCCTCCAACCCTCTGTTTTTCTCTAAAATTGTATCTATATATGTTTGTATATACATATAAGCACAGTCCGTATATGTTAACTGTATGTATACGCTTTCAGGGCTGACTACTTGATATTGGATAACTAATTAGGGAACTCTTCCCTGTGAAAGACTATTTCTTCTGCTTTCAATGGGAGACTCTTAAAATTGTTCTTCCCTCTCATTCTCCATGTTCCTGGAGCCTACAGGAGTTGTGTTGACGATGGATCTGTTGGGACTGAGTACCATTTGTTTTCTGCATTTTGATCAGTTGTGGTTTTCTGTAATGTTCTCCATCTGCTGCAGATAAGTTTCCTTGTTGAGGGTGAGAATTACGTTTATTTGGGTATAGGATAAATATTTAGAATGTAGTTAAGGATTGTGATGGTTTAGTAAAGTGTTAGTTGTAGGTTCTCCTCCAAGATCCATGACTTCACTAGCCTTGAGTAGTTGGCTAGGTTTCCCTACCAGACATGATTTCCCTCTTACTGAGCAGGCCTTAAGTCCAACTAGAGAACTCTTGGTTACCACAAAGTCCTTTGAACTTTTACAGTGATTTTCCCCATACAAGTCTTGCAGTACAGTTGTGTAGCTCACTTTTTTCCATTGCAGTTGTTCAGAACACTCTGTTATATATCAGTGCTGTGCAGCCAGGCTCTAAGGTTAAATCATTGTGTGAGACATAGATAGTCCTGATACTCAAACAGTAGTATTTTACCCTGCCTACTAAATTATAAGCACCTACCAGGGAAAATGGAATTTTATTTCATCTCTATCTTTAATGTGCTCAGTATATATTGGTGAATTTCAATTAGTATAGTTAGTGAATTATTTTCAGATTCTGTTACTTTCCAGAAAATATTTTTAGTAATTTGTAAATTATTCTCCATTTCATTTAAACTTTTCTATAACTCATTTTAATTTGATATTGCTTCTGTCTATAATAGAACTAGTAAATCTTTCTTATTAGAAATTTAAAGAAAAAACTATAGAAAAATGATTAGCAATTTACTTTATTTATGTTTTTAATTTATGTATATGGTTGTTTTGCCTACATGTCTATCTGTGTACCAAGTGTGTGTCATGTGCCCTCAGAGGCCCTGGTACTGGGGTTACAGATGGTAGTGAGTCACCTTGTGGGAGCTGGCCATTGTACCCAGGCCCTCTGGAAGAGTAATCAGTAAGTGCTCATAGTCACTGAGCCATCTCTCAGTTTCTTCCAGAAAAATAAAGGGAATCTTTCTTTCTCTTGAAGTCTGATAGGTGCATCATTGAAAATAAAGCTGACAAAGAAGATTACCAAAAGGCCAGAAAGCTGCAAGTCATCATCTCATAAGCTTTAGAAAGGAGTAAAAGCTTGGGGCTAGAACAGAGTAGACCAGACTATAGAAGCCTGGGGAGAGGAGGCTCGTGTGAACAAAGGTTATCTTATTAATTTTTTTTTAATTTCTTCTCATTATTATTTTTTTTTAATTTCTTCACCCTCTCTTTCTCTCTCTTTCTCTGTGTGTGTGTGTGATGAGTTGACATGGAATGGAGGTCAGAGGACAATTTGTAGGTGTTGGTTTTCTCCTCCCACTGTGTGGATTCGGGGTTGGCATGCTTAGGGGCAAGAACCCTTAGCTGCTGAGCCATCTCCCTGACCCAGAATATCTTAAATCTTTCAGGTAGTGTCCCTTAGAACAACTAATGGTAGCTGTGACAGAGTCACTCTGAGCAAGGTGGGCAGCTGGCCTATAATCTTCTGGAATAAAAACTTGTACAGACCGCTGCATTCTATTCTGTGAGCATTTAGTCAGTTTGTTGGATAGCTTTTTGTTGGTGTGCCAACATACCTAACTTAAACAAATTAAAAGTGATACAGGGTCAGGCGAGGTAGTGCATAACTTTAGTTCCAGCACTCAGGAAACAGGCAGGCGATCTCTGTGAGTTCGAGGACAGCCTGAACTAAATAGGGAGTTCCAGGACAGCCAGGGTTAGAAAGGAAGGGAGGGAGGTGGGGGGAGAGGAAGGAAGGAAGGAGGGAGGGAGGGAAGGAAGGAAGGAAGAGAAAGAAAAGGAAGAAAGAGGAAGGAAGGAGGGAAGGAAGGAAGAGAAAGAAAAGAGGGAAGAAAGAGGAAGGGAGGAAGGAAAGAAGAAAAAGAAAAGAGGGAAAAGTGATACAGGAATATTTGGAGTATATTTGAGAATGATGGGGCCTTTTGTAGAAAGCCAAGGTCTAGAAACTTGACCACCACACATCACCAAAACTTCCCTGAGCCAGTGACTTTAATGTTAACTCACAAATTCAAAGAATGAAATTTAGAGACCTCCCAAGGGTAAGTTTTAGAAGTTATATTACAGATTTATAGTTGTGAGCTTAAGACAAAAAATGAGCAAGAGTGTGAAGAAACTGTGTGTGTGTGTTTGTGTGTGTGTGTGGGGGGGTATGTATACTCTAGATAGATAGATGATAGATAGGTAGGTAGGTAGGTAGGTAGGTAGGTAGTTAGGTAGGTATCAAGAGGTGTCCCAGGAAGTACTCTACCATTGAGCTTCACTGCTGAGCTGATGAGCCCCATTCCTTTCTGGTGCTGAGGCGCCTTATAGTTCCTGCCACATCCTCAGGATGGTTTCCAGGAAAGGGATACTCTCTCTTGGGGGAAAGGGGGAGAAGAGATAAGGAAATGCCAGACCCCAGTCTTGGTACCTTCAGCCTCTGGCCAGGGCTAGGATGCCCACAGAGTCAAGGACATTTCTAGCTTTTAGCCAAGAAAGAAACTGGTCACTTCTCTTTGTGGCCTTTTAACCCTGAACTGTCTAGCCAGTTTCTGCGTCCTGTTCCCATCAACAGTAGAAAAGATTTACTCTGGCCTTTTGTTTGAGAAGTTTTGGTCTGCAGTTGCTTGGCCCTCCTGTTTTGGGGCAGAACATTTTGTCAGGAGAGTAGGTTGTGGAGGCAGCTGTTCACTTGACCTGGCAATGCCTCAGAAGCAAAGAGGGAGGGGCGACCTCCAGTCACACAGCTTCCTCCCAGCAGGCCCTGCTCTACCCAACAGTGCCACCCCTTTGTGACCAGGCCTTCACTTGAGCCTTTGGGGGACATTTAAGTGTAAACCACAGCAATGAGATAAAGGGAATTCAGAAAACTCTCCCTCAGGACAGAGGGCCAGAAACAGGAGAGTGGGAGAAGGCCAGAGAGACCTTGGCTCTGAGATTGTTCCCTTGGCTAAAGCACTTGGCAGAGCACAGCACCAGCCTTGGAGATACCTCTTTCAGAGCCACAACACATACAGCTTAGCATTTGGAAAGTTCCCTATAGACAGCAAATATTTTTCTGTGAAACTAATACAGAGGTTGTCCTGAGTTTTTAAGGCTGAAGTATACTGCAGCATTCTTTAAAAACCTCTCATAATGTCATTTCCAAACTGAAGTATGATCATTTATCTAAAGTCTTACTTTTGTGTTTTGAAATTTAAAGAAGTTAAATAGAAAGCTTAAGATCAGTCATGGTGTCCCTAATCTGTGGAGCCTACATTTTGAAAGTCCAAGTACGGTCTGGACTGTGTGTGTCTGACACACTGACAGGGCTTGAAAATTAGTCTTGATCCACACTGACCATAGGGGAGTGCACACCAGTTATTATCGCAGTTAATTAAGGTGTATTATTAATCACTAGATTTCAAAGATTTAATGAGAAGTAAGTATATGATTCAAACTAATTTTTCTTGCTTTTCATTCATTTCTTTAGTGTGACTACTAACATTTTTAAAAATGAAATATATATTCACACATTTCTGGACAGTACTGCCCTAGAGTTCTTAGCAGTACATAGATATATATTGTATCTGTACTCTAAATATTTTACTGACCTATGATTTGGAATGTATATGAGAAATGAAGGGAAATCACCTCTTTAAAATCTAACCCAACAAGGAATTGTACAGGTTTGTCTTTTAAATAAGAAGGCTCTCACTCCAGAGACTAAAAGGAGTTCTCTTCTTGTGACAGTTGCTAGTTTCTGAGGTGTCCCTGCTCCGCCTCTATGGCCCTTCCTCACCACACCTCGCTCCCCGCGGAAGGCTGGCTCTGTATCTGGGCAGTTGGGAAGGAAAGACTGAATGGTGCTTATTCAGTCTTTTTTTCTGCCTATCCCACATCTTTCACTCCTCTATCCTTCTCTAGTCCTGCATACTTACATACAAAGTAAAGAAAACACAAAGATCCTGATTGTCTGTGGCATTAATGCCACATCCTAAACCACTAGCTCTGCAGGCATCCCAGTGGAACTCTTCAAAGATAACTTTGTTTGTGAAAAGGGGAAAGAGTCTGAGGTCTCCTCTGAAATGTAGATGAACCCACTTCAGCCCTGTGTGCACTGCGAAGGCCCACCTTTCTCACCCACCTTTTGTCTTCCCTGGAGTTGTGTGAAGCTGGGGAGGAGGTGGAAGCTACCTCATGGAGAGAGGAGGTGGAGACAGCTGGAGGAATATGGATGCTAGAAGCCTAAAATCTACTACCATTTACATGCTAATAAAAACCAGGAATTGCTTTTTCTTTCTCCCGTTTGATCTGATTTGGAACTTTGTGACTTTTCTGTAGTATGGCATTTTACCCCCTGTGTTTTTCCTGTTGTTGTTAGCTATAAAAGTCTTTGAAATTCTCAAAATGAAGGAAGGTTTTCCTCAGGAATAAGAGAACAGAACAAGCTGTGAAACTGCTTTGTGTTCATGGTGGGTCTGTTGGTGAAGGAAACCTACGTTTGAAGATAGAGGTAGGAGCAGGACGAAAATCCAGCCTTGGGTTTTGAATGTTCACACAGTTTCACAGCAAATCGAATTAAGAGATAAGTTTATTCTGAATGGAATATGAGTGACATGGATTCAGGTTGCCACGAATACCATTTTCCGTTATGGAAGTGACTACATGAACTTTCATATTCACCGAACAAAAGGAAGTCATAAATTAAGGCAGATTACAGCCAAGGGAGGAAAATTCTGTTACAAGTTTTAATTAATTGTTCTCTCTGTTTATGACACGGTTCTGTGTTGCCCAGGGATGGCCTAAAACTTATTTCTAACCTCAGTTAGAAACTGGAACTCAAGATGATCCTCCTGCCTCAGACACATATATGCTTGAATTACATGCATGCAACACCATGACCAACAACTTCTAGTTTCTGTGTCCTGTCGTGGGGCAGAAAAATAACAGGCAAAAGAACAGGAGCCAGGTGGGAAAGATCTGGTCTGTGAGTGCCTTTCATTCCGTTAAAGCCCTACTCTTCAGGGCAGTATCTTCCCCACTCCAGTTATCTCTGTGTAGAGATAAAGTTCTTGAGATAAGAATATAGGAAGCATGGAGTAAAATTATATTGACATTGTAGAAGAACAATAGTGAAGAGATACAGAAAGTTTGGTGTATATCTTAAATACCTGCACATTAACCTGGGTAAGTGATTGTATAGATTTCCAAATTAATGTTTGTTGACCTAGAAGATATTTAAACTAAAGATATTTTTTAAAGTAACTAAAATAGTTTTCTGTTAGTAAGTAGTACAAGGACTCTGAAGAATGGAAATAGAGACAGTGACAGCCTAACAGATCTCCAGTGACTTAACGTTGTATGCAACTGAGGTACTAGAAGGGAGGCAGACAGCTGTGACTAGGTAAGAAAAGTGGCGCTTCCAAGATGGCTGGCTTCTTCCTCATCCTCCTGACCTAACAAAAGCCTAGCAGCTTAAAACAAAGACCTTGTGAGTTTTGTTTGCTTCTCTTCTGATAGCAGGTCCCCTACTGATGGACTAGCTCAACAAGGTAGAGGCTAGATCAGGACATGTACAACAGTTGTAGACCAACCAACCATTCTATCTTTCTTCAAACCAAACAACCCTGGATTAGGAAAGGGAGAGGAAAACTCTTCAGAGGCTTAAAAATTTTGGCTTCCCAGTTTCCTGCTTTGGAGAAGGTCTCCTGCATGCTTATGTCTCCTTACCCCCAGTAAATACTTTTCTTCAGCTGCTCAATGTGTCTGTTCCTGATGGCAGTGTTTGAGCTTCCTCTGCTGTTACCTGTTGTGCTAGATTTTTCCTGCCTTTTAATTCTTTGTCAGAGAAAACCAACCAGATCAATACTCCTAGACTGTACCATAGCCACAGACATGCATATTTTGATAAACTTTTACCCATCAAATTCACCCTCGGTGGCTAACATCTCATCCAAAGGAGCTTTTTAGTAGCAGCAGGCCAAATACACATAGTTAATTTCAAGCACACCCCTTTGGGATGTGAAAGTATTGTAAATCCCACCAATTAAGAATGAGACCACCACAAGTGAGTCAGATTTGAAGCAAGCTTTAATTAAATTAATTAAATACTGGCCAGGAAGATGGACTCTGACCAGGTCTATCTGAGGTTCCCACAGAATAGACCTACCACGGAGAGTTCATACAGAATCATGTGAGACAGATGCTTAAAAAGGCAGAACCCATAAGGCTATGTACTTCCCACCAGGTCCAATCAGAGGCAAGTATTTATCTTTATGTACTTCCTGTCTAGGTTATCTCCTACCTACTAGTGACTAAGCATATTCAGGGCATTTGAAGCATTTCCAATGCAGTAGGATTAACCAAATGAGATCTAGACAATTCCTACCCAGCATTCCGGGATTATATCTTTCTGTGCCTCACTTGGACAGCCCCACCCAGCATTCCAGGAAGTTATCTATCCTTGTTCTATAGATCTCTTAGGCACGGTATTAAATTTAAAACATAACTTTTGCTCTTACAGTGTCTAAACTTAATGAGGTCACTGTGGAGTCTGAAAGTTGTGTTTGTTTTGGTTTTGTTTAGGATTTCATTTTGGAAACTTGAGGCTCCAGTTCTGTAGCTCAGCTATAGGGCACATGCCCTGGCACAGACAAAGCTCTGGTTTTATATCCAGCACCACAAAGTACACAGTAAAGCAGATGTGAACAGGTGCACTTGGAGTAGGATTATAGTTACCTAAAGAGTGGAATGTGGCTATTCATTTCACAGTCACAGTAAAACAAAGATTAGCAGAACTGTAAAAACCTTAGCTCTTAACTTAGTGACAAAGAACTTGAAGTCAGCAGAGAGCTTATCAAGTCATCATGATAAGCTAGAATGTTTGCCACAGAGGGAGGTCCAGTGCTAGGAAGAATAACCTTTATATTATTCATGGAGACAGTACCATGGACTTGGACCCAGCAACACGAAGCAGACTTTGCTAAGATTTCTACACATTTTTGGTTTTTTGTTTTGTTTTGTTTTCCCCCCAGACTTAATATGTTATAATCCAGGGAAGTCATATTTACTTTTGGTCTGTCTCCTATACTTTATGACATAAATATTCTCTTTTCCCTGGATAAATAAGTTACATTCCATCATGTTGCTTACAGATATTTTTTCATTCTTTACATAAAAGGATTTCACTTCTTTGCCAATTGTCTTTTAACTAGAATAACGCTATCATGAAATCACAAAGGGAAGAAATAGGAAATCCGTGAACTAGATGTGGTGACTTACCCCTGTATTCCCAGCACTTGGGAGCATAAAGCAGGAGGATCAGAAGCTCATAATCGCCCTCCACTACATGGTGAGTTTAACACCATGTAAGGTACATGTGACTCTACTCCCACCTTAAGTGTGCTAAATTTGATGAAGTGCTACATCGTTGTGCTAGGATTTGATTGGACAGAAAATAGTGTGACTTAGGATTTCAACATGTCTGTCTGTTCGGATTGTTTTCTCTGCTGCTCTATAATTCCTTTCTCTGAATGTAGGATAGGCAGTGCTTTTGTAGCTTCAGAGGACAAGAGCCAGAGATCAGAGTTGCCTTTCCACTATGGCTGATTCATTATTAAATACCCAAGTGTCATATTTGGGCTAATGTTCCCTGAACCTTGTCATAATTAATGACTCTGTAAACTGTCTTATTTAGCAACAATCTAGATATCCATTAATGTCATTTGTGTTTCAAGGCATTTTATTTATTTAGTGTGTGCACATGCATTTGTGTGTATGTGTGTCCATCCACAAATGCACGTACCACGATGCATGTGTGGCCGTCAGAGACCAACTTGAAAGAGTTGGTTCTGTCCTCCCACCATGTGCACACCAGGATTACACTCAGGTACTTATGTCAGCAGGCTTGGTGGTAAGCACCTTTATGCTCAGCCATCTTGCCTGCCTGTCATCTAAGGTTTTAATAATAATCGTGGGTAAGTTTTTAAGACATATTCTAGAGAAGAATTTCCTTTGAAATAAAATTACTGGTTAAAAGATACTTTTACATTCTCAGGACTATAAACATTAATCCAAAGTAATGCTGGTTTACTTGACTGGTAAATTTGTGTAACTTAAGAAAGAACACATTCAAACAGAATAAAAGTCTATGCTTAGCAGTTTTGAAGTCTTCATGAGGCATTCAGCAGACTCTCCAACCAAAGGGAGGCATCCATCCTGTGCCCGTGCCTAAGTCCACCCAGCACAGCACAGGAGAACACTCCTAAGTCTGCTTTTCTAATTTTAATTTTGCCACTAATTTTTTGACTTGTTTTTACAGTCTGGACATTTGTTAATCCTAATAAACAAACAAATAGCTTATAGAAATCTGTTGGGAAAGAAAACAGAATCTGGATAGTTATTCTTTGCTGTCTTGAGCTCTAATAAATTAAGAATTTGTATTTACTGAAAATATCTCTTTGGTATGAACCTTCATAATTCTGTGTTTATTAATTCATCTCTGAAAGTTTAGAACTGAGGTTATAAACTCTACACTGGTTCCATCAGCATGTCTCTGATTCAGAAAATCCTTTCTTTTATTGTGTATAGTGTGAATGAAAGAACTGCACTTTAGACTAATCAAAGTATTAATGATGGTGATAGTGTGCAGAATTTATCGGTCAGATCCTAATTGCAGTTTTTGGAATATCTTTAAGCCCCTTAATAAAACCTTTTGAAATTCATTAACAGACAACTGATAGCATCTGAGACCTACTGTAACTGAGGAGAGACTTCTGCCTACCTAACATCCCCACCAGTGCACTTAAAAGGTGCCTGTATATAGAATGTATGTACAGTGTAAAGTGACTCAATTAAAGACTTTGTTCTAGTACTGTAAAACTTCACAGTTAGCAAACTGGAACATGAATTTGGAATCTTAAGCTGTGTTCCCTGGCCATGGTCACTCATATTTGGCTCATGAATAAAATGAACATATATATTAAAGAACTTATTTTATCCGTGAGATGCAAAGAAGCCACAGATGGTATAGCCAGCTGGAATAGCAAGTCAAGACTGTTAGCAAGGGCACAGTGAAGATACTATCAAAAGGCATCTCCATAGTCAGGAGGAAGGATTTTATTGTGGATTAAAGAGAGAGAACATCCAGGCGCATCTGGAAGAGTTCAGAGCAGGGAGAAAAGCAAGCCGACTGGACGTGGCCAGAGCTCTCTGCTAAGGAAGAATAGCAAGAGAGAATAGCAGGGTCAGAGGAAAAACCAAAGGGAGTGGGAAGTGAGCTGTAATCTCAGCCTGGGAGCTAGCAGAGTGGGGGAGGTGAGAAGGGGCCAGGGCGCTAACTTGCGCTTTGAGATGCATAACAAGCCCGTGTGAATAGGGACCTGAGGAGTCTGAAGGCTAGCATTGGCTTTGGTATGCACCGTAAGTAAGTACAGGTCAGCAGGAAGCCGGATGTCTTTTTAGCCAGAGGAAGGGGAGACAGGAGATAGAAACCCAGTTTGTAGGTTCTTGAGGAATGCTGAAAGCATTCATTTGCAATCCTATAGTCCAGCATGAGCTGAGCCAAGACTGTCATTTTGGACCAAGTCAGTGAGTGGGTCTGCCCTTTTGGGGTGCTTGGACATTTTCCTTTAGACCTAACAAAGGCAATATGAATTTATATGTGGTCAAGGAATGTTGAGATGAATTTCAAGCAGAGATAAAACTGATATTTCTAGAGTAAGGTCTAGGAGATAGATAAGGTGGGAGAGAGGACAGAATTTATGTGGCTGTCAAATGTAGCCATTTGCCTTACAGGAGATAATAATGTTTTCTGAAGAACACTGAAGTAGCAAACACTTGGGAGGTGAGTTCCTCCAAGCCTCTGGATTCTTTCATCTATCGATCAGCACTAGTTTGTAGTATATCTCTCTATTTAAAGACACTTTATTTAATATATTATTTATTCATCAACACTGAACTTGTGAACAGCAGTATGCTAGCTTATACCTGAAGGAAGTTTATCTAATACCCATATTGGCACATCACAGTCTTCTAGCACCATGCCCAGGAAATATTTTAGTCAGTGCCACCTGGGAGAAACAAAAAACAAAACAAAACAAATGCACCTCTGAATAGACCATGAAGAGGACACTTGTTCAGTGTGAGGGCTGAACCAAGAAGGCAGCAAGAGTGAAAGAAACAACACCATGCACAGGGTCTCACACAAGAGGTTTATTAGGGTGGGATGAGACACAGAAGTATCCTGCTTCTGAGTGGGGGTATAGAGAGAGAGGGAGAGGGAGATAGAGAAGGGACCAAAGAGGAGGAGCCTGAAGTCCACCAGGATTATATGGGACTGATGGAGCAGGGCAGGTACCTGTCTGGGAGCAGCTACAGGGCTCAAGGGGCCCGTACCTGGCCAGAGGGTGGGAGTGTCTGGAGCATGGTGAATGGGTGAGCTCCAGCCAACTCACAACAAAGAGTGCTTAGCCTGACCTCAGCCAGGAGGTGGTGCAAAGTCTGTTTTCCTTCTGATTTGGGGCTACAAATGAATTTTATAAGTGAATTCACAGGTGAGTTATTTGTACCAACAGTCTACAAAGGTTCCCCGCTCTCCCACCCCCACCCTCATTTAACTTTTTATTTCCAGCCCTGGTTGAGAAATTTCAGGGGATTGAGAGAGTGAATGAGGATAAGGAAGAAGAGTATTAGACACAGCCTCCCTACCCCTAGAGTCATTTTGTCGTCATGGTAAGGTTCTGTAGGATTCTGGGAATTCCTGTGCATAGCCCATACCCTCAGACTAATTACCTCAAAATTTCTTGATATGATTTTTAGATATTTGCATACATCTTCTCAAGAAATTTTTTAAAATGTGGTTTAAGTTTTCTAATAGCCAATTTTCAACTGTACTTTTGAAACACAAAAGTCAGTTATTGGTTGATATCCTGGTTTGTATTATGGCAAATTCTGAATAGGGTGTTTCCAATTATTGCTTTGGAAATAATGCTAATTAGTAATCTGTATGGTGGTACAGGATTTGAAAAAAATTTAAGGAGACCATTGACTGTTGTAATCAGAGGGTGGTAGTATTTTGAAAGCTGCCACAGCTGTAGCAGGTACAGGGTATTTATTACTCTAATGAATCTTCCAGGTGCTGTATGTATGTGTGTGCCTTTGCTTGTTGATGTCATATGTCTTTTCACAAAAAGGATTGATTGTTTCATCAGTTTATCCAGAACTTTCCAAGTTCTACTTTTCCTGCTTCTAAATGTTGAGTCTGCCCTGCCTTCCACTAGGTGTAACGATTCCAGATTAGATTCTGGTGAAGCATCCTAAGACCTTAAGTATTTACCAATGTGCCTCTCAGAGTGTCTCAAAAGCTTGCTTGTTCTGATCCTAAAATGGTGGCAGTATCTTCCAATTGTTTGTGTCACATTATGTGGTGTTCACTTGTTCCAGCACAAATTATTAAACTGTTCAAACTTTGATCCTAATGTTAGGGTTTGGGATTATGTTATCAAAGGAGAACTTTACATACAACTGTCATCAGAATTTCTAGAGTAAAATTTGTCATAAGCAGTAAAAGAACAAATGAATGTTTCTTTGTATTTTTTTATTACTGCACCATAAATGAAATGGTTCTGCAAATCAAAATGAATGGACTTTTCTATGTCATATGAAAGTCATAAGCTAACTATTGTGATCTGGCTTGTTTTCAAGGGTGTGTGTATGTGTACATATGTATGCATACATGTATGAAAAGATTGCACCAATCATTGCATCAGAAATAGAACAATAGCTGTAATATAAAGATCAAATAAGATCAAATAAGATCTCCTGCTTTGGGGGGGAAAATTGTTATTGGACATTAAAGATCACATTTTAAGTTTACTAAGCATTTGCCAGATGTACTTCTCTTATACTAGAGCTTAAAGTTCAAAATATTTTTGTGAAAGCATTCTACTGTGTGGAATAGCAGAGTCAGCTTCCCTCATCATGTAGGTGCTGGTGGGTGGATTTGTGGCTAATCTGTGCCATATGGCTACTCTCCTCAGTGGGAAGTGATGGCAGTCCCAGGAGCTTTACTCCATCCCTGGGCAGCTGCCTTGGATTCACTTGCTTTGATCTCCTTGTTGCACAACTGGAAAAGGCAGGGCCTGGTTTTGAGTGACCTAATAAGACAACATATGGGACCAATGTCATAGACCTTCATAGACTTCACTTTAAATTCGCATTCTTCAGACAATGCACTGTTTCATCTCAAATACAAGTTTTGATTATGTTGAAAAAAAAAAAAACCTTAAAGTAGAAAAAATAGGAATTTGGACATTGTGAATATTTTACTAATTGTCTATGCTCTATTTCATATAATTTTTTTTAGGAACAAATTTCAGATGAAAAATTTTTAAAAAAGGAGCATATGTAATTCATGTAACTTACCCATTGCTAAGTACATGTTCAGTATCTTCTCAGGTTTCATCTTAATGTGTTCTGAGTGACTGAAAATGCAGTTACGTAGTCTTACTTTACTTTCACTGTCTGCTCTGATTGCCATCAGCCTGCCTCACCCTCATTGCTTCTAGTCAGCCAAGTACAGTCGCTAGCTCAGCTTCAGGACAAAGCTGTTTTCCACAGAGAAACATGAAGGGGGGTAATTTTCCCCTATATATCCTTAGCAGTCATGGGTGACTGTGGTAGAGCAATAGTGGAGATCATGTCCAAGACTAAGGTCTCTGCTGAATTGTGACCACCATTGCTAGCAAATATAATCTGGCTTACAGTTGCCAGGAGGAAAACTAAGCTAGTTGTTCATTTCTGTGTCTAAATACTCTGCTTCTTCTCTCATGGTACTGACCCTGGCGGCATTTGGAAAGTCTATAACCAGAACAGATAATAAAGCTGTGCCTAGGTTCTGATGTAAGATGAACAGCTAGGATTCACAGTATTTGCAGGTGTGTTCCCATTTCCTCATTCCCTCTCAGGACATCATTATTAAACTGGAAAGTCTGTCTTGGTAGGTGGTAGGGGGAGAAAAAGCATGTTTCTCACCCTCATAATCAGTGACTGTCATAACAAGACAGAATTGACCTTAGAAAGCTTCGTGGTTCTTTGTCCATAGCTGGAGCAAGATAAAGTGAGCACTGTGATCATACAGACTTCATTTTCAAGAATTCAGAAGTCTTGTAAAGTATCCTATCCCCCTCCTGGACAGGGTTTCTCTGTTGTAATTCTGGCTGTCCTGGAACTCACTCTGTAGGCTCACAGAGATCTACCTGCCTCTGCCTCCTGAGTGCTGGGATTGAAGGCGTGTGCCACCACTGCTGGGCCAAAAATACTTTGTAAATACTTTTTAAATGCTGTGAAAAAAATTTACACAGGTTTAGAGGAAGTGGGTATCATAAAAATGGTAAGTACAAGATATAGCTAAGGAAATTTCAGTTTTATATATGAAATTTCAGAAAAAAAATTTTCTGAATTCCAGAAAAACAGAAGATTTAGTTTTATATATGATGTGTTAAAATGGCTTTGACTTTTCTTATTAGCCCTATAGCTTCAGGGCTAATAAGTGCTTTAGTTTTTCTTTTATAAATAAATATCTTTAGCCTGGATATAAATAAATCATAATCAACTATATTATACCTATAAATTGTTACATATAATGCCTGTCTCATAAACCAAGTAACTTATAGACTCAAACACAGATCTCAGTCCACAAGTTGGGTTGTTTGCCTCAGGGCCTAAATGGCTGCTTTTTCTTTACCTGAAGCCATTCTCAGAGACCTCCTCTGGGCCTCACTGTCACCTTTTCAGGGAAGGAGGGTTTGCCTATCTAGTAGTCATTAGACTAACACATGTTAAAGAAAAAGCGCCTCAATTTTACTTCTTAATTTTTCTTCTCTATAAGCTTGGAGGTTTTTATTTTGTTTTGTTTTATTCCTTTGTTTACCTACAGTCTCTAAAAATAGCCCTTTACATATTATAAGCTATTAGTAATTTAAATGAATAGCAAATGTTCAGTAAATATCTATTGTGTCTGCTTCATTAGTGTGCTTTTATAATTATCAGCATTTGCTGATTGATGTGAAAGCACCTGAGAAGTTTGCTGTGTTTAAGTGGCCGTGCTCAGACTATCTTACTGACTTATCTACTAAAACCTCTATCAGTAATTAATAACTAGGTTATTGCTCATTGTATCCACTTCATCACATAGTCAGCTATAATGGACTCAGTGTAATGGAAATTTATTTACATGAATACTTGAAGTAGATCCGTTCCTCATGACAATCTTATGAAGTATGTCCTACTAATCTAATGTCTCTTTATAAATGTTTTGAAATGAAAATAACTAATGTACTTTGTGAGATCAGCTTCTCTCAATCTGTAGTGTTGTTTTCTTAATGAGTGGAGAAGTTCTCAAGACATTTACTCTGAGAGCAATGTTTGGCACATGAATTAAATACGTATTTTTATGTTTTTTCTTGTGGTGACCTCACAGACATTGCACAGCAAAATTAAGGCAGCCATTCAAACATCTGGCACACCACAAGCTAGACATCTCAGGGAACCTGTACACACTGAAAGTGGCCACCCTGAAGGGGGGTCTTCCCTTGGGTCTTACACCTTCACTGTCAATTGCATTATATGCACCTACTCACCACCAAAACAAAAAACTGACAGACGTGAAGCTAGACTGTTGAATTGGCCTGATTATTTCCTTATAGGTGTTGAGGTTTGTTTAAACATTAAGTACTAACAACAGGATGGTGAAGAACTGAAGTATCACAGTCAGTGCTACTCCTTTCCTTCCTTGGACTCCTGAGCTTCAGGGGTCATGTTCTATGGCAGAATTGTTAATTGAGTTCCTGCTAAGAACCCACTGGCCTGAGCTTTACAGCAGCAAATACTGTATGTAACTCATGAAGAGACATTAGAATTCAGAATCATACAATTGAGAAGTCACTTTTTTTGACTGTATAATATGCCATTTGGACATTTTATATATGATGATCATGGAACATGTTCTGAGAGGAAAGAATGTTGGGAAAGTGGATTTTATAAAGATAAATAAAAGTTGTAAGAGTTGCTTAGCCTAAGGGAACACAAGAGTAACGACTCTGTTCAAGAAGGAGTGTTGATATGATTGTCCCCTTCTTTTGAGAGGACTCAAAAGAAAGATACTATTACAAGTAAGTTCAGTTTCCAAAGTTATCTATCTATACACACACACACACACACACACACACACACACACACACACACACACACACACACGGCATTTGGAGAGAAACACAAACTCAGAAAAGAACATTTTGACCAAAAACTTTCAGTTTGGTTTGCCTTAAAATCTCCTGGAATTGAGGGTTTTTAAGTATAACTCTCACGTCCCCACTAGACATTTGGATCCAACAGGCTTTTAGTCAGATCTCAAAATTTACATTGTTATTCTATGATTCAAATTAATCACATACTCTTAAACAGATGCTGAAAATCATTTTTTACTTTAGTTAGTAAGGGGACAGAACATGGTAATTTCTCACGAGGGACAGAAGGTGGGGGAGCTCTGATTTCATGTGTGCTCCAGACTGTCATAAAGACTGGATTTCAGAGCAGTGAGGTGGGCACTACATACCCTTACAGTGGTTAAGATGCCACACAGTAAGCCATGTATGTGTAGAAACCTACTTCTGTGCAATGCAGAGCAATTGGTCACTAAGCAAGAAATTTTAAGTGAGAAGATATTAAATCATGGGTTACACCTTTCCTTTAAAATAGGACAGCTCATCTTCAGGGAGTGTTTAGACTCTTGCACACAGGATTAAGAGGTATTTATATTTCAGATGTGTTGACATTTGTTCCAGTTGATAAATGAACAGGAAATTATAAAAGCTAGCCTCTACTTGCTGTGTTTCTTAAGTATCCTCATTAATCTTGTCCCCGTGGTTTGTTTTGATTTTGTTTGTTTTGTTCTCCTTCTAGGATGGAGCTATGATGTGGAGGAGAAGAAAGTTCCGAAACCCAAATCCAAGTCTTATGGTGCAAACTTTTCTTGGAACAAAAGAACAAGAGTGTCTACTAAATAGGGTGGCGCTGACTGCACTCAAGCTTGACTGTGAATAAAGTCAACTGGGCACTATTTATAATCCGTGTATAATGCACCTCCTAACCGCCTAATAAATGTGACCTTTAAACTACAGCTACACTTTGCAGTTTCTATTTCCAGTGTTTTTTTGAAGACATCAATTTCCTGCACAGAGAGAAATGTGAAGCCTGGAATCAACTGCACCTGGGTGTTTTCTGGTTGCTTTTTATAGCCACTCCCAAATCAATATTGTGTGTAAACTCCAAGCCATCACTACTAAACTACTGTCTGAGCAATTCTTGTGTAACGGGTAGAGAAGTGCATGATTATATTACAGCCTAATAACCTTCAGCTTAATTTCCTTATAGTGGATATTCCGCTTCTTAATTAGAGCTTTGTATGCTCAGTGCTTATGGAAGTAAATGGGTCTGCCCACACCACTGTCTACCTATGACATCTGGTGATTGTAAGTGCTTCCAGTGGAGATTTTTTTGTTCTTAGAAAATGAAGATTCATGACAAACTAAAGCCACGTGTTGAGGGATCTTTAGTGTCGCTATCATTTCTGCAAATGTAAGTAAATAAGTTTTGTTAGTTGGAACTGTTTGGTCTAAATGATTACCCATGAAGGCATGTTCTTGTCAGGCTCTTAGAAGAATACCGTGGCTGCTAACCCTCATAATCATCTTACCAGCAGGTACTTAATGTTTCACATTTTCCAAAGAAGAGACAACTCAAGACCTAAAAAGGAATAAATAATGGATAAATAAATAATTCAGGGTGACGATGGTGCCAGTTGCTTAAGGTAACAACGGAACCGCCTGCTTCAAACCCATGCACCATATTGCTGAAGCAGCGACAGAGAAACGTGCTTTATGATAGCAGATTATTTCTTCAGTGTTTCAGAGTTAACATTTTCTCTGTTATTTCATATAAACACTTGTAACACATTGCTCTCGCTCAACAATACAGTTTTGTTTTGGGAAGCATTTGACAGTCCTTTAGAAACATGTGCGTGCATGCTCCACTTCATTCTAAAGATCTTCCTCTAATTAAACATCCGAGGAAGGGCACAGAGGTACACGCAGGGATTTTCTTTGCAAAATTGTTTCTAAAAGCTAGTAAAAGCTGAAACTTTATAAATGTCTAGTCAAAGGAGTTGAGGTGAATGGAGGTTTATGTAACTATTAAAATGAACAAAATATGCCTTGGCTGGGCAGAGATGGTTCAGCATCTCTGAAGTCAGTTTGATCCTGGGGGCCCAGGTGGAAGGGAGCACTGACTCCTGCAAGTCCCTCTTTGACCTTTACTAGCACACTCTGACACACTCGCCCAAGCACTTGGACACACAAGGTAAGTAAAATGTACATTAGAATAAGATACATCTATATGAGTTTTTAGGAGGGATGCCCAAAGTACATTGCTAAGTGAAAAGAAGCCAAGGGTAAGATCCAGTGAGAAGGCAATTTCAGTTAGGTCGCCTTCAGGCATGTATATATTTTAGGAAGCTTCTACTATATTACATTTCCATTCGATGCCTCAAGTGGCTATAGTTTTAGCTGTCCGTCACTGTGTTGTCTCCTTATACCACCCCCATCCTTCTCATCCCCGACTCATGCATCCATAACTACCTGTTCATTTCACCTTCCTAGAGAGAGCCATCCTTCCACCTTAGCCCTTTACCCTGTACCTGAGGCTATACACATTGTAGCTTATTGAAGGCTTAACAGCCAACATCCACATATAAGTGAGTACGTACCATATTTGTCTTTCTAGGTCACCTCTCTTGGGATGATTTTTCTGGCTCCATCCATTATCTGCAAATTTCATGATTTCAGTTTTTTGTTTGTTTTTTTAATGACTGGGTAATACTCCATTATGGAAAGGTACCACATTTTCTTTATCCATTCATCTGTTGGTGAACATCCAGACTGTTTTCTAATTTGAGACTATTATGAATGGAGCAGTAATGAACATGGTTGGCCATTTAAGAGAGAAGAAATAATACATAGAACAAAGAATAGTAAAGTCGCAAGGGAAAAAGACGAAGTAACAAATTAAAGGCAGACCTATTAGAATAACACCTGACTATTCAATGGAGACTTTAGTTATTTAGTATAGATTAAACCCAAACTCAAACCAAGTATCCTTATGAAGTTAGTTAAATTTTCTGCATGTTTCCAAAATGGAGAAAGTACAGATTAAATAACTGTGTTACCTACTCATCACAGATAAACTACTGGTTGAACTTCCTTTGTTGTACCATGTAAGGTACTGGGTGGCGGGGGTATCCTGTTTCCTCTAAGAAGACGTGCCCGATTCCTTCAGCCCTATGAAGTTGATCTTACAGAACTAATTGGACAATTTGGAACTTTGTGTACTCTGCTTTATATTGTTAGTCACTTCTTTGAACATGCTCTGATGGTCAAAGTGTTGGTATAATATGCTACATAGAAATATATAAGAATGGAAACATGAAGTATACTGCTCTAATTGTTTCTCAGGGTCTGTTTATGGTGATTTATGCCCTTATATACAATTTTTTTTTTGCATTTATAGAGCAAAATTGTGATACCATTTCACATTAAAAAATGAGAAAATAGCACTAAATGCCAAACTTTTTTTTCCACTTAACATATTGTACTTTCTGTTGACATTGTTCTACCACATGATGCTCAAATTTCCAGAGAGTATGAATCTCATAGTCAAACATTTGGATTTTTTTCCTTTTAAAAAATTTCTTACACTGAAATTATAATAAGTTTGCTGACACCTCTTCAGCTAGGTTGTAAATGAATATCAATATTGTAAATCAATATCTGTAACAGGTCCACTCAGTGCACATTGCATTGCTTGAAAAATCACATGAAATATTGTTAACACTCACTTAAAAACCACACTGAATGCTAATGAAACCTATAAAATGACTTTTTTTAATTTAAGGGTCAATTTATTAAAAGACGTAATTGTGTTTTGTCCTAAATAAGTTTTAAAATAATCTATCAAAAAGTCTCAAATGTTGAAAAAGATCATCTAATAATTAGTACAGAGTAGATTTCTTTGGAGATAAATTTCAATCTTAAATGAGTTTAAGTCACAAAACTCCAAAAAATAATTAGATAATTAGTTTGTGGTTTAATTGATCACCTATAAATATAAACTGTTTCCACTGCTCTTTGACTCTGGTTGGGAGTAGATCTAAGCTGAAGAAACTGAGTGCTGGGATTTGGTACAGCTCTGGGAAGGATGCTTGAGTGTCCTCGCTTGTTCAGGGTATTTAACAAGAATGAACCAAAGAGATCCATTAGTGCTGGAGGCACGTGGTATTGATTACTCTTCTTTGTCTGACCAGATGCCAGAATCAACTTAAGGAAGAAAGGATTTATTTTGTCTCCTGGTTTTAGAAAGAAAAGTTAATCATCAGGATGGAGACCACAGAACAGAGCAAGCACTTCATATCAGGACAACCAAGAAGCAAGGCTAGGCTGCACCTCTTGCCTCCCAGTAATACCTTCACAGTATGAATCCATCAAGGGGTTCTCCCTTCATTTTGTTAGAGCCTTCATGACTAATCACCTTTGGAAATGCCCTCACAGATAAATCAGTCCAGTCAGTCAAGAGGGCACAAATGTAATGCTGATTTTGAAACCAGTGTATTAATAATATTATTTGGTAACAGTGTATTGAAATAGAATATTTTCTCTGAATCTAAAAGTCACAGATATTTTTATTTTTCACCAGAATTTTTCTCCCAAGTTTTTTCATAAAAAGATGAAACATTTAATGATGGACACTCAGTTAAGTGAAATAAGCTTCATGTTTTATTAACCACCCCCCACCCCCTTAGCTGTATTTGTGGTTTCATTGCTAAATATGCTAAATATTTTCGAATATACCTTTCCAGAAAATTAACTTATTTACTCAGTATTGTTACTTTATCTAATATTGTTCTTTGGGCATGATGGGGAGTGAGAAGCTGTCTTCCTAAGCAGCCCAAGCTGGCCATGCTGCTTCCGCTTCACCCTCCCCAGTATGGGATTGCAAGAATCTCCACACCAAGATGCAGTGATGATTTTCCTAAACTTCTCAAGAGTAGAATTTTAAGAATACTCTTCTATTGGACCTCAAACTCCCTTCTTTTAGGGGAAGGGGGTTGAGACAGGGTTTCTCTATGTAGCCCTGGCTGTCCTGGGACTCACTCTATAGACCAGGTTGGCCTTGAACTCAGAGAACTGCCTGCCTCTGCCTCTCAAGTGCAGGAATTGAATGAAGGTATGTACTACCACCATCCTGGCATTTCAGAAAAGAGAGAGAGAGAGAGAGTGAGAGAGAGAGAGGGAAAGAAAGAAAGAAGGAAAGAAAGAAAGAAAGAAAAAGAAAGGGAAGGAAGAGAGAAAGAAAAGAAAGAAGAAAGAAAGGAGGGAGAGAGGGAGGGAGAAAAAGAAAAGAAACAAGAGAGAAAGAAAGAAAGACTTATGTGCAGAAGAGTTGCCTACATATATGTATGTACAACACATGTATGCATGTAGTCTTGTCAGGGGCCTGGAGTTACAGGTAGTTGTTAGCCACTGTGTGAGTACTGGGAGCCAAACCCAAGACCTTGCATGAGTAGCAAGTGCTCTTAACTGCTGAACCATCTACCCATCTCTCCTGCCTCCCCTCCCTTTTGTTGATTTTTTAAAAATTTTAAAGTATCAAATCAATAATCACATATTGAATTTAATTGTGCCTAAAACATTTCCCCTGCTCTATTTTTTTTTCCCCGTATCATTGGACATTATTTAAAAATCCAAATTAGTCATTGTGTAGAATATAATAAAATTTGGAACTTTAGTTATTTCCTTGTGATGAGATTCAGGTTCAACATTTATGGTAAGATTGTTCTCTCTGTGATGAGTATGTCCTCAAAAAACTCATGAAGACACAAGTCGCTGTCCAGATACTGAGGATGTTAAATCTGATCAGATACTAATAGGAAAGTTGACATTTCCAAGGGCATTTCCGGTTCCCCAATAAGTTCATTGTGTTGCTGCTGGCACTTGAACTCAGTTCCTCATGATTGCACCCTGTTCTAATTGAGCCATCTTCCTGGTCTGTCATTTCTTTCAAATTTACTAACTGTCCCAACTGGGTTTTCGTTGTTGCTGTTATTTATTCACATCCCGTCGTGCCATTGCGCGCTCTCAGCCTGACTCCTGTGTCCTTTTTTAGTACTTGGTTGATTTCTATAACATTTTACATTCCTGTGCACTTTTCCTTCTTAGAACTAGAATCAGTCATTTCTCCTCCAGGCAGCTGCAGAGATTTGCAGATGGCCTGCCCTGGAGTATTTTACAGTCAGTGATACTGTCCCTGGGCTTCTGTTTGAATTTCCTCTTTAATTCTTTTAATATTGAGACTAAGAACCTTAAGGGAAGAGCATAATTTCCCTGGTATCAACAGGACTGGAACTGGTTACTAATGTGTGTTTGTGTGTCTATGAACTGTCTACTAAAGGGGTCTTTAGATGCAACAATGAGAACCTATAAGACCTTCTAAATACTGCTCTCCAATAAAATGCATCACTGCTCCTAAGAGAAATGGGGGCGAGGGTGCTTTAGAGACATAAGGAAGAATGAGGACGGAATCAGGAAGCCCAAAGTACCAGGGAAAGCATATAAATGAGAAAGACAAAAGACAGAAAAACAGTTACACCTTTCTGAGAAAAGCAGGAAGATCCAGCCAAACCTCAGTTTCTAGGGAACTGTGCTGGGGACAGGAATTATGAGAAGAAGTATATTATTTTAACGTGAACCCTCTTCCTAGAGAACCCTTGACCAAGTCCTAGACCTGTCCAACTGGGTTAACTCTTACCAGAGGAGACGAGGGTGTGTCTCTACCTAGAGGTAGACGTCATTCTCTACAGTAACAGTTACTCCTCTCTAGTCATTGTCATTCTATTCTTCCTCTCCCCTCTGGTGTCTATTATCAGTATATTTGCTACTCATTTGTTGTATCCCACCGTAAACACAGTATGGTTAAAAGGGGTTAGAGCACTTGCCTCACACATAACAAAACCCTAGGTTTGATCCCCAGAACTGCTAAATGGATGGATGGCATGGTGATGGGTAGATGAATAAAATTACAGCTTGGATACTACCAGCAATAGTGTAGGTTTAATATACCTTTAGATTTTTTTTTGTATGTATGTCTTTCAAAATAAATTTATACCTTTAATCCCATCACTTAGGAGGCAGAGGTAAGTGGATCTCTGAGTTCAAGGCCATCCTGGTCTACATAGTGAGTTCCTGGACAACCAGAGCTATGTAGAGAGACCTTGCCTCAAAAAAAAAAGAAAAATTTATAAAGGAAATTAAAGGGTACTGTGCCCTAAATTACCTGAATTAGTTGGTAATTTGGCACAGCATATACTGTTAGAATTCATAAACAGAACAGCCTATAGTCAGATCTCCCATAACTGTCCTTTGACTAGGGTGCTATTCCTTATGAAACAAGACAAAGTGAAGAATGTTGGGAGAAATCTTAAAATTGGCATCTGGAAAAACCAGAAAATAAGATACTTCTTTAGTTTTTCCATTGTTATACAAAACAAAACAAAATTCTTAGCATACTTTATTTCATGAAGCATTTGCTTTTTGGTGTGATTTGGTTTTCTGCTTACAAATCTGTGCATGGGAAGATAAACTCACTTCGAGTTATATTTAACGCAAGATGCCAATAAGCTATCCAGCTGAAGAGCCATGGCAGACAAGAGGAAACAGGGTCTGGACCTTAGCAGAGCAGCCAAGATTCCTTGGCTGTACAGCAACCTGGTAATGAGGGAGATGCAGAGAGAAGAAAGGGCAAAAACAGTCCCTTGGGGTGAACGTTTCTGGTAAGTGAAGAGGAGGTGGGAAATGAAGAATAGAGAAAGCCAGCAGTGGACTCTTAAAGGAACAGAGTGTCTACAGGATCAAAAGCTACATATCTCTAGATTACTAGATGCTCAGAGAACAATAACCAGAGTATGACATGCTTTGAAGTAAAGGAGGTTGGAAATCTCCAAAGTAAGGGCTCCTTGGTCCTTTCCCACCACCCCCACAGCCCTCACACCCCAGTGCATCATAGAAGCCACAATTCCTCTTCCCTGAGGAAGAGCATTACAAGTAAGAACTCTGAAAAAGCAAGTCATAGAGCCTGAACAGGTCATTCTCTGACCCACCTTCTCTGAGAGTTGGTGTAAGTCCCTTTTTGATGTAAGATCCCTTTGTGACCGCACCCTACCTCTATTTCTAGAAGAAAGGAACACACAGGCCAAGCGAGTCAAATTACTACAAGATACTCAAGCATACCACAAAGCTCTAAAACAGCTCACCACTGGAACATGTGAAAATGGCCAGTAGGATAGAATGGGAAAACTCAGCAGAAGACCCATCCATCGCATACAGAAGCTAGTGTATGATAGAGGCTCTATTCACAGCTCCTGGGGGGAATGGTAGCTTTCTCAGTAGTGTCAGGATAATTTGATTGCACCATGCCCAAGAATAAATTCCAAATGAATCAAAGGTCTTGACAGCAAGGAAAGGAGGGAGTGATTATACAAAATTTTTAAAGAAATCATTAGTGAATGTTTCTGAAGCCTGAAAAGCAATAGGTTCTAAGCTTTAATTAATTGCTTTTAAATTTATGTTTCAAAGGCTGAGTACAGTAATGATACAGATTACTCCACAAAATATGTTTAAAAACCCAACAACTTAGAAATATATCCACATGTACACAAAGTGACTGCTGCATTAAATGTAAAAACACTAGGTATTCAGTCAGATTGGCCAACATGCTTAAAGGTACAATTAGAAAAGAATGCATTTGGTGTTCTTCACAGCAAAGTGACTAGTTAAATCTATTGTAGTGAGTTTTCAAAATAACTAGAAGAAGCTATGTGAGGTGACTGATAAGTTAGCATGATATAATAATTTCACAGTCTATATATGTAGCCAAATATCACACAGTATCCTACAAATGTTATTATGTCAGTTAAAAAATCTTAAAAAAATAAATTGGATGATTGAATTACAGAATATCAAAAGGCTGGGTATTACCTACCTGTGTGAAAATGAGAAAAGCTTTTCATTTTGATATGGAATGATCTCTTTAACAAAAGACAACTCCAACACAGCAGGGTGTGTGTGTGTGTGTGTGTGTGTGTGTGTGTGTGTGTGTAATGAACACAAACATGTATACATGTATAGGTACACATTTAATTCTACTTTCTGTGTAACAGAAGGCAAAGCCAGAAAACAATCCCTTGACATCCACGGGATGGATGGGAACCAAGCAGAGGGATTTGTAGATGAGAGATACCCCTCTATGGATAGTTATGTTTTTTAACTTTTGTAAGCATGTTAACATTCTACACGTTTAAAGAAAAGTAAATCAATAATGAGAGGATAGAAGTCCTAAAATATAAAGCAATCAGAGAAATGACCTCCATGTGTGTCTTAAATGAAAACCAGAACCACAGTGAAGTGGAAGGAAAGAACAAATCAAGTTATTTTGAACACAGCGTTTGACCTTATATCCTTGGTGTTAGATGGGGTTGGGTGGTTGAGGGGGCATTTCAAATGAATTCTGAAATTCTCTTTTTAGTATGTCTTCTTCATATAGTGGTATGAGCAAAAATAAAAATCTCAATCAAATTTGGATATATAATTGGATTAATAAAATACTGATATTTTGGGAAACCAGTTTTGACACTAACAAACATGGAGCGGGGAAAGTTTTTGTGGGTTGAAATGGGAATTATATCAAGGCAAATATTCTTAAATAGCATGCATATGTAGATCTGCATGTGCATAGACTTTAGGACATTTACACACACCACAGTTTCCCAATGTTCTCTATTAAACGAGGAAAAATATAAAACATAATTCTAAACCAGTCTGCAATGAGATCCCGGTCTGTGCTATAGACCTCGAATGCCCTCCGAAGGCCTTTGTCTTAAAGCAGGGGCTCTCAGCCTTGCTAATGCCGCCACTCTTTAATACAGTTCCTCATGCTGTGGTGACCCCCCCCCTGCCAGCCATAAAATTTTTATCGCTACTTTATAATTGTAAATTTGCCATTTTTTTTTGAACCAGAATATAAATATCTGATTTGCAGATGGTCTTAGGTGACCCCTGTGAAAGGGTCTTTGGACCCACAAAGGGGACACGACCCACAGGTTGAGAACTGCTGTCTTAAAGGCATGGCTCTCCACTGTTGCTGAGAAGTGGTCAAAACTTGAAGAGATGGAGAGTAATGAGAGAGAAGAGATTCTGGTCATTGATTCTGGTCAAGATGACTTTGAAAAGAATCTGATCTTTATCCCTTGCCATAATGTGACGAGCCATTTGCTTTCTCATGTGCTTCCCACCATAGTGGGCTGCTGCAGAATGGGACCAACTGATTACAGACAGAAACCTGCACAACTAGGAGCTGAAGTAAACCTTCCCTCTATAAACTTGATTGTCTCGAGTGTTTTATTACGGTAATGAACTAACAAACACTGACTAACATTCGTGTCAAGAAGAAAGGTTTGGGCCAGAACGATAAATTGGCAGGTAAAGATGCTTGCCACCAAGACTGAGTTAAGTCCTGAAGACTCACATGGTAGAAGGAGAGGACTGACTTCTGCAGGTTGTATGCTAGACCTCCAAATATGCACCATGGTACCCCTCGCCTCCCTGCCACGCACGCACGCGCACACACACACACACACACTAAATAGAATTTCCAAAAAAAGAAAAACGAAATAAAAATTAAGTACTTGTTTCTCTACACTTGAAACAACATGGAAAAGCCTTTCCAATTGGTTTATAAGAAAAATTTGAAAAGGTGTAGACAACCAAACCAGAGAAATGTCTAGAATCCTGTGGACTGAACTTAGTGGGTGACTCTTGGGACCTCCAAGGAGCAGAATGCCTCCACAAATACGGACAGTAAAGTTTATGCGGATAAGGTTTCTGATGGAAAGGAAGATGGGGAATTGGATAGAGACCAGGTGCAGTTGGAAGAGAACTGAGTTAAAAGCTAACTGGTTCTTCTGAGAGGTAAGGTTTCCATGCAGCAGAGCATGTGGGGAGGGGCCTGGAAACTACTAGTGGCTCTTAGATTTATAGTGAGAAATGAGAGCAAATAAACAGCTGAGTGATGTTCAAAACTTTCATTTTGACCCAGAAAGAACATATCAAGGTAGCCAGAGGAGTGCAGCTGCTAAGAGGATTAGCACAATTAGAAAGAAGCCATTAATAAGAAAACTGGAAACAGTTGGCTAAGCCACAGCCATCACAGGATCAGAGATGTAAAAATACACTTTCTCCCCTGGAAGATTTTCATGCTCTTTTTTAAAAAAAAAAATAAAAGCTACCATGTGCTCGCAAAAGCACCTAAGGATAAGTTCCTTGGGGCTTTTAACTGTTAAGGCCATGGGGCCACTGAGGCATGATTCATGTAGGCCTACTTACAGGCCTTGGCATCATCCACATGCTGCTGATTTTGAAAGAGTGCAAACTATAAATATTACATGGAATGGGTGCTTCCACCAGGATTCCCAAGGGAAGCCTAGAGGGCAGCGTGTGGCGGGAGAGTCCCTGAAGCATCTTTCGGATGGGCTATGCAAGGAATGCGCAATTCCTGCTGAGAGAAGTCCCAGAGAGCACAGGGAGCCCGAGAGGGCGGCCATGTGTGCTGCATCCAGTTTGTTCATGGAGGAGAAGCTGCACAAGGTCTGAGGATCCCACATCGCACAACACTGCTGCCCAGGTGCCAGACACGGAGACTTCGGGCTTAATGTTTCCACCGCTAGGCTTTGGTCTGCTTTGATCCGATGCTACTTGCCATTCCTTTCAAAATGAGAAATGTTTATCCCGTGCCGTTGCATTTTGGAGGCGTGTTTTACAGTTTTACAGTTCAAAGCTGAGACTCTGGACTTGAAATTTTGAGCAGTGCTGGACCAGTTCAGATTCGGGAGATTCTTGGATAAAGACTAAACGCATTTTGCATTGTGAGACGGACAAGAACTTTTATGGGCCGGGGGAAATGCTATGTTAAGGATCTGGAGTGCCCCTCCCAAGGCCGCTTTCCTAGGATGGCACATAGGGAGGTGGTAATAACACGCTGTAGGGTGCCTGTCTCTTCCTAGCTCTCCGTGTCTCACCACGGGGGAGGCAGTTCTGCTGTTTCATTGCCTTTACTATCTTAATGACCCTCAAAACTAGGAGCCAAATAATCCCTTTCTCCCTGTAAAGCGTTTGCCTCGGTGTATTTCTCATAATAATGAAAGTCTAGGTAACATAGTCTAAAACAACAGCCTTCCTTGACATTAGCTGTGTCTTCCCCCCAAAAATGACTGAGTCATGATTAATATGGAATGAGCTAAACAGATCTCAATTTGCTATGAAGTTTAAATCCAAAACAACACAAATTTTAGCCAGTGTTAGCGGCCCACATCTTTAACCCCAGCGCTCAGGAGGCAGAGGCAAGTGGATCTGTGTGAATTCCAGGCCAAGCACTTTCCAGGATAGCCAGAGCTACTTAGTAGGACCCTGATTAGAAACAAAACTTTTAAAATGATGTACGGAAATACTATATATCACTCGAAGAGGCCACTGCTGGTTAAATCTAGACAGGCTGAACAGAAAAAAAGGATCACGTAACAAAGTATGAACCTACTGTTGGGAAAAATAGGAACTCAAAAATTCATTTCGGGCAATAGAGATAATGAGTCTGGAGAGCTGGTGACAGGGAGGAGAGCCAGGCGTGGCTGCGCCTGGAGTCCCAGCAATGGGAAGGCTGCGGCAGGCAGGCTCTGTGAGTGCAAGGCTAACTCTGGTCTACTAAGGAAATCCCATGCCAGGACTACATCGTGAGACCTTGTCTAAAGTAAGAGCAGAAAAGAGGAAGGGGAGTCCTTTCTTCAAAGGAGAATGCCACGTACTGAGATGTTGGAAGTGGAAAGTCAACAATTTGAAAACATGACGGATAAAACTTGATTAGGCAGTGAAAATCACAGAATGTCCACATGAGAAACTCTATAGGTCATGTCTTGAAAGAAATGACAATGTATTTAGATAAATACAAAAAGAAGTTTCTAGACGTTGATGTAAAGGTCATACAACAACATCAAGATAGTTTTCATGGAAATCTTTTTTTTTTTTTTTTTTAAGGTAAGAATCTGTAACTTGCATCAGGGACTGGTAGCTCCTACACCACCATCACCTATTTCAGATCTGGACCACAGGCTCCATTCCATGAAGTGAGGGCAGACTGGGAGGACCAGAGGCTTGTAACTTTATAGAGAACTGCCTATGAGACCCACTTGGATCACACCCCTTTAAGAAGGGGTTTCTTTTTTCCATCAAAGGGTACTAAACTGCCAAGAACCAATATTCATAAATCTCCCCACCTGGTAAACTGTTTATGAAAAGATCCTATGCATTATGGGACCGTGATGGCCTGGAGCGATTGTCTCCATCCCCCTTTCCTTCATTTTCTTTATGCCAATTCTTTTGAAACTAACCAGTGGAAAGACTGTGAGGTTAAACCCCCAGCCAATGGGGGAAAGGCACAGTTACTACCTGTGTTAGAATAAGAACTAAGTGAAGTTGGGCCCTGGCACCACTTTTGTAAGATAATAAATTGCCTCACCAAGTTACTTTCACCTTGTTGCTTGTTTGTTTGTTTGTGCAACAACAAGAATATTTGTTTTTGGTATTCCAATATTTGTTTTCAAGGACAATGAGGCTGCAGCAAATACTGTATTATAGCAAATATTATGGAGATCTCAACAATCAAGGCGGCTCCTATTAACAGGCTTGTGGACCCCACTAAGAGCTCTCCCTAAAAATCCTTAAATGCTTTACCTATAGAGCCCCTCCAACTACCCAGGTACCCCAGCATTGTGCATCCATCCTGTTCCCATTGTCTCCTGCGAGCTGTGCATGGGTACCAGTAACCACATTAACTCTGTAGACTTGAGAAATAATACAAAACTTTATCCCAGGCCATCATTCTATGGTAAATAAACAGATACCCAAGCTTCAATTTGTCAGATCGGGAGAAGGCATACAGCCCTGCTTTCCTCAAGAGGAATAAAATGAGCACATTTATATGAAAGGTCTGAGATACCCCTAGTATCCCTACATAGTCTGGGTGTTAAGTCAGTCAGCACACAGGGTAATGCCCGCTCCTTCAAATACAAAGACAGCAAAGCAACTTTTAAAGAACACAAAAACACTAATATGAGCAATGAGCAAAATGAAGCTTCAGTGGTTGGCCACGAGATAATAAACATCTACAAATTGCTCGACAAAGAATTCAATATAATGATCTTAAAGTAGGTTAGTTAGCAAAAGAACATAAAGAGACAGCTAAATGAAAATGATACGTGCACAATATAATCCATTCAGTAAAGAGAAGTGACTAGAAAAAAAACAGGAGGTGAAGAATATAGTGACTGAAATAAAATTACAATTGGGAGTATCAACAGCAGACTCAAACAAGTGAGAGAGGAAGTAGCCCATGGCTACTGAAGCTTTGGATGCTACCTCTAATCCTCTGGAAACATTAGAGATGTAAATATCAGCTTTCCCACTCCATGAAATTCAAATTACTATATGAAAAGTATATCTGGACTTTGTTCTAAGTCCCATCTCTTGCCCAGGGCGGAGACCTGGAATTTCAGGCTGCCCAAAAGGAGATGGAGGGATTATTATCCCCTTAATGAGATAATGTACTTTTCCTGCCCAGAAACAAGTTCTCAGTGCAGATGCTGGGGACACTTGCAGAGAGCATCATGGTGCTAGTCCGACCTTTCTGAGTTAGGACTCAGAAAAGCGTAACTTTTACTAGTCTTTGTTTTTTCAGATACTAGCCAAAAGCAGAGTGTGCTTTCCCTGGCACTCTGGGCTATTTCACTCTTTCTTTGAAGCCCTTTGTCATGTGACTGCCTGCAGACCTCCAGTGCAAACTGTATGGCTTTCTTTCTTCTCCATTTCCATTCTCCTGGCAGCTTCCAAGGCCTACAACTGTCCTGTTCTGTTGTTTTGCTCTTAGAGTCTAATAAAAATTGTCCTTGAGGTTCCTTTCAAGTTCATTTTAAAATGATTTTATTGCTGAATTAAGAACCCCAAAGGGGAACCAATGGGCCATTGACCTATTTAGAAAGAACGAATAAAGGTAGAAAGCTTGTTTGAAGGAAGAATAACCAAAGCCTGTGAGGGGAATGAAGACACACAAAGCCCAGAGTACCCCACACAGACTGGAAGGAGGTTTGCATAGAGACACAATATAAACATAATGTCAGAAACCACTGACAAAGAATTTTGAAAGCAGCCAGAAAAAAATGACTCATTGCACGTAAGGGAAATCCCATACGACTACAAGCAGACTTCTCACCAGAAACCTTTAGGACAGCAGGGTTAGATGATGCCTGCAAACTGCTGAGAGGAGGGGAAGAGGTCTACCAACCAAGAATGCTTCAGAGCAAAGCTGGCCCTGAGTCCTGAGATGAGTGACAGAACAGACTTACCCCAAGTGAATAAAAGTAAGAGAATCCATCACTAGACCTGCCTCATAGCAAGCAGTTGAAGCAATGGGCTGTTAATTATCAACATAAAAACACATGAAGACACAAAACTCGCCAGCAAAAATCAGATAGACACAAATTCAGAATGTTCTAACCCGTACCAGGATGCTACTCTGGCTTCCCCGCCGCCTCCCTTCCTGGTGATCTATCTCCCTTGAGAGAATTCAGATGCGCTCTGCAGCACTGTGCATAAGCTAGGTGGGGTTTATCCCAACATAAAGTGGACTAAGTGGGCGATGGCCAACGAGATCTCCATGTTTAGTTGCCTTTGTACGATTTCTAATCTTGGAACAGACATCTTTCCTGAGGGGCGTTTAACGTCTAAGTGACTGACAGTCCCATTCGGTTGACTCCTAAAAGAGAAACGGTGGTATGTAGGCCCTCCGGCTGGATGTCAACTTCTGACCTTCCAGCCAGTTCAGAACGCCTCGTCTCTCCCCGGGGCTGGAGACATGACTCAGATCCCATTCTCTTAATGAGTACTACGTAACAGATTAGCAGATTAGAAAGAATTGCAGCTAAAATCAAAATGAACCTATAAAGAAAGCCTTGCTGAATTCACCAAGGGCCTGCACCGCCCACCTTCCTCCTTTCGGCCTCACCTCTACCTGTACTTCCACTTAGAGCTTGAGTTTTGAGGGCGGTTGTAAGGCTTTCTCCCTCTTTTCACATGGTATTTGAGCTTCTGAGAAGGGGCAAGTGTGATGACCCCACTTCCTTTACATATTACCTTTCACGTGAAAATCTGGAGTGTTAACAGGGACATTTAGAGTGGGCTTCATGTTAATCTTCAAGGAAAAGATAGAGCAAGCCTCTGCAGGCCAGATTTGAAGGACGAGCACGTCCAAGAACAAGGAGCTCTGCCCAGCACGGACATTTCCACCCATCTCCCCATGAAGCCCTCCAGACCCTTCCCTTTTGGAAAATGAGGAGTACTTTGCTTTGAGACAGTCTTTGTTCCATTCCCCCGAGCACTGACTCACAGCCATCCCCACATCTGATTTCTGTCCTCTACCCTTGCTAGTGGTGACTGGTACTACAGGGCCTCCAAGTTCCAGTAACTAGCAGAGTCCTCCAACTTCTGCTCTTGGTTTTACAAGCTCCTGATCATCCTCAACGGCCTTCAAAAATCTGCTGCTACCTAGATACCCAACAAATCTATCAAAATAACTAGAGTACAGTATTTTAGACATATTACTAAAAAGGGTAAACTTTGATGTCATAGTCAAGACTGAAAGGCTGAAGTTATGAACTTAAAGTTGACTGTTCCAAGTATTTTAGGAATGGACAGGTTATGCATAAGATGTATATGCTTATATATGTAGCATATGACTTAAAGCATTACATATAATTCTATATATGTGCATATAGAATATATATAATGTTGTATTTATCTTATGATACAATAGGAAAACTTGGAGTACATACAGAAAATATAATGGAATGAAAACCTGTCATTACAGAAAGAAAAAAAAATCATAAAGTAAGACAACAAAGCGGAAGAAAGACTACGCAGTGAGTGGTGCACACACGCTCTTACCTACCGATCATTCCCTTGGTTTAAGTTCTTCAATCTAAAGACACAGTGGGTGAGGCACTAAAATACGTGGTGGTTACAAAGAAAGAGGAAACAAAGCACCCAAAGATCCCTGACTTGGGTATTAAAACCACACAGGAGGTGAAAGTGAAATGGGTGTAGGGGGGGCTGGGCTGTCGTTGAGTACAGTGGAGGCTCTCCTGACTCAGGTGACCATAACTCAGAGGTCAGGGTCTGGAACAATCAACAGCCACTGAGAACTAGTGGTTTCCTGGTCTTTCATCTCCTAAACTTGAGTAAGTTTCAGAAGAGTTTCATGGTAGACAATAGTTTAAAAGCAAGCAAGCAGACCTCTCAAAGGGTTGCCACTCGGGGTCTTTGTCTGGGGTTAATGAGGCCTTCCTGAGCGGGTACTGGGGAGGTAAGTGGTCAATCTAGCTGACCCTCCCACCACGTGCTCTGCGCTAGAGTTGCAGGCACACCTTCAGAGGCCAGAGCGGTGTCTGCTCACACGTACTTTCAAGGCAGCGGTGCTCATTCAGTTGCTATGTGAAGGAAAAGAAAGATGAAAACAAGAAACGAGAACATAAACCAGGGCCTTTGAACACTTTTTTTTTTCTTTTGGTATTTCTGGGCTCTGACCAAGATAGATCTGTTAACAGGACTACAGGCATTTACAAAGCTTTTTGTCAATACATCGTCGGGCACGAGGAGCAAAACTGCTTGGTTTTGAGGTCCTTGCCCTGAGATCCCTGACTATGTTTTTCCTTCTGTTCTCATCAAAAGGATAGAAAAACTACTGCGTGTAAACAGTAACCAAAAATGATTCCGTAGCTTTACTTAAATAGACTGTCAAAAATGTCACCAGGATACCTAACCATGGCCATGAAGCCTTCATCGCTGGCTCGCAGGAGACCGAGACAGGAAGATCATGAGTTAGGCTGGACTGTGGGTAGGAGAGGGGGAAGACGGGAGGGGAAGGGGAGGAAGGCTGCCCCCGGCAAGGGAGCAAAACGGAAAAAGGAAAGAGAAGAGATCCCTCCCCCCAGAAATGTGTGTATCATCTAGTCTTGAAGCCTCATTCCAAAGTGTCTAGTCAGATAAAATGGTTGATACTCTGCCAATTGTGGGCTTTATCCTTCTCCTCTACTGTTCAAGCCTTGACTTTCCCTGTGGCTGAAGTGGAGACATGAAGAACCACCTTAACTCCCAATAATCTTGTGGAATCACAACATTGGTTGAACTTGTACAGCGGCTAAACCTCTGCCCGATCCTATTGCCTTTCCCATGGCATGTCTCAAACATAAAAAAAAAAGAAAAAAATTAAAATAAACAACAGCTACAAAACTTACTATAAGAGACAATGATAACAATAATATAATGATTTATGTGTCAATTCATCAAAATTATGTAACAGCCATGCATATTGAGCATGCCTTTAATCCCAGCAATGAGGAGGCAGAAGCAGGCAGATCTCTATGACTTCAAGGCCAGCCGGGGCTATTGTAGTGACACAGAAACAGAAAATGCTGCTGACAGTTGTAAGCATATATGCACCTGGCATCAGAGCACCAAATTAAATAGAACTGACGGGGGAAATAGACAGTAAAACAATAATAATTTTCAGCTTGAATAGATCAGCCAGCCAGAAAACCATAGGCTTGAACACCACTGTAAGCCAACTAGAATGACCTAAAATAAACAGACTGTTCAATTAAGCGGAAGCAGAATGAAACATTCTTCCCCAGCACACAGAACATTCTCCAGGATATCATATGTTAGGCCACAAAAGTCTTAATAAACTTAAGCAGATTTAAATCATATTAAGTATCTTTCCTAATCATAACAGTGTGAAACCAGAAACCAATAAGAGGAGAAACGTTAAAACATGCACAAATATGTAAACAATTTCAAAAGGGAAATAAAAATGTATCTTGAGACTAATAAGAGCGGAAACACAACATACTGGAGCTCGCAGGGCACGGCAAAGACAGCTCTAAGAGGACATTTTATAGAGATAGTAAATGCCTATGCTGGAAAAGGGAAACTCTAAAAACTAAGGAAACACAGCAAACTAAGCCACAAATTAGCCTAAGAAAGGAGATAATGGCATAACCTAGTATTTTTAAGATAAAATTAAGAAACCCTAGGCTAGATTAAGAAAATGGAAAGAACTTGAATTAGATTAACAGGGAAGAGTACAGCTGATCTCACAGAAACACAAGGACCAGACAAGAGAAGCGTGGACAGTCAAACGCCAGGACGTTGTGCACACTTTCATGTAAACGAGAAATTCCGACACATACTCAACCTATCTGCATCATGAAAAATAAATCTGAGCCAAAACAAGATTGAGGGAGGAAAGCAAATCAGTAATGAAAAGCTTCACGATAAAGAGAAGCCCAAGACTTGATGATCTCCATTGGTGAATTCTACATTTAAAGATGAGTAATGACCAATCTTTTCCAAACTCCCGAAAAATACTGAGAAGGAGAGAACACATCCAAGTTCATTTTATAAGCCCACATTGCCTGATATGAAGCCAGACAAAAACCTTAAGAAAAGAACCAATATTTCTGAGAAATATACATGCATAAACTTTCAAGAAAATGTTAAATTTAACAGTACATTAAAATGTTACGTTATGAGTCCATGAGCTTTATTCTTGTCATTCAATAATGGTTCACCTTTTGAGAATTTATAAATGTGAGACATTACCTTATTAGAATGAAAGATAAAATTGATCCTCCTCCTAGATACAGAAGAGGCATTTGATAAAATGTAGCATCTGACTATGCAGCAGTGGCTCATGACTGTCAGGGTGGCACTTAGGAGCTGGGGTAGGATCGCCATGAGTTGGAGGCTAGCTTAAGCTAGTGAGTTGCAGGCTGGTTTGGATACACAGCAAGATGCAATCTTAAACCACACACAATATTTCAATATCTGCTCAACACAGAAACTCTCAAGCCTGGGGTGGTATTGCATGCTTCAAATCACAACAATAGTAAGCTGAGACAGAAGGTTTGCAGATTCAAACCCAGCCTGGGTTATATAGCTAGTTCAAAGCCAGCCTAGGATATATCATGAAACCTCATCTCCAAAAACAAACAAACAAACAATAATAAACACTCAACAAATTTGGCATAGAAAGAATGAATGTGAACATATCAAGGGTCATATATGACAGGCCCACTGCTAACAGCTCAAAGATGACATGCTATCATTTTTCTTCTAAGATCAGGAGTAGGACAAGGAAGTTCACATTCTTATCCAACCCATTTCTATTCATTATTGTTCTATTCTGAGAAATTAGGCAAGATAAATACAAAAGTCATAAATAAAAAGCATAAGTTCAATTCCCAGCAACCACATGGTGGCTCGCAACCATCTATAATGGGATCAGATGCCTCTTCTGGCATGCAGGTGTACATTCAGATAGAGCACTCACATAAATTAATTAACTAATCTTAAAAAGAGTATAATTGCCTCTCTTTGCAGATGGCATAATCTTATGGAAAGGAAACCCTTAAAAAAGAAAAAGAGAAAAGCAAACCCTGAAGATATTTCTCTCTCTCTCTCTCCCTCTCTCTTTTTCTGTCTTACACACACACACACACACACACACACACACACACACACATATACACACTCATAACAAAACATCTTTTAGAACTATGTGCCAAATTTAGTTGCTGGACATGAAAAAGAAAGAAACAAAGAAAGAAAGAAGGGAAGGAAGGAAGGAACTCAGTTGTGTTTCTATGCACTGTGTCAAGAACACTTGATCATAAAAAATGAGCACATGGGGAATGAATAGTTACACCGGAGCAAACTCTCTCCTCGTTTCTGGATTCCATCATTATTATTCTGAAGGGCGTGTTGATAAAATACATATTGTGGGTACTGAAAGAATGGAAATGACTCATAACGTACTTAAAAACTTAAGACGTTAAAGGACACTGTAAAAGATAATCACATATCGTGAAAGACATGAGTAAACGAGGAGCAGAGGACTAAAAGTACATGAGATCACGTGAAACAAATCACACTGTGGAAGACGCAAACCCAGCTATGTCAATAATTACATTAAATGCGAATGAGTTAAACGCACAAGGAAAGACAGATTGTCAAACTAAATTTAAAATTTAAAAACCCAACTCTATGATTATGTATGTTACATATTTTTAAAACTATATAAACGAGGCATGATGGTGCATGTCTTTAATCCCAGGCCTGGAGAGGCAGAGGCAGGTGAATCTCTGTGAAATCAAGCCCAGCCCGCTCTAAATAATAAGTTCCAGGCCAGTTGGGACAACAAGACTCTTTCTCAAAAACAAACAAACAAACAAACAGAAAGAAATCGGCAATTCAATATCATACAAAGAATTAATATTTTGGCAAGGTGGCGGGAGCATGAGACAGCTGGCCACAGTGATCTGAAGTCACTGCCACAAACTGGTCAGGAGGCGGGATTGAGCTAAGATTCTTCACTGATCCTCTATCTCCAAAAAGGCTCTACTTCCGAAAAGTTTTACAGCTCACGTTAGGAGTACCACTAGCTGGAAACCAAGTCCTCAAACACACAGCCCAACGGAGAACATTTTATACCCAATGTACAACATCCATCCCTGGCCCCATGGGCTCATGGACAGCTAGTAATGTAAAATACTAATTCTAACTTTCAAGGTCCCATAGTGTTCCACAGCATCAGCAGTGTTCAAACATCTAAAGTCTCTTCTGAGATTCAAGGAAATCTCGAAACTGTAAGCCCTTATAATATCCAAAAACAAGCTACACATTTCCGATATCATGTGACAGAGAAAACATTCCGTTCCGGAGTGCAGGAGTGGGTACAGCAAGGAAAGTCTGAGACAAACCCAGCAGGGCACACACCGAATCCTAGAGCTCCATGACCAGCATCTGGGGCACATGATGGCATCGTCTGTGCTCCAGTGAGCTTTGGTATCCTTGCCCCACCAGTCCTGCTGTCTACAGCACACACAGCCTCGCTCATATGCCAGCTCCAATCTATCCCCGAAGTTTTACAGTAAAGGCCTCCCTCAGTCCTGGCATCTTCATTCCAATGTAGGCACCTTCATGTCTTCATTCCTCTCAGGGCCTCCTTGCAGGGAATCCACATTACTGGGCCTTAATTAATCCTTGGTACACAAGCCTCCATGTTCTTGTCACTTGTGCACCGTCAATGCCTACAAAGCCTGAATCACACGTCGCCTAGTTCTGTTATCTAATTGAGATGTGGCCTGGCTCCTTTGGACCCAGACTATAGTGGCCTGTGTATGTTGACCCTGGAGAAATATTGACATAGGCGACTTTCGAGCAGGTAGCCACGTTAGTGACATCCTCAGTTTAGACTCTCAAATGACTTTTTGTTTCCACAAATTGGAGCCCTGGGATCTTGCTTTCCAGTCACGCTTCCTCACGCCCCAGTGCAGAGCGCCAGCTTCTCTTTGACGGTGCTAATCTCTCACACACAGCTGTTCTGACATCTACCCTGGACGGATCTTTAAACTTGCTGGTACTTCTATCTCCAAACTACACACTTTCGGTATGCTTCTTCTCGACTTGCTGTTCTTTCGCAAGAAAGCAGCAAACAATAACTATGCCACAGCCTGAATACTTTCTTGTCTTGAGATTTCCCCAGCTCTGCAAAGTGGCCCATTGCTTTTGAATTCATCCTCATTCGACATCTTATGACAGGGCAGAACCCAGCCTGATTCTTTGCCAGGATATAGCATAAATACTTTCCAGACTACTTGCTGATAGAGCCATCATTCCCCTCTGAAACCTCATTTGCCTAACTTCCTCTGTGTTTTCTGGCATCCTGGTCTTCTAAACCGCCACCAGAATACCTATTATGCTCTACTTAGACCTATGGTTCTCAACCTTCCTAATGCTGTGACCCTTTGATGCAGTTCCTCATGTGGTGGCCCACAACTGTGAAATTATCTTCACTGTTACTTCTCTGCCCTGGGTGTGCACCCATGCCTGTCCCTGCCTCCAGCCATGTGTCCCCTAGTGGAGTTCACCCCCATTCCCGTTTGCCAGGTCCCCGGGTCTGCCTTGCTTTGTGATGTGCATGCTTCCTTCATTCAGGGAGTGGCAGCTCCAGCCTGGCAGGTCACAATAGGGTGGCCTGTTTGTGGTCTCAGCCTCACGGCATGCCAAGTACTCCTCCCTCTCGTGTGCACCTTGCTACCTTGTCTTCCATCCTATTTGTGACTGTATCTCCAGGTCAGCGTCGGCCACGCAGGCTGAGCCTGCAGGCTCATCCTACCACTCTTCCTCTCCACTCACAGCCAGCTGACCTTCCAGCTGTGTTACTGACCCTGTGTCTTTCCACCCACTTTTAACTCCCAAAATTCCCCATCTGAACAGGTGCCAATGCCATTCTTCGGATCCAGCAACATGAGAAGCCCGGGACGACCTGAGTGGGGCCATAGCAGCCACCAGAGCCACCAAATACTGCCCACTGTCCGCAGCCATCCCGAGCTCCCTCCACGGCTCTGATCCTGCAAACTGAACCACTCTCGTGGCCTTCCCCGTCTATTCTAGGGCAGCACTCGTGGGCTGAGTGGGAACCTCCCCGCCCCCCACCCTGCCCCCTCTGCTGCCTTGCAGGCAGTGCGGTGGTACACTGGTCACACTGCTGAGGTGCTGCTCCCCCGGCCTCTGCTGTCCACTTGCCTCTTCAGTGCCTCGTGGGCCAAAAATGCTGTCCATTTAGTTCTGCCTCTACCACTATGTCCCTCCAATCACCCAGGACTCTCACAGTTTCTGTGGCTGGGCCAGGCACCAATGCAGTATCCCCTGCCCCGCCCCATCCTACTGCCATCTTGAGTCAAAGCCAGGCCTATCTTTCTTGAGGGGTTTCCTGGTAGTTCTCACTTCAATTAAGTCTATGCTTTTCCTCTTTAGGATCTGAACAGTTCCAATCTTAGGGTTTAAAAGATAGAAAAGAGGGGTTAGATAGATGGCTCAATGGTTAAGGGCACTTACTGCCCCATCAGAAGACCAGAGTCTGGATCCTAGCACCTAAATCAGGTGGAAACATCAGGTGGCTCACAAAAGCCTGAATTCTGGCTCCAAGGGAGCTGATGCACCCCCCTCCACACACACACATTTAACCTCTGTGGGCACCTGTATGGCCATGCACTCACAAACAAAGTAAGTCTTTTATGAAGAGACAGAAAATAATAGCACAATTTATGATTACCTACTAGAACTGAAAGTTGCCTCCTGACAGAGACCTGGACATTCCGGCTCACTCAGGGGCATGCAGCTCTTTGGAGAACTGCTGGCAGGTTTGCTTAGCTATGGACATTCTAAAAACCAAAAGTTCTTGGGGTAGAGAGATGGCTCAGTGGTGGTTGTTGCTGAGCACTTGTTGCTCTTGCAGAGGACTTGGGTCCGATTCCCAGCACCCACATAGTGGCTCACAACCGTCTATACTCCATTTTAAAGGGGATCAAACATCCTCTTGTGACCTCTGCAGCCATCAGGCACACATGAGGTTCATATATATGCATGCAAACAAAACATTTAGACACAAAAACTAAAGTAAATAAATCTTTAAAAAGTTAAAAAATAGTCTTGCTCTTCAAATCAGACTTACTGTTTTCTTTCATTAACAGTCACCCCCAAACACACACACACAAAAAAAAAATGGAGACTTAGTGTCTAGTAAAGAAGAGAGTCACCATCTTTCAATGCTGAATAAATTGAAGAAAGCCCATAGATTACTATGAGTTATCATTTGTTTATAGGGGTTTAAAACCGTTTTGGAATCAACAAGAGATTTGCTACCTATGTTGTGACTACAGTTTCTTGTGAGTGGGTTCTGATTTAACAACCTTGATAATGTAAACCAAACCAATGAAGTAGCAAACAGAAACAGGGGATCAAAGGTCACTGTGTTACAGCAGTTCCCAGTAGCATGGGTCTAATTGAGACTATTGGCTTTCTCAGAGGTTAGTAATTTCATAGTGAAAATATGCTTTGGCATACAAACATTTAGCCCAGGGCAGCTAACTCTTTGTAAGGAAAATCCAATTAAGTTAATGAGTGATTTGGGGGTTTAAACGGCTGATCTGAAACTAAAAATGTTTTCCATTTCAGAAATTGTATCATGTCTGGCAGTAGTGAGGAGATGCATACGTTCTTTGGAAATTATTCTCGAAAAGAGAAAGAAATTGATTTTTTTCCTATATGGGTTAAGCACCCCTGATGTCACAATTCAAAATCCAAAATACCATAAAATCAGACACTGTTTGAGTCCTGTTATGTCGCCTACACCATGAAATTGTTCACTCATAAAATGACCAAAAAACACTGCATGGAATTATTTTCACACTGTGCCCATAGTATATAAAACACAAACGCCCTTCCACTTAGCTTGCAGCTTCCTCCCAGAACTCTGTTTCGGGGCTGAATGGTTCTGCTCTTGTAGTCTTCATTGTAGAACCAGTGCCTTGCTTCAGGGACCCCCCCCCCCGAGTTACAGCTCAGATCAACCTGTTGTACTGCAGGGTGGAGCAAACCTCCTGCCTGCGATGCCTCAGGTCTTGGGTAGAATTCCCAGAGCTGTGGTGAAGACGAGTGAGTGGTTTCCAGAAACTGCCCGCTCACTTGGGGATTGATTGATTGGATTCACTTGGAATAGATAAATAGTTTAAGTATGAGGCTGGTCCTCTCGGATCCTGCTCTGCTTCAATTTTCCTGGTGGCCCAGGCTAAAATTTGTGGCGGAAATACAGTTTACCTTTAGGGGAAATAGAAATAATCACATTACTGAAAAAAAAATCAAACCTGCTTTCTTTTTGGTATCCTACCAGTAAGCAGATACAGTTCAAGCACAGACACAGGTAGAAAGTAGAGTCAACCAGCAGAGCATCTGGAATGGGCCTAGAGGACGCATACTGGGTTGGCAATACTGACCAATGATCCCATCAAATGACCTCACCCTCTCTCCACTTCACCCCATCAGCCTCAGCCCCTCACAGAAGCAAGCAAGCGAAACGTGAAAGTTGACACAAGTCCTGGGATGATGAGCATGATGCCTATTCAACACCGTGTTCCAAGCAAGGACCTAAGATGTAATTAACTGTTCATCCTCACGAGGACTCTATGGACACCCTTCTCTCTACAAAGGAGGCATGGAGAGGTTAATTTGCCCACATTCCCCACTCACTACAGGGGCGGGGGAGGGGTGTAGTTGGCAGGGTGGCGGGACCAGTCTCTAAAGTACGTGCTGTAGGCTGCTTGTTACCTAGATGTGTATGTACCAAGAGTGGAAGCTTTAACTAGCTATAAGAATTAGCCGAAGTCCTTTGGGCTCTATTCTTGCCAAAATTCGGAAAGTTCTCAAACCTGTAGCGTTGGAGTTTCAGAGACATCTACATCGTTCAGCAGAAAAATCTGACAAGATGATTCGTAGTTGTATTTATCACAACCAAGTATAAATAGAAGTATAAATGCTGCGGGAGTGACTGTTGATTACAGCGTGGTAACCAATCCTGCTGAAGTCATGTGATCCATACACACACCTATTTATCTGCTCATACATAGATATGTTTATACATTTAATATATTATTTTATATACTATATTATATATATATATGTATTTTACATATGTATGTCTCGTATTATATTACAAAAATAGTTCAGAATTTAAAAAAAACATGGTGTATCAGGTTGGACTTGGGTATTATCTATACTTTCGGTTGTGGTAAGTTCCCTCTCTGGGGTAAGTGGACTTGTACGTCTGTCTCACCAGAAAAGTCTCACACAGTGCTTTCAGACACCTGTATAGCATTCATTCCTCTACAACCCTCTGTCATACCAACCTTTCTCCCAAACTCAATTTTGATCTTAATTATAGTGTCTTAGAATTAGGTTAAAGAAAGGAAGGACTATGTCCAGCGTCCAAGCAAAAGAATAGTTACTTAAAGGTAGTAGAGGACAACGCCCAGTAAGTAGTGTTAGCTCTCTATACAATAGTGATGTTTTTGCAGCATTTGAGTGTCTCCATCCTCTTCACTGCAGGCCGATACAGAAATGCTTCTCTTTCTATTGTCTATGCACACTGTACATTTAATACTGAGTCTCACAAAACGGATAGCTATACACACCTCATTTATTTCCCCCCAAACATCCCGTATGAATGACAGAAATCACAATGTAATTCATGAAAACAGTGTTTGGTGTTATTTGATGGTCAGCACGATTAGTCCATAAAAGCAAATTTCCAAATTACTTTTCCCATAAACCTATTGAGTCTCAGACTTTCTAGGCTGCCTTTTCTATTGTGGTTCAACCCTTCCTGGAAACACGTTCTTTGGGACAGGCATTAGCTTTTTGAGGTTTCTTCCACTGTCATCTCCAACTCTACCATAAAGAATTTCCAGACTTGCTTGGAACTGCAGGAGCCGACATGGCTTAAATGGAACAAGACTGAAGTGGAAGTTCTTGCTCTTCTCACCGGTGGCTGGTGCTGTCACTCAGCACCATCTACCTGCCCCTTAAAGAGCAAGAGAGGGTGGGCCTGCGAGACGGCTCCGTGGATGTGGGGCTCGATCGCAGGGACTCACATGGACAGAAGAGGGAACCGACTCTTGCAGGTTGTCCTCTAACCTCTACATGTGGACTATGGCTTGAGAATGACACACACATGTGCGCACACATGTGCACACACACACACACACTGAATAAATAAGAATGAAGTAATAGTAAAAACAAAAAGTTAGAGGTAAGGAAGGGGGTTCGCCAGAGCTGTCCCGTCATTAGCCCAGCACTTTAGAAATGTAGAATCCAAAAGGCAGAAAAAAGATTACTTGTAGTAAGGGCATAATGAGTATTTTGTTGTTGTTGTTGTTTTGTTGTTTAGATAAGCTCTCACTTATTCAGGCTGGTCTCAAATTTTCCATTAGCTGAGGATAACCTCTTTCACCTCCTTAGTGGCAGGATGATGGTCATGTGTTACCCCATCTGGTGAGGTTCTGGGGACTGAATCTCAGGCTTCATGCATGTTAGGTAGATGCCAACTGAGCCACATCTCCAACCAATGGGTTTTACTTTTTAAGTGAGCAACTACACGTAGCAAACTACTCCCAAAGTAGGACAGAAATCTTAAATTTCATCTTGACTTTTTTCAATTTTGCCAATGAGGAAAAAAAACAAAGGCACAAACACAGCAATTCCTGAGACCAGGAATCTCCTCTTTGTAGGAATCATGAGTCAGTACTAGCCAGAATGATCTGACACAGAAAGAATAGAAATATCAAAATAGAAACAAACAAACAAAATCCAGGTATGGCAATGAACAAGACCCTATTGTCCAGGGTACCAGGCAATACAGCTCCGGGGTTACAATCACGGACTCCAACATAGTCAAGTACTCAGTAACTGTGTTACCCTCAAAAAATTCATCTTCCAAAGGCCTCTCTGTCTGCATCTGAGAAACGACTTGATCATAGTATAATGAACTCAGACACATTTATGAGCATCATGCAGAATATGCACTGTACTTAAACTAAGCTATCCTTAGTTTGCTAAATGTCACCTGTTTATTAACCTCTCCTTTGGACAACCTAGAAAGTCTTCATAGAGATGTAGAGATGTTGAGAACCATTTGACCAATCAATACAAGGAAAACGTTAAACTCGAACAAATGCAATTAAGGATTTCCAGTTTGTTTCTAATGGTTATAGATACTAGCGATCTCTCTTCAGCTACAAATATCTAGGGAAGCCACACAGAAAACATTAATTACAAAGCTGAGTGGAAAATAGAAAAGTCAGGTCTTCAACCAGAAACACAGGAGTAACTTGAAGCTTGAGCTGTCAGCAGTAACGAGGAGGCTCTCAGAGTAAACCTTGGTGCTAAGACTCCTGGGAGTACACTGAGACCTCTCCGAGGAAGAAGAGCCAAAGGGACTCCACCTGGGTAAAGTTGCCTAGGGCTTCAGTGGGGACTTCCCTGGGAACTCATTGTTTAAGGAAAGCCTGAGCACTGAAGCTCTCGTCACAGCGATGTTTCTACGACCAGAGCAGACAAGATTCCTGCACCCTCCTGCCACCGGTAACAGTGAGCTCATATGAAAATTAATTAGACAACGCGAGAGTGTACCGTGCTGAGGGGCACACAGCAGACGTGAGCAGACTCGACAAACATCAGGGTTAACGCTATAATTTCTGAAGCTAACAGAAGAGCCCGAAAGAAAAACCTAAAAATACTATGCTTTTAAAAGTTAAGGTTGTTTAAGACAAAAAACAAAAAAAGAGAAACTCCAAAGAATAAAATAGTTTAAAAATGAAAATGAATCTCTTCTTTCCCCTCTCCCCCTTCTCTTCCTCTTCCTCCTTCTCCTTCTTCTTCACGTTTATTTGTGTGTGCATGCCCAATGCCAGGGTGCACATGTGTGTGGAGGTAGGTCACAGGACAACTCTCTTCCCATTATGTGAGTTCCGACTCAGGTTGTAAGGCCATCTTGCTGGTCCCCAAAAATTATTTCTCTAAGTAAAAAATCATGACTCAAGCCCCTGACCCAAAGGATTCATGTTTTGGGTTCTTGGGCTTCAGTATGTTGATGTTAAAAAATGGTGGTATCTTTTAGATGTAGGGCCTAGCAGGAGACACTTAGATTAGTGGAGGTCCTTCACACAGAATGCTTCTTCATGTAGTTGTTGTGGAAACCTTGTCACTCACCGGTCTCTCTCTTCCTTCCTATTTCATACACTTTCTCCTTCACATTGGTGATCTTGCATCTGTAATACCATGGGGTCTCATGGACTTCACAGACCCTCACTGGAACCAGCACTATGCAGTTTGGACCTTCAGCCTACAGAGTAATGAGGTACCAAATCCCATATATTTATTATAGTAATAGAAAATTCTATAACTCAGTGAATAAGCCTCAGTGGCTAAAAACAATAATAATAGAATTAACTTGTTGACGTTGGATAATATGGAAGATGGGGGCTGGTGAAGAGAATTTAACTTTCAGGAAGAGGCCAACAATATTGGTAGTCTTTGTTAAAGAACTTAACATTTGGACAAGGGCTGAAGAGTTGGTTCAATGGTAAAACATCTACTGTTTTTGCAAAAAGGACTTGGGTTTAGTTCCCAGCACCCACCCTGGGTGACTCCAGCTCCAGGAGATAGCATCTTCTTCTGGACTCTTCACTCACCTGTACACTCATGAGCACATAAGCATACGCATATTCACATAATTAAAAATGGTAAAAATAAATCCAAAACTGGACAACATTGTCATAATGGAAATGATTAAATTTTAATCCAGCAGAGAGACAATTCAGAGCAAGAAAAGGTTGATGAATCCACTAAACTACACATAGACACACACAAACTCATCTCTATACCTGCATGTTACTTCATAAATAAAACTTAAATTGAAGCACATCAGTGATATTAATTTATGATGGAACCCATGTACCCCAGTTAGATTAAACTACCAACGACATAGACTAGAGTTATCTGAGAGGAATTTCAATTGAAGAATTCCCAAAATCAGATTAGCCTGTGCCATGCCTATGAGAGATGTGGGAGGGTCTAGCCCACTGTGAGCAACACCATTCCCTGGGCAGGTAGTACTGGGCTATATTAGGAAGCTAACCCTAGGCCTGAGAATGTGAGTCAAGTAAGCAGTGTTCCTCCACACTTTCTGCTTCCAGTTCCTGCTTGAGTTCCTCCCTGACCTCCTCAGTGGTGCACGGTAACCAGTTAGTTGAAATAAACCCTTTCCTCTCCTTAGTTGCTTTTTGTTACAGTGTTTGTCAAAGCAACAGAATGAAACTAGAACTCCAGGCGTCAGTAAAATGGTGAAACTGGATCTTCCACGCTTGTCTCCTGCAGAACCATCAATTTGGACAACTCTCCACATATAAAAATACCTTCATTAGGGCTAAAGAAACAAGGTGGGAGGTTATAGCACCTGGGTGCAAATCAACAATAAGAAAAGATACGTTGAAGAGGACAAGAACCATCCTTTGTCTAATTCTAAGCAGCATTGTATGGAAAGAGATACCAATACTTGTAGGCAGGGAGGCAAATGACTTTGCCTCAGAGTACAAAGACCAGCTTACCACAGTAAAACCTAGAGGCCAAATATATCCCAGTAAAATCCATCTACCATGGCTCCACAGTTTAGGCTGGTACTCATGGATTGAATTTCTAGGCATATCTCACCAGCAAGCACATCCCAGCAGCTCTGTGATACAGACTGGTGATAGTGGTAAGCTGATCTGACTGACTCCGAGCCTTCTTCAATATCAGGCCAACCCTAGACTGCCCCAGAACTGAGCCCCCCCTCCCCCCGCCCCACACACACACATTACCAGGTATTCCTCCATGAACTCAGGCTTTAGTATTATTCCTGTGATGGTTTGAATGAGAATGGCCTCCATAGGCTCATATATTTGAATACTTGGTCCCCAGCTAGTGGAACTGTTTGGGAAGGATTAGGAGGTGTGGTCTTGGAAGAGGTGTGTCACTGGAGTGGGCTTTGAAGTTTCAAAAGTCTAAGCCTTTCCCAGTATCACCCTCTTTCTGCCTCATGGTTGTTGAATCTCAAGATGTAAGCTCTCAGCTCCTGTCCCAGAGGCATGCTTGCCTGCCTGCTGCCATGCTCCCCACTGTGATGTTCAAGTATTCTAACCCTCTAGAACCATGAGCCTCCAAATTAAATTCTTTCTTTTGTAAGTTGCTTTGGTCATGGTGTTTTGTCATGGCAATAGAAGAGTAACTAAGACAATGCCTAAAATAGGGACTACTCTCATCCCTAGGAATTAGGTTGACATGCAGCATGTGGACCTGTCCTCTTCAAGATGTGCCCCATGGAGATAGATGTTGGCCCAGAAAGTAGCATGCTAGTCCCTGTGGCAGTACCTTCCAGGTAAGCCCCTGCAGCCCACATTCCAAAAGTCCCAGGGTCCAAGCTTATCCTATAGACCTCAGTACCAGGCTAGTTTCCATAGGCCCGGGCTCTGAGATGTTAGTTGTTTGTGACTATAGGTTCTAAGGAGGCCCTTAAGACCTAGAACCAGGAGCTGGAGAAGCCTTTATCAACTTATTTTTTGGGACAACATTCACAAACCATCTTCCAGGCTAGTTCCTGCTAGCCTACCCAGCCAGGCTCCAGTTCAGTTTCCTGGCTTTAAGCTCCAGGCTGCCCTATGTACCAGGCTACCACCTATGACTCATTTCTGATGGGCCCCTTCAAACCCAGGACCCATGCTGGTTCCTACACCAAGCCAGCTTCTAGTATCAAGCCAATATTTACAACCTTAACATTTAGGCCTTCTTCAGAAAGCCCAGCATCTGAGCTCTCACTCCAGTGTATCCAAGTACACTGATACTCTGGCAACTGTAGCTCCAAACCATCCTTGTAGAACAAACTTCCCAGACAGTCCTATAGACTAGATATGCCACTATAGACTCAGACTCCAGGCCCGTGGTTCTCATCCTTCCTAATGCTGTGACCCTTTAATACAGTTCCTCATGCTGTGCTGACCCCCAACCATGAAATTATTTTTGTTGTTACTTCACAACTGTAATTTTGCCATTGTTAGAAATTATACTGTAGATATTCAATATGCAGGTAATCTTAGGAGACCCCTGTGAAAGGGTCATTCAACCCCACCAAGGGGTTGCAACCAGCAGGTTGAGAACCACAGCTCTAGGCCCATTTCCACAGACTTATCAATAGGCCCATCCAATAGATTTGTGGAAACGGATCCAGTCACCCTCTTGCTGACCTAGACACATAGGCAAATCTGCTTGAGGATTCCTGAGACAAGTCTACCAGGAGATCAAGCCAGACAGCCAGACTTCATTAGATGCCTTCACTGCTAAGATGTTTTGTCAGACAAAGACAACTTCCAGAGACTGAAATCAATCGCTGTTTCTTTAGATGCACAAACACTAATGCCCATCAAGAAATGTCATGAGCAATCAGGAAATACAACACTACCAGAGGAAGAAAGTAAAGTACTACAGCAAAGTGATGCTAAGGAAAGAAATGGAAGTTTATAAACGGACTAGCAAAGAATTCAAAACAACCTTAACACGGTAAACAGCTACGCAAAACCAGGAAAACAATCCATCAACAAAATGGAAAGTTCAGCAAAGAAACAGAAGCCATGAGGGGGTGGGGGGGCAGAAATTCCAGGACTAAAGGACACAACGACTGAACTGAAAATTTCCACAGTGAACTTTAACAACAGAGTCGATCAAGTAGAAAAATGAACCAGTGAACTAAAAGACAAACACTGAAAGTACCCAGTTAGACAACAGAAAGGAAAAGAAATGAAGAGAAAGACCAAAGTTTCAAATTATAGAAGTTTAAAAAGACCAGAGGAAAGATGAAAGGCCAGAAAGACTGTTAGGAATAATATCAAAACACCTCTTGAATCTGTAATGATATGTATATATTCTGCTACTGGAAAGTTTCAGGATTACAAAAACTCAATTCAAATAATACAACACCTAGACATACCATCTGTTGTCATCTAAAGATAAAGAGAACAACCTGAAAGCTACAAGAAAAAGGAACATATTGGATACAAAGGTAGCTGTAGAAACAGTTTTGATCAAGACCAGTAGGAAAATATCTCCCAACCAGGAATACTGTACCTGCAAACACTGTCCTTCCGAAAGGAAGAAATAAGGCTTCCTGAGACAAATAAAAGCATAGGAACTTTGCAATGACCAGAGCTGTCTCAGAAGAAAGGCTAAAGAGAGTTCTTCATGGAGATGGGAAGGGGTAGTGAAAACAAGGACATATGTAAGCACAAAGTCAACTCAGAATGCTCCAGTAATGTAATGATGTGTAAACCATTTCGATATCCAGCATGAACATTGGAAGACAAAAGTATTGAAAGAGAGGTTAGAGAGAGAGCTCAGGGTTAAGAACACTGGCTACTCATCAGTTCTAGCATAGCAACTCTCAGTTGTCTGTAACTCCAGTTCCAGGGCCTGTGAGACCCCCCTCTGGTCTCCAAGGCTACTAGGCATGCACACAGTATATAGACCTGCATGCATAAAAAGTACCCTACACATAAAATAAAATAATAAAAATTTTAATACAAGAGCTGAAATTACAGCAGTTTTTAAGGGATGTACAAGACACAAAGATGTGAATTATGAGGTTAAAATATAAAATATATGTGGTAGAATTTTTTTAATGTAATCCAAGTTAAAGTGTTAGCAACTTAAAACAACTTAATATAAGATTATTGTAAGTTTATTGGGGGGTTTTGTTTTTGTTCTTTTGCTTGTGTGTTTGATTTGAGACAAGGGCTTATCATGTAGCACTGGCTGCCCTGGAACTTGCTATGTAGATCATCCAGGCCTCACACTCAGAGATCTGCCTGCTTCTGCTTCCTGAGTGCTGGGATTAAAAGTGTGTGCCACCACACCCAGCCATGTAAGATATTTTACACCAGCCTCATAGAACTTGCAAGCAAGGGCCCAGAAAGTGAAACATCACATATTTTCTATCATATGAATAGCCAGATGTTAAATCTGTCTGGGTTTTGTCGTTGATTTGATTTTGTTTTGAGCTTTTTTGGTTTGTGTGACATGAATATAGAGCAAGACTATTGGGAGGAGTGGGAATAAGGAGAGAGGAAGAAGACAGGATAATGAGGAAGAGAAAGGTGATTATAATAGTCATAGGACAGTTGAAAGTATTAGATATGTGTACTCACATCACCACCACCAACAGCAGCAACCAACAAAATCACCATAGAAACCCAACAAAACCCAAGACACAGCCATACACTTGCTAAATGACACTGGCTTTATGTACAAGCACAGAGTGAAAGTGGAAAAATGAAAAAGATATGTCATATAAATGTAGAAACTAAAGAACACAGCTGGCTATCGTTATGTTATGTGAAGTAAGTTTTAAGTCAAAAACTACAAAAGGAGAGAATGAAGGTCACTGCACAGCAGTGAAAGGATCAGTAGCTAGAAGACAGAACCATTATGATAAATGGACAATATTAGAGAACCTAATTACATAAGATATATACTGATGAATCAGGAAAAGAAACAGTTTGTAGGACAGATACAGCAGGAGACTTTGATATAGCAGTCTTGGTGATAAAGTGAACAGCTAGACGGAAACCAAGATAGAAATATCAGGCTTCTATTACACCTCGATGACAGGCCTAACAGACACACACAGAATACTCCTCCTGGCAGCAACAGAATACACATTCTTCACAAGCAACAGACTATGTATGTACGGATCCAGCTCCAGAATAGATCATCTGTTAGGCCACAAAATGAGTCTTAGTGCATTTAGGAAGATTGACATCATATCGAGTATCTTCTCCAATCACAGTGGTATGGAACTAAAAATCAAGAACAGGAGGAATCTTGGAAAATTCACAAGTGCACAAGACTCAGGCAATCTGCTCCTAAAAGTCCTATGGGGGAAAAAAAACAGAGAAAATTCAAAATGTGTTGAGACGAATGAAAATGAACACAGCATACCAAACACGTGGCATGAAAAAAGTGGGTAGAGGAGATTAAAGCAGTAAATGCCTATGTCCTAACAAAGATCCCAGATAAACAGCCTAATATTACAATACAAGGAACTAGATTAAAAATAACCCAGCACTGGTAGGCAAGGGAAACAAGACAGGAGGCAGAAATAAATGTAATAGCAACCAGAACAATAGAAAGGGCAACAAAACTAAAGGAATCTGTTTTTTTTTATTTTTTTGCAAAAATAAAATTAAAATACTTAGCTAAGCTAAACAAGAAACAGTGACTTGGGGGTAAAGAGATGGCCAACGGGATAAAGTGCTTTGCCTGAGAGTGTGAGGGCTTGAGTCGGGAGCCCCAGAGCCCCTAAAAGGCAGGCAAACATGATGGCTACCTGTAATCCTACCTTTAGGAGACAGACAGAGGATCCCCAGAAGCAAGTTGGTGATGAGCACTAGTTCATATCAGGGAGCTCTAGGTTCAGTGAGACCCTGCCTCAAAGTATCAAAGTAGGGAGTGATTGAGGGAAATGCTCATTATCAACTTGAATATCCACATGCAATGCACATTCATGCCCACAACGTAACCACATACATGCTCCCACTCACATGTGAACATACATATACACATGTACATAAACACACACACACACACACACACACACAATGAATAAAGTAAAATGGACCAAGAAAGTAAATGGAAGTGGAGATGTTGAGCTGGTAGCACGGAAAAACAAAGGCCTGTAAGAGGCAACTATGAAATTCATATGCTAGAAGAAATTCTCCCACCGAACAAAAGCCTTGTATAAGAAGTCAAAGAATTAAGGGGAAAAACCCATAACATTTCAAATATGAATAGAAACCTCTCTCAATACTATGAGATATACCAAAGAATGCAGAAAGACAGAGAATCTTAACTATGAACATAAAGGTGCGTTACCCATATTTTCTAAGTAGAGTTCAGCGAGGTGACTGTTCGACCCAAGAGGCTGCAAAACAACTCTAAGGAAAACCCAAGATAGCAGCATAACTCAGATATGAAATGAGAAAGTAATAACAAAATCAAAGTTATTTTCTTAAGATTACCTTGCATACACAAGACTCTAGCGAGCATCAAACAAAAAGACATCAGTCATTATCACTGAGAAGGAACAGGCAGATAAGCTAGGTTTTAAAAAAACCATCTAGCCAAATACAATGTAGTATTGCTGTCTGGGCTCTGGAACTAAAAATCGACATCAATGGAAAATTGTTGAAGTCTGAATAAAGCCTGAAGTTTAGTAACAATAAACTGTTAGTTTCCCTGCCTGGGAAATAGACCATGATTACATAAGCTGTTGCCATCAGTAGATACTTGGCGGAAGGTATGCTGAAACGCTCTGCTATCTTGCAATCTCTAAGATTATTCCAAAATTAAAACCAAACTCAAAGCAACCATGTTTAAGTTTTGTATTCCATTAGTAGTGCTAGTTCTATCTACAACACAAGGACATTCATGACAGCTTGAATATCTGCTTCCTTCATGAGCTACAAAGATGAAAATCAAGTTTCACTTTTAACAACAGACCAGAGTATTACCTTTATAAGAAGAAAAATGGGAGAACATATCAGACAAAAGTTATGCCCTCGAGCCTAGCCTACACAGTAATGAGGAGGCCTCTCAAATGTCTACAAAGGAAGTCAGGACCTGAAGAACGATAGCCAATGCTGTCCATTGTTACACACACACACACACACACACACACACACACACACAGAGTTATGTTCTTATAAAGAGAAAAATCTGAAGATTGCAAATTATATGTTTCCCATTACAAACCCTACTGATGGGCATTATTGAGTGTCAAAGAAACACCAAGAAAGTTCTCAGTTGCTGCTGCTTCTCCTTTTCAAGGAGATCCCAGTATTCCCTTGGCTACAAGCACCATACAGAGCCCCCATTCCTTTTGCTCCTATAGAAAGATGTATGTGGAAAAATGCAGGTTGTAATTTATATTAGTTCCAATAAAAACATCACAGACTACCACTGGACAGGCGGTGCAGCTACACCATAATAAAAAGCTACCACAAAAGCATGACTCCAAGGTGAGCATAAAAAACTGAAGCAATCCAGAGGTCAACATTTTCCAGAAGCAAGTTGGACAGGGACAATGAAAATCCTTCAGGGAATTTGGTTTAGAAAAAAAATTCTGCCAGCACATATTTATATAACTGTTTTAAATGAAGGCAAAATATGTCTGGAGCTCTTCACTGGATAAGAAAGTGCTCGTATTTATCTGCTGTTCCATATCATCATTTATTTTAGTTAAGAACATCAAAAGAGTTCCATTTGTGTATTTTCCTCCATTTATAGAGGGAGAAGAGTGCTCAGAGAGACCCCAGGCTAAGTGGCAAATCCTTATGAGCTGGTATATCGCCACTGTTTGACAAAATAGCACTCATGCAGTAAACACCACGCGTCCCGTCTCCTTTTACTTGCTTGGCTGTGCTTTTGGAAGTTCCTAAGGACTTTATGGGCCATCCAAGGGACACAAAGCCTGACCTGACCTTCACTGATGTGGAGGAAGTATGTGGGAGACCCTTCTTTCCCAATTGGTTTCCTTCCACCCAGGTTGAGGTACCCCTCAAGGTACTGTTAGCCCCCAAAACACCCACGTTCTTGACAGCCTCTGTTTGAATAAGCTGCTTCAGTTTTCTCCTCTGTGAAATGGGGGGGTAAGGGAATGGACCTGTCTCAGGCTACTGTGTGGGTTGAGAAGAATGAATTCAACAGTCACTGTGAAAAAATTGCTGGCAACAGAGACACACTAAAGGGCATGAGTCTGTGTGTGTTGTGTTAGTGTACACACAGATAACTGTGGATTGCAATAGAGTTGTGTGGCTTCTGCTTTAATGTGATAGGTCCCAGATCTTACCCTTAGACCCGAAGTGTAGAGAGAAAGAGAACATGATCTTGCATAATATTCTGCCTTTCTTCCACTGAAATAGCCAATGTAGGGATTTCAGCATACTCCCCTCACCTACAAAGGTGATATGCTTTTACATACTAATGCTGGGCTTGCCTGTTCAGCCACCCTGAGACTACTGAGCTAGCTGAACTAGAGTCAATCTCTGGCCCCAACCTCCCACATGCCAGTCACAAACAGTACCCACCCACCTGTGTATTTTTCCAATCTTCCTTCCTTCCGTCTGTTTTTTTCTTTTTGAGAAAGGGTTTCTCTGTGTAGTCCTGGCTAGCCTGGAACTTCCTGTATAGACGTGGTTGGCCTCAAACTCAGAGATTCATCTGCGTCTGTCTCCCAAGTGCTGCCATTAAAGGTGTGCTCCACCACCTGCCTCCCTCCAATCTTCTTACACCCTCCCTGGGTGTGTGTTAATACACGCTGTCACTTGCTTTCAGTCCCTAACACCTAGTTCCCTCTCTCTCATCTTCACCTACGTCTGGTTTCAGATTATACACAGATCTCAGAATGTGGTTTCCAGTTCTCAGATCTGGGGCCTGGTCCTCAGAAGCCAGCTATGGCAGGGAAGCTGAATTTGATTCATACTTGAATACATGTGGTGGGACTCAGAGGGCATTCTCTCGTTCCCAGCCTCACTTCAAAAGCAGTGGAAAGAAACTATGCCTAACCTAAGGACAGAAGGAACTCAGAGAAATGGTATCCCACGCCATCATCCCCACCATGGCGTCTCTCCTTTTTCTGTGTCCTGTTCCCCAGTCAAAGGCCAGAAGAATGCAGTGAATGTGAGGGTTCCACCACCAGTCACACCCTCAAAAGTTAGATGCAAGATAATTTAAAGGTTGGTAGAAAAGTCAGCTTCTTTGCTGAAGTTAGTAACTGTACCTTTTAGGTCTACCGGCTTTTCAGGACAAGCATGGGTATTTCTCAGTGTCGAAACAGACTTTAAGAACACATGTACCTTTTGGGAGATATCAACACATAAAAGTCCCTGAGTATCAAAGCACTTCTAGAGATGAGAATCGTCATGGGGAAAAAGAGGGTCCTATCAACGACTTTGGTAACCTGGAACAAAGAGCTCTGTGCTCACTACCCTGCTTGTTTTCCTGTATCTTTCTATCCAGTCCAGGGCCATAGCCAGCAAACCAACCCTGTAAGGAGAGGTGTGAGCTGTAAGAGACTGTGTGCTGGCTAGTTTTATGTCAACTTGATACCAGTTAGAATCCTGTGGGAAGAGGGAACCTCTTGGTCTGTGGACAAACCTATAGGGGCATTTTCTTGATTGATAATTGCTGTGGGAGGTCCCAGCTTACTGTGGGTGGTGCCACCCCTGGGCTGATGGTCCTGATACTCTAAGAAAGCAGGCTGAGCGAGCCCTGGGGAGCAAGTCAGTAAGCAGCAGTCTTCCACAGTCTCTGATTCAGGTCCCGCCTCTGGGTTCCCACGGTGAGTTCTTGCGCTAACTTCTCTGATGATAGGCTTGTGTTGCATGTAAGTGTGAGATGAAATAGATCCCTTCCATAGAGCCAATGGTGGCAGGACAGCAGGGGAGCTGTGGCTGAAGACAGAAAGCGGGCAGTTACAGGCACGATGGTCAATGGTCGGAAAACGTCTCAAAGATGCTCTAAGAGGCAAAAGATCCCAAAAACCACACCTGTAAACAACTAGACAAGCAGAGAAGCAGTACAGAGTTGCTTCCTGAAGGGAAGTCTGGGTTACACACCAAGTCAAAAGAGAGCAGTACACAGTCAAGTCCTACTGTGTGCTGATGGCATTCCCAGCCACTGAGTCAGAGACATACTTCTATGTCGGTGCCTGGAGAAGGTTCTCCAGACACTCCAGTGTGAGAGGGAGAGGGTCACATGGTTTGGCCACACTTTTGTGTTAAAGCAAACAAAGTGGCTTCACCGTGCTTCCAATCCCTCCCACGTGCTTCTCAGCACAATTACTTCACAAGCACTAGGCACAGAACAGTCTTCTCAGCAAGGCCACAGTGATCTGGGCACCAGATACAGCTGTATCTTGGCATGACTTTGGAGCCCAAGACCATAGCAATGCCAGATCATTTCATACAACTTCTTACTTAACTTGCTTCTCCATAGGTTTTGAGATCGTTTACAACAAAACTTGGGAGCAATAAAACAGAACCGTCTTCGTCAGTGTTCTATTGCTGTAAAGAGACACCATGACCAAGGCAACTCTCATAAAAGAAAATATTTAGTTGGAGCTTGCTTAGTCCATTATCATCATGGCAGGGAGAATGGCAGCACACAGACAGACATGATGCTGGAGAAGTAGCTGAGAGTTCTACATCCAGATCCACGGGCAGCAGGAAGAGAGAGACTGTGAGCCCACCCCTCGTGACATACTTCCTCCAAGAAGGCCACACCTACTCCAATGAGGTCACACCTCCTAATCCATTTCAAATAGTGCCACTCCCTGATGACTAAGCATCCAAATCTATGACCCTATGGGGGCCATTCGTATTCAAACTACCCCAAGAACAAAACAAACAAACAAAAAATCCTACAAGTACAGGAAAAAGGCAAAGAGCAAAGGCAGAAAAGCCATACCACAAAGGTCTGGCCAAAGAAAACAACAGCTTTGGAGCCTGAATGTTGGTCTGAAGCTCAAGTCTAAGCAAAAGCCAGTGGCTGAAGAACTCTATTACTAGGTGATTTACACAAGCATGTTCCTGTTTCTGGACTTGTATGAGGTAGTACAGCTCTGAACACATATCCTCAGACATACACGAAGACAGAATCTGTTGGCTTTTTTGCATAACCATCGTTGGGTCTCTAAAGTTTATAAGATTATAAAGTCTATAAAGATCTTTAAAGCCTCATTCTGTAAAAGTAATTCCCTGGGAAATGTGTGTGTGTGTTTGTATGTGTGTGTGTGTGTGTGTGTGTGTGTGTGTGTGTGTGTGTGTGGTGTATATGGTGTCTGTGTGTACATGTGGTATGTATGTGCATGTAGCATGTGTATATTTGGTATATGGGGGTATATATGCACATGTGGTGTGTGTCTGTGATACATGTGCACATATGGTGTGTGTGGTGTGTGTGTGTACACGTGGTATGTGTAAGTATGTGTGTGTGATGGTGGCAGTCTGGGGATATACGACTCAGAATGAAGTTTTTGGTGATGTAGGCATTTCTTATGAGGGTTATTAGGTCTCTCTTCAGATTAGATCTCAGTCTGCTCACCATTCAAACTCCTTTTAATCATGTCTCCAGATCCAATTGAGTCAAGTATTTTGAAATTTTTTTTGCTAACTAAACAAATGTACTTTTAAGTGCTTTTAAATGTTCATGCCTAATTATGAACAAATGTTCATTTTCCAACATGCTTTTTGAAACAGTGAAAATTGCCTCATTGAATTAATTGCCTCCCTGAAGACTGCCCCTTGCCTTGTCACTACAGCATAGAAGCCATTTTGCCAGACAATGCAAGTTGACACACAACTTACATATTGGACACACAATGTGTGCAGGCTGACGATCTGTTGCTGCTTACACCAGGTGACCATGTTCAGCACATACAGTAATGACTCTAACTTGCATCAGACCACCCAGAAGATGCTAGGCCATGGCCTCCTGACTGGCCAGGTTTTCTCTTTGCAAACCCTGCCTTGCCTGGTTCCCATAAGCCCTCAGTTGTAACTCCTGACTGTTATATGGTCAGATACAGAAGTCAAACATCCCAGAAGAGGGACCATTTCCAAATAGTTTCTAGCACATTTTTTTTGGAAATGATAGGCCCTGGGATGGGCCTACAAGGGACGCTGAGTGCAAAATAGGTCCTCTCACAGTGCAGATTCATTGTGTGTTATACAACTGGTGATTGCATGTTTCCATGTAATTAAAAACAGACGTTCTTCCTGACAACAATTGTGAGGTGATGGTGATCAGAAAAGGTGGAAAGAACAGCTGATGTAACGTCACTTAGAACACACGTAAAGTACAAAGAACCAGCAGGGAGAAGGAAGCAAATCAGTGCGGATCTGTAGATGGAACATAAGGAAGGTGGGAAGTATGGTTTAAAATGGAAGAGTAAGGCCAGTGGGATGGCTGAACAGGTAAAGGTGCTGGCTGACAGGCTGATGGCGAGTTCCATCGCCACGATTCGCATGGGGGAAGGAGACAGGCAACTCCCCCAAGCCGTTATCTGGGGTGTGTGTGTGTGTGTGTATACACAATGCACATTTTAAACAATGAGTAACGAACTGAACATGGTGGCACGTGCCTTGAGATTCAGGCAGAAAGATCCTAGATTTGAGGCTAGCTTTGGGCTATATAACAAGACTCTGTCTCACAAGAACCAAAAAGAAGCAGGGCATGGGGGTGGGTGGTGGAAGGAAGGGAAGAAGAGAAGAAATAAAAGAAGAAATGTTGCCCCAAATTTCAAGTTTTTCACAAATACAGGAAAAAAACCAGCCCCCCTCACACACACCCATTTCAACAAGGTCTCATTGGGTAGCTCTGGCTATACTAAAACTATATAGACCAAACTGCCCTTGAACTCACTGATATCTACTCTGCCTCTGCCTCTGCCTCTGCCTCCCAGTTTCTCAGATTAAATGCATATGCCATCATGCCCAGCCTTTCTCTCTCTCTTTTTCATAATACTTTTATTATTAATTTGAGTTTCATACAATGTATCTTGATAGCACCCTCTTCCCATTCTTCCCTGTCCCACCCTCCTACCCCTGTGCCCTCAAAAAAGAAAAGAAAAAGAAAGAAAAAAGAAAGAAAGAAAGAAAGAAAGAAAGAAAAAGAAAGAAAGAAAGAAAGAAAGAAAGAAAGAAAGGAAGAAAGAAAGAAAGGAAGAAAGAAAGAAAATTAAGTCAAGCTTGTGTGGCAGGAGCATGGTGGTGGGCTTCACCATGGTCTTTGGAGGCAGAAGGCTGCTCTGATTGTTTACTTTGACCTGGCCCATACTAGCTGGAGATGGAGATGAAGCATGACAGAGTTTGGTCTGTAGCTGGGCCTCACCACTCAAATCCAGGCAATAAGCAGGTTCCCTGGTATCTTGCAAGCATCAGGGTATCCCACAGGCACCCCCAACTTCCCACAGGGGCCAGGGCATCCTGCAGGCAATTGGTCATCCCTCAGGGACCAGGACCTTACATCAGCACCCAGTTATCTGGCAGTCCCAGGACTGCCCACATGCATCAGTGCCTCCCGAAGGCACCCGGACATTTGGCAAGGACCCAGATATCCCACAAGCACCAGACATTCTCAGATACCAGGGCCCTCCACAGGCACCAGGATCTACCAGAAGACACTAGGGGATCTTACAGACACCCAGGCACCACAAAGACACCCAGCAACCACACAGACACCTGGATATCACAACAGGCACCCAGTCTCCTCACAGGCAACCATGGGCATCTGGTCCTCTCACCAGCACCCAGACATCCCACAGGCATCAGGACCACCCACAGGCACCCAGACATCACACAGACACCCAGCCATCCGACAGTCACCTGGGCCTCTCCCACAGGCACCAAGACCTTCCACTGGCACCTTGAGTTCCCATAGGCACCCAGACATCCTTTCAGGCACCAGGACCTCCTTTGTGCACTAGGGCATCCCTCAGGAGTCTGGACATCCCACAGGCACTAGGACTTTTTGCAGGCACTAGGATATACCCCAGGCTCCAGGGAATCTCACAGACACTCAGGCATCACGCAGGCTTTGGGGCAATCCCCAGACACCCAGACATCTCACCCACACCCGGCTATTCTACAGGTACCCAGATATCACACAGGCTTTGGGCCAATCCCCAGACACCCAGACATCTCACCCACACCCGGCTATTCCACAGGTACCCAGACATCCTTCAGGCACACAGACATCACACAAGCACCTGATGTCATATAAGCACCCTGTCATTCCTCAGGCACCTGGATATCACACCCAGTGATCCAGCAGTCACTTGGGTCTCCTGCAGGCACCAGTGCCTCCCACAGGCACCCAAACATCCTGAAGTCATCAGGTCCTCCAGAGAGCACCAGGACCTCTCATGGGTACCAGGGTACACAGGCACCAGGGAATCTGGCTGACACCTGGGCATCCCTCTGGCAATGGGCCTACTGTTATGACATCTCAAGGATAACATGTAATGTTATGACATCTCAAGGACCTGGATATCCCGCAGGTACTGGGACATCCCACAGGCATCAGAATCTCCCACAGGCTCCCAGACCTACCGTAGTCACCTGGACCTCCTGCATGATCTGGCCCTGCTGTAGGGACCCAGCTATCCCATAGGGATCTGGTCCTTTTGCAGGCACATGGTCACCTCACAGGCACCCATACATCACATAAGCACCTGGACTTCATTGTAGGCTTTTGGACTCCAGGTAGTCACCTGAACAGTCTGCCAGAACAAGTCCCCCATGGAGCCAGGCTCAAGCATCTGGCAAATTCAGGTGGGTCAGCAACACAGATCTCTTATTGTTCTGGTCCATACAACTATTGGAGGTTTCTGAGATCTCTTTCAAAGAGAGGAGACCCAACCTACATTATGGATTATTCTTCAGCTGGGACATCTTACTGTTGCTCGGGATCTGGGTGATCCCCATGTCTGGCAACGTGATCAGAGTCACTATTTGCTTGAGCTCTGTTGCACACACAGCCCCCTTATCACCCTTACCACCATCCAACCTGCTGCATTGGCCTTTGTGCTGGCAACCCTTGATATCACCACCACCCCATCAGGGAGAGTACTATGCATACCAACTATTGCCTCAGGAGTGATAGAATTGATCTGAAGGGATCATGAAAGACCAGAGGATCTGTTGCTCACCAGAGAATAGGTCTCTTGTGTGGATACTCAGTCCAGGAGATGAGACACTCTTCAGCTGGGCTATCCGGCCATTGCTCTGGGGCTGGGTAATCCTGTGGCTTGACAGCTAGTTCAGGGGTATGACCTGGTCCAGCTTCATACTGCTGCATTCCATCCTGCTCTCATTGTCTGGCCTTTGTGCCTGCAGCCCCTGGTGGCACCTCAGTGCATGCTTTCCCTTCACCTACCAGGGAGAGCAATACGAATGGCAGCCATGGCTGCTGAGTGCCAGAACTAGCCTGGCAGACAGTGGGGAGGCTAAGATGGTCTGGTAGCAGTCTAAGGGCCTTTCTATCCATTGTATCCCCTGGGTGTGCACTACGCCTGTCCCCACCTCCTGCCATATGTCTCTTAGTGATGCTACCTGCCATTCCCCTGTTTGCCTGGTCCCAGGGCCTGCTTCTCTTCTCAGTGTGCTTGCTTCATTCAAGGAGTGGCAGCTCTAGCCTGGCGGGTAACAAAAGGGTGGCCCATTTGTGGCCTCAGCCTCTTGGCATCCAATAACCCCCCTCCCCCACTCAGGTACACCTAGCTCCCTTGTCTTTCATCCTGTTTGTGACTTTGTCTCCAGGTCAGTATCATTCATGCAGGCTGAGCCTGTGGGCTCATTACCTTTAATTCACTATGTTCCTCCCACCTGATGTGAGATACCCGGGGTGACCTGAGTGGGGTGTATGTAGCCTCCAGAGCCCAGACAGATGCTGCCCACTGTCCACAGCCATCTTTGAGCAGCTCTGATCCTGCAGACCAGATACTCCTCATGGCCTTCGTCATCCATGTCTTGGGCAGTACCCTTGGGCTGAGTGGGGCCCCAGCCCTTCACGCAGTCATGGTGCCGGGCAGACTCACTCCTGCGTCTCTCCTTTGTGGTTTCTGCCCCACCTGTCCGTTCCTGGTTCTCCTCCCAGCTCATTCCTCCATGCTGCTGGGAGTCCCCCCACAGAGCCCCCCCCCCCCCCCCCCCCCCCCGCCTTACAGGCAGTGATGTGGCACAAGGCCCACCCTGCGGAGGTGCTACTTCCCAGCCTCTGCTCCCCACACCTTCCTCTTCTATGCCGAGGGCCAAAACTGCTGTCCATTCCACCGTATAGATCCGTTGTGCCACCGTATCTTTCCAACCGCTCCAGATTATCATAGTTTATGTTGTAGCATGGCCCTTTCCAGGAAGTCGTGAGGGGTCATGGATGTTCTGAGTAGGGGTCCTGAGTGGGGGCAGCCGGGCAGCTCAGGATCCCTGATGATCCAGCTGGCTGACCTTCTACCATCTTGAATCTCGTACTTACTCTTCTCTCTTTTTAAGTAATCGTACAAGAGAATGGGCCTTGTTTTGTCTTAGTTGTGTATATGTACACACACGCACACACACACACGTAGGCATACAGCATTTTACTTTGTTTATATACTACTTTCTAAACCTAAATTAGTAATATTTTTTTCAATAATACAGTCATGAGCAAGCTATAAGACTGATTTAATTATTGTAAATTCATGTGAATCCATACAGTAAACAGATCCTATACTTAGAAGTCAATGAAAATAGAAAATATCCTACTTTAAAATAATTATTTCCTCATTTGCAAGTGTGTGTGTGTGTGTGTGTGTGTGCACGTGCGTGTGCATGTGCCATGACACACTAGTGGAGGTCAGAGGACAAGCTGGCTCTTTCCTTACACTGTGCGGGTCCTGAGGGTTGAACTCAGGTCACCAGGCCTTATCTTGTGTAAGCCATTCATTTTCCAGTCTTGACTGTACTTTTATGCTCGGTTAAGGTTTTTCTCCTTGAAGACTATGGGACAAGAGAGGAGAGGAGAATGTGATTAAAAATAAGGAGCAGTACCAGGTGGCCCAGCGGGTAGAGGTCCTTTCTGACAACCGGGGACCAGCACTGAGGATTATTTCCAGAATTCCCAGAAGAAAAATCTGCCTTTGGTGAAAGGCATGGAGACACGGTACATTTTTATGTACACTGAATTACCTGGATAGGAGAAGAGGAGGTTGGAGAGGGGTTTTTAGTCCCTAACAGTGGAATTCCAAAGAAAAGCACCTAATTCTGCAGTTTGCATCCTTGGAGCTTCCTGGTGCACCCAGAGCTGGTGCCTACAGCGCACGGCCTGCCTTGTAGCTTGAAGGCCTACACGTCAGCCACTCCTCAGCATATCACTGTACCTCACTAAGCAGCATCTTGACACCCTAGATGGGCCTGTGATCAGGATGGAGACTGTGGAAGAAAGCCCTCTGACTTTTCCCTTCCCCCTCTATGGCTAGGAGACAATATCCCTAAGAGCAGATCCAGAAGTATGGTGCTGGGTGGATTTCGGAACCTTCCTCATCGCTGGGTACTAGCAGTCTGGAAGTGAGTCCTCTTTCCTCCTAGTGGGTGGCGCTTGCCAAATGCTGAATGTCTCTGGGAGGTAAGGTTGTGCTGACACCTTGAAAGGAAGCCAGAGCAGTGGAAGTTGTCCACTGGACTGTGACACTGAGCACCCATGGCCAGAAGCCAGCTCCTCACCAGACTTTCATCCGGGTCTTAAGGCTTCCTGTCCTCAGAGTTTGGCAGGTGCTAAGGAGTGGGTGTCAAGCAGCTTGGTCTGCGGGTCCAGTCACACAGGCTGGCCCCCAGCTTACAGGGTGATTATGATCTTGAGTGCTGGTCCTTCCTAGAGAGACTCTGCTCACACAAAGCCTGTTTGTTAAATTCCCAGACAAAACACCTGCCCTCGGGAGCTTAGGTTCCCTTTATGGGAATCCTTATCGTTTCTTAAGTGTAATATTAGAGGGTGGATCATGCTGATGCTAGATACTTACATTCCTTACAAATACTCCAGTGCTTTGTATGCTCAGTGCATTAGTTAGAACGTGCACCAAGAATCAGCGCCATACATCATCCTTACAGGCACCTTTTCTGTAGTCTTTCTTCATTGAAATATTAAATGATAGTCAGCTAGGACACATGTATTTGCAAGATAGTACTCACTGCATACGGTACTACGCTAAATGGAATAATGTCTATGATTTCTTTGCTTTGGGGTTGATATTCCTCTGATGAAAGATGTCAGTAGACTGGACCAACTGGACATCTGCTTCCAACAGGTGGGTGAGACTGGCAAAGATGCTAGCCTACCTTTTTATAGCTGTAATTCACCAGAAGAGCTGTGGAAAAGAACTAAAACATTTAAATGAGCCCAGGTACCATCTTGGTGGAAAGGGGTCCTGTGCAAATTATCCCTGTGTTCTAAAGGCTGTAGTAAGAAAACATAGGCCTTCCCCTCCCACCTACAGCCACACGGGTAGGTAGGAATAGTGGGGGGGTGGACCGAATAGGCTATTCTAGGTGATCCATGCTACTCACACTGGAATTCTGAGTAAGACTGTGTATTAAAACTATAAGCTATGATTTCAGGGAAGGCCTGTGTTTGCTTTCTGATTTAGGTCAGTCTATACCTACTGGCATAAAGTACCTAGCTTACAGATCCCACAGCGTTCTCAGACACATATCTTTGGAAGGCTGCTCAGGCTGAACAGTAAGACAAGCACTACCAAAAAAGACGTTACCTGGAAAAAGAAAGAGAAGATCCTGATTCTCCTGGACAGAAGTTCTCTGAGCTCCATCTTCAAAGGCAAAACTGGGTATCAGGGAGCCAGAGGCGTCTCCTACCCTGCTAGCACCAAGTATCTGCTGTCTGGCCTCAGGTCTGCTTGCCTGTCCTGAGGCCTCCAAACCTTCCAGCACTGAAAATCCCCCGTCTGGCCTCAGGCTCACTTGGCCTGACATCAGAGCACTGGCCCAAATAGCCCCAGCCAGGAACTATTGAAAATCCTGGTCCAGCAGGCACTTCTACTTACACATGGCAGATATCCCTCTGCTCCTCACTGGTGACCTCTTGCCTAGGTCACAGCTTTGAAAGGGACTCAGGGATAAGGGGTATGGGGGCAGTCTTATAAACCCTGACCTCACTTCCTGTCATTGGCACCTTTCCTTCTTTATCCTGCCTTTCCCTCTCAAGTTAACAGGCATTCCGCATCTGTCCAGTGGGCCTCCTGCACTCCCAAGGAAAAGCCCACTTGCTCACCTTCATCCCTGCAAAGCCTTCTTCCTTGGAAACAGCCTCTAGGGAGTGGTCCAGCCGCACGGAGAACAGATCTGTATGGGTCCCCAGCTTTCTTGCAGTGGTAAGACAATGGGCTCCATATAAAGATCTATTTCTAACCCTGGAAAGAAACCGTGAAATCCTGAGCCAGTTTACTCAGCAATGAAGGGGTTACTCCAGGGTGTTGGGTAGGCATGTGCAAAGTGGCTGGACACTCTTCTTGGCCTGTCTGATGGAGATGAGACCTGGCACCACTGAAAAGCTTGAAGATTAATGGAGAAAGGGCAAAATCTGACAGCTTTTCTGCTGGTTTCAGTCCTCCTGGGTGGGCCAATTGGTCTTGAATGTCACTAGCTACTTAATCTTGTGTATCTGAAACAGACTGGTGTGTTTGGGGAGCCTGGCTCACTCTGTATAGACATCAATTGGAGAGGCAGATAAAAGAAAACTGCATTGAATTTCCCCATTAAGCCTTTAACTGGGCACTTTCTGACTGCAGAACAGTGAGTGACCCCAACAGATGCAACCATCCTGTGCTGGATGCTCCCAGTACACCCTGTCTGCCGCTTCCCTGCCGAGCTGCTCCTGTTTAGATCAGAGCGACTGGTATACCCATATGCTGAGTTAGGGGAGTGGGGGTTAAACTAAATGGCCTTACTTACTGCTAAGATTTATTTTAAAATATGCATGTGCTCGTGGTCTCTGTGTTGGTATGTCCACGTGAGCACAGGTGCAAGAAGAGGCCAAAGACATCAGATGACCTGGAGCTATAGGCCGTTATGAGCCAACAGACATGGATACTAGGAACTCAACTCAGGTCGAGCTCGACTGCTGAGCTGTCTCTGCAGCTTCTTGCTTCCTCTCCAAAAGCCATGATGCCTGCTTGATCTCATGGCAGAGACACAGGTATACAGGTACGTATGTAGACAAGAAGGGAAAAGAAAAATCCACCAGTGCTGCAACTTATCCGCACACATGTTCCAAACAAATAGAGCCAAACTTGTTTTATATCTTAAATGTCCACCCGCAAAAGGGATTCATAGGCAAATGACACTTTCTATACTCCATTTTGTCAAACTGAACACATAAAAGATACACTCAGGTTAAGTGCCAAGCTTGGAAGGAAAATCAATAAAATAAAGTTACACCATTATCAGAGGAGGTTAAGATAGGCTAACTTTTGATATTTTAAAGATAGAGATGGTTAGCAGGGCAGTGGTTGTGCATGCCCTTAATCCCAGCACTTGGGAAGCAGAAACAGGCAAATCTCTGTGAGTTGGAGGCCAGCCTATTCTACAGAGTGAGTTCCAGGACAGCCAGAGTTACAACAGAGAAACCCTGTCTTGAAAAAAAAAAAAGATAGAGATTTTTTGTAGCTATTATGTGGAATAGAGGTGAGTCTTGTCTGGTTTGGTCTTGTGGAAGGAGCCTCTGGAGCGTCTTATATGTACTGGTTGCTGAGGGCCTTGTAATAAACCTAAACAACAGCCCCACTCAGACCTTAGCTAGCGGTGGTTTGTTTCAGTTCATTTGCCCTAACCTTTTCATTACTTCCTGATGCTTTAAACACATGAACGTGGTTGAGAGCCCCATCAGCTGATGAACAGTTGATTGAAGCCAGCGGACTTCCTCATCCCATGGGGTAATCTTCCTCAACCCATGGGGACTGGAAAGGTGGCTTAGCAGTTAAGAGCACTGGCTGCTCTTCCAGTGGACACAAGTTCAATTCCCAGCACCCACCTGGCAATTCACAACTGTCTATAATGCCAGTTTCAAGGATCTAACACCTTCACACCAATGCACATAAAATAAAATAAAATTAATTATTTAAAAAGAATCTTCCCCATCCCGGTATCTGAGAACAAATGAAACTTTCTCAAACATAGGAGAAAGGTATACGCTCTGTGTGTGTCTGAAACTTCCCACAGATCAAGCACACACAGATGGGTGCAGAGTGTCCGGGTAATATGCATTTGGTTAAGGTGAAGGGTCTCTTTAAAACAGAACATTTTCCCGTAAACATAGACAAAACTCATCATAAACTAGGTTATGTCTTCTGTCTGCCTAAGGGAGATGGAAGACATACACGGAACCCAACTCCATAGCAGTGTGTCACAGAGCTGTAGTAAGTCTTTGTGATATCTGACTATTTTTAAATGGCCAGTTTTCCCCCTCTGATAAGGATGCCCGCTTAAAGGAAGACACAGGAAGTTACTGCGAGGTCTTAAAATGGAGAGCGACGTAGCAGATGAATAGAACAAGGAAGCCTTATTTCAGTAATCATCTGAAACGCGAGGTCATACTTTACTGTTTCTTTCTCTTCTAAAGACACAGCCTCACAGAATGTCAAAATAAATCACTGGAAGAACCTGAAACACTGTAGAGGAACTGAAGCCAGTCTTCCTTACGGTAGGGAGTTGGAAGACTGGCGTTTCTATGGTCCCCTCACTTGTGGCCCTAGGGAGGTCACTGGACATAAGGCGCAGAAAGGTACGGGAGTGAGTTTCATGAATATCATGGAGTACTAGGGAAGGAAGGGAATGCAGATTCCAATTCAGGATGCTGAAATGCAGACAGGATTGGCTGTGGGCATCTTTCAGTTTCTTCCCCCTCTCCTGTCTTTTTGACAAGATTGCCTGATATAGCTCAGACTGACCTCAAATACACGATCGTCCTGTTTCTGCTTCCCTGGAGCTGAAATTATACATGCATGCTACTTCCTACCCCTGCCTCTTCCACCTTTCTGTTGGAATATCTACAATAAATTCTTCCAGCCTCCAATTTGAAAAAAGAGAGGGTGAGGGGATGTGTGTAGTTACAGATGAGAAAGGCAAGTTCAGCAGCCAGGTTGTTGCGCTGAGTCTCAAGCCCAGGCTCTTTGTGTCAGATGAAAGTTAGAGGCCACCCTGCTCACAGAGAGCCAGAAGATCCCAACAAGGAAACACCAGCGTCTCTGTGCCCAGAATAATCCCTGCCCCACTTGTTTCTCCACAGCTGTGTTTTTGCCACAGTCACTGTCCGTTTAATGTACTATGAGGGTGGCCAGCACGAATGTAAATTAAACTGTGGGGCTTCCAAGACCCTCTCAAGAGAATGAGCCCAGGGCACACCAGGCAGTTTGATTACTCTGATATATAAATGTGGTAAGAGATAGAGCTGAGAAGATATGAATTAAAATGAATCTTGGTGGCCTACTGGGCTCTTGGTCCCACAGTGTGACATATCTAGAAGCCACATATTGATGCTCCCCTCAATTAAATACCTTACCCATTGGCCTGCTAGGGGGAAGGTGTGGTACCCTGAGACTCCATCAAAAGATGAATGCTTCTGAGAAGGCATTCATTATACAATTGTCGGCCCAGGAAATGAGTGCTCATCTCAGAGTCAGATACTACACTGGAGATTCAGCAATAATCATAGGCTACTTCCCGCAGCTGTCCTTAAAGTCTATCGAGGGAGTCAGATGAGAGGTTAGGATCTACCCGTCTGAACGACAATCGGAAGGGTTAGTACAGATGCTGAGGAAATGTCGGCTGGTTGTCGAAGGGCTCCCTGCTGACAGCTCAGTGACGGGTCATGTGCTGAGGCGCTGAGACAAGGAGTCAGGTACTGTAGGTGACACAAGGAACTGAAATTAAACAAAACGCTCGAACATAAGACAGAAGGAAGAAGCCTATGTTGGTGGACGTGACTTTAATCTCACAGAATGAGTTCCAGGACAGCCAGAGCTACGCATCAAAACTCTGTCTCAGAGAGAGACAGAGAGAGAGAGCGTGAGGGGAAGGCTGGAAAGGTGGACAAGGACTTCTCAGAAGAGGTTCCCTGAGTACTGTCCAAAAGTCTAGCTTCTGCTTTGAGAGACGGGGAAGCCACAGCAGAATGCATTGGAAGGAGGACCGGGCGGATCTGTGCTTCAGAAACATCCACTGTGGCTGCTGTGTGGTTGAGCAGAGGCAGCGTTGGACTGGGTTGGAGAGACTTTTGGGAAGCGAGAAGGAAGGTATTGCCAGACTCCACACAGGAAGTGATGGCAGCTCTCAGGGAAGCAAGCATATATGCTGTAATACTCGAGCGTTTACAGTGAAGCTCCCATGGGACCCAGAGACAGTGCAGAGGCCAGCAAGAGAGCAGTGTGACCATCACATCCTACCACTTGAAGGTGGGCCCTGGCACATTCATCTGACAAGAGACCAGGCAGGACAGTGAGGAGAGGACTAGGAAAAAAATACTCTGAAGATTACCAATCACCTTCATGATTTTGAAGTTATGCTAGGAAGAATTTAGCGCTAACTAGAAAAGATTCTGCAAAGCCTTTAAAAGAAGAGAGCTCATTTTTATTCCAATATGAGGTGATTCATGAGTCTCAATTTATACACACCCATTCAGGAAACTAACTGTTCATGCTCAACCCCGTCCCCAAATCATAGCTGTACATGTGCATACAAGTTGTGGGCCTGTGTGAGTCATATATATTTTGTACATATTATATATTACATATCTGTCTTCTATCTCTTCCCTTAAACCAGCAGTGAGCAGATTCCTCACTCCGTTCTTCACTTCCAGATCTAACCATGAAGCTAAAGACTCACTACCAGGCCACTTGAAAAGGTTAAGTCAGTGGCATGGCCTTTCACGTTAATTGTGTTATTTGAATACTATTCGGCGAAACATGGGAGCAAAGCATAGCCATTTCCGTAAGTCATTCTGAAATCTCAAGAAGGATTTAACAAAGGCAAGTAACTAAAGAAAGGAATTGCTGTCCAGTTAGCTGTAGACAAGACTATACAGACTAGAAGGGGGCAAAAAACTAAAATTAAATTCTGTCCCCATTTAGAGAAAATGGTTTTAATCAGTGACCCACTTCAATGAGACAAGAATTGTAAGTGAGGCATTATGGGTACGGCCAATAAAAAGAAAATGGTTTTGAAGCCTGAACAAAAAGCCTGTTTGAAATAAATACCTGTTATGTGTTGTATCCAATGTAAGTACTTGGTTTGTTTGTTGAGACGTGGTCTTAACATGTAACCCTGACTAGTCTTGAACATTAACTATCCTACTGCCAAGTGCTAGATATTCAGACATGTCATCAGACCCAGCTTGTAGAACCATTCTGAATGCTAGAAACAGTATAATATTAGTATGTACATATGCTTATGTGAACTTAATATATATTTTAAGTAAAAATAAAACATTATATTTATATAACTATTCTCTCTCTATACACACACACACACACACACACATATACCTATGTAACCCTTATTAAAATAATGCTTTGGGTTAGAAGTATAGCCCAGTGGTAGAACATTTGGCTAGCATATACAGTGCCCAGGATTCAATCCTCCACACTGAAAAACAAGAAATAAATCCCTACGATATTATCAATTATCTGAACAGCTCCTACTCTATCAATGCAGAAGACTTCTCAGTGGCACCCAAGGCCCTGTGGTAGATGCATATACTCTAAGGGTACAGCAGGTTTATGGGGGAACCAAATCTACCCATATAGGAATAAACACTTTTCTCTGCCACACTTGATAAGATTCCAGCAGTAACTATAGGGAGGGAGCCAGAAAACTCTGTGTCTCACTTACAGCCCATTATATAAACACGCTGTGCATGTTCAAGTTTACCACACAGTAAGCCACGCACACTTCTCATTTCACACTGTGTTTAGCATTCGCGTTTAATCCTCTTGTATCTTCATAAAGTCCCGAAAGAAAGACTCTCTGCAGCTGTCGTTAATGATCATGGTTGTGACCCAGTGGGTTCCCAGACAGGCTGTCCCCCATACAGGCCACCTCAGAGTCACAGATACGCAAGGGACTAGTCCACTGAAGGGAATTACCATTTAAAGTCACATCTGACTATCTTAGTGAGAAGTATGTTTATACTGAGTTCTGTAGATGGGATTTTAGGCTCTAGGAACATTTAGAAACAGTTGCATATGAATATTTTTAAGGGAGGGGGGAGACTCAGTTTTCAGCAGATTCTCCAAGGACTCCTTTATCACCAAAGAAGTCAAGAGCATCATATAATAACAACAGAAAAGCAAGCGTTTTGGCATGTGTGACCCTTGATAACATTACGTGAAATAAAAGAGATCAGTCACAAAGTCACCACACAGATATGTTTCTATTTACGTGCAAATCCAAAAAAGGAAAACCTACAGCGACAGAAGTAGAGCAATGACCCTGGACTTCTGATTCTCCTGATTCTGCATCCCAAGTTCAAGGACTACGGATGTGTACCACCATGTCGGATTTTCTTTTTCAGTGTAGTGTTAAACCTTTTGTGTGGTATGTAACCACTCTTCCAAATGAGCCATATGGAGGAGTCCAGATCCCATGGAGCCATTTTTTAAAAAGGATCATTGATATAGACGTATATGTTGCCCTCTTGTTCATAATCATTAATCTGAGTCCTCATTTACAAATAAGTAAACGAATAGCCAGGAATCACTACTATGTGACCCTTGGTGTCTTCTGAACCTAGAAGACTCCGTTTCCTATCAGGGAAGATCTGGTGGCCAGTGACAGGACACTAGGATAGCAAAACCACACACTAGGCAGCCTGGCCCACTTGCCATGCGCAGGGCTGTCATGCAGGCACGTCTAACTTATGGCCAAGGAGAGCTACGGATGCAGCCCAACACAAAGCCTAATTTAAAAATTACAAAATTTTTTTGTAATATTTTGGAGGAGGACTTGATCACATCTCTGTAGTGTCATGTCCCAATATCAATAGGTTCAACACCCCTGGGAGGGGTCCCATCCTATTTATTGTCCTGGTTTTCTCTGTTCCGAAATACATTATGTAACAAAGCATACTGTCTCAAAGAGGCAAGGAAACCCCTCGTAAGAAGGACCTAACAACGCCTGTCATGTGGTAGATAATACCTGCGAGCATATTTTACGATCCTTTGTGAGCACTCAATGATTTTGCTTTGTGACAAAAGCTCAATCTACCCTTGTTGAGGCAAGGAGGGAAATGTATTCATTCATATCACTGGCAAGTCTATCTAGCTGCCAGGGGTGGCTGTAGCCAGGAACTCAAGTGACTGCTCTTATTCTCACTCTGTCCTCAAGGCAAAGCCTCAAGAGTCCAGGTTCACATTCTGCCTACCAGATTAGCGATGGGCACAGAAGAGTGGCTAGTGCTGTGTCTGGCCAAACTTCAAGAAGTACCTGTTGGCCTGGCTATGATACCATCCTTCTCTGAGCCAATGGAATCGCCATCACAGGCTAGGCCTCATCTGTGAATAATGGATGGCTCAACACCTCCACCCCCAAACCAGCAATGTGTCTGCCACACATCTTCAGACATCTCTTCTCTTTCCCAGAGTAAGTCAGCTTCTTAGATGGCACAGCACGGCACAGACATTTTACAGCTCAATTCTGCATTTGCTGATCACCTACTCCGTGGGAGGCGCTGGTCTATTTATCTCTTTCCGCATTCTGTGTGTGTGTGCATGCACGCCAACCCTCAGACACATGGGGAGCCCGCCAGATGCCCAGCCTAATGAGAATCTCGCATAATCAATTATACACATTTCATAACAGCACTAATCCCTTCCTGATGGCTTCAACTAGTCATTGAAGTCTGGGGGAGACAACCTTTGTGAGAAATGTGGACAAAATTATATGTCATGGGTAATTTTACTTACTGAATATTTTCCTGCTTAAGAGTTGAGAAAAAAAAAAAGAAGAAGAAACACAAATGAATGTTTCGGGAAGGGCCTTCCGTGTTAGGCAGGGACTGACGAGAAGAGGCCTGGAGCAGGTTTTCTAGTCACAAATGAGAAAAGCCCTACAGACTGGAGCTCTGGTTTAGCGGAGGGCCAGCACCCCCTCCCACACGGCCGACACGGGTGTAAATCGGATGCATGCCATGGTCCACTCTTCAAGTAATTTTGCTGGGGGCTTGGATTGAATTTGTAGGTGTCTTTTCCTTTTCCAAAAACAGCTTTAGAACACAGGGGAAGACTCCAGGATGTGCTGCTGAGTTGTGGCCTCCACTGGGGCCTGTTTGCCATCTTTAAGTATTTTCATGGGTGATTCTCATTAGAGTCAAGTCATGCCACACATGTGCGTCTCCCTTGCCTCGGGAAGGACCCGGGCCCTGTTGCTCATTATCACTAATGAAAACAGCTTCTTTGTTGATTTCCCGTGGTCAAAGAACCACAATAGAATGTGACGATGGAGTGGTAAAGCATGGGGCTTGTGGACGCCAGTCCTGCGTGGAATCTTCACCTCCTTCCACTTTTCCTTGTATCACCAGAGCACACTGAAAAGCTATATGATGTCGGAGGGTTCCCTTGTTCTCCCGAGTTCAAGTATAAACCCCAGAAGACAGTCACCTCGGTTGTGTATAGTTACGTCTCCAGGATCTAGAACAGTGCCGGGCAGCCCAGAGGCTTGATATCAGTTCAGCGCATGAATGTAGAATATGCATGCCATTTAATATGATTTCTGCCATAATTTTGCCATTAGTTTCATGCTGAGTGAGTTGAATGATGAAGTTGACAGAGATAAGACCAGCACTGAAAGGCTCGCTTTTCTTCCCAGTGTCCCTGCTACTGCCTCTACCCACAGAGGGCTTTGTGTATTTATCTATTTGGATAAATCAAACATCTGTACTTAGGTAAGTGTGGATTCTTCTCTGAAGTTTGGTATGCAAATTCTGTGTGATAAGTTTTCTGCCCTGGCTTTAGATAACCACATCTTCTACAACAGAGTCTGCCTCTAGGAGTAACACAAACATCAAACACACTTTGGGAAAAGCTGCTGTCTCTTCTGTGAATTTAAAAACTCCCAGAGCCGAGCAATGGCTTGTCTTGGCTGTATCAGCTTACTAGCATGGACGAAAAGCCACCATCACCGACTAGGTGACTGTGATTCTTGGTATCTCAGAAAAGTTGTTCCCAAGCCAGTTCCTAAACCAGTTTCTGTGCTAACAGGTAATATGATTACCTGTTACCTGTGGTTCTGCCTCATCTCATGATGAATAACCTGTGGTCTGAAGGTCGGCTCTGTTTTCCTAAAATTCAGGGTCACTTATGAACATATTAGAACTCTATCAACAAGAAAAACTTGGGAAAATAGCTGTTGCGTGGCCGACACAACCAGAAGCACCTGCCAAGGGAAGACAGGGATGGGCAGGAAACATGGGAGAGGTCTTGCTAAGTAGAAGTTCTGGCAAATGTCCATTGAGGACTCTCCATGTACTAGATACTGTAGCAAGAGCAGCTAGGATGTGGGTCAGAGCCTATAGCCTAGTCAGCCTCATGGGTTTGCCCGAGAATAATCTTTACTGAGAGGCCTATGTCAAGCCAGTCCAGGACTTCAAGACCTATACATTTTATGTTTATGTCTTTCCCAGTCAAAGAACATGACTCACCACCAGCAGAAAGAGAAAGCCATTTATCTGAACAGAGGTCTGAGGGTTCTGCTTGGGCAGCAATATCCACTCTGTTTTACAACAATTAATTGGATCTGATTCTTCCAGTGAAGCACTGGTAGCGTTTATTTGAGATAATATCTATAGAAGAAAGCTTTCAATGAGGGTAAAAAAAAACAGTGTATAAAGGGCTGGAGGAGCTTAGGCAGAGATTCAAGAGCAAAGGAACATTTTGTAAGAGAAAGTACAGGAACTGGCTTAGTGCCTTCGGGCCAGGCTGGTAGAGACTTCCCTTGAAGCAGTGGTAACACATGAAGTACAAATTACAGACGATTCAAGGCCTCAGCCCCTCCAAGAAGCAATGTGCTGGCACCATAGCCATTTTGTAGCAGACATTTTGGGCCTCGTGGGCATATCAGATTAAACAGACAGGGTTGTGTTCTGTTATTGTCACTATAGTCAAATGTAATTTGAATAAAATAGAAATACCAAAGGAAAAATAAAATGAATTCCCAGAAAAATAGCCACATCTATTGTTAATGCCCAGTGGGTGAATTATTTTAGTGATTTACTGTTGCCTATATGGATGCAGATATTCACTCACGCAATGGTAATTAATAACATCGTCCACAGACATTTACCTCAACAGATGCAAACAATGGGAATTACCAAGGCTTCTCATCAGTCACAGATCGCCATTTCTCTCTTGATAAAGAAAATGAACTGAATGAGCAAAGACACTGTCACACACACCATCATGTCCATTCTTGAGGGAACTGCCATCGCCCTTTCTAACAGGCTAAAGTGACTGAGTTATCACGTTCTTTATAGGGACGCTATGAAGTGAAACCTCCAACCGAGAGAGAGCGTGGAGCCACCAATGGCCATTTCCTCTCCACGCTTTCCAGGTTTAATTTAGAAGTCACAGGAGCTGAGAATTTGGACTCAAACATCCGACAAATTCTATTTCAGGTGGAGGACACAGATAATAAATTCTACCAAACACTCTGACTTTGCCTAGTGCCAAACCTACAATAGAATGGATTGGAGTAGAGCATGCTCTCCACTGCACAGGACATGCATGTGCAACTTGTGGTGAGAACGAAAACATTAAAGTCTGTGAGTTTTCCAAAACTTTCTGAAGATACCAAAGTTTGTCAAGATCCCCGAATCCTGGTTTGTTAGAATGAAAGCAATGGAAAAAAAAAAAAAAGGGCAAGGGTGTCTTAACAGTGCAGCCCAGAACTAAGACATTTGCCTTGTGAAGACAGGAGGCAGCGATAGGAAGAGGCTGGGAAGCAGGGAACATGGTATGAGCTCCGCCAGCGCTTGATTTTGTCCAGTCTGGCTCACCAGGGAATCTTTACCCTATGGAAAGCTATGCCTGCCACCTAGTAGGTACTAAATAAATATCTGCTGGAGCAGGAAGGAACACTTGATGCTGACCCATTGCCTGGCTCGGCCATCCCTGCACCCTGCTTCTGTGCTTTCTCTTTGCAGCGAGCTTCTCTCTAGCTTTCTTTTTTACCCAGGGTCTCTGGGTCTTCTCTTCCCTCTCCGTATCTTTGCTTTTTAGTTCTGTCTAGCCAATTCATGGGGTTTCTCAGTGAATGTTTGACTTCACTTGGGAATACAAGCTCTTGGTGTCAATACCGTCACCTGGCCCAGACTCCCCAAGCAAGCCTGGTGTTGAAGAAAAAGTCAACTGGAAGGGTTTGGTCTGTACCCTCACACTGAATGAACAGCTAAAAATATTTGACATATACTAAGTGTGAACTGCTTCTTGTTTTTTGTTTTCCTCCCAGAGAAACACTTTCTGAGCCAGAGAGACATTTCTACCTACAGTGGCTCCAGGGCTCCGCAAGACTGAGCAGTCACATTATGTAAAAGTTTCAATGCAAGGAATTAGGATTATTTTTAAGTGGGTGCGCCTCATCCTAGGACTTGAGGACAAGACCAGGATGAGTCTCTTTGCTATAAATATGGATATACTGATTAATCTGCCCTGTAGTGTATTGTTTTGCTTATTAGATAAGTCAAAAGTGTTCCCTATACACATACCCAATATCAGAGATAGACAGACAGAAACGTAGCAGGAGATTTATTATGAGAATGGGTTTACCTGACTATGGAGGCCAGGAAGTCCCATAATAGCCATCTGTTATGGAGGATCAGGGAAGTCAACGGTGTAACTGAGGCTTGTTCAAAGACCTGAGAACCAGGGAAGCTGGTAGCATCAGTGCAAGGCAGAAGGCCTGAGACATTTCAGGGCACTGATATAAGTTCCAGAGTTTGAAAGGGCCAAAAATGTGGAGCTCTTGTGTATGGCTGGAGACTGGGAATCCTGGATCCAGCAGAGGCAGAGACTTCTTTCTATTCGTTCTATTCGGACTCTCCACAGATCGGCCACTGCCCACCTTTGCTGGGAGAAGGTAAGTCACTCAAATGTCAATCTCTTATAGAAACATCCTCACAGATATATCCAGTCTCAGTGCTGTACCAACTCTCTGGATATTCCTTAACTTGCTAAGAAGCACCAACCATTTCACAGCCACAAGAAAAACTTTGAAAATGGAAATGGGTTGTTAGCACTTAAAGAAAAAAATATGTCCCGGAGAAATGGCTGCTGGGGATAAGTCCCAGCTAGGACAGAATCACAGCTGAGCTGGACTGTTGTATTCCTTCTCTTGTGGGCTGTGTGTCCATCTATATTTATCCCTGATTTCTCCTGCATCCGAGTCGAAGGCCCTCGTCATCTCTTGTACGGGCATGCAGTTCTGCCTGTTCTGGTTAGGAGAGTGGATCCTGTGAAGGAAATGACTAAGAGCTGTCTAAGCAGGCTGAGCAGTGGGGCTGGAAGAAAAATAAGCATCAAGAAGACAACGCTGCTCCAGGAATGCGACCCAACTCTCCACTACACAGTGAGGACGCCTTACGGTGCACACTTTCTTGTGAGCGTCCAGTCCTTTGGCACCAAGGAGCCGCTGATACTGACCGTGCCATCTGCTTGAAGGGCTGCGCTGGGACCCAGGTGGGACTGGAAGGCTACTTTGTCTCGCAAGCAATGTCAAGATACACCCTAGATTTGGGGATTGGATTAGGGGAAAGATTGGCCAAGTACACGTTTTCCTGCTAAACCCCATGTCATAGCTTGGTTAGATGAACTTGTGGCTACAGATGGCACCAAGGTCAACAGAGTGTAGACTTTTACCCACCTGGCTATCACAGGGAATGCCTGTTCCTGCCTGGTAAGCTAGGAGTGGTGTGGGTGGGTGGAAATAGCTAAGGAGAATCTGCATAGGTGATTTAACAAGTCACAGCTGAAGACCTTTGTGCCCTCTCTCAGGCACACTCAAATTTTAGAGTCCCTTCACGTGCTCTGAGGACCTTGCTAAGATGCAGACTCTAATTTAGTGGTTTTGGGGTGGGCTTTGAAATGCTATCATTCCAATAAGCTCCAGGCAATGCTGGGTGGCAGGCCACATGTCTTGATAGCAACCTGCCTCAGAATCCCCTTGCATGAGAGAAGAGCAGAGTTAGCTGGGCGGTGTTTCCCACAAGCCGTTACCCAGTCAGCCTGCACACCCAGAATTCATGATTTAACTGGTTTAGGGGTTGATGCATGGGTTGGCATTTCTTTTTTAACTTCGAGATTATTCTAACGTGTCTCTAAGATGCACAACAATGCACTTGGTGGCATTTTCAGTATTAAACTTCAACTTGTAGGCTCTGCCAGAGACACTTGGCCTGGGCCTCGCTGTCTTTCGCCTCCTTGAGCTAGCCGGCTTCTTTAGGGCACAGAGAGAACACACAGGGCGCCTTCTCACTCTCCTTCCCACAGACACATACCTTTCCTCTTCCCTGGCCTCAAGTCTTACCTCAGTCTCTTAGCTGGGAAGCCACTCATTAGAATATTTACAGAAAAACATGGTGGAACCGTCCGCTCCACCACAGACAGATTCCTGCCCACTTCAGTCCCTCCAGGACAAAGGATCTGCTTTCCAGAAACTACCAAGACTCAAAAATCTTAAGCGGACGGGTGGCATGAGGAATGGAGGCTTCTGAGTCTGAGAGAGAGAGAGAGGTACCCCACTACTTGAGCCACCCTGGTCTCAAACCCACCCCCACTTGTGCAGGCCCTCCAGAAGCTGGGAAGCAGGCCAGAGACTGGCTGCTTGCCTGGCTCAGGGAGAGGCTGGCCTCTCTCATTCTATCCTTAGAGAAGTAGAAGTAAGACACGCCATTATTTGGTGCCTAGAGAAGGAGCTCACAGCCTTTGGGTCTGGAAAGTGCTGCTTTTTATTTTCGACTCACTAAGGGATTTACTGCCATCCACTGAAAGTTTTATATTATCACTCTCCACTCATTTTATTCACGATCTTCTATCTCCCAGCCAGAATATTAGAATTCATAAGCCTAGAAACTGAAACAAATTTAAATGAATGAATGAACGTAAACATACGTCATTCAAAGGATGGTCATGGTTTAAGCTCACGCCCTTGCAGAATACCCAGTGACTGTTCATTAAACTGTACAGTGGAGATAAAATAGGAACTAAAATGGTGTGGCTTTTGCTCTCTCACAGCTTATCAGTCTTGATAATTTTGTTTGTTTATCTCACAGCAAATCAGTTAGGGTGAAGCGATGTGTGGAATAGAGCAGAATAGAGCAGACCCATAGGATGAATGCACAGGCCAGTGCTGATGGAGAGAGAGAGAGAGCAAGCACTGGGTAGTCCCACCTCTGGCTCCCTGCTCTGGGATGAGGCCTGTGTGGACAGATAGAGGAGGTGGATGACGGCCCTGGTACCTGTTTCGGTTATTCCAAACACCGGAAAGAGCGTTTCACTCAGAATTGTAAGATTCACCCAAGTTTGACTTCACTCGTTCTTGACGCATGTCCTTGGGATAATCAGTTTGGGGGAAGCACTACTACATATCTGCTTCCACGTTTTAGCCGAGGCTCCCTGAGAAAGAATACTAAGAGCTAATTTTTTTTTTTTTTTTTTGAGTCTTGCAGTCTTTGAAAACATCATTAGTCTGTCTACATCCCACCCACAGAGATGTAAATCATAGCTTAACGGATGGCAGGGGGAATTCAAAATGGTAAAACAAAGAGTAAAATAATTGTTATAAATCTATTACTACATAGAAATGCCAGCAGTAATCCTTTACAGTTCTCAAATCCCGAAAAGGGGGAGGGGGAACTCAGATATTCTAATAGAGAAAGACATAAAATGAGTAAGAAGGAAATCAGAGGAAGCACCAATCAGGCAGAGAATTACAAGGTGAAAAATGTACCACCTCCATTGTTGTAAGGAATTGTCTCATTTTTGCCCAGTTTCTAGCACATTCTGATAGCACGTCTACTCCACCTTTTCTATTGTATATAGATTGCTTCTCCTTCAGGGGAGGCCTTACATCGTCCTCCGTCTCTGTTGTTCTGAAATTTCCCTGCAACAACCTGAGTATTGGTCTTTTGTGTTTACTGTATAGGCCATTTAATCCAGAGACAGGCACCCGTCTGTCAGTTCTGTGAAAGGCTCTTTCCTTATCTCTTTGGATATCGCATCCCCATCTTACCAACCTTTGGTATTTTTTGGAACTCTAATTAGTTATACAGTGAATTGCTTCAGTTGATTATCTTTATATATTTGGGGGGTGTTGGTATTTACTAGCTCATCTTTGGGTTCTACCATCTGGAAGCTTCTATTCAACTCTATTACTGACTTTTAAATTCCAGATATATATAAATCAATTTCCAAGGGCTTTTCCCAATTTTTAAAACTATATACTATTATAGACACGTATTGTTTCTTATCTCTCTGTGAGCATTAATCAGAACACTTTAAAGCTAATGTTTTACTTTGCTCCCAGTCCTGGTGGTTTTATTTACTCTGTGTCATCGCTGTGGTTTTCCGTCTGTTCCTGCTGGTGCCATCACTTTAAAGGTTCAAAGGTTGTTGAAATTTTGGAGGCCACTGAGATGGCTCAGCTGGTAAAGGTGCTTGCTGCCATGCCTGGTGACTTGAGTTCAATCCCCAGGATCCCTGTGGTTGAAGGAGAGAACCAACTCCCACAAGCTGTCCTCTGATCTCCGTACACAAGTCTTGGCATGTGAGCACACGTACTAAATAAATATATATTTTGAAAATAAAATGATAAAACATGAAGGTAAGGATAAAAACATTTGAAAGAAAACTATTAACACAAATGGTGTTGGGAAAACTAGATATCCAAATGCTGACTGGTGAAAGCAGACGTGCAAAAGGTCAACTCCTCTCCATGGAACTGAAACTCAGAAACCACTGGAGAAAAAGAATAAAGAAAACGCTTGAAGATAAAGGACTTTCTGAGTAGAACTCTAGTCACTCAGGGAATAAGGGCAACCATTGGCGAATGAGATCTCATGAAATTAAGTTCTTTTTAGCAGCAGAAACAGTAAACTGAATGAAGAGCCAGCCTGCAGAATGAGAGAAAGCCTTTGCCAGTTATACTTCTGACAGAGGCTTAACAACTAGACTATTAAAAAGAACAGAAACAACTAAAGAAGAGGACAATCTGATTAAAAATATTGGGATAGTGAACTGATCAGACAATTCAAATGTCTAACAAATACTATTTAACTGTTCACCATTCTTTAGCCTCAGGGGAATGCAAATTAAAACTACTTTGAGATTCTATCCCACCCTGGATGAATGGCTATCATGGAGAAAACAAATGCAGGCAAGGGTGTGAGGAAAGCGGAACGTTATTCTATTGGTGGGACAACAACCTGGTACAGTCCTACAGAAACCAGGGTGGAGGTCCCTCAAATTCTAAAAATAGAACTGCCATGTGACCCTGCTCTACCACTTGGCTCTGTCTGAAGACTGCCTCTTGCTCTTTGCTATTTCCCTTCATGGCCATTTCCGTAGTTCATCTCTTCCATGTAAATCCCAACTTGGCACCTGCTTCTCCTCAGAGGATTCACAAAAAACAAAAAACAAAACAAAAATGTACTCATCAAGTAATAAAAGACACAATTAGCTCTCAAATAACCTTTTCATCTAGGGCACCAGTGTTCATCACTGGAGAAAGACATCTTAAGACAAATGTCAATTAAAAAATGAGAAAGAAAAATCTTTGTGTGTGTGGTGTTTAAATTCAAACTAAAGCAAAGAACACTGTGCTCACTTTAACTGAAGACAATCGAGCGTATAGCCATTGAGATCCTGTGTGGCGCTGTGAATCCCTTAAGGACAAACACAAGACAGCACCCTTGTTCTCCTGATATTTAAGAGTCTCTATGCACATCTTCCCAGTGACTTATTCCTGCAATTTTCCATGCAATGTTTTCAAAACACAGTTGACTACGGATCCCTGAAACCAGACGAAGTGACACTCCAGGTAGAGGGAACTGCTGTACATAAAAAGCACAGTGTGGGAATCAGTGTAGAAATTCACTTCTGCAGCCTTAGCAGATGAAAAACTGAGAGCAACATTCTTCCTTCATTCTTTCCTTTGAAAATCTTGTAATCACAGCACTGCTATTTTTCTGGCATTTATAGTTGTGGAAAGAAGTTGAACTCTTGTCTGATTTTGCTCATTTGTGGGTCTTTTTCTGGCTGGATTCACTTATCTTTGTAATTCAAAGTTTTCCTAGAATTTTTTTTAAAGAGTAATTCCTGGCTAAGACAAGAGTTTTGTTTTTATGTGCAAACTCAGGACTTCTTTTCTGCTTTCAAATACACTGTTTCTTCTTCGAGCTGTGGAACATCCCTTTTTCTCTAAGTACTCTAATTCCTTTTTTGTATCCGGGGAAATGCGTGGTCACAGTCAATGCTCTCTATTCCCTGAGTAATAATGCCTTCTGAGTTACCATCGTTTTACAAAGCCTTTTCTTTTTCTTTTCCCGAGACAGGGTTTCTCTGCTGTAACTCTGCTTGGCCTTGAACTCACAGAGATCCGTCTGCCTCTGCCTCCCAGTGCTGGGGTTAAAGGCATGGGCCACATCACCATGCCTTATCCACCAACTTTATCTCACTTAAAAATAGCTTTGTCAAGCTAGGCATTGTGGCACATGCCTTTAATCCCATCACTCAGGAGGCAGAGGCAGAGAGATCTCTGAGAGTTCAAGGCCAGCCTGGTCCGCAGAGTGAGTTCCAGGACAGCCAGAGCTATATAGAAAAACCCTGTCACAAACAACAACAACAGCAATGTAACAATGTTGTAACCATGATATAGTGGCTGCATTGTTAGTAATTCACTTTAGAATGTTCTCCTTTGTGACTTTTTATTCCAGTTTCACCAGGACTGTGTTATATTCAGTGTGTTAACAACTTAATGTTTATTCTTACAATGAGTTGTTTCTATTGCTAGTCCCTGTAAGTCATCAGTTCTAAACATATGAGAATCAACTTGGAATGTAACAAGATTGACTTCCGGGCCCATCCTATGATCAATCAAGCCTAGCTTGAATTCTGCTCAGGCATGCACATGGGATGCACGTTCCATCAGCTTAGCTCTGTGACCAGAAGAGGGACATGTGCAGCATAATTCCCATTCACAAGCCTGGATTATATTAGTTCTGCTGGAAGCAGATAAACTATTAGCCTTATTTCTAAGGCATTAATCTCTAAAATGCTAAACCAATTAAATATATTAAAATCTTGATCTCCTCAAATAAGCAACCTGAGCCTTTTGTTTCTTCCCTGTCTAAGGTCAGGACAAACTTGACCTCAGACAACATCAACAATGCTGTACCACTGTATACCCATTTGTTAAACTTTGTATCTCTGAGCAAAGAACAGAAAAGTAGAAGAGTGTATGGGACCCTCTCCTCTCACAGGTCAGTGAGCAGGTTGGCTTCACGCCATAGACGGGAGTCTAGCTAACTTGTGGATAGGTTTGTATATTATTTTTCCCTTTGATTTGAATCTCTCAGCAACATTAAAAACCCTTCTTGGGCCCTGGATGATACTCAGGATAACCTCTATAGAGACACGATGCCAAAGACTCCAGCATCCTGGTGTCCTTGAGGAAGTGAATTCCAAACCTGAGCTCATCTTCGAGTTGTATCAAGGAGTTGGGCCCTGGATGGCAGAAGAAAAAAAATCTTCCCAGATGAAAAACTGCCATAGAAAGACGAGTTGAGTTGACCAAGATATCAAGCATCAAAGCTTGAACCAACGTTTAAATGAAGTCAGATCATGTCCAGAACTGCTGACCTCTGCAGTCTCTTGATTTTTCTTTTAAATGAAGAATAATTTCAATCAACAAAAGTTTAGGAAGAAGTTATTTTCTTTTGAGTATGCATCAATGGCCATCATATTTTTCCAATTCTCAGTGGTATTGTCTACATGTATAAAACACATATGTTTATCTGCATAGTCATCCATGTGTGTAAACCTGAACTGCCTTCTAAACATCTATGTTTATAGTCAAATACTACGCTCAGCCTTGGGAGAAGCTTCCCTTTGTAGTGAATACAGAGACTCAAAGCGCCTTAAGGTGCTGAGAGTAGAAGACAGTTGAGTGCTCAGCCCAAAAGACATTTATACCATCCCTTCCGAGACTCAGGGAACATCATGGAAGAAAGGACAGAAGAACAGCTGGAAGACAGAGAGAAGGGCTGTGGAACGCCATCCGCTGAGCATAACAGTCATCGTAATCTAGAACCCACAGCAGCTATGGTTGTCTGCACTGGCCTGCGTAAGACTGACCCTGTCAACAATCAGTTATGGATATGGGAGACACTAATGGGGCCCCACCCCTACTTGCTGAACTATTAGCTACTGATAGACTCCGGGAGAGTAGAATACCCACTGGTGAGCCCACCAGATTCCAGTGGATAGTTACTAAGCCATTGTCATAAAGATCACCCTGGTTAAATTCAGTGGGTCACAGAGCAAAAGTCATGAATGTGGGGAAGAGATTTGTGGGAGGAAGGGGAGGGCTGACAGCAGTAGGGGTGCAAGTCATTAGGATATATGTTATACATGTGGGAAAATGTCAAGAAACAAACTTAATTCCCAAAAAAGAGCCAATCTTCAAAGTTCAATTTAAAAACACATTATTATTTTTTCAAATACATCAGTTTCATTGCTTCATTCCGTATCGATGAGCAATGCTGTAAAACACAACGCTGTCCCCTGAAATGTTATTATTTATAAGAAAGAAAAAATATATTCACTAACATGTTTTGAAGGCAATTTCCTTAAGATAAAGTTAGTTTGAAATACTATATGTATCATTAAAATAAGTAACTAATAATAATTGTACTCTCATACCGTCATATAACTGAAACAAATAGTTTCAATATGAATGACAAAGAGGCATCATTTTTGATGAACTGGTAAAAAAATATAAAAGAAAAACAAGGGGAAAGTGTGTGAACAAATAGTTCATAAACCTGAAAAACTACTAATTCAGAACTATATCTAGCTTTACTACTTGTGAAAATGCAAATCAGAAACTTAATGGAACGCTGTTTTGTGCTGACTGACTTAGGAAATGTGTCATACAGAGCAATGTAAAAGATGTGTGAGGCTGGGGCGAAGACTTAGTGAGTAAGAGCTCTTGCTATGCAAACCCGAGGACCTGAGTTCAAATCCCCAGGACCCACATAAAAAGTTAGTTGTGACTGTGTGTATGCCTATAGTCTCAGCTCTGTGGGTAGAGATACAAAGTCAGGAGGATCACTGGGACTTGTTGGTCACCAGGTTTAGTGAAAGACCTGTCTCAAGGGACTAAAGCAGACAGGGATAGAGCTGGCCACTGAGTGACCTCCTCAGTGTACACAACAGATGTACACACCCACACCCATATGTGCATATACCCCACACCACACACACACACACACACACACACACACACACACAAACATTACTCTGATGAGCGATGCCTTGGCAAGGACATAAATTTATGAAGCTCTTACTGCTGCTTGGCCAGGAAGTGTCATCCTGAAGTCACATAACTGAAGTCAGTGTTTTGATGGGGCAATACGCCTTGTCAGACCTCTACACTCACGTTTCTGAACACATCCCTCAGCAGGAGGATTTTGTTTGTGGAAAAAACAGCATCCTATTTCATACATCTACCTCTTTTTCTGAGCCTTTACAGAAACGTCAGGTTGGCAGCTTTGAAAGGCAGCAGGGGTTGCGATTTGGTAGCTAGTGTTTTCAACAGAAATCAAAATTTCATCTGAATAATTTCAAATGGAACAGAGGATGCTTCTTAAAATGAGAGTAAGATGATGAACTCTCCTCCCTCTTGCTCACAGTTCTGTTCCAGTTTCTACGTGGTTTCAGCATACTCCTCTTGGCTCTTACTTTCCCATTCTTTGGGTGGATCACAAAGGAACTCTTTCCCCCCCACCCCAACTCTTCCTTTCTAACCAGGATGTGCTTGGGAGAAAATGGCCTGCTCTACATCCTAGCAACTTGAAACCCTTTGCAGGGCTCTCTCTTGGCCTCAGGAACTTATTTCAATCCATCTCAGCAGTGTGCCTTTCTTTCTCAGGTAGATGCAAGAGCTGCTGCTTCCTGTTCCTTTTCTTTCTACCCGCACACTTCTCCAGTTACTCCCCTTCTCTTTCGCATCCCTCCTGGCTCCTCATCCAGCTGTCATCAGTTAGCACATATTTTATACTTATGTTACTTGGTTATCATGTATATCCATTATATCTGTTCTATTTCCAAGACCTTCTGCACAATCCTCTGACCAGAGGGGCCTATCTTCCATTTCCTTTGTAGCTTCCCACGGTGTGTTATGTGCCCACACATGGAGGCCCCTCAAACTGAGGTGATTAGTTGTTTCCTTTTGCATGTACACCCCAACTATAATGACAGATTTCCTCCTCTCTACAATTTCTCTCTGTTTCTTAATAACTTCTCATTTCTCCCCCAATTAACTTCAATTCTACAAGGTTCAGGACGGGGTTTTGGTACAACAAGCCAGAAAATCCCTACCCTTCTCCACTTATACCCACAGCCCTGTAACGTTATACAAGGCATTTACTGTCAGCAAGCTGTGGATTCTAACACATCTTTGCAAGAGGATAAAGATAATGACTTTCCCATATAGTTCCTGATCGCTGCTGCAAATGGTCAGCTCATTTTGTTTCTAGCTCTGCTGAGGCTCATTTGTGTTTTTTTGTTTTGTTATTGTTACTGAATACTCTCTTGCCCCTGGTCCACTACAGTTCATACTGACTGAGATGCCTTCCTGCCTTGACAGTAGGTGAGCCAAGAAGCCTTGACAAACAGGAAAGCCTTCGCCTGACACAAGTCACAGGCAATACTTTTTATAAGGTGTCTGTGGGTTCTTCTGAGCACACTAGTTCATAGGATGGAAAGGACCTCCCAAATGCCACAGGAAGAGTCCTTCTATATTAGAAGAACTGAAGCACAAGAGTCAAGCTCACATCCTTATGTTCCCTGCTGAGAACCAAACTCTCAAATTGGCTATGGTATTGCAGCCCAACACAGTCATACAATACCCTTTACTGCTGCCATTTCATTCCACAACATTGTGTACTTAGCCTTTATCCTAGAGTAGCCCAGTGGTGTCAGATTCCTTCCAGTAACAGCACTGACTTTTCCAATGCCTGACTCCAAATGAATCATATATGGTCTTATTTCTGAAATGGACATCAATTGATGTTAGGCGTGGGATTCGTATAATAGCTAAGATGTTTATGAGCACCGTGCCAGGGTAACTGTCTTCTCTCAAGCCACACCATCCTCTCCAATGAGGATCAGGTTGCAATTGTAGGTCTCAGCTGCTAGCTGAAACCCTGTTAGCTTCTAGATATTTAAGTCTAAATCTTAGCATAGTGCCTGTACAAAGCAGGTACTTCATAAACATTTGTGGGCAAAAACACATAAGCCTCAGAAGGGACTAGATGGGAAATGATTATTTTTAAATCTCAGCATGAAGTGCATGAAGAGACTGACTCTCTCCTCTAGACAGTGAGGGACCAGTTTCTTTATTCTCAAGTGTGAGTTGGACTGGGACACAAAGAGGGTTCCAATTGCTAAGTAATCTTGTTAACTTGATTCTCCTCTTGTAGTTCAATGCCAGCTCCAATTGGCAGTTCCTAGAAGTTCCCAGCAAGGAAATCTCCTGATGGTGGTAATTACCATTTACAGCTCTGGGGACAGCAGACTCACCTGTAAAGTCTTTTTTGTGTGTATCTTTTACACTCTTGAAGATACTCTGAGCATGCCCCTGCCCCATACACACCCCATTCCTACAGAGCAGTTTCACATCAGAGCACTGGGGTTTTGAGTAACTCCCATCTGTTGCTGTTCCAAGTCCTCTGCTGAAGCTCAAAGTGTGGTCCGCAGATTGGCAGCGGTAGAATCATTTGGGAGCTTGTTAGAAATGGAGGATCTTGGACTGCACCCCAGACCTACTGAAACAGAATCTGCATTTTAACAAGATCCCAGGTGCTTCTTACACACAGTAATGTTTAGAAACATTTCCCCACTACAGTTCTTAGTGAACAGAACATGAGGTTGGCCAAATTCTTTGTTTTGGAAGAAGGTGCCAGGTGACGGTGACACACCTGACCCACATTTTAAATAATGGAGCTTTAGATTCCTTCAAGAAAGTATGTATCACCCCACTGACTACCACTGCTACTACCAGTGGCTGCGTCCAGGCACCAAGACTGATGATAGCCCTTTCATCCAAGGCACATTACTAGTCTAGTGTGATCTATAAACCAGGAGAACTTGGGCCATTGTGACAGTACCAATGCCCTGGCCCATGCTCAAGAGTGTCTGGTTTGAATGACGTGGAAGGGACCCAAGCTTTGGAACTGTGTTGGAATGTCCCTAGGTTGTTCTAAAGGGTGGAGAATTCTGAGTTAGGTTTAGCACTTCAAATTCCTGTGCTCCCTGCCTCTCTGCCTGCCAGCACAATCTCTTATCTCTCCTGCAGGCCTAATCTCTTGCATCTGGAAGACTTAAAATTCCTCATTCCCCTCCAATGTCTACTGCACCCCAATCCCTGCCCAGCAAACACCAGAACATGTGTGTAAATCAAACTCAGCTGCCCCTGGATAAATAGTATAACGAAATACTCTAACAGGTGATTCCCCTTAGTCGGGTTTGCTAAGGAACTAATTATGAAAGGTGCCATTGTTTAAAACCCAGTACCAAATGTGCACAGCTCCACAAGGCACAGCAGAAACCTTGATAAGACCTTCCTCCTTCGCACACATACCCTAGGAGAAAACCCGAAGACCCAGCTTTCTTATGTTCCTCTCTGTTTTCTGAGTCTCTCTCCCGATCTTCTATGAATCAGTTTCTTTCCTATGTCACTTCCTTGTCTTTGATGCCCTTCTGGTGTTTATCTGAAGGTAGGGCAGGAGTTCTCCCGTTCCTTTCTTCGTGGGTCTGACAGTGCTGGAGACAAAGGGACATGGTCGCTTCACTTCCTTTTTTCTTCCAAGCCCTGAAGCGGTTGAGCCTAGAGAAAGGAGGCCTAGAGCTCGGGACAAGAACGCTGGCTGTTATTAACCAAACCGATCTGGAAAGCACAGCTCCTCACTTCTCAAAAGCCCAACCTGACATTTTTCTACCCAAACGGCAGGGCCCGACCTCTGCTGAGGCAAAGCCCAGTCCTAGGAAACTTCCAGAGAACAGAAAGACTCCTCTTGAGACAAGGGCTTCTCCGAGGGCGTGGAGGGGCTGAACATACCCATTATGTCCCCACCCCAAACTCACCAACCAGGCAAGCAGAATAAAAAGAGACTCAACATGCTGCCAAAATGTTCCATAGAAAGCCAAGATGGAAACCACCAGACCAAGCGTCCATGGTGCACGCATCCTGCTTCAGTCAGGATGAGTACGGGTGGCCCATCTTGATTGGTGCTTGAAGAATCAACAATGATGCAATCTGCCAATCAGGTTCCCGTGGGGTCTCCAACCTGATGGTGATCTTGCCAATAACTATGGGTTTGGTAAGGGGTCCTCTGATTCCTAGCTGCAGTGAAATTGGGGAGTGTTAAAAATATATGCATGTATGTATGAGTATGTATGTGTATGTATGTGTATGTACGTGTACTCACACGCGTAGCCAGTAGCGTTATGTGTGAGCCAATGAGAACTCGAAGCTGCTGTAACCGAAAAAAAGTAGAAGCTTGGTGCCAAGAGATTTTTCCAGTAAAATTGCTTGGCTGGGAAGGTGGGGGTGCGTGGGAAGGGCATAGAAAATACAATGGTCATCAGAAGAAGGGACAGACTTCACTGGAGAAGCCTGAGAAGTCTAATTCCAGAGAAACAATGCAAATGAGAGTCTCTAGCCTTTCCTGACTGGAAATGTGGCTGCGGGGAGGAAGCAGAGCAGTGGGGTGGAGGGGGGGCAGGGCTGGGGAGGCTCGGGTGCAGGGTAGACACATTGCTGACATGTAGCCAAGACCCAGTTAATGGGAGTTGCTTTTTCTTTTCACATTTATTCTTCTAAGCTGGGGGTGTCTCCCAGGCACCACACATGCAATTATTGTTGGGTTTCTGTCTCTGGTTTGGGCTTCTCTGTGGAAAATTAGCAAAAGTAAAGCGATTTGTTTGTTTGTTTGTTTGTTTGTTTTCGTTTTAAAATTATTCAAGTGATTTCCTAGAAGCAGTCTGAAAGTCAATAGTAGTTTCCCAAGAATTCCAGAAGGAGGAAGAGGGGGCGCGCAGACAGGGAGGAGGAGGAGGAGGAAGTAGAAAGCCAATATAAGGAGAAGTGAGGGGGAAATGAAGGCTGAACCAGACAGGATGGGTCACATTTGTAATCTCACATTCCAAGAGATAGAGGCAAATTGAAAGTGAGTTCAAATCTGGCCTGAACTAACAAGGGCCAGGGACATAACTTAGTGGAACACTTACCTCACATGCTCAAGAACCTGGGTTCTAGCCCCACAGTGGGGGCGAGGGAGACTAAGCGACTATTATATATAATTAATCACAGAAGACTTTACTGTTTTCATTACTAAGCAGATCTGAAAGCCCATGCTAATTTATATAGCTACAGGCAGTCAGGGATGGAGTAGAGGAATTGAAACCTGCCTGATCCTCTGTCATAAACAGACCCTGTGTTCAGGCTTATGTTGTTTGTTTTCTTTTCTTTTATCTCTCTGAACAAAAATACTTAAATTTGAAATGGGTACTTTTTACAGCACAAAACTTGCATCATATGTTCAAAAGCTGTGGCAAAATTACTTCTTGGCAGGATCCTCGCAGTCTTAGAAAAGTCAGTCCCTGATGATGTCCTCAGTGGAGGATGAGTCTCAGACCTCCATCTGCTACATGCCGTCAATCTGCTGACTCATTTTGGACTTGGCACCGGGAATCGGGACCAGGTCTTGGAAAGGTGTGAGGCCACTCAAGGGCGGGTGCTTACGGCTCCTGAGTGAGGGACTGCCCAGCTGTCACCAGTGCAGCCAGGTCTCCATTTTCCAGACATGATGGGTGTGCAAAACTAACCCCACCAAACACGTCCGGACACTCAGCAGTTCATGGCTTGGCTATCTAGAGCTCTATTTCCTGTATTGTAAAGTACACTTTTCCAAGCTTCTCATTAGAAGGAGATAAAAGCACGTTTAAATGAAGTGGATAGCGCATGTAAACTGAATTGACTTCATCTGCTCTTCATAAAGCTGAAAATCAGGGGCTGGAAAGATAGATGGCTGTGGTTAAGAAGACTTTCTCTTCTTCCAGGGAACTAGAGTTCAGTTCCCAGCAACCACATCAGCAGCTGACCATTATCTATCTGTTAGTCTAGCTCCGTGGAATCCAACACCGTATTCTGGCTTCCGAGGTACCCACACTCTCATGTATGCACACACTCACATACACACATATAAATAAAAATTAAATCTTTAAAAATACCCGTAGGGGGCTATACAGATGAGGACCTGGGTTCAGTTCTCAGCACCCACACGGTAGCTCACAACTGTTTGTAACTCATGCATGTGGTACACAGATACGTGTATAGACAAAACACCAATACACATAAATAATCTTTTAAAAAAATATCCTTTGTCTTAGTTAGAGTTAATATTGCTGAGATGAAACACCACAATCAAAAGCAACTTGTGGAAGAAAGTGTTTTTTTGGGTTACATGATCTGAATCACAGTCCACTGAAGAAAGACAAGACAAGAGCTTTAACAGGGAGGGAACCTGGAGGCACGAGAAGATGCAGAGGCCATGAAAGGGTGCTGCTTACTGGATTGCTCAGCCTGCTTTCTTACGGTGCCCAGGGCCACCATCCCAGGCTGGAACCACCCACAATGGATTGCACCTGCTCATATCACTACATAAAGAAAATGCCCTACAGGCTTCTCTATAGCCAGATCCTATGGAGACAATTTCTCATTGAGGTTCCCTCCCCTCAAATGTTTATAGATGTTCTCAAGTTGACATAAAACTAGCCAGGACATCCTAAACCAGAAGCCTAAAAGGACTCCAAATACAAACCAACACAATACCATCCTCTGGGGACATGGACCCACATCGGCATACAACCCATTCTTGAGCAGGTCTGAAATTTCCCAGATTTACTGAGACCCACTCAAAGTACTGCCACTAGTCAAAAAATAATAAAAATTTCTCTAGGTAAATGAGTAACATCAAAGAAAAATGAAACTTTTTGTGAGCCGGGAAGACAATATATTTAAAAATATTTCTTAATTTTTTAATGATTTATTCATTTTTATTTATGTCTGTATGAGGATGTCCGATCCTCTAGGGTTACAGACAGTTGTGAGCTGCCATGTGGGTGCTGGGAATTAAAACTGAGTCCTCTGGAAGAGCAGCCAGGGCTCCTAATCGCTGAGGCATCTCTCCAGCCCTCCCGCCAGACAATATTTAAGTATATGTGAAAGCAGAAGTCACTCAGCTTTTCTCTTCCATGGATACCATTTGGACTGAGAACAGTGAATGCATCATGTTCTGTTTTTATAAACACTTTGCTACATCTGAAATACATGTACAGGGAGAAATAGAGCAAGTCAGTGAGAGCAGGAGGGAATGGGGAGAATTTACTATGAATTCCACCAAGTTGTCTTTAGTTAATTGAAGATTTGTGGAATCGGTCACATTTGACAAGTTGCTTAGGCAGTGCGCTTATTTCACTAAACATGATTGTTTTGTTAATATATGAAATGACATGCTTAGCCTTGTGACTAACCTATGTCCATTGCTAGGTAGGGGTCCAAGGCACAGCTAGGGGCCAAGCAAGCAAGCCCATATGCATAAGGACTGGGGAATGCAGGGACTGGCCTCAGTCAGAAAGTCTCAGCTGTAGAGGAAGGATACTGGACCACTTGACTTTAGCCTTCTTCCTGTGTGTTTTGGCTCCCTTTCGGAAGCAACAGAGAGCTGCCTACGGGGCAGGCTTCTATCATTGTGACTTCCTGTAGCATCACTCCCCTTCTTAGGATTCTGGTGGACTGCCCTGGCTACTGAGATTGGTCCAGTGATGGTCATATCTTCTCTTAGGGCTTCCCAGTGAAAGAGTTCTGAATTCTTCGGCTGTGAAGCTTAAGACATGTACCCAGGGCTGGTGATAGATGTCCCTATTTCCAGGCTCGAGAGGACAAGTCTTGGGGAATAAAGTTAACGCAAAGAAAGAAATAAAAAGGAAGAGGAGGAAGAGAGGGCAGCTCTTTCCCTTAGCTTGGTTGTAGTAATCAATAAATACCTCTTCCTTAGGTTAATTTAGTTTCATAATTAAACATCAGGATTCTCTTCCATTCTCTAAAATGTTGTGGGTGGGAGCTTCCCTGAGAAGACTCACAATTATCTCCTTGCCCTGGACGTGGGGAAAGATAAAATAGAAAACTTATCATAGAAACCAGAATAGTTCTGAAAGTAAAAGAAGTGTGACGAATAGTTGCATGAGGAGAAGCCAAGGCGCATGTTTGCAGCCACTGTATTAGTTACTTTTCTGTCGCTGTGATAAAAATTCTGTGACCAAAAAGCAACTTCCAGAAATAGGAGTTGGGAGGTTTTTTTGGGTTTTTTTTTTGGCTTAGATTCCAGAAGGTGAGTCCATAATGGTGAGGCAGCCATGACAACCAGCAGGAAACAGGCTGATCACATTTCATCACACAGGAAGCTGAAGAGAGAACTGGAAATGAGTAAGGCTAGAAACTCTCAAAGCTGGCCCCCAGGGATGTACTCCCTCCAGGAAGGCTTCATATCCTAAAAACTCTGTAATCTCCCCAAACAGCGTCACCAACCAGGGAGCAAGTGTTCAAGTATGGGAACCTACGAGAGATATTTCTTATTCAAAGTACTACAGTCACTCTTAGAAAGAAAGAAAGAGAGAGAGAGAGAGAGAGAGAGAGAGAGAGAGGAAGGAAGGAAGGAAGGAAGGAAGGAAGGAAGGAAGGAAGGAAGGAAGGAAAAGAAAAAAGAAAGAAAGAAAGAAAGAAAGAAAGAAAGAAAGAAAGAAAGAAAGAAAGAAAGAAAGAAAGAAAGAAAGAAAGAAAGAAGAAAGAGAGAAAAAGAAAACTAGTTTTTTGGTGTATATTTTGTGTCTATGAAAATTGCCAGAGGCCATCACATTTTGTGGTTTCTAGGGCTCTTGATAAGCAGTATTGTATCCAGCTGGAGTGGACCACTTCTGAGCACAGATGAACAGTGTTCAGCTGTTGTTAGCATGCTCTGTGTCCTAAGCTGAGGAGACTTAGGGACATTCAAGTTATATCTAGTAAAACCAGAAAAGTCTGGCTTGTTCTCTTCTGGAATAGACACAGACTGCTCAGGATGTAGACCATGCTCCTTTCTTTTAGAAAGCATTTCTGATGGTCAGGGTACGCCTCCTGACCACCCCCATGCCAGCCACCATGCCAGCCACCTTTGTAGGATGGGGTGCTGATTCTTTGTCCACAAGTCATGAAGTCACTGTAGACACAGAGCCAAGTGAGGTCAATCAGGTGTTTCTTCCAAAGAATTCAAACTAATTGCTGGCTAATCCTCAGTAGTTGGGAAGATGCTGTATTGATTCAGGAGCCATAGGAAGCCATATTGAGCAACTTGGCCAAAAAAAAATCAAAGAAAGCTTGTCTTCAGTGAGAGAGAATAGCACATGTCCGGAAACTGGATGCAGAATTTGTTACCAAGTTGCAGTCATGGCTCCCAGGCATGGTCCTTCAGGCCAGGCCATATTCCTGCTTTAGGGTCCATGAGATGCTCCCATCCTTATCCACCCCAGCACCCCTGCACAATCCTTATACCCCCCTCGAACCCTTACACACATTCTGCTGCTGCTAGCTCAAATTAATTCTTATTTCTCTCATCCAAAAGTATCTGAACTAATACCAGGAAATATCTTCTTGATGATTAGAGATCAGATATTCCCTCAACAATTTTGGGGCCAAACAATTCCCTTTCTGTATCTTACTTTCAAATCCAAATATGGATTTGTCCCTTCCCTAACTAAAGGTGCACACCCTTTAGAAGAGGAGGGGATGGTCCCCACACTATGAAGTCACATGGGATCCACATGGAATTAATTGGGACAGAAGACAGATAAACATTCCCTTTCTGTATTCTACAACTTAGTGCCAGTATAAGAAACTGGGATGTCAAGAATGATTTACCTCATTTGTTCAGTCCATTTTTTCCTAACATAGACAATTCATAAAATACAACAATTCATGAACTTTCAACTGAACCTTTTGCAGACTGCTTCTGGGAAAACTAGGAAATAAATAAAAGTTGTTGATTTTCTGCAGCTCTTCTTTCTGTGTATTTCTCCCTATGTGGCCTCCACCATGCTTCTACCCATCTCTCCCAAAGGACAGTCCCTGACAAACTAAAGTTCAGTGAAATGTTAGTGACTATTCGTTACTCCAATTACTTGTGTTTGCATTTTTTTATAAGTGTGGAGAGGGCACTGTGAATGCAAAGAAATGACTCTCTAATGCCAGCTCTTGGACTCCAACGAGGCTTGGTAGAGGAATTCCTGGAGATAGTCTAATTGTTCTGAATGTTCTCGAGTTACAAGTGAAGTCTAAAACTTTGGTAAAGAAGGAGAATTATAGAATAGGGGAGACACCATTCAGGTGCCTTTTGCTATTATACAAGGTTTTTAGGTTTGAACTCCTGCCAGAAGCTAGCGATAGAAGAAGGGTAACTCTGTGTGTGTGTGTGTGTGTCTGTGTGTGTGTGTGTGTGTGTGTGTCTGTGTGTGTGTGTGTGTGTGTGTGTGTCTGTGTGTGTTGGGGACAGCTAAAAGGTGTTTGAGTTGGGGAAGTAGAAGAGACACACTCTTCTTCTATTGTATAAGTGCCTATACTAGAAAGTCATGTTGGCCAGAGCCAGTCAGGAAAGCCTACCATTGCTCTGCAAGTCTCAACTCCCTCTTCCACAGCAGAAGAGATGGGCTCCTCTGGCTGGCTGGGCAGCCAATAAACAGCTGTCCTTCCGCCAATGCAGGCTGTCTAGCAGGTGTAACCGAGCCACATTCAATGAGTCACTGAACCCACAAGGAATAGACCTAGAGATACCCACCCACCTTTAGCATAGGTTCAAAGATGAACCTGTAATCAGACCCAGGAGAATAACACTGACTGGTGTGGTGAAGCCTTCTCTACCTCTTGGGAGGGACTCCAGGCAACAAAAAGTCCTCCCAGGATAAACTTGATTTAACTGAGTGCTTGTGTTGGCCATTAATGCAAGGACCAAGGCAACCATACATTTCACTTCCACTTGGACCTGAACAGGGCCTTCTGTTTGCTCAGTGAAATTGGTCTTGGGGAAAGGTTATAGGCTGCAATGTATGGCTATGGACAGCTTGTGTGGAAAGGGCATAGGAATATCAAGATTATTTCATGGGTAGGAGCCAAAGGCCATATATATATGTGTGTGTGTGTGTGTGTGTGTGTGTGTGTGTGTGTGTGTGTGTATGTATATGTATATGTATATGTATATGTATATGTATATGTATATGTATATGTATATGTATAAAAGAGTGTTGTAACTATGGAAAATTATACAAATCAAAATTAGAATTACTATGTGGTCCAGCAATTCCATTCCATGTATATAACCCTCCATATTTCATGGTGGCATTGTTTACAGTAGCCAAGAGGTAGAAACAGCTCACACCAAGATGAATGAATGAATAAAACAGTGTGTACACACAGCAGAATAGTATTCCTCATTAAAAAGACATCTTCTTTCACGTTACAACAAAGATGAGTTTTGAGAATATTGTGCTAAGTGAAAACAACGTTACAGGAAAACAGGCACTGCATGAGGCATTTAAGGTCTCCCTCTCCCTGGTGTTTAGGATGAAACCCAGGGCCTCACACATGGAAGGCAAGGGGTCTATCACTCCACCACAATCTGGTCCTGTATGAATTCCATAAAATAGTCAAAACCATAGAAATGGGACTAATGGTGACCAGGGCTGAAGACAGGGCTGTCATGAACAGTTTTTGTTCTTTGTGTAGAAGCTCTGTGTGTATAGAGTTGGAGTTTTGCAAGACACAAAATCTTCTAGAAATCACTGTGCGTCAGTGTGGAAACAGCTGGTCCTACTGGCCTGTAGTTTCAACGTCGTTACAATGGTCAGTTTGGTGTTATGCCCTTGAAAACTGCAATTAAAAAGAACAACTCACACAGGTGATCTACACGGAACAAGCAGTTTCCTCCTCCTGAGAAGAGCTGGAGATACATCACCTAGAAGCCGTGTTCCTGGGAGGGTAGTTATCGAGAGAGAAGGTAGGGCAGGTCTCTGCCTGATGTGGGAAAGTTAACACAGTTACCAAATGCGGACTGACTCCTGGCTGTTTCTCTTTCAGGAGCAGCCCCATAAGGCACCCCATATTCTTGGGCCTTGTCCTGCGCTCCCTGGGAAGTAAACAGCTGGGAGGCTCCCTATTCTGGGAAAAAAGCTAATCAAATGATCCAACCGCTCTGCTTCTCGTTTGGAACCCCGAAAGAGGTACCAGGAAATACAATTTTGGCTGAGAGAAACGTGGCTACGAATAAAGGAAGCTGTCACAGACAACCGCTCTCTCGCTCGGGTTCAATCCAGCCCCTTAGCCTTTGTACAAGGGCCCACAGCAGGTATCAGCCAGGGGGCTGGAGTCAGACCAGGCTCAGGGAACACAGTCATCCAGCCTTCCGCCTCTGCATTTTGGAAGAGAAACTGTCTTCTATCTTTGTCCTATTATTTAGTGTTTGGGAAAGGACCCAATTAGCTAGGAGACAGGGAGCTTGGAATTTCTGCGAAGGTGGGCTGGGGCACTAGGAGACAGTTATGAAGTTTGTAACTCTAAGCCCCTCAGACAGTTTTCTAACCCCAGGAGACACTCTTGGCTGAGAGGGGAAGGACGAGTAGGACTTCAGAGAGATCTGCTTCGCCCTCAGTGGGAAGCAGCGTTCCTGTGACCCGATTCCAATCATTGCTAATGAACCGTTTCAGAACAACTGAAGTTACTGGAGTCACCCATAATTGCATACGTTTTCTTTTCTCCCTCTCTCTCGATTTTCACTCAAGACTCTTAAGTCTCCACCCACGAAGCCCCATTTTTAGTAACACATCGGATCCTGCCAATATCCTGGGGCTGAGTTTGCCTTTCCACTTCTAGGAATTTCCACGGATGTTGTGAGTGTGTGTGACCGTCGAAGAGTCTGAAAAGCCTAAAGGCTGGGAAGGTCAAAGATCTCTCTCTCTCTCTCTCTCTCTCTCTCTCTCTCTCTCTCTCTCTCTCTCTCTCTCTCTCTCCCCTAAGCACCCAAGGTGAGCTGCCCCATCCTCTTCCAAACAAGGTCCCCAGGTCACCTCAGCCACAAGGTGATCTGGTGCCAGAATTGTTTTTAATCACTCTAACCAGTCCCCAGGGCCACATCAGTACAACATCCAAGAAGGCAGGCCAGCGTTTGGAACTATAAACCCCCATGGGAGGACGGCAGGGCTCTGTGATGATGTGGTTTATGGAGTCTCATTTTTAAAAATCTGACATACTTACAATGAAAGATGCTGTGAAGAAACAACTGGACTCACCCCAAATCCTTTGCTATTTATGCCTTGGATGGCACTAAGGTTATATCAGAACACAGCCACAAGGGGAAGAGGCTTTGAACAACTAAATGCATTTCACCCCAAAGTGAATCTGCACTTAACCGTTGGAAAAATAGAGCAAACTCGTTCTTGCCTAGTGTTTAAAGAAACCGGGATGAGGGTAACAAATACAAACAGCCCTATGCCCTAATTGGAGGCTCCCCTCAGGCTTTGTAGTGCCTGCCATACCAAGCCCTACTTTCTGTTATACCTTCCCATGGTTACTGGTCCACATTCAGAAGTGTGGGTGCTCTTCCTTTCAGCCACTATTTTCTGCAGAAAGCCAGCCAGGGAGGCACGTTGAACTAAGCCTCATTTAATATGGCTGACTTTACTGGGTGCTTGTGGCCCAGGACCTCAGTATTTGCAGCTCTTAAATGCCATCTCAAATCCATTACAACTTGCAGGTGAAGCTAATAAAACCACTCAAAGATCAAGCCAGTTGAGTGGGCCAGAACCAAACCTGGCAGCCCCTTCACAGGTATGATTCTGTAATTAGGACACATATTTGAGGGGACCACCCCTCAGTTTCTGGCTACTCTTTTCTCAACACTCTGCTGAGAGGTTCGCAGAGCTCCCAAGGCCAGGATCGCGGCTCAGTCAATAGCATCACATGTGAGGCTGGTCTTGCTGCCACAAATCCATCTGTAGTTGAGAGACGGGCTGAAATGAGCCAATGATTTGCCCAATTTTCCATGGCCGCGTTTATAGATGCAACACGAAATCTGCTCTCAGATCTCTTGGGAACTTTCAAATCAAAGACTGCAGAGTTCAAAAGTCCTTGAGAAAGCCATCTGGGAACTTTTGTGTGCTGACAAGTTTGTCCTCAAATCTCACAAACACACTTGCAGATGACAAGCAGACATCACCGGCTTCTGGGAAAATGCAGGACCACACCACGGCCTGACGAAAAGCCACAGGCTCTTCCTGAAGGTCATAGATCTCATACGAAGGCAAGAATACCTGCACCCACCCCAACCACGTGATCTACTGCTTTCATGAGAACTAGCTTAAACCTCCCTGATGATGGCCCAGGGATATGCTGGCTAACAAGGAAGAGAAATACGTAACAAATCCGAAGTAGCCACCATCTGCAAAGTACACACACACACTGTGTTGTTGCACTTTTAGCCTATTCTGTCGAACGGATCTCCAGGATCATTTTATGAGGTCACTGTCGTTACAGAATCTTACAGATTCCAACACTCGTATTGAGGGAAGCAACGTGTCCTAAGACGTAAAGCCTTGAAGTGACATACCTGGATTCAGAACTGTGTAGAGTTAGACGGTGCATACAGGCAGTTTGATCTAGAGTGAATAATACGTGGGACAGTAGCACCTGGTAATTAGAGTCAAGCTTAAAATTTCCAATTACCTAATAACGCTGTAGCCATTGCAATGTCACAGTGCACTTCATCCACATATCTGTAACACTAGTGTCAACAGCTCACAGCGCTGCTGGCCATTTAAAAGAACAGTAACGCAATTACACATGCAGTGTGCATGCAGTACTTGTTAGCAAATGGCTACGCTCCTGGCTTATCTATTTCCTGTACCGGATGATTTGCTGCTACTTTAGAGCCCTTCGCTTCTCCTTATTGGAAAACGGTGTCACTGTCATGCAGAAGGCCGCGTTAGGGCAGCAGTGGCCACATGTATCTTGCGTTTATAATAGCTGTGTGATAGTCGAGTGAAGCCAGTGACGCATTTCCCAGCACATCCCTGGCGTTAGGCAGCGCACATCTGCAGTTCTGCCTCGCCCACGCTATTGCCCCAACAACACGCATGTGCTGTCCTTCATGTTCCGCAGTGTTGCCCCTGGATGCATCTCACACTGTTTTCAATAGAGACAAGTGTCACTCAGCCCTGCGTCTCTTTGTGAAGACCACCCTGCCTTCTCTAGCCTTCTGCGCACACCCTTTTCTCAGTAAGCCAGATATTTTATGCAGACCCTCAGGACTGCATTAATCTGATTCTAATTGCAATTGTTTTTATGCCCGCCTGTCTCCTGTGGAAGACAGAATGTCTTGAGAAGATTCATGTGTGTGTGGCTTGTCCCTAGGACTGACATAAGTTTTAGTTTGGCTAACCTTTAAGGAATAGTGCCGATGGACAAATGGCTAGATCCCTAAGAAATCTCATATTTTAAACAGTGGCAAATATATTAGATATAACCACACAAAGCAGGATTTTTTAAATATCAAAAGATGGGCAGTATTATGTATTCTACCTAATAAATCCATTATAGGGACAGTTCAGAAACGAGGCTGCTTTTCAAACAGATGTATTATACAGCACAGGTGTTTTTAAAATAGGGTCTTAAGCTGGGTGGTGGTAGTGCACGCCCAGCACTTGGAAGGCAGAGGCAGGTGGATTGCTGTGAGTGTTCAAGGCCAGCCTGGTCTACTGAGTGAATTCCAGGACTGCCAGAGTTACAACAGAGAAACCCTGTCTGAAAATAATAATTATTATTATTATAACAAATAATAATAATAATAAATAAATATGGTCTTGTATAGTTTAGGATGATCTTGAACTTCTGATCCTCCTGCCTCTGGCTCCCAAGTGTTGGGATTAGAGGTTCACACCACCACACTTGGTCTGTGCAGTGCTGGCAATTAAACCAAGGGCTTCAGGTGTGCTAGACAAGCACCCTACCGACTGAGCTAGAGCCACAATGCAAACTTCAAGCGTATAAATGAATTATTTAAATCCCAGTTGTCATATCCTGTAGAGGATCCCACTTTCTATATAGTTCTGAAACATGAAGTCCTGAACATTCATTCAGAATTGGTTGTTCTTTGGAAGTCCACTCACTACCTAATGCATTCATAAGACAGCTAGCATGCTTGGAAGAGCAGATCCTGTGATGGTTGAGAATGAGGTTACATGCCTTCACCTTGGGCAGTACGCTTCTCTATTCCCTCCTCATCTGTAGGAGCAGTGTCAGAGGGTTACTGTACATAAAGTGAGATGAATCGTGGTGTTTAGAATAATGTTCAGGATACATGGGGGTTTGGCGAGAGTTAGCGGTCTTATTACTACGTTAGGATTTGGTCTCTATGGCATATAGTTTTGGAAGGAAGCAAGGGAGTATAGAAGTAGTGAATGAGAAAAACTACAGAAGTTCTCACCACTGAGGTTGTGTTCCGACCTGGATATCCCCTGGACAGACTATAAATTGGGGCATTTCCCCCCACAGAAAATGAAGCATATTGAGAGTGAGGGAATTTTGCAGTTCTGGGGAATCTGAAGCCTTGTCCTTTATTTCTCCATGTGGCATCCCAGCACTTAGATTCCTGCTGGCACCCTTTACAGCTTCATGCTCTCTTGTACAAATCCAAGTCCAGCTGTGGTGGTGTTTGAAAATAATCAAACTGGCGTCACCAGTCCCTTCTTCCTTTCTTTCTCCCCCAAAGTTTCTTACTTTCAAGCAGTTTTAAAATTCCATTACCAAATTTCCTCTTGCCTTTTAAATATATTACACATTGTGTTACGTATTTGTGGTTGAGATAATCACATGGACCCATTTGTTTTAAATTAAATGGATTTAGGCAACAAAACTCTTGAGCTGTCCTGGTAAAAACTTCTCTGCATGCAACATGGGCAGAGCCTCAAGCAAAATAATTAGGAACTAATTTGTCAGAATCATAACCTGCGTGCAACTTTTACACTCTATATCTTTCAACTCCTATGTAGAGATAAAACTTAGATTCCTGGAAGTCCGACACAAGCCAATAGCAAGGGTTACGTTAAAGCGAATGGGACCCCTTCTAAATTACAACCAGATACAAGACACTTTCTCAGTGTTCTGTGTTGAGTACTGACAACAATGTTTCTAAACCAATTGCATGCTTGGGGCTAATTAAGCGTTGGAATTATGTCCAATGTAGCCTTTATTGTAAGTCGTAAAATGAAGGGAGAAGCCAAACTCTGTAGAGGTACAGGACAGTAACCAAATGATGGGAGTAAGTAAAATAGGAAAGGGCCAAAGCATGCCACCTCATGTCTGTTAAAACGCACATGGAAAGCCTCATGTATTTATACCTATGTATGCATTGAACCTTTTACATAATTTTATACAGCTCTCTGCCATTCAGATAGTTGTTGTTGTTCAGAGTCAACCTATGAAGTTAATTTAAAAACATCTATGCTACAGAAATGTAAGTTAAAGGACAGGTGGTAGGAAGATGGTACTATTATGTTACCGAGTGTTTGAAAATATATTTCAAGTACTTGATTTTTTTTTTTAAATTTAAATTTAAATTTTTTTTTTTTGGTTTTTTTTTTTTTTTTTTTTGGTTTTTTGAAACAGGGCTTCTCTGTTGTAACTTTGTCCTGGAACTTACTCTGTAGACCAGGCTGATCTTGAACAGAGATCCACCCGGCTCTGCCTCCTGAGCTCTAGGATTAAAGGTGTGTGGCACCACCACCCGACCAAGCGAAAAGCATAAAGGCTTCAGTTTTGACAAGAAGCTAGTAGGCCGAAGTTTCATGTCCCTGACAGTTAGGCACAGCCCGTTCCCAGAAATGCGAACTGAGAAACAATACTAAGAACCACAGGTACAGGGTTCCCAGCAATCACTCTCAGCTAGGAATTCTCCCACCCCAACAGGAACAATACCCCGTGCCAGCACCAATCAGTTTAAAGGTCAATACCTGTTTATTTCCTAGACCAATAAAAATGTGCCAAATACTCTGTACCCACTTTTGCCTCCAAAAATGCTATAAAAGCCTTGTGTGAACTGTATTCGAAGTCTCACTCCTTCTCTTGCCTCATAGGGCAGTGAGTGTCGACCTTAGCATGCTAGCAATAAAACCTCTTGAGTTTGCATCGATCTCGAGTCCTGGTGGTTTCTCGGGGGTCTTCACCCAGTGGGCACTTCACAAGTCCTTGATTTTTAAAAGTAACTTAAAATTTGCTGAGTGTGGTGATGTGCGCCTTTAATCCTACCACTTTGGAGACAGAGGAAGGAGGAGATCTGTGAATTTGAGGATAGCCTGGGCTACATATCAAGTTCCAAGACAGCCAGGGCTATATAATGAGACCCTATCTTTAAAAAAAAAAAAAAGTTTAATTGAAAAGTGTGAGATGAAGTCAGCCAGTGGTAGTACACACCTTTAATCCCAGCACTCAGGAGGCAGAGGCAGGTGGATCTCTGAGTTTGGGGTCAGTCTGGTCTATAGAGTGAGTTCCAGGACATCCAGGGCTACACAGGGAAACCCTGTCTCAAAAAAAAAAAAAAAGAAAAGAAAGAAAGAAAGAAAGAAGAAAGGAAGGAAGGAAGGAAGGAAGGAAGGAAGGAAGGAAGAAAGGGAAATAAAGAAAGAAGAGTGTGAGATGACTAGAGTTAGCTTGATGAACTCCCTTGTGAGAAACCAGAAGGCATGAAGGCAGAGAACTACTGACTACTGTGACCTTTCTATAGTGAGCAGGTGCCTACTGCCTTTAAGGCTCTGCACATAAACAAATGTAGTATCATCCAGAGCACAGAAATCCCCTTGCAGGTCATTCAACAGAAGTCAAGTGATTTCTTCTGCAAAAGACTTGGTGAATGCCACGAGTTGTCTCTAAGGAAAGGATACGCGGGCACAGTGGGCACTCTTGCGAATGAGCTAGGACTAGAGACAAATGGATAATGCCACCACACGGAATGAATGATGCTGCAGTATCCCCAGCGGTCCTCAGCAATCTAAACGTGAGTGAGAAGGCTAACGGAGTTACTGCGGTGGTCTGGATGAAAATGGCCACCACAGGCCCATAGGGAGTGGCACTATTAGGAGGTGTGGCCTTGTTGGAGTAGGTATAGCCTTATTGGAGAAAGTGTGGCTTTGAGGTTTCAGATGCTCAAGCCAGGCCCAGTGTCATTCTCTCTTGCTGCTGCCAGCCAATCCAGATGTAGAACTTTCTACCTCTCTAGCATTATGCCTGCCTGCGTCTGCCATACTTCCTGGCATGACGACAAAAGACTAAACCCCTGACCTGTAAGCCACCCCCAATTAAATGTTTGTCTTTGTAAGAGTCGCCATGGTCATGGTGTTTCTTCATAGCAATAGCAACCCTGACTAAGACAGTTATTAATAGCAGTTAGCTGTTGAGAAAAAAAAGCCCACTGTTCTCAGGATGAATTTTAGAAGCAAACCTATTTGCCGGTCATATTTTATAATACCAGGGGATCCTTGGTTTTATCTGAGGGTTTTTCTTCTGGCAAAATCTTTCTCCCCGCCTATAGTCTCACTTTATCACTTCATCCAAGTCAGCGAAGCTAGACAGGAAAACAGTTTCGAAGTTAGAGGAAGTTACTTGGAAGTTCGTGATTCATTTATCTGGTAATCATTGTGCTAGGACTGGAAAAGGAGGCAAAGTGAATGCCAGGGGCTTTGGGAGAAATCACGAGTTAGAGGTCTCTGGGTCACCAGCTGCTGATATTTGTTCCTAATCAGAGTCCTTTCTTTTTAAATACTTCCCATGCTTACACTTGACTCAGAAATGAAGTCAAGAGGGTAGATTACAAAAGTTAAAAATCAAAATTTTTGCAGAGTAAAACAAAACAAAACAAACATCACAAGCATGATACGAAGCCAAGTGTTCAGCTGAGGAAAATACATTTATTTTTCTTCTTTCAAAAAATAATTAATTATAATTATTTAATTTTTCTTCTCTTGTGTAATACATCCCTACCCAAACCTCCACTACTCGTAGCCCCCCACCCCTCAGATTCCCTCTTTTCCCTCAGAACAGAGCAGGCCTCCCAGAGTTACCACACAGGACAGGGCATCACAAGATGGAAGAATGCTGGCCGGGAGCCCCTACATCAAGGTTGGACGATGCAACTCAGAAGGAGGAAAAGGATTCCAAGGACAGGTAAAGGGGTTATGAATACCCCCCTCACCCCAACTTTTAGGAGTTCTACAAGAATATCAAGTCAGATAACCATCAGATATGTGTAGGGAACCTAGCTCAGACCCTTGCAGGCTCCGTGTCTGCCGCTTCAGTCTCTGAGAGCCCCTATGAGTTCTGGTCAGTTGACTCTGCAAGGCTTGTTCCTGGTGTCCTCTACCCTTCTGGTCCCCACGATTCCTCCTCCCCCTCTTTCACGTGGTTCCCCAAGCTCTGCCCAATGTTTGGCCATGGGTCTCTGCATCTGCTCCCCTTAGCTGCCAGAGGAAGCCTCTCTGATGATGATTGGGCTATGCACTGATCTATGAGCATAGCAGAATATTGTTAGGAATTATCTCAGGTTATCCAGTCTCCCATTGCTGGCCAGCTCTGCAGTGTCAGGCATGGGTTCCCTCCCTAGTGCAGAATTCTACCAAACATTCAAAGAACAGTTAAAAGGCTAATATTCCTCAAATTATTCCACAAAATAGAAACCGAAGGAACTTTACCAAACTCATTTTATGAGGCCACAGTCACCCTGATACCAAAACCACACAAAGATTCAGCAAAGAAGAAAATTGCAGGCTAATTTCCCTTATGAATATAGATACAAAAAATTCAATAAAATACTCCCAAACTGAATCCAAGGACACATCAAAAAGATCATTCACCATGATCAAGTAGGCTTCATCCCAGAGATGCAAGGATGGCTCAACATGTGAAAATCATTCAATGTAATTAACCATTTAAACACACTGAAAGAAAAAAAAACACATAATCATCTCACTAGAGGCTGAAAAAGCTTTTGAAAAAATTCAACATCCCTTCATGATGAAAGTCTTGGAGAGATTAGAGATTCAAAGGACACACCTAAACATAATAAAGGCAGTTTACAGGAAAACACGTTTTCAATGTAAACTGTAAAGACTGTCAATACTCTTAAATAACACGTGTCCAAGAAATAAGAAAAAGTTCAATTATTTTATAAATGAATTACTTAACGATGTGGACATTTCAAAAAGCAATACAGATGTTAAAACTCAACTGTAATGGAGTGTTGTAAGGTAAAACTATGTCAACCTACCATTTCTCGGCAAATATGGCTATCATAATGACAAAAAATTAGGTAAAATAGTTCATTGGTAAAGCCTGTGTATAAATAATAATCTCTTTTTTAAAATGCAAAATGGTTTAATAGTTACAGAGCAGAATTCGTCAATTTCAAATGTGTTCCATGTGTGTTTACTCTTTTATTCATTAATCTTACTTTTGGGAATCTATGTTACAGAAATACAGACAAAAATCTGAAAAGCCCATTATTAGAGTAATTCAGTGCAGTATAAATTTTAATACACAAAGACTGGAAACGATTCAAGTAAGAGTCTGTTTGAACAAACATAGGCCCATTTACTCAATGGAGTACTATAAATAAAGCTCTGAGAAGTGGGAACACGGGCAGATGATCTAGCTCAGTGGGTAAAGGCGCTTGCTACCAAGCCTGCTTGCTGACCTGAGTCCAGTCCTTGGGAACCACATGTGGAAGGTGAGAACTGCCTTCCACAGTTGCCCTCTGACCTCATGTGCACCATAAGACACACCCACACATGTTATCCCTAGGTTTCTCTGTCTCCCTCTCTCTCTCACACACACACTTGTGCACACACAATAAATATTTTTTAAGGGATAATACAAATATTATGCCCATATCTTAGTAGATAGTAGATAGAAGTAAAAAGTTACTGGGTTTTTTTTTTTTCTTTTTCTTTTGTTTTTTCAAGACAGGGTTTCTCTGTTGTAACTCTGACTGTCCTCGAACTCACTCTGTAGACCAGGCACAGAGATCCACCTGCCTCTGCCTCCCAAGTGCTGGGATTAAAGGCGTGCACTGCCACCACCCAGCCAAAAAAAAGTTACTTTTAAACAATGAAAGATGAGAGACAATTCCCAGTTCGTTGTATGACACTACTATTGCCTTAATGGAAAAAACAAAGACCTCACAAGAAATTAAAACTATTGACTAGTAAATCTTGTAAGTATAAACATTCAACTTCTCAACAAATACTAAAAACAGAGCCTGACAATAGATACAAAACGTGTACAACACAACAAAGTAGGATTTACCACAATAATGCAAGGTTGGCTTCATAGCTGAGAATGTATTAACGTAACATACTATATTAATAGAACAAAAACAAGTTCTACAATTCTATCAAGAGACACAGAAAAGCATTTGATACAACACTCACCAGCTGGGCTTGGGGACTAATACATTTTATCCCAGCACTTGGGAGCCAGAGGCAGGCAGATGTTTGTGAATTAGGTGCCACCAGGCACTGAGACCCTGCTGAAGAAGAAGGAGGAGGGGGACCGGGAGCAGCATCCCCCAAAAATAAGAAATAGAAATAAATTCCATCTGATAAAGAATATCTGTGGAAAATATACACCCAGCCTCACACTTAATTACAGAAGAGTGAACAGTGTCTTTTAGGATCAGGAGAAAGACAAGAATGTCTACTTGGGACTTTTACTCAAGACTTTACTGGAGATTCTGAACAAAACAAACAAGAAAAAGACATAAAAAAAAATCCATACCAGAAATAGTGAAGTAAAACTATTTCTATTCACAGAGAAAATAAGTCCATCAAAAGGGACAAACACTCTAATGACTATTTATTTGTAAGGAAAGAAAGGTGTCTTAATTAGGATTTCCATTGCTTCAATGAAACACGATAACCAAAAAGCAAGCTGGGGAGGAAAGGGTTTATTCAGCTCACACTTTCCACATTATTGTTCATAGGAAGTCAGGACCGGAACTCAGCAGGAACTAGAGACAGGAGCTGAGGCAGAGGCCACAGAGGAGCGCTGCTCACTGGCTTTATTCACATGGCGTGCTCAGCCTGCTTTCTTACAGGACCCAGGACCATCAGCCCAGGGGTGGCACCACCCACAGTGGGCTGGGCTCTCCCCTGTTAATTACTAATTAGGAAAATGTCTTACAGCTGGATCTTATGGAGGCAATTTATCAATTGAGGTTCCCTCCTTTCAGATAACTCTAGTTTATGTCAAGTTGACTTATGTCAACTTGTACCCAGTACAAAAGGAGAGCCATAAATGCTAGATTTCTACAAAATGACAATTTACACTGTAAATTAGCTGTTCTCGCTCTGAATTGAGATATGTTCTTCATATTGATAAAGACAGACTTTATTAAAAATAAAGGAGCAAGAAACATGACTCAACAGTTAAAACTACTTGCTGCGTTTCCAGAGGACCCCAAGTCAGGTTCCCAGCACCTACATAAAGTGGCTCACACCCATCTGTAACTCCAGCTCCAGCGGGAACTGACACCCTGTTCTGGCTTCCACAGGCATGTGTAACCATGTGGCATACACTTAAACACATATGTAAAATAGAAATAATAAGAACAAATGTCTAAAAATACCAGCTTCACCCAGGTGTTGTGGGGCACATCTTTAATCCCATCATTAGGGAGACTGAGGCAGGTGGATCTTTTTGAGTTCAAGGACAGCCTGCTCTACTTAGTGAGTTCCGAGCTAGCCAGAGTTATATGATAAGACTGTCTCAACCCCTACCCCTAAAGAACCCCTCTACAGCAAAAACTACCAGTTGCCTGGATACATGTCTTTATGTATATATTTACATTTGTGAAGTGAGCTACACCAGGATCAACAGTAAGGTGAACTATGGTGGGTGACAGTGGACACCACTGGTGGATTCACCAATGGACCCCTCTGGCAGGACACTGACAACAAGAGATGCTGTGCACGTGTAGGGACAGAGGGTGAATTTGAAATCCCTGGATATTTTGATCAGTTTTTCTGCAAACTTAAAACTGCTCTTAAAAATAATGTCTCTTAAAAATATTTAAATATTAAAAGTAGGGGCTGGAGAGATGGCCCGACAGTTAAGAGCACCAGTAGCTCTTGCAGAAGATCCATGTTCAAGTTAGCTATTTACAACTGTCTGTCATTCCAACTCTAGGGAGTCTGGAACCCTTTTCAAGCCTCTTTGGGTACCAACCATGCACGTGGTAAACAGGTACCAAACAAGCAAAACATCTATGCAAATAAAATAAAGTAAATATTTTAAATAAATTAAAATACATGAAAAAGAATGACCTTGACTATGTATCAAATGTGGTGACATAACTATATGTAGAAAAAGAAAAAAATGGCATTACACACAGTTCTTTCAATGTGTGTTCTCAGTAAAATATACCTAGAGAGAGAAAAGAATTGCAAAAATACTTTGAACTGTTTTCAGTAATCATACAGGCCCTATGCTGATTTGTTATTCTGAGACTTTAGTCTGTGCCTTTGCTATGGAATAAAATGAAAGCAATTGTGTTGTGTCATCAGAAGCAAGCATCTATTCAACTGGACTAATTGTGATAGTTTCATGGGATTATGTTCTGGAATTCTGAATTTGAATTTGAAGTGAGTTATGAAGTTACAATGCATTTTATCTGTAAGAAATAAACTTTTTTCCAATGTCTGTTCTTTGGAAAGGCTGAGAAGTGATAGTCAGGTAGCAGACACTCTTAGTGTTCAGAGTGAGGTCCCTAAATATCATTTCCAACTTAAACAGGCTGATTCTGGGTCTTATCAGGAAATGTAAAGAGTGAGTACACCATTTACTCTGTTACCAAAGCAATACGATTATCACAGTTGTTGAGGGTTCAATTTCGTTCTCATCAAATGTGTTCAAAATCTAACCCCTGGTGCCTATGAGCGTGACCTTCTTTGGAAGTAGATAAAGCTGCATTTGGTGAGCTCTAGTCCAACGACCAGAGAGAGATGATCACATGATGCTGAAGACAGAGACTGGAGAGATACATAGACTATCTGAGTAAGTCAGGGATTTAGTGGTAATGGCCAGAGTAAGGGGAATGGAATGGAGAATATTATCTCTCCCGCCTCCATTCCTACCAGCATTCTGATTTCAGGCATCTTGCCTGAACTGAAGACAACCCATCGCTGCTGCTTTGAGGCTCCCAGTTTGTGTTAATCACTACGGCACCCCTAAGAAACCAACACAGCAATGCTGAGTCATAGGGACCCAGGCATCAACTGGAAGCCACTGTCTCTAGCTGAATGTGGGGCAAACTGAGAATCAGCAATGGCAATTCTAACAAAATGAGGCAAATTTCTGAGCTCAGAAAACCAAATCAAAAATCTAATTGCATAACTTAGGAGGATGAGAATATTTTGATAGTATGTGCAAAAAAAGATCAGGCACTTATCCAGCCTTTTCTATGTAAATTATATCATCAATAAATTATGAAGTAGGTGAAAGGAAATTCCCCTTTAGCAATGCATTTTGGTCAATACATGATAGGATGTCACAATTATACATCCTGAGATGAATTAATAAATCCAGATAACAATAACCCGGGGGAGGGGGGCTGGGCAGTGGTGATGCATGCCTTTAATCCCAGCACTCAGGGGGTAGAGGCAGGTGGATCTCTGTGAGTTCAAGGCCAGCCTGGTCTATAGAGGGAGTTCCAGGTCAGCCAGGAGGAAATGAGTAGGAATAGATAACATTGTATTGATCATGTCTTTGTAATTACTGATGTTAAGCACATGAATGTTTATTGTATTTTCTTTTGTCTTTGAATGTTTAAAATATTTTTCATATTAGAAAGTTATAAAGAAAAAAACTGAATGAGGGGGCTGGAGAGATGGCTCAGCGGTTAAGAGCACTGATTGAGCTTCCAGAGATCCTGAATTCAATTCCCAGCAACCGCATGGTGACTCACAACCATCTATAATGGGATCAGAGGCCCTCCTCTGGTATGCAGGTGTGCATGCAGAGAGAGCACTCATATAAATAAAATAAATAAACCTTTAAAAATTTACTTTAAAAAAACTTAATGGGAAGATCTTCTGACTGCTGGAAGCTTGTCATTCAGAATGTTAGTGGCCACCAGCTGGAAAGACCCAACAGAGAGGAAAGCCCCCAATTAGCATGGGAAGGCTGAAAGCATTTCACAAATACAAAGTGCTGAGCGTTTGACGATCAGCATGGGAGGCGGTTCTCTTTACCTTTCTGAGTTCAGACACAGTCCCGTAACAGTGCTTTGGACTTGTGTATTTATTGCCATGGCCCTGGACCATTAGAAACAAAGATAGATCCAGATGCCTGACCGCCAGACCACCAGTCTGATGTCCAGACCAACAGCTCACTTCCTATGACTACTTCCATTTCAGGAAAATATTTATGGGAAGGCACATGCTCACAGAATTAAAAAAAAAAATCTAGCATTTGAAATCAACTCATTTTCTCCTAATCCTAGTTTTAAACCGGTATGCTATATGCTGAAACCATGACGTGTTAAGACTGCCTCCCTTGGAAAAGGAATCAGAAACCCCACAAAATGATGACATCTCATCAAAGGAGGGTTGGGATCGATAGCATGCACTCACCATTACTGGAATAGTACCTTGAACATAATGAACCACTAGTGGGATAAACACCTACGAAGTGGACCATCTCAACTGCTGAAGCTATAGTTATTATATACACATGCAATATGCACAGCACATGCAAGTCAGTGGATCTCTTCTTGCTAATGTCATCTGTGGCCTTTCTGACATCAGCCTTAATTGAAAATTAGGATAAGTAGTAACAATCACAATTATATTTAAGATCTCTATGTACCCTCTGCAGGATTCTCAATCTCTGCAAACTTATGAAGGAGTCTCATGTAGAGTTTGATTACCTGCATTGCACAGAGAATAAAATGGGCTTAACTCTACACCCAGTAAGTTAAGAATGTCCAGAGGAATCCTGATTCTGCCAGCTCACTTGGGAATTTTTACTCTTGTATAACAGTTTTAAAAGATGTAGCTTACTTTCAATTACGTGTGTCTCTGTGTGAGTTTGTGTAGGTGCGTGCTGGCAGCCGTGGGGTAGAGAAGAGAATGTCGTATCTCCTGCACCTGAGTACAGGTGGTTGTATGCCAGCTGAAGCCGGTGCTGAGACTGATGCTGGATCTCTGGAAAAGCAGCAGACTTTCTTAACTGCCTAGCCATCTCTGCAGCCCTTATAAAGTATTTATAACCTGAAGCTTCAAGATGTATTTAAATACAGTTCTTTACATATATGAATACACAAATGCAATGAGACTGTGGGGGAAAGGTGGTAAAAGACATGTTTCGGGACAAAAGAAAACACCCCCCCAAAAAACTGACCAAACAAAATACACATACACACACATACGCACACATATACAGACACATACATACATACACACACACCACTACAAAAGAAAGTATTGATAAATTGTACTTGGTCAAAATGTAGCGTTTCTAGTCTTTAATGATGTTATTCAGAAATGTGAAGAAAGCTATCTCACAGACTGGAAACAAGATTTGCAAAAGACAACTGCCATTTGATATATGTACACATATACATCTTGTGTGTCACTATTAAGGGGGAAAAAAAGGTAAACGTTCTAAACAGGAAGTGCATCAGATAGGGCATACCCATCGCAAGCATGCGCACTAAGAAATCCTTCAAGTCATTTGTCAGAGAGTAATGCACATTTCAACCATAATGAGATGCTACCACACACTGATAAAATAAATAAAAGTTAAAATTTAAAAAATTTCAAATTAAGTAAAAGTTCGATAAATAAAAATTAAAATAGATAAGAGAGATAAAAATAAACAAGCTAAAATGGCTGATAATTAAAATGGTTAGCCAATTTCTGGTAAAGATGTAGAACAATTTGAAATATTTGAGGGTAAAAATGCAAAAATATCATTTCAGAAAAACAAGCCGTCTCTTATAAACATACTTTGACTGCATATCTTAGAAACCTTGTACAGTTTACATCTAGGCGCTAGACCAGGTTTCATAGTACATACTGGAGGGAAACCTCCCTGCTATCCTAGCAGGTGGCAAAGACAACAAGCCATTTTATCATATGTTAATGCTCTGTGGTTAATAGTCTATCTTCAGGAGGAGCTAAGGGTACTGTGAGAGATAGCTAGCAGAGGTAAGAAGAGATGCAGAGGAAATTTCCTCTAGTCACCCTGTAAGAACTACAGAGTAAGGAAGTCTACAGTGCACAGGCACAGAGTCCACAAAAGACTGAGACATAACCAGAGGTCTGTGCGGTGCTTCCCCCTTGCCTTCTCCTTTCAACATTGATAGAAGTCTGCTTTCTACAGTCCTGTTTTCAGAACACAGTGCCCAGCTATCAAGAAAAAATTACAAGGCATGCCAGAAGGCAAAATAAACCATTTGAAGACAAAGAGCAAGCATCGCCCTCAGATGTGGCAGGCCTGTTGGAATTGCCAGGCTGGGGGTTTAAAACAGCTAGGAATGACATGCCAAGGGTCTTCATGGATCAAGCAGGGAACACGCAGAAACAGATGAGGAGTGTAAACAGAGAGATGGAAAGCCTAAAAAGGAACCAGAGAGAAATGATAGTGATCAAAAACACTGTACCAGAAATGAAGAATGACTTTGATGGGTTTATTAGCAACAGGCGTGACTGGAGAGAGAAGCCCTAGATTTAAGGCTATCTCAATAGAAATCTCTAGAACTTAAAAACAAAGAGAATAAAAGAGTTTGAAGGGAAAAAAAAAAGACAGGGTATCCAAGGACAACTGTAAAAGATATAAATACATGTTATAAGGATACCAGAAGAAGAATAAAGAAGGAAGGGAAGAAATGCTTGAAACAATAATGATTCGTATTTTCCTCAAAATTAATGTCAGACATTAATTAAAACAGAGCCTGAGTGTTGAGGAAGCATCCAGTAATACAAATGCCAACAGCCACATTTTTCAAGCTACAGAAAATCAGTAAAAAAGAAAAATATTCTGAAAGAAGACAAAGTTGAAAAGCTCTTTTCCTTCAGAAAAACAAATATGAGCATTATATCTGGCTCACGTTCAGTAACCACGAATGGTTACGAAGGAGAGAAGAGAGAGTAATAAAATAAAATAAAATGTGGAGAGAGATGAAAAGAAAAGGATGCCTATAATTCTGTACCCTGTGAAATTATTCTTCAAGAGTGAGAGGGAAGGGCTGGAGGGATGGCTCAGTGGTTAGGAGCACTAGCTGCTCTTCTGGAGGACCCGGGTTCAGTTGGGAGCACCCACATGGAAGCTAACAACCATTTGTAACTCTAGTTCCAGAGGATCTGATGCCATCTGCTGGTTTATGCAGGCACTGCATATACATGGTGCATACACATACGTACAAGCCAAACACCCACACACATGAGATTAAAATAAATAAAAATTTTAACTGAGGGAAAAGTAGCTAGATACGACAGGATAGGCCTATAATCCTAGCACTCAAGAGTCTGTGCCAGGAAACTCATAAGTTCACGGCTAACCCGGGCTACAAAGCTAAACCCTCTCTCAAAACATGTATTTGTGTGGAAGTTTCAACACTTCTTAGTCCAAAATGTACAAATTTGGGTAGTATAAAAACAACTAAGAATATTCTTGAACTCAATAATGCTTAAATTGAACTCCTGTAAAAAAAAACTTTTCTGAACAAGAACAGAATATAGGTCCTTCTCCAGCTTTCCTGAACTACTTACTGTAGGAGACCATACTGTAGGCCATAAAACACAGCTTAAAATGCCTTAAAATTATTTTTTAATTGTGTGTGTGTGTGTGTGTGTGTGTGTGTGTGTGTGTAGGTGCACATGTGTCATGGTATACGTATAGACATCAGAGGGCAACTGAACAGTTCTTTCCCTCCACCATGTGGGTTGTAAGGATTAAGCTCAGGTTGTTAAGCTTGGCAGCAAGCACCTTTACCCCTTGAGCCTAACAATCTTGCTGGTCTAGCAGATTTAAAGGAGCAGAAATCATTTAATGTGTGCACTCAGATCACAATGGAAATCAACTTGAACTAGAAACTGGAAAAATTCCCAAATATGTGAAGTGTAAATAATATGGGTCAAAGAAGAAATCTTAAAAGAGATTTTAAAACATGTTAACCTTAATGAAAACATAACACAGCAAAAGTCAACAATAAGAAAATAAACAAGTTGATTTTTTAAAATGAGCCAAAGACCTTAATGGATGCTCACCAGAGCGCATATATGAATAACAAATAAACATATAAAAAGATGCTCCACATCACATGTCATTAGGGAGATGCAGATTTAAAAAAGATGTCACTATACACGCATTCACTTGACCAAATTTGCAACATGGACAACACCAAACACTGCTGAGGCTAGGAAGTGATGGGAACCATCCCGAAAGGCATTGTGAAAGCCTTACAGATCCTCGGGAAGACAGTTTGATGGGTTTTGATGAAAGTAAACACACTCTTACCGTATGTTTAACCAGTGTGCTCCCTCATATTTACCCAAAAGAGTTGAAATGTTAATTTCCCAAAGAACCTGTTTTTTTTTTTTCCAGATAGAGAAACTTTATTCATAGTCTCCCAACCTTAGAAGCACCCAAGATATCCTTCAATAGGTTGATAGATAAGTTAACCATGGACCATCTATATAATGGAATATTATCCAATACTACAAAGCGGTGAGCTACCCAGCCATAAAAAGATGAACACCATCTCCAGAGTCTTCAAGGCCCATTGTTAAACTAAAAGAGCCCATCTAAAAGGCTACTGTATTATTGCAACTCGGTGACATTTTTGAAAATACAGAAGTATGGAAATGGTACAAAGATCTGGAGTTAGGAACCGGGGGTTAAACAGGCAGAACACAGAGGATTTAGGGGGCAAGAAAAACACTCTAGATGATGCTACAATGATGGCTGTATGTGATGACATATTTATTCAAACTCATAGTCTATACAATCAGGAAAAGCAAGACCCAGTGTTAGTCATGAACTTTGAATGACTGTGATGTGGTAATTCAGGTCCGGATGTGCCAGTCTGGTGGGAATGTTGATTGTGGTGGAGCCTATGCGTGTTGGAGGCAGGTGTGTATTGAGACTATGTATTTTCCTCTGAGTTTTATGAACCTAAAAGTGTACACATCTAGCTGTTTTGTGGGCACACAAATTTTAGAAGACTTTTTCCAGTCAAGTTTTCAATGAACTCTGGTTTTGCTACTCTATTTCCCCTTGCCAGGTGGTGGTGGCACACACCTTTAATCCCAGCGCTTGGGAGGCAGAGGCAGGCAGATCTCTGTGACTTTGAGGCCAGCCTGGTCTACAGAGTGAGTTCCAGGACAGCCAGAGTTACAACAGACAAAACGAAACAAACAAAACGAAAAACTACTTTGTTACCCACATTTTCTATTTGTTCTGAATTCTCTGCTTTTTAAAATGGGAGCTTCTTTGAATCAGCCTTTACAGAAGGTCAAAAAAGAATAGAGGCAAGTTGTAATTGCAACAAAAAAGTAAGCTTTAAAACATACTACTATTAGGTAAAGGATATCTTCTAATAAAACACAATATTAGTTTTTAAAAATTAGTTTTGTAAAATCAATTGGTCGTCATAATGTAGGGATGGGTTGTTCTTTGTGAGTGTGTGAGTGTGGTAGTAGAAACTGAACCCAGGTCCCTGCACATGGTAGGCAAGCACTCTACAGTAGCTACATCATTGGCCTACAGAGAAAGAGCTAAATTGACCGAGACTCTCAGAGGAAGTCTGGGCCAAGCTGGCCTTCTTAAGTAAGTTAGCCACTAGGCTTCTGTCACATTGGTACTGAGAGTCTTACAGCTGCCTCTCAATATACCTTCTGAATGAACAAACTCCTGTAGGCTTATTAACAACCAGCCTATGTATGGAACTAAAAGAAAAAAAATTATTTCCTTTGTGCTGTGACAAATGGCTGTGAAGCGGGGGGAGGGGCGATTATGTGGCTAGTATTATGCTGTGGCTTCACATGTGTGGTCTTTTCTCACCATGTCTTGGCAAAGTGAGCATTAATCCTGCTTTCCAGATGGGAAAACAAATGTTCAATAATGACCCCAAATATCCAATAGTGGGGTATATTTCAAACCAAGACTAATGTGGGGTCACAGTTTATTTCTTTTATTTTCTGAGGTTATAATATAATTACAGCATTTCCCCTTACCTTTCCTCTCTTCAAATCCTGCCACATACGCCCTCTTGCTTCTTTTCAAATTCATGGCCTTAATGTGACTTATGAGTGCTAGTGTTTTTGGGAAGGTGTCCCCAAAAGTGTTAACAGTTCTAGAGGAAAGGTGTCCTGAGGGGAAGGTGCCATGGCAGTCAGAAGCTCAGGGACCCCATAGCTCTGAGGTCAGGAAGGTGTCCCCAACTGAGCTAGAGTGTTACATTGTGACATCTCCACCCTGTTCTGCTCCAAGGGGAGAAGTTTTCCAGTGTTGCAGCTGCAGCTCCAAGGGGAAGCATCTCCAGCTGATCTGAGGTGTTCTTCTCTTCTCTTTTCTCTTCTTTCTCTCCTCTCCTCTCCTCTCCTCCCCTCCCCTCTCCTCCCCTCCCCTCCTCTTCTTCTCTTCACTTCCTTCCAACCATAAAGACAACTTCATGCAGCAAATCTCTCAAAAGAGATTTATTGGGTGTGGCTGTTTCCACTCAGGAGGAAGGCAGCAGCTAAACTGCTCCCTACATTGAGCAGAATGCAGCTCTTTATGATTGGGTTTTTTCTTTTCTTTGGGGGGAGGGGCAGAGCTTTCCAGGGTGGCCTGGGATTGGTGGGATTTTTTTCACTCTACTTGATTAGCTTGAGGAGAGGGGCCCAGTAAGGGGCTGGTATAGAGAGAGGTCTAGGGCAGGGCCTGTTGAGCAGCTGGAGGCATGGCTTAGCTATTCTCACACCTGGAGGGTCTGGAAACTGCTTTTAGGGCCTTTAGAGAGGAGGCAGGGCAGAGCCTAGCCGCTTGAGCCACTTGGGTCCTACACTGCCGAGCTCTGTAGATAAGATAACCCTCTCATTCCTTCTCATTGACCGGCATCACTGCCCTTAGTGTTTTTATTCAGTTTAGACAGACATGAAAAATGTATCCTGGGGTTTGGGAGCCCAAGAACCACAGAGCTCTGACAGGAAGGTGCCCTGGCAGTAGGGAGCCCAGGAAGCACACAGTTCTGCGGTGGGGAAGGTTTCCCCAGCTGAGCTGGAGTGTTACAGTGTAACAGCTCCACTCTGCTCTACTCCTTCCAGGGGAGATATTTCCCTGGTGTTGTAGCTCTGAGGGGAAATATCCCCAGCTGAACTGAGCTGTTTATCTTTGCTTCTTCCAGACTGCCTATTTGAGAGGAAGACATCAAGGAAAGATGTGTCCCTACTGAGCAGAACGCAGAATGCAGCTCTTTATACAGTGTCCCCTGGAGTGGGAGTGGTTGGTGGTGGGTGGAGTCTTCCAGGGTGGCCTGTGATTGGTGGGATTTTTTTCAGAGGAGAGTTAAGGGACTCAGCTTGTGTGTGTGTGTGTGGGGGGGGGGGGTGTTAGCTGGGCCCCACTCTGCCAGGTTGGGGAATCCCACAGCCAGCCAGCCAGCCAGAAGTGGGGTCCGTGGTAGTCCCAGGGGGAGCTTTCCTATGGGGGTCTCAAGCCCTGGAGCTCCCTAGCCCTGCAGAGCTCCTTCAGGGAAGTGTGCCAGCTCTCCTGTGGTCCTTGGGTCTCATGGTGGGCAAAGGAGGTGGTGGCTGGAGCCCCAGGGTCCCAGCAGATTATGGAGGGAGCTAAACAGTAGTCTTGAGAGGCAGCAGGCAGCAGGAGGGTCCAGGCTGCTGGCAATAGTCAGGTTTGCTCCTAGGGCAAGAGGCATAAATGGCAGTGCAACGGTAGCTGAAGGGGTGTGGGCACCAAGTAGTGAGTCAAGGCGCCCAGAGCACACCCACTGAGGGCGGAGAGAGCGAGTGGGGGCCTACAAATTTGGAGACAGATACTGCTCAACAGACCAGAGCGCCAAGATGAGCCTGGCGACTCTTAAGAGCTGCATCTCCTGCCCACGTGCACTGCCACAAACACTGGTTTACCACAAGGACCTCTCTTGCTGCTCCCTTCTGAAAAGCGACTGACAGGAGGTGGACATTCTAACAGAATCTAAGTCCTGTGGACTGGGAGCCAAACACCAGGCGTCAGGGCTACTGGAGAGCTGATTCTGTTCTCGCTGTGCATCCCCAACACCAGTCCAGGCCTGAGGGCTGCATTCCTCCATTCTGTCTATCAAAGGCTCCTGTGAGCTCCAGCTCCAGTTATCCTCCATGCTGAAACGGGAGGGCAGGGCCTTGTCCAGGAGACAGAGTCCCACAGGCACACTGCAATGTGGAGAGCCAACGAGCCTGAAGCCAAAGGGTGCACCTACAGTGTGTATGTTTTCAGGGCTGACCATTTGGTATTGGATGCCTAATTGGCGTTATCTTCCATAGGGAAAGCTATTTCTCCCACTCTTAGTATTCCTTAGTTGCCTGTAGTTCCTTGTGTAGGATGGAGGCCTCCTGGCCTTCCCCTCTCCCATCCACATGAGCCTTGTTGTTGTCCTTATTCAGGTTTAGGTAGTCATATTGGTGAGACTTTATGAGTATAGTTCTGGACATTCCCAGGAGACACGATCCCATAGCAAACTCCCTCTTACAATCTTCCCACTCCCTTTTCTGCAATGTTCCCTGAGTCTTGGGTGTGGAATTTGTGTTGTAGGTGTATCAGTTGGAGCTAGGCTCCACAACTCTGCGTTTTGATCGGTTGTGGTTTTCTGTAATGATCCCTGTCTGTTGCAAAGAGAAGTTTCCTTGAGGAAAGAGAAGTGAGGACTACACTTATCTGTGGGTATGAGAACACATATCTAGTTGTAGTTAGAGATTATGCTGATTCAGTAAAGTGGTGTTGTAGATTCTCTTCCAAGATCCATGACTTCACTAGCCCTGACAGTCAGCTAGATTTCTTGTGCCAGGCACGATTTGCCCCTCGTTGAGCAGATTTTAAGCCCAATTAAGAACCGTTGGTTACCGCCAAGGTACGTGTGCCACTACTGCACCCTTAGGGTTATTATGTCATGCAGGTTGTTGATGTGGTTGATAAGTGTCAGAGCTGGGTAGGATTTGACAGTTTCTTCTCCACTTGGAGAAGCTTGTATGACACCTTCTGGTACCATGAAAGCTAGTCCTTAGGGAAGAAGATTGCAGGTCAGTTCCAGCTCAGGGCCCTGTGTCTAAAGTTCATGGTGTCTTCAGCAACAGGGACTTACTTTCCACCTTTACATCGTCAGGTGGTACCCAAGGACAAAGCAATAGCTTGTGATGTTTTGAGTGTGTCTTGGACAACAGTTCAAAAGAAAGCTTCCCATGCCCAGTGTTGGGTTTTTTGTTAAATGGTTTTTGTCATTGTCAACCCAAATGGTTAAATTTCATTTACACTCTGCATGTATACTCTACTTAGCCACCAACTTCTGTGGAGTACTAGTATTTTTAGGTAGATAATAATATGAGTTCTTGTGGCTTTTTCAGTCATCCTTGCTATTATTTTACCCTCCTCCCTACTTGTTCGCTTTTGAGAGATAGGATATCATGTATCCTTGGTTGATCTCAAATGGACTATATAGCCAAGGACCTTGAACTTTTGATCCTCTTGCCTGTGCCTCCGGAGTGCTAGGGTTGTAACTATCACCACCATACCCAGCTCATATGGCTTTGAAGACTGACCCCACGGTCTTCTGCGTGCTGGGCAAGCACTCAACCAACAGAGTTACATCCCCAGCTCCTACGCCAAAATCTTGACTTTGAGTTATTGAAGGACTTTTACAAGTCCTTCTTGATCCTGAAGTGATACAACACTGCTGTTGGTGTCGAATCAAGAACAATAGTGGATATTGGACTGGAAGAGGAGCTAAAGATGCTGACTGCATTCAGAGATCCCAGAGAGGAGGAGGAGAAGAAGGAGGAGGAGGAGGAGGAGGAGGAGGAGGGGGAAGAGGAGGAAATGAATTGCCTAACAGGAGAGAGTGAGTGAGTGTTGAGAGCAGCTGGAGAAGTATGTAAAGGCCCCAGATGAACTGTTTCCTCCTGCCACACAGAGGAGGGTCGTGGTGAGGAATGCTTTGACTTCTCACGCGCAAGAGCCCCAGTGTGGCCCACGGACTCTTTAGTAGTTGGGATAAATGTGTACTCCTTTCCCAGCCTTCTATACCTGGGCATTATAATTACTTCCTTGCAGTTTTGAACATGTCATTTGTTTCTAATTTGTATGACTGTGTGAACCTCATGGGTTTTGGATTAGGCAAGAAGCTTCCGTGCAATTAGAAGTCCATCCTAATGAAATCCTATGATACCCCAAACTAAGAACAAACGGCCTTAAATTCACCTTCTGTTGCTGAAGAAAATTCTACCCCCACCCCCGACCCTGGGATGACTCTTTGTCAGGAAGAAGGAGGCTAAAGACATTTTTCTCTTCTTTAGACTTCAGTCATAATTTCCTACTATGGTAGAAGGGGGACACCACACTTTGACACTTCTGCATGTGGGACACAGCAGGATGAGAGATATGTGACTGCAAGGGACATAGACGCCTTCTTTTTTGTGCTTATGACCCAATTTGATGAAACAGGCAAAATGGAACCATTTCCTGGAGGACGTACCCATTTCCTGGAGGATGTACCCATTTCCTGGAGGATGTACCTATTTCCTGAGGACACGCCCATTTCCTGGAGGATGTACCCATTTCCTGGAGGACACACCCATTTCCTGGAGGACTTAAATAGCCTTTTAAGAGAAGAGCCCTTTTGACAGTCCTCCTTAACAGTCACTGTGCCTCCTGTAAACTGCTGACTACACACCAGTGAGAGCCTGAGATCTCGGCTCCGAGCGCCTTCTGCATGCTGACGAGTATATTGTCTTCTCGAGGTGGGAATGCAGAGAACTCCACAGAAGAAAATAGCTTTTCCTTCTGGCTAAGAGATGAGAAGAGTCAACCCGTCACATCAAAGGTGCCATGCTCATCCGCCAGCAGTGGGGCCGTGGCCATCCATCTGCAGTGTCACCAGCTCGGCAGCCCAGCCAGCCACATCTGGAAAAGTTGATCGAGCTGTGGAATTGACACACATTGAAGGAATGTGTGCAGCACAGCATACTGACACCAGGCTACACAGCTTTCCTCATCCTGTGTGCATCAAGCCCAGTAAGTTACTTGGAAGTTAACACTTTGAGGGCTAGTAAGACAACAAAGAGACTCTGTACATAGTACAGCTAACAGCGATTCTTCAAAAAGAAAGACGTGGCGGGTCTAGCAGGTTTAATAATACCCGTAAAAGGGAAACAAGTCCAGGAGAAACCATGAAAGGCCCAGCATGTGCACCCCAAGAGAACAGAGGCTGTAGGTTCTCTTTCAGAGACTAGCATATTCTACAACTCCTCACCTATGTTGCCTGCATCTGAAACCTGGAAGTATAAAACATGTGTGGTCTTATTGGCCACTTGCCATTGCAGGGACTTCCATGACTGACCTAGCAGTTCAGTTTCAACACCTCAACTCCAAGCAAACCCCTCAAATCAGAAGCTGTGTCTTCAGATTTCCTATTTGTCTTTGTAGCGTTGATAGTCTTAAGCAAGGTGTTATGTGGGAGACACTTCAGAGCAAACACCTCTTGTTCTAGCTGAGTATGAGATATGACTGCCTGGTTCAGGGCAAAGAAGTAGAAAGATTACCAGTGGTGGCTTTAATCTTTCATTTCTTAAGGCATCTCAGTAAAGAGAAGAGACTCTGTTACACTAAGTCCTCCAATGTCATTCTTGCCAGCCCTACTTAGATGTGGCTTCCTTCCTTTCCTTCCTTCCTTCCTTCCTTCCTTCCTTCCTTCCTTCCTCCCTCCCTCCCTCCCTCCCTCCCTCCCTCCCTCCCTCCCTCCCTCCCTTCTTTCTTTCTTTCTTTCTTTCTTTCTTTCTTTCTTTCTTTCTTTCTTTCTTTCTTTCTTTCTTTCTTTCTTTCTTTTTCCTGAGGCAGGGTTTCTCTGTTATAACTCTGTCCTGGAACTCACTTTGTAGACCAGATTGGCCTCGAACTCACAGAGATCCATCTGCCTTTGCCTCCTGAGTGCAAGTGCTGGATTAAGAGTGTGTGCCACCACCACCTGGCTTGGATTTCTTTTTTGAAACTGTGTTATTGGTGTTGTGTGTGTGTGTATGTGTGTGTGTGTGTGTGTGTGTGTGTGTGTGTGGTGATGTAATTATGGGGAAGGAGGGTATGTTCTATGGTACATGTGTGGAGGCCAGAGGACAACTTCTCTTCCCCTTTTACATGGGTTCTGGGGATTAAACTCAGGTTACTAGGCTTGTGTGCCAAGTGCCTTTACCTACCAAACCATCTTGCTAGCCCTAAAACACTGATTTTAAAAAACCCTGTGTTCTTCAAGAACTCCAAAGGATCAAATATTATTCTCGGGAATTAAAGGCATGAAAAGGAGGCATGGTGGCAGAGGTGAAAATGAATGCCTTGCTTTTCTAGAAGAGCTCAGGCTGCAGGGCTGCCTGTACGCGGCACCTGGCTTCCATAGGCAGGGCCCTTACTCTGTCTCTTAGTTCCCCGGTTGCTTTTTTCGAAGTCCTGTTTTCTTTCCTGAAACCTTGCCATGGCCCACTTGACCCTACAGGGAACCATTAGGCAGCTTTCCCCTCATAAGTGAGAGCTCAAGGAGGGGTTGGCTCTTCCTCCAGTTCCCAAAAGGTGGCCATGTGGCCACACCTTTCCATTGTTTTACACATAGAGAGATTCTTTCTTTCTTTCTTAATAGGGTTTCATGTATCCCAAGCTGTCCTTGGACTTACTATGTAGCCAATGATGATGTCAAACTTCTGATCTTCCTTCTTTTACCTCCCAAGTGCTGCCAGATCTGGTTTACTGGGTATTGGGGATCAAACCCAGGGCCTCATGCATGCTAGGCGAGCACTCTACCGACTAAGCTACATCTCCAGCCCCAAGAGAGATCATTCTTCTAGGAAAGCTCAGTTTGATCAACTTCCATTTCCTAGGGAATTATAAGCATAGCCACCCAGCGGCAGGAATGAGTGGGAGAAGGCCATGTGAGTGGTGCACTTAGGACAGGAACTCAGCTCCGGAGCTCCTCACGGTCATCTGCTTTTCCATCATTATGTCTGACCAGCCAGCTGTGTGTGGTTCCCCAGGGCCACACTCTGGGGGCAGAGACAGCTGAGTTCCTGGAGGCCCCAGCTTCACTTCATGCACCCATTTTTTACAGCAGCCGATCGAAATGCTTCTGAATGAAAGCAAGATTGCCCCCTCCATACCGTGCGGCCTCCAGCCTGAGGCACGACCTACTAAAATCTGAAAGCTTTGTTGTGATAAAAACAAGCACCTTACACTTAGCTCATTGCCTCACCCCCCCCACCCCTCACCGCTGACTACAGTTCTTATTCTCCATTTTGTTCTTTCTTCTGGATACTGTTGAAGTATCCCTCCCTGCTCGTTCTTCACACAAATAGCAGAGTTCTGGGTCTGAGTATAAGTTCTGGTCAGTCAGCTTGGGTTAATAGTTGTCTCTCCCTCTTTCTCTATAACCCAGAGCAACTTAAAACAAAACAAAACAAAAAAACCAAAAAACAAAACAAGGAGCACACACAGATGCAGGCGGTTGGTTGGTGTGTGTGTGTGTGTGTGTGTGTGTGTGTGTGTGTGTGTGTATGAGAGATGCAATGGGTAATTGGGTTAAGAGCTTGCAGAAGAAGCCTGCAGATCTGAGTTTGACCCTGGGAAACCATTTAAAGGTAGAAGGAAAGTGCTGACTCCACACAGTCGTCCTCTGCCCTCCATACTGGTGCTGTGGCGTGTGGGCACCCCGTCACACCAAACACAAAACAACAGCCACAGAGCAAAATCCAGACCCTTTCATGTCAACAGCGCTGAAGACTAAGTAAGGGACCCTATTTAAAGAGCAATATAAGTGCTGAGAAAGAGCATGGTGTTGCTATCTGAGGACCCATACAGAGTCTTTCCATGATGACTGGCATTGGCTTCTAAACAGAGCAAATGAGTCCAGCCTCATAATGGAAAAGCACTGTGTTCTTCTTGGCTTACACCAGTTCGCATCACGTTTAAGCGATGACGTTCAGGACAGGTCTGATCCTCAGTAGAGTGAGCCCACTGCCTGTGCAGACCATCCCTGGAAAGGAGGAAGTCAGCAAAGTGCTCCACTTCCCCTGCTGCACCACCTCGCCGTCAGGCAACTGCAGTCTTTGGGTCTGTTGTACTTGGCTCAGCTGAAACACACACTTCCAATTTTCACACTATCTGTAAACGTTTAATTCGAAAGGCTTTCCTATTTAATATCAAACAAGTGAGAAAAAAATTTCATCAGCTCATTAGTGCTGCGCCAGACTTCCACTGGGATGTGGCAGTAACTGGAGTTCAGCTGCGCGGAGGCCCCAGTAGGATTTCTCAAATGGCTGAATGGAGAGCAATACATCAGCCTACTGAAACCTCACATGCCATTTGGTTTAAATATTAAAGTTCCTTTGAGGTTAAGTATTAGAACCAGAAGGAAGGCAGGCTTGCAATCTGCTAGCCTGGCCTCCACACGCTGCCTTTGTCACAGATATACCTCTTTTCAGCAAGAGGGGTCACTGCTAGCCTAAAATCTCCCCGACTCCACTTACCAAGGAGAACTAGGCTTCTACATGCTCACCGACTTTTGCCCCAGGCCTGCTCAACCCACAGTCTAGACTGACAGACTGTCTGATTTCCATCAGCAGCCAGAAGTGGGAGGCACACATGATTTTAAATATTCTACAGAACTCTTTTTTTTTTTTTAAGTAAAAAGAAACAGGTGACATGAATTTTGATGATGTATTTGAAGCCAATACATTCAAGACATCATTTCTGCAAGTTATCAATTCAAAATATAGCCAATGTTTTGTTTATTTGTTTGTTTTTTGCTAAATCTTTTCCATCAAGTGTACATTGCACACCTCAGACAGGGCCAGTCACCTTTTTTCAGTGTTCAACAGACACCAACCAGCTGGATCCTGTTGGTCTAGGCTCTAGGCTAGATTATTTCTGCACCTTGTAGTCCATCCCCAGGCAGGGTCCAGCACTGAAAACCCTGGCAGAAGGGGTTTGAGAAAGAGTCCCTAGAACCTGGCTGCTGGGGAGAGAGGGGGGCACTGTGAAATGGAATCTGTCACCAGAGTTCCTTTTGAAGTGTGTTTGTTTGCAATAACTTTATAAACATGATTGCCTCTCTCCCTCTGTTTCACAGTTTGGGGGAGTCAATTTATCTCTGACAGGGGAAGAGTAGTATTTTCTCAGCTGCAAATCATGTTAATTGGGCAGCAGATAGTTAGGAATGTGAAGTAAACAGCCCTAGTACCTTTAAGGCGTTTGATAGCTTTTCCAGACATACTGTAGATACTGTATTGGGGGGGAGGGGCTGGTCCCCCCACCCCCCACCTCCTCCGAAGGGTAGTAAGGCATACTGCAAAGAGGTACTGACTTGAAACCATGCTAATGGAAAAGGTGTTTCTAAGTTCTGAACCCTGTGCTGTTATTTGACAATTCAAATGACTTGGTTCTTTCAGCCAGAGCAAATGCAAGTCGTTGGGAACCGAGTTGTCCAAGAGTAGATGGGACTGGGGTGTGGGGGGGCGGTTCTGGCACAGAGTGTCATTGGGGTACAGTGCTCATTTCTTCTTGTGGGGGTCTTTATGTCAATTAATTTTACTTCTACAATATTTCTATTCCTTCAGCACTCTGCTCACGGAGGGATAGCAACAGGGCTGTTTGGGTTTTTCTAAAGTGAGAAAAGACTGTTTAGGTCTGAGGAGAAGTAGCAAGATGCTGTCCCACGCCCCACAGACCACTTCTAGCGATGGTTCCCTTTGTTAGTTGACGTGAGAGAAACCGGTTTCCAGAAAACTGCCCTGCCCCGTGTCATCAGAGAATCCCCACCCCTTGGGTGTAGTGCAGTCTGACACCGGCCTGCTTTCAGCACGCCGGACCGCACAAGGTTTACCCGCCTTTGTTCAGCATGGCAGCATTCCTCTTTCTCTAATTCGGGGGCTTATTTACAGGTATGATTTCCAAGTTGTGTTATACTGCAGGCTTCTTTCCAATCCAATTTCTAGAGATGACACAGTGACACCCTCTGAGCTCCCAAACATCAGGGGTCTGTGGACTCCAAACTCGGGGCAGTGCTAACCAAATCAGGAAGCCCGTGACCCACATGACTGCTCCTCGAAAACCGCGTTTCTGTATTTCTTTGATATCGCTCACTCTCTTCTGCCCTATTTCACAAATCACTTAAAAGTTGTGGGGCCCAGAATTACCTACGGACCTCACTGAGATACAGATTCCTAACGGCCCAGGCCTTGTAACTGGTAAGCCTACTTGGGTTGTTTTGATGGCAATCATCGACAAGCCACACTCCCCAAAGCCCCATTAAAGGTTGGCTGGAGACCTGCTGTTTCACAGTTCTTGGGGTGAGGTCAAAACCAGTGTAATTTGTTCTGTGCACGGAAAAGGTAGGAGTATGATTTTCAAGTTGTGTTCTATAGTAGGTTTCTCTCAGATCCAAGATTAGTCAACAAATCGTCTTCAGAGAGTCTTTTTCCCATCCACCGTAGAGGACAGGCTTCAGTCTGGACAGACAGCACCATGTGTGGGTTAATGACATAGCCCCCTTGCTAGGAAAAAACAAGGGGGCTGCTGTACCCCCACATGCTCTAGTTTGGCATTTCCCCATATTTTCTATGATGTGGTGGCCATGGTCGGTGGGATCAGAGATGAGTGTGTTGCCTGAAATCAGCATCTATGAGAGCAGAGAGGTAAGAACATCAAGCTAGCACGAGGGCCTGGCGTGATTGCAGTCTTCCCTCTCAGACAGAAGCAAGGAGCCTTGGGCGTGGGCAGAGCTAAGTCTGCCCAGCAATGCTGCTCCAGCCGCACAATACCGAGGACAGGCAGAGTGAGACGGTAATAACTAAGACGTGCCCTGTAACCACTAATGTTCCTCATGGATGGCAAGTGCCAGCACTCATTTCTCCTGCTGTGTGGCAGCCGTGGTGCTATGCTTATTCTTGAGGGTTTTCCACTCAGTGCACAAGAAGATCCTATGCTTATGAATTGTTAAGAATCCCATTTAACAGATGAGGAAACAGTGTGGAGAAGGTTAGGAGCTTGCCCAAGTTCAGCAAGTGTTGATGGCGAGATTAAAAGCCACTTACTTAATTTCCGGGGCTAGCTATATATTGAACACAGGACTGACTTTGTAACTTGCAAGGCTTGGTGCAAAATTCAGAGTGTGGGGCCCCGAGTTCAAACAGCAGGAGGGAAGGATACTTACATATCTGGGTGTGGTGGCATATACCTGATATCCCAACACTAGGGAGCTGAGGCAGGAGATAGCTGGAGATCAGACTGGGCATCCCTAGCAAGTGCCCTGCCAGCCTGGGCCATATAATGAAGCCCAGGCTATCCTGAAATTTATGAACTTCTTGACTTGGACTCCCAAGTCCTGAGATACGGGCATGCACCACCAAGGTTGACTTATCTTCCAATGTCTTGATTTTGCCTGATAGTAATGATTTCTATTTGCTACACGATCTCACTCTAAATCAAGAAAAATTAAAAGTAAAAATGCTAGTATAAATCTTACCACATGCCTTTATTGTTCAAAGCCAATTTAGATGCTAGTTGTGACTTGTATGCAAGGTCACTGACATCATACAATATGTGATTAATAGCACATGAATACATTAGTCTTTGGCCCACAACTTATGTTTTTATTTTATTTCTGGACACATGCTATCCATCAACATGTGTTTTCTGGCTTCTGATGAGTAAGAAAGAACTGGAAAAAATATTAAAGTGGAATTATCAGTTGCTCTCCTCTTCCCTCTCCTAGGTAATTATTACTAGTGGTTGGTTTATACAGGGGAATAACTTGGGGAAAATGGAACATGATTGGTGTTCTTGCTTGTTTATGTTTCTTAAAATGCCATGACTTTCTTCGTGCATTTGAAGCAAGTCCAGGTTTGGTCAGGAAGCATGGTTCCTGAGAGTTAACTGCATTAGCTGGGTCTATGCTACTACAGTGAAATAACCTCAGGCTATCAGGAGAAAGGTTTGGGCCGGGGGTGCCTGCCTAGCATGCACAAAGCCCATGGAAAGAGGGGGGGCTGGGGGAGAAGGAGAGGGGAGAGGAGCACCAGCTCCCGTAATCTAAGGACCTCCTCTAGGTGTGACCTCTTAAAGGTCTACAGCATCCCATAATACTACACCTTGGAGATCAAGCTTCTCCATATGGACCTTTATAGGACACTCATACAGAGCATGGCAGCAGTTCCTCTTATTTGGGCATAGGCTTAATACACTCAAGGCACACTTGGTTTAAGTTTTGCTCAATTCCTATGTGTCATGATCTGATGGAATTCCTTGCTAACAGGGAATTGGAAATGCAACACAGGTAGAGGCAAGAAAAGATTTGTGCGTTATGCTGCCTCTTCTATGTTGATGAAGCTTCCATTGTTCTGTGGACTTCCATGATGGTAATAGTAGTAATAACAACATCGGGAATTTCAAGATGGCGGTAGCAGAGCATGAAAGCAAGCATGGGGCCTTTCGGGGTACAGGCTGTGTGAGTGCATTAGTTGTTCCCCTGTGTAGCTGGACTTGCATGAAACACTGACTGGTAGACCAATTTTCTTGTCATTTAGATGTTGCTGTGTAATGTTAAGTGCTATTTCATGCTACATGCACTATTCCAGAAGCTTACTACCGAGCCTCAGAAATGGATTCCTAGCCACCTTATTTGTTGATGGGTTTATTTGTTGGCCTATATTTTAAACACTATTATCTGTATCAATTGGAGTATATCAGTCAAGCACTTTTTGAGTGGTCTGTGGGGTTTCTCAGACCTTTCAAGCCTGCAGATGGGAACCCACAATACCATACAGAAATGTCAGTCATGATACAGCATCATGGTCCAGCCAGACACCTTTGCAGGTAACCTATTGTTGGGGATTTTTTTTTTTTAGCTGTGTTTAAAATATTGTTTTATGCACTGTTGGGTGAGGGCTCCTAGGTCTTGATGTTTTGTATTGTTTGCAGGTGTTGGATTTCTGTGGGGATTGTTTAATTGCTAATGATCTGCATATGCTATCAGTAGAACACCTGAGGAGCTCTGCAAGAATAAAACACCTGGATGTAGACGCTCAGGGTTCCACTGTCGAACGAGTATGGCACTGGCCAGGACGGTGGTTCCCTCTGTTGAGGTCTGGTAGGGCTTCCACCTATGAAAATGCCTCATCCATCTTGGTGAGCTGCCCAGGAGGCATACAGCTACAATTCGTTGCTGTCTTTCCTGCTCAGGACTGTGGGGCTATGTGGTAACAGGCAGTTAAGAAGGACAAGAAAGCTGCCTTTCAAGTCTCCATGACCTCAGCACCGAGTTTGGCCTGAACAATTCTACTGTTGTTCCCACTGACAAATGTTCTGCTACATCTTGCAGCCTAACACATCTGTCTACCTGTTACCTATGGCTACCTGTCAACCTCTTCCCAGGTCACTTTTCCCAAGTAACTCTTCTGATTTCGCCCTTCTTAAAAACAAAAACATTCAATGACCGTCCATTGTCACCTTGATTTCACCTAAATATCTCATTCTTGGGATTTGAGCAATCAGCCCTCAGCCTGCTCTTTGTGTTTCCATTTGTCTTCTGGGCAAGAGATGGATATGCATAATCTTAGCCTCTTTGGGGCCTCTGCTATGTCTTAACTTCCTTCCATTTCACATTTGGTTGCAGTTGGACTCAACAGATATCTAGTCTTTATTTGTTAACCTTTCTAGCCCATAAAGGCATGTACAACATACATGCTCTGGGGTGAAGATCAACTGTCAGGCAGGATGAAAGTGAGTTAAATAGCTTCTTCCACTCGCCCAGAAAATGCTGATCAAATCTGTTTCTTTTGTTAAAAGTCAACTCTAATGCCAGTTATCACAAAACAGAATTAAAATAAATTTCATTTTCTGCATGTTAAATTAGGGCAGAGAAAAGGACACATGGGACAGAAGAGTAAAAGAGACTGGGGGATTATGGGTAGGGGAGGTTTAAGGTGGGGAGTAGAGGGAAGGAGAAAATGTCACAATGATATCTAATGCATTGTATGCTAAGAAAAAAAAAACAAAAACAAAAAACAATTCAATAGCTTAAGTTCACAAAGAACCAACAACGAACTAGTCACCATCAGGAGCTGTGAACTGGTGCTTAGGAAGGCAACTTGAAACTCTTAAAAGCCTTCAAGAGTTCATACATTATGATCTTGTAATTCTGATTAGACACCATAAGTCCATTTATATTTTATATAACATTTATTATATATTATATAATATATGGTACATTATATATTATGTATAGTATATATCATATGCATAATAAATAATATATAATCTAAGCAGATAAATGTATGTATTATAAGTTCCATTTATATTTATCCCATGGAAATATAAAGGAATGTGCACAAATATTCTCATGCAAACATTTAAAACAGAGGTCCAGTGATGGGGAACTATTTAAATGTGGTTATAGTAAGCACTAAGCAGACACTAAAGATCATCTTTTAAGAAAAATTCAACAACATAGAAAATGTTCCTAATACATTAGAAAATAAAGGCACACTTTGAAATACTATGCAGTCTAAGAAGCCAATACTGTTAAAATATATAAAAGGAAACCAGGTCTGGTACACGTGCCTCTAATCCCAGAGGAGGCCAGGACAGGAGAGTCAGGGTCAAGGCCTAGTGACATAGAGACCATGCCCCCTTTTTCTTTTTTCTGAGATAGGGTTTCTCTGTTGTAACTCTGGCTGTGCTTGCTGGAACTCACTGTGGAGACCAGGCTGGCCTCAAACTCACAGAGATCTGCCTGCCTCTGCCTCTCAAGTGATGGGGATTAAAGGCGTGCGCCACAACGGCCTGGCTGAGACCATGTCCTTAAAAACATAAAAAGTATGTAGAAACAAAAGTAAAATGGAAGTGAGATGTACCACAATATTTGTATGATTTAAGGACTTTTAAAATCTCTTCCATTAACATTTTCATATTTTCTCTCATGAACATGGATCACCTTTATAATCATTAGCAATAAAGCTCACCTCAATACAATTCCAGGCCTATTCAGGAAAAATATTAGATATAGAAACCCTTGTCTTTAGCCAATCAAAACAATGTGTGTGTGTGTGTGTGTGTACACACCTATATGTATACATACATGCATATACATTCATTGCAGAACTTTATCTTTCATTACGTTTAAAATGGTGGTTCTGTGTACTGTTGGGGGAAGGGCTGCCTAGGCCTTGGTTGTTTGCATTGTCTTCAGGTGTTGGCTTTATGTAAAAGATGTACAATTGCTCATGTTCTGCACATGCTATAAATAGAGCACCTGAGGAGCTTAGGTATCAATATAAACCCCTGAGATGAGACGCTCAGGGCTCCCCTGTTCCCTTTCCTTCAGTCTGGCAGGGTTTGCACCTATGAATACGCCTCATGTCTCTCTTGGTGAGCCCACACAGTGGCTAACAGCTATTTATAAAATTTTAAAGTAACAGAACACAGAAACAGCTTTTCAACAGCACAGGGGTGCTAGAGCCAGAGAGCCCTTGAGACATTTATACAGCTGTATCAGACTACATCTTAAACACTGGTTTTACCTTTACTCAATGAACTGCACATAACATTCATTCAAAGTTTGTTCAATGAATACATCAGCAGGTGGCAATTAAATGATTTAAGAAAGATAGCTTTGAAGGTCCCTGGAGGGAGCTGCATTTACTGATCTAGGAGAGTCCATGGCCAAATAAGGATGGGGTTATGAGTTCAGTGCAATAGTGCAATTGGTTCTAAAATCCCAGCTTCTACAGAGCTTGGAAATACAAAAAGGACAACTGCTTCAAATATCCATGGCATCCTTTACTGAGTGCTTTCTTAGTACCTCAGTACTTTCTAACACGGAGTACTTCATATGACTCATGAGACTGAATTCCCATGATAAGCGTTGATTGTAGGTATGCTAGCTTTCTGCAGCTACACTGAAATGTGGACATTTAAATGATTTGTCCAGTGTCACGTGGGTAGTGAGGAGTGGAGCCAAAGTGGAAGGCAGTTATGGCTGACTCAAAAACGGGGATCAGTCAGTGTATTACACACTTCCTTCTTGGATTCAGGACACGCTTTCCCAGGGGTGATTAACACGCCAGATGGACACTGACTTTATTCTCTTATTTTCTTCGTGCTGTCTTTAATTTTAGCAATCCGGGTGAGGCCCAGGACTACCCTGCAATAGTTTTTATTTGCATTTGACTGATAACAATGGTTTTGGCCCTTTGACTGTCCTTTCCTTTGTAAAGTGCCTTTTCAAGTCCCTCACCAACTTTTCCACTAAATTGAACTTTCCTTCTTTTTAATAGCAATTTTGAATAGGCCCAGGCAATGTTTGCTTTTGCAATTGCAAAGGCATTTTCTATTGTGTATAATACTTTAGCTTTCTCCTTTCCATCCTGCCTACCTTCCTTCCCCCAAACTTCTTGGGGCAAAATCCCAAAGTATCTGGAGCCCAGTCACCATCATTTGGCTGTAGTGGTATTAGGTAAGACTCACTGTTCACCTCTCTCTGCTCTCTTCTCCTTAAGAGATTATTTTGAAGTAAATCTTGAACATCATAGTAATTCATCCATAAATGTCTTGTCATGCACCACTGATTTGAAAAGTTTCTTCTATAACATGCAGTCACAATTCCATTACGATATATTTAAAAAAAAAAATCCCAGTTAATCAGATTCTTTAACACGCACATTATCCAGGTATGTAAATTTACCTCCAACTGTCTCATACTGTATTTTTACATGTTTGTGATTGAAAGCAGAATTCAAATAAGCAACACACTCTGCAACTCTCTGATAGAACTCTTTAGACCTTGAATACATGACCCTCCATTGTTTTTTCTTTCTTGTCATTTACTTAAGAACCAATTCATTTGTCAGTCAGCTTTTCAATAGTCTGGAGTTTGGTTATTTCATGTGTCATTAAACAAGCTCCCTATTCTGTTTCTTATGCAATATTATAAGTTACATCCAGAAGCTGATCAGACTTGTGCTATTGGCAACGTTCCCTGAGGGGAGTAAAGGCCGTCTAGGGCAAACCCTGTCTGCTTGCTTCCTTCTTTGGATATTAGTAGACATTAGAAACACTGCCCAGGTCCATCATCCTATCAGAGGCCAAACTCTAACAAATCCCACACATTTTAAAAAATCTATTTCATATAGATCCTTTTGTTCACCTAAAATTTTGAGTGATTTGTAATACAAGAAAGTAAATGGGAAAGGAGATGTTTCTATTTCTGTTAATTTTTGTGTGTGTGTGTGTGTGTGTGTGTGTGTGTGATTCAGCCTGGATATCCAGGCTGATTAACCGCATCAGGCCACCAGATACATACATATCATATCTATCTATCTATCTATCTATCTATCTATCTATCTATCTATCTATCTATGTATCTATGTATCTATCTATATGCATACACACATATATATTTATACAGCTATTTGGATGGAACTGAGAGTTTGGTTTGGACATTAGGAGTACTTTGTTGTGTTAGGTACATGCTTGTAGCAGTCGGCCAGCAGAAGAGATGGTTCTGGCTTATAGGGTTTAAAAAGACTGTAAAAAAGAGACATGGCCCTTTCTATGTATTCTATGTATTTAAGTTTCTGCTTTTACTAGTGGTCTCACATGATACTAAATGGCATTAAAAAATAACCATAAATTAGGAGAACTGACAAGACAGGAATTTGGAACAAGAACAAAATTTTAATGTAGAAAATGCCCCACTTAATGTCTAGTCTCCCAGAAATAATCAAACTTACTCAACGTTACAGAAATTAAAATTCTACAAAAGTGAAAACTAAGTCGGCCATCTATTGTTGTATTCCTGCCATCTAAGGCAATGCCTGACGCATACAGCAGGTGTGAATGAGTGAACAAATGTTCTAGAATCATTAAAGTCACGAAATAAAAACCCTAAAAAAGGAGAATAGTAAGCTAAGCCTGGACAAGCTGTCATTTCAAAACCCCATGGAAGCTGCTTACTCAAAGTGTTGGGCTGATACAACCCATGTCCAGAAAGCTGTAAAACAACTGGAGAACGAGCAGACCGAGCTTGACTTGCTCCAGAGTACAGAGAATGACAGCCAGACTTACTGTTTGCATTCCTGTCTCTGCCTTTTGGTGAGCAGTTTCCGTTCCAACAGAATTTCGTTTTTTAATTTACTCAGATATTTACATCAAATGATTTAGTGCATCACACCGATCTGGCCTGTGGGGTGCTGCTGACATGCACTTTCAAATGGACCTTTACACATTGCCCACAAACCAACCAGACACCACTCAATCGTGCAGAGAGCCTCTCAGGTGAGAATTAAGGCTTCGTTTCTCACCCCAGAAACAGCTTTCTTCCCAGACTCTGTGTAAAACCAGCCCCCACCCCCATGTCTTCTGTAAACTTGTCCAGACATGGGGAGCATCATTAGGCCAGGCCTTGCAGTTATTCCACTGCTTGCAAAGCAATCATTTATAGGCATTTGGTGTTTCGTCTGACATCTGTTTGATGCTGGAGCTCCAGCTTGGGTCTCAATGAATCACTTGTCAGAAGGGCTCGGCATGTGAAGCTGGATTTCACACCTTTGGGAAGGCTGGCTGGGATGTAAGCGATCTTAGGGTTTTTCAAACAACCCTCAATGTCCACAAGGAAACAGGGAAATAGGGGTGTGTGTGCTGAGAACCTGATGGTTATTCAAGGCTTATTTTTTTCTGTCCCAGGAGGGCTTTCATCTCTGGGGAACACACAGCCCACTCATTACCATGTCTGGAACATTGCCATCCATAGAGTCTCACAGAAATATTTGTGTGGAATATTTTGAAAGCATCAGGGAGAGTGAGAGAGTTTTGAAAAGGAACAAGGAAATTCTCCATTCTTTGATGGTTATCAGATAGTTTTTTCAAAGGTGCCACTCAATGGCTGCATCTATGTCATGATGACCTAGAGCATCAGGAGATGCAAGATGGGTCAGATGTCAGTTATAAACTTGGCTGAGACCAAGAAGACATTCAGTCTAAAAGGTCTTTTCTTTTTTCACAGGTACCAGTGACCTCACAGCGTATATATGCCAAGCTAACAAAGTATATATGGCAAACAAATTTGCTTCTAAGACCACAAGGGCAACAGTAATGTCTTGTAAAGTGATCATTCATAGTGGCCGTGGAAATGCCTAAGAAAGGAAAAGAGAGGAGCTACCTCTCTCTGAACAGATCACCACCCACAGAGTGCAAGATGTCCACAGGGAGAATGGGGTTGAAGCACTGTGAGCTTTATTTCACTGTTTTGTAGTAAGGCATGCTGGAGAGACTCATGTCTGTGACTCTGAAACTCTGCCTTGGTTTCACAGACAGTCACATTAGGGAGAGGTTGTCACAGAGAACTTCCCCTGTGGGAACTTAGAATCTCCAGGTTTGATAAAACTGTGGGGGGTGGGGGGTTTATGTGAGGTTTCTAATTCAAAAAGAGTAAGAAAGGGGAGGGGAAATGGACCTTACCCCTGAGGCTGAAGTCCTATTTTTCAGCCTCTTGCAGGCTTTCAGGACTCTTTGCATGCTTCTGCAATTGTGGGAGGGTATGGGCTCATCTGTCACTTCAGGCATCTGAGTTGGAAACATTTAGCCCAGAGATGCAGATATTTAATCACACTGATTCAGTGCTGACTAAAAGTTGTGCACCCTTGGGAGTCAGGAATTCCCCCACAGCCTGAACTTCATATCCTCCCCACCCAGGCTGCAGAACAAGGGAAGACAGGGAACCAGTATTACAAAGTCTGCAAAACAAAGGCTGATCCTCCCTTCCAGACTCTGCTCCGAGGGGGCTATACTCAGTCTCAGCCCCACCATCCCAGAAGCACCTTTTCATTTTGGTTTGCTACATTAGGTCAGGTTAATGAAAAGGCCTTCTAATGCTGGATCAAACCAGCACGAATATTACATTTCCACTGGAGTCTGCAATCTGGACATACACACAAAAACAAAAACAAAAACATGCATTGCTTCAAAATGTGCCCATATTTGCTTGGGTAGGTCTGAGATGATGAGATGACGATGGGAAGCTCAAAAGAAAGTGCTGTGAATTCTCTGGACTCAGGTGGTTTGTGTCAGGATAATGTGCCCGGAAGAAACCAGAGTTTGAATCTTTCCTCTTTTATCTATCACATAGCTTTCCCCCTTTTTTCTTTCTCACCTTCTAATCCATCCATTTTTAAATTTCACTTTCCCATTTTCATCCTTAAGGACAGACATATCTTCCTAAGCTCATTAAGACTACCTACCAATTCCTAATGGCATCAAAAACCATCGGAAGAAATAGTTCATTGCACTCAACTTGCAGAAAATGACTTCTAGGACAGATGACAGAAGACAATCCTTTGATTGAAGAATGACACATCACGTGTCTGAGCTCTTTACTCCTTGAAGGAACGGCTCCTAGGAAAGTAAACTGCTGTTCAAGTAGAACCAACTGGAAAAGATTCGTTTTTCCCCCTCTTTTAAGGTTCTCACAATGGCTTCAAAAGAAACAAGCATCGATCACTTGTTTGACTCAAGAGCAGCAGAACTTACTTGAAGACTTAAACAGGCAACATAAAGTAAACAGAAGTTTGGGGCTCTCAAATGCTAAGGCTGAAAAGAGTCAGTCTGGAAACAGCAGTTCTACTAAGCATTTATTTTCATTGCAAGATAGTGGAAATCAGATATAAATCACGGACAGGGCAAGTTCTTCTTGCCTAGCAAGTGTCCACATGAACCTGTCAACTTTGAAGTATCGACAGAGTATATCTCAATAGAAAGACAGGGTGGTATGGCAGTTATCCAGCAACCAATACTATAGACTACAGTAGATACAAAGTCTTATATAAATTAATTGCCAGTATAAAAAAGGCAGCTGCTTCAGCTAAGAAGGTACAAAAATGGGTAACTTCCATAAATATAACAAGATGCTAACTGAAGAAATACATAACAGATTGTTTTTCTATATATCTGAATATGAAAACTAAGACACCTGTGGCACCTTACACAAAAGTAAAAACAAGATGCACAGCCCGTCCCCTTCCCTCTCCCCACCCCCACATGGGTTTCCCAAACCCTGCAAATTCTAGGGTTACAGAGACAGGGATGCCAAGAGGAAGCAGTAAGACAGCGCGCTCCGACCTGCTAGACAAAGAAAGAGCGTTATTGACAGTTGTAAAGCATTAGGCGTCAGACAGAAACTTGTCAAAAACAGCTGTTGTTGGGTACTGATTGATAATGTTTTCATTCTGACGGCTGCGACGCTGCAGACAGTCTCCAGGCTGCGGAGAAGCCCATCGCTGCCGCACATGAACACACACAGACAACGGGAAGTCATTTAACAGATGGCGAGGGGCACTCTGCCACAGTTCTTCAAAAGACAACATTCTACATTTAATGAACTTGCAGGGAGAGCGAAGCCTGAAAAATCATCTATTTATTTATTTATTTATTTATTTTCACGGGAGATGAGCACTAGAGGACAAAATCCAAACAGGATTTGTGTAACTGGTCACAGTTAAAAGTTTGTGCTGTCTGAGGATCATCACACCGTGTTAAAAACACTCGGGGATACTGTAGACAAAATTGTACATGAATCGTCATGGATCCCTCTCTGGTCCATGCCACATGTATATTTAAAAAGGTTTAAAGAAGTGTGGGATCGTCGTATTAAAATCCATTTACAAGATGAGCGTTGTGAGGGTCTCAAGAATATCTGCTGCAGAGTCACAAGGATTTCTGTCACCACGTAATAAATATGGCATTGAGTCTGTGGCCTCTGGGTATCAGTCTACACCACCTAAAAATGACAGATATGTTCTTATTGCTTGGGTGCAGGAGGAGTTTTCTATCATTTGGCCACTTGGTATTTTAATAAGTGGTCAAAAATCTACAAGATGTGCCAAAGAACATTTCACCTATGAACCTCAACATCCATAGATGACTCCTGATTTAGAAAAGATCAAAGGTGCTAAATCTTACTAAAACTGTACATTTATTCTATGTAATTTTATCATTTAAATTAAGTGGAAAAAAAATTAGTTCCAAAGATTGAGTCCAGGCCCTCTATTTATTTGCTGCAGCCCGGTGTAATTTAAGGGCACATTGACACCCCTGAAAATAGAGGTTTATAATAGAAATACTGACAGACCTTTAACTACTAAATGGAGGCCTGAACAGCTCCCCTAAGCAACATTAGCACTCGACAAGTAAAAAGCAGGGTTCGTCTTTGAGCTTTATCAAATTCAAAAGCTGGCATAGCTTAAATTCTAACTTTGAATTATACTTTGGCTGTTATGTTTGTTATGTGAAAAGTCATTGATTTCATTCAAACATTTCTCATTTTTTTAGGAAAAAAAATGCTTATACTGTAGCTGGGTTTTTTAATGCAGACTAATGACTCCATTTAGAAATATTTGGGGACTTGATCAAACGGGAGTCAGTGGCACCTGTACTCGCTGAGGACATCTTCCTACTTAGGGAGGGGTCGCCGTGGCAGCAGGTAGAATCAAGCAATCATTGCACATCTGCTCTCTAGGTTCGTCAGAGCCAGTTTTACAAAAAGATGACTGGGTGAAGTTTTTGGTGGTCGTCTTTCACTCCTAGCCTACAAGGTCAATATCCACACACACCAAAAAAATGACAATAATTTGAAACACAGACAAGGTTAAATAGAACGTAAAAAACTCAAACCCCTAAGAGATCATGGAAATGGAAATCACATATACATCGTGTGGATTCTCAGTTAAAATCCTCCAGCCCAAGGCCAGGGACAGTTAGTGAAGACACGTGAGTCTTTCTGAGTTCCTCAGAACGGGTTTCATTTCCTTGAGCCATGAGTTCCATCCATTTTAGCACAAAGTATAGAAGAGATTCTTAGACCAATAGAAAGAAGAGACATGCAGTAAAGATAATTAGTGGTAAACAGAGAATACATTCTCTCTCAGTAGTGCGTACTTGACGTTAATGCTGATGATAATTCACCTGATTGACAGAACAGCCACTTTAACGAAGATATGGAAGTCTGAAATAGCTAGAGGAGGATAGAGACGGAAGCCATGACAGTCTTGACACCAACACGAAATTAGATCGGGAAACTAACATTGATGGGTTCAAGGCTTTTGGGGAACTTTTGTGTCAGATTTCACATCCTCATTGCCTCGTGGTCTTTCTCTTCTAACAAGTTTATGAGCTGGGAGAAGCTGTCTTTCAGTGCATCCATGTCATCTAGCGAGCAGGGCTGCAGAATCCAACGTTTTCCACGTGCAAGTGGTTCAAGTTCAAAATATTTTTTGATCTGAAGAAGAAAAAAAAAAGAGAGAGATGTTAATAATTATGACAGAACCTTTTCCCCACCAAGATCCGAAGTGATGAAATGGGGGTATTAAGTGGAATTTATATGAACAGGCATGTCTAGGTATTCCTAAGATTTTTTTCTGTCCACAGCTGTTGCTTTAACAGGGCTAAAAATGTGACCTGGCAGTGTTTTCTAGAGGCGTGGGTGACCTGCTTGCAAGCCACCATTCCAACTTTACACTCAACTGCACGGGAGTTCTTATGAAGACTGAGAAAGAATTCTATGTACCACAGGGCAGGGAGGAACACGACAGAACACCAAGAAGATTGCCTTTAGTCTAACCACTGCTGGCAATACAATGTTCGCTGTTTCACCCTGAAGGATCACCAAGCTGCTGACAGAGAATGGATCCTATCAACCACACAAGACAATCATCAGGGCATCAAGAACATTAAAAAAAAAAAAAAAAACCCAAAGTGAGTGATCTTATTCCCTTGCTCACTTAATTTTCTAGTGGACATTTCTGAGAGCTAGGAAAGGATCCAGTCCTGAGTTTGCTGGGAGGGAAAGATCCATTTCACACAGCTAGGGTTTGAGAAGCTCTGGTACTCTGCTCTCAAGGGACGGGATAAAGTAAAGAATTCATTTGGCTCCTTCCTCGTTCACACACAGCAGCCCAAAGCAACACTTTGTATTATTCACCAAGCAGGGTCTTCTGAAAATGCCACTCCCGAATGTTTTATTCTGCTTTCACCAAGGCCAGATTCTGTTACCAGTAGAATCCCACTGTCCAGACTGGCTCACATGACCAAGGAGCTATTTCCAATAATACAAAGGGCTTTGTTGTTGGTGTTGGTATTTTGTTTATTTTCTTTTAGAAACAAGGTCTTACTATGTAGCACTGACTGGTCTGGAACTCCTCAAACTTATGGCCAATTTTCCTGCCTCTGACCCCAAAATATTGGAATGACAGGTGAACATCACTATGTCTGACTTAGAAATATCAAATGTTGTACTCATTTAGAAATGAAGATAATGCTAGAAATTTATAGTTCAGGAGTTTCTCCAAAAGTCCCCTCATAGAGGCTGATCACAGTGGCTCAGGACTTTAATCCATGCACCTGGGAGGCAGAGGCAGGCAACCTTTGTGCGCTGAGTTCTAGGCCAGTCAGGGCTAAGTAATGAGACCTCATCTCAAACCCCATGGGCATAAAAGTCCTCATACATATTGGAAGCTGGCAATAAATGCCTCTTTTAAAAGCGTATTGGAACTGAAGGGGCCCTCTTGATTCAAATTCTGAAGAGTAATGACAATTTATTTCATCAACATATCAGAAAATGAAGGCTCAGGAAATGGGCTGGGGAGATGGCTAGGTAGGTCAAGTGCTGTCTGGGATGTGTGGAGACATCATCTGGGTCCCCAGAACCCAGGTAAATGCCAAGAGGATGTGGTAGCCTATAATTCCAGCACCCTCAGAAGACTAACAAGGGGATTCCTAGAGTAAACTAGCTAGCTAATCTAGTCAAATCTATGAGTTCTGGGTTTACCTGCAAGATTCTGTCTCAATGTATAAGCTGGAGAGTGGCTGAAGAGGAACCCCAGTGTCTGACTTGGGCCCTTCATCAGTACCACATGCACACGCACATAACACACATACAGATTTGTGTGAAACCTAAAAAACAAACATAAAGCAACGAGCCAAACCAAACCAAGCCAAAGGGGAGCCCTCCCACCCCAACTCCATCCTCACAGTTTCTTTTCTTAATGGATATTGAAAACAGTTTACCTTGAAGAGAACCTTAAATGCCAGAGACTAATTCTGGTCACAGAGGACAGAGCTGGGGGATTGGCTGGGGGGTTAGCAGGTGGGTGAAGAGCTGCAGAAAGGATAGGTAGGGAATATGGTAAGCGCCACAGCCAGGAGGAGAGGGGCTTCTCCAAAGGGTATAAATCACAGCTGTTCGTCTTGCTTCTTCCCCTTTTAGATTCTACCAACAATCCCAATTCTTGGGACTGCCATGCTTGTAATGCAAACTAGTGCTTGATCAATAATGCTTCTCACAAGATCATTATCAACAGGTAATATCCAAATTCTAGTACAGAAATAAGGTGTGCCACTGACATCTGTAACCCTAATTCCATGGCGGGGGGAGGGGGGATTTTAAATAATGCTAATTGGAAAGGGCATGGATCATGAGAAATTTAGTTAAAAAACAAAAACAAAAACAGTAAGTAGGCAAATGTACCTTATCAGTAAGATTTCTTGAGAGGGGTTCCTATAAAAATTACACAGGATGAAGCTGGGCATAGTGACGCATACCCTTAATCCCAGCACTCAGAAGTCTGAGGCAGGCATATCTGAGTAGAGGCTACACTGTTCTACATGGTGCATTCCAGGGCATCCAGGACTTCATAGTGAGACTCTGCCTCGAAGAGGAAAGGGGGAAAACCCACAGACAATCAATCCGAACAGCAGAATTCCAGCTAATTTGAAAACAACACTGGGCTTAAGGATCGCCAAGTAACCGGTCATATTTTGCATTACAGCCAGACAGAAAACCCAGTAAGTTCTAGCTCATTTATCACATAGGCACATTTGGAAGAAAACAAAGATTTGTAAAGGTAGGTTTCATCGAATCCTAAACAAAAGGAAACGGAAGCTGCGAAGACAGGGTGGTCACCAGACAGGGGAACCCAGGGGTGTTAAGCTGACAAATATGGCTGAGTACCTTGAGATTTCCAGCTCCGTAATCTAAGTGGGTACCTGACCCTGCCACAGTCAGCCGGCTGGTACTCGAAGGATCCCAAACAGTTTAAAATATCAATTTAAAAGCAAGATTTCAGTCCCCGGACACCGAGTACTGTGGGCTTCTCTGCTGCCAGGACACAGCTTCTCATTATCAGAGTTTCCTGTTTCTAAACACTAGGACTGCTGGGTAACAGTCAGGGTGGAGGCTGACTGAGTGCTTTCAGGTAAATTTCTCTTTTGTTTTCCTATGCTAACGGACTCCAGCTTACACTTCTCCAGCGTTATTACAATAAAAGTTCTGTCACGTTGACTTTCTATCAGCGTGCTTTTTATTTTTATCTTGATGTTCATTTTATATAGTAGTGTTTTAAGTCTGGCTAACATGGATGATATGTTTAAATACGTGTTTCCTTTAAAATGTACCAAAGCGCCTCTGACGGGAGGACCTCCGTTGAAGATGTTTTCTTGCGAAGAGACAAGTTCTAAATAGGAACTGAAGTCTTCGGAAACACTTTATTGCTGCGTACATGCCATGGTTAGCTGGAAAAGTGCTAGAAGAAGGAGCTGGCATTTGGGTGAATGACATCAGAATGCAGCTGCCTGGCAACCTGTGGTCATTTAGCTATTTTCAGGATAGTCACAGAGTGGGCATTCGTCAGTAGCCATGTGTCTACCCTGGAGATAGAAAAACAAAGCCACCGAAAGTAGCCGACCTATTTTAGCTATGTCATCAGAGCCTCTTCCTTCATGCGTGGTAGGTGATTTGCATGACTGAATTCTATCATTCACGCGTTGAATCCGCTGCACCAGTCTTTTTGTGACAGGACTGTGGTTCTGCTGTTGCTAATGGTTGTAGCAGGTATTACACCGTGGAGGTGTCGCGCAACACAGGACTAGGCGGGCCTTTACCTTAACTCAGGTAGTGAAACTCTAAGACGGTCCTTTCCTGGTTCCAGGGGCAGAATGGATTGTGATGATGTTCTCTGGCTTACCCTCACTTCCCTTTAAATATGTTACTTTCAATTTCTGTGACCAAATTTTCAGGGCATATATAGTTACCAACTGATCATTGGCCTTTTCTTCTTTAACACCTGCAGACTTCCTTTTATTTGGAGTGATAAACAGTCTGCTTCCTATCTTTGTTATTAAGCTATGTAAGTAGAGTGCCAGAGGTGACCTAGTTTTCTTGTTTATACCTTGGTAAGCCAAGGGTGGGACACTAGGGTTTAGTTTGTGTTTTATGTGAAATAGATTTAGGTCCTAAGCTCGGGTACTTATAAACAGAGCCTCTGGTCCACATGAATGTGTGGTAAGACATTAAAGACAGAGTCAGGAGTGACAGTGTGTCATGTGGAACCTTGCCATGCATTTTCCTATGTCATCTTATTCTAGAGAATTAAATGCCACAAGCACCAGTTGGTAATTGCTAAAGCTAAAGATGTTATACCCCACCTTTGATGTCTACAACATCACCGGGGTGGACCCAGCCTGTTGAGAACTGCCTGCCTAGCCCCTGTGGTGCCTTTTATGCTTGCCTGAGGCCTCTGAGAGAAGCAGAGCAGTTTCTTCTCCTGTGTTTCCCCATATCTAAGAGCACCATACACGCTTCCTTTGTGAAATGGTAGCGGACTTGAGCGGCTTTTCTTAAGTCTGTGGATGGCTGTGATGGCTTGTAGTAGTGGGGTCTGAAGCATTCTATGGAACTTTGGTAGTTTAGATCTTAGAGGCTGGTTTCCTTCAACTGCAACTGCATTCATGCACACCTACCATCCCTCGTGCAAGACTCATAGTCTTGTGCAGGGCAGCAGAGGTGTGCCATGACAAGCCACCTGTGCCAGCGTGCTCTCTGCAGTGACCAAGGAGGTAGAGCAGAAGTCTGTAAAGCTTAGAGACAAGCAGCAGCAGCAAGCTGGCCAGAACTACTGTTTTCAACAAATCCATCACAGGATTGCAGGCCGCCTCCCTAGTCCTGGACTTTCCCTAAGAGACTGCTAAGTAGCTTATAGTTTCCAAAGGGCATCTCACTCATCCCTGCTGCTCTGTGACTATTCTTTAACCAGAGGCAAGAAAAACAGCTGAGTTAAATAAAAGACGATATGGTCATTTAAACCAGCTCTTAAATGACGGGAAACCATTTGATAGGCATTCTGTTAGTGGGCTGCTAAGGAGGCTTCAGAAATAAAGACATATTCTTCTTCGTCTCTGGAAAAGGGATCAAGTGTTGTTGTGAAGCCTGGGCTGATAACCTCAGCTCCTGGAAGCTGACAGTGATGGGTTAGCCGTTAATGCATTGACAAGGTGAGGACTTCAGAACCAAAAGGCCAAAAAAGAAAAAGAAGTATGGCCTGTGCCTGGTGTGGTGGCACACATCTTTAATCCTATCACTGGGGAGGCAGAGGCAGGAATTTCTGTGAGTTCAAGGCCAGCTTGGTCTACACAGAGAGTTCTAGGCTCACATATGGACTTCGTAGTGAGTTCATGTCTTAAAAAACAAATGCAAAAGCAAAAACTGCAGTTGTGAGACTTTGTAAATAGAACTGCAAGAGAGCAGGGAGTGCAACTGAGTCAGTGACCTTGACTGGACCCTTACTGTTTTCCTGTAATTTTAAATACATGAATTGGCTGCCATAGGCGGCTTCTTTTGCTGTTTATCTTTTTTGTTCTAATGTGGGTAATAGGAGTCAAACTCTGGGTCTTACATATGCTAGGCAAGTACTCGAGCACCGAGGTACCCTCACATCCCTCAGAAAACAATGGTTTCTGAGACAGCTGGGGGCGTATGGCTTTAATCTCTTTGTTTCAATTTCTAAGCCATCAAGAGGATCTGTATTGACTTCAATTTCTTTGGGCCTTTCCCTGACTGTGAAGGAAGGAACAGGACTTCACCCATCTCACCCCTGGCCTCTTGCTTTCATCTCTTCAGCAGATAAACCTGTTGTAATGACAGGGAAAACCTTTCTAGTGATACTTGTAAATTCCCTCCCGAGTCATGTGCGGGTGTGTGTGTGTGTGTGTGTGTGTGTCTGCTGGCACCAGAACTAGCAATGACTGTGTGGCTTCTCTTTGCAGCCCTGGGAATGAGGACGCTGAACTGTCTAAGTCATGAAATCATCAAGACCTTGCAGCATTCTCCCACCCCCAACTCTTCAAATGCGACTAACCAGTCCCTTCTGCCTCCCCGCCACTTCCCACGGTCAGCCATTAACCTGCTACCCACTGAGTAAACACACGTCTTTGTCTGTGTGCTTGCAAATGGGCCCATCTAGCCCCGCTGCCTTGATTATGGGAGCTCCTGGGGCAGGCTTAAGTTGGTAACCTTCACAAAAGTCAGAGAGAACTGTGCCCACACAGTGGCTCCAGGATGGGTCTGGAGGTAGTGGCAGGACAGCATTAAGATTCTTCAGAGCACATTGTTGGCAGCTTGTTCAAAGAAAGGTCGGTGCAGAGAACTGCACAGCTGTTCTCCCTTCAGTGTACTGCTTGTAGGATTTTGAAATCCTTAGAAAGGTACTAAATATGTCATTAAGGACAGAAATAAGTAATACCAATAAAAACAATATGCGACATTCCCAAAGACACTGCACAGAAAGGACACTTAGCTTCTTTCTGAGTACTAACAGGGAGCGGACAGTGACGACTGATGTTTACGGACACCAGCGTTGTTGTGGGAGTGCGCGGGAGTGGAGTCCTTCAAGAGGACTGTGCGATGTGCTCATGAGACAACTTCTTAAGGAAGCTCAAGTTCAGTGCAGCTGCCTGACCTTGGAATGATCACAAGCCAGACAAATGACTTCTGGTTATTAGCTGTGACTAAGCCTTGCCTTTATTATAAGTCTTCTTCCCAAGTCAGCAACCTGACATGAACAGGAAGCTATACGTTAGAACAATAATTATATAGGAGCCCAGGTTTCCATTGCAAAGGGAACTTCGCATATCCCCAGAATGGCCAAACACAATGGTCGTATTTGCTTTGGTGGTAGGAGTTAGGAGCTGATAAGCATTCCTAGTTTTGCTTAATCTGCTAATCTAGAAGTGTGGTACAAATTACATCTATTTTCTATTTTTGATATGCCTGATGAGCTAGTTTTATTTTCTTGTACAAAAATAACCTGCTTATTAGATCATCATTCAAGAGGCAAAGATAGGTACGATGCTTCTGGTCTTCAGGGGCTAATGGAAGAGACTTAATATTTCTGTATCTGCAACTCTTCTACTCTCCTTCTAGTATCTGACCTCTACAGCCTCCAGGGATTCCAGCCTGTGGGTCTTTGCTGAAACTCCTGCATCTAGACCAAGGTTCTTTTATCCACAGATGGAAAGGATCAGCCTAAAAATATTCCCCCAGCCCCTTTGAGACAGGGTCTCACAGTGTATCTCTGGCTGGACTAGAACTCGTTATATAGACCAGGCTCATCTCAAACTTGAAGAGATTCACCTGCCTCTGCCTCCCCAGTGCTAGGATAAAAAGTATACATCATGACACATGGCCCTCCTTTTATCATCTTTTAGAACATAGCTGAAGTCCTATTACCTCAAAGGAGACCTCAGCAGTATAGGGAAAATACTGAAGATTAGACGGGACTCCAGTCACGCCTTTGTAGATCACCAGGACCACACCCAGGCACCATGAATTCCCTACAGATAAAGTTTTATTGGAAGAGGGCATGCTCACTCACTTAAATATTATCTATAGTTGCTTTTATGCTACAACTGCAAATTTGCTTAATTGCCACAGAGACAGACAGCTTGTCACAGAGAGCCTGGGATGTTCATTCCCCAAGCTCTGACTTGGAACATCCTGATTTGTGTTTTTCCCAGCAGGTGAGCACAGGATACGTGGTCTGGGCAATAAGCTTCGAGGATGGTCGGACCGCATCCTGCTAGACCACTTCTTCTTCAGTTGGACTCACACTTCACAGGGATGGATAATGTGCTTTTCCCCACCTGGCCAAGGCTCCAGTTATGATGTCAGATGTGGGAACTGGAGTCTAACCGGCAGGCTGGCCGTCTCCAAGCAAAGCCATACTTTAATTCCTTTTTATGTACAGTGTGGTTTGTCTTCACGCAGAGACTAGACTTCTTAAAGGACACAAGAGCTAGCCAGGGCATAGATAAATTTTCTACCAAGTCCCCTATTGATACACCACAACAGGCATGTAGTCTGTCACCTGTCACCTTGAGGATTTTGGTGTTCTTTAAGAATGGCTACTAGCTACCACTACTTTGCAGTTTTAAAAGAAATATATAATATATATACCATCTAAAGCCTAGCTTTTTCTGAAGATTTGGTGGTCAACTTAAAATTTTAATATTATATTTATAAGCCTTTTAAATTCAGGGTACCTATAAGATTATTTAGGTTCATTTATAAAGGATTTAACTATTGTAATTCTATATAACTATTTCATATATATATAAATTCTATATAACTATTTTATAATTCCATTTATCAATTTAATACATTCAATATCCTTTTAAAACATCATCAAGAACGTGTAGCAATCAAAATATCCTTAAATAATTGAGAACTTTTAAACTTTTTTCTGTCAAATTATTCAGTCACTTAAATTCTGGAATATTCTAAGTTCCATAAATGCACACCTTCTCTAAAGATTCTAATTTCCTCTGCTGCTTGGTCAGACTCCACAATACTTTAGCAAGCATCTTTACATTTGGATTTGCAGGTATTTTCTTTTCTTTTATTGATACATAATTTGATAATTTCACCCATTTAAAGAGTACAATTCAGTCTCTCTCATATGTTCACAGAACGACCATCACGATCTAGTTCTAGAATATTTCACCTAGAAAAGAAATTCCTGATTATGTCTCAGCTCCGCTTTCAGCCAGTCCTTGAGAGCTTCTAGTTTGTTTTTCCTACTAAGGCTTTGCAGGTTCTGAACATTTCGTACACATGGAACCATACAATGTGTGGCTCTTTGTGATTGGCTTCTTACAGTGTTCTCTGGGTTCATCCACACATTGTAATGTGTATTAGTTCTGCTCTCTCTTTCATGGCTGAGTCATATTCCAGTATGTAGACAGCTCTCACATCATTTACCCTTTCTATATCTGACAGGCATTTGGGTTAGTTCCACTTTTTGTCTATTATGAGTGATACTGATATGAAACACGTTCAGGTTTTGTGTAGATACATTTTCTTCCTGTATCTTTCCTATGAGTAGAATTTCTGAGGTTGCATGTTCACTCTATGGGGCCAAGTCTCCTATCTCTTTTGTGAGGATATGTATTGTTTGTATGTGTATTGTATTGTAAATGTATGTGTGTTGATTTCTGTATATTGGAACAGCCTTGCATTCCTGACATAAAATCAACTTGGTTACATAAATATTCTTTTGGTGTTGTTGTTGGATTCATTTGTTAGCATTGAGGATTCTTATTTATTTAAATAGTGTGTGTGTGTGTGTGTGTGTGTGTGTGTGTGTGTGTGTGTGTGTGTGTACGTACATGTAAGTACACGGATGATATGGGACCTGTGTGGAGATTAGGGTACAACTTGTGGGAGCTGGTTCTCTTTTCTGTGTAGGACCTAGGCACCCAACTCTGTCAGGTTTGGTGGCAAGTTCCTTTCCCAGCTGAGCTATCTTGCCAACTCTTAGTTGAGGCTTCTTATTTTTATATACACAGGAGATACTGACCTGCAGCTTATTTTCTATATAATGGTTTGTCTGGTTTTAATATAGTAATCCTGGCCTCACACAATGAGTTGGGAAGAATTTCTCCAGGAGGACTGTTCATTTTAAAATGCTTTGTAGAATTTAGTCCTGGTATTTTCTTGTGGGTCAATGTTTTGATTATTAATTCAGTATCATTACTTGTTAAGGTTTACTCAGATTTTCCATTTTCTGTTAACTTCAGTTCTGCACATCTAACTCACAGAGTGTGTACACCTAATATGGACTATCTAATTCATAGGATGTGTATACATCTAATCTGGGCCAGTTCACAGGGTGGATATGCATGTAAGATGGGCTAATTCACACACTATGTACACATCTAATCTGGGCCAGTTCACAGAGGGTGTACACATCTAATCTGGTCTACCTAATTCACTGGCAAGCAGTTTTCACTCATGCCCAGAGAATGCAGTTATGCTGTTAGGTCAGTTGGCAATGCCTCCATTTTCACACCTCATTTTGGTGACTTAAGCTTTCCTTTTTTTTTCTTTTACTTTGTTAGTTGTATAAACTTTGGTTAACTTTGTTGATGTTCTCAATGAATTCATTTTTGATTTAATTTATTTTCTCTATTGGTTTCCTAATCTTTTTTTTCATTTACTCCTAGTTTCATTTTTCTTGTTTTTCCTTCCACTTGCCTTGAGTTTATATCATACTTTTTCTTAGATTCCTTAGGCTAAGCCAATTTTTACTTTTTTTGTTCTTTATTTTTTTATATTTTAATTAATCCTCTGACAATTCTGTACAATTGTTTTGATCATATTTATCTTCCCAGATCCAACACCCGCCTCCCTTCACACCCAAGTTTGTGCCCTACTCTCCATCAAGGCCAATTTGTACTATCCAAATATTCTTTGATATGTGGCCTTCCAGTGGAGTGTGGCCAATTTATCAGAGGGCTACCCTCTTGGAGAGAACGGACCCTTCCAACTTTTACTTTAAATGCCATTCACTTGTATCACACACCCACGTGATTCTGTTTTAATCTCTCTTATTGACTGATTTGAGCACAGGGATTTGAGCACATCTGTTGATGTTATTTTTCAAGACTATTATCTCTTATTAGCATAAAAATAAAAACCAATTAGGCACATATATCTCACTGCTTGTAATTTCTAGATTCACTAGAGCTAACGACATACAAAAGGTACAAAAATCAAAATTTTAAATAATTTGTTTTTCACGCAGAGCACAGGCTGGAGTCAGAGGGCCTGCCTTCTCTCACTGCCGTCCCCCCCCCCCCCCGCAATCTATTTAAGCAGTTCCATATTTTGGAGACTGTTAACTGCTCACTTCTAGGACCATATTTTGAGTACCTGAAGAAGTCTTTGGCTGCAAGACCAAGAAGCCCGATTTAAACAGTTTCAAAAGACAAAAACGATTCAATGTTCACAAAATGGAAATATCCCTTGGTAGAGGTAACCAAGTGGGCTCAGAGGTTCACAAGGCCATCACAGTGAGATTTGCTTTGCAGGCTCTTGTGGCAGGGTGTGAGTACTGAAGGGAGGGGCTCTAGGAGCCGCAGGCAGCTCTCTGTCCTAACAGAATGAAGCGAGGGTATAAAGTCTGAGCCTATGTCAGGAGGAGGAAGAATAAGGAAGAATAAGACCAAGGAACTACAGAAAAGTAAGTCTAATTGACTAGTACTGCATCGCAGAGCCCAAGGCCTACAACCTATGAGTTCTTTAGTCCTGTGAGTACTTTTCTGTATACCAGGCATTATAAATAATTACTGTATGAATTAACGAGAGGGGAGATGAGGCTCGATGGATAAAATATGTTTACAAGTCTGTGGCAAACTCCATTTTCAAAGAGGATAACTTGGATTCTCTAAATTTTGCATATGTAATGGACCTTTGTTTCTTGGGAACATAGAGAATGAAAAAAAGATAGCTTTGTTCTCTCCGATGTAACAACTATGTTGCTGGACACAGAAGATACTCATTTGTTTCTTTTAAAAATGGACTCGAAGAGCTGAACTACCATGACAAAGGCAACAACACAGGTCCTATATTTCACCCCACACTAAGATGACTGTAAAAGAAGGAAAATGAGTATCAGAGGAGTTACTGCTCTAATTAATCAGGTCAAGGTTTCACGCAGAAGGCTGATCTCATAAACAGTTTCAAAACTGTAGGTCTAATTGGTTTAAACTCTATTACACACATGCCCACAGGCAGCTGCAATGAACTGTTTTGCAAACAGAAAAGTAAACAACCTATCATGGAAAAGAGAACCACTCCAAAAATCTATGACCAATAGGACACTTGTGTTTCGAGCTATTCCTTTAATCTGTGTCCAAACAAAGCTTCTAATTCTTATCTTAGACAATGGAAAGCACTGACACACGCAGAAAAAAAAGGGGAGCCTCGGCAGTCCGCTTGTCATTGCATGCAGGTGCAGGCAGCCTTTTCAATAATGATCTATAACACCATTAATTACAGAGGCAGCCAGGCTTCAGCCCCATATCGCTTTCTTCTTGTCTATAATCCTTCCATTTCACCCTTGCGGAAGGGCATTCATTCTTGGGACCAAACACTTTTAGGGTATTATAAATGTGATTCTTTCTTGTTTGGGATAATGTTCAGTTACGATCTACCTATAGTTAAGAAAGCAGATGCTGTAAGTATCTCTGAAACCTATCTCTGAAAAACTTTTTCCTGGCGGCACCACGCCGCTGTTTAGGAGTCTTGTCTATATATGCACGGGAGCTAGTCAAGTATGTACTAGACAGGAAAGGGAGTTAATGAGTGAAAGCCCCAAACACATATCAGAGACAACCAATTAGCTTGTCTGAAGCACAGGCTTGTAAAGCTATCAGTAACTTATAAAATGGTCTGCTACACACGAGTAAAATGTTGCTTAAATGACTTGCTTAACTAGATGCAGTCACCATGAAATTGATTCTTTTAAGTTTTTTTTTTTTTTTAACTTAATAGCCATTAACTGTGCATATTGAAATGACTGGCTGGCTGGATATCCTGGTATTATAAAATGCAGGCTAAAGACACCAGTTTTGTATTTTATGAAGTTAAGGGGGGGTGCTTGAAAAAGAGAAAAACAGCTCATCAATCACCAACAGTGGTGTCTGCCGTCTCAGCGGACACGGGCCAGCACAGGCCCTGTCCCTTTTGCCATGCTGAAAGCATCTTGGATTGCTAGGTGGATTCGCAAGGCGCTCCAATTCTGAGAGTCTATGTTCCGCGTTGCAGAAAACACTTCTTTCCCACCATAGCCTTTGATTGTGTCAAACAGCATGAAGGAAAGGAGACGGGAGCCTACTGGTTTTCAAATCCACCATTTGTCACAGAGATTTTACAAAACGCTGAGTTAGCTTAACGTTGGCTGACCTGTGAGTGACAACTCCTCGACCTATTTCATATATTGAGTTTTCTTAAAAGTCTGTGTGTATTATAAAATAGATTTCTTGGCCATGCCTCATACTCGGCTTACTCGGTTATATATGTTACAAACAGATGTTAACTAGTTGCTCTCCAATTAAACAACCCGGAGACTATGCTTTGAGTTTTCTGGGTCTATTCTTTTCCAGTGTTGCCATCCCTGATGCAGTTCAGTGAACTCCCCAACACAAAGGATTCTCCGACTCAACAAAATATAGGCAACAAACAGAATCAATCTTATCTAGCTTGCATAATCCATGAGGGAGGCGTCCGCTGAGGTGTTGAGTATGAGAAGGCAGCAACAGTTAAGTCCAAGTAATATGTGGAGTCCAAGTAAACACGGTCAATATTTGCCTGGGGCACTATGGCGGCACTCTGGCCAACAAGGCAACATTCAGATGTTGGGGCCGATTCAAATTCTTGGGCCTTAAGCAAGAGACAGACACACATGGCAAGCCATGAGTTGCTCAGCTGCCAGTGGATGGTGCCAATGACTCTGTCCAGATACAGCAGTATTCCAGGGGTGTTCTTGTCAGCAGTTTGTCATCTGGCTACAGCAAGGAGTTACAGTGGAAACACTGGGATGAAATGGAAAACAGGAAGGTGTGGTGAGTCAGGATGAGGCTGGGGGTACAATGGCCGGCCAAACCTTCTGCAACACACCTGACTGAGGCGGACAGGTAGCACGTGATCATGCAATTAAGTGCCATGTTTTTACTCATGGGGAACAATTTCCTTCCCTGCTGGCAACTCAGCCAGGAGCCTCAGAGCCCAGCAACTTAGAAATATGAACTTGGCAAGAGGTTTGCAGGCAGCTCAAGGCAAGAAAAGCTGCCCTGGGGAATTTTAGCCCAAACCTCACATATGACCAGGTGAACTCAGTTTAAACCCTGTGAAAGGCAAGTCTGGAGATCATTACCACAAACATAAAGAGAACACCAGAGATGAAGCTACGAAAAGCCATGGACTATATTCCCCAAGTACTGTCCGTGTGGCCTGGGGTCGTGGTCATCCCACAGTTAGTTGAAACCACTAATTAATTAACCACAGGAAGGGGAGAGTTCTTGGGGATATCTGGCAATGTCTAGGGATGGTACTGGCTGCCACAATGAGGGAAAGGGCAGAGACTCTAGTGGGCCTAGACCAGTGTTATTGCTACACATTCCACAGGGAAATCATCCTCTCCCCTTAACAAAGAACTTTCTAGCCCTCAAAACCAACAATGCCAAGGCTGAGAAACTTTTAATAAAATTTAAAGAACAAAGGCCATGTTAATGACTCAGTCTTTGGGTGAATGGCAGGAACCATTAGGTTCTTGCCCGAAGGGAGGAGATTTAGGATCTGAACTGGAAAGGTAGACAGCATGGAGCAGTCCAGGTGATGGTCCTATCCTCTGCCCCATTGTGTTCAAAGTGAATAATCAACACACATCAGCAGGGCCAAGTCTGAACGTATCCAACGGGACTGCAGCTAGTAAAGCAAGACAACTGCCCCCACCTACTCCCCATACCCAGTCACAGCTTCTGGCTAAGGGACAACACAAGTGACTTACAAGAAGTCTTCTATAATAATGGAAGGGATTGGTATTTAGTGAGTTAACTCAGATGACTTGAAAACATGAAGGCAAAAAAATCAGCAAAGATATTTGCCACATAACTAATCTAAGAAGGTGCCTGTGAAATACAAAGCCATTAAAGATAAGGACAACCCTTATGTTAATTTAAAAACAACACACAGCTAGAATAAAGGCTCTGTTCATTAACTTCCTCTTAATCATCTAGGGTTAGCTGAGTCTCCATTGTCCCAGCACAAGATGATGCTTGAAGCCTCCCACACAATGGGTCTTGACAGGCCATGTAAAATTATGGCAGATGCTCCATGACTGGTAGACTGTTTTTCTACTATGTCTGCTCCTAAGTTGCTTTACAATTCTCATGGCAATCATATTTGTTCTTATCATTAAGTAGCTTAATTAATGTGATGCCAACAGATGAAATATAAACTTGAAAAGATAATGTCTATTTCTATGAAAAAATAAATGGAAGGTATTCAAAGAACTTAATAAAGCAAAGTCACTAAAAACAAACTGCTATTGAATTAGATTTCAGTAATACATTTTCCAAAACTGATAAAGGATTGGAAGGGAAGATTGCTTCAAGTATCTTTATCTCAGGGTTTTATTTTAAAGAAACAGAAAGCTGAACTTCAGAGGTGAAAGGCCACACTCTATACAGTATTAGAAACAGAACACAGAACTCAAATTAGTAGCCAAGCATCCAAGAAAATCCCTTGACCCAGTATGAAAAGATTAGTGTCATTTGTATGTTTAAGTTAAAAGAAGCTGGTTAAGATAGTTTCTCATTTTAACCAATTCTTTTCTTTTTCCCCAGCGCTGGGAAAGGAACCCAGGGCTTCCCTGATGCTAGGCAACCACACTCCAGGCAGCGCCCACACTTGACTAACTGCTCAACTATCAGCTGAGACGAGGCCGGTGGGCTGCTGTGTACTCACAGCTCTACATTGCCAACCACACTTTTCATCATGTCTGAATCAAAAGCTTCCTCGGAGGGGAAGTCATTAACACTCACTGCAGTCTGAGGTTCAGAGTGCTATACAGAAACATGTCTACTGTCAGAATCAATACTAACGTCTATCACCTCAAATCCTTTGGTGAAGGGAAGTAAAGTTTAAATAAATGAAATTAAAATGCTCAAACCCACGCTCGCACATACCCATACCATGACAGTTTCCTTAGGAACAGTCATGCTTATAAACATGTCTCATAAATGAATTCTGTTTTAATAAACATTTAATTATTGTGAACGAATTTAAAATGCTTCCTCCCTTCCTTCTTTTCTTTCTTTTTTTTCTGTGACAAGGTTTCTCTGTGTAACCCTGGCTGTCCTGGAACTCACTCTGTAGACCAGGCTGGACTTGAACTCAGAGATTCACCTGCCTCTACCTCCCAAGTGCTAAGATTAAAGGTGTGAGCCACCACTGCCCGGCCGTGAAATGGTGTTTTCTAACTAGAACTTATGCCTGTTTTCTGGACCCAGGAACAGAAAGTTAACTATAAAGTACACATATGAATGAGGAAAAGTACCCCATGCTTTTCCTAACCAGTGGCTTGCATCACCATCTTCTACACTTAGAGTTCTCTGAGCAACAGGGGATTTTAGTCTTTTATAGACTAGTACAGTGATACTTTGAAATTGCTGAATTTCTTTAAAAACTTCTCACATTGACTTTTCCATTTGCATAATGATGATTTTATATGGCTTGAAATTAAAACCTGTTAGATGCTAGTACAAAAAAATGGCAGTTTGTGCCTAGTATTAATTTCTTAAAATACAGGCTGTCCATATGAAGGTAACATATATTAATGCACAGGAGTGGCACATAATCCTATAGGCTCACAAATGTTATCTTCAGACGAGGAGTTACCCAATACTTTGTCTTTATCATGTTTAGCACAAAGGACCTGGACTCAGAGTTCTTGAAATGGATTTGGAAACTTTGGATATCTGTTTGTTTATAACCTATTCTTTCACATGAAAAGAAGAAAATGTGTGGTTCTGGAGAAATCCATATTTGAGAAACACATTCTTTCTTATTTGACTCCCAGCTTTTATCTAGACCGACAACACCCATAAGCTGCTCAGTAGTTAAATGCAAAACAAGGGTTTTCATCAAACATCTGGGAAATATGAAACCTCTTACAGCTGCTGAAATACTTGTATCTGACTTCTTTACAGTGCTGCACTAGGACAACTTGTAGCAACCCGCTTACAGGCTACACTGTTCTTTGCGGCCCTTCTGGTGGGAACCACGAGTCACAAGACATGAACCAGTAACAAAACGCATCATGCTCTGGGCTGGGGGTCTGCTTGGTCACGACAGGACCGATGACTTTTCAATCATCAGGACATGATGGATACTTCATATCCAGCCCGAGGAAAGCAAAGAACATGGAAGATGAAGAACTGGAAGAGACTGGGCAGGATGCACAGAGGTGGAGACAGACATGCACCAAAGCCAGCTCTTTGCACTCTCACAAATTAAGTTATTAAGGCCAGGAATTATTTCAAGCACCAAAAGACACAATTTATTAACTAGCACTTATGAAAGAACTGAAGAACAGTTGCCTAAATGAGCAATTTTTCTTTGTAGGCAAAGCAATGGAATGGTTTGCTTATTATTAAAAAAAATCATTTTCTCATGATTTTTATGAAGCATTACAAATTAGACACATAGTCCAGGTTAAAGAAACTCATTTGTGCTGCATCATAGATGCTTACAAATATTCCTGTCTACACAGAGCATAGAAAGCTCTCTGGAAAACCATGAACCCCTTGCACACCCAATATTCCCCCTCTCCGATTCTTCCATCTGCCAGCTGGGTTTCATTTTAAGAATTTCACACTGAATATAAAGTGCTATTTTGACCATGTGGCTCCAAAAACGTGAATTTATAGTCTATTCAGCTTGCATGGAAGTGATTGACAGAGAAGGGATTAACCAACTGGATGTCACGAAGCAGTGATTTTTCCAGGTTACTATACTTACACGTGAGGTTAGCAAGAAGTATGGCTTCTCAGCAGGGGACGTATTCTTTATTTAACTACTAAGTGACCACTATGCCTTGGAACTCTTTTCTATGTGTTCCTACGTACCACATCCACCTATATTTGCACCTGTAAAATGGGAATACCTTTTTAAAGTATTTTTTTATTAAAGTATTTTAAAGTATTTTTGCACCTGTAAAATGGGAATAGCCTTTCTTAGACATCCTTTGCAGCAATGCCAATCTGCTGACACACACATTGTATCCGTAATTGTTGGTCTCCTAGTTTAAGGACAAAGTCATCAGAAAGTATGTATGGGTGTGCATGCGTGTGGCTTTTGGGGGATGGGAGAAGACTAGAGAGCATGAGGAAAAGGACAGACAGGGCTGTCTTAGCATTTCTTGAATGTAATCTTCCTCTTTGGGCTAATGACACCTCACAAGCATGGAAAATGTTCGTGGCACACAGTGGAGACAGCTGGAAAGTTTGGAGTATCTAGAAATGTCTCAAAGATCATTGCCATGGAAGCTCTTCCAGATAAAACAGCCCCCCACCCCACTTCAAAACAAAACAAAACAAAACAAAATATTATCTATCTTGCTTCAGGTATTACCACAGACAAGTAAATGATGTTGGATCCATACACTGGGGCTTTCTAACCTTTCCTTTGGTATCTTTAGCATCCTTCACACTCATCAAACCCACAGGAGGTATCACCACAGCCAGACTACGTCCTTGCTTGTGAGTAGCTGAGGGAAAGGGGACATGGCTATTGCCTTTTGAGAAAGGTAGAGAGGATATATCAGACTTGATACTGGACTCAGTCTCCAAACTAATGAACTTCTTAAAACTTGTACCGTACAGACAAATTTGACATCAGAAAAAATACAACATCATTCGAAAAACTACCTCTTTCACACATCCTATCAAATTTGGCCAGGGTCAGGACTGGAAGGGCTCTGTTTGCAGGTGGGTCTTTGCATTTTATGATACTCCGAAGAATGCTAACTACATTTCCCTTCCCTTCCCTCATGAAAAAACAAACAAGCATGCTATAGATAATCAGGTGTAATTAGGGGGAAATTTCTCCTACTTCCCACTGAATATAAGTATGACTTTAATCAAGAAATCACTAGTATTATACCTATAAGTCTGTGCAGATTCTATGACCAGTTAAAAAAACTGAGCAGAGAAAAGTGTAGAGGTCAACAAATCAAACTTGCAATACTGGGTTGCAACTTTCAGGACAAATGCGGGGGGAGATGTCATTAACATTTTTCATATGCTTCTGAATTACTGGACTTGAGACATGTGCCTATACTTTTTATATCTTAACAACATACTGAAGTAAAAATATACCACTGAATATACGAAAGAACAGGAAGAGGATTTCAGAAAATAAAAACACCCTTCGGGCAGACATATAGGATTTTCACCCACTTCAGAGCAGAAAGCCCAATAAATGATTCTGTACCAATGGGAAAACAATAGCTGGTAATTCTCTTTAATGGTATCTACTCCTATGACATTAACAGCTGATGCTTTCTAATCATCTTAGTGAAGAAAAATGGGCTTTTATCTTGTATAAACACTTTGGATATTTGAATTTTGAGCCAAAAAAGAACATTTAAATAATTAGCCCATTTCTGGAAGGTTGGTGACCTTTCAGGTAGTCAAAAAGCCCTCGGGACTGTTCACTTGCATGAGTGAGGAACCAGACTCCACCTTACCAGGCTTCAATGCTCATGAGGGCATCTCCCATCGTCTGCAGTGCCAGCACCTCAGTCCTGAAACAGGAAGTGATATCCTCTACCCTCTCATTTGTCAGATTGCCTTTTGCAAGAAGGAAGACTTAGAGGAGATCATTCAAAGGGCCAGCCTGGGATCTTTCTCTTTAGGGCGTTACATGGTCTTCTTAAGACAAGTCCAGCCTGCTGAAGGCTAGACAGCCACTGTACTCTACGGCTTTTTAATACTGGGGTCTTAATCCTGTTAAGTTCAGAGTGGCACCACTATGCATTTCCATCAGAAATGCATACAGCTTTCAGTTAGAGTTAGCCTTTTAAAATATCTAACCATTCTATTACATATCATGCAGTGGTTTGAGCTTGCATTTCTCTGATGACTACTGATGTCGAGCATGTTTTCATATGCATCTTTTCATATTGTGTCTACTAATTTTGGTGTTCAATTTGTTGAATTTCCCCCATTTTGGCTTCTGTTTGATATCAAGTCTAACAGTAAATATGTGCCTAACTACAGACCCAGGACTACATTTAGTGTGAAATTTTGTCATGGATTACTCATTAGATTACTCAGCGTCTCCATGGGAAGAGAACGTTTTGGAATTATGCTCGTACAGCTTTTGTTTTCCTTCGAAGACAAATTTACCTTCTTTCCCTATAATGAGATCATGATTCCTTGGCTCTTTTATTTTCTCAAAACACACACACACTCTCCCTGTCTCCCTCTCTCTCCCCCACTCCACACGTACATAGTGTGGCGTGGTACATGTCCTAATCTTATATTTCTATTTTTTGGTCACTATTTTCTTATGAAGTCACTTGAAAGTCTTTGTAGAAAGATGTAGTGGACCAGACAAACACCTAAGCAAGGCAGCATCTCCACTTGGAGTTGAGCAGTAGTACTTCACCATTCCTTTGCTGCTTATAACCACTTAACGGAACACACCAAGCCCCTGGCATCCCTGACTTGAGATATTTCTACTATTTAAGGGGCTTAAAAGTGTTTGATAACACTTTTACTAAGGAGTATAGAGTCTAGTTTTAACAGAATCATTTTAATGTAAGAATCTCAATTGAAATGTACTTTAGGAATGGGTGTTTACATACTACAGAAATAAAAAGAAATCTTAAATAGAGCCCATCCCTTATAGCAAAGTCCAGAGGGCTGATCAATTACATAGGCATTTTATCAGATTTCCTCTTTCTCTTCTGTGCTTTACAGTTTGCACCTCCTTGGTGTTGTAGAGGGAAAGGGATTTTAACTGTACTGTCCAACATTTACTTTCCACATATTAGATGTCATCTGGAATTTTTAATAATGCCACATGATCAACTCTAAAAACACTCCAAAATAATCTTTCAGAGTGGTGAAATCTAAAGGGGACAAAGCTAAAGTTTTTTTAGCTACAGGTCTCTGACTAAATTCCATAAGAGAATGAGTATCTGTCTTTATTCCTTTTCCACCTTCTTTTCCAAGAAGTCCTTTCGTAAATCCAAGAGTCTCAAGTCTAAATGCCAGCACTACATTAAGACTTAAAACAATACATGAACTCATAGATCTTCACATCAATTCCCTGAGGAAAAAAAACTATTACTCCCCTTCCAAAGGACTCCAGGGCTTAGGGAGGTTAAAGACTCTATCAAGACTACAGAGCAGGATGAAATGTGGTGAGGCTTGCAGCCTGTCTGCACGGTACATGCTGAGATAGTCCCAACAACAAAGCCGTGGATCTCAATCAAAGAACAGTGATTACAGACAGCAAAAGAGAGCCAGCTAGAGTTGGACCAGCCAGTAATGAAGGCAGGGAGATCTGGAGTTCAAGCTTCAGTGATGGAGTGAGTTTGATGCCAGCCTAGGCTGTATGAGGCTCTGTCTCTAAAACAAAATAAAACAGGAAATAAAGAGGCAGCATACAACTTCAGGTATCCTAATATTGGTGGAAGAGATCTAGTTTCCATTTTCTAAAAACAAACAAACAAAAAAAATCAATCCAGATAAAGAAGCCCATCTTTGAGGGTATTCCACGCAGAACACACACATAGAAGACTGTTTCTACATTTGGACTTCTTGATTGCAACCACTGAGGCAACTTCTTTCACACAGGGCAACACTGGATACTCTAGTACATGAACTAGAACAGTCTGGGTTCATTGGTGGCTGCCAATATATGACATGAGTCCCCAAAAGGCCAGAAATCGGTAGAAGGTTGTGGTCTCCTGGGTGATCTGGATTCTACTGAACAGACATTTGCTACATGCAAGATGCTCTTCTGAAAACTCAAGACAGCAATGAAAAGAGCAGAACAATTCCAAACTTCTGGCTCTTATGTTTTAGTGACAAAAGACAGACTACACACATATGAAAATCCAGTAAAACACCATCTGGTACGCTAGACAATGACGGGAAGGACTTGAAAGATGAACCAGGGGTCTATAATACACAACAAGGTGGCCATCTTTCACAGAGTTCTTGTGCTTCTGACTTTGCAGGGAAATGGAGCAGAGTCAACCCCTCACACCAGCTCATTTTTGTCATCGGTGTTCTTTGTTGAAGATACTTCTTTTAGGACCCTCTCCATGTCTTCATGGGGCTGGTACACAGTGCCGCTATTAACTGGAACAGAGGCACAGACACCTATATTCAGGTTCCCACTTTACCGCTTACTAGATGTTTGATTTTAGGTAAAGTTCCTGAACTGCTCTAAGCCTTTGGTTCTAAATTAGGGCATAATAATAATTATTATAATACCTAAAAATAAAAGAACAATACCTACCTTACAGAGTTCATTGCAGATACATAAAGTGCTTATTACAAAAGTACCTGGCATCTTCCCCTTACCCTATCAACACTACTAGAAACAGTTTTGCCGAAGACCCAACTCCAGTGCCACTTCTTAAGCTCTAACCACTGCTGCTGAAGAGCTCTCCCTCCTTGGTTCCGCATGGCAGCCATTAATACAATGCTAAGGTACAATTTTATACGAGTATGTACACATGTCTGCACGGGCATATAGATGGTCCCTTCTCACAAAGTGACAACTGCAGAGGACTTATACAACACGAACTTTTCACCATTACCCTTTCTTCCTGCTGTTTCTGATACTTCAATATGTATCTGGACCAATGAGTGGCCAGGGAAATGGGAACACAGTCTACAGTATGTATAACACTCATGAAATCTTTCAACATCCTGAATACCTTTTCTGAGGAAAACTTGCAATAGATGCAAAAAAGGGAAGACAAAGACTTTGCCCTCTCGGGACTCACAATCTAACTTGGGAAGCAAGCACTAAGAAAAACACCTCTGATCAATAGTCCTACCACACCCCAGACTCAGCTATCTTCCCCAGTATGCCATGCATCCATTTTCATGCCTCAACTGCTCCTTACCCAACAGATGCATTCAAGAACCTCTTCCGGCTCTGCTCTGCCTCTGTTCTTTGATGTCCCTTTCCTCAAGCACAGATTGCTTACTCATCCCATGTCTGCACATTCTTTCATTCTTTCACCATCCCCCTACAGGAATGCAAATTTTCCAGAATGAAGGCAGATTTTGGGTCTCAGAGAGCTTTTTTACAAAGCTGTCTTGGCTAACCTCACATCTGGAGCAGGGCCCATATGGACCACATGCTCAGTAAGGGGGTACTGAACCAACTGCTAACAAGAGAATGCAAAGACTGCAGTCCTCTCTTCCCTCTCTTGCCCTTGCTCTTTGACAAAGATGCTGGAGAAGAGACCTAGCCTCACCAAGCTACAGCAAGGCAAGATGTCCTCAGAGACAGGCAGGATCATCTCCCCTTTTATTTATTCAGTTTGCTGAGGACTCCACTATGTACCAGGCACTGTGCTGTGGAAGGACTTATGGCTGCCAGGGAACATGGTAAAAACTCTGATGAGGTATGCTGTATGTGTTTAAGAAGGATCATGGGCAATCCTAGGGTGTGGGATTTGCATATATGGACTGTCACTACTGTATGCAGGAGTTGGTACAATTTATAGATTATGAGAACATAATACAAAAGGACCTTTACAACCATAATCTAAAGTGCATTATTAAACAGTTTTAACAATCTCTACATTGTTCTGGGTGAATCTGTTGCTTCCAAAAGCTTTTACCTTTATGACCCAAACAATAAAAGATTCCCATCTCAAGAGACTGCTCCTGTTTGCTTACTTTAGTTGTAAAAAAAATTAATAGTTGGAAGAAATATGAAATATTAATCACCATCATATTTAATTCTCTATTCTTTTAAGACATTGGCCTGTGAAGAGTAATCCCACTCTGGACAACATTCGATATGTACTTTGAATTTCAGTGCACCGAGGAAGGAAGATCAACCATTTTGTTCTCAAGTTGGCTTCTGACTTGTTGGCTGACTTTAAGTGTTCACCCATTGCTTCCCAATTTGGCTTCTATTCTAAAGTTCTAAAACTCATAAAACACTCAGAACAGATTTAATTAAGAGAATATTTTAAAACTTAACCTGGCTGTATCTACAGGAAGAACGAAAATGTAGAACAGAAAGAGAAATGGAAAATGAGGTCCCAGAACACAGAGTATTAGATTCTTTTTAAGGAAATATTAACTAGGACAGGGGAAGTGACACACCTTTTAATGCATTGGTACTAAGTCTGACAGACAGAGGCTCTGAGCATCCCATTGAGGCACAAGGCCTTCTACAGAGAGGACTGACAGGTTTGCTAACAGCTGATCCTTCACCCCTGCAGTCCGGTCTGCACATCAGAGACGTGGCCTACCTGCTACACAAACCATGGATGTTCAATAGTCATGCTGCTCAACACGAAACATTCTATGGGGGAGGGGTGGGCTCCGGGGGTGAGGGAGAGCTTGTGAGCTTCAGTTTGCTCTGGGTTCAATCTCTTAGGGGAAGACAACTGTTTTCATTTTCTTTTCTTTCTGAGGAACAAAAGCACCAGATACGAAATTCTGTCCCTTTGGAAAAGGACCAGCCATTTGTTCTCTAGAAGGCCCTGAAACTAAGGAGATAAGGGAAAGTGATCTCTGGAATTGCCTGAGAAAAGCCTTTTAGGCCTGACTGTAGCAACTTACTTGAGAGCTGCAACTCATTAAGCGTGTCTCTGATATCACTTCAGATATGAAGATTAGTGGAACATGCCGATAGACTGAATCATCAAAAAGTTCTCTTAGGAATTTCAACATAGAAGATTTGATGGGCAATTATTCTATCGGCTCAAGCCTGTATGGGGAGATAAGGTGCAGATGCCATGTAGACAAGGGCTTCATTCTTCAGAGATGGAAGCTCCTACTCAGACACTGCCAGTGTGTACCAGGAGCCTGCAGTGACTTTGGGGCACTGGCCAAACATATAAAGGCTAAGGCTTCCACCTTTGTAGTAATTAAAAATGCCGCACGTCACTGCTATTCTAAGGGTCCGACGTCAGGGAACAGAACTCTTTAAAAATGCTACCAGCTTATTTCCTTAAATCTTTGTTTTGCTCCTGGAGGCAGCACTGTGCCAGTGCCTGGCTTGAGAAGAGCAGCCATGATGAAGCTTCTCTGATGCCGCACAGTATCTCAGTCTTGTCTCCAGAAGGATTTAACACTGTTCAGGTCCCTCACTTGTCAACCCCTCTGCCAGAGGAGGGAAGGGAGCTCTCTTGCTCCATATTTTATGATTGTGCCGTCAAAACGGAAGCCACATTCTTCCAAACACTTCGCGTAAACAGACATGAGGCAGCATCATGCTGACACACACTGCGGATCCTGAGCTATCAATCTTTAATTGAGACTGGGAAGATGCTCTGAGTTGCCCGTTCTTAGAAATCACATGGCATATGCCATGAGAACATATGGTCAAGGCATAGCTGAGGCTTCAGCTTGTACCACTGCCAAGAAAGCTAGACACCAAGTGCCTAATTACTAATGAAACGGGGACTAGTGCCTCGGAGGAAAGGGAACTAGAGAAAGCCGAGTTAGAAAAGGTAGATGCTTTAAAGGTACCTGGCAGGCAGTGCTTGAAAGTCTTTACACAAACCTGCAAAAGAGGGTGTTGTCGATTTGGGGGAACTTGGAAGGGTGACGCTTCTAAAATGTAGCAGGATTTCTGTAATTACACTGAAGATGACAGCAAGGCTTTTGAAGTAGAGGTAGGCCGGCACACTCATAAATGCTAAGCCCTGGGGATCTGGCTCCAAAGAAAGAGCAGCACAAGGCACTGGCGTCTGGCAAGTGAAATCCAGGGGCTGAATTACTGGGGAGAATATTAGGGGCCCAAACCAGATGAGATTTTGAAATACATTTTTAATTTGAGGAGTCGATCAGAGCCTATGTATTCAAGTCTGGGAGTTGTAATTTGGTGAGGCTGACAGTAAACAAGCAAAAAAGCATGCCTTTTGAAGGTCCATTAAACTTTAAAAGTATAAGACAAATTGATGCTCTAATTACATAGTTATATCAGCACAAGTAGATGTGCAATTAATTGGCATTCTAATATCTGAACTTCCATTGGGCTTTCATTTCATGTTGCTTCTGTCCTCACTTGGGAAGGAGAACATCACCGATCCATCTCAGAAGCACCAGGTGTGGGTGAACACTTCCTTGGCAACTGTATGGGGCATAATACAGCCCTCATCACACCTCCGGATCGAGGCTTTTGTTACAGATCACTGTCAGTCTCTGTGCAAACAGGAACCATATTGCAAAGATCAGCAGTCACACAGTTTTCTTTAACAACTTCAAGTACCACATTGTAAGTTTTAGAGGTGTGTGCCAAAGGTGTTATCCAATAGACTGTGTAGTAAATAGCAGAAGCCCTCCCGGTCAGATCTGCCAGGCTTGGGAGGAATTAGGGAAGCCATTGTAATGAATGTGGAACAGTCTGCAGAACCTTAAGTTACTTGCAGGCCTGTGCAGAAATGTGAAAGTAGCTAGTCTCTGTGAGAAATTACCCTTTTCTGCCAAGACAGCTAGCACTCCAACCGGGTGTGGAGCAGCCTGAATCCGCTTACCTTCTTATGAAGAACAGGAAACAAAGTAAAATTAGCACTTTCTACCCTACTACCAGGGTGGGCGGCAGAGGTGAAACAAAGCAGGGAGGGAAAGGAGAGAGAGGAAGAGGGAGCACTGTGCTTGCGTGTGCACTTCTAACAGACAGCTATGGTTCTGAGATCAAAGACTCAGGCAGGCACAGGCATGGTGTATTTTTGTCCAATGACATTAGGGACAGAATGGGGAAATGAAGGGAGCCGATGTCTATCCATGGAACACTGGGTTCTGGAGTCCACTTCTGGGTGTCATCTCACTCATTTCGACAGTGATTGGAGACGCTGGTACTTGGTTATCACCTCTGTTCCCCATCTCAGCTCGATAGGGACAGATCACTTCTTTTTATTTTCTAGCCATGGAATTGTGACTACGTTGGCCAATGCCTTTTGTTCCCGAACGATCTTAAAATAGGAAATGATAGCTGTGCTTGAAGAGGTTCGGAGTAGGGTCTTCAGTCCAGTGAGCGTCCTGAGTTGCTGCTCAAAGTTTACTCCTTTTAGAAACAGAGCGCACACCTTAACAGACAGCTGGGATTAGAACCTGGGACTTATAATACAGAAGACTTTTTTCTGCTTTAAGTTTTCTCAACTTTTTTTTTTCTTAAGCAGATTTTTGTTTTGTTTTGTTTTGTTTTTTGTTTTGGTTAAAGACAAAAATCTCATGAGAAGGCACTGAATAATCTTTCCTTCTGAGACTAATTTTGTCATTATTTTGGAGGGCGGGCTGGGTGGCTGTCATATTCAAAATTATTATTTTATTTTTGGTAAAATAGCCCAAACTTAGAACACTTCCCCTCTCCATGTATGCAAGGTGTGGATCTGGTCATGGGCAAGAAGGAAGGGCCTCACATGATATATTTTGCTTGCTTGTTTGGACTCCAACATTGTATGTATCTTGCTTAGTTTTCTTTTATGACTTACGTTCTTACTGTTTTGCATAAAAATAGCTTTCCTGGAGTTGGAGAGATAGCTCTGTGGTTAAGAGCACAGGTGGCTCTTACAGAGGACCTGGATACAGTCCCCAGCACTCACAGGGAGGCTTACATCTTGCTGTTATTCCAATTTCAGGTTATCCAATGCCCTTTTCTGGCCTTCATGGCATTGTACATATGAAAACCACACACATGAAAGAAGAATAAATCAATCTCTTAGAAATAAAACAACTCTCCCATGAAAGATGAGGTTTTTGCTATCTGAGTTGCTGCTTGGCTGGCAAGCATTATTGTAGTTGTTCAAGAGTGCTTCTGGAAATAAATAAATACCTGGCCTACTTCCTTTGGGCCAGGCACTGCGGCAAGCGCCTTTGATAACTGTGGCAGACTCTACATGTGCGCACCTACATCTGAGCTTCCTGTTCTAGGAAAAATGGCAACACTGCATTTTATCGCGCTGTTGTGGTTGAGTGCGGCCAGGTCCTCAATCTTGGGAAAGGGGTACAGACAATAAGGGACATTTCTAGTCTCGGTCCACCATGGGATACCCCACTTTTGTGTGCACAGTCTTTGTTCTCTTCATGAGTAGCTGAACAAGGCAGGCCGTGAGGACTTAGAGGAGAGCAGAATAAGATGGAAAGTCTCAGGATCCTTGGTTAACAAGGGTCCCCCCCATCCACACTGGACTGTGAGATGACACGGTGAAAAGCTACTGAGACCGTGGACTATATGGTAACTCATGCTAGCCTAGCCAACACAGACACATTACTTAGTTCTCCTTATCAGTCTGCTGAACAGTGCATTATCACCTGCATTTAACTCATATTACAATGGAGGCTCTCAGACAGGTAGTCATTCATCAAGAGCCAAAGCCCAGCCCTAGTCAGTCCTACTGGAAACTATATTCGTACTCAGAGTAGCCTGCTACCTTGCTAACAGATATACTGTGTGAACACAAAGTCACATGGTAGACATTTCTGTTTTTCCTCTTGAGCTTGGGTTCCAGGAGCAAGAATGTTCTATACCCAAAGTTATCCCAGGTTGATTTTGTAGATGATACCATTTAGAGAGTGATAGAATGCTGCTTATAAAACATTCAAAAAGGACCTTGAGTGGAATAAGGGTGGGATTCCTCAAAACTATACTGCTTCTTAATTTTCTGCTATTCAAATCTCTAAATAAAGTTCTAACGTAGTTATCAAAACCAGCTTTACCGACACAGAGCTATGGGATGTATGTATGTATGTTTAAGGCATGGTGGATCCACCAATTCCTGCCCAATTAAGTACTTTTTACAGATGGCTTGTTGGGTACTGACCGATCCAGCCAGCTTCTCTGAAATGAGGAAGCCTTATCAGGTCTTCCGATGAGCCACTGGGTTGAGTTTCTTCCATATTTTCCTGCAAATTCCAGTTCTTTCCTTCTTACGTCTGAAACCTAAATATGGTGCTGCAGGTCAATCAACGTTCACTGTCCCTTTGCATGTGTTCAACAACAAGGATACAGACACAGTTCAGACTGGGTCCATGTCCTAGGAACAGGAGAAAGGAATCTGGTGTCTCATCAAGAAGGATCCTCGGTCTGTCTTAGTTCACAAGTCCTTGAGTGTCTTTTAGGAAAATGACAGTGACTCTAACAACTTTAAGGGAGTACTCTTGAAAAAGTCTTATGCGCAGAAAATGCCCAATGTGAGGAAAACAGGTGAGATGTATAATTAGGGGCACATCACTGACTGTTGCCACACAGCATGAAGGCTGGTGAAGGAACTACTGTACGAGTCTCGATGTTCTATCAGCCAGGAGTTCTTTCTTGGGTTGTGGGATTCCAACAGGTCTTGGGGGAAGTCCTGTACTGTAACTACAGGGTGGGCCTCGAAGGGATAGTTCAATACTTGAACGGCTGCTACATATGTAGTGATGCGCATAGCAAGAATACTATCTTGTCCCGTGGCAGGTGAAAGACGGTCAGACTTGTTAACACCATAGGAAGAGACAGTCACTTCGCTGACTCTGCTGATGTCTGCGCTGTGCAGATCCCAAACCAGAAACACAAGAGAAAACAAACTGAAAAGCGTGTTTTCAAGTGGCCAGCACTCAGTAAATGTTGGCGATAGACTGATTAGTACGCAGAGGCTGATATGTGGAATTATAAAGAATACACACCTGACATAAAGGAAAAATCTGCAGTTAATTTGATGACTGATACAAAGGGCAGCTTTGTAGCAATAGGTACTGTCATAACGGCTAACTACGTTCTAATGAGGTTTCACAAAGAGACAAAAACTTAAAGTTGAACATGTTTTGGACAGCCAGTTCCCTTTTTATCAGTCAAGGTCTGGTCTTCATCACTTCCACTGGTCAGGTTAGACAGAATAAGACTCACAGAGCTCAAACAAAACAAAAGAAATCAACCTCCACCCCCCGCCTCCCATGCCTGAAGAAAGAGATCCACCAACCTCAACTTGAAGCAAGTTTGTGTTTGTGATTTGTTTCTGAAGATCGTAAAATTTTACATCTGCATAAAATGGGACGCAGCTGCCACTGAGAGGTTGTCTGTTCTCTGCCCAGCCCTTGTGAAAGGCTACTTGGTAAAATGATATCTGCGTGCTGGAGATGAACTATACATGCTGGAAGCTGTCACATACATGAAGCTTTCCGCAGTAAGGCAACTCATTTTATAGGAACCTCCCATGAGACAGTCTTCCGTTTCTGGCATATTCTTAGCCATGTCAAAACAAAAATCTGGCACGACGTATAAAACAACAACAGCCACAAACTCAGGTTTCAATTTTCTAATAGGTTTTCTTTTTTAAAGAGCGATTTGTTTCTCAGGTCAGGTGAGCACTGCAAAATTAAAAAGTTAAAAGGTAGCATACGGGTTTGCACCCCCAGTTTCGGATCTTAGCTGAAAAGGACCGAATGAGAACTTTCAAGCAGAAGGCAGAACGGTGAAGACAAACGAGCCTACGAGTTCTCTTCCTGCTGTTAGGTTATGACTTTCAGGAAAAGGGGTAATAAAAGTGTCGGACAGGACGCTGTGTCAGATTTCGCAAGGCCCAGACACACCTTGAGCAGCAGCTGGGGAGCAGGCTGGGCTCAGCGTCTGGAAAGCTGCCGTGATGTTCCTTAGCTTTCTCAAAAAGCATTTGCTTGGTACTTCTCTCTTACTTTTATTAGCTTAAATTTTTTTTTTTTTTTAGCAGATTGTCGCACAAATGACATTATGGGAGATATTCACAATTCGGCTGATTACTCGTCGAGTCTTTCTTAGTGTTACTTTAATTATTCCAAACAGCATTTTAAAACTGTTTACATAAGTTGAAAATAAGATTCATTCCAAAGAACTGATATAGAAAGGACATTCTTAGAGCCAGAATTTTCAAGCCAGAAGGGGACTTCACTTACAAACCGTCTCTCTCAGCCCGCTCACTTCAGCAGCCCCAGAGGGTAACGTGCTTGCGTGCGTGCGTGAACCAGGGTTAGCTAGGGAGATTCAGGGCAGGAGCCTGGCTCCTAACATTCAGTCTCCCTGCTTTTCTACGCATGGCTTCTCCACACTGCTGCTCTTTTTGTTCTCATTCAGAGTCGCTCCCTCCAACCCTTCCCCAGCTCTACACAGCAGCCAGGTTCTTTGGCCCATGGTGTCATGTGATGGAGTCTGGGGACCAGCTCCCTTTGCTGCCTCTGACTGTTCCATTGGAGTAACAATTTAGCTGAAATGAACGTCACACAGAAAAGCCTTCAGGACGGAGCACACCTATCTCCAGGAGACTTACTTTCTTCTTCCCCCTTACTAGTGTTCTTTCATACCTTTACTTCAGCTTACCCTAAGATGTTATGTATGGGCCTGTGTAAAATGTTCCCAGAAAAAATTGTTCCACATGTCATAGAAAAATCCCTATAATATTAAGCAGAACCAGAACCACAGCCTGCCTTAAGGTACCGACCTTATGGTATAAACTTCTTGTTCCTATCTTGAATTAACTATGATTTAAAAAAAAAAAGTCTAATTGCCTTTGTAACCCCAATACCCTTCTTCATTTAATTTATTGTCATGTGGTAAACACGTATGACATAAGCTCATTCTTACGTGATCAGTAGCATTAAGGAGTCTTACAACTACTACCACCCTCCACTTAGGTCTATCTCCCAACTTGCAGTGAGCGCGCCATAAAACCAGAACACCACAACACCATTAGCTGAATTCCAGTGTGTTTCTAAATCCTTTTCTCTTGGTATTTTCATTAGCTCTAAGGCTCTCAAGAATGGAGCCTTGACCTTCCTCTACTGCCTGTCTAACCTGCTTCTGCCCACCTCCTTCCTACTCAAAGCTTGGCCTTGCCAAGTTACAAATGTGATTTGGTGAGGCAGGTAGGCAGGCTGGCACACACACACTTGTTAAAGTAAAGTTATTGGCGCTTTATGGAGACTCCAGACGTTGAAATTTCCAATGCTCTTTAATAATCACAAACCATGTCAAATCTCAGGGAATTCTAATGCCCCGGCAGCTAGGCAGAGAGCTCACTCCAATGGCTTCCTCGCCCCATGCTCTTCTCTTGGTTCTCCTCCTGCTTGCTAGCTTCTTCTTCCTTGTTCCCTGCTGTCTGTCTCTCCTCTCTCCTTCCTGCCCTTCCCTAGTTCTTTTTTCTTCCAAATCCTCTCTCTGTCTCCACCCAGCCTTCCAATATACAAATCAATGGAGCCTAACCTTCATCTCCTTAAGGCTAAGGAATGTCCCATTCTTGTGGAGAGCCGTATAGCCTCTCCTTTGTTTACTGGTAGGCAGTGAATCCTTTACTTGCTTCAAGGATACCTTACTAGAACATTATCCATGACTAAAATCTCCCACAACACACACTTGTACGAGTACACGCTCTTTCTTTCTCTTCCTTCAATACAAAGCCTTTGCAATAAAGTTTACTCATCCGGCTCTGTTGCTTCTATTGGGTACCAGCCCTTGGCTCCAACTCTTCTTTGCCACTGCTATCCCTTGCAGTTGTTAGGTCCGTATTAAATTTCCTTCTTTCACCTTGAGCACTTCCTATCTCAAATCAGCACAGCCCTCCACGCTCTGGTCACAAATGCATGTCATAGACTACGCTGTGCTCTCCGAAAAACTGTATGGACAAGAAGCATGTGTTTGGAAGCACAGGTGTAAAATTACACAACACAGAGAGTATAGAAACAAGCAAAATGAGGTGAAAAACTGCATCATCAAGAGTAAGAAATGTATGGCGTGAGTGAAGGCTACAGCAACTCAAGACTGTCTCTAGGGCGGAGATCCCCATATGTTAACAGTCTACATCTGAATTCTGGCTTTGCTCTTTGTCAGCCACATGGCCTTGGGCGGTTCACCATCTTGGGCTTCGGTTGTCCCATCTACCATAACGACTTGTCTCATCTCACCCTCAGCACAGGGACAGGCTGGTGGCAGCTAACGTTCCTGGGGCCTTCCTGGAAGACACAGGCTTTGAGATCACCCTTGGAAGAAGTTAAAATCTGAAGAGAACTCTGAATGCAAAGAAAAAAAAAACAAAAAAAAGAGCTTGGAAGATGGGAATGATTTATGGTTTCTTAGCTGGTTCCGATACTAAGTGCAGACAGTATTTTAGGTTGAAAATTTGCATTGAATTAATTGAAAAGTTAACGTAAGCCTGCTGGCGGGGAATCCAAGTCACTCTTTTGGCTGTGATCTTTCTACAGGGAGCCCTCAGCCTCTCACTCCCTAGTTTTCAACCCTTGCACGAAGTGTGAATAAATAAAGGATTAAACCCAGCAGATCACTTCAGGTTAAAGAGAGGAAGAGACTTTGCCAAATACCCTTTGTAAGTGTGAGGCATAAATTGAGACCAACTTCTGAAGGCTTTTACAAACAAATGGAGCCAGTTACCTAAGTTATATAAATTAGCATTGCTGTCTACTCGGTATTCTCTTGCTCCCATCTTCACTCCCTTCCTGCCTCCCTCCCAGTTTCCTTCCTTCTCTCTTCATAGATTTATGGGGGTAAACTTGAAAAAGAGATCACCAGGCCCTTGGTATTCCAGGAAGTGGCTTCCTGGTGATTGGTTCAAGAAGGAAATCTTATAATCTCAGTAGAGTTCACGAGAGGCTCCTGGGCACTCTCTACCATCAGCTCCATATAAACCCCTCTGCTTTAACCAACGCCTGCTTCCCATTCAGAATGAAATGATTTCTACTGTAAAAATGGTGTCATCCAAACACCCACGAGAGCTTGGATGGCTACCTCAGGTCTAATGCCTTCGCAAGCTTGTATAGGGCTCACATACTCAGAATTTAGGAAGACTACTGCACTTTTGCTTCTGAAGTCTCATTCTTTTGTAAACAGAAATACAGAGAAACCAGGAAAGATCATCTTTAGAGTTTTTATCAACTCAAAAGGAAATAATTCTCTAGGTCTCAGTTATCAGAATAATCTAACGCTTTGCTTAGATAAGCATTCCAGATAGGGAATAAGTTAAAAAATACAAACACATAAAAGCATGCAGATTGGTTAGATAGAAGCGAAGGACAGTGGGAGGAAATAGGGGTAAATATTTTCCCTTCAGTGGGAGTATTTTAAAGCTCAAGGTCTTGCCCTGATAAGTCAAGAATTATATAATATATTGGTGATTGTAGTCACCTAAGAAAAGCACAACTTGAATATATATTTCTTTTATGGGTCAAAGAGAAGTCAGGATAGCTGTGAGTGGCCTTCATACCACCAACGACTGCTATTAAAAGATAGCACTCTCACAGTCAAAATGTTGTTTGCCTGCTCCACATATATGCTAGGAAGTAGTAATTCCAAGTATTTTTACATATCAGAAATGGGTTACCACTTAAAAAACATCTCTTCTTCCATGGTGTAGTATTACTTTGCTTTTAGTTCCTTAAAGACAATTCTCTTATCTGAGGACACTGTTCAGAGACTTGCAATGCATGGGGTAAGGGACCAAATGCTGAGTAGATTATACCACCCGGACCCAAAGCAGATGCTAAACAGGCCTCTTAGTTCCAGCACGTGTGCGCGCGTGCACACACACACACACACACACACACACGCACACGCACATGCACACGTGCACACACGCAAAGGCAGACTGAGGCAGAACACAAACAGAATATGATATGAAAGTCTAGCAAAGGTTGTACTCCAGTGTGGAAAAGGGGTGTGCGTGTGATAGGAATCTAAGAGCTTAGTTGTGGGCATACCTGCTGCTAACTTGAAGTGCTCTCTTTCTTTACGATCTGTTCCAGGATATGTTGGTCTCTTTATTCAAGGTCCATTTCATATTAAATACTAACAAGGAGCTGAATAATTTACATGGAGTTTTATGTTAAGGCCTAATGATATTGGATCCCTTGAGACACCAGCGGAGGCAAAGATGGAAAAGTAGGATTGCATGAATTAAAGAGACATCTCTTGTCCTACATTCAAAGTAGGCAGAAGGTCCTGGTTTTAGCATCAGAGATGATCTGAAGCTAAAGTCAATAAAGAACACACATTAGGTTGTTTAGTATTCCAGGAGAAGACTTTAGTAGTCAATTACTACAGGTTGAGGACAGAAGACATTCCCATGGGCTAGGCAACTTGAGGCGACCACTGTTTCCTTTCAGTTATCCACTGAAATCTGGACACTAACGATGCAAGTGGTTTTACCATCAACTGCTGTCAGCTAGCCTAGAAAATTAAAAGGTCTGTATACCAGTTTAACTGAATGCAGTCTAGGTTAGCCATTTAACTCAGTGGCGTGACTGCATCAGAGAGTCCACAAGGAATTTCAGTACTAGTTTCACCTTTTATTTAGTTGCACCTCAGAAGGGGTCAGGATAACAAATATGAACCCAACAAGTAAGTAGAGAGAAAGGTATAAGTATGGGATGCTTATTACTGTCATAAGTCATTTAACCCTTATGAATACTTATAAAGTCCCAATTTACAAGACTTACAAGAAAATACATATTAATATATAATACATGTGTTATTAATACAGGCCATCGACGTTCCATTATTTTAATGTAATCTTTCCTCTATTTACAAGACACTTTGTCTCATCTTGGAAGGCAAGTTGTACTTAGGTTTCTTTGTTGTTTTTCAGTATTTTTCTTCCAAACAGGCTTGTAGGCTAGGGAAGTGGGTTCCTGTCTGGTCTATCCTCCATATTTTCTATGTACATGGACTTTTGATAGGTCAAGCCTCCTCTAAAAAACATATGACCTTAGGCTATCACTTAAATTTATTATTTTATATAATGCAGGATTTCTGGAAATTGGTCCGCACTTTGGTGGACTTTGAATTTTGGTGTTTGTGTTCATTTGGAAAATAAGAGGGGTAGCTTTTATGCCTTTGTACTGTTTTTTTTTTTTTTACAACAAACAAACAAATAAAAACCAAAATTACTGTGAGTATTTTCAAATGAAACAAGCAGGGAACTTCTGCTTAGTTAAGGAGAACCAGGATAAAGAACACAGAAAACATGTGTTTTTGCTGGGGGTGAGAGGAGGCAGTAGAAAACTAAACTTAAAGTGCTCTGGTTACAAACTCCCCCACGGGAGTATAAACCGAGCGGAACTAAGGAACACCCACAGCCCCTGCCTGCCAACAGCTCCCCTTTGCTTAGAAGAACTCTGCCAATGGCTTTTGCCTCTGGCACAAAGGCCAGTAACAAAATGGACCTAGTATTTCCAGGCCCAAGCTTTCTAAACGATGAGCAAGGAAGAAAAAAAAAACCAAAATAACAAAAAAAAAAACCCCAAAAACCTTGGTAAGCGGATCACCATCTGGGTTGAGGCACGGATTTATGCCAGTGAAGTGATGTTACAAAATTATAAACGTTCTGGAAGACTCTGTGCCTTGATCAAAATTACTGGCCAAATTTGGAAACTGAAAGTGGGATACACCAACATTCGTGGTCTTTATTGCTCACTGCTGTGCTAGTTACACGTAATGTTGAACAGTGTCAGCGTTAAGTCTGTGGAGCTCCTGAGTGCAGAGCAGATCACTGGAGCAGCGATGCCATGGGGACACCCACCACGATTCCACAGCTGAGATCCTCAAAGAGAGGATCAGGCACTTCTTGCGGACAGCTGCGGAAGCCGCTTCATGCTCAGCTTCTGATCTATCTGTACAGGTTATCTTGGTTTGCCACTGTGTCCAAATCCACTGGACATAGCAGGGCTCACTTGAAAGGATTTATTCTAAAACAGTGCTCCTCAGCCTTCCTAATACCGCGACCCTTTAACACAGTTCCTCATGTTGTGCTGACTCCAACCGTAAAATTATTTTCAGTGCTACTTCATGACTGTAATTTTGCTACTGTTATAAATCATAATGTAAATATCTGATATGCAGATGGTCGGTCCTGGGCGACTCCTGTGATAGGGTTGTTTGACCCCGCCCCCCCAAAGGCATAGTGACCCATAGGTTGAGAACCATTGTTCTAAAACATTTTACAATTTCTCATTTATGTATTTGTGTATGTGGAAATCAGGGGACAATTTGTGGGGAATCAGTTTCTTCTCTCCATCATGTGGTTCTAGGTTATCAGGTTTGACAGCAAGTGGCGTTACCTGCCGAGGCCTCTCACCTGCCATAAAAGAATTTATAATACAAGAATACAAACTTAAAACATATTACTGCAGACTCAGTGCTATAGTTCATAACATAAAAAATTTTAAATTATTTAAAAAAAATATATGTGTATGGGTGTTTTGTTTGCATGTATGTGGAGGCAGGAGGAGGGCTGCAGATCCCCTGGAACTGGAGTTACAGGTGGTTGTGAGCTGCCGTGCGGGTGCTGGGAACGGGATTTGGGTCCACATTAAGAGCCATTTCTGCAGACTCACAAATGGAAAAACTTTTACATAGAATTAGGTCCAAGTATCTGTGAGGTAACTACCAGTAAATGCTGGTATATAGAGAAAACACATTTTTGGCATGGGATACATGTTCATGTGTGTGTGTGTGTACATATGCACATGCATAATGGATGTGTGTGTGTGTGCCTGTGGGGGTTACAAGTTGATGCTGAGGAGATTTCTGATTTGGCTGGCACAGATGGTCGGCCAGACCCCGGGATCCAATTGCTTCCAAATCCCCAGCTCGGGAGTTACAGGTGTGTGCTACTCCCTGGCTTTTGCATGGGTGCTCGGGGTTGGACTCAGTGCCTTATTCTTGAGCAGCGACCAGTTTACTGACTGAGCCATCTCATTAGAACCTTAACAGAAAGTTTTTCCTTTATCAGTAAAAATTAAAAACATTCCAAAGTATTAGAACGCTTACTTTAGTATCAATCAAGTTTAAAGGTCTCATAGAACAAGAGTCTGCGCTTTCTTTTAAGTAGCTTGGTTCAGTTTTAGAGGATGATGGTTGATATCACATGTTTTTACAATAACATCTGTAAGGTATTTCCAAAATCTGGCTTAACAGAATGCCCAAAGGCTAAATTTAAATTCTGAATATTCCCAAGGTTGTATAAATGAGTGCTGTGTAGGCAGAATCCCTTAAGCTCTAACCCTAAATCAGTACAGATTAGTAAAAAATAATTTTGTTTTCTTTTACTCTGACAATTTTTATGAAAAGGAGGTCATCAAGATTTCACTGGGGGCTTTGAATAAACATTAAAATCATGGGAGCTTTTTAATAAAAGACTTTTGATGAATGATCAGTATACGTTATTTAGCTGATCTAGGAAAACTCTTCCCCCTGGAGTGTTATTTAACCCTTTGTAAAATCTTTATTTGCTGCAACAGAACACAGTACGACAAGCTGCCTTTGGATCCTCACCGTACAGGACACATCTGCAGAAGATGCAAGATACACGCAGAATTCCTAGACCCTGGGGAAACGGCTGTGTAGCATGAGGCTTGTTACTGCCGTTTTCATGTGAAATCCTGAGCATGTAAAAATGCCTGTCTACTGACAAGCACAGTCTCTTACTGCTTACCTGAAATTCCAGAGAGGACAGCATATAAATTGAGAAAAAATAGAAAACTGGCCACCCAGAGCTCTTCAACAAACTTAACAGCTGCCCAAAGACAGGAGATTTAAATAAATGTGCATTCGACTCTCACCACCTGACACACACATCTTTCCTAACAGTTTGTAGGAAGACCAGTTCTAACAGAGAGAGGCCTGAAGGATGCTATTACCCATTCTCTGTCTATTAGCAGAATAATACAGTAGTCAAAGGACCTCCACAAGATAAAGGCAGCATTCTCTCCCAAGTTCCTGGATGCCTGCCCAAATCACAGTCATATTTTCATATCTGTCAGCTCAAAGAGACTCTTTTATAATAGCAAATAAAAATTAAGTGTTCACACTGGGCTTCAAAGCAAAATTCTTTCAGCAATGATGCATAAAGCACACTATACGTCTTTCTTTAGGAGGCTTTACTGCCTCAGATTCAACATGCAAACCGGTCACATCACAGAGCTAAAGTGCACTGGGACAATGACTGCTGTGATTGGACTTTTAAAAATTAGGCTGCGTATGCAGAGAAGAACTCTCACACGGGTGAATTCACAGCATTTTCCTAGAGGTGGCATTTTCGGCAATGTCTTTAATAAGAGACACAGAACTGTAGAGGGACCAGACACGAGAAGAGAAGACAATTTAGAGCCTTTACTACTTGGTGGATACAGCAGAACAAAGAAGGAAATCATTAAGAAATGAATGTGAAATTGTCTACTGAACCAGCCGAGTCCACTGGGTGTTGTTACTTGGTTTGCAGTAAACACACTCACATCCTGACACTCCCCCCCTTACTAAAGGTGCTGTTTTCTTTACACGCATCACACCCCGCACCTCTGTTCAGGAGCAGTGATTGCTAATAAGCAGACACATCCTTGTTCAGGGTTGAAGTAGTGATAAGTAGTGATTTAAATAGTTTTGAATTATTAACAGTAGGGATAGTGCTCACCCGCTAGCTGACTAGACAGTACAAAAGCAAGCTCACCCTTTCCAGAGCTCTCTAGTACATGACTTTTATTATTATTATTATTATTATTATTATTATTATTATTATTATTATTTTAAGCACAGTTTTACATCTCTCTTCAGGGAGACACTGGAAACCCCTAGCACTTTAGGCAGACAGCTTCAGTGACTTGTTGACAAAGATCTCTGAAATGCAGCTGAATGTTTTTTGTATTCCTGCATGAATTTGGGGATACAGACGACCCCTGGCAAGGAGTGAGTAATTTATTCATGTTTAATTTGCATGTTAGTGGTCTCCCCAAAGCAACAGCAACAAAAACCTGGAAACCCTACGTAATCACTGAGATTTCCTCATAGACCTAAAGAGGAAAGAATTAAAAAGGAAAAACCTAAGAAATCAGTTATTTAAGAATTAGCTCTCTGCAAGAGATGGATATATAGATCCCATAAAACAATTCCTTTTTTATAAACATTCAGTGTTAGGCCTCTTGCCTTAGAAACAATGTTCATAGCTAAGCAGGCAAGGCCAAGCTACCATTTGTTCCTGTGCACCTTTCACAGTTTCTGTGTTTCTGTGTGTGTGCCCGTGTGTATCTGTCTCCAACTTCATTGTATAGACATCTTATCTGTGTTACTTGTCACAGACGAATGATGAGAGGTTTAACAAATTGCCAATAGCTCACACTTCTGGGAAGCGGGAGTGACTTTAAATGCAGACTTACCTGATTCTAACATTTATATGTGTAATGACTACACTGATCCAGTTTAGAAAATCTGAATGTGGGGATAACTGCAGGGAATTGAAGCAACCTGGGTTTCAATCACAGCTGAGCCTGCTACCTGAATAATTATGATTTGAAGCAAACCTCTGCGTTATATAAAAGAAAAAATATCCATCTTTCAGGGCTGTGCAGAAGAATGCTTTAGCAGTATCTGAGAGCTGTTACTGTCGACATTGTTACTATCAACTATTGCTATTGTAGACTATTATTACTACAAGGGGTGTAGAACTCTGAAATTGACTCAACCTGAGGACGAGAGCCAGTCATGCAGGGACAGCTCTGTTCTGACTGGCAACTGGAAAGCTGAGATCAGGACTTCGGCCTGTCACATCTCTGCTCGGTGCTGTTGGCACCACCTCATGCTACCTCTCATTTGTTTTACTTTAAAAAGACCAAACCCATCCCAAACATAGCTAATCAAATCCAAACCAAATAAGGAAAGAAACTGTTCCTACTTTGCAGGGAACCGTAAAATAGGAATGCAGAAAACACTCTTTTGGAAAGAAGTCAACAGAAAAAAGCCCTCACTACTCTTTGGGTACAAATTCCCCCAAGGGAACATAGACTTGATGGAACTACAGGAAACGCCCACTTGGTAGAGAACCCTGCCAAAGGCTCTCCTGCCCTGGGGCTCCATGTCAATGGCTTGCACCTCTGGCATGGTGACCACCTACAAAATGGGCCTCCCATAGATCCTAAATGATAAAATGTTATCTGAGATAAAAAGTTATTGGAGACTAAGTACAACACACACACAATGACACAAAGCGGGGGCGTGGGGAGGGGGCTGATGTAAGTTTAAAAGGCTCATGTGATTTCCAGCACTCCCCATTGCTTTCTACGATAACTCTTAGGTCAATAGTTTAAACAAGGTTTGAGATATTAAAGATTGAAACTCTCCCATGAGAGTTGACAAATTAATATCAACCAACCAAACAGCCAAACAAACAAACAAGCAAGCAAAAAGTAAGCATAATGGGCCAAAACTATGCCATCAGAGCAGGCTATAGAATGGGGAGAAAAGTATAGGGGTGGTGGGGTGGTGCTGTGAAGGGCCTTTCCTGCTCCAGTAGTGCATGGCTGAGCCAAGCACTGGGATCAGACAGTGCCGGCGGAATTCACATCAGGAGCAGATCAATGCTCAAACACATGCTTAGAAACAGTGACCATTATTGGAGTACATCTAATACTGAAATACTGACAAGATTTTTCTTTTGATCTAGAAGCTTTACTAGTAAAACCCGTAAATAATATGGTGTTTAGATTTTAGGAGATCTTATTCAGGATTCAGAAAAACTTATGAACATAAAAGAATGTTTCATTTTTTTTAAGGTCATAAAAGTGGTTCATCCACATTTCTCCAAGGTTACTATGCTAAGAAGCAAACAATTTAAACTCCACCATAATGGCTGTGACACCAAGAGCAGATGCTGCACAATGGAACTACAGTTCTGTATACTAATGTAGGGCCCTTGCTGCCACAAGTATGGGTCAGTACTCTGACATTAGTTGTATGCAAAGAATGAAGAAACATACTTGTAAAATAGGCTGTCCACATTTTCCTATCGGTAACCTTTCCGTTATTATTGCTGGGTGAACCCAGCAATCTCTTGCGGTGTTCTAACTATCTCAGAAGCCAGGACTGACTTCAGTACAGGAGTATGTCACACTCATCATTTGTTTTTTTCTTTTTTAACCATGCCAGCCTTGGTTTATTATTCCTGCCTTCATAGTTAACCAGGGAGAATTATTTAGAATTACTTTTCTATGGTTATGTGGATCTCACTTTCCCATGCAGACTTAGCATAATAATACAATGTTAGATTGTTCTCAGTTGCAGACTTTCTCTGCATCAGTCAGGGTGAAGACGACAGCCATTCTAGGGCTTCTTTTGAGACACACACCCACGTGGAATCTTGGTGCATTGCTTCATTTCTAATGGGAATACCACTTCTTTCCAATGCTTCCTTTCTAATACTTTGAACGTACAGGAGTTTAATGATCATATCAGATACCTGACTTATTCTTATAGTGTCTTGAAATAATTATTTTTATTTTATATGTATGGTTGTTTTGTCTACATGTGTGTTTTTGCACCATGTGCATGCAGTGTCTGTGGAGGCCAAAGGAGGGAGTTGGAACTAGAGTTAAACAGACTATCGTGAGTCACCATGTGGGTACTGGGATCAAACCTGGGTCTTCCGGAAGAGAAATAAGTGCGTTTAACTTTGCTGAGCTACCTGAAGCCCTGCATAATGTCTTCGTGGTTTCAATGTTGTATAAAAGCAAACGGTTTCATAAAAGTTGTTTAAGGTTTTATAAAAAAAGGTTTGTTATATTGCTCTTTGAAGCTCTTCAGTTGGCAAATTTAATTATGAGGTTTCCCTTAACATGTCTGTAAGATGAATGGTTTCTTACTTATTTTTATAATAATGAATTTTTTTAATTGTGTGTGTGTATGTGGTACAAGTGTGAACAGAGGTTAAAAGGCATTAGGTTCCCTAGAGCTAGAGTTGCTAGTGGTTGTGACCACCCAACATAGGTGCTGGGACTAGGACTCATCCTCTGAGAGAGCACCAAGTGCTCTAAACCACTGAGACATCTCTCCAGTCCCTTGAAATAATTTTTTTTAATCTTACAAAATATCAGTGGTTTATTTCACAACTTTATTTGTCAAACCAAAATGTTAGTCATTCTTCTACTTCTTTTCCTCTACTTCTGCATGAGACTCTTAAAAAATATTTAAAATATGAAGAAATCCAGTATTACACATCATTAAGCTACAGCCAAATTCACAAAAAAGTGCCCACAATCCTTAAAAACATGACTATGTACATAAAGAGCACACGGAAAACTACTGTTCTCAGGAAAGAACAGAATGGAACAGATAATAAATGAATTCCCACATCTGAGGTAGATTTTCTTTTTATAGGAGGTCGGGTAAGTTCATGCAGAAAAAGCTCACAGAATGGGCCTGTCATTAAAAGTAAATGAAGCAAGGATTATTGGGTTTAAATTGTTTTCTTTAGAGACAAAATGTTTTTCAAGGACTTTAGCCAAGTCCACAGTGATAAGTGATGCCCATGTCTAGTTTTGCCAAGGATCACAATTTTCTTCAGCACCGCCACAGCCCAGCAGCTCTGGCAAGATGGATTCAACCTGGATCAATTCTCCAGCACAGGGACCCATAGAATGCTTTCCAATAAACTTCCTTGTTTGAACTATTAGATAAAAACAAGGAAAATGCACATTCTTGATGGGGTATGTGCTACTTATTTTCTGTTTCCCCCTTTCTCCTCCCCTGTCCTTCCCTAACTCCCATCTCACAGATGGTCTCTCTCTTATCAGGATGCTGGCCACTCACTCTCAGAATCACCCCCTCTCCTCCCCATACCCTGCATCCACCATTCAGCGTTTGCATTTTCTTATTTCAACAGCTCTTCAGCTAGTGATAGGATTCCATGTGCACCTCATTCCCTCCATGCTGGGATTTTGTCTGACTCAAGCAGGTCATGTGTATGCTGTCACAATCGCTGTAAGTTCACATGTACATCTGTGCAGTTGTGTCTGGAAAAGAAAAGCACTGTTTCCCTGAAGTTACCTGCCACCTCTGGTTCTTAAGATCTTTTTATTCCCGCTTCTGGGACACCCCTGAGCCTTGTGGGCAGTGGTGTGATATGTATGTCCCATTGTGGGTGACTTTTATACCTGGGTCAAAGAATGAAAGACTGAGCCATTAGAAGAGGGACATGTCAGGTGCTCAAAGTCTTCAATGGATGATGGCCAGAATCAACAAGAAGCTGTAGAAAATGTGCTCAGGAGGAGATCTTACAGGGTCTTAGATCTAAATGGTAAATACTACTGTGTGTGGTAAAGAACCAGATACACGTCAGAGGTTGAATAAATACTTGGGCTTTAGCTAAGGAGTTTTGTAAGCCTTATCAATGACACAGACAAATGGCCTAGATATGAGGCTCAAGAGAATCAGAATATAGGAGGAGAAGTTGAAAGCAAAGAAGTGACTGGATCATTGGTAGGTGCTGCCTCACTATAATGCCAGCTCTGTTTTGTCCTACCTACCTAGCACTTTATCGCCTTTCTTCTGCCACAGCTCATTTTTAGATGCAGAAATCCAGGTAAGATCCCAGGTAATATTTCTTGCTCATCATTATACACATGAAGTCTAGTAAAGTGTTTGGTAAGTACAAGGTGTTCAAAGTGGAAATGAGAAAAACACAGCTAAGCAGGAACCCAATTACATTGTGCTATCCAGAGAACGGCCATAACAAGCTCGCTGCTCCTACAGACCCTTCCCCTGGGATGGAGTTGATGCTTAAAAAGGAAGAGGTGAAAGCCAAATGCTTGATGCTGATTCCAAGGCAAAAGATCAAGGAGGCTGAGGTCTTACAAACACAGGGCTGGACAGCCCTCGACTGAGAAAGAAGCAGTGTCCACAGGACATGGGGGTCAGTTTCTACTTCTAACTCACTCATCTTCAGAGTCCTCCCTCTTGTGGTCTCACCCTTAAGTCCTCTCTACACCTTCCATAGCTGGCCTCCATGTTCCTTACTTTCAGTTCTAACCAATCACCACCATTTCCGTTTTTCCTAAGCTCTGCACTGGCACTGCTTAGCAGATGAACCCAGACGTGTTTGCTGTTTATTGAATATGTGCACAAGGGTTAAAACACATCAGATACTTTATATTTTAGATTTTTAGACTTTTAGAGGCAAGGTCTGCTGTCTCCTTCGTGTAATTGCTGGCTAGCTAACTCAGTTTCTTTGGGCATGGGTGAAGGTTTAACTTCCAAACAATTTATTTACGTTTGCTTAGCTATTGCCTCCAACTACGATCACATCACGCATTGTTAGCACACGGATAGTGTTAAAACAGAACAACACAGGCCAAAAATCTACATCGGATGAAAACTTTCCAACTTTGCTACTACAAACATTGTATGTTAAAAAGAAGAGCAGAGAGATTCCAAAGCACCTGAAAAATGAGTTCAGAAAACAAAAAGGTTTATATAATCTAAAATTCCGGACTGCAGAAATATGTAAATATATATTTAAACTTGAAATATATGGTCATTCCTATTAAATGTAAAGTCAAATAAATTTATGTTAAAATAAAATGTAGTCTTCTCATTCTACTAACCATAAACACAGACGCTCAGAGCTGGGAAGGATCTTGCAGGCCAGACTCTCATTTTGGAGAGGAAATAAATGAAGCTTAGCAGGGGGACTGAGGTATACAACATCCGCCAGAAACAAAGGCAAGCATCCTGGAAGCCAGAGGGCCAGAATTTGACCTTCTGCTGAGCCTGTGTTTGACCTGGACCTTCTTTCTCTTAGTAGGCTGCCACTGAGAAACTTGACTCTTTCAAACCTCTGTTTCCTTACATGTCAATGGAGAGAATGTAGTGATACCCACTGAAGAGTTATGAATATTCAAAGGGATAAAATGTGAAGTACTTAGCATAGAACCGGGTTGAAATGAGAGAAAAATCTATGCCTTATCCTAGTGGGATTAAACTTAAAATCACCACTTAAAGAGTTTTTAGGAAAAGTTAACAGAAACCTACCATGTTAAGAATAATATTATACCAGAATCTTTAAAAGTGGTGTTTAGGAGCAGACGATTCCAAGAAAAAAAATTTATTGGTGAAGGGTTAAGTTAGGTAGATAAATCCTGGAAACTATGATAAATGGCCTCCAATTTATGAAAAATGGACCTGGGGTGACATTTTGGCAGCCTGGGGAAAAGACCAAAGAATATACCCAGAATAAGGACCCTTCCTGGCCATACATGCCAGGGAGGAGAGGAGAAGAAATGGGAGATGAGTCATAACCAAGCAGAGATAATTAATTATAGCCAAACTCCATTATAACAGAATATGAGGGAGACTAACAAATTCAATCATGTATGTGAGATCTCATTACTGTGAAACTAATGAAATAAGGCCCAGGGCTGGGATGAAGGGGAGGGAGAGCCATTGCCAATTGTGTTAAATATGGGTTTGTGCTAACAAGGTCTGTATCAGTGCCACTGTGTTGACCATAAATCACAGAGTTTACACAAAAAGGAGAGTGAGATTTCCACTGAGTGTGGTAAGCTGCGGGAGTCAGGATAGAGAATGAGAACGGAGGGAAGCAGCTCAGGTGGCCTTTCCTTCCTCCACTGAGGGCTGCTGATGTCATGGTTGAGACACACAGATTCTCTTTGCCCCAGAAAACCATACAAAAGCTGCTAAAACGGGAAGCTGCTAGCAGGGGAAGAAAGGATCCGGGCTCACCTTTTTGTTCAAAACTGAACAAATGAGGGCTAGCAAGATGGCTCAACAATGGGTACAGGGGCTTGCCATTAAGCATTCGATCCCATGATCCTTATGGTGGAAAGAGAACCAACAGCTGAGGTTGTCTTCTGATCTTCACACTTGTGCACTCCCCACTCCACAAATAAGTAAATAAAATAAAAACAAACACAAAGAAAATTCTTGGCATTTCCTCGGTGAGCTCAAATGCCATCGGCTTACCCCTCCAGGGAGACACATGTGTGCAGTTGTACAGCACAGCTTACTCAGGACTCCTTAACACGTTACTGAAAAGAGCAGCAAAGCCCAGATCATGCAACCAACTGCATGAAGCCCCAACTCTACCTCCAGCTCTTCCCCATTACATGGGGCCTCATGTCAAGGCCTCACACTGAATAAAGCCCAAGGTATAAGGTTTAGTTAGCCAAAGTCAAGTGAAAGAGAGAGGCAATGCACCAATGCTAGAAACAGACAGAGGGTCCCCACTGGAGTCTTTATACCAAATTAATGAGTAACAGAGAGAAAAGAACAGTAGTTAAGCAGGGAAATGGAAGCAAGGTTGTTGGGCCAACGAGAGAAAGTGGACGGTATGAAGAAAGGAAGAAGGCACCACCCTGCCCACCTGCTCCCAAGTCCCTGTAAGGGCACTGAGCTATAGAATTAAAGAAAAGATAGATGGACACATCAGTAATGAGGCAGGCTAAAAGAGTAAGTTAAAATGAGAGATTAAAGAAGGAAACAGAGATGAGCACAGCAATACCATCATGGAGCAAACAGATTAGAAGGAAAAGAAACAGAGCAGGGACAGCTGAAACAATCCGGGCAGAAGCTTGAGATAGCAACAGTGAGGCGGACTTACAGAGACTAAGGAATGGAGGCCAAATGACATCAGCATCTCACAAAAGAGCTGTAACCCACGAGGAGGTTCCTTAACCAGGATTAGTGACATCTTCCGCCTGATTACAGTCATGAATATGGGAAAGTAAGTAAGACTCCATTTAGAAGCTGCCAGTACAAGCAGGCTGAGTGGGTAACATCTGCCCCGATTTATCTGTAGCTTTATAGATCTGGTATTGGAACTGTGGCTCTGTTGGAATGAAGCATTATAAACCTGGTCTACTCAGTGAACTAAGAAGAGGCGTCTATAAGCAGTGCAGTAATATAAAACTACCAGTTTATGCAGTTAGGCTTTATCCAGTAGATGCCCAAGACAGCTGCACTTACAATAGTGAAACTGTTACTTCCAAGTAGAATACTTCTATTAAATGGACAATTAAGTTAGTTCACTTAATTCTATATATTTTCACTTTCTTTTGCTATCAATGGTCACATATTTCCTAAAAAAACCTGTCTAGAAGCATATATCAGATAATCTGTAGATAAATGAGCGATAATTATGTGCATTCATCATTCTTCCATACTGATGAGAGAACTCAATTCACTGTGAAGTGCTGGGCATTCATGAGACATGCTACACAGAATGCACATGCATATTCTGGGTAGTTTTATGTCACCTTGATACAAGATAAAATCATCCGAGAGAGGGGAACCTCAATTAAGGTAATGCTTCCATAAGATCGGGCTGTGGGCAACCATGTAGGATATTTTTTAAATTAGTGATTGATGGGGGAGGGCCTAACCAATTACAAGTGGTGCCATCCATGGGCTGGCTGCCCTGGGTTCTACAGGAAAGCAGGCTGAGCAAGCCATGTGGAACAAGTCAGTAAGCAGCACTCCTCCATGGCCTCTGCCGGTCCTGCCTCCACAGTCCTGCACTGTTTGAGTTCCCATCCTGACTTCCTGTGATGATGAACTCTGACGTGGAAGCATAAGCTGAATAAACTCTTTCCTCTGCAGCTTGCTTTTGGCCATGGTGTTTCATAGCAGCAATAGAAACCCGAACTAAGAAAATGCACATGATCTGGAACTCAAAAAACCTTACTATATACACAGACACACACACACACAGACACACACACACACACACACACACACACAGCACTGCCATTCTGAAGAGGACGTTTCTTAAGTTATATAAATTGTCTTTGTTTCACGTGTCTCTGGTTATAAATACCACTTGGTGAAAAACATTTCAAGATCTTTAAGAAAATCCTAAATAAACTAAAAGCTACATAAGTCTTGCCACATGGAGAGTGACTGATGAGCATTAGTTACATGAATAACACTCAGTACAACCATTTAAGGTGGCAAGGCAACCATTTAAGGTGGGATTTCCATTGGACATAGCATTGTACGTCTCAGTAGAAGCCAGTGTCCCCCATGTCATGTTGCTGACAGTCTAGCCATGTGGCTAGCATGCTACTCATCGTCCAAAATGCAATAGGAAAAGGCCTTTGCCTATACATATATGGAAATGGTGGGGGCTAACTCACTATATAGCTAAATGTGAATGATAAAGGAAGCCTGATTTTTATTTTCACATGAAAAAGATGATGGCTGCCTATTTAAAAAGCTGCTGTGTTTGCAAATGGATATGCATTAGAATTAGGAACCAACATTTGCAATTTGTTCTTGGATTTCAGGAGGGGTAGCTTCTCTGTCACTGGAAATGTTGACATGGAGGACAGAATGTGCGTGATCAAACGAGCTTCCTTCAAACACAGCCTTCATGGGCTTGCTTGTATTCCAAGGATATGTCTCCTCGTACACTGGTCTGTTTCATCGTTTGTTCTTACTCTGTGAAGGGCTTGACTTAGTCCAAAAACTCCATGGCATGTGTACAAAAGTTAACCTCATGTGTTTTCAAATAGAACAAAAGGAACGTGGATTCAGACAGGAGATCCTATCAGCTTAAAACACAACCTTTTCAACTTGGTGAAAGCTTCCTCAGGCTTGAAGGAACTCTCCTTCCAAAAGTCTGATGCATATGTGAAGAGAGAAAAGTACAGGCGAAAACAAGAAACACATGAACCATGGGGCAGGTCGGTGGCTTTGCTCACAGAGTGGCTTGATTAGATCATGTGTCAACGTTTGTTGGCGTTTACTAGATGAGACCCAATGAAAGGCTCCATATTAACCAGGAAAACAAAACTGACCCAAACCATCCCACACAGAAATGAATACTAGGATATGACGAATATGTGAAAAACCAGTAAGAGGAGGTAGAGTGCCCAGGATTGTGAGGAGCCCTTCTAGGCTAAAGGGGCACCTGGCAGAACGGAATGCGATGTGAGGTTTGTGCAGCTGCAGACTGGGCCAGCAGAAGAATGGTCTCAGACAGAGGGGCGGTCGCAGCGCTTTTCTATTTGGTGGGTGCAAGGTGCATACGATCTACTCTGCTTCCCAGCATTTGATTATCGTCAAAGCGCATCGCTTCTCCACTTTGAGCAAAGCATGAAGTAAGGTTTTGATTCACGCTATCTCTATTATCCAACCCAGGTAAATTAAAATAACGCACGGTACTGCTTATGCGTGTGACTAATAGATCTTCAGATTGGAAATGTCTTTGATATTTTAAAAAGTAAACTTAAGCAAAGTTCATGTGAATCAGTAGGTCACAGTGAGTCCTGAAATGTATTCCCACAGTGATACTTTGGAGTATTTTCCTTCTGGATTTTATTAACATAACGTCCCAAGCATTGAAAACGCTACAGAATTCTCCAATAACGACTGAAACTACAGTGTGAAAGGAAGCAGCAATTAAAATCCCAGAGACAGAGGAACAGAGACTAGGAAACAACAGCATCTGTGCCTGGTTCACTGGGTCACGGACACAGCCGGGCCACCGACTCTGCCTGCGGGCCAAATCCGGCACACTGCCTGGTTTTGTATGGCCCATGGGAACGACAAACAATTTTCGTAATTTTTAATGATTGTGGGGGAAAAAAAATCAAAACAACAACAGCATCTTGTGATATATAAGAGTCAGACAAAATACAATGGTGACGTCATAAATATTCTTGGGAACCTGCCCACGTCCACTTGGTCATATGTATTGTTTGGCATTTTGGTTTTGGTTTCAGAGAATGGAGTCACTGGGACTTTGAGTATGGTCTGCAAGAGCCTAGAATACTTACAGTCCGACTCTTCCAAAAGAAGATTGCATCCCCTGAGTAGGATCAGAGCTTCTGACAGCATCTGTGGCGAGGGAGCTATCTGGTTTGTGATGTTACCCATCATGGATCTGAGGTATGCTAGTACCTAACAGAAAATCATGCACTTGGATACGCCCAGTCGCCATGTTGCTTACATACTTTATTTATCATCTTGCACACTGGTATAAACATTTTGTGGACTGGCACTGGTCTACAGACTTTATTTTTAAAAGCTCTGATCTAGGTAATACCAGAATACCTTCACACACTTTCTGGAAACTTCCCTTACTTTCCACATACTTTGGATGTGATGACCACTAAAAATACCAGTAAATAAATACATAGAGACCTGGATAAAATTAGTCTTTGCATGGAGCTTTTGCTCTTTGAATGAATGCTTTAAAATTAAACCACCGTTTCTTCCTTACCCACTGCCACATTATATAATGGCTTGCTAGTCTCTTAGGCTCTGGATAAAAGAAAAAATATTTCTTTTATATTTTGTGCTTTGGGGAATGGTAACTCGGTTTCATAAACAGAACAATTAGTACAAATGTCTCTTGGACAATCTGTGCTGTGGCTTTGGAAACTGTATGTGAGAGAGAGCGAAAGGGTGCGAGTCCTTACATAGACAAAAACAGTTTACGCTGAAATTTCTAAAAGGTTGAAAAGATTTCTCCTTATGCTTGCTTTATAATAGCAAAGTCCCTTGGCGAGTCAAAGGCCACAAAAGTAATTTTTAGCTTAGGTACAAAACGTGCTTTGGGCCTGTTTTATACGAGACTCTCTAGTTTTAGTGTTGCATTAAAAAAGAAAAAAAGGATGTGAAAAAAACCATCTCCATGATTTTTTTTTTTTTACTGGCTCAAAGTTCGTAGTGATTTATTTTCAGATTTCAATCCTTATCTCTAGGGAAATGCCTTTTTAATTCTACTGCAATTTTTGAATAAGACATGAAATGATCCCTACATGTTTTTAAACACAAAGAAAGATGAACTCCGTTACCTTGCCAATGACTTTCTTATTACTTTGTGTATATTATATAGGTGTTAAATGAAAAACATCCAAAGAGGAAACAACATCAGGCTCTCACAACATCAGAAGAAAGGGAACTGTGGCAGGCCTTGCAAGGTGAGTTTAAATACGTGACAAGAGCAAACGATCCTGGAACCTGTTTTATTAGATGACAAATAGGAAAATGTTCTTTATTTGTTGTTACATAAGAATGCTGTTGCTAGCAAAAGAGGGAGATTCAAAGCTGAGGGAATATAAAACTGCCGTAGAGTGAACCTCTGCCTTGCTGCATAGCTCCGCTGTCATAAAGCAGTCAAAACAGTAAGATCTCCTCATTCAGAACAATGACATAATGTTTATAAATATTTATGTGCACATTGAACTCTTCATTACCAGGAGATACAGCTGCGGTATTGAAGAGAAAATTGAGACTTGATTGGAGCCTTCATTGTGCCAATTACAAGGCTCGGCAATTCTGTGGAAGTTACCGACTCAACTGCTCTGAGTCTGTTTCTCTGTAAAATAGAAGACATTCAATCTACTTCATTGAAATTAAGGAAGGTAACATGAGTGTCTTGAAAACTACAGGAAGCTACAAATATATATGAACATAAATGTAAGGTGTTGCTGCTACTGAGTAGGAATCTAACAATAAGAAGTATGCATAAAATTTCAGTAAATAAAGTAAACCTATTATATAGCAAAATGAACTGAGGTTTCTGTATAATTTAATACTCTTCTCTAATCTCACCACATTGAAACAAAACATTCATTCATCTTATTTTATGTGTCTGAGTGTTTTGCATGCATGAATTCATGTGCACCACATGTATACTTGGTGCCTGTGGAGGTCAGAAGAGAGCCTTGGATCCCTTGGGAGCTGGAGTTAGCGATGACTGTGTGCAACTCTGTGGGTGCTGGAAACTGAACCCGAGTCTTCTGCAGGAGCAACATGGACTTTTAAGTGCTGAGCCATTATTCCAGCCTCTAATAGTACTACTTTTGAAGCAGAGAATATAGGGAGATAACCTCTCACTAGATAATTTGTTGCACAAAATTTAAAGTAAATGTAGCTGTGATCAGTGTTACCGATCGTGTAGGTACTATGGATGCGACACAGCATGAAAGTATTGCAAAGTGGGGGAAGGGAAGGGATGATGGGAAGCAGAATAATTTTCTTTCTGGTTTGTTAATATTTGAAAGGAGACAATACCCACGACAAGGTAAGAACAAGCCTATTATTCTACCAAAGGTTATATTTTTATCATTTAATAAAAAAAATCAAATAACAGAGTCACAGTTAATATAGATACCTAATAAACTCCCTGGTCCACAGTTCAGAGTTTCTGCTTTAAAGATAAGAGTAAAATGTGAAATGGTATTGGATTCTGTTAGCCTTGGGTACATGTACACTAACATTGAGATAGAACTGCACTTTCAAAGTCTAGGACTATTTTCAGACCTTGGGCTGAACATATACTACGTCAAGAGCTCTGTTCTACATAAGAGATGATATCTTTTACATTTTTCTTTCTTTGTTGAATTATCATCTTTACATTTTTTATTACATATATTTATATTCATTCCATTTATTATATTTATTGAGTGTGTGTCTGTGTATTAGCACACGTGAGTGTCACAGCCTGCTTGTGGAGGTCAGAGGACAGCTTGCAGGAGAGAGTTCTCTCCTTAAACCCTGTGGGCCCTGAGGACTTAACTCAGGTCATCAGGCTTGGTGGCAGGTGTCTTACTGAGACATCTAACCAGCCCACTTCTTTTCTTTTTTAATTTGCAAAAGATAGCTGTCTTTCTTATTCCTCTAAGTCAGTGGTTCTAACCCTCCGAAACCGACAACCCTTTAGTACAGCTCCTCATGTCGTGGTCACCTCCAACCATAAAATAACTTTCATTGCTACTTCATAACTGTGATTTTGCTACTGTTATGAACTATAATGTAAATATCTGACATGCAGATGGTCTTAGATGACCCTGTGAAAGAGCCATTCAATGGAGTTTGCAACCCACAGGCTGAAAAGTGCTGCTCTGAGTGAGTTGTTCTGACATTTGATACACAGCTGTGGGTGTCCTGGAGTCTGGATAACACATTTAATGGGCGATGCTGGGAATGAATGTAGGCAAGAGTGGCCCAGTCACTTAAGCAAATTAGCCACAGTCATTCTCTCCACTCATCATCCAGAAATGCATTCCGTGCTCTCGGGAGTCAATGCCTATGTCAAGGTTCAGGATTTGTAACCAGACTTCTCAATACCTGGGATAAATAGGCTAATTAATACAAAAAATGGAGACCAATGTAAGCATGGTCTAAGGATATTCCTAACCTAACTCTACCAAATCACCTTTCCCCTGCTTGTAGCTCATGGGTTTACCATAGGGTCAAACTGGGGGACTGTAGGTATCTGCCCTTTGCTTATTTTCTAAGTATATCCAAGTCAAGGACTGGAAAACACCGAGAACAGAAGATAGGCTGAATTCGTCTATTTGAAATAACGCTATGGGCAGGTTTAAAATTTTTCCAGTTTCTGCTTGGGCAAGTACAAATATTGTAAGTATGATCACAGACTTTGGCCATCACTGTAAGGGTAAGGGTCATAAGGGTAAGGGTAAACGATCATAAAAATAATCTGTTCCATTGCTTGTTATTATATTTTAAGATAATATCTTTTATCCAAAATCACTTGGGCTTAAAGTATTTCAGGTTTCAGATAGTTTAGAATCTTGAAATATTTGCACAATGAGATAGCTGGGGATGGGATCCAAACCTAAACTCAAATCAATTTATATTTTACACACACCCAACACACGGCCTGAAAGTGATTTTGTATAATAACGCTAGAGCACCTGTACCTTAGCCTGACACATGAGTTCAGGATGTAGAATTTTCCCCTTGTGGCAACATATTGGTGCTGAAAAAAGTTCCTGAATGCGGATATTTAAGTCTATTGTTGGCTGTGATATATGAAAATGAAAACAAGAAAAAAATGTCCAGTTCTGAAAACCACATGGTTGAAGAACAAATCGTCTTTAAAGTAGGAGATAAAAACATGCACTAGTCTAGAAAATTCAACAGCATTGAAAACCATGAGGCAGAAGGTAAATGTACGTGACTATCTACCACCCAAGACCCACTCTGGGAATTACTCCATCACCTCCAAAACCCAAACCTTTGAAGAGGGGACAATTGTATATATTAATTTATTGTATGTATATTTTCAGAGAAATAGTCACAAAACAACAACTACCATTCATATTTCTGCAACCTATTCACTGTTTTATTTTATCTTAAACAGCATTATATAGAAACTAATGGTAGTTTTTTTTTTTTCAGGAGTTGCCTCTATTGTACAGAGGTAATACAATTAATCTGACCAGTTCCTTATTGGGAGATACTTAGGTTTTTCACGAGTTGTTACTATGTCAGCAGCATTTCAATAGACACCTGTCTGCATAAAGTTTGGTGTATTTCTTCAAGTATATCTCTAGAGAAAATGAAACGCATTGTGAGGCATTAACAAACAGTTCTCTAACATGCTTATGTAATTTGTTCTAGTAAATAGTTGAAAATCACAGATCTATAATTTAAAAGGTATGCTTTGGCACAGTAGTGTTTGCCCATAATCTCAGAATCTGGGCGGTAAAGATAGGAGAATGGAGTTTGAGACCAGCTTAGGTTACACAGCAAGACCCTGCCTCAGAACAAACAAACAGCTATGATGTCATGTGTACTGTGGGGTGTACACATGCTTCTGGAGCTATAAATTTAGTTAGCATTAACTACAACAAAATATAGCCGAAACTCTACGTTACCAAACAACATTCGCTAACTGAGAAAGTCATACTCATTGCTATAGAATCTTCCATAAGAATGATCTCGAGAGCTGGAAGTGAGCCCAGTGTCTGTAATTGGAACCACACAAGGGTGTGTTGTCAGTGTTTTTATCTGGAAACCTATCGGAATCAGCTTGTAAAAGTCTCAAAATCTAAACATTTGTTCATTGTCCCCATGCAAGGATCGGTCAGAAGTATATATCAAATGTATACATGCTTCCTCCCATCAAAAGTAATGAGAAATAATTCACTGAGGTGTTCCAGTTAAGTATGTGATAGACTTCATCATTGACAATGGGCTCACCTAAATTGGGCCAAAGCCTAGAGGGTACATGAAAGACTTGGGGTGTACTTTAAATGATGAAGATACCATCCTAAGAATATCCATGTGGAGGAAACAGCAAAAGGTAGTAGTTCAAGAAGGAGTTATCAAAATAAGCTACACCATGAGAGACCTATAAGCCTTTTTCTCTCTACAAAGTGGTGGTGTGAATTCAGGTCTTTTGGAGCATCGAATTAGGGTACCTAACTCCTTATGCATTAAGTGATGTAATGAGCATAAACCATAGAGCCTAAAGAGTACTACATGCATCTGGACTGCCACTATTCTGTGGCCTCTGTGACTCCAGTATCAAGAACAGGTCTGAAAAAATAGGAGTGTTTCCTAGGACATTGGAAAAAAAAAAAAAAAGCTAATAAAGGATGGAAAGAACCTGACAGTAGAACCTGATGACTAATTAGCATGTCTATCCCGTTCTCAAATGAACAATGAACATGTTATCTCCAAAGAAGGAGATCAGAGCGTGCCTGTCAGATTTCCACATTAAGGTTTTGGTTTTCCAAGACTTTTTGCAGACTTTGGCATGGTAAAAATACATCTTAAAACCCTTATTCAAGAACTGAAGAACTGAAGTTAGTCTGCTTTGGGTGAAAAATAGGATTTCCCCATAGGAGCCCGCACAGAAAACCATACGGTCTTCTGACAACAGAGGCAAGGCTTCACTTTGTTTTCTCGTCCAATTTATAAATTTCATGGAAAATAAACTCATACGAAATGAAAATAGAAGGATATAAAACTGACTTTAACATGTAGCTTGAATGTTCCATAGCCTCAATAATTGATTATCATGAGAATCCTGGAAATAGCTGGTAAGTTCTTCTCCAGTGGAAATTTGTCATTTCTTTTGAATGCTCCAAGATTCTCTAGATTTAGCCCTGGTAATTTCTTTTCTTCTCTGAAGTTTGTAGATGAGAGATGGTAGTTATGTGGGGCTGCTTCCTACCACAGTTGGGAAAACTGTAGAAGACCAAGCCTCTTCTCCAATGAGGCTGGTTTTGCGCACAAGGACCTTTTCAGCAAGTGTGACCTGCTCCTGTCTCCCGACATCCCATTATAGAAAATTCTCTTTATATAAAGTTCTTGACTGACACTAGCTACTATTGCACAGTAAACTCATTCTGTGTTTGTGTTTTCCTTTTGGAAAGAATTTTGTCTTTGGTAAAGATTGCTAAAGGAATTTCATTCCTCTTCACTGAGAATTAAACCCAGGGCCTTATGAATGTAGGGCAGTGGTTTCATGACTGAGTTACACCCTCAACTCCTCCATGCCAGTTTTAAACACAACCATAAACAAAATATGATAGGATCTTTGGCCTAGCTGGCATTTTCATAGTTAGTTAATCCTATTTCTTTGTGTTGCAAACATTCTTTGTAGAGCAGTTTTGACAACCAGACACTGAATTCTGATTTAACATGTTCACACTATAGAACTTGTTATAAAGTCACCCTGTTATAGAGAGAAAGGTTGTCTTATGGGAGCTGTGACTTATTGATAACCAATATTGCTTTGAGGTCAAATAGTTTGCAAGACATTTCAAGAGAAAATTCTTGCCAGAAAATAAAAGGCCTACTTGTTAGATATCTGCTCCATTTACCTTCTGCCCATACCATCTATTCTCTAGGCTAAAAGAGATAGATAATCCTCTTTTCACACACTACAGTTCCTTAACATTGAAGCTAGATCCATGTCTTCAAGCATCCATTTTCCACAGACCTTGAAGATTCTTTGGAATGTATCTTGTATTATCACATGAACATTTCCTTTAGTACTTAAGAAAAACATACAACAGTTACAACAATACGTACTTATGATTTTTTTTTAACAAAAATCAATGTTTTATTAGTCATGAGCCAGAGTTCCTCCAGCACTGTAGATTTCAGAACGCTGAGATGAAGGGTACTGCTGGAAGCAGAGTGAAGCCTTAGAGAGGACAGAGGAGAGGTGGACTGATGGGCCTTGAATTAAAGGGATCGTGCACTGAACAGTTTGGGTTTTCTTGTGTCCATTCTCACTGTCGCTCTGTGGTTGGTACTTCATAATGCTGCCCATGGACTTGACTATAGCAACTCATCTTCCTCCAGTTTCCTGCTTCTCATTTATTGTGGGTTTGGCAACCAGATAACACAACATTTTGGAAATTTGTCTAAAATTAGAACAACTGGTCTGACATTATTCATCTGTCTAGCTGTTTAAAATCTAAAGTACAATAATGATTATCATTGTTGAGAAGAAACACAAATTCATATTCTGCCAGGACAGGGCTATAAACTGATACTAACCTTATGATAACTACTGGGCAAACTATTTTGAAAGTTCTAAAATAATATCTCCCCTCAAAGGGACACATTTAATTAAACACATTTAATAGACGAGTACAAAAACATAAAAAAATATGCTTTGTTACAGTAAGGACAAACTGAAAAGAGCCTATGTCTACCAACTAGACCCTGGTTTACTGAGTTTTGCTGCAGCCGTACAATACTGTCATGAAACAATGATATTCAGATCTATAAATACTAATGAAGAAGTATGTAAATGCTATCCTGGGAAAACAGAAGTCAATCTATAGAGAAGTCTATTTGAAATTTACGTGCATACGTGTGTATGTATGGAAGAGTCTTCAGTATAACAGGAAATATTAGTTAGCAGTCAATGTTTAATATATTATAATTTCAAGTTATTTATGTTTTATTGGCACTTTCTAACATTTCAAAGAATATTGCTGCTTTAATTAAACCAATTTAGATATGATAAATTTATCATTCACATTATGTTTTTTTTCTCTCCAAATAGTCCCCTTAATAACAATAAGAACAAATATAATTTTTAAATGATAGGACCAAGACAAACGGGAGAATCCAAAAATAAATGACAGCGATTGTTTCCATCCACAAGGATAAAAGAAAAGTGGATGTCTGGACGATTTAGGGCTATCGTGGTCTTAGTAAAATTCAGTAACTGGGCATGTTGTGAGAATCTAATACACAATTGGTTGGTGGCATGCAGTGCTATTTACTAAAGAAAATAAAAGAACTAAGTAGACAAGAGTAGGCAAAAATGGATTCAAACCTGTGCTTCTCACTTTGAGTACCTGTAGGATATCTAGCAGGGCACTGGGCAGATTAGGGGACTATCCACAAGCCAGGAAATGGCATGTGTTTTCATCAGGAGACTGGTCCAGTGGTTAGATGCCTGAGGATGCAATTCTGGGAATGTCAGCATCTCTAAAACAGAGGGGCAAACAATCCACACAGGGTACTCACGAGTAACCACAGGTGGAGAGGTGGATGTCAAAGAAGCTGTCAAGGGAGGGAAAAAAGAGGAATAGGAACTGAATGATGACAAGAAAGTTATAAGAGGCCAGGAAGGAGGTGGTAAGGACCAGTAAGTGTCCTTCAATTTTGAACTGAAGAAACAGTTTTGTATGAAGCAGTGATTGGGGGCAGAAAAAAGAGTTGGATTTGGGAAGTAGAGAAGCAGAGAGAAGTGACTGCTGATAGCCACAGGGACGGTGCTTTTAGGAGCTTGGAACTACAGCTGTGGCTCAGTGGAAGTGTGCTTGGCTAGTGTGGAGGGGCCTAGGGTTCATTCTCCAAACTACAAAAACAAAATGAGATGAAGATTGACTGTGCTGAGAGAACAGAAGACAGAAGTGACGACTAGGTCTCATGTTGAGGTCCTGGGTTTTGTTGATGCCTCTTTTTGTACTGGAGACAGACATGCTGAACTGATACACACAGCATGATTCATCTGCCTAAAAAAGTTCACGTTTCAAGTGATCAGTATCGCATTCAACAAGACAGCAGTAAAATATGTCAGGCCTGAGTTTTCCTCTTAATTTTTCTTGTACTTTATAATTGACACATGAAAACATAGAAGTCTAAAACATCTAGCAATTTTGAACTTTTGGGGAAAGGATGAAGGCTAAAAATCAAACCAGCCTTGAAATCTAAAAACATTTTCATTGAGACCAGGCGCACTAAGGTATCTTAATTAAGGACAATGTAATTCATAGCCAAATCAAATACACACTGTTGTGACAAATTAGATATAATTTCAACTTCAGTGTGAGAGCAGCAGGAATGTGGCTGTATCCTAACTCGCTACCAGAGTCCCAAGGACCTGGAGAAGACTGTGGTTTGTGGAGGGGCTGGCTTACTTTGTACATGGGACACTCCTTTCTTATTGCTCGAGTACATTTTATGCCTTTAAAAATCTCTGGGTATGTTTTAGTGTCACTAGTAACTATGTGTTTACAGATCGGGCATGCTCTCTCCACCATGGCATATTTTTTTTTAAACACTGAAGTACTTAAAAAGGCACTATTAGATGCTCAAAAATCTGAATTCCCTAGCTAAGGAGATGAGGCCAAATAGTATCATAATTTTTTGGTAACTATTCATGGCAGAACTTCAACTACTCTCCTCTTACTGTGCAGCCCTCTGCAGTTGGTTTTTCTTTCCATGTCTATCTTAGAAAGATAGATTTTTCAAAAATTAAAAACATGTGACAATAGTCAGTTCAGTACATTTGCCAAGAGCAAACTGCAGTGTGAACAAAGAGTAAGATTAATTAATTTAGGTACATGTTCTGATGAATCAGACAGAGTTATCTTAACATATAGGAACAAGTTAGTCTCTATTTTCAGTAAGAAAACAAAAACAAACTCTGTGTGTGTGTGTGTGTTTCGGTGTAGATAACTTAACAAAATCCACTATAAATATATAATAGGATAATAATCTCAGGAATTTTGTTCATTGATCATTTTCCTCATGCACCTAGAATATTCCTGAGTAAAGAAGTTTTAAGAACTTGTTGTTTCACTAATAAAAATGACATGGCTAAAATTGTTCATTGGGTTAACATGGGCTAGGGCATTTAAAATACAAAAAATTGAGATGAAATTTACATTTGTACAGGTGCAGATCTGAAAGAGGGTTTTGAAGTTGAAGTGCACGGTCAAGGATGATCTAGTTCACATTTTACAGCAATAGATGAAGCTTGAGAGGAACTCTGTTTAAATGCAAATGTGGCCATGGAAAAAATGTCAAGTTCCTGTTTGCTAGTGGAAAAGGTAAAAGGTAATCAATCAATCAAGACAAAGTGATTGTTAAGAGAAAACGAGTTTTGCCAGGTGGTGGTACACACCATTAATCCCAGCACTGGGGAGGCAGAAGCAGGCGGATCTCTGTGAGCTGGAAGCCAGCCTGGTCTACAGAGTGAGTTCCAGGACAGCCAAAGTTACAACAGAGAAACTCTGTCTTGGACACCCCCCCTCCCCCGCCAAAAAAAAAAACAGTAAATGCGCTTATTTATCACACAGCTGATTTGCCCATTTCAGGCAGGTATAGAAGATAGATGCTTTAAATAATGCCCTGATGGTTTGAGCTCCGCCCTCCTTTTTCCCCTCTTTCTTCCTGACAAACGAATCCAGAGCCTCATGCACGCTGGGTGAACAAATGCTTGACCACTAGTTTTAGGTTCAACTCACTTCCAAGCTTCTTCATGACTATTTCTTCCCACTTTGCCCATCAGCTTTTTAGCTGAGATGGAGAGGATGAGGAGGGAGTAAAGGACACACACACACACACACACACACACACACACACACACACGCACGTGTACACACATACACACCATTTACTGCTATTTGGTCTTTGGTCCTGGAACCCATTCTTAACAACACAGTCATTCCATTCTCCCTCCGAGCTCTCTCTATTCTCCCTCTGAGCTCTCTCTAGTCTCCCTCTGAGCTCAGCCATCACACGTTATTAACGGTTAAAGAGACAACTGGAGGCAACAGATGATCTTGTGTAGATAGGCTGGAGAACAAGATGGCTTGTTAATCCGGCCCTGAAGTTTTTCCATCCCACCTTGGGCAGTTTACTGTGCGGCTTGCCAAACTTTAAAGCTATTATAACTAGTTTCACACCGATGCCAGACAAAACAGACAAGAAATTAATTGGAATGATCACAAATACATTCCTTCTGAATAAATTAAACAAACTGCGGCTGGTGCTGGGAAACATTTACAGCAGGAAACCTGAAACTAATCAATCAAAACAAGTTTGGTATTTTATGATGTTAGAGTTAGGAGATATTCCACGTTATATATAATAGAAAATCACCTAGGGGTGAGGGGTAGAAGGTATGATGGAATTAAGAAGTATTTTTTTTTCTTTTTTTCAGTGTCCAAGAGAACTGCCTAAGGTGATGATGTTAATTTCCATTTTCCTTTTATTTTTAAATGATTATGATTGTTATAAGTGATAAGAGTTAAAGTCTTTTAGTGAGGACTCAAACTATTGGCTCAGCTTTTAAACCGAACAAATCAATGTCAAAGTGTAAAAGCCCAGAACAGTATTGGGAGATGAGGACTTTGGTCAGATGTTAGACAAACTATCCAAACAGCTGGAAAAGATGTTGATTCTCCCTGGGAAATTTGTAATGTATTTGACTCATGTTTTCATGGAGCTGAGGCTTGTCCTAGGGGGTTTGAAAGAGAGAAATCTTGCCAAGAACTTTATCTGGAAAATGATAGTATTTTACCAGCTTTCCAATTAGACAATAAAAGGACTTAAAGAACAATAACAAAAATACACAGAATCAATTAATGCTTCCTCTGTAGCAGCAATGTTTCAGGATGTACGTCCAGAAGTGGCTGAGTGAATCATTCACATATATTTCCTTTATATAGGACAATGTATTCAAGCTTAAACACAACATGAAGTGGAGAGAGAGAGAGAGAGAGAGGAGAGAGAGAGAGGAGGGGGAGCAAGGAGAGAATTTTCATGATTCGAGCTGGATGGTATGCTGCATCTCACGTTCAGTATATACAATGCGTTCAAGAGCAAGCCTCTTATGTACGCCTTGGCGTACCTACAGCTAGTGTCTGATGCTGAGAGGCCAGGAAGGGGAGATTTGGTAATTGAATTCCTGCTGATATGATGCAATCTTCAGAGTTAAACAACCCTTGATAGGCTCTGTTCATTTCTAAAAGGTTTTTAATTATTTGCTTATCTACGGCTGCAATCATCATTACATCAAACCAGACTCAAGGATGGGTTGAGAATCACCTATTCTCCATACTGAATTACTTATGAATGAAATGGTATGATTTGAGGGGTGAGCTTAAAAACCAGCCAGTACAGGATCAGGAATACATAGGCGTAGAGATTAAAGCTATCTAGGAGCTGTTGACTGGGTGATGGATATATGGGGTTTATTACACTGTTCTCTCAACTTTTATAAATGCTTGGAATTTTCAACAATACATTTTTTTTTTTTTTAAAAAGCTACATGAAAAAAGTGAGAATATAAGAAAAAATTACTGGTTGACACAAAAGTGTAAATATTTAGAAAAAACAAGCCTTCCTCATATTAAAATTTTCTGGTTGTTTTTATCAAAGTGATAGTCATCTTTGTTTTTTCCCCCTCTGAAAACCGGTTTCCTTATTGGGGCCACGTTTTTAATATCACAATTAATGAGATTAATTTTGCTTCCCACCAGCATGGTACTGAACTTGAGTCAAGTTGACCTGGGTTCTAAGATCTTAGTTGGGTTATTTTTCAACCATATTACTTTGAACAAGTCATTTAATTTTTCTGGACTGAGTATGGACGTCCTCTATCCTTGCTTCACACAGCATTATATAGATGCTTGGTTGAGCCAAAGGATAGTGTATGTGTGTGTTGGGGAGGGGGCAGTTGGGTTGGCCAACAGAATATAAGACAGTATAATTGTGGTACCTTATTATTAGAGATTTTAGACACAGAAACCCTGTTCCTCTAACTCCTCGTTAAATGAGTTGAATGAGCGTTAGTGATATCTCAGGTGAAGGCATTTTCTACGGAGCACGAAAGAAGAAGCTCTCATTGGGTAATGTGTAAGTGGGAGAATGTCCCATCTTTAGCAGCAGCACTGTCCCAGATGTCAGTGTTAGGAGAATATGCTGCACACGTTACAGAGGGTGCGTGTTATCCCTTCAGACTTGCGGGCTACTGCAGCTGATATGCGTGCTTCTGTGTTACTCATGTCTACAACAGTCTGAAAACACCTGAAGTAAGATCTAGACATTTTAACTGTGTTTCCCTCTATCACATACAACTGTTTGTACGACTGTCATGCCACCTGGAAAAACAGCTGCACAAAAAGCAGGCTGCGGTGGTTTGAGTGAGACTGGCCCTCACAGACTCATAGATTTGAATACCTGGTCGCCAGGGAGCGGCGGTATTTGAAGGAATTAGGAGGTGTGGCCTTGTTGGAGAAGGTGTGTCACTGGGGGTGGGCACTGAGGTTTCAAAAAGCCCAGAGTCTAGCCTAGAGACTCTCTTCCTTCTGCCTACGGATCCAGATACAGAACTCTCAGGTACTCCTTTAGTACCATGTCTGTCTGCATGCCGCCATGCTCCCCACCATGAGGATAATGAAATAACCTCTGAAACTGTAAGAAAGCCCCCCAGTTAAATGCTTTCTTTTATAAGAGTTGCTGTGGTCACGGTGTGTCTTCACAGTAATAGAATACTGACATATATAGGCATACACTCAAAAAATTCACTAGGAGAAAATGATAGTAACAGCTAAGGACTCAGCTGACCTGAGGATCCATGGCCAAGAACAACACGGAATGCAAAAACTTACATTGGATGTAAGTTTGTTTTAGAAATTTTAATATCATAAAATATATTCAAACTAGTTAACTAGCATTAATATTCTAGTTTGTCTGAGGCATTATAAGCTGAAAGTCATTTTTAGTATATGTAAATGATGCTAAGATATCTCCAATGAATCGTCCCTTTTCTGTTTGTTAAAGTCTTAAAAGTTTTTAGCTGGATTAGGCATTTTATAAAACCAAGATTCAAATTTTGTGAGTAAGTAAATATTATTTTTTTTTAATAGGGCCAACAACTGAATGGGTCACTTTGAAACAAGCTACACAATCCTAAGGTTAAGCAGCGAACATGTCCACCCCTCCCAAATGCATCCCTTTGGGGGTTTATTAATGGAAGAGAATCAGATTTTAAAAATATATGACTAGTAATAAAAGTTCAAACTGTAACTCACTGTCCAAATTTTAACAGCAAAGGACATATTCTGATAACTCAAAAGCTACTGAGACAAAACACACAATTCATAAAACAGTTACAGCTCTGATATTAGCAAAGCTACGCAAAATATCTGCTTTTAAAGTATGTGTTCTTCAACTTTTAAATCAAAACCAGGATTTCTTTCTATGCAGTGAGCTGTAGCTGAATCCTAAAGCTATATTGTTAAATAGATAAATTCAAATACACAGCAGAAACTCTACATAAAGAACAAAGCAGATCTTGACTTCTAAAAGTTCACAAATGAAACAAAACAGGTTTGGAAACTAAATACAGCAGGGGACTACAAAAAAAAAAACAAAACCTAAATTGTCTGAGTTAATGAAGTTAACAGTTTGTAACCCATGATAACAAGTTCTCATGATACTTCCCTGACATTTTAACACTAATAGAGAAAAGTTTTACCTGGTTTAACTTCTTCCATTAAGAAGAAGAGATTGTTACACAGTATTCTTCTAAATCAACTGGGAAAGTCGTATAATTTGATGAAAACTGAATTCAAAGTATTTATATACCGTGACTTGGGTTTGTCTAAATACACAGTAGATAGCCAAGTATGTAAAACATATCCTAAAGTAATCAAACATGTGTTTTCAGTTTGCACCCCTCCCCCCATCATTCAAGGCCCTGGTGCTGTAGAAAGAGGAGTGGAGCAGTGCTTAATCCTTCTTCTATATGCATCTTCTCCACCTTAAGTTGCTGCCTGGGCTTCCACTGTGAGACTAGCCATTCCTTCTCACCTCTTCTGTGGTGGCATCAAGGCTTGGTCCTGAGCCCTCTCTTCTGCCTCCTTCTCCCTCCTCCCTCTTCCCTTGCTTCCCAGGCTCTGGCTGCCCATTCAATATCTCCCCACTGGTGTCTAACAGGCATAACCAATTAAACTAGTTGAATCTCTTAAAATTCCTAGCAAACTTGATTTCTACTTGCTTAGGTCCTCCCAAATCTCAAAGAAGTCATTATTCTTCTTCCTCTTAAGCTACACCATGAAGAAATGTGTGGGCTTTTCTACCTTCAAAGTACCTTGATTGTGACTCTCTGGTCTACACCATACAGCCACTGCCAGTCTGTTTTGACAATAAACTCTTGGTTGTCTTTCTGGCTTCTAGTCTTCTTCCTGTAGTCTGCATGACCACAAGAGGACCAGACATCCTTCTACACATGTCAGTTCATGCTATTCCTCTGTTTACAGTCCCATAAAGAGCCTCCACGTCGAAGTCAAAGCCGAAGCCTCCATGTCAAAGTCAAAGCCAAAGTCCCTCCACATACTCTCAGGCTCTTCTCCTCCCTCTACTCCCAGATTTGATCAATCTTGTTCTTTAAAAGCTGCAGGCATGCCTGCTCTTCAGCCTGGCAAGCACCACATCTTAAGGCTTTGCACCAAAATCCTCTTCTAAGTCAGGCCTATTCTGATGATTACCCTATTCCAAACCATGTCCCCAACCACTGAGACCCTGTTCTCCCTAGCTTTAATCTTTTCCATGTGACTTATCTGATTAATTTTTCACCCTCTGGCCCCTCTGTGCTACTCCTCTGTTTATGAACTGTTGTGTTCAACTAGAATACATGAGAACAAGGAGTCATGTGCATGACACACAAGCGCTTATTACACAGATGGGTTACACTATAGCTATTTGGTGAATAAATAAACAAACAAATGGCACTGTTTGGAGCAGACATGGGAATAATCTAAACAATCAGGGCCCTTGTGTAAACAATGCTGAATAGTTCCTTCTGTATTAACTCACCTTCCCTGAGCCCAGCCTGTGACATGTGCCTTGGACTCACCAGAAACATCCTCAGAAAAAGATCTCATCTGGGAGATCCTGGGGGAGTCTGGAAGTGAGGAACTCAGGGAGTATTCCCTCTCAGTCATGTCACCGACGGAACCAGTCTTGCCATCTGAACACTGATGCCATAAGTAACATCGTGTGTAAAGTAGATTCTATTTTCCCTAGAAGCCAATCACACACTGAGCTACCAACTTACATTGGATACAGCCCACTCTCTAGCAAGGTGCTGCCATAGACCCACCTCTTGGGAGGTTGCCTTACAACCCTATCATGCTGTCCAGATAGGTCTAGCCGAGAGAAAAATGAGCAGAGCTTGTGGCTTGGAAGCTAAGAGGCTGTAAGTGCTGGGGATTGCCAAATGAGTCTTAATCTAAGAGAACAAAAATGAAATTGTATAAAGTTACAAGGTGAGTATTTTCTTCAATAATCTGCCCTAAGGTGTAATGTATGAAGTATGCTCTGCCCCTCTGAGGAATTTCTTTCATATTTTGGAAGACATAAATTATTATTAAACCAAAAAAAAAAAATGTACTTTAATACTCAATGTTTTCAATGCTTGGAAACAATGTGTCTGTGATAAAAGATCGTTAGCAGACTTTGGAGATCTGTGTAGACCTGTTCTAGCAGAATAAATTAGCAATATAACATCATTTGTTTATTTGCTTTCACTTATTTACTTATACGTTCACTTGCTCAATAAATAAGTGAATAAAGAAGAGGCATTGTTTTAGCAGTTAACAAAATGAACAAAAGCCGCATCCTGATGGACCTTAGATGTCTACTTCATTAACAGATTCAGTGACTTAGCCCGTCCCTTGTTGAGCACAGAATATTTCAGGCAACTGTAGCTCCAGAACTGATTGAAGTCTGAATTCTAAGAGAGTCCGTGATGAGCACTGGACATGTACCCACAATTTACAGAACAAAAAAGCCATCCACCCACCAAAACCTTCTAGTTTCTTTACTGAAATGAAGTGGCACCTCCCTGTGTTTTCCTTCCACATGGAAAGGTAACCAGTCACAAGGCTGAACATCTGCAACATGGGTGGTCTCTGGTTGTGCATCCCAGAGGTTATCAAGGAGTTGCTTCAAAGCAGACACTAGAAGTGAGGGGCGGGGGGAGTCACTGCATTAAGTGGTGACAGTGGGGGCTTCACTACTGGGGAATCAGTAATCTCCGACCCAGCCTACAAATGTAATCTTTTTCTTGATCAGGCAGTGGTGGCGCACACCTTTAATTCTAGCCCTCCGGAGGCAGAGACAAGTGGATCTCTGAGTTTGAGGCCAGCCTGGTCTACACAGCAAATTCCAGGACAGTCAGGACTCCAAAGAGAAACCCTGTCTTAAAAAAAAAAAAAAAAAAAAAAAAAAAAAAAAAAACAAAAAAACAGACAACAAAAACAACAAGAAGAAAACAACAAAAAGTAACTCCTTTTCTCAAATCTACAATCAGTCCTGTCTACTCTTTCCTCCACATCAGTTTATAAGTGAAAAACAAGAACTGAGGCAGGTAGAAAGGGCCACCTGAAAGGTCCACTAGCGGCTTCCAGTCAGTCACCAAAAACACCCCCAGCTTCAGCCACCTGGAACTCGTTGTGGCGAAGTGCCCGATTCTGGAAGATCAGCTACTCAATCTGGCCTTGCATCCCCAGAGATCTGGCTGAAGAGTCCCTTGCTGGGGCTGTAAGAATTTCTCCTTGTCACATTATACTTCTGGTAAATTCTCCACGATCCCAGTGTTCAGGGACACCCAAATCCTTGGCTGGTGTTGCATATGGCCATCACCCAGGCCACATCCAAGAAACAGCATTCTGAGGGCTGTGAAATGCCCAGTGTCTAATTCTGTTCCTTCTCATGTTAACACCGAACAACTTCATTGTCCAAAAGAGACTAGGAGCACGTATGCTCATGGGGTGTGGCAACACTAAATGTCCTATTGAGAAAGAGTTTGAAAATGAATGGAATTGAAGAAAAAGTATCTACATTATCCCTCTGGGAAAGGACTGAAGCCAGCTGAGACACAAGTAGCCACGGGGCCTGCAGGTGGGTGGGGAATAGAACATGTTGACCTGCCCTGCCCACGACTGCTGATAGGTCTAGGAACATCAGTACAGCTGTTTGGCCAGAATCCCTGGCTCTGCATAGGTTGTCTGGCTGTGGAGCTCTAATAATGAAAATGGTAAAAGGCATACTAAGAGATCATATCTTTCTGTCAAGGAAGCCTACCCACCACCATACTGAAGATTTAGTGCCCTGGACTTAGACAAACATACACACAGGCCATACACGGAAAAGAAACTGACTCAGACTACTTAATTATGCCATTCCTCTATAAACAGATGTGAGTTGGGCACTCTTCTTGTTCTAGGTACTGGGCTAAGGTAGGAGAAACAGAAACCAAACATAACCCTTGTATAGGGTCTAGTGGGTGGCATGACAGGGATCACAGATAACAAGTGGCTGCCAAAATAGGGTTGGATGTGATACGTCAGACACATCTGGACTGAGTAGAGTAGGAAGGATCTGCAAATGCAAGATGAGGGATGACAGGATCCATTTGGAAAGCTGTAGCATCTCACTAGCTGTCAAATGCTTTGAGTCAGAGTGGCTGGAAATACACAAGGAGGGCGGGGGTAGGTCACAGAGGGAGTGCCATTTGTGCTGTGTCACAGAGTGTGAACATTTATACTTTGGGATATGAGTAGCCACTGCAAGATTTAAGCAGGCACTGGTAAGAACAGATTTCCAGTATGGAGAAAAAAAAAAACAAAAAAGACTTGGGAAAATGTGGTAGAGACAAGGCTAGCCCATCAGCCCAAGATAGCAAACAAGATGACTGGTCCAAGAATTGCTTGACACATGGAAATGCCATGTAGTGAAACTGGACAAAAAGGACAAAAGCCAACCCCACCACTCAAGAACAGAGAGCCTGACTGTTGGCAGGTTGAATGACGGTGATGCTGGTGGTTCAGCAAGGTTGGTATCCGGTAGGAAAGCCATATGTGCAGAAGGCTGCCCAGTGAAGCAACTGAAGAGCCAGCAGCTACCTTCAAGGGATGATGGACTCAAACACTAACCTCATGGCTTTGTCTCTGCTGGAGCCTTCCCATCCCACAATGACAGGAAGTCTCTCAGGATGGTATTAAATACATTTAAAAAATTATACTCACAACAAATACAAATTTTATTATTGATAGACAAAGATAAAACTTTTATCCCCAAATCACAATGCTAATACTAATAAATTGGTTACATAAGCAAAACAAAACAAAAAACCAACTACTGCTTCATTTGTATTTTTAATTCAGTATAGATGTCTTTTACACAGTGGGTTTCCCGTCTTAAGATAGAAAAGGCAGCAGTGACTTCATCTGTAAGGTTAATTTCTGCTTAACTGGAAAACTTTCCCATTAAGCCTGTGTCATGAATACCTGGTCTTAGTTTTTTATGAAATATAGATCAATATAATCTCAGAACTCAAGTCCATACAATTTTGCCAAAATAAACTAACCCAAGTGATTGACCCCAATGATAGAGGAGATCATATTTTGGAAGATGCTATCATAAAATATAAGTATTTCAGACCCAGGCTCTTTGATGATGAAATTGGAGAAGAAAAACGTCTTATCAAGTCACAGGAAGAAAAGGCTGGGAACAACGATTGGAGCCAGGAGAATCAGGTTCTATGTAATGCTTCCATTGCTGCCCTGTGTGACCCTGGGCGGGCCCCACCCTATGCTCTCTTTGCTCACTTTCTTCCTCTGTCTCCATGGGGACTTTTATAAAGTATTTATACTCTTAAGATGAAAGATACAAGTATGCTACTTAAGTGGAATGTCTGAGTCACTTCACTCAGAATAGGAGGGAAGAGCCACCAGCCACCCGGCACACCAACTATCTTTATCTGGGGTGTGTGTGTAGGGGGGTGTTGTTTCCCAGACATTATGTCAACAAAGGACTGGGTCACCTGGGCTACCTGTTTCCCAACACTTCAATGTAAAAAAAGGAAAGGGAGAAAGTGAACTTGGAGGGGGAGGGAGGAGACCAAATCCTACAAGTGACCTATCTCCAGAGAGAACAACTAATCCTCAGAGTTTACTGCCAATTCAGGAAGCCTTGCAGGTAAATTTGCATTTTTTAGAATAATCACGTGGCAGTCACATACATTTTCACATATATTTAAGGTTTTGGGATCTGTATGTGTGAGACAACACCTCAGCCATAGGCAGCAGGTTTGCAACGGGGGGAAGTGGCTCCTGCCACTAAGTCTTAGGGCCGGCTCTGCGGTTGGTTGGGTGGCTGGTCAGTAGATGGTCTTCTTGCCTTTGCTGACTGCCAACCCCCCCCCCCCATTTCATTCACTTGTCACAGCAACTGAAAGAAAACTCCCAGGCAGGAATTTTAAAGAAAGGAACAAAGAACCCCACACATACCTCATATAGGAAGCCACAAAAGCAGCGAAAGGCTGAGACACAACCAACCAAGGCCCAGCTCTTTGTCCCATAAAAGGGATGAGAAAATGTGCTTATATAAACATATCTAAACTTGCCTTTGTGGATAAAGTGTTTTGTAAAACACAAGGTGCTGTCCAAGTAGCAAGTGCTTTAGATTTGTAGGGGTGGAATACTAATTTCCAGAACCACCCAGGCATGGCCACATTAAGGCCTGTCTAGCAAGTGAGTCAGGAAACTGAATTTTACTGTGAGGCTCTTGCCATTTCTTCAGCACTGCTTGTTCTAAGTCAGGTTTTCAGAATAGCACATCGAGAGGTGGGCGACACTGATGTCAACAACAGAAGAAAACACCCTCAGTTACAAGCTCTGCCTTTTGCGGCTCACTTTCTCCCCAGGCCTCTGTCTGCATCAGTTGTGTTAGCATCAAGGTTCCTGCCTACAGCTCCTTTAATCTGTACCTTTAACAGGAACCCCACCCTGACAAGCACTGGGGGACTAGGGAGGGGGAGTTCTGGGGTGGCTTGACTCTGTAACTTCCCTTCACCAGAGTACCAGTACTTCCTAGAATAAGTGTAAGCATGGGAATCCGAAGAATTTTCCTTAGTAAGACATGGTAAACCCTTTAGAACCTATCTTGAAACTTTGCTTCATTGTTACAACTTAAAGTGTGAGTGTGTGTGTGTGCATGTGTATATCTGAGTGTGTATGTGCACGTGTATGTATATCTCTGTGTGTATGTGTGTGTGTGTATGTGTCTGTATGTGCGCGCATATGTGTATATCTGTGTGTGTATGTGTGCGCGTATGAGTGTCTATGTGTATATTTGTGTGTATGTATGTGTACATCTCTGTGTGTATGTGTAATCTGTGTGTTTATGTGTGTATGTGTATCTCTGTGTGTATGTGTATATATGTGTGTTTATGTGTGTATGTGTATATCTGTGTTTGTGTGTGTATATCTTTGTGTGTATGTGTAATCTGTGTGTTTATGTGTGTATGTGTATCTCTGTGTGTATGTGTATATATGTGTGTTTATGCGTGTGTGTATGTGTATATCTGTGTTTGTGTGTGTATATCTCTGTGTGTATGTGTAATCTGTGTGTTTATGTGTGTATGTGTATATCTGTGTGTGTATGTGTGTACCTGACTGTGGAGGCCAGATGCTGCTGTCAGGGTCTTCCTCCATAGCTTTCCCATTTTCTTTATCTTCAGACAAGATCTTTCTTAAACATGGAGCTCACTGATTAGGCAAGACTAGGTGGTCACTGAGTTCCAGGGATCCATGTTTCTGCTTCCCCAGCACTATGACATATGCTGACAAGCACATGTCCTCATGCCTGACTTTTTATGTGGGTTTTGAGGATCTCAGCTCCTCACATGTGTGTAGCAATTGTTTTATTGACTGGCCATCTTCCAAGCTGATTTTACTTTTTTTTTTCTCCATACAGGTCTTCTATACCCCTGGCTAGCCTTGAGCACCCCATGTAGCTGAGAATGACCTTGAACTCCTGATCCTCTTACCTCCGTCTACCAAGTGCTAGGATTACAGGTATGTATCACAACACTATGACCTTATTTACTGCCCTTCCATGTTTATCTTTTCCATTGACATTTTGTAATTGTACCAAAGCTACTCAAACAGACATTTTCTATTTGTTTGTTTCCTAGTAGCTTGAAAGGTCATATTCAGCCAGTCTTCTAAGGAGTCAGGCATTGCCGGGAGCATGAAAAGCACTCAGTTTGTACTGCGTTGACTATACGGTGGTTGTGCTCTCTACTCCACAGGTTAGGGAAGGATTCACACAACTAACTAGTGGCTAAAACAGGGTTCAAAGGGAGATTTTTGAAGCTGAATACCTAATTTTAAACCACAGTTTTAAGCACTAAACTGTGACTACCTAGAATAAAAACATGTTTTTTTTTTTCTCATTAGAAGAAATGTATAGTTAAATGAAGAGGAGTTGAGTAGAAAGATATTAGGAAATTATCCAGAATGTACTACTCTATATTCACTCAACTTCAGTTGCCCTCACTCTACTTTAATTCACTTTTAATCCCACACAGCAAGAATTTTAAATGTAAGAGAGAACATTAGTGATAGATTAAGATTACAGCAGTGACTCTTTTCTCCCAGAACAATGATGTGTTCATCTCAGTGTTTAAGGAGAAGCAAACTTCATATCAAAGCACCCACAGACATATTGAAGGGCCCCTCTTAGAATGCTCTGTGTCCTTAGGCAGGGGAAATCAGGGATGAACAAGCCTGCCCCTGGGAATGCTGTGATCCAGACAGACCTTGTATATTTTTCTCATTGTTGTGTCAAAATACCTGATAAAAAGCAACTCAAGAAAGGGAAGGTTTATTTTGGCTCAAGTCCAGTCCAGGGAAGTCCTGGAGGCAGGAGTGTGAGAAAACTGCTCACACTGCACCCACAGTGAGGGAACAAGAGACAGATCATGGTGCTCACCTTACTTTCCCCTGTTTGCTCACTTCTGGACCGCAGCCCATGGAATGGTGTTGCTCCCAGTTAGGGTCTCCCTTCCCACTTCCAAGAGCCCAGCCTAGAAACTCCCTCAGAGACATCACCAGAGGTTTGTCTCCCTGGTGATTCTAGGTCCTGTTAATTGACACTCAGTATTAAAAACCACAGACGTCAGTTGCTCATCAATCAACTGGTGAAGTCTTCTGCCATTATTGGCAGAAAGGAATTTTCAAGGAAAAGAAACTAGATCGGGGTGGGGTGGGGAGGAGAATTTCTATTGTTTATGATTTTTCTTTTTCACTGTCCCAGGGAAAAGTGAGATTAAAATGTCAGTGGCATGACTTAGAGTGTGCAAGAATGGCATCCTTGGGTTTTCTTTACGATTTTTGTTTATTGTTTTTTTTTACTCAGTTCAATCCTTTATTTAACACAAGCCAGAAGGCTCCCTTAAGGGTAGAAGTTCTTTCTGGACACTTGTCAGAACCCTGGTGACACTCTTAAGGCAAAGGGGGGTTGAAAGCACCCTACTTAGGCTCCTAGTTCCAAAAACTGACTGCAATATACATAAGAACTCTTGGGAAAATCATGGCACATTTTCCACTGATAGATAAACAGCTTGGATTTTCCTTGTAGGAATAAAGAAGCCATTTGAGGTGTAAGAGGAGATAGGTTTCAAAAGGACTCAGGGAGGCAGAAGAGCAGTGAGGAAGAAGTGACCGGAGCCTGGGCCACTTCCGGGACAGTGGGGAGGAAAACTGGCAAGCTCTGGACTGCGCATTCATAGGGTTTCCAGCACTGCTCAGCATCCTTAGATCTTTACTGATACATTCTAAATTTTCTTGGGACTAAACATCCAGTTTGAAGAAGTGAATTAATAAACGGAAGCTAACTATACACTGAGTACACGATAGGGATATTTGAGCTGGAGAGATGGCTCAGAGGTTAAAGCACTGGCTGCTCTTCCAGAGGACCCGGGTTCATTCCCAGCACCCTCATGCGGCTCTCGGGCAAAACGCATATGCATATCAAAATAAAGACATCTTAAAAAAAAAAAAAAGCCAGGCAGTGGTGGCACATGCACCTTTAATTCGAGCACTCGGGAGGCAGAGGCAGGCAGATCTCTGTGAGTTCGAGGCCAGTCTGGTCTACAGAGTGAGTTCCAGGACAGCCATTGTTACAACAGAGAAACGCTGTCACACTGTCTTGAAAAACAAAAACAAGACAAAACAATAGTGATAGTTGAGGGATGACTGCTGAAGAGGCAAGCTCAAGAATCGAATCCTCTCGCTCCCCAAAAGCCTAGAATTCTAACTCAGTGCAGCTCATCACTCCTTGGCTTCTATCGGAAGGCTCAGTACTCAGCAGAGGTGTCCCATACTCCGTGTTCATCACGACACCACCCACAGTAGCGGAGGCATGGAATCAGCTTGTGTCCTCACAAATGGGTGTCTAGACACACACTGGATCTATACAACAGGGTAGTCAGCCACACAGAAGGCTTGAAAAAGGGAGCAACAGGAGATCATACTAAGCAAAGTAAGTCAGACCAACACAGACTCGCATAGATGGAATCTCCATCTAGAAAGAGACATGTGTGGTCCTGGCAGAGGGACTATTGGAAGGAAGGGTGAAAAAGGACGGTATAAGAGAGGGTAGGTTAAAGGTATAAGAGAGGGTAGGATCAAAGTGTAGCACGGGCAAGTATGGAAAAGTCACAAAGAAACCCATTATTTTGTATAATTAGTGGACACTGAGGGGGGGAAAAACAAGAATTGGATTTTCTGCAAAGATGACCTCATATTTTAATATTTCTGGGAAGCATGGCTAAGCTATCACAAACGAAGGACTTAACCTGTAATCACTCACTCCAGATATAAAATGTACCTGATTTCACAGTTACAGGATCAGTGGGTCTTCCTGTTTTCAGTGCGGTAGATGATATAATGTTTAGTATAAATAGCAGACAACGGAATACTTCCGTAGATAGATGATTTTATAAGCATGTGGTAACTCACAGTTGTTCATGGAATTTCTATGTTCCTTTTTTCTTAGAGGTTATTTGTGTGTCTCTGTGTGCCTATTTGATAGAGATAGATAGATAGATAGACAGACAGACAGATACATACATACATACATACAGGTCAAAAGAGGGTGTTGGATCCTCTGGAGGATCTGGGGACAGAGGCAGTTGTGAGCTGCCTGACATGGGTGCTAGGAACTTAACAGGTCTTTTGAAAGAGCAGCAAGTGTTCTTAACTGCCTGGCATCTCTCTAGTCCAAATTTCTAGGTATATTGGAGAAACTTATAATATATTTTGAATTATTAGGTGCCTTGTTATATAAAACATAATTATATAACTTAAAAAAATAAATTATCTTCTAGATCATTAACTGACTCAAAGATTTTGCACCTTAAGGGAACAAAGAGAACACAGCGTCAGATCTGCACTCCGAATGTTCACTCCAGGCTGACAACGATTTCTGAATTTTCAGCTGGGGGCTCTACCCCCATAGCAGGTTAAGGGTGGCCTGTTACACTGTACCGTCTCAGCAATCTTTTTTTCTCTTTGATGAATGTCAGAGAATGTGCTCTAGCTCACCCTCCTTCCCCATAACTGCTCCATCTTAATAATTTGCATTTTACTTTGGAGCAGGGCAGCTGCAATGGTAAACTGGTCTGCTGTCTTTAATCTGGGACCAGCAGCAAATCACTTTTAATAACCCTTAATGCCTGGTCTAAGGAGATACCCGCATTCAGCAGTGACTCAGACTTGTACTACCAAATGGTAGGGCGGATGAAACCCAAAGAAGAGACGGAAGAGAGCCATTAGGCAGCCTCAGACAGCCTCGGCCAGGCACAGGACGACTCCCCGCAGCAACTTCTAGGACAGCTGCTGACATTCTGGTCTCCTAGGATGCTGTCACCCCAAACCCATCTTCACGCAGCTGGCTCCCCGCCCACAAATGTTTGATCCTGGTTGTCTATAAGCATTCGTGCATTTAGATAAATGATAGCTAAAAAAAATCTTTAAAGAATTTTTTGTCATAAACACTCAACCTTTGTTATGAAAACTAGAAAAGGACTCAGCACGGGCCTCCTTATGGAAGTCCTCTGTTCTCTGGTTCTTCTTCAGTCTAGTTCTCTTCTTTCTGCTCTCCTCTGACCCTCTCCAGCTGTTCACATTTGGAGTTGAGTATCTCACAGCACCCACCAGTATTCTTGGTGTGATCTTATCGGATATAGATAAACTCTGGGCCTTTTCCTCTCTAGTCTAGCTCTCTCCTACTCCTTTGCTACCTATCCCCTTCTCCTTTTCTTCTCCCCTCCCTCTCCTTAGTACGGAAGCTTACTTTGAACAAAGGGATATTATATTCTGGAGAGTTGTCATTTAGTTCTATTCAATTCAACCTGCAGTGCTCAAGAATAATGGTAGTTATAAAAAATCTCTCTCCAGGTCTTAAAGCTTCTCCTGCTGCTCTAATGCTGTTAACACCATCACCATCAGTATCAACCTTCACTTTTGAAGGAAGTTGCTGTAAGGGCTAGAGAGGTAGCCTGGCCAGTTAGGAGCACTGCTGCTCTTCCAGAAGACTTCAGCTCCATTTCCAGTACCCACTGCCTGAAACTCCACCTCCCGGGATCCAATGTCCTCTACTGGCGTACACATGCACATGAATGAAAGTGGTAGCTATGTGGAGGCTTTACACACACACACACACACACACACACACACACACAGGCGAGAGTCATGAATTGACTTTAAAAAATGTTGCAAATTTACTTCTATTCTCTTCCTTTTTATTTATTTGTGTGTAATTACTCCACATAGCTACCACTGGCTAATTGTTCTTTTCCAATTTACTGCCAAATGTATTATTTAACCTATTTTTTTGGCTATAATTTTTTTTTTTTAAATCACTGTTAATTTGTAATTTTCCCCTATTCTAAGACTGCATTATTCCACTGTCAACTTGCTGAGAATAAAACTCTTGACTTAAATTCTGACTTCGGTCTGACTCTGCTTCTCTGTGGCCAAATTGATTCTCATGGTCTCTCCAAGACTCAGAACTGGGAAAATACAGGGTCTACAGGCAAGCTACATCCTTTAATGATGGTGATTACCCCCACTTTTCCGTCGCGCACATAAAAATCCAGCTCTGCTTCTAGCAGGACCTACTTTAGGATGTCTGTTTAAAAATAAGACTTCCTATTTCCAATGCATGAGGTTTGCCAAGAATGGAACAAACCACGTCACCTCACTTTAGCCCACCTGCAAATGGATGGTGAGTAGGGTACAGACATCACCCTTATAATGCTGGGAGTCTGCCAACACTGCACAGAACAACTCCACCCCATGCAGCTAACTATACTAAGCACGCTTAACTGTACAGTGAAGTGATCATATATATGTTCACAATGCTATATAGCCATAGTTATTACTACCTGTCTTCAGGCCTGTCTCACCTTACAGAACAACATTCTTATCTATTAAATAGTAATCCCCCATTTTCCTCACTCTCAACCTCTGGCAGTCCCCATTCTGCTTTCGGTCTCTACAAATGTCCCCACTCTTGAGTAGCACAGGTAAGGGGAAATGATGAGAACAGGAGACAGAAACTTGTCAGGCTGTTTTAGGACAGGGACCTTGATTCTTGTCAAAATCTTGGTTTTGCCAGAAGCCAGAAATGCCCTTCGCTTTGTCAAGAAGTGTCAGAAGTGTCTGGGGTTCTGGTCTTGGGTTTGGTTTCTTATTATCTTTCTTTTACACAGCTGCCTGGGAGCTACATGTGAAGGTGTGACTGCTTTTCCAGTTCAGATGACACCACTATCCTGTTTGTATATTTTAGATGTTGTGAGGAATGGGGCTATGGAAACAGGTATACAGCAATACTATGCTTTATAATGGCACCCAGCCATCCCTCAGGCACTCGGACATCACATAGGCACCTGGTCATCTGGCAGTCACCAGGGCCTCTGCAGGTCTCTGGCATCCCACAGACACCAGGACTTCCCCAGGCTCCAGTGAATTCTGCAGATGCCTGGGCATTATGCAGGCACTGGCCAAACCCACAGACACCCAGACATCTCACAGGCACCTGGGTATCCTGCAGGCACCCAGACATCCTGCAGGCACATGTACATGATACAGGCGTCTGGCCATCTGGTAGTCACCAGGGCCTCCCAAAAGCACCTGGATGTTCTGCAGGCCACCAAATATCCCACAGATACCCAGACATCCTGCAGGCACCAGGGCTTCTTGCAGGAAGCAGGGCATTCCACAAGGTCTAGGACTTCCCGCAGGTACCAGGACATCTCACAGGCACCCAGATTCCAGGCAGGCACCTGAAGCACACACAGACACTAAACAGCCCACCAGAACCAGAATGAGTGCCACATGGAGCCAGGCTAAAGCATCCAGTGAATTCAGATGGTGTCAGCAATGTAAACAGATCTCTAATTGTCCTTGTACACATGAGCATTTTGAGGTTTCTATGATCCCTCTCAAAAGGAGGGGAACCAACCTCTAGTATGGAATAGTCTTCAGGTGGGATATCTTGCTGCTGTTCAGGATCAGGGCGATTCTGAGGTTTGGCAGAGCATTTGGGGTCAGGATTTGCTTGAGCTCCAATTGTTACACACACACACACACATACACACAATCATCCTTATCACTGTCTGTCCTGCTGCCTTTGTCTTTGTGTTTGCAGCCCTTGGATAGCTCCATAGTCCATGCTCTTCCCAGACTATCAGGGAGAGTGATATAAGTATGTTCACAGGAGTGGCAGAATTGATTGACAGGCAGTGAAGAGGCCAGGAGGATCTGTTGGTAACCAGAGGACAGGCCTCTTGTGTGGATACTCAGTTCAGGAGATGAGACATTCTTCAGCTGGGCTATCCTGTCATTGCTCAGGAGCAGGGTGATACTGTGGTTTTGTAGCTAGTTTGGGGCCAGGACCTGGTCAAGCTCCAGACGGCTGCGTACTGCCCTGCCCTCACCACCTGGCCTTAGTGTCTACAGCCTGTGGTGGTGTCACTGGGTATGCTCTCCCTCTGATAGGTTATCAGGGAGAGCAGTACCAGTGGCAGCCATGGCTGTGAGAGCAGGAGTACTGGTCTGCCAGATGGTGGAGAGGCCAGGGTGTTCTGGGTGGCAGTCTGAGGACCTATCATTTGTCAGTGCTACGTGTGTAACCATGCCTGCACCCGCCTCCAGCCATGTCTCCTAGTAGCGCTTGCCACCATTCCTCTGTCTGCCTGGTCTGCCTCTCTTCAAAGTTTGGGTGCTCCATTCCTGGAGTGGCAGCTCCACCTGACCGGTTGCAACAGGGTGGCTAGTTTGTGGTCTCAGCCTTGTGGCATCCCAAGCACCCTTACCTCTCAGGGACACATGGCCCCTAGTCCTCCATCCTGTTCGGGACTGTATCTCCAGGTCAGTATCCTCCATGCAGCCTGAGCCTACAGGCTCATCCCACCATCCTTCCTCTCCACTCCCAGCCAGCTGACCTTCTAGGTGTGTTAATGACCCTATGTGTTTTCAACGACTTTTAATTCACAAAGTTTCTCCCTCCTGACTAGGCAGCAGTGTAGTTCTGGTCCACGAATATGTGAGGAGCCAGGGACGACTGGAGCAAGGGTGATAGGCAATGGCCAGAGCCCTGCTGGATTTCCTGTACTGCCCACCGCCATCTTGAGTTCTGTCTGTGGCTCTGATCCTCCATCCCAGACTCCCTCAAAAGCCTGCCTCCTCCATGTTTCAGGCAACACCCGTGGGCTGGATGGGGCCCTGGCCTGTTAGGTAGCTATGGTGCCTGGCACTCCACTCCCATCTCTCTGTTGTGGTTTCTGCCTTGCTTCTCCATTCCTGGCTCTCCTCCTAGCTCATTCCTCCATGCCATGGCTAGATCCAGAAGCCAGTGGGCTGAACCCATGGGCTGAGAGGGAGTCCCCCACCTCACAGGCGGCAACGGGGCACCACGGGTCTGCCTTGCAGAGATGCCGCTCCACCAGACTCTGCTCCCCCGCTTGCTTCTTCCATGCTGCAGGCAAAGATGACATCTCATTCCGCCATGCAAATCTGTCACTGTCGCCGCATCTTTCCTGTCATTTCAAATTTTCAGAGTTCTCCTCACTAGGCAGGGCACCAGTGTAGCATTTCCAGTTCCATGAACACATGAGAGGCTATGGGCGTCCTGAGTGCAGGCGGTGGGGCAGCTGCTTGGCGCCTCGATGGACTCTGCTCCATGTCCCATTGCCATCTTTCATGCATTTTCAAACACACACACAAGCAGAATTCCTAATAAATTTGGCCCCATGCACTCACGGTCAGTCCCCTAGTCCAAAGTCTCCAGATTTCAAAGGTACAGAGACCGCTCATTCCCTGGTGTTCACTGGTAAGAATTTTCCTGTGTGACTTGGAAACGACCCACACTGTGACTAGTCTTTAGATCTCATCACAGTAATCTCTTGTAACCACAGAACTCAGAAAGCATGTCCTCCTCCACTTACGATTCTGATTGCAGATTCTACCCCAAAGGCAGGGTCTCCTGTACCCCAGCCTGGCCTCCAACCTCAAGCTTGCTATCTAACCAAGGATAATTCTGAACTGCTGATGTTCCTGCCTCCACCTCTCCGGTGTTAGGACTCCAGTGCAGGTGTGCACCACCAAGCCCAGTTTAATACAGTGCTATAACACTACACAAGCACGCTGCCAACTGAGCTGCACTGCGAGTCGTTTGTCAGAAGTTCTAAGTAAAAGAATAGAGCAGCATCCTTCAACTCTGACTCTAAAATGTATAATTTACTCTGAATGTTCTTAGCTAAGTTCAGGAATTCTAGCATGGGGCTTTACATTTTAATTTTCAGAATGTATAACACAAACAAACCAGATGCTGCAGGAGGGAATGAAAGACAAAACAAAACAAAACACACAAAATAGACCAGAAAGGTAAATTATTATTTGGGGAAGATATTGTTTATTTTTCTATTTTATCTTGTTGTTATTTTACTTTTCCTCAGCATTTCCAAGAGCTGACAGTGCAGGTTGGAGACCTCAAATTTAACATGCACTATAGTACTAAACCTGTAAACTGACAGGCCCCATTCTTGAGACTGGATCTTACACAGCTGGTCTTGGAATCAGTATTTTCCCAACTCCTATAGAGAGTTCCGATGCAAGTGTTCTCTGAGAAAGGCCAAAAGATCCGATGAGGAACATAAGCCTAAAGCTTTCAAAGTGGGAGCAGGTACTTTCACTTGAGGTGATAAAAGAGAAGATTCACAGGGAAGGAGTCGGAGCAAATTACCAGTCTTTGTAAGTTGTACTCTACTCTCCAGGCTCTGAAAAGAACCTATCAAGGACTTACTGCATGTGATAGTGTGCACAAACTTAATCGTCCATTTCTTAATGAAGCAGGGTCTACATATGGATAGGACTTTAGCTATGGAAGAAGCTATTTTCAACAAGAGGGATGGTGTGAAAGAATACCTAGTTTAGTATGGGCAATATGGAAAGCACTTAAGAAATAAATATCCAAATGGATGACTTCAAGAATTATATTTCAATTTGCTTTGGACAGAGTTGTATTGGTGCTGAAACTGATATATCAATAGAGAGACAAGACAAAGGTATGAGAATCAATAATCTAGAATGAATCGTGTGTTTTTAATTTTAATAGTGAGCTATATATTAAAAAGAGAATAAATATGAACTTGGTGTTTGGGTTAGTGTATCTTAGAAGGGTCCAAGGAAAAGGTAGGCTTTGGAGTAATAGGGTGCTAACAGAGAAGTGGAGGGAGGAACCAGGCCTGTGGTCATGTTCAAATAAATACATGCCACCTTGTGGGTCAAGGTATGGTCCTTGGATTAGCATCAGCTAGCAGAACCACTGTGTTAGAGACATAGAACTTCAACCCTATTTAGAGCTCCTATGTTAGAATCACTGGCTTATTCATTCACACACCAACCTTGACACGTACCATAACCTAGAGGTTTAAACTGAAATGACTCTGGGGTTTAATTGGGAGGCTAAGGATGAAAACACATATAGGAATGAAGAACACAGAAACAGAAGCTACAGATATGGCTCAGTGGTTGAGAGCACTAGTTATTCTTCCAGAGGACCCATGTTTGATTACCAGCACCCATACTCCAATCCCAGAGGATACGATGACCTCTTCTGGCCTCTTTGGGCACAGCATGCACACAGTGCACAGACATAGATGCAGGCAAAACACCCACATACAGAAAATAAATAAATATAATTATTTTTAAAAGGACACAAAACCTATAAAACAGGCTGAATATGAAGAAAAAATTAAGTAAGAAAACTTGGGCCTATGGCTTGGCTAGTGAGATGAATGCTCATTAAAAGAGGAGGGATATCAACATAGTCTCTGGTGGCAGGCAGCATGGATCACGGGCATCAACATGTCCTCCAGTGGCAGCACAGACCATGGACATCCATATGGCTTCCAGCAGTAGCTTGCATCGATATCAAGCTGCCGCTGGAAACTGTGCTCCTGTCCCTGATCTTTGCTGCCACAGCAGCTGTGGGCAGGGAGGTATCTTTTGCAGTGGTACCAATGACTGTAGATTCGTAACTGAGAATGGGAGACATGGAAGGCTTCTATGCCAACCCCTCCCCACCCACCCACCAACCCCCAAAAAAGAAGTAAGGGGAAATAGTCCAGACACAAAGCTACTGAAGAGAGTTCTTAGAAATTGTGGTGGCCATGCTGAGGTGCAGCTGCGTATAGTTGGCGGCTTCCGGAATGGGGGTGGGGAGGGAGTGGGTTTTCTTTGGGGGTCTGGCCACTCGTGAGTTTGACCGTGATCCAGATGAGTGTCTGGGTAGCATGGGTTGTGCTTGGGCTGTTGTTGATCTCTTTTTATTTTTTAAGAGAGGGCATGGTGGTGGAAGGATAGGACTGAGAAGAATGGGAATAAATCTGGGAGGATCGGAACACACTGTTTAAAATTTTCAAATAATTAATGAAAATATGATGTTAAAGAGGAGGGAGGGATACGGTAGGAGCCAGAATTTCATTAGACAAAGAAGAGGTTAGAAGGGGAAGGAATGTGGCTGAGTGACACAGAGTGAGAGAATTGGACTGGCCAGGGCTTCAGCGACAGGGAGACAGGATATAAAAAAGAGACACTAAAAGGAAGACCACTGATAATATTCCTGGGACTGGTGGAAAGCCCTCCAAGGCATCTAGGAAGAAGAGGGCATGACTTAAAGACATGTTCTATGACACACACTTACAATTTTTTTTTTCTACTAGAAGACAGTCAACAGGAAGTGCGCTAGAAATCATGGTACACGTGTAAAAGTAGAAATGGGCAGTGAATTGCTTCCAGAATGATACAGCCAGCTTGGCAACTTTTAATGAAGTCCTGGTAGCCTCTTGTAGCCCCAATTTCCCTTTAACTACATCTAGCCTTTTGATTCCATTGGACTTGAGGAAAAGATGTGTGCATATGCACGAACCTCTGCCCTAACCCTTTGAAGCGAATGCTTCTAAAGCTCTGAAGGGGCCTCCCAGCGCCAGCTTCATTCACCTTTTGGGAACCTAGTCACACAGCCTGGGGCCTTTGGATATTTCATCAATAACATAAAAATAGAGTCCAAAGGAGAACTCAATGGTGAAAAGGAGAGAGTATAGATTTTATGTCTGAGGACTATTTTTAGAAGAAAAGTAGGTCCTGAGAAGCAAAAGGCAAGCTTCTGTTCATGCAGAAGAGACTGAGAATCCGTCTCAGAAATTAACTTCTCTGAGCCTATGTCTCTTTCAACAACACAACATGGAGCCAGACTAGCCATCAATTCAAGTATTCAGGAGTATTAATTGAACTAAGATAGAAGTGGCTTTACTATGGAGCCTGACACATAACATTTGCTCAGATGTTAGATTATGAGGAGTTAAGGGTGTATACATCACCAGGAATGAGGAGGGGTGAGTTGACTAATATTTATTTGAAGAAAACTTACACTTATCATTGGTGTGAGATATTAAATTATTCATTCATACACATTTTGTATGTTTAAAATGGACAGTATAATCTTCAAGGATAGCTGTTTAGCATACTGTCTATTTTGAGATAGACTAGCAGGTGGATGAAGTAAGTCAGTTGATAAAGATACGCCTTTAAGGACAATGGGGATGAGAAAGCAGCAGAATGCTGGTCTCCAGGTACTGCACGAATTTCAGAAACACCATCAAGGAGATGGTTGTGGTCTTGGCTCCAGTCAGCCGAGATAAACAGGGAGCATGTGCTGAGTATGTACAGGGGCATCAAGAACTGAGCTTGAAGTGACACTGAAAAGTTCCCTGTCTCTTAGGACTCTAGTCTGCTTATCTACATGATGATGAAGTAGATGTTTTCTGGGGATGGGCAGTGCTGTGGATCCAGCTCGGGGTCTCATGCCTATAAGACAAGTACTCTACCACAGAGCCACACCATCAGTTCTAAGTAACCTACACAAGGCCCTTGAGGATATAAGATTGGGGAAGAGAATGACTACTGCATGGTGGACCATGCAATCTGACTTGGTAGGAATTCTTGTTCTACCATCCACTAGGCAAAGTAGTTCACACACTTGGATCTCATTTTCTTCCTTTGTAAAATATTGAAAATAAAACATACATTGTTCAGTTAATGAAGCATAAAAGATAATGTTTCAAAATTATCTGGCATATACAACAGTGGAATGAGTCTATGAGTATGTGTTACATGCACATGCTGTCAAATTTATGTGCAGTTATCCTGTAACTCATTAAAAGGCAATTCTTAGATTTCAAAAATTGTTGCTTCAAAAAAAAAAAAAAAGAAGAAGAAGAAAAGAAAAAGGAAAAAAAAAGGAGGGGTAGGGGTGACTCACCCTAGTCCCCTATTAGAATGTGAGTCACTGTGATCTCTGAGCATTCAGAAGATGCCAAGGATATTTAGACTACTCACTGGTGAATATGAAGTGGAATACCATCATGCCCCACAGACCTTTATTGAGGAGGCATGTGTGCATGTATTTGCTTGAGTGTTTGCATACATGTGCGCAACCCTTCCAGTTTGTAAAGCTAGATGTTAGCAACACGGGGAGTCACAAAATTACCAGGATTTATTCTCTGTCTTGGAGAAACCAATGGTAAATGTCTCCATAGGCAGACAGGTATACAAAGCAAAGAATCAAAAATTTATTTTGAGAAGGAAAAAAGGAGACGCACAGAACAATGTAAATTAATTAGTATTTACAAAGAACTTTGATATGCCTATGCAAAAGGCACTTTAAATGTAAACATTTTCCAGGAACTTGTTTTGTGAGACTAGTTTGAGAACAGGGTAGTAATTAGCATGTTGGGAGGCCAGAAAGGGTTTTAAAGAAGACATGTTTTCGGGTGTGTTTCCTGCTGAACAAGAGGATGCATAAAACCTATTGCAATCAAATGATTACTAAATAAAACTTGCTACTTGCATGGGTTTCTGTGGAGACAATGGGTCAGGAAATTTGGAAATATAAATGTTTCCAGCACTGAGAACTCCAAGGCCCTCTATACAAGTAAGTCTTAAATATTTTGTAAAAAATCCAATTGAATAGAGTGCTAACAGCCTTACTAAGATAGAAATTCTTAAGCAATTAGTGTCATTCCCAACAGGATCAAATACAAGTAAGCAGCCAAGGCAGCTTAGTGTCTAAGCTTGGTGTGTTTAAAGGGAAGCTGATGGGAACTTAGTGTGAGCGCCCTACAATACAGCCATTCCACATACATGACCCCACGAATCGACACCCCCCCCCACGCCCACGGCCCCACAAGTGGGCATTTTCTGGAAGCAGATGCATCCTGTTTAAATCCGAATTTTTGCTTCTGAAAAAAAAAATTGGGGGCAAACAGATTTTTAAAAAATTGAATCATATCTCAAATGCTCCCAGGAGGTTCACATCTCATGAGCCCTGTCATAAATGCTCTTGCAAGTGCAGAGCTGTTTTATGAATTGAAAAAGCATCTCTCAGTCATCTGCAGCATTGACTTCCTTGGTTTGTTCTGTCATTCAGGGCTTGTTTGGAATAACTTTAAAAATAAAACAAAATCATTTTTTCTTTGAATATTTAATTTCAAAGTGACTTACTTTCTTATTAAAAGTATAACTGTTAAACTATTCTGGGACTAACTCACCTCGTTCACTACCTGCACCCCAAGAATATAGCTCTAGTTTTGAAATGGAAGCCAAAGGGACAACTGATTTGAATTTACTGTAAGAATTTATTTTAAGGGAAAATTTTAGGAACTCGTGTGTCCTACTTGGTAGGGAATATCTACCATTTTGGATTTAATCAGAAGGAAAGAGTTCCGATGTTGAAGGAAGGGTATGACCATCACGGGTTGTAGCTCACTCCAGTTAGGCAGGGTAGGCAGGGTAGAACATACGCTTCAGTGAAGAAAACCTGCTGGAGACATCTGTCACAGCTCCAAAGGGCTGCAGAATAGTTCACAGTTGAGCAAAGGCTCCCAAACTTTCTTGATCCATGAGTCTGTTAGTCTTGGACATTTTTTCATAGTGTCTCTTGGCCAAACAAAAATATCTAATAGCTCATTTATTAGCAGTTAGGTTCAAACAACTCCTAAGTAGCTGCCCTAACAAGCTACTAAGAATTTGAAGACAACAATACCAAAAGCTCAAAACAAAAGCGTACATTTATTTTATTTTCAATCACAATTACATACAAAAGGATGTACGCATTTTTCAGGCCCTGTACAACTTCTCAAGTTTTTGGATCGGACTAGATGCTGCCAATTTCGTTCCTTATCCTCTATCACTTACCATACAGTATTTGCCTTTTATGTCCCCAAACTCAACTTTAGAAAGATATGACATCATCAAAAGGAATGTAGCACCACCTAATGTCGAAACTGTGAACTACTTCAAGGTAGTAGTGTGTTGGGGGGTCTGAAAATCATCAACTATTCCATGTTTTACCCTAAAAATTCCAAATATCCTCTATGAAGTGACAGTGGTACCGTGCAGTGCCATTGAACACAGTTTGGGAGCTACAAAGTTGAACAGTAAGAAGGGACTTCATTTTCCTGAGCGATGGAGTCATGCGCTAAGATATCAGAACACATGCATGCGTACGCACAGAACGGAATCTGTACCTATACATCTTTGATGTACATCTTATCTTCTGATGAGACGGTGGCCCCAGATAGCTCACCCTTTGACAATGCGTGTATGGCTGTCTCTATGCAAAGGCATTCAAAAACGTGTTAAACTTCAGTTTTCCCTGAGAGCTTCTATACATTAGGTGACTTGTTTGAAACAGATTCTATGAACTAGAACCTTTCTTCTGTAACCAGTGTTTTGTCCTGTAACTTAACCTAATACTCAGCACGAACAAAGTCATTGAACTAACCATTGTAGGTGCCTATCTGCCTCTAATGAAAAATACTAGCTATCTGGACACAATGGCTAGAAGGCATTGATACACTGCACAAAAGGCTAAACATTAAACAGTTCTTCGTGAAGAGACATTGGAAGCATTAACGCAAGATATTAGGTAGAAATCATGCACTTCAGATACAGGCAACGTTCTCTAGTAAGCACAAGAGGTGGATTCTTACTGAGAGATGACCCATCCCCAGTCTCTCTAAAACTATACTATAGACCCTCTGCATTCTCTGCACATGGCCATTGGTTTCCATTTACCACTGCTGAAGAACTACTGAATGAATTCATAATGCTGGATTTGCTACTATCTCAGACTTTCCTTTTTACCTTTTAAGGTCTGTATTTGGGGTAGGTTGTGGTTGGAAAGGAGGTTGAAATAAGATCTCATTACACAGCCATGATTGACCTAGAACTCAGTATGTAGCCATACTGGCCTTGAAATTATGGCAATCCTCTTGACTCTGCCTCCAGAGTACTGGAATGACAGATGTGTGCTACCATGCTTAGCCTATTTTTACCTTTTAAAACCAACTCTGGCCAACTATTATTCTGCCTGTTTCAACTTTCTACACATTCAGTTCCCAATTCTCTTACTCCAGGGTTCTCCTTTCTCCCAGTTTTATCTGCATACTTACTTTCCTCTCTGCTAATTTGCAAAGGCCTCCCACACAAATTTTAGGTAACAGCAATTTAACATAATGCCTCGGGTGGAATAATCAGCCATCATGATTCGTTAGAGTCAAGTCCTGGCTGAATCTGGGATTAGTGATGGTTATCTCCTCAGGACCAAGGCAATCTGCAGTCCCAGAAGAATTACAGGGGAAAACGCCATTCCGTTTTGTTAAGTGGATCATTTTTTTTTTTTTTTTTTAATCAGCAAGGCACAGAGGTATATTACCAACATGGATTTAAATGATCTCAACTCTAATGGCAGTGTGCTCATTGTTAAGATATTTGTGGTTCACTGCAGGGAAGATCCTAGGTCCTAACCCAGTGCACTCATTTAGCCCAATGGGGCTAAATGAGCCAATGGGCAGAGAGTGCAGTAAGAACTCTCTGATAAGGGTACCCCATGTTGCAGTGACTGAATAGACAGCAGCTTCCAGGCCCCACACACTTCAACAGACTTGTGTTCTGTTATTTTCTGACATCTTGTCATATAGTATTCCATCTCAAGAACATTTTAGCTCATTTAATAACATTTAAGAAAAGAAAAGAAAGGAAAAACCTAGAAGCTCATTCCAGTGCCAAACTCATTTAGAAAGTTGAGCTTCTGACTGCTGCAATGATGCAATGTAACAATACCAAATTCTTTCATAATATTTAGGAGTAAGTGATTACTGGTGGAAACGGTAATGTTTCCTAACAAACTAAGAATTTCAGGGACAGACCACCCAAATGTATTATTATATAAAGATGTCAGTTACATAATTACATGAGAAAACAACACATTTTACTTTTTTGTTTTTTAACAACAATTATCCTCCCTGGGGAAGAGGGGCTGGATTAGCTGCTTAGCAAAGTGCCTCCTAGGGGCGCCAATTATCTCAGACACATTCAAACTAGAGCCTTGAAAATGTACATTAGACACAGGAGAGAGAGAAGTCTTTTCTTCCCCTGTCCAACTCCTGCCTTGACTCAAGTGACTCTGTAGAGACCACCAACAGTGAGTGTATGTTTCAAAACTCCAATGCACATTTAAACTCAGACCATACTCTGGCTGCCTCGTCCTAAGTTTTAAGTTTTTTTCTTTCTCTAGAATTATTTAAAGGTCTTACACTGGCTGGAGATGTGGCTTAATGACAGAACACTTGCTTAGTGTATTCGAGATGTCGGGAGCACAGCAGGAAGGTTCCTGTGCTTACAGATCTCCAGAGAAATCAGAAATGTTAAGCACACCGGATTGTCCAACAGAAAAGTGAGAAACCTGTTCTTCCATCAGAAAGCTGAGAGTTGGAAGTAATTAAAAGCCTGGTGATCTGCATTATCTGTTGGGCCAGGCCATATCAGGCTCTGACAACTAGGATCAGAGGTGGCTAATAGTCTAAATGAGCTGCACAGCCAGGGGTTCCCCAAGCTCTCACAACCAGAACCGGAGATTCCTAATGGTCTAAATGGCCCTTATATTATCTGTATAGCCAGAGACTCCCCCAAGCTCCCACAACCAGGACCAGAGGTGGCTAACAGTCCAAATGACCTCTACACTATCTGTATGACTGAGAGACCAGGCCAAACCCTTCCTTAGGCCCTTAAGCTAGTTAGTACAGGTAACCTAGCTCTAGAACCCATACTCTTGAAAAAAAAATGACATTTACACTTCTTTGTACACTGTATAATGTATTACACCAGGAACACCCACACCCCATTAAACTGTGTTTAAATTTGTTGGGAATAAACTACCTGGCATCAGACTCTCTAGATCCAATTTTTCATTCTCATATCTTCACGGTTCATTTCTCTGCTTGACATCTGCAGAGACCTCCTCAATGAGACCCTAGGCTCTATCGGCAGCGCTGCAAAATACTCATCTAAAATCAAGCACCTTGTGTTCAAATGAGCATTGAGCATTGAGCTACTCTTTAAAAGTACAGTAAAGAGGAATATGTGTGTTAGTTTTATTTATAAACATCTGTGGTTACTAGGGTTGTATGGTTGATGCATGATGTATCACTGCTTATTTGAAGCATTTTGGAAGATACACTGAAGGTCTGACGTTAGAGAAAAGCGGAATGCTAGTAATGTCCAAATTACCAATATGGCTTCAGAAGCCCATTGTCATAGTTTATCCGTAGAGTTCAGACAGCAAAGAATATGAAACTTTCAGCAAAGTTCTTAGCCTCTCAAAGGGGATGCTAATGGCATATCTTGAGATACGGTCATTCTTCCTATTGCAGGACTGGCCTTGTCTTGGTCTTTGTCCATAAAACACAAGTAGTGCTTCAAAGTCGTACTGACCATCAAAGACATTCCTATATATTTCCAGTAGTCCTCTATGTAAGCGCAGTACTTTTCCATATGGAAACCAGTAACTCAAAGAATCTGAGTTTACAAAGGGAAATAAAAACAAAATAATGATGATGCCTGTTCAAGCTTCTGTATGGTTTAAGAAGTGTTTGTGCTAGTCACAGTGGCCAATACTTGGACTGAGCCAAGGAGCCCAACAACAGATCGATGAGTAAAAGACATTGCAATTATATATACTTTGGAGTTTCCCTCATTCAGGAAAATAGTCAGGACTGGAATCCATCATGTTAAGTGAACCAAGCCAGACTGAGAAAGACACATATGGCATATTATTTCTCATATACATTAGACAGAATTCTTTTTAAACGTGAAAATAGAAGGGAGACTGTTTAGAAAGAGGAAAGGGCATAGCCATGAGGAAGGCGATGAGGAAGAATGGATGGCGAAGATGATGGAAGTACATGGTATACTTGAGCCTGTCTTCACTAAGCCCGTCACTTTGTACAACAATCTACACAAATAAAAGCCTGCAAGGAAAACAGTACGTGTACGGGAAGTACATCTTAGTGAGTAGATGTAACTTTGCCTTCTCACAGGCTTCTTGCAGAGAATGTATGCGAGCAGGTTTGTTACTCTAGCAGCCCGAGCTTATACCTAGGGAGGTGGGCAAAGATCGCATTTCTCCTAGACTTTTGCTTGACTTCAGTACTGTCTCCTAGTTAGAGTCCACAGTTGGGGGAAGGGATTGGAGAATAGTGTCCTCTGAGACTGATGTGCCACCTAGAGAGGAGGCTGCAGGTGAAGAAACCCAACTAGCAGGACAGAGATAAAGCATAGCACAAACACCTCTCAGCAGGTGTCTGCCAATCTGGATTTGAGAAGTGTCCACAATTGATGACAGATCTCATGAACACGTTAAAACTACTGTTTGATCAGCTTTTCAATACTCCTGTGATCATTACAATAGAAGAAGAGGAGGTCACTGGGGAAGAGGGCCAGAGGCAGTCCTCATCTCCAACTTCATCACAGCAATTTCACATCTATCTGTTTTACCAAATTCTAACACCTGGGCTAAGCATAGGTGAGTAAGACCTAAGCTTTGTATTGAAAGCACTTTCTGTGCTTCAGAGGACACCCCTGGCAGAACCCTACAGGTCCGGTTAGAGATAGAAAAGCATGGAAGTAGAATACTTTCTTAGAGATGAGGGCAAAAAAGTTCTCAACTGGAGAACTGGGACATTGCCCAGTATTCAGAGTCAGTTTCCTGATCAGTGAGAGAGCTGCCCGGGTTGAAGGCACTGTGCTAGAGTCAGTAGTTACAAATGAAAGGCTAGCACATGCCGTCGAAGGACTGGCAAGACACAGAGCAGCGTCCGTGCCAGGGAGAGGGACAACACCAACCATGAAGGGATCAACCAGAAACTGCGGGGATAGGCTGAGGATGGGAATCCATTCCAGTTGAAAAATGAGTCAGCTTAGTGCAAGAGGGATGATGATCGGGCAAGAGTGGCCTGGGGACATCCACGGAAGGCACAGTACGTTTAGATGGCAGTGAGAAGAGAATCAGAGGTGACGTCATTGAGATGCGGCCAGGAGAGGAGTGGAGAAGAGGAAGACATTCAAGGAGGAGGAACGGAGAAGGAAGGAGGGCTGTGGGGCTCAGATCTGACAAGTGTCTGCACTCATGGGCTATGGGGGAGATGAGCTGAATGGGGAAGAATGCGAAAGAAAGCTGAAGAAAAGAAACAAGTCGCTGGGCGGTAGAAGTGGCGGTGGGAACTATGAGTTCTAGGCTAACAGGGGCTATATAGTGGGCTCCTGTCCCAGAAACAAAACAAACACATGGAAACAACAGAGAACAGTGCCCATGGAAGCTGAGAAGCACGAGAAAAAGCAGAGCAGATGCACATGAGTGTGAACAGAGCAAGGTAGGGCAGAGATGGAGAGGAGCACCGCCCTTGGCAGTCAGTCATCAAAGACTACAGAGAGCAACTTCTGTCACTTCAGAGCCCAGAAGGATTGAGGACCATCCTTAGAGAACTCCAACGCACAGGAGCTGCACAGCAGAAGAAGGCATGGTGGCGCACTCCTCTAACCCCAGCACTTTCAGGCAGAGGCAGAAGGATCTCTGTGAGTTCATGGCCAGCTTGGTCTTCACAGCAAGTTCCAGGCCAGCCAGTGACACCCTCACACACACACACACACACACACACACACACACACACACACGTAAGAGTCATTAAATAAAGCCTTTCTTCCCCATGCTTTTGGTCATGGTGTTTTATCAGAGCAACTGAAACTCTAATGAGGACAGTGGGGTTGTGACCTCCCATGAGAGCTGAAACTGGGGAGACTGAGACGCTGATACGACCACCGAACTAGACTGACGCAACACAAACGCTCAGACATCGTGAGCAGAAAAATAAGCAGATGTGTTTGAAGTGTGTGCCTCAAATCTAGGTCTCACGTACCGATGACAGGCAATTAGTGACTTTGCTCCTGAGATGTGAACAAAGGAGCTAATAGGCTACAAGTTGTACAGATGCAATAAGTTATTTCCTTCAAGAAGAGTACTGTTGTCTGAAGGCTTTTCTAACTTAGTTTCTTCCAGTATGGTTCTGGAAACTGAACTCAGGGCACATTCTAGGTACATGCTCTACTACTGAGCTACAGTTCCAGACTATCCAGCTGGAAGAGGCAGCACTGATAAACAGAACTGACCTAATAATACTGGTTTCAGAGTTTGCAATACATGACAGCATGCACACAAGAATAGGCATAAATACACACTATAACTTCACTCATTTTATGTGTAATAATTCATGTCACACATACTAGTCTACTGATACCTTTTTGCTATATGAAGCAAACTCAGTAATTATTAGTTAACCCCAGAATTGAAAGCATCTCTGAGTGTTTAAAAATTCTCACAGGTTATTATTACAGTGTGGAGTGGGATGGCCCCCAAATCCCATGTATGTAATGCATGTGGCCAGCCTATCATGATAGGCTAGCTTTGCTCAGAGTCACCACAGACTGAAATCTGTAAAACTCCAAACCAGCATAAGCAACTTCTCTTTATAAGTTGACTACCCTTATCTTTGGTATTTGACAGAAAGGTAGGAGCTCCCTAATACATTTGTCCAGCTAACAAGTAAGAAAGCAGGAACTTAAGGCCAGCTTCCCCCATGCCTAAGTCTACGTCACATGCAAGGCTAGTACCTGGGCCATTATTAATGGATAATTCTCCAGCATACAGCTTCCTCAGAGGGTTGAGGCCCTTCATTCAGACCAAGATGGGATCTGTCTAGTAATGCCTTTTTCTATAGTGCTTTTCCAAAGCAAATTAAAAATATATAAATCCATTAGAAAACAAAACAAAAGCCTTCTTAGGGTAGCTGCCTATCTTTCGATAGTGGCATTGAAGACCCAGGATGGCAGGTCCTACAACCTAAGTTTAACAAACACCCTGGCCTGCCTTCAGAGCATGCACCAGTCACTATATTTCTCCAAGTCTATACGTGCTCTAAGTCTTTATCTTGTTCTTTTCTTCCCACAGAGGAAACAACCCCAACTACAATCCAAACCAAACTCTATAGAACATTCACTTAATACATTTGATTTGTACAAACTTAACTCAATTTCTATCTTCTCTGAAAAGAGGTTTCATGCTGACCTGCTAGATCTTGTAATGACTGCACCTGTGTTCAAGATTGGCTTTGGGAGTGTACAAATCCCTTGTATATCTATCTACACAGGATCCCACTTTTGAAAGGGGCCTAGGTTAAGCTCTGTGCTAAATACTCTGTGGTCACTAGCCTGGACTTTCTGTCATTGGTAGTGATATTGAGACTTGAACTCGGGGTCTTGTTCACGCTATCTCTGAGCTCTATACAACTCAGCCTTAAAATTGTTAGTAATTTCATCTTTGACTTTGTGTTCTGCAAGTAAGGGTCTGATAGAAAATGGGAGCCTGAGTAGACTAACATGGAAAGAGAGTTTTATAACTTGCACTTTTAATGACATTTTTTAATTGGCTTCTTGAATGATAACATTTCCATTTTGTGGTAGGCTCCATCGATTACCTAACAAGAACTACTAGTAATCCTTTCTCACAAACGGGTTTGTGTGCTTGGGCACTAAACACACTACTCTTTGTGTTAAATTCACCTTCGATGAGAGTTTTCATGTCTGTCTCATGAACAGCCTGCATGCGAGGCAGGGTGCACAGAAGTCACTCTACCAGCATCTGTAAAGCCAGCTGACCACTCCAGTTAGGTTTCTTTGACAACAGCTGCTTATTCCCCAGAGCGCTATAAAAACCATCAAACTCCTCTTGCCATAGCAATATGTGAAAATAACGACTTCTTCCATATTTGCTTGTGAGAAGAAACACTTCATATTATAAAGCAATGATAAGTGGCAGGGAATTCGGTTTGTTTTTAAAGGGCTTTATCTTCCTTTAACTTTTTGTTAAACTTGAGTATCAAAGCACTGTTTCAAAGTTACTGTTTCGGTATCTTAGACTCCAAGCACAGCAATTAACTTTTCCTAAGGGTCAAATGTTGCTGCTGCATGCAATGCTTAACCTGAGTCAACAAATGACCGAGGGAACACTCCTAAATGCTTCTCTCTCAGTGGGAGCAAAAGGAGCTAGCAGCCTCCGGCGGTCCAGAGCTTAGGCCCTGAGCTCAAGTTTCCATCTCAGGTACTGAGGACTATTTCATCTTATATTATTGCTAGATTCTCACATTGGTCCATCAATGGCTCTGTCCGAGGGTACAATTTATATCCTACCATTCAAGTCCGCTGTAGACAACTGTACCCAAGGCGATGTTACAAAGAGCAAAATAGCTCTTCAGCTAGCCTACAATTTTTTGGTTGTTAGACAATGGGACTGCAAAGTCATTCATGAGCCAGCACTGTGGCTCAGTGGGTAGTGTTTGCTGTGCGAGATCATCAGCTGAGTTCTATTTACAGATGCCAAGTTGGAAGGAGAGAACTGACTCTTGAAAGCTGTCCTCTGACCTTCATGTGTGTTATAGTACGTACACACACACACACACACACACACACACACACACACACACACACATTATAGGCACACATAAAATAGTCATTTTATGAAAAACATGAATTGATTAAGTGTCTCGTAAGACTCCAGGTTCAACTGTTTTCCCGTTTTGGCAAGTGTAAGATAAAGGACTCAGTAATGTGTCCTTGGCTACTAGGAGAGAAGGAAGATCCAGAGCACATGGAATAAAGTGAAAGTCAATTTAATAACAACCTCTTTCCATCCAGTTGTCCTCTAACTTAATGGAGGGACATGGAACCAAACGGCGGTGGCTGAGGGGTAAAGGACTTGAGCTGAGAAGGATAACTGTTTAGCATTCAGAAGTGGGAAACTGACCAGAAGAAATGGGGTTTCCGGAGATGTCAGGTTGTAAGAGTATCAGTTGCAGTTTTTTTTCAATAGCTTAAAAGAAGATGTTGATGTTTAACATTAGCGGTTCTAATCTAAGAAAGGCCAAATGGACACTATATTGAGATATTTTAAGCAGGGTAATCAAGACACGAAGAGCATACTCTATTCACACTGACTAAAACTAGCATACTGCCAAAAACTAAGATTTGGAACAAATCTTGGACTAAGAACTACTCATCTGTTTTGCAAGAAGGAATCAGAAGCACATCGGCGTAATCAGTAATTTTAAACTTGCCTATTAAGTCAGGACACTGATCGCTAACAGATGCATACAGTTGCAAATTTCTCCAGCATCGATGACAAGCCCTGCACTGCAGGTCTCTTTTTCTGCCCAGGATCTGTGTTTATGAATTTCTAATTACATCCAGTACTAGTGATTTTGGGTACCTTAGTCAGTTTCTCTTGACAGGTCAGATACTGATTTATAGGAAAGCTCAAAGACAGGTTCTAAGCTAGGTCTGAGGTATGTCAACTGAACAAAGGGGCTGGCATTAGGCAGTGAACGGAAAACGTTCTGCTGTTAGACAACAGTCTGAAGACTGAATGTGGAGAGACTCTGAGTTTGCAGGTCAGGGGTTTCAGCAGAGAGAATGGGCTTTAAGATATATAGAAAATATCAGAAAAAAGGTAACGGGCTCCCAGGGCTTCTCACAATGCAACTCATGAACTAGCTCATTTTGGAAATTACAAACCTAATATTCTCCCCTTACCCTGGAAACATGCATCCCGAGCCCATCAATGGATGCCTTGAACCTGCAGACAGCATTAAGCTCCATAACCCAGTTCATGCTCCACCATAACTAGGCACTTCCCAGTCACTAGGCTGTAGTTTGGCACTGTGAGGTGCAATGGCAAAGCTAGCATTGGTTTCTTTTTCCTTCACTTTTTCTTCTTCTTCACAATTTCATGGATGTAAAATTCATTCTTCCATGGAGTTTAGCAAACTTAACATCTAATTCTTTCCAGTTCCATACTGAACTGAGAACTTCCAAGGAAGCACCCTACAGCTTCTCTGGCTTACGAGAATACAAGCATCACTACTCCTGTCCTCTGTTAAAACATAAGTACTAGAACACAAGCAAAACAATACCACAATACTACAACTCTTGATCTGATGACCGAGGTGGCTACGGAATGGCTAACAGATGGACAGCATACAAGAGGTTGGTTCGCATTTGTGAGCTCGACAGAGGTGGGTAGGGATATGGAATTTTGAACTTTAGAATTTGGAGAATCGTTTGCTTCTGGAACTTTCCATTTAACATATTTGGGGTACCTCCGGCTATGGATAGCTGAATTATGGGGTGACTTCCGTACAACAGAAGGAAGCGTGGTATGCACTGTGAAATCTTTTCTAAAGGTGACAGTGAGGACACAAAAATGGAATAATTACACAGCACTATGAAGGAGCCTATATCTCTTTGCTTCATAGTCTAGCAAGAACTGTAAGCGAGAAACACCACAGCTACATAGCACAGCCAGCTGTTACAGACACTTTTAAGGCCCGTTAAAAGAAAACCATTTCCTTCCAGAGAATGAAATCTCAGGCCTGGGTAGAAACTTCCAAACCAGTTGGGCAGGTCAATGAAGGGCCCACCAGTCAGGAAGGTGGTTTCTCCTTAAACCATGCTAAAGAGATGGGAGGAGGATGTACTTCTTCCCAGGTCACCAGTCTCCTCTAGTACAGTCTTTTCAGAGCTGCAGCTGCGAAGCTCCCCAAGACAGAAACGTGAAGCATTCCCTTTCCTTTTTCTATCTCTTTTCTAAGCATGCTTTCCCTAAGGCTGCATGCTTCCCTCTCCTCCTCCACCTCCCCACTATGCAGCTTATTGGCCACGTGGCTGAGCTCCAGGCCAGCTTAACTCAAATGGCATGGAGCTTTTTCCCCTCTCTTTCCCATTCTCCTCCAGGCAGCTGGTGAGATTTACAACTTGTAATTCTTTTAAACAGTAACAAAAACTTTGTGCTTAAGCTTCAGTTCGAGTCCATTCTCAAACTCTCACGAATGGGACTAAGAATCCCAAGTGGGTACCCCGGTTTTCCCTCCAGCTCTATCACAATCTGACTGGTTATACTCTCTGGCTAGGTATTTCTCATAACTGTGGGCTTTATTTAGGGAATTAAGAAATGAACACACATATAGAAGATCCACGATTATGCAGAAAGTCTTCAAAAGAATTTTGACAATTCCCTTAGAAATCGAACTGTTTGTCTCCAAACAATGCTGGAACTATGGAAACAGGCTTAAGCTGCCGAAGAATTCACCTGCGATGTTTGTATTTCTTAAGTCTAGAGAGGAAGGGGGATGCCAGTTGGAACATATATATTGTCTTAGGCTTGGAATGAAACTTCAGAAATTTAGCAATATCTTTATCGTGCCCCCATGCTTTAAAAGCATCAAGGAAAGAGGTCTGAGTACAGACAGCTGATGAGAGTGTTGTTTCATTAAAACCAAGAATCAAAAACAAATCTAAAAAGCAAATGCTAGTCAATAAGGAACATACAGGCTTCCTGACCTAAATATGACAACAGAAAGAGCAAAATGAGTCTGCAAACAATACACAGATGTGAATAAAATCTCCCATTCATCCTTTCTATCAGCCTTTTCCTAGCCTGACATGGAAGTCTTACTAAAGCTTCACCCCTGTCCTTTTACCTAAAACACTTCCCTGTAGTAACCTGACTTCTTGGCAGCTCTTCGGCATTGAGGCGGTACCAAGAACTGACTTACCTACAGTTGAGCACATTCTAAGCACATCATATGTGCTAATTCACTTCACACTCACACAGGAAAACCAACAGGTAGTCATGTTCCTACCACCATGTTACAGTCCAGGAAACTCACCCTGTGCAACAGGCGTCAATCTCCAGAGCGCACGCGTCGTCACTTGTGAATCAGTTTCTGCCACAAGTGTTTCACTCACCGATGAATTATTTTACCGTTCTTCAGAAATAGGCTGGGGGCAGTATTTATGTACCATGTACCGCCTGCAGACTCCATCCCTAGGGTGTGTATCGGTGTATGCACATAGACATACACAGAAAAACTCACTGTTTGTGACTGTTTGAGATCACACCTTAACCCTAACCAACTCCTCGTGCAATACTTGTCTTAGCGCACGTGATCTTTACTATTAGATAAGCCACAATTATTTCTGGGCTGTGGAGGTGCCATTTCACGGATACCCCTGGGTAGGCTATACATTCCAAAGTACCCGAACAGCCAACCTTAGACATGTTAAAAGTCAAAAATTTCTCTGACCATGGCGAGTGACAGCAACAAGGGGAAAGGAATGAGGAGAGTTTGTCCAATGAAGAGAGGTGGGTAGTAGCCCCTGGCACCTGGCCTTCTTTAAATTCCAACTCCAGACCTGCGGGTGCAGCACTACCAAGAAATGCACGGGGAACATTGTGTGGAGGGCTCAGACATGCGCACCCCAAACTCTGGGCTCTGACACGCAAAACTTTAAAAGTACAAAACAAACTCTTCCCAACAGAAGTCCCCTCAGACTTCTGACCGCTGTGTCTTGGCACACGCGGGCTAAAGCCTGCGGGGTTATGGGCCGTGGCCTCTGGTCAGCAACCAGGCTTTGCTTCACTGTTTACTCATTTCCTTACCAAAGCCAGGATCGGGCCCTTCGGTACCACGGCATTTCTCCCAGACAAATCACAGGCATGTATTTTGATTGTTACTCTGTCATGTGAATAAAAAATTCTGAAGCTAGTTCCCAGTCCCTGGGCTAACTCTTTGTTTTTGACATTTTTCCAAATGCTTGTCAACTGCTTCAGAGAATTCTTTGGATGGCTTGGTCTTCTTTTTACTCCAGGTGAAAAATTAAAGCTTATGTTAGTAAGTTGCTATCACTAATTGGAAATACATTTGCATCTCTTATATATTTTGGCATTATTTCATTCTTGTGACTGACTGAGAAACAATTATTTCCTTTCAAATGTCAGACAAACACTAAAATTAATTTATGGAAGGTATTTCAAAATTCTGAAATGGCCTGAGCATCATTAGTATATTCTAGCAAAATATGTTTTAGTATGAACAAATCTCCCAAGTTTATAAAATAAAAAGCAGGTACTTCAAATTACAAATATGTACAATGCATGCGCGCGCGCGCGCGCACACACACACACACACACACACACACACACACACTCTTAATTCCTACTGATATTTGGCAGCCTACATAAAAGATCTTTTTGTATTTCTCAATATTCAACATCACTTTTAAACTGTCCAATCACGACACTTTTTAATCAATTGAGTAGTCATGAACTTTAGATTTGTCACTCTTGTTTTTCTTCACCAACCAACTAAAATCGCTACTTATTAGCTTTCCATAAAAATGGCATACTTATACCACTTAATTTGTTTGTTTAATTACAGACCTATGCTTTTTAAAAGAATACATTATCCACCAATACTACATTTGTTTGGTAATGCAATGTCCTGAGTTTTTAAAGCTTCCAATCATACTTGCTAGAGACCTGTTTCAGAAAACACTGTCCTGAGTTCTTTTGATGGCATTAAGGCTTATAACCCATCAGGACTGGTTACATAAACTGCTCTGTCTTTAGTCTAAGACACATCAGCAAGGACCAGGCTGATACAATGACTATTGTATTGCATTACTAAGGCTTGAGACTTCATTATGCAGTAAAGAACTACGTGCTGAAAGTTGAGTCACAATATCAGCCTTATCTGCCATGCCTGGGTTCTTAGGTTTGTGGGCTGACACTCAGGGAGAGAACAGTTTCAGTCCTCACAGCTCCTAACAAAAGCAAATGAAAGTTCTTCCTCAATCCCCAGGCCACCCTGGAGCTGAGGTAAGGGAGGAGAGCAGAGCTGACTAGAGATTCTTTTCACTGTCCCTTCACAGTGGGGAGTAGGGAGGGGGAGGAGGGAGTAATAGGAGTGGGGGTGGGGTGGGGGATGAAGACAAACATTTACATCTCCAAACAGGGAGAATGATGACTGGTTAGAAGTAATTTGCATTCTTTTAGAAGAAACAGAGTAAAAAAGGAAAGCCTTCCTTAAAGAAAAAACACACCACCCCATTTCAGTTCTTTCTTTTGGGGCAAATTCACCAAGGCTCAAAGTAGCCTGAAGACTAGGCTCTCAGTTGAACAATCCACACAAGGTGAAAGCAGTGATGTTACATTTAACAGTTTACTTTAAAAGTGCCAAGACCATGATCAGTCCTAAAGGAAAACAAGACTGATTCTTCAACAGATAAGCTGTAAACAGAAACACTGAATACATCATTCTACAAAAAAAAAAGTATTAAGTTAGGCAATACTTTAATTGATACTGTCACTGCAACATATTTTTTTCTTTTTTTTTTTTTTAAGTAAAATAACATATGCTTCCAGTTGACTTATCTACAGAATCAGTTGGTAAGACATATGAGAAAACCGACCCCAGCATCTGGAAGAAGTTGATTTATTATAGTGTGCGTGCATGCAGAGGCGAGTGGACAACCCCGCGCAGAGCTCCCGAGGAGGAGGTGCGTCCACTTTGCTCTTTGAAGACAAGGTCTTCCTGGAGTTCACTGAGTACACTAGGCTAGCTGGCCACCAAACCCTAGGGACCCCCACCCCAACCTGAGATAAAAAGCACGAGTTACCATGCTCAGCTTTGAATATGGTTACTGGGGATTATGGTTACTTTGAATATACTTATACAGCAAGCATTTCATGGACAGAGTGAACTGCCTTGCCAGTGACTGCCTTATTTTTAAACCTAATCTGAGTAACGACAGATGAAGTAAAATTATAAACAAGCTGCTTCAACACTAAGGCCATCAAAAGATAATTCTGGCCTCTGAAGAAATAATCACATATATTGTTTCATTGATCCAATAACTTCCCAGAATCAGAAGGAAGGAGGAGAGGAATGGAAGAGGAAGAAAGGGAAGGGGAGAAGAAGAGAGTGGAAGAGGGAGGGAATGGTAAAAAGAACAAAAAAAGATGAAATACACCAACTCTACCAAAGACTACAGGGGATATTAAAAGTTCTAATGGAGCCACTAAAGATCAAATTATAGGATACACGCTGGCCTCCTGTGGTGCCTTGTGGAAAGCTCATGTGGTTGGGTCCAGGGCGCTTGCTACCTAGCTCATCCCAAAAAGCTGGTGGAAGTTTGGCTCCTACCCTCTGCATTGACAGACCACAACCCACAGCAAAAAACTGCCCGCTTTCAAAGGCAGGCTGTGGCTGGCAGAATTGCATACCTAAGTCCCTATCCCAGCATCCTTGTCTTAACCAATGGATTGACCCTTCCCTGGCTGGAACCCCATAAGAATCTCATTACCCTTGCATTCAACTTTAGAGGTGTTCCACTGCCAACACTCTGCCAGAATTCTTTGCATTCCCTCCACTCTTAGTCCCCAATCTGGGACCTGTTTGGATGTACTGACCTACGGTTCTGCGCTTTCTTCCCCAGGGCTAGGCTACAGGGCCATATAACCTAGCCATGTGCCAGGAAGGGAAGCAGGACCCCGTGGGAGGGGAGAGAGAGAAACAGCCCACAGCCTACCAGAGGGTTGAAAATGCTGTGAGGAAAACTAACCACACAGAAGCAGATCTGTTGTTTGAAAGGATGTTTGACCTTCACACAGGAGTCATGCAAGACATTCAAGCTCCAGTGCGCACATACCTTGAACACTCCACTCCACAGTTTTATACACATTGCTTTATAATTTGTAACAATGTTGATATTCTACCAAGCTTTATCATCATTGCTTCAAGGAAGAGGAATTATAATAAGCTTTTCTACGTGATATAGACCTATCTCCGTGTGCACATTTCCTTTATTTTTATTTTAAAAAAAGTTTACCTTTTACTTTATTTGTATGGGTGTTTTGGATACATGTATGCCTATGTACCACTTGCAGGCTTGGTGTTCCAAGAGGACATAAGAGGACATCTGAGCCCCTGGAAATGGTGCCATAGAGGGTTGTAAGCTGTCATGTAAACACTGGGAATTAATCCAGGTCCTCTGGAAGAGCAGCCATCTCTGCCCCATGCATACATTCTTAAGATAAGTACAGTTCTTTAGCTGTAACATTTTTTAAAACAATTTCTTTTTAAAGTACAAGGATTTGGAAATAGTATTCTTCATATGTAGAAGAACCTTGATCTAGTGATTGGTATGAGAAATCCAATGAATTCCACTTTCAACTTATTTTCTAAGAAACCATTTACTCAAAAATAACTTCAAAAACCCCTAGATGAAGAGGTAAAGGCAATTAGTGACTGCTGAGAGATCAATCTTCTCCAGGAATGAACTCCCTAAAAGGTTATCCAATAACAAGTGGTTAGTCCTAAAAACATATATAGAAAAAGAGACTTTCCTGGTTAAAAACTTGGGAAGTTGAAACAGTCCCTCTAATGAAATGTGACCAAACTGCTTTTGCTGTGGTGTCAAGGCAGCTTTAAGTTTCTTATTATCTTAATCAACAAACCAGAGACTATAAATTTACAGTATCTGAAAGTATCTAGAGTGATTAACAAAATTATTTTGTATAAATATAACCATAGGGAACTTTGAGATGGCTTAGCACAGTGGTTTCAACCTGTGGGTCATGACCCCTTGTCAGGGTCAAACAACCCTTTCACAGGATTCACCTAAGAACCCTGTTCATCTGCATATCAGATAATTACATATGATTCATAACAGTAGCAGAATTATAGTTATGAAGTAGCAAGAAAAATAACTTTATGGTTGGGGGTCGCAGCATTAGCAAGGTTGAGAGCCACTGGCTTAGCAGCAGCCAAGCCTGATGATGGGTTGATCCCTGGGAATCACAGAGTAGAAGTTAAGAACTAACTGCTGCTGGTTATCTTCCAGCTTCCACATGGGAATTGTAGCATGCATATGTACACACACACACACACAGGTACACACAAAATAGATAAAGCACAGAAAAATTCTCCATAGATTTAAAACACACTATTTATATGACTGCCTAAAGTGACATACATGTTAGAAAACCCTTTTATAATACTTAGAATCTATTTAGAATTATAACTCTGGAAGACACATGAGGAAAGAGATTACTCGTTCCCTTAGATAAGCACACATCACCATGTCTACAAGTGAAGATTCTATGAGTTGCCGACACTCATGCTCATGGCATTGTGTGTTTTTTTTTTTGGTTACATGCATCTAGCTGAAGTTTCTCTTGTTTTGATTTCAGTTCCTTTGACACTAATTGTGTCCTTCAAACTCCAAAGACAGTAATTAAGTTTTACCTTGCAGGACAGAGGACTTGCATTAATATTTATTACTTGTATGGAAACTAAGCTACAGAAAGACAGGCTAAAGGAGAAACAAAGCAAAGCTGAACATTAATGATAGGTTAATTTCACTTTTCAAATCACGAGTACTCAAGACAGACTTTAAGAGGACGAGATATTTCAGTGCATAGTGTGGAACCTAGTATGTACAGCCTTAGATATTCATTTGAAATACTTAACATCCATGGGTTGTTTTTTTTTTTAATAAGTCAAATATTAGGTAGTCCGGAGTTAAATTTTAAAATCTTTGAATAATGCGTGTAGATATTAGAACCACAGAGTTTAAGGTTAGAAGGCTTTTAAATGCTGCTACCATTATCATTTACCACTGACTTAGAAAAATTTCAGATGATCATAACACATTTAGGTTTGCCTTAATGCTGAACAAAATATTTATTACAGAGTTACGCATTTTACAATTGTGTCTCTGCATTTTCTTAAAGTTCCTTGATTTTGAATTCTTTGTCAGGCAGTTCATTCATCTCCATTTATTTAGGGTAGTCACTGGCAATATATTGTCCCTCTAGTGACATGTTTCCCTGGACACTCTATGGGTCCATATATGTGCACTGGAAGAAGTCATGCCAATTCTCACAGATTGGCTTTATCGGGGAATGTTCTTCAGAAGTAATTATGTCCAGGGTTTCTGGGCAGGCCATCTGGTGTCATCCCTAAGCCTGAGATTACCATGGCACCAGCCTGGAATTTTGTGGCCACAGAAGCTGGCACAATGCTAGACTAGAAATACATGACAACTGAGGCTGACACAGTCCTGGGGCCTCCTTACACTGAGGACTGTCTAGAGCTGGAGGTTTCTGTATTTAGCCAGACTGGAGATTAAGTGTGCTTTGAAAGGATTTTGGATTTCTTCTTGACAATGGGGCATGTCTGGAATTCAGTTTAGGGCTGGTGGCCTATAATCACGAGTCCACAGGAGGCTGCTCATTGCTAAATGTTCATTGTGGTGGGCTTGGTATTATGGTTCAAGAGAAAGTCCTACACTTCCTTCCAACTGTTTGCATAGTGTCTCTCTCCATACCGTGCAGCAGATAGGGGAAGGCAATTGAGGGATTGTGAAACTGTCCTTCCTGCCTTCTTCCATGCATCTTAATTATGGTATACTATAACATGGTGATATAATGTCTTCCCCGGTTTCCTTATTGCTTGTGAAGATGTCTTCATACATAGACAGCTGTTGAAAATGATACTTCTGTTAGATCACTTGTCAGTCCCATTCCACCTTACTTCCATACTGTTCTGCCCTTTGCTCTCTTCCTGTGAGAGAAAATGTCGTTTGGTGTGTATATATGTGCTATATAGACATCTCTTTCATTCTTTTGTTTGAGACAAAGCCTCATGTAGGCCAGGCTGACCCAGACCTTATGATCCTGAACTGGTCCTCCTGCCTATGCCTCTAAGTGCTGGGATTTCAGGCAAGCATCAATCACCGATGGCTTTAAATCTTGTTTCCTTTCAGTTTCTTCCAAATGTTTGTTGCTCTCTGTCAAGGAGCCCTTATGTAACCCACTGTGAGACACAGAGTATGTAGACAGTGAAGGGGGGAAATCATCAGATACCTGAGATAATGAGACAAGCAGGCAGAGGACGATCACACTGACCGACACCACACAGCCCCGCCAGGCACTCAGAAGCACCTTGTGCTTCTGTTACATTTTGACATTTTTCATTTTTGAACATGGGCAACGCATTTTCAATTTGTTTTAGGCTAAAAAAGTTATGTAGCATTTTTGTGACCTTGCCTTTAACACTCTCCTTGCTAAGGTATATAAGTCAATTTCTAGATGGGTGTTGAGCACAAGTAGTCAGGGTCTGGTGCCCTTCCTTAGACTCCCTTCCCTTTCCATAGCTTGCTGAAAAGCTCATCACTGTACACTAATGCCTCACTCAAATCTTAACTCCTTTGAAAATTTTATTTATTTATTTATTTTATGTTAATGGTTGTGTGTATGTGCACCATTGTGTGCGGTGTCTACAGGGGCCGGAAGAGGGTGTCGGATCCCCTGGAAATGAACTAAGCTCCCATTTTTAATGGTAACTTCTTCACTGTATGTTTTCCATATGCAATATTTTCTCTGTGCTTCTCTGAGTAGTCTCCTAAGTGTATGGATACAGGAATATTAGGATGTGTTTGGGAACACTTCTCAGACAGAGCTAGGGTCCTGAAAAGCCCAACGGCTACCAAAGCTACCTGAGCCAGTGGCTTTTGGATTCCTGTTTAGAGAACTAGAAGAATAAAATTCACAGACCAATGAGGGTTGAGTTCTAGCGAGAAGGTGACTGCAGATTTGTTGTGGGAGCATGAGAGGGAGAGAGGACGAAGAATCTGAGAGGAAAAGGGAAGAGACTCCAAGTGTGTGAACACTGAGCTCTTGTGTAGCAGGTGGGCAGGGTCCAAGAAAACTGCATCACTCAGCTGCTGGGGGCTTTTTTTTTTTTTTTTTTTAAATTTGAGTCAGGGTTTTACTATGTAGACCAGGCTGGCCTCTTCCTCACAGAGATCTGCCTGCCTCTACCTCCCCAGTGCTGGGATTAAAGGCATGTGTCACCATGTGTGGCAGTCTGTGACTTTTTACAGTACTTATGACAGACTCTAGGTTGACGTGCTGCGGTGGGGGTGAACTGGTCCAGACAGTCAGTTCACCCATGTGTCCATGAGCCCTCTCAGTGCCAGTCAGTGGTCACGAGCAGCCTGTAGGCAGAGGCGCTCATGGAGAGAAACAGGAAACAGACCTCTCTCCTGGCTTTCCTCCCTCCAGCAAGAACTTTTTCAGAATTGTTGCTCTAGAGTCCCTTCACCTTGTGTATTTACAGCCTGTCTCCCCTGTTCCTGCTTCAACAAGTTCCTGAGGATGAAGGGTGACCAACTTTCAGGTTGGAATGGCCAGCCCTTCAAATGAGTACAGACCAAGGTAAAACCAAGAAAACAGCAAGGCGAATTGCCGGCCCCTTAATCTTGATTGGTTCTGCCTCAAGTCCCGGCACTTGATTTGATCTGTCTCTGTCTCTGCCCAGAGCAGCATCAGGCTCTCTGCTGGAACTGAAATACCCTAACAACAATGAGAATGTTAATGTGTGTGGAATTTTCAGCAATACATGTGACCTTTGGATCCTACCCTTCGACATCACAGATAGCTTAAGCCTGATGTATTCTAACATAAAGTGTGTGTGTCCATTCTCATACACACATGGGCACGCTGGCCAGTCCTTTTTATTAACTTCAGATGAACTGAAGAGGCCGAGAGAGGGCCCAGGGTGCTTTAGCATTTTCTGTATGGCACCATCTATCAGGGTCTACTGGCAAGTGGAGGCTACTACAGAGGAGTTTGTATTCCTCTGATTGACTGGGGTGCAGCCACGATGCCCTGGCTATTGTGATGGCTTGACTTCTGGCTGTGCTGTCACCAGCTCAGGTCGACATTCCCACACCACCCAGAAGGGACACGCAGTGGCACTTACAGGGGAGTCAGTGTCTTTGTGAGAGAAACCCTCCCAATAGGAAGAATGGAAAAATGAGCCAGAAGCAGTAACTGGGGTCCTTTGAAAAGACGGTTTAAAAAGCCTCCCTCCCTTCCCATTCCGGCTGCTCTCTAACCCTTCCATTAACCCCCAGAGCCTCTCCTTCTTGCTCCCTTCCACAGAACTTAAGCAAGAGACAAAAAGAGAACTGGAATGGGCTGGAGATTGGCCGCGGTGAAGCTGGCGGGGTTAATAAGCCCCCACATCTCCTAGACAGGCAGACCCGTAAACCATTAGGATTCAGGGGTACTTTTAAATGAGGATGAGCAACAACACCCAGCATTTAGATAGCCTTGCAGTCAGTAGGCTGGGTGCTGATGCAGAGAGCACGTTTCTCACGTTCCCTTTGCTCGGTTTTGTTTGGAAATATCTGGACCCCAACCCCATGAAGTTTACCTGTTCCCCTACAATGTAAAGATTACCTTAAATGGATATTTTTTACCCTATGAATTTCACATGTGAGCTTTAATGCACTGATTGATAATTGGTCACCTTTTGTCTTTTTTTCAGTGTGGCATTAAGTCTTTAATTTGGCGTTTCCTGTAGTCTGTAGTAGGATATATGCTGTTTTAAACCCAAGGATTGCAGACATAGATGGTGGGTAAAGATCTGTGAACCAGAAGTAAATTCGTATAAGGAACATACAAAAAAGATTGTTCTTCAGTCAGACTTAAGCCATTACTTTTTTCTAAAGAAGAAAAGGCACAAGTTAAGAAAAAAGCACCGTCAAAGACCTTCTGCCCAAATGTGAGGCTCCATGAAGTTCCCTGCTGAGTGCATATGAATGCCCTGGGATCTGGGAAAAGGATCCAAATAGGATTTCAAACATCCAAAAATTTTAACTCAAACATTTAGGTATTTGACCATGCTGCTATTCATTCATTCACTGATTTTTTTTGTCTTAGTTTAAAGAGATGCTAAACAAAGGGAGGCAAGCTCTACATGTATTTACATTCCAAAACCAAGCTGCCCTTACCATCCCCCAAGTCCGTCATCCCTTCAGAGCTAAACAAACCGTAAAGTCTAGCCTTCTTCTGTGGAGGAAGGGAAGCCAACAAGCATGGTAAGAGCAGAACTAAACACTGTGCTGGTTAATGCATTCTAGCCCCTTTCTGGTTTATGCTTTGTACGCTTGAAGGTAATATCTGCAGGGAAGTCTAAGAAATAAGATCAGAGTCTGTGCTAATCAGGTATGAGTCTTCATTCAGTGATGTTTGGCCAATGAAGTGCTCTGGCATCTTCACTAATAAGTTTAGTGGAAAAAGTAATTTATAAAATTGAACAATTTATGATTAAAAATAGAGGATTCTCTCTAAATCCCTGAATAAGAACCCTGAATGAGATACACATTTTAATTTTTGTTACAATACATCTAAAAAAGCATGTAAGCCTGTTACCTAATAGTAAATTTGTTCAAGTGGATCTCATACATGACAGTATGCATATACACCATATGCTTAGCCAGTCAGCTTTTGTCCAGGTAGCTTCACATTGGGTTGGAGATTAGACTAAAACAATTACCTGCTATTCCTTATTTTTAAGACATTTGGAATTAATATTTCTTTGGGAGCTTTAGGAAATGAACTAATTAGCTGAGGTTATTCAGAGCAACTTCAAATAGTACTTGGTAAATGTGCAGAGAGGGCTATACCTGTAAGTTCATTTGTTGGAAATTGTTGTAGACTAATATTGGAACAGCTGTTGAGTACGCTGAGGCCATAAAGCCACGGAGTGAGCAAGGTCTCTAAGTCTGTCTACAAATTCCCAATTTTCAAATTTAGAGCTACTATGTTTACATAATTCCTGAAATCTAGTAAGTTCTTAGATTTGATGAAAAGATGCAGCTATTACAATATAACACCGTAATGGCCACACCACCATATAACCCTTTATGAATAAATACACTCTGTTCTGTCAAATATCTAGAGCAGAAAGTGCCATTTCTAATTCGGTTGTTATATACTGAAGAGTCAAGAAGGAATTTAAGCACTGTCTATAAAAAAACCAGACTTATAATTTCACTGCTTTTTCACAAAATATGTACAGAAATCTTAAACCCTTTCATCTACAAGGCACTTTGAAATTATTATCTTCTTCTCACATCTGAAAAGCAAATTAGCAGTTCTCAAATGAGATGCTCCAACACCAGTCAAGCTTGGAGCTTTGTTAAAGCTAGTCTGAGAAAAAACTAAATATATCTGTAGAGCTAGGAGAAACACAGCCAAAATACCTAAAATTAATATAAGAAACATTAAATTTACTTTTAAACACATCAGTGTTCAGTAGGAAAATGAGCATTAAAAACAAACTGTGAAGGTTCCCTCCGATTCTGCCTCACAAGATCAGTGGAGACTAACTACAGGAGGAAGCAGAATCTGCCCCCAGGCAGTGAGGGAGCCCTCCTGCTGCTACCACAGCAGCAGCACTCAGGAAGCCTATCTATCTGAATAGATCTTTCACCACTCTTCAGCAGTAAGCAGCCAACTCCCTGCAGAGACTCCACAAGGAAAAGCAAGCGGGAACCCTCAGGGAGGTCTGATGGAGCTAGAGACCTTATCTGTCAAGCAATAGTGGGGTGTGACTTCCCAGCCAAGGGTCAATGAAGACCTAGCTTGGAGTCAGTAAAGAGGCAGAGAAGTAGGAGACTGAAAAAGGATCAATCCGGAGTTTATCAGAAACCACTGCTGTGGGGCTGGAGAAATGGCTCAGTGGTTAAGAGCATTGGCTGCTGTTTCGGAGGACACGGGTTCAATATGCAGTACCCACATGGTGGCTCACAACCTTCCCAGTTCCAGGGAATCAGATGCCCTCTTCTGGCCTCATGGGCACCAGGCACACACATAGTACACGTACAAATATAGGCTAAAGAATCATATACATTAAAAAAAAAAAAATCACAGCTATATGTCCAAACTCTAGCGGCAACCACTCCTTGTGCCACGAACCAGGTCGACTGCAACCTGGATGTGAAAAGTTAATAGACATCAAAGCCAAGATGGCACCTGCTAGACTTACCCGGCAAGGATTTTTAATCAGCTACTACTAAAACGTTTTCTCATTAGTTTTGGTTTGAGACAATCTCTCTATGTGGCAAAGGCTGACCCTGAACTCATGATCCTCTTGCCTCAGCCTCCCGAGTGCTGGGATTATAAGTATGTGCCACTCTGTCTGGCTATGAAAAAGTCTTAATGAACAGTTATAAAGATTCATGACATTAAAAAAAAAAGTCAGGAAATAGAAAAGCAAAACCACCATCCATTTTAGAACTTAACAATACATAACAGAAATAAAAGACTCCTTAACACACTCTGAGGAAAGCAGCGATACAATTGAGTTTCTTCAAAGAGCAAACCAGATTACTCAATCTGAACAATAAAGAGCAAATAAGGAGGCTTATTGTGAAAGACTGAAAGCCAGGACGAGCCAGTGACCAAAGGAGAACAGTGGCCACAGGAACCACAGGACAGAAACCATCTCCCTCCTTTGTGTCTGGAGCCTAAGAAGAAAAAGGGAAAGAGGGTGAAGCGGACTTTTATTTTCCTCTAAGAAATAACAGCAGAATAGTGCTTCCCCAATAAGCATAAGGTCCTGGGTTTGCAAATCCTTAACTTCAAGAAAAAGGAAACTGAGAAATAGTGAGTGAATTATTTACTTAATTTCTCAAAAGACATAAGCCTACAGATTCAAAAAACTGTGAGAAGCTTGCACAATCGAGAAATCCAAGAGAATCCATACCCTCAAGCACCACAATCGAACGTCTACAAAACAGTGAGAAGGAAGAAGACTAAAAGCAGTAAGACAGACATCACTAGAGGATGGATGATTGAAACAAGCACCGGAAACTATGCAAGCCGGAAGGAAGTAGCACAACCTGTCCAAGGGCTGAGGGCAAAGGCCCTTTACCTTCATCACACCCTTAGTGAGAACATTCTTCAGAAATGAACGGGAAATAAAGACATTCTCAACGAAGGAAGAGAGAATGAGTCACTAGCGTATCTTCCCTGAAATAATGGCTGAAGAAAGTTATTGAAAAACCAGCAATAGTAACAGATGCAAGCTGGAACATTAGGAAGAAAGAAAAATGGAAAAATGAAAATGTGAATAAAAATAATATACTTTGGATAAACCATATTTATGGCCGAAGACATATCACCACTGCTTGATGTGGTTCTCAAACAAGAGATAGGAAGAAAAAGCAGCCATTTTCAGGCATGAAAGATGAATGAGGGAATGAGAACCCCAGCAGGTACGCTGGACAACAGAACAAGAGGGCAGTTCACCTGGAGCCCGAACAGCAGTCGCCACCCAGTCTGAACTGGACTGAAGAACCAGAGGGGCTGTTCTGGGTAGTCACATCACAAGTCTGGAGTGGGTGCTAACAGTTACTCGGAGAGACCACATTGCACGTTTCACTAAAATTAGTAAAGCTGACCGTGACTGAAGACAGATATATAGTATATTAGCTAGGACACGCTAGGAAAACTAAAAGTACAAGTTAAAAAGTGTAAAAAAGTTAAGTTTAAAAAGTACAAGTTAGATTGAAAAGTAAAACTAAATCTAGGGGAAAAACTAAAAAAGCGAAAGTAGATGCATTTAGAGCATTTAAGATGAATCAACATAAAATTATTAAAAATGTTCAAATAACTTGTGGGAAGACATGGAAAGCAAAACAGAGAAACACAGTGATGAGCGGGGTGGCTGACGTCAGCCAGACACAGGCAGCTGGAGAAGAGGGCTGCAGGAGGAGCAGGAATGTGCCGGTCAGGCTGGCCCAGGGACAGCACGCATTACACCGATGCCAGGCGCTGGCTCTGTTGTTTCCTGTAAAGTTTTGTAAACTGTACCAGGGGGGAACCCTGGTGAAGAGTATATGGGACCTCTCTGAATTGTCTTTCTACAATTCTCTAATATGTATATATTTAAATTGATTCCCTCCCCCCCAAAAAAAACCTTTAAGTGGGTGTGTGTGAGCATGTGCACGTGAGTACATCAAATACCCTTACAAATGGAGTTACACACAGGTGGTTATGAACCACCATGCAGTGCTAGGAATCAAACTCAGGTCCTCTTCAAGAACAGTACATGCTCCTAACTGTTGAGCCAACTCTTCAGCCGCAACGTTTTGATACGTTCAAAATAAAAGTCGATGACACATTTTCAAGCCATATGGAGGTCACAGTGCTTTTGTAGACTGGCGAAAGAAGCCTATTCCTTGATTAGTGTGTAATGTAAACTAGAATTCCTGTTGTACGATGTGTGGGAGTGTCTGGATGGGCACGTGCCACGGTGGGTGTGTACAGGTCAGAGGCTCAGCTTCAACCATGTCCACATGGCTTCAGGCAAACAAACCCAAGTCCTCCGCCTTGTGTAGTAACTGCTTTTACCCACTGAACCATCTAATCAGTCTGTAATGTCTTAATACTCTAAACTGGATATGATTTACCAAGATTATAAAAGTTTAAAATCGGAATGTAATTGTCAATGTGGTATTAACTCCATTTACACAGCTATTATGTCTCTGGGAGTAAAACAATGGCTGTATGGAGCTTCCTAAACAAGCCTATGAGCTACTACTTCATGAATAGTCATGACAGTGTTTCTATTCATCAAAGAATGTGTAATTCTGTTCCTATGTCTAACAACATTGGCAACATACTTAGTTAGAACAGATAATATTCTGTTAATCAGTAATCTGGATAAAAAACCATTTATGTCAAGAATTTCTCTGCATATATTTATACGTGCATGTATAGCCAAGCACATGCATGTTTATCCAAGGCTAACATGAGCCCTCAGAGATCCAGGCCCTATAGAAAAGATCATTCAGTGGAGGAAAAAAAGACATTTTTTGGGTATGAATTTACTAAACAAGCTAGAAAATTAATAATCATTTCTGGAACGAGTGATATAAAGTAACACGAAAATAACATCAATAGTCTGCATGTATCACTTGACAGCACGCAGCTATGATTTTTAAAGCTTGTACCTGTTTAAAACTGAACAACAGAGATAAAAGGAAAGCAGGTCTTGATACAGGCCAGAAGGCTCAGCCTTTCCCGGCCACTAACTGGGCAGGTCCCTGGGTGAAACAATCCCTCTGTGTGAAGTTACTGAAGGTGAGGGCCAACAGCTCACCTGGGCTTCCTGGATCGGCTGGCTGAACACACACACATGTGGTACCATAACTGAGTGGGAAGGAAAAAGGCAAACAAAAGGCACTGGGAGCAGTCACCGTGCCAAGAACAGCAAACCCAATATTGTGTTCATGAAGGAGATTCCACGAAGAAAACGGAATTTAATTCAATTTCTCAAAAATTAATTGGAGCCTTGGATAAGATGCTAAGCTGATAAAGAACCTGAGGCAAATTTCTAATATACCATGATCACATTTTCATGAACAAGATTTAAAAACTGGAAAGTCCGTGACCAAAAGCAATGTGGTTCTTTTTGAATGAAAGTATAGGCAAAGTGACAATCACTCCTCTTCCTTCCTTTCCTCAACTTAGGGGGAAAGTTCCTGCACTCCTGGCAAGTGTCTGTGTTTGTTTTGGTAATTGCAAAATCTAATCAAATCAGTGAGAGAGCTATTTCCCAGGGATAAGACGGCAGGAGGGGGTTCGAATATTTTAAGCTACTGGGACATCAGCTAAGAACAGCCATTAATTTCTGGGGATATTTCATTTGCCATGAAAATCACTGGCACCTTCTTCTCAGAAATCATTCTAGAACTTTCAAACTATAGTTCTCAACATCCCTCTTTGGCACTAATCCTGGAAATACCAGCTTTCTGTGATATCGCAGCTTCTACCAAGAAACAGAAGGTTTGACGGGCTAATTTCCAAAAAGAAACGAGGAGCAGGGCTGCATCCATTTACTTCTCAAGCAATTACTTTCACATGAAATCATTTTATAATTTTTTTTTTTAAATTAGGAACTAAGTCAATGCCGATGTTTTAAAACAATTTTCAGAGACATAGTCTCAAGTTTTGCTCAGGTTGGCCTTGAAGTAATGCTCAATTTTTAGAGATACTAATGCGTTCCAACTTTAACTGGCACATAGAAACTGCTCAATAAACAACTGTTAAGTAAATAAATCACATTCAGTTATGCTAAAATTCAGTCTGTTTCATAAACAAGCTGTCATATAGCAAAGTTATATTAATTTTTCAATTAACAATAGTGTCTGAACATTCAAGAGGGACAAAGAAAGTTTCTCGAGGCTGCAAGAGACAAACACAGTAATGAGCTTGTAGAAGCTGAGTGGGACTATGAGAGCTGAGGTCTACCAGCAGCCAAAGTGCCCTGAGCAGTTCTGTCCCTATGGCAAATGTTTCTACGGAAGGACAGACACCAATGAATATTCATATAGCGCAAAGGACCCACACACTTGAGTGCTGGATCAAACACATAGAAGTGTTCGGTGTCTGCTGGCAGAGGTGTCTGATGTCTGGGTGCAGAGTTCTCTGCAAAGCACAGCCATCTAGAAGGAAGACACTCAAGGCTGTCCCTTGCACGGGTCAAATAACTTCCCTTGTGACTAAGGTGCATTTTGTTATTCTTCTTCCCTTGAACTCACGACACACGGACACATCTGTAATGTTGCAAAAAGTTTTCAAGTGACTGGCTCACAACACTACCAGCTACGGACAGGCAAGCTAGGAAGTTATGAGTTATCCAGGATTTCCAGAAAGTAGAACCTCATGGCAAGTCAGTAGGGCATCACACCAAACAATAAAACTTTGGTTTGAGCAATCTTTTTTTTTTTTAACAAAAAACAAACCAACCCCTCCCCCCAAAACAAACAAAAACAACAACAAAAAAAACCAAAACCAAAACCAAAAAATGCACTACTTCCTGTCTTAGCCAGCTGGGAGGTACAGGTGGGTTGTCAGCTTACTCTTGCTATTAATTACTTCAGTTTCCTTATGGAAATTCAGGTGTAATTCCCAAGGCTCTACAGGCAGAACTGTTTAAAGAACTACAGAACATGGGATTTGCCAAAGGAGAATTAATTGGAAGAGACATCTGCTACACTGGCCAACATATCAAAGTCCCTGAGCAACAGAAAAGTACGACGACAGACGTGTGAGTCAGCTTTTAATTACTATGACAAAATACCAGAGGAGAGCAGGCTTCAGTCCATGGTCATTTGGCTTCTGGCATCTGGGAAGTGAAATGGAGTAGAACCCCTCACAGCGGACAAGAAGCAGAGAGACAGAATGGGGCCACAGACAAGAGATGCTTCAAAGGCATGGCCCTAATAACCCACTTCCTTCAACATGGTCTCCTCCATCACCTCCCAAGAACACCAACGACTAACCCACTGATGAAGTCAGAGTCTTCATGCTCCAATCTCTCCTGCATTAGTGGATGCACTGGCTTGGGAGTAAGCCTTTAACACAAGAACCTTTTAGGGGACACTGTACAACAATGATAAATTCTAACAGTTTTGTTTTTTGAAGTAGTGTCTCCCTCTGTAGACCAGGCTGTCCTGGAACTTACTATATAGCCCAGGCTGACCTTCAACTCAAACAATTCTCTTGTCTCAGCCTTTCAAGTGCTAGGATCAAAGGTTTGACTTTATGTTAGAAAGTGTGCAATACTTTGCACGGCCTATCATTTATAATATGATAAATCATTCCAAATTCCATGACTGACTTTAGCCAAAAATTAAATTATGTGTACTCTCTCCATAGACACATGTATTATAACTTCATAGTCCTGCCTAATATTAGGTCCCCTAAATACTCCAGTGTGTCCAAAGTTCTTTCATGAATCTGAATAAGTTTCTCTTTTCCCATTCAAAATTTGCCTCTTTACCTTACCAGTATAAGAGACCAGATCAATATTTCTCTTTTAGATTAAAAAATAGGTAAAAATAAAATGCACGAACATTTCTTAGTTCTCAAGATAGAGTTAGCTTTTTTAGATTTTTTTGTGTTCATGTGAGCATGTATGTGTATGAGTACATGCAGAAGTCAGAGGGCAGCCTTGGGGGACAGGGTCTTTCCCTAGTTCCTAGATTACACGTACCTTCCACAGGATGGGCTGATTTTAGCTTGGGCTCTGGGATTGAGCTCAGGCCATCACAATTGCATATGGACTCAGCTATCTCCCCAGATCCAGGGTCTTCAGATTTGTACCAACATGCCCAGCTGCTCTTCACTGTTCTGTACCAGCCAACACTTAATTGGCATTCTGTCCATTAAAAGTAGAGAACAGTCTCTCTCTGGAAACACCGAGTGGGGACGAGCAGAATTCCATCAGTTAACGTTGGTACAGAATGTGGATTCCCCAGTCAGAGAGCATGGGATCCAATCTTAGTATAACTTCATTAACAAATTTTCTCAGGTATATAATGAGGATAATAAGAGCAATTATTTCATCAAGTTGCAGGTTTAATGGAATAATAATTATAGGGAACCTGCTACCAAGGGGCTAGAGCAATGGTCTGGCATTTAAGAGCAGTTACTGTTCTTGCCCAGGATCTGAGTACTGTTCCCAGCACCCATATCGAGGCTCCTAACTATCTGTAATTCTAGTCACTCCTATGAACTCCATAGGCATCAGGCATGAACTTGATACACATGGATATACTCAGGCAAAACACTCATGCACATAAAATTAAACAGTGCATCTTTAAAAAGACTCTGGTACCATATCTTGAAAATAGTATATTTACAAACATGGTTTCCTCCCTCCACTACATGTAGAGAAACTCACTAAAGAGAAGTCACAATTCCTGTCTCACTTTCAGTTGGGAAGTGACACCCTCCACCTCTAGAAATACACTTGGTGGCCAGACCAAATGCATATATTGTATCTTTATGACATGGGACATAAAAATGTCCTGCATTTTTATTGTGAAACTCAACACAAGTAGTGAGTGGAGTGCTCCTAATCAAAAGACTTTGAGGACAAGGTATAGCTCAAAGGTAGTGCCCGTGTGTAGCCTGCATGTAGCCCTGGTTCAAGATCCTACACTGAAAAATGAGGAAGGCCAGAAAGGGTGCTAAGACCTCTTTGGAAAAGGAACAGGATTCCTATGTAGCAAAGAAAGCCAACAAGGCAAGTGTGTTTAAGATGCACAGGGTTTCAGTGGAGCCAGTTGAGTTTCAAAATCAAATAACAACATGGTGGCTCAAGCTCAGCTCCAACTACACAGAGACAATCAAGCCAGCTCTGTGACGTTTTCACAGAGTGTTCCAAGACAGAAATCAACTTGGATGCCACTCTGAGAGCAAACAGCAGATACAGAGACAGCTTCGATGTACAGTTGGGGCTACTTCTCCACAGGTGGCATATATGCACATGAAGTGACAGATGAGCTCTCTGAAGCCAGGAGAAGAGTTGAGCTCATGTTGAGAAGACAGGACCCATCTCAGGCTGCCCAAGGACTAAACTATCATTGATCTACTTGTAAGGAGAAAGAGGCTTGGTGTCACACTAAGGATTTTTAATATCACGAGCCATTCACTAAAACAGACATTTAAGACTATCAAGACTAAAATTAATATCTGGGGGCCACTCCTATGCACCGTTAGGAGAAGATAACCCGAGGCTCAGACCACTAAGGAGAGGCCATGAAGGTCCTGGAAGCACAGCTCGAATGTCATCTTGGCCACTCAGTCAGAGAAAATGAATAGACACGTTCTATTTCACAATAAAGGACTCTGGAAGAGGCTTAAAAGAAAACATCCATGTTTTATCTTGTGCAGGACTACACAGCAACTGTGAGAAAAGAGGATTGTTCATCTGTCCCAGATAACATCCGGCAAGCTCTAGGGCCAATAATACACAGGGGACAGGCCTTGGGCTCTGTTGCTTTGGGGGTGTTATTCACTCAAGGAAATAATGACTTCATGGACATCTTACTGAGAGTGGCATAATTTAAAGGCTCATATGAATGTGTCTCATTCCTTTAGAAAACAATTTCCAGAATATGCCACGGCTCACAGAGGTAGTGTTTGGAATTGTCATTGTTGCTAAAACAAAACAAACCAACAAACAAAAAACTTTATTTCCAGACTTAGGAAAGCTACAATAATGTGTTTTCCCATTCAATTACCAGCCATATGCCTCCCATGCCCATAACACACTCTCTCTCCCTTTCTCTGCCTCTGTCTCCCTCCATCCCTCTCTCTTTCATGCACGCACATGCTTGGTGGTACCAGTGACAAAGCTAATTATATTGGAAAGGAAAAAGTAAATTCTGTCAAACAACCAGTTCCTGAGGAAAATGTATATGTCACAATTCTTGTCTTCTATATGATTGTTACTGAGACAGAGAGGGGTTTTATCGGTTAACAAAAAAAGAGCTCTCCTGAGACGCACCAGGCAGTGAACCCTCAGACTCTCTTCCTCTTCCTCCCTGCAAAGACTTCCTTAATAATACAGGAGCTTTTAAGATACCTTTCCGGCTTTTAAAACATTTTGAAGTCTAATGACACATTTGTTTATCATCTCCTTTGACGCGTCTATTTTGTAGACACACTAAGGGCCACACATTGTGACAATTAAAAAAAAAATGAATAAAACAAAATCTCACAATGTAAATGAGCCAACATGAAGAAGAAACTGCTTAAGTTTGGGAGTCATTATGGTTTCCCCAGAATTAAGCTTTAAAAAGACAATAAGGTTTCAATAAAAATTTTTTGTTTTGTTTTTATAAGATTGAACTCTCTTTCCTGTACTGAATAATTGGATTGAGTTGAAAAATCTGCCTAATGTTTTACTTGGGAAGTTGATTTGTATTCTTATTATGGAGAAGTTGGAATCTACAGGGGTGTCTAATAAGAGACTGTAGCAAATGGCTCCTAGAAATGTGTCTTTGAGAGTGGTGGAATACCTCGTTAATACTGCAGGCGTTAGGTTAGAATGCCACCTTGATGACCATATTCACAGTTTACCGAGTAATGATTCTATTCCAGCCTTTCTTGCTACGATTCCCTCAGATTATTTTTACAAAGGGAAAGGAGTCACAAGGTAGCCCTAAAGCTAGGAGTGGTAGCACATGCCTGTGACTGAGACACTCAGGAGGACAGCAAACCTGAGACTAGCCTGGGTTAAACAGCAACTCTGTCTACAAAACAAAGAGGTGTCTTGTTTTCACTAAAACTGGTGGATCAATCCATTTCATTGGTGATTAATTCAACTCCCACAAGGCATAGAAGCTATGCTAGGGGACGATAGGGCTGCAGGACCTGTGCGTGTCTGGTTAAAGTAAGTTAATGACAGGTAAGAACAATGCCCACACAAAAGACCTAACTATTAGATAGTGGTAGTGTTACTATCTAAGACTATCAGTTGCATGCACCTTACAACTGACACTAGAACAGAAGGATGCAATGATGAACTGTGTGGAGTGAGATACTCCCTTCCACCTCGATGGAGGCGAAAGAGCATTCATTTTTTAAAGTACTGGTGGTGAGCATGAAACCCAAAGTATAAATACTGGAAGTCTACACTATTGGCAAGTCTTATCACTCTTTAAAGACAACCAAAAAACTTGGTTGAACAATTTGGTTCGACACTGTAAAACATGGGCACTATAAAAGTAAAATCACAAGGAAGTACTTTTTGAATCATTTAATCTAAAACACTGACACTGTAACAAGTTTGAGCATATGCAATCCTTTAAAAACATGACTTCTGGTTGAGAATGTAGGTGAGCCAAGTATATCAAATGAAGACGTTCCAATTAATTAAATCGTCAGTTAATTATGAAACTATGTTTGAAGCATGAAAACATACTGAGTCCTATGTCTCGCAGATCTGAGTGAGTGCTTTTCAAAAATCAGCCCCTAGGTTTGTTAAATTCACAATAAGATATTAAGACTACAATATTCCATGATTAGTCACAATATCAAATAAGGAACTGTCTGGAGGGGAAAGGCACAGACACAGTAATCAAATTCTCCTACAGGACTAACAGATGATAAAGATGATGCAGTTTATTTTAAAATTAATTACAAAACTCCTTGATTTTAAAAAGTAAAATACATATCCTTGTAGCAATTTTCCTTAGGTAATGACAAAATAAATATATTTGTGATCTATATTTGGTCACTAGAACTGTAACAGAACAGAAAAAAACATGACTCTTTTGAAGAATATAAGTGAAATTAGTCAAATGAAATTTGCAAATGTCTAGGAACTGGTGTCCTCGTCGAATTTATAGGGCTTTTATTTGATTTTTTTCATTTTCCTGGTCTTTGGTTCCATCCTGGTTTTTTTTTGTTTTTTTTTAGTTCTTCTAGACAGAGTTTCTCTGTTGTAACTCTGAGTGTCCTGGAACTCACTCTATAAACCAGGCTGGCCTTGAACTCACAGAGATCCACCTGTCTCTGCCTCCCAAGTGCTTGGATTAAATGTGTGCGCCACCACTGCCCAGAAAGCATTTAGAACTAGAAGACTTAAGAGTCTACCATCTGACACCCAGGACTGTCTATCCTGAATACGATTCTTTTGTTTACTTATATACTCGGTACATTTTCTCTTTCCAAATAATTTCAATATTTAAGGAAGGAAACATGAGTCCATTAGAAGCCAAGTTAATTAAAAACTAATTGAGGGCTGAGCATGGTGGTACACACCTTTAATCCCAACGCTCAAGGATCTCTGTGAGTTCTAGGCCAGCCTGGACTACATAGTGAGTTATAGGACAGCCCGAAGTACATAGTGAGACACTGTCCTTAAAAAAAAAAAAAAAAAGTAATAATAAAGAGAAAACTACCTGAAAAGAAGTAACCAAAATGTCCCTGGCTATCCATAAAGAGAAATTTAAGAACAAAGCCAATTAAACATCAAAGTATTGAAAATGAAATATTCCTCATGCAAATTACATGTTTCAAAGTAAGTACTTATTTCAACATTTAAAAAAATCTCAAATAAAATTCAGCAAATAAATTAAAGTAGATTCTTATTTTTGGCACTAGTAAGTGTCAGAATACTTTTGACTTGAAAATCAGAAAAAGACTTACAAGACATATTCAGTTCAATTTCCATTATTCCAATACTTACTGACGGCAGTAACTTCACTTGCTGAACTGTTTCCCTAGATGTGCTAACAGCTTTGAGGGTGCATCCCAGTGACGGGTACTTTATTCCCTGAAATCTGTGCATCACATAGGCGGAACAACAAGCACCTCTTAAAGCTGTCAGAGAAGTAAAGTCTTAGGAATAGGATGCAGGTCTCCACTTCCAGACCAATAGAAAACTGATTATAAATCAGGCGTGGTGGCACACACGTTTTATTTCAGCACTCTGCAAGCGGCTGTCTGTGAGTTCAAATCCAGTCTGGTCTACATAGTGAGTTCCAGGACAGCCAGACCTACAGAGTGAGAGACAGTCTCAAAAAAAAAAAAAAAAAAATCAAAGCAAAATGAAATAAATCCCCAAAACCAAACTGAATTATTTCAGAATCAATTGTATTTACTATAATTTTTGATACAGCCCAAACAATATAATGCATTTTGCCATGACAAATTTGATTTCTAAAATGACATTAATTCCCTGTTTAATTATATACTCTAGATTATATAGCCACAATGATTTTATGTGAAGCTTGAAAAGTAATTTTTTAAATGCAGATAAATACACAGAAAGGTGAAAACATTTTGTTTATTGATATTTAATATGTGTTTGCACATGTGCAAATACATGCATATGTGCACCCGAAAGGTCAGAGGACATCTTGCTGGAGTTAGTTCTCTCTGACCATGCGAGTTCCACAAATCAATCTTAGGTCCTCGGGCTTGATGGCAAGCTCCCTTACCCACTGAGCCATATCGCTGGCCCCTGATTCTATTTTTAACTGGTGATTTACACAAAGGATTCCTTGTGTGCAAGGGAGACTATGTTCTCTTGTTTCACATCTTTTATAATTAAAGCCTAGAAATAAAACTATGGGGAATATTGATGCCTTATAAAGAACAATTTCCATTTGCCAGAAATTGGTCTATTTTTAGGTTGGTGACGTTTTAGTACCTCAAATAACAGAGCCTACTAAGCGATGGAAAGCAACAAAAATGAAAACAAGTACTGAAGAGTACCCAGGATAAAAGTTAAAATACATTTCAAGTATTCGCTTCTCTAGTATTAACTGCAGAAGTTACTAACACGAAAGAGAACACTAAGCTTCAAGAAGTACTTTTCCTTTATCTTTTGTACAAATTGAACTTAGAAATACTTCCCAAGATAAAGAAAAGTTTACATAGTTCTCTACAAAGAATAACAATCAACCAAGAAAAGTTAGTAAATACACGAAGGCAATGGTGAAAGATTCCCTTCCGCTTTTCTTACACATAGATTGAGTTAAACTCTGAATACTAATCTAACCCTGCAATTTAAAGTCCCAACACCTGGAAACAGTGTGCGGGATACCTAATACCTTCACTTTATTATTAGATTTTACATACTAAGTAAAAATAAAGTGCACTCTAGGAGATGTCTCAAACATTCTAGTGTGAATGACACAGGATGGCTAGCCACCCCTGTGAAGACCCAGACAAGAACGGACATGGGAAGCAAAGGCACACTTCACACGAGATAGCAGTGACTGCAGTTTAAAACCCTTTGCATTTAGCTGCGTTGAATTAGCTGTTCCGTGTTTCTCTTGTCTGCAACTCAAGGTCACATCACTCATTAAAACACACTCAAAAAATATAGAATTTCTTCCTGCTGCTTCTTGCCAATAATACAAACATTTCGGTATGAGGCTTTCCAAATTTTGCAAACATTATGGACCTTTTTTGAGGAAATTAAGTCATCTACCCTAATCCTCAAACTATTATATGACTTGGAAATAACTTATTTAATAATCCAGTTATAGTATTTCACCAAGAATTACAAATCAATAATGTGAATATACCATATATGTAATTAACCAATGTTCTGTAATTTAAGGCTGACTACAGCCGTGGATCTTTCTCTTAATGAGGGCATGTGAAAAGCTCCCATGTGAGTGTAATGAAATTGCTGTTATTCCTAAAAAAGGTTGTACTTACTTTGCCTTGCTTGGGACATTAGGAAAATTCTACTTCGTCCAAACAATATACACTGCAGTAATAGTTTAATGGAGACACAAGGCTCCCGTGGTCTAATCAGATTCTCTACAGAGCAGATGCTGTTAGTGCTTAGCAGTCTAGGCTAAATAACAGGACATTTATTTAAAAGTGTACTTTTACCTATATTATCGTGATGGGCTGGCAATCGATTTCCCAATTGACAACTCAAATGTTCCAAGATGAATTGAAGTTAACCTCATTTTAATGATAAACTGTAAATATGTCTACAGTCTAACAGAAATATTCCTGAAAGAGAAGAAAGCTGTGTTCCACCAAGAGCTCATCAAAGCTGAAGTGTAAATCTTTACAAAACTCATCCAAAAATGAAATGCATTACAGGCAACTGAATCATTAAGTGGTAGAGTAAGCCAAAACTGAAATTCTATAAGTAGGGTCTGGGGAGATGGTTACTCAGTTAAGGACCTGTCATGAAAGCAGGAGAAACTGAGTTCTATCTCCAGCACCATTCGAAAAGTCAGGCCCAGAACACCTACAATCCAGTGCTGGTGGGGAGAGACAGGAAAATCCCCAGCTGGCCAGGAGAGCTGAATAGGTGAGCAGCAGGTCTAAAGAGAGAGCTTGTCTCAAAAACTAAGGTGTCTTATTTGCAGTAAACCCAACTCCAAAGAAGTCCTTCTGAAAACACTTCCGCCGTCTGTAACTTCGACATTCCTGTCTTACTAAGTAGTAAGCGTTTCTTGGACAACTTTGGCACTCATGTGTTTTAGAGGCAAAAGAGAAATTAATCTGTCATTTCATTCAAATGTGTGTTTTCAACTCGCAGATCAAATGGATCTTAATTTTCTTTTTATTTAGATTTCTAACAATTGATACATTTGCCATTTTAGTCTATGAGTTTGGAGATCTTCTTATTTGTAAATAGCCCATTGCTCATTTGAACAGGTGGACCAAAAAAATTAAGAGGTGGAGAAGGTACTGAGGAAGACTCCCAGTACTGACCTCTGGTCTTGACATGTGCTTAACACACATACAAAGTTCTGTCAAATTGAAATAAAAGGGCTGGCCAGATGGTTCAGTGAGTAAAAGCACTTACTTCCAAGCCTGATAACCTAAGTGCAATCCTTAGGATTCCATATGGTGGAAGAAAGAAACTGACTCCCGAAAGTTGCCCTTTGACCTCTGAACCCACACACAAAATAAATAAAAATACAAATAAATGTAACTTGAGAAATTTGAAATAAATGAAGGTATAAGTATCAAATTAAAAAATCTCTAGGAATTTATATACAAAATTAAATGATAACCCAATACTTATAAACATCTCTTTTGGTTTAACAAACACGCTGACCTTATTTATTAAAAATTACACACACACACACACACACACACACACCCCCTTACATTCACAGAGGTGAAAAAGGTAATGAGATTCTAAGACAGTTGTCAACTTTGGAGAAGTCATTATTCTCATAAGGTCATATCTCATTTCTAATTTATATACACATGAGAGATAAAGCAAAATTATAATGATATATTTAATATGATGGTATTAATGCATAATTAACAAGCTGATTGCTGCATGTTATAACTGAGTTTAGGATGTTTGATTCGCTACGTACTTCCTATACGTCTTATAGTTTCAAAGCACATGCTAACATACAAAACGTTCTGTAGAGGAATGTTCAATCTTTTAATCCATCAACATGGCTGCTCTAGGTTAAAAGAATGTTGGTGATAATCCCTGTGGGAGACAGGATTGGCTTGGTCCTAAGATAACACAGAAGTCCCTTAGGCTATTGTAAAATACAAGTGATATCTCTCATAAGGATGGGTTTTATGGACTTAGAAGCAATGGTCAAGGTTTAGGGGATAAAGGTCAGGGATAAACAAACATCATATTCTAGGGCATATGGGTGAAGCCTGGCTCTACAGATAGCAAAAGTTCACAAACTGTAAACTATATCCTTTCCCAGAATTCCATGAGGAAGATAGGTAAACGATGTTCTCTGTGACAACAATGAATCCTGAGATTGCCACTGATTATAGGCGAGCAACCAGTAGCTGTGTAGGGTTGAACATTCAAGGGAAGAGGCACCACTTGTTCACCTTCCCATCATACATCTATTGATTGACCTGTTTGTCTACCAAGCTTACTGTCTTAGTTACTGTTTATTGCTGTGAAGAGACACCATGGCCATGGCAACTTTTAGTCCATGATCATCATGGTTCGGAGCATGGCTCCAGGCAGACATGGTACTGGAGCAGCAGCTGAGAGCTCCTGAAACCTCAAAGCTCACCTCCACATTATACCTCCTCGAACAAGACATGTCTCTTCATCCTTCCCAAACAGCAGGACCAAATAAACATATGAACGTATGGGACACCATTCTCATTCAAACCATCACACTAACTAAGTAATATATATACTAAGATATATACTAAGCATATATCATTTGTGGTGGTTTGAATGAGAATGGCTCTCAGAGGCTCATACATTAGAATACGTGGTCCTCAGTTGCTGAAACTGTTTGGGAAGGATGAGGAGGTGTGGCTTTGTGGTGGAGGTGTGTCACAGGGGGCACCTTTTGATGTTACAAAAGACTAGTGCCATTTCCAGTGTCCTTGTCTCTTAGCTTCTTGTTTATGGAGAAAGATGTGAACAGTCAGGTGGTCCTTCACTGTGCCATCACGAACTCCAACCCTCTGAAACTGTAAGCCAAATTAAATACTTTCTTTTATAAACCGGCTGGGTCATGGTGTTTTATTACAGCAACAGAAAAAGAACTAGATACCAATTAACTATGCCCACCAGTTACAAACTGTCTATAGCTTTTCATGTAGAGGTGGGGATTTCTGAAATCACCCCCACCCAACTTAGCAAGTTACTGTTGTTGTCAATGTTCAGATCTTGTTTAGGCTACCACGTTGTTGAGATTTCATGGGTGCAGTTTGCCTGTCTTATATAGAAGACAACAATCATCTGGTCTCCTGGCTCCTGTAATCTTTCTTCCCCATCTTCCCAGAGGTTCCCTGAGCCTTAGGTATAAAGGCTATGTTGTAGATGGGGCTGGGTACCCCACCATCAGCTCCCCCTCCCCCATTTTAACCAGTTGTGGCTTTCTGTAATGGTCTCCATCTGCTGCAAAAAGAAACTTCTTTCCTGAGGAGCAAGAGCTACACTATCTGTGTGGCTAGAAGGATAAGTATTTAGAATACAGTTGGAAATTACACTGATTTAGGAATGTGGCAGTAGTAGCTTCTCCCCTAGGTACTGTGGCCTCATCAGCCATGGGCAGTTGGCTAGGCTTATAGTACAGGAATGATTTCCCTCCTACTGAGTGAACTTTAAGTCCAATTAGACAGCTGTTAACTACCCCAAGATATAAGTGTTACTACTGCACCTCTGGAGGCAGCTTGCCATGCTTGGTCATTGCTGTGGTATATAGGCATCACGGCTGGGTAGGACTCTTGAATGCTTTCTTTTCTTGGCAGCTTGCATAGAATTTTATGGTATTATGAAAGTTAGTAGTCCTCAGGGAGGAGACTTTTGGATCAGATCCAGCTCTATTCTCCCAAGTTCTGCCTGAACTATGTGGTGTCTTCAGCGATAAGGAATTACTATCAAATTCTGGGGAGGAAATGAAGAGCAGCAGCAATGCCCTATATGGTTCTGAGTGTCTCTTGGACCCCTCCGCATAACCAAAAACTGGAAAGAAGGTTTCTCATGCCTGATACTAGAGTTTTTATTAGATAGTCTATGGCTCTTAGAACTTCTTTAAAAGTTAAATGAACAAGTAGAATTTTATTAGAAAAAGGCACATTTACTATCTGTCTTGTATAGTTCAATATTCACAAGAAGAACCCCACAATGGAACATCAACTCTGTGAATATAAGCTTGTAAGCTTATGTGGTGGAAACTACAACCCACAGATTCTGTTTTCAAACAAGAACTGTGGCTCAATTATAGAAAATATTTAGCCTAGACTTGAACTTGCTCTCCTGCTTGGGCCTTCCTGAATGGGGATTACAATGTTCCGCCACCACACCCAGTTAAGATGTTCAACTCATTTAACAGACATCAGCTTCAGTCCTTCCTGTGTTTACGGGACTCACAGAAAGCCTCTGACAAAAGTCTAATTTTTGTGTTTTAATAATCTATCTTTAAATTTCATCATGTATTAAAAACCCATTCGGACTTGGCTGGCAGCATTGGTACATTCTTCCGAAAAGGCATTAAACATGCATCAGTCACGTTTGTTACAGCATACAGGATTGGACTTTGTCCGTTGTCGTAAACAAGTTTTTATGAAGTAATTGCAGCTAACAGTTTGGAACCTATATCCACAATTCCCATGAAGTGTGCAGCAGGAGACTGGTCAGAAAAGAACTTATAACCCCTTGGCAGACTGCTTTAAATCCTCTGAGAGCCGTGTCCACCAAGCCCAACAGAGTTTCTCTGTTATACTGAAATGCCCCAACTTCTCTGCTGTTCTGCACTACCTTTGAAGGATACAACGTGTCTTCTAAAATCTTTTGGGTGGCATGAACATAATTTATTGTGTGGTCTCAATGATGCAGTGAAAAGGATTAATGTGTTTTATGAAATGCAGTGAAATGTGATTGTCGTTAGAGCTCAGGTCTCAGTATGTAAGCCATCCATAAGAACCCGGCTTGGCTTCACTTTGTAACTTCCACGGCCGCAGCTGGATTCTTCTCAGGACCATATTTTATTCTGAGTCCTACTACATCAGTGCCTGTGAGTGTAGAGCAGCCTCAGCCACTCCTCTGCTTAAGTTAGCCAAGAAAACATTCTGTTGGAGAAAGTAATATGCCTTGGAAGCCAAGGAAAAACAGAGACACAAGCAAGACAGTATATACACCAGTGAACTTAGCCTTTCAGAGAAAGCATCTTTGCTCTCATCAAATTCTGCATTATCTGGCAATATAAATTGAAAATCTATTTATAGAGTAGTCACACTAAATCTTTTATTGCTAAAACAGAAGTAGTAAGGGTCAAAGAATGTGAAATCCTAGGAAAACCCAATTTTATTTCCAAAGGCCATTTAGTATGCTTTGGATACAGATTACTTTCTTGTCAATGGTTCTTTTGTCTTTCTTAAAACTACATCTGCACAACAACCAGGTCACCTTGAATTTCAAGTACAACACTGCCAATAAATTTAATTTAACATCGTATTATCCATAATTACCATAAACAGGAGGCAGGTGTGACCCTTATTGTCATGCTTGGAAGGACTGTGGACAGAATGGGTTAGTCATCTTGCTCAAGGCTACAGGGTTTGAGCTGACTATAAGTTCAGTACGAGACACAGGTATGAACTGGCTATTAAAATATTATTGTAATCACATGCTTCTTTAAGAAGTAATTCCTCTATATCAAGAGAGGTAGGGCTCCATTCATTGAATAGAGCACTGTTCAATCCATCTATAAGAAGGTATTTCAGCTCTGGATTGTATATTTTAAGAGTGTGGATTTGAACAGGGAGCATCCATAGGGTATACTTGGAAAAGAAAGCAATCTGAAGTTCAGTCCCATGGACTCTTAACCAGGGAACTCTGAATGATCCCGAGGGAGGAAAAGGAGGAGCCAGGACTTAAAGGCTGCACATAAATAAGCAAAGGACTGCTTAGTAAAACAGCCAACAGATGATTTCTTATAGTTGGAAATTAAAGACAAGAAGGTCTTAATTTTTTTCTTTCAAAATGTACTTAGGCTATGCTCCTCCCATGGGATTCTACCTAATACAGTGTGCTGCGAATCATGAAAATATGCTAGACATTCAATGGCATGATCATTTGTCCATTTCATTGTTAAAAAGACAGATTTGGGACCATAGTTAAATGACTAAACAAGGAATGTCCCTGTCTTAGTTTGCTTTATGCGGTGCAGTAGAATATCTGAGAACGGGTGATTTATAAAGTTCAAGAGCATGGTGTTGGCATCTGATGAAAGACTTATTGCTGCATGGTGCAGGGCATCCTGATGCACACATACGATGACAGTATGAGTCAACTACCTTGGGACTTGATTCCTCTTGTCAATATTTACCCTGAGACTGGGTCACACTGTATACCGCTGGCTGGCCTGGAAGTCGCTATGTAAACCAGGCTGACCTCTAATGCATGGAGATTTGCCTGCCTCTGCCTTCCCAGTTAAAGGTGTGTGGTACCACACTTTTATTATTTTATGGACTCTCAGAATATATGAATGTCAGGTCTCTATCCAACCTTTCTTACAGAATGGGTAGGGTTCTCTATCTAGCAGAGGCGATGCTAAGGTCTTGCAATTTGTCTGAGTGAAATGTTCTGCTGGGCACAACCGAGTATACAGGTCTCCCTCAGTTCTTTTCTAACTTCCCTTAGGTGCTTCATGGCTGAGTAACAAGGCAGCAGTGGTGACTCTATGCCTTCTTTTTTATCTTTTTTTCCATGGAATTCCATTTTCAGGAATCAATCCAGATATGCAAAGGGAATTATGATACACCAGACAGCTCTACCTACATTCCCACACATCCCTGACTTTATGTAACATCTCATCCTCTCAGGAACACAGGACTCTAAAACAAATGCAACCTATGAAGGCTTCTTCACATCCCCAGACTGAAGTGTCTGCTGCTTTACAGCTATACATACAAACCTCCCTGTGTGTGTGTGTGTGCCATAAAAGGTCATAGCATTCCACACTGGGGTTACAGGTATTTGTTTGACTGGTGGATCTAAACTTTGTGCCTGAGCACTTTTTTTTTAAAATAATACTTTTATTAAGATTTTAAGTTTCATACAATGTATCTTGATAACACCCTCTTCTCATTCCTTCCTGCTCCACCCTCCCAACCAATGCCCTCAAAACAAAAACAAAAACAACAACAAAACAATAGCAACAACAACAAATAAAAGAAAATTAATTCCAGCTAGTTGTGACAGGAGCATGGATCACGGGCATCACCATGGTTCCTGCTCTGATTATGGACATCCACCTGGACCATACTAAGCCAAGACCAAGCATGATAGAAGTTCAATTCAAAGTTGGGCCTCACTGCCCAATCCCACAGGCACCTGGGCCTTCAGAAGGCACCTGGATGTCACCCTGGCACAGAGACACTGAGCAGGCACTAAGATATCCTATAAGCACCAGGGCATCCTGCAGGCCCCTAGATATCCCACAGGCACCAAGGCCTCCCATAAGCAACTGGAGAGTCCGCAGACATCAGGACATCCCACAGACACTGGGCATCATGCAGGCTCTGGACCAACCCGCAGACACCCAGACATCACGCAGGTACCAGGGCCTCTCACAGGCACTGGATATTCTGCAGGTGCTCAGACATCCCGCAGGGGCTCAGACATCCCATGGGCACCAGGGCCTTCTGCAGGCACCAGGGCATCCAGAAAATGCTTTGGCACTTGGCCAAACGGCAGACACTGGAACACTGTGCAGGAACCTTGCCATCCCTCATGGGCCTGAGCATTTTATACTGGCTGCAGTTTTTACACAATACTCATATACCATGAACTCGCCAGGGCTAGGAAGTGGAAGTCTTATTTATCCTTTTAACCCTCCATGCTTGCACAGTATTTGGGATTTAGTAGACTTTCTATAAAAGTTTGAGTAAATGGTAGTCAATTTGTGACTTCTGACACTCTACAATTCTCTGAGAATTGGCATTCTGTAATAGTAATCTATGGCAATACAGTCCCTGCATTTCTAAGCAATATTTTTCTCTTATCCATTGAGTTAGGAATGCAGTAGCTCATCTTTAACTGCAATCTGGGAACCCTAGTAAATGCCTACAATGTGAATAGTACCAAACCTTAAAAATATTGCTTTCATATATGTACTGCTCTATTGACTTAAACTGTTAACTTGACACAGCCCAGAGTCACCTGGGAAAGAATCTGACAGATTTCACAAATCAGAGTCGACAGGGACTGTTTTGATTGTTAACTAATTCAGGAGGGCCCAGTCCATTAGGCAACACTATCCTAAGGCAAGTGTTCGTAGGCTATATAAGAATTTAGCTAAACATGAGTCAGTGAGCTCAGTTCCTCCCCAATTTCAGCTTCAAGCTCTAGTCCTGACTTCCTCAATGATGGGCTGTGATTTAGAAGTGTTAGCCAGATAAATCCTTTCCTCTGTTAAGTTGTTCTTGGTCAATGTTTGTCACAGAATCAGAATGAAACCAGAGCATAAAGAGATCTATGACAATTAAACTTGCAAATTAGACACCGAGAATAACCAACCACAAGAATAAAATATATCAATAATAATAATATACTGTAGCAAAAGTTAAAATGTTATCAGTGTTTTAGAGCAGCCTTGAATACACATTACTAAGTCCATTGAAACAGTCCCAAGTTAAACCACCGATAAACAGGAGGCTGCTATATAAGCTCCAAGTTAAGGAGAGAGGTGGTAGAGGGAGAGGTCCTTTGCAAGTGATATACACAGACATGATGAAGGGCATCATGGAGACAGAGACATGCCCTGTCTGGTTCTAACAAGGGCTTTCTTCCCAGGGCCAGGGGATGCTAATAAGCTTTTGCAAGGCATCTTATGCAGATTTCATATACATTTTCTTTAATTCAATACTGTAGATAAAGTTGGTCTGTTACTTTCCCTTTTAAAACAACTACTTGGAAATATTAGAATAATGTTTTTTTTTCATTCCAGAACACTCCATACTGTCACTCCTACTGCACCAGGAACACCAGATCACTCACTCATCCATTCATTCCATTTGTTAATTTGTGAACTTTATTAGGCTGTAAGATGTGCTTTTCTCATACACAAATTTCCTGCCAGTAGAGTACTTGCATGCATTTCAAACTTACACTTTGAAGTTTCACACAGCTTTGATTCTGAATTGGAAAATAGATCATCATTGAAATCAAGGCATACTTCAAAAGTTTAGAAAGTAAAGATGCAATTTCTAGAGGAAAGAACAATTGTTTTCCTAGTTGCTACATTATATTTATAAATTATAGCATGCCGAGACAGCAGGTTTTCTACTCAGATAATATTCTTTTTCTTTTCTTTTTTTTAAAAAAAAATTTATTTTATGTGCTTGGATATTCTGCCTACACGTATATCTGTGTACCACATGTGTGCCAGATCCCCTTGGAGGACAGAAAAGGGCATCAGATGCCCTAGAATTGAAATTGCAGAAGGTTGTGAGCTGCTATTTGGGTGTTGGGAATTGAACCTTGGCCCTCTGCAAGAGCAGCCAAGGCTCTTACCCACTGAGCCATCTCTCCAGCTATACGAAGATAATTTTCTTGGGCTTTTTCAAATACCCACAGTGCTCTGAGTTCAAATATGTGTTTATGGAAAATGCCTCAACTCTCAGGACTGTGGAGGCTGAGACCATAGAATGGCCATGAATTCAAGACCAGCCGGGGCTATATAGTGAGATCTTGACTCAGTAAACAAAGATCAAGTCATCCTTGGCTACACACTGAGGCTGAAAGCAGCCTGAGCTACATGAGTTCCTGTCTCAGATAATGGTGATGGCAGTGCTCCACAGGCATTAGCTGTTATCACATCAAAACACTTGAAAACTTCAAGTTTCCATCTTCTGAATTGACATGGTTTTATTTTAAACTAGTTTTAAAACTTCAGGCAGTTTTGGATTTAAGATTTCTTTTTTGGTTTTGTTTGTTTTAAAACGCATTTCTCTGGCCAAGATGTCAGCAAGCCAGATTTTAGACTGAGAGCACATTTCGGGAGTTCCTACAGCCAGAACAACGACAGCGAGCCCATCAGACAGCTGCTGGTAGTACAAGGGTTCGGCTAGACTGCAAGCCACAGAATGTTCCTCAAGTACAGCTGCTTGGTTTGCCATCCCTCGCCTGTACTGATTATGGCATTTCTACCTAAGACAAGGCTTACAGTCTCCTAGACACACAACACAAAGTATCTTTAATAACTATACCACCATTAATCATAGTGACAGTTGCATGACAAAACAAATCCCTTGAAAGGTTAGACTGGAAGGACACTGGGGATGGGAATGCATCTTCTTTACAACCTTTCTCTTCACTTTGTATGTTTTTCTGTGCTAGAGTGTGAATCCAGGGGTCTTGCATAAGCAGGTACACTACCACTGAGCTACACACCCAACCTTTCCCTTCGTTATCTTTAGCCAAGATTGCCAACACGATTCCAAAATCCTGTTAATGCATCTACTTCTGTATCCTATTTCGTTTTATCAGTGTTAAAAGTGTTGATATACCTAATGTCAGATAAAAACCACTTAAACAGTAAGATGGTAATTTATTTACACATCACATACAGATCTTTGATACAAAGGTAGCAATTTACCTTGGAGTATGGAAGGAAGCAAGAAGTAAAAACACTACTGTGAGCTGGTTATTGCATTTCTGGTTGTTTGTTCTTTCTGTTCCAGAAGTAGGGTGGGAGCTGCACGGGGTCAGTAAAGATCAAACAAGTAGAGAACTTGAGCACCCACCTTTCCGCCCATAGGAGGCCATGGGATCTCCCCATCATTTCTTTGTCTGATTGCTTAAATAGGATAGAAAGAGTCCTAAAGGAAAGCAGGATGAAACAACTACATTTATTTCCTCTTTGTGGCCTCTTCAGCTGATATTTCCTGCATCACCTGTAGTGGCCACTTCCCGTGTGTAGGGGTGTTTACTATAGCAACATCACGTCTGTAACAAAAGGGATGGTTCAAAATAACTGTATCTCTACACAGTTTCATGTTTCTGCGTGAGCTGAGAATACATAGATTCCAAAATTGTGACTAAATTCAGTAAGCTTATTGAATATAATACGTAATACGTTCCATGAATGATGAAAGAAATGAAAGCCACATACAACAGGATTAAAAACATGATAAATTTTTTAACAATTGTTAAAAAATATGTTAACATCTTAAATGGAAGCAAAAATTCTATGATTGACAGGCTAACAACAGAGGCAGAATGCTCCAAGGATTTTGAGAAGAAAATGATCATACTGAAACGGCTAGTAAGAACCTCGTCCATTTACACTCTGTTTACAACAGCCAATGCACGCAATGAACCTGGGTGCCCATTAACATGTGACTGGGTAAAGAAAACGCCGCAATATGTACACAGTTGAGTTTTATCCAACTAGAAAGATGAAATCCTGTTGCTTGCAAAAAGATGGGTCAAACTGGAGATTACTGTGTAAAGTGACATAAGTCAGACACAAAAGACTAGTATCACATTTTCTTTCTTCTGTGGAATTTGGTGAGAGTGTGCAGAAATAAAGGAGAACCACTGGAGATGCGGCTCGGGAAAGGGGGGTGGGAGGGGATGTAAAGGGGCACAGAGGGAGTAGGCATGGTAAGTACACTGCATGGAAAGGTTATATACAGAAGGGACCATGGAGGGAGAGTAGGAGTGCTGGAGATGAGAGCAGCAGTATACGGGTGACTTGATGGGAGAAAGGAGGTTTATACAGAAAGAGGGATAAATAACACTAAGGATACTTGGGAAAAAAAACTTAAGAAATCATATTATTTATACTTAGCTAAAATTACATATGTATCTATCATCTATCTATCTATCTATCTATCTGAACATGTATATAGCTAAAATGAGATTATGCCACAGACTATCCAAAAAAATCTCAGCACTAGGCACAAGAACCCTCCTTACCAGTTGTTGGTCGGGGAAGTTCAAGAGGCTCCGCAAACAATAAAGGTTATTACTGTTGTCCTTTGTTGTCCCAGAACTGGCAGTAAGTTCCTATTTCCGAAGACACTGCACACTTTGGGCAAAACTTAGGAGAACTGAACTGGATCTGATCCAAATGTCTCTTCCCGGAGGACTAGCTTTCATAATACCATAAAACGCTATGCCAACAGCTTAAAGCATTCAATAGTTCTATCCAGCTGTGATCCTACAAATCACAACAATGACCAGACATGACAAGGTATCTCCGAAGGTGCATAAGTGGCATTTATATCTTGGGGATAACCAATAATTGTCCAATTGGACTCAAAGTCCATTAAACAGAAGGGAAATCAAGCCTTGTACTGAAAAACCTACCCAACCCATGGTTAGCAAGGTCATTGACCTCAGAGAAGAACCTACTACTGCCACGTTCCTAAACCAGTATAATTTCTAAATTTATTCTAAATGCTTATCTTTGTCAATAGATAAGTATAGCTCTTGGACCTTATCAAAGAAGGTTCTTTTCACAGCAGACTGAGACTCTTATAGAAAACTACAACTAGTCAAAACGCAGAGAACAACTGACTGTGTGACCATGACCAGCCACAGTAGATACATCTGGAATGTAACCCTTATACCCAAGGCTCAGGGAACATCATAGAACTGGGGGAAGAAAGACTGCTTAAAGACTTAGTCTTCAATATAATACAGGAAAACTGTACCTTTGTAATTATGTTTTAATTTTTAAAAAGTTAAAGTGATATGGAAATGATGAAATTGCCTTTAGTTTTAGAGCTGAAGTTTAGAAATCTGATTTAAAGAACTGGGTAAAGTCAGGCAAGTGGGGGAAGGGCAGGAAGGAAGCCACAAGGGAGGAAGAGGAGAGAAAGAGATGGTATGGAAGGCCTGATCAGCCATCCCCAGGAGTCTGGACATTCTCTATTTTGCTTTTAGTTTTGGGACAGGATCTCACTCTGCAGCCCAGACTGACCTGGAACTCACTGTGTAGCCCAGATAGTTTTCAGCTCAAAGTGATCCACATCTCTCAAGTGGTAGGAATACAAGGACTGAATCACCATTCTTGACTGGGCATTCTCCTGGAGTGTGCTCTTGCCCCAGGTCTGTATCAAGGTAAATATTACTATGTTTTACTCTCTAAGAATTGGACATTTGGATCATGAGGCTCAGACCATTGAAAAGACTTGTTAGTGAAGGAGACTAAATTCAATCACATACTCTGTCCTAAAGGCAGCGGGCACAGGAGTATCTTAAATGAAGAGGGACGATGCGAGATTTTATTGTTGATACCACTGATATCAGGAGACTGTGTTCAACAGAATTAGCCAGGAGTTGCTCCACTGAGGGGCTCAGAAAAGATGGAGAATGATTAGTTTATACATTCTCCTAGTGTTGCTTTGCCCAGTCTCAAGATATATGATGAGAACAAACATACTAAAACAACTAGTAAAATTCTTACACTGGTGAAAATATGAAAGACGTCTTGCAATATAAGCATTTCTACTGTATATTCTAGGTTGACTATAGATAAGTATGTATATACATATCTATAGACATACATATGACTATATATATTTATATGGCTATAAATGTATGTTTACATTTCTGAGGTTGATGTTTTGTAACTGGAAGCTATAACAATGTAATTACACCAATCATGGGTGAAATTAACCATTTGATGAAATATAGATTTTAAGCTGTACCCTGCATTTGGTCTTCTGAACAACTTGTTTCCAGTAAGGGTGCATAGAAAAGGTGATGTTGGCTTATTGATCAGACCCTTATGTATGTGTTAACATGGCACTGAACTTTCTTCTCTCATATCTCTGTAGCCCAGAGCAGGGAATTTTTTCCTTGCATTGGTTAAAGCTCTTCCTCATCTGGATAGCCTTCAACTATGTGACAACAGAGAGCTCAAGCACCAAAATAGCAGCAGACACATATCCTCTGTATGACAGTGTAATTTCTTCTGCCTCAAGGCTGTGTCTAGCACTGAAATCATAGTCTGTTTACTTCGATCTGGTGCTACATTACACTGGGAGGGATTTAACTCTTACTTATAAGTCCATTGGGGAATTAGCTCTCAGCTCTGTTTAACTTAGAATTGGAGAAGAAATTTTGCAGTTTTTTTTGCTGTTGGACCAATCATACCACTGATCAAAGCTGTGCACTCCACCTTTAATAGACAGGAGAGAATACAGTGCTGTCTCTTAAAGTGCTCAGCAATACAACTATTATAGTTGCGGGTGGCTGATGAGTATAGGAAATAATCTGGAAGTTTCCTATTTAATTTAGATGGTTAGTTTCTCTTCAGATATCTGCGCGTGTTTTCAGTGCTTCTGAGTTAAGAGTTCTGTATGAAGAAAATTTGACTATAGAAATAATAAGTATATTTAAAACTTGGTTTTCTAGGAGATAATAAGTCAGTATTCTATTATCCATCCCTCAATGAGAGAAGACCAGCCAGGTGAACTGCATTCTCAGTCTTCCCTAAACCACATGCTAACTTTTGTGCTCTGTGAGTGTCTACCACCAAGACATCTCTCCTATTCAGTATCTCCATTTTCTTTCTTAATTCTACCTTCTTAGCTCCTAAAGCCTCTTGTTTGAACCCTTCTAAGGGCCTACCAATTTAAACTCTGATTCTGGTGTCTTTCTTCATAATAGCTTTTCATATTCTAAATATAACTTTGAAATTCTGTTTAATGACTTTTACAAATCCTATGACAGAGACTTGTGGATGTATACCAATACCAGATCTCTAGTTAAATCTGTTATTTTCAATAAACACACACACACACACACACACAACACACACACACACACACACACACACATGAGGTAAGTGCTATTCTCATTTTAAGAATAAAGAAAATGAGTCCTACATGAGTATATACTAATCTCAAAGTCACAAAACTGATTAAGTTAGAGTTTTAAGTCTGAATTATTACTTATATTTTTTGTTGTTTTTATTTTAGACAGAGTCTGGCAATATAGTTCAGACTGGCCATAACATTTTGGTCTTTCTGTCTCAGCTATCCAACAGCTGATATTATAGTTGGGCATCAATTCGTAAGGCGTTAAGTCTAATATTCAAAACAAACAAAGATATCCACAGTAGAAAGGTCTTTTCTTCATGTTCTGTTGCTTTAACAACTTACTAAAAAAATGATGCACACAAAAGAATGCACGTACCAAATACAAATCACAGGGTCTAAAATAGTAAACAACCTAGTATTAAAAAAAATAAATAAAAAAAAAGCAAGCAAAAAGATTTGAACACACACCTCACCAAACAGGCAGCTAGCACAGTACCTGGTGCGTAGCATCATTTGTCACAAAAGGCTTCCAAATTAAAATTAAAAAATCCGACTACATGTCTACTAAAAAAGGTTAAAATGCACAAGACTAGCAACGCTGGCTGCTGGAGGAGGTACGCCAAGGAACTCTTGTTGGCAGCTGCACTGTGAGACGCAGTACTCAGTGCCACGAGCTTGCCATTTCTTCTCTTCTGGCTTCTTTCTCTATTTTATAGGTTGAGGGTCTTATGATAAACCTCAGGCTGGCTTGGGACTTACTACATGTCTCGGGATAGCCTCAAGCATCTGCCTCTCTCTCCTGAGTAGAAAAAAGGTACGAACCACCATACAAACCCTAGTTTGACAGTTTCTTGTAAACTAAATAAAATTTTAGCACGTGACCCAGCAGTGACATTAAGTAGGCTGTCAGGAAATTTTATGTTCATACAGACACCTACATACAAATGTTTAAAGCAACTTTATAAAGAAATATAAAAAGAGGGCTGGAGAGATGACTCAGTGGTTAAGACCTAGGTTCAATTTTCAGGACCTACATGGTGGCTCACAACCACGTGCCAGAGGATCCAACACATCTTCTGGCCCCACAGGAAACAGGCTTGCATGTGGTACAGAGACATACGTGCAGGGCAAAACACCCATACACATAAAATGAAACACTAGCGATTAAGAAAAGAACTGCAAAAAAGCCAGAAACTTCCAAGATGTCCTTCAAGAGAACCGACTAAACAATGGTGTAAACACTGCAATACCATTCAAAGCTAAGAAATGATCTATCAAACCATAAAAAGACATGAGCATACCTTCAATATAAGTCATGATGTAAAAGAATTCAACCTAAAACGGCTACGCAATGGATGATTTCTCTATATTACATTCTGTGAAACAAATGAGAAGCAATACAGGTTAATGGTTTCCACGGATATAGAGTGGGAAAGCTGAGTAAATTAAACTTTGGGTTACTTTTTTTTTTTTTTTTTTGAGATAGGGCCTTGCCATCCTAGAATTTATGGCAAGCTTCCTGACTCTCTTACTCAAGAAGTAAGATTACAGATGTGTGCCACCATGCCCAGTTCATCACAGAAGACTTGTTTTTTTTAAATGGAGGTGAAACTCTTTTGTGTGGTATCATAAAAGTAGACGTAAGACACTAAGCACTTGTTAAAACCCACAAATAACCTTGTAGCACAAAGATTACATATGGATTCATGCATACTTTTAAAAAGCAAACAGAGAGTCAGGGAAATCCCAGCATAAATCTCAGAAAGTGAAAAAAAAAATCCAAATGTAATACAACATATAAAACAAACCACCAAAGGGTTTCAGAGCAGGAAGGGCCCTACCTCTTTGGAAAAGTCTGTAAAACTAAAGGCAAAGGAAACTGTATATAATTTTCTCCCTGTACAGACTAATATGTATGGATATATTAGTTATATAACTCCCGTATATGCTGTATATATTAAAACTGAACACTACTGTGAATGAAGGTGGATGGAGGAGCCAGGGTTTCCGTGGCTGGAATGAGCAGCCACAGATTCATACGGTATATGGCTAGCATCATCCATATGGGAGTGAATCAGAGCTGAAGACATCAGTAATCAACTTGAGTTGGCCTACTATAAATACAGAGGGTAGCATATGAAAATATTTATAGAAACATAATCCATATACATATATGGATATATTATGGATTACAGACACATGCATCCATCTTTGCTCTGTCAGCTGAGAGGGCCTAGAAGCAACAGTAACCTTAGTAGCAAATGAATGTACCGAGCGCCAAGAGTGTAGTTTCTAATTCTACTGTGCAATGAGAGAATTCAGGGCTTTACTGAGAAATGTCTTACTCTAAGACCAGAGATGATGCAAGGACTACAGAAAATGAATGTGGAGCATCTCGTAGTGCCAGACAGTTAGGAGGAAGTACAAAGCCTAAACCAAACCACCTCAAACACAAAAGCCACAACCCCACAAAGATGAAGGTACAGTCAAGGAACATAGGAGCCCAATGGAAGAAACTCTCATGTATAAAACTAAAATAATTGAACAACAGAATAATACAGCATTGGATTGCAGGCCAAAATATAAAACAAATATTCAGACATCTCTACTGGTGTAACAACAATCATCATCTAGGAGACCAATCTTCCAAGCAAGAGGGGTCTAAATAATCCCGTAAGGAGGTTGCATGGCTCTCTGTACTCTGTAAACATGGCTGTGCATACTCAGCTTCCTTCCAAGGAGTAAGTGTAATGTCTAGTTTGAAAAACATGGCCTGGGCCAGGTGTTCTGAACACATACCAGACCATCAGTCACACTGATGTGATGCACTGAGGCAGGGGATCTCTGGGATCTTCCTTGTAGGTCTCATCAGGAGAAAAATTCCAGAAGTATCTCTAGGGAGAGACAGTCTAACAAAATACCTGACCAGCACTCCTTGTAACTATCATTTGGCAGGAAACTGTCACAGCTGAGAGGAGACTAAGGATTCACAAATATTAAAACTAAGAGGCTATTTATTGTGTAGAAATCCCTGCAACAGGAAAAAAAAAAAAACAAACCACTAGGTAAAAACAAAGGGAATCTGAATACAGCATGTATGGCCATCAATTCTCTAACTGTAACAAACACTCCATTATTACTAATACCGGAAGCTTGGAATGGCCTACACAAAATGCATGGCATTCTCTTTGCAATGACCTATGTGCTCACATCTTTCTAAAATAAAAGGTCTGAATTACCACATGTTAGGAAGGTGCTGTAACAAAGGCAGGTGTGCTGGTGCATTCCTCTGATCCTTGTAAGTGAACTGAGGCAAGTGGTCTACACAGTGAGTTCCAGGGCAGCCAGGGTTCTTTAGAGAGACCCTGCCTCAACCGGACAACCAGGGTTATATATAGAGACCCTGTCTCAACCTTACAGCCAGGGCTATATAGAGAGATCCTTTCTCAACTGGACAGCCAGGACTATATAGAGAGACTCTGTCTCAACTGGACAACCAGGGCTATATAGAGAGACCCTGTCTCAACCTTACAGCCAGGGCTATATAGAGAGATCCTTTCTTAACTGGACAGCCAGGGCTATATAGAGAGACTCTGTCTCAACTGGACAGCCAGGGCTATATAGAGAGACCCTGTCTCAACCTGACAGCCAGGGTTATACACAGACACCCTGTCTCAAGTGGCTCCCTGCCCCCAAGAACTACAACAATCACTGTAACTCATACCTGACTCCCGGCTCTGTGCCACAGCCTTCTTACCGCCCTCTCCCCATCCTATCTAAAACATTCACCTGAATGTTATGCTTACCATTTTCCTTGGTTCTGTATAATTTAAACATGAATAATAGTCTTTTTTTATGCTTTATAAAAGTACTCGTTCCTTGCATGTCCTGAGAGACTTGCACCAGAGGGATATGGATAGAAATGTTTATCTTAGTACTGTGTGTAAGCACAAAATGTGGGAACAAATGCCTCAGAACACATAAATGAGCAAGAAAAGAATATACTTACATAATGAAATATGGCATAAAAGCAAAAGATTGACTATATTCAATATTATAGATACATTTTAGAATCAGAGTACTTGACAATAAAAGGGAAACATTTTAATTTAATGTAGAACTCTTCAGCAAATGCCCAGAATCAACTTCAAAATTTATAGTCTGCTCACCAAATTTCTCATTGTTACCTACACCGTAGTCCTGTTCGTTCAACTGAATTAAAGAAAAATGAAAAAAGTACATGAAGTTCACATGCTACAGCATCTGCCCATTAACATATGCAGCGCAATGGTTGTTACCATACTCACGTGTTAATCCACTTTAGAATGTTTTTATGGTATCACAGAGTAACCACACTTATTAGCAGTCAAAGAGCATCGCCTACCAGTTGTCAGCCTTCCATAGCTCTAGGCAACCATGGAATTACCTTCTGTCTCTCTGGATTTTCCTATTCTGGACATGTCATAAATGGAATCCTAGGGTCGATGGCAAATAGCTTCCTTTGCTTTACATGTGTCCGAGACCAGTCCACACTGGACTATGTTAGACTTCCATTTCTTTCCACTGCCATCAATCTGTGTGGATATACTCGTTGGCAGTTTCTTCTGTCATTGCTGGATTTTTCTTGTTCCTCATTGGCCAAACTCCTATTCATCCTTCAATACCCAAATTAGAGCTTACTCCCCCAATTCCCATGACTCTCTGTTTCACCATTATTATACCATTCGTGCTACTACTGAAATCTATGTTCCTGTCCCTGTCTGTACCCACTAGTGAGCTGTGGGCTTCCTAAGTTCAAGGACTAAGCTTTGTTCATCTTCAGGTTTGTGCTGGTCAACAGAACGTCACTGGCTACTCACCGAAAGTGTCACGTTAGCGGCTGAGCAGGTTCTTCTCATGTCTGCCACCTTTACACGTCTCCCATAAAGGGAGTCATGTGACCACATGGAAACAGTCGAAAGCTGTAGCGTTAGTATGGTCCCAAGTCTGAGTTCACATATGTGGAAACGGATAACTTGGCATTGGCAAGAGTCTAAACCACTTGAGATGAGAGGTCACTGGGTCAGTTATTAATTTTATGTTTATAAAGAGATGTAAAGTGGGCGTGGTGGCTCATAGCAACTCTGAGGCAGGAGAGTGCCATGAGTTCAAGTCACCCTGGACTACATAGTGAGTTTCAGGCTAGCCTGGACTACAAGGGAAGCACTGTCAAGGATGACGATGGTGATGACGATGATACAGTTGCGTTTATTATTTCAATAGTAAAATCCATAGACAGACGTGCGGATCAAGGGGCAGAAACTCGACTCACATCTTCCATCTTGCTTGACACACAGAAATTCTACATATTATATTTTCAATCCATGAGTACGCAGTAGAGTGCTCAGCTCAGAGTAAGCATGCTGATCTCCTCAAATATTGTAATTTCTTTGTGGTGCATTCAAAATCCTTTTTTGATCTTTTGAGATAATTCAGTATAAAAAATGTTATCTACAGTCATCCAACTAAATCTTTCATTTTACAAACAATCTATCAGATACACTGAGGCGCCAGACACTGCCTCTAGCACAGGGAGGGTAGTGTAAAGATCGTACTGTACAGCAGAAAGCGCACTAGACTCTCAACCTGAGTTCCCACCTCTTATTAGATGAATATCTTGGACACGTGACTGCATTTCCTAGACAGCAATACCCTTGCCATACAGGGTCACAGACACCCAGCTCACAGTAAAGATCTAAAACTGCAAACTGAATTTCACGCTGATGGGAACACACACACAGATATGTTCCAAGACACGCTAACAGACGCATATGCCAAATGATGCAATCTCGAAGGAACTGGTGGACAGAAGAGTTCTTTAAAAAAAGAAAGGCCTAGTTTGATGCTCCCAAAAGACAACAGAAATCATGTTTTAAAGGCTACTGAATTTCAGGAGTAGAGACTTATAGTCAGTATGAAGCAGGAACAGGGTCTTATACTCACCATCCCACTCAGCCCGGAGGGGGACAGGCTGGTCCCGCTCCCCCTCAATGACTCATTCTGTCGGAACGCCCGACAATTGGGAATAAATTGTCTCGCTGTGTAATTTTTTTAAAAGATCAATGCCAGTTATTCGGCTCCTTGTATTGGGTTACATGGTTCTCACGTGCTTGTTCTAGCTTCAACTCAAATAACAGAAGTACTCATAAAGTTGAGCTTCACTCTGAGATTTCATGAAAGGAATACAGACTAATCTCATAATATTTGGACCTTTGATTTTATCGATTTCAACAACTGTTACCTTCAGTTATGTTCTACACCAGGAGAAAAACTAACACGAAGACTAATAGGTTATAAAGGGAGTTAACAGAGAAAAGGAACTTGGCCAAGTAATGTGGATGTCAAAGTTCACATTTCTTCCCCAGGAAGTCATGAAAAGAAACAGCAAAGGAAACACTGTGGCCATGAGAAGACACAAGCTTCAGCAGAGGCTGAAGACAGAAAGGTCCAAGACCTCTAGAATCAGCTTCGTGAAGCAGCCCCTCTCAAGTAGCTTGTCTTTGTTTGCAAATGCCTAGTTGTGCAACCCAATCACCTTAGATCTCATAGAAAACACAGCTGAAGCATTTTGCATAACTTCAAAAAGAAATTCCTCATACACAAAACCTAAGATGCTAGGGATTAAAAAAAAAACAGCCCAATAAACTAAGCTAAAAACTAAATAGCTGATAATAACTATTGCCAGTGTCGGGTATTCATAGGGGTACAGTGTGTCAGATGCATACACTGTCAAAGGTTAGCAAGGGTCAGGGAGGAGTTGGCTTGTCTGGGGCTTGACAGACATTCCCTGGGAAACATGAGGATTCTGTAGTTGGTTTCCACAGTGTTGCCAAACTGCTGGAAAACACATGGCAGACCTGCAGAAGACAATGAGTCTCCCTGTGTTCGGCATACCCACACCCTCAGAAACCATCGAGCAGCCGTCCTTCCCCAGTAGGCTGAGAGGTCAGACGCTGGGAAGGGGGTACAGCTTTCTCACAGGGTGCAGCTGGGACCAGAGATGAGCAGATCCTGGACGTAACTGCTTTTTCCAGTGATTCTGTTGTGGCGGGGTGCTGATGTGTAATGACAAATACCAAACTCAACATCATGAACTCATGTCTCATGATGTTTCGCTTGCGACTGTCTAAACGAGTTAAGACAACTCATTACTTTTTCACCCAAAGGGCTTGCCTGCTACTTCTTGTTTTTATCTCAATTAATTTTATATCTGCTGGACTAACACAAATTACCACTTCCATGTCTTGCACTTTCGATTTAAAAATAAAGCTAATTTGCGAGGTGTTTAAAGCTTTATTAATATTTATATGGCCATTAGAGGTGGCTATGAAGTTAGCAAGCTTCTTTTTAAATTAGCATTTCTCCTTCCTCCCCTCTCCTTAGGCTGTGACATTCCTGTTCTGACCACATCATTTTTAACATTTTTCTTAGGGCACAGCGGAATTTCAGAAGGTCACAGAGAAGTTGGTTTGGGTTTTCCCACCATTTATTTTGCCCATGCTGTGTCATGAGCCAGGCTTATGTAATGTATTTCATTCTCTTGATGTCTGTCAGACATTCAGATGTAGCATTCTTCCTCACACGCAGAGAGGTGCTATGTGACAGCTACTCACTGGTCTGGCCTGTTTGCTTCCCATTGCCCAGCCTGACCTCGCAGAGGCCATGGAGGGAGGAAGAATGTATTTCTCTAATATGATCCAGAAACACACAGGAAGGGGCTACCCTTTCAAAGGCAGGGAAGTCAGGGTGACCTAAGGCTGTCTGCATTTCCCTCCTATTTTCCCCCATCTCAAACAAATAGACAGACCCAAAACAACAAAGAGTACTTATAGGGAAACCTAGCAAGAGAGATGATCATTCTGGGACTATAATAGGTCGTGAGGTTTATTCCAAGTAACTAGAGGACAAGCAAAGAGATTAGGTTGAGGTCAGCGAGGACTACAAGCTGAAAGGGACAATCGCAGCACCGTGGGAGAGCACAGAGCTGTGCAATCAACGCTCTTCAGTTCCTACCCCACATCTTCCATTGACTTCATGTGTCCTCAGACATGTGATCTGGCCACTCTGTGCCTTAGTTTCCTCATTTGGAAAGTGGGTATTTTTGACCATTAAATGTTAATGGAAAAAAAAACACTGAGAACAGTGCCTGGCACACATAGTAGTTGTCCTGTCCCCACGAGGAACCATCATTCTAAGACTCTCAGTGTGTGTCTGAAAGCATGGAGAGCACTGAAACTCGAAATAGCATGCTACTTAAAACTTACAAATTGTTTATTTCTGTTTTTTTTTTTTTCCGTTTAAATATATTTGGACTACAGCTCATCACAGGTAGTTCAGAAAGCAAAACTATTGCTAAAATAGGTGGGGGATATGTGCTAACTACTCAAGAACTATTTGAGTGAAAAAGTTGGGTCATACTAAGTGAAACACTGAACTGAACAGTAAATTTAATATCATGTACAGCAAAGCTATAGTAACTGTGATGGAACTGACAACCAAAAGATTAAAAATATCTGATAAGTTAAAGATACAATATAGAACTTTGGGCAGTTTTCCCTATGGCTATAAAAAAAAGAGCAAAGTTGAGCATAATATCAATTTGCTTAATAGAAAGGGAGCTATTGCTATCACATTCAGTGATAATGTATTTGCCATGAGTTCATGTTCACCTGATGTCCTTCATGTATGGTCTAAACCTTTGCTGGCAACCACACAACCACTAGATAGATCTGACTCCTAATAACTTAAAATGTAGCCAGTTCCAATTGAGACACACTGAGAATGTAAACCTGTCATCTCAGAGTCTTACACTGAAAAGAAGAGCAAACAGCTCAGTAATCTCAGCTACGGTTAATTGGAAAAGTTATGAAATTTAGAAATCCTGAGTTAAAGTACAGTTAAAATTTATTTCACTCTTGATTTTTATTTTAACGTGGTTATTAGAAAATTTAAATGAACAATATGGCTCCCATGTGGTGCCTACACAATATTTGGACAATGCTGGGTAAGATGAACAGGGAATATGAGTCACAGTATTGTATTGCTTCTAACCAGTATTGATGAAGTAATTTCTCTGCTAGATATTTAAATACATGACTTCTAGCACCCCAGTAATGCTGTCAGCCTACATCTTCTTTCTTTTATAACTGGGAGGGTACCTTTAAAATATGTGTTTTCCTAACTCCCAAAGCTGGTGGAGATAGGAATGAGTCCACATCTGTGTGATTTCAAAGCCCAAATGCTTTCTCGGGTACTGAGGTGACATGGAGTGCAAGCTCCTCACTTCCCTGCAGGGCACTTGGCAGTTTCTGTCTTATCTAGTCTCACAAGAAGCCTAAGCTTCCATCTGCTAACAGAAAAGGTAGAAAGACCATTTAGTCAACACAGAATATATATTAAAAGGAAAAAAAATCTAATTAAGGGTCCAGCAGGATGGCTCAGTGGGTAAAGGGGCTTGCTGCTAAGTCTGATGAACTGAGTTTGATTTTTGCAGCCCACAAAGTAGAAGGAGAAAACCAACTCCTGAAAGTTGTCCTTGTACAACATGTGTACATGTGTGCCGAGGGACCTGTTCATGGGCACGCACCCTCTCCTGCCCCACAAATAAACAAATAAATAGAATGTTAAAATTAAAATGTATATGCCTAAAAGTGCCAGTTACGTAAAAAAAAATTCATTAAAGGACTAAAGTTGCTAATTTTAATACTTAGTTAACAGAACATGATTGGATGACTGAAAATTCAGAATATAGTTTTCTGCACATACTTGTAAAACAACCTACTTATCATGAGAGGAGACTATGAGGGAACTCTGTTTTCCTGTAAATATCAAATGGGTGGGGGTTGCATATTTGACCTAAGGGGACAGTGGGTAACACTGGGACACTATTGATTACTGCAATTTAGGGGTGCTTATGGCATATAGTAGACTGAGGCCAGGGATACTTCTCAGCCATTCCTCCAATACACAAGACATAGCCTAAAACAGATTTTTTGGCTCCAGACGTCAATAGTGCTGAGATTGAGAAAGCCTATAATAGAGTAAGTTATACAAATTATTACTTAAATGTATGTATTATAAAGCTGATTTTTAACTTTGTAGATTTTTCACGACACAGCACTATCTTAAAGTATAAAGAATAAAATAAAAATAGAAAAGTTATTACTAAAACAGAGCAACAGAAACTGAATCAACATAGGCTACATTTTTCCTTGGTTTTGATATGTTAACTTTTTTTAACATTACTTTCTAAATTATCTGAAAAGATTTCACACAGAGGTGTACTGCAATTGAGCACACTCCCCACACAGATGTGTACTGCACACTGAGCACACTCCTCACATAGATCCTTACACAGATGTGTACTGTACACCGAGCACACTCCTCACACAGATGTGCACTGCACACTGGGCACACTCCTCACACAGATGTGCACTGCACACCGAGCACACTCCTCACACAGATCCTCACACAGATGTGTATTGTACACCGAGCACATTCCTCACACAGATGTGCACTGCACACCGAGCACACTCCTCACACAGATGTGCACTGCACACCGAGCACATTCCTTACACAGATGTGTACTGCACACCGAGCACACTCCTCACACAGATGTGCACTGCACACTGGGCACACTCCTCACACAGATGTGCACTGCACACCGAGCACACTCCTCACACAGATCCTCACACAGATGTGTATTGTACACCGAGCACATTCCTCACACAGATGTGCACTGCACACCGAGCACACTCCTCACACAGATGTGCACTGCACACCGAGCACATTCCTTACACAGATGTGCACTGCACACCGAGCACACTCCTCACACAGATGTGCAATGCACACTGAGGACACTCCTCACACACATGTGCACTGAACACTGAGCACACTCCTCACACAGATGTGCACTGCACACCGAGCACACTCCTCACACAGATGTGTACTGCAGTTGAGCACACTCCTCACACAGATGTGCACTGCACTCCCCCCAGCACTCTTCCCCATTAGTCCCTGCATCCCTGACAGTTTTAATGATTTCCATGTCATATACAATATGTAATTTGACATTTTTATAAAAAATCCAGAACTACAAATGAGAGAAGACATACAGCAATTGCCTTTCTAAGGTTGGCTTAATTCATTTAACATGCATCTATTCAACTGCAACGTAATTTTTAAAATCTAAATAGACTTATGAATGCATACAGTTTTCCCATCATCTGTAATATACTCATAGACTTTTTATACCCAGGGATGGGAGCAGGTGATGGAGGAAGGCCTATTTTGAGAATAACAAGTTCCTTCTGGATACTCAGATCCAATGCAAACTCCCCCTTAAAAGGATATATGTAAACGACATGTAGAGGGAATCTTGGCCCCATTTGCTCAATCACTCCTTGCTGCTGGGATGAATGAATTGACACTGGACGGACAGAAAACTGGCACTTTCTGCACTGTTGGGGCAGCTTGCTAAACATCAAAATATTTGAGTCACTTTTCTGAGCAAGTTGTGCTTCCTGGGTGTTATTACTACCAAGACTGACAATATATGCTGCTATATGCATTGCATTGTACGGGAAAATTTTTTTTCTTAGCAATTTTCATGAGTAAGTACATCACAGTGAAGAAAAATAGAGTCATAAAGCTTTCACTTGTGACAATTCTCTTTGAGAGCTGCTCATTCCGTAAAGCTAAACAACTTGTGTTAACACGTGATCTGACTGCACACTTCACAAAGGCAGGCACCGTGCTACGCTCCACAGACATGGCAGTATCTCTGCAAGATGTTTGTAAACTCATTTCCTTAAGTTCACTTGAGACATCTAAAGGGGATTTTGGAATAAAAAATATCCGCAAGGCATAGCTATGGAAATAACATTCCTTATTCATTATACAATCATAATGTCTAGTCACTCTGCAGCAAATGCTTGTGCTGTGCATTACATGAACAAAGAGAACTCAAGGGCTCTTACTGAATATTCAGAGCAACCAACAACTTTGTTTTCCCCTTGAAGCATCAACCAATCTTTTATCTCCAATCAGTAGCACACTGCCCGGCCAAAAGATACATGCTGGGTGACTGAGGCGATGCTTAGGAAATGACACCCAAGCTTGTGCTGTTCCTCCTGAAAAGAAGTATTATTTATTCCAGGTTCTTACGTTTCGTTCATATGTATGTTCACTCACTCACTCACTCACTCACTAAAACTTCCCAGCTGTTAATGTTCTTTTTGCATGTCATGCATTCTGCCTCTGTAAATACTTATTACTTGATCTTATGATAGATCTAGTATACAAAAACATCAGCACTTTGAGGGTGGAGACACATTGTTCTCTGACTCCATCTACGATATGGTGCTCGACAGGAAAGGGTGATTCAGGGAGCATGTCTACGAGCTTACAGCTGACATTTTAAAGGTGTGGGAGAAATGATTCAGTGGGCTGTATAAGCATGAGATTCTGCACTCAGACCCCCAGCACACACAGAAAAGTAGGCATGGGTGAGTGTGCCCTGAGACGGCAGTGCTGGTTCTGGAAGGGCTAGTTACAGGGGGCTCGATGGGGCTTGCTGGCCAGCGAGCTCCACACTCAGTGAGAGACTTCTCTCCCTTTCAAAATAAGGGGAGACTAAAAGAGGCCCACCTCTGGCCTCCACACTCACACCTGTGCATCCCCCCGACCATGCACACCCGCGCCACGTTCCTGCAGTGTTAGAGCCAGGCTCCGAGCCCAGGCAAACTCTAACCTATACTCTCGCCATTTAATCAAATGCTAGAGGAAAGTAGGAGTGGAGGTAGCGTGTGGAAGGACGTTAGGAGGCACAGCAAGACGCGAAGAGTCATAGTAAAATGGTAAGACGGTAAGATGCAACATCTTATGGACACAGAAAACACAGTTTGAGAAACTGACAGGCAGCTGGGCATGCCTGCACGCACTCCATAGAAATCTAACACTCTAACAATTACGGAAAACCAGCGTCACTCGGGCCATTCAAGGAGGACTTCTTAAGCTAACTACCTTTTGTCTGTTTCCAGACCTCTAAATTGCTGTGACAGTGGATGACTAAGTGGTGGTGTCCTAGTGGAAGGGGCCAGTGTCCTAGCAGGAAGCCAGGTGATATAAATCCTGTAACAGTGAGACCGGGGCATGAGCCAAACAAAGAAAGCAAGATACTATAGTCAACTTATCCTAACTGTAATTTTTTAAAGACAATAAACTGAAATTTTCCCATGACTGTGGCATTGCTGTTGTCCACTGGAATGATACCCTGGATGGCAGAGAGATTCAGAAAGAGGACTGTGAGCTCTGTGTCTAAGTGTTTTTTTTTTCTCTCAATTTTGTTACTGCTTAGTTGGACAACTCTACTTGCTGTATAGTAAGTGAGAAACAGTGCATATCGCACCAGTTATCAGTGTGGTACGGAGAGCCATGCAAAGCAGGTAAATAGGACAAAACCCAATATACATCTTTACAGTGCCACAGTAACCTAATTTTAAAAGAATCATGGAGGTTTCTCTTGAAGATAAAATGACACCATAAAATTTCTAAAAGTAAAAAAATAAATAAATAAATAAAAAAGAAATGATTATATCTGGATGAGTCTAGTGGTTTGAAACATTTTCATTAATTTAAAATGAATGAGCTACAGTCATATGGACTATGAGAGCAGTGAGGGCAGCAGCCACTGAAGTCCATGATTGCTGGATATATGTGCATGTCTACCCCTTGCTACATTCTGAGATACACAAAGAAATATATTTTCCGTGAGAAAAAAAGATTGATATCAATTTGAACATCTTGCCAAAATAACTGTAAACTGTTCATAAAGGATTTCAAATTTACAATTAACCACAAGGGAGGGAAATAGCAACAACAGTGCTTTCTACACCAGACTTGCTCTTTTTCTTCCTTCAAATTCCAATTTATCTTTAACCTTTCAAAACCAGGCCCAAGCTGCTGCACTCAAGCAGGAAACCCACCAAAGGCCTCTGCTTTTCTGGTGCAGGAGGGAGCAGAACTTTCTACATAAGTATGTGAAAGAGTGGTAACTGATAAAAAATGAGAGCCACCTATCACTAAGCTAGAACAATCACTAAGAAAAGACACTCCACACTTAGTCCCTCTTCCTCCTCCAAGCTCCCCCAAACCCACAATAGGCTTACTCCCACTGCCAGGACAGCTACAGCAATGCTGAGTTAGTGTTTATACTATCAGAATTGAGTTTCCAGATATGTCTTCAAAATTGCATTTTAGAGTGCACAGGTTGGTTACCATCAGCCAGAGTCACTAACAAACAGTTCCCCATCATCGATCCTGCCATCTGTCTCTGGAGCTCTTTCTACACATGGGCCTGGATGAACAGATTTTGAACTGGCCAAGGTCGCTGCACAGCTAGCCTGCACAGATGGGGACGGTGGGAAAATCTTAATTGCAGCTGTGGATAAACATAAGCAAGGACACGCCATTGGCAAACATGCTGTCTAGACTTAATGGTGGCTCAGTGTCACTGTGTATAGAAAACAAGGACACTGTTTCAAGGTAACTACCCCTTGAGCACAGGATAGTCATTAATGAAATGTCACCATCACATGCCAGAAATTTCCCCAAGATACTTAAAATGTTAATTTTATAACTGGCAACAAAGAAATAATACAACACACATTTGCTAAAATTTCTCTAGGAAAAAATGCCTTCTTCAACAGCAAGATAATACCTGGCAGTCAGCATAATGCCATAACCCACATGAAGGTCACAGCCATGGTCTGAACAAGGCACGGGAAGCATGAAAAGAGAGAAATGTCCTGTTTCCACATATTTATTTGATTGACAGGAAGATTTTTTGTTCCTCTTTCCTTTTCAAAACAAATGAGTAGCTAGAAGCTTGACTTTGTTGTTGTTTCAACAATATTGCATTGGGTACATATATCTCCCACAACACACACTAAAAACATCGTCAACAGGAAATCCTGGTGAAAGTGGCATCTTATAGTGTCCCTGGAAATGCAGGGGTCTGGGGAATTTGGATGTCAGTGTCTTTTCTAGAAACTCAACATGTCTGGTCACTAGGATTTAAAGGCAAACTAGATATGCTTTGCCTTTGAGAAGTTGTTAAATTTAAAATAGGGATCAAGTCAGTACTATTTCAAAAGACTGTTGATAAAAAAGAACATTTAACTGTAACCATACTGAACAGACAGTTGATTATAGAAAGACATGTCAGTGCACATATGGCAGCCGGATAAATTATGCACATCTGGATTACTTTTGGCAAGAAACATAGCTAAGTGTCTAAAGCCAAGTTTAGCAATCTGTCACTAACAATATGTACATTTATTTTAAAATGTCAAGGGCTCAAAGTCATATTTTCTATTTCTTCATAAACTTTCCAGCTCTTCATAAGACAGCAAACAGGTGACAAAACACATTGCCCAAACTGCCAAAGGCTGTATAAATAAGGGGTAATTTTGAATTTCTCACCCCATACACAAGAGGACTCAAGAGTCTGAAACAAACTCACGTGCAGCCGGAGGTACCAAAATACAGATCTCAAGTCAATGTTTTAACATTTGTTTTAACATTTTCCTTTAGAAGTTGCTTGAAAAAATGCCTTCATATGAAAACGTGGGACAGTAAAGAGGATAACCCCCTGGGAAAAGCCAGTGGAAATGGGTTGATGAAAGTGCCCTATCGAAGGAGAAGACCAAGGCCCTCTGTGATCATCTCAGATTAAGTTTCCTTTCTCCTATTGCCAATTACTGACATCATTTAAACCCCAAAGACATGTTTTCCTACTCCTGGTCCCCCTGATTAAAAGAAATTCCAAGAGACATGAAGGTGGCTTAAACTAGCAGGAACAAGAAACTTTACAATTGGATGCATGAGTATCAGCCAGGTGGGAATGTAGCAGTACCTGTACGCACAGAACTCATCTTGATTTTAATGCTGCTCGCTAGTTATTCTAACATTCCAGACTTCTTAACAACTTCAGCAGGAATGCCAAGACAGACCATGGGGTTCGGGTGGGGCCCCATCATCCCAGGTGTTGCCTTCTAGGTGTTGCCTTTGTGCAGTCGGCAGAGAAAAACCAGAGCAGAACTATTTTATTTGTAGAGTATTCAAACTCCATGTCTAGCTCTTGAATTTGGCATTTTCACTGATTAGCATTTTTACTATATACAAAATCTAGAGTTTAACATTTTCAAATGGTGGGGGGCGGGTGTATCCCATCTCTAAATCGAAAAGAGCAAACACAAGCCTTTGTAATGGCTGCAGGACTGAATGAGGAAGACTGTGAGAACCAAGCACCTTACACCTAGGGGAACTGCCTGACTGCGGTCATTAGCATTCCTTTCTTCCTCCTTAAAGTGATAAGCAGAGAGTAATATAGTGCGTAAACCTCAAAATGCAAATAAAATGCTCTGAGGAGACTGGAGAAGAATAAAAGACAGGGATCTGGAATGGAAAGGATGGTTCTGTATCTGCCTTTATGAAGCTTGATGCGTAAGGATGCTGAGGCCTTTGGGAGCTGGAACGGCTTTCCCAGGCTGGCTGGATAACAGTTTGCTACGTTGCTAGGAAAAGCCAAAAAATTTAGAGCCATTGGTTTCTATCATCTGTCATTTCAAAGGGATTTCACTTTAAAACCATTAAAGGTAGAGAGTTGAATCAGTCTATTTTCTTTCCAATTTTGATCTCCTCTCTTTGTCTACACTGCTTGATTTCTAATTACACCTTCCAGGAAAACATTCAAATAAATAAAAGATATGTACAAGCAGGTGGCGATCTCCACAGATTGTCCATGTTCTTTAATTTCTGTATCTTCAACAATCCAACGCGTCATGCCTGTTTGTAACACAAACGTTCTAGAAACATACAGTAACTGGACCTTGCATTATGGACAGGTGAACATGGGAAAATCTTTTTAACATCTAGGCAAGTTGAAGAGAAGCACAGAGCAGACAGAATAACTCTGAGCATGGAATGGAGAAAACAGAAGGCACAGGCTCACACACTACAACACTACTTAAGTGAATAAAGTCACCTGGATTAAAGAAACTGTCAGGAGAACTTATAATCCAGATAGTCGTCACGATGAGTGGGAAGTTAGGAAGAATAAACACAGTAAGTTCTTGCAACCCCAGGACTCTGTCATTACACACACAAGGCTACACGAGAAAGCACTACCTAGTGATACAATGCTTTTTCCTATTGAACTACATGGAAATTTGGTTAAGAATATTTTCTTCTAATTCATTGATCATAGTTATTCAGGACTTTAGTTAGATTTTGTGTTGGCAACTTAACACTTTGAAGCAAATTAAAATATATCTCACGGTGTACTGTGAGATCATAGCAATCTTCTGTGCATGGCACCATGAACAGTGTAGATTAGGTAAAGAGGAGGAGACAGATGCCCCTGAATGTGCACACTGACTCTGCAAGCTGGTTTTTTTTTTCCTTTATCCCATTTGAAATGAATACCTGTACTTGTGAATAAACTATATGTATACCACAGAGGTTTAGTATGTGTGCCTAGCACAGTGTGGGGAAGATATTGAGAGAGTGAGAAATCAAGAGTGCTTTCGGGGGTAATACAATGAACGCTTGTTGGCTTAAACACGTTAAAACCAAAGCCTCCCGACAGACTGTATCTATTTATTTTGATGAAATTTATTTTTAGTATTTTAAAATTACAGTGTGTGTGTGGTGTGTGGTATGTGCACACGCACACACACAGGTATGTACAAGCAAGGGCGGGCGCCACAGAAGCCAGAGGAATCGGACTCCCTGTAGCTGTAGTTACAGGTGGCTGTGAGTCTCCTAACACAGGTGATGGGATCGGAACTCAGGTCCTTTGCAAGAAAAGTACATGCTTACCCACTGAGTCATCCCTCCAGCTTCAAGATAAACACCTTGAAATGACAACACAGACAAACTGTCTTTACGATGATCTTCATTACAAAATTAAATCAGAATGTTAAGAATCAGAAAATAAGAATCTTATAAGCATATAGTTTTAGCTGACATCTTTCTCCTTTTCTTTAAATTTTGATATAGGTTCTGCCTATGTTGCCCAGACTGGCTTCAAAAGTTCTGGGGTCAACCTGCAGCCTCTTGCCTACCTGACACTAACAGACCATTGTGTCCAGCTACTTGTTATGTTGTTTACAGTGGCAGTAAGTTTAACAGATCCCAGAGCTTTACAATCTTGATACTTCAAGGATAAAAACTAAACGAACTAATAAATCTCACAATGTTGAATCTATCATAAAAGTTGTTTTTAAAAAGTCAAACTTTGTGTAAAACATTCATGGTGGCAGACATCACTATAATTCCTAAAAAGGATTTTATGCCATAAAAAGCCAGCACCTGGGCTACTTCAGGTGCCACACGATATAGGTCCTTCCTCCTGGCCACTGCTACAGGAGCAGTGCATCCTCAGCTTCTCTTAAGATAACACATTCTATTGTGTCAGGCATGTTTCAATTCACCCCAGAGATAGCTGTGTGCCACCATCATATAGCACATCTATATGAAGAAAGAAGAATATTGATGAAGTGTTACTATACCTTCATTAATTTTTGAAGTTCTTCAAACTCTAAATTCTTTTGAATAGAATGTAAAAGGGAAGCAATATATTCTTCAAACTGTAATGACTTTGCAATTAAGGATGTCTGCTATGAAACAAAATGACTACATTAGGGATGTCAGGAAACAAGACAGAAAAGATGGCTTCAGAGAAGGGACTTTAAAAAGTGTCTTAAGAGGCCCATAGAGAAAAGTCACTCAATTGGCTAGTTCATTACACTTGTTTAAGGACAGTCTCTGTACAAAGACTGGAACAGAACTGCCGATGCCATGGTATTCAGTTTCCCTAGGAAACTGAACTCAGTAACTAAGCACTAAGTGTAAGGGGCTAAACCATTAAGTAACTGGACCCTCAACAACAAGAAATCAAGTTCTGAGTTTGTCTTAAAGACTACAGTATCCTATGTAAACATGTAGAAAAAACTTATGTTCACTATCCCAACAGAGAAACAATGTTCAAGCATTTGCGCTAAACGTTCCTTAGGGACTCTTATGACTTAATTGACATGTAGGGAGTCTGGAGGCTGTTAAAAATAAAAGCCAATAAAACAGATGCCCCTTATAACAGGTAAGTCATTTCAATTCAGACTCTATTTCAACATTTGGCTTTCAATGGCAAGTCTTAGTTAACTGAGCTATGTTTTATTAGCGTCTTGGATTCCTATTTCAGGGCAAGAGATGGAGGGGCTCTATCACACCTCAGAGTTTTTAAGTAATTACATTGAATTGAATAGGATGTATCTGTGAACATTTTGTCAAGTTATGGAATCTGAGAAACCATTCCTTTAAAAAGACATAATTACTAAAGCACTATGGGAAAAATGCAAGCTAACAATGTTTCTCTTAAATTATTCTAATTTGATTATAACGAATCTAAGTAAATTCTAAACTAATTATTCTTTCAAACAATAGCATTTCCAGAACTTAAAGAAACTGCCCGTATAAGAGTCTTTTAAATTTAATTTAATTTGCTCATTATTTCTAATACTCTCTAAAGAGTAGCAGACAAAAAGCAAACAGCTGACTTATTCCCAATGTCCAGGCTGCTAGGACTCTTCCTCATTACTACAGCCCGCTGGTTCCTAAGCATCGATGCATCACAATCAAGTGACAAGCCTCAGAATAGCTTTTGGCTTGGATGCGTGCTAGTTGGAGTAGCAGCAACGTGTAGACTGGATGGAAAGGCACAGAAGCAGCCATACTTGCTGTGTGTCATTCTCCAGCACACACTGCGTGAGTAAAGGACCCATGGGAACATCCACCAGAAAATGTTCAAATAACTGGCTGATACATGCTTCAACACTGTGTCAATCCCCCTTCATGATGAAGTCTATGCTATATGTCTACTTAGATCTACATAAGAAGGTATACTGTTAATCCATAGAGTAGTTTTCAAAGTGTTGATCCATGGAAGCATCCCATGGTCATTGAAAACTGGTCACTGAATATGCCCAACCTCATTTCATAAGATGAAAACAGTTTCTTCTAAAATTACTGATTTTCTTAACACAAATACACCAAAATAACAACTCTTCTTAAAGATTTTCTAAAAACAGTAAATTGGACATCACTTTCAATTACCAAAAATGCCTTAACAAATGAAAAATAATACATAAAGATGATCACATATTAACTAACTTACTACCTTAGTAATCCCTGACAGTATGAAAGTCAGCTTAACATGCCACTGTGCTTATTTTGGTAGTAAGAGTATCTAGCTAAGGTGACAAGGGCAGTAACTTTGAGATGAATGTATTTTACTTAATTCAAAAGAACTCATAGTTCATGCATTTCGTTGAAATATCAAATTTCATTTGTACTTCATAAAAACATTGACAAATGAACAAGTAATATTTGAAATGCTTCAATTTTGAAATTTCCCATTGCCATTTACACACACTTAAAATACTCAGATATGATTGTGTTGGGATAGTAGGTGCATTGATGCCTATATTACAGCATTGTTTCTAGCTCCTAAAAATAAGCCAGCTTTTTGTCATCTCATCACTTTGCTGTGATTTCACTGGAGAATTATGCACTGAAGTTCATTAGTCAAAGCATCCATTGTTGAAATGGACCAGAGCCGCCCAACCCGACGACCAGAGAATAAAGAACTGAAAGGAAGTTGGATATAACCATGAATCCCAAGCGAGTGAGGGTACAAGCAAAGGGGACCATATGAAGTGTTAATGCAAATTTTCACTGCCTAGAAATTATTCTTTTCTCTTTAAAAACTACCTAACATCAACACTTTCTGAAACTCACTAAATAATCCTTTTACTTTTAAATATTGGGGACTGAAGAAATGCTAATGAGGAAAGAAAGGGAAAGCATCCCCCTGTCTGGATGCTCCTGATAAGCACAGATAAAGACCAACTTGGCAGCGGGGAGGCAGTCATGCAAACTGTTTCAGAACACAAAAATTCAATAGACAAATGAACTTAAATAAGCCTACTAAGCTGTTCCTTTAGGATATAAGCTTCTATGAACACTTCCGGTGAACAAGGACCCACACAAGCATCTGGATCCCCCGCTAACTTCCAGGAGGATGTCACCATTTTCATTAGGTAAAGGACTCAGGGACTGTACAGTAGAAATGGGTACTCTATTAGAAATATTCTTGAAAATTAGAAATATATATGCTTGACAAAAACTAGGGGGGAAACTGGAAGGAGGAAGCCAGGGCTGTCACCATTCATCACGGGATTCATTCTGGCTCCGGGTTACAAGAAGTACAGTATGCAAGTCCCCTAGTCTTGATTTTCATGCGCACAATTCCTCAGAGATGCCTTTAGGGACATACAGCTTTGACCTACAGGTCAATTGTGTGTGTGTTTGTGTGGTTGTGCGGTTGTGCTCATCCTTTCGCATATGTGAGGAGGCCACGCGCCGGTGCTGCTGGGTGTCTTCCTCTGTCGCTCTTCACGTTGTTCCTGAGACAGCATCTCTCATTGCAGCTGGAGCTCATCGGCTGGGCTAGACTGGCTGGCTAGCACTACCTTAGGATGTCCTCACCGGTACTGGGGTTGCAGCAGCTCCCGACCCGGGACATCCGCACCCTGCCACGGGAATGCTGGCGATCTGAACTCAGGCCCTCCTGCTCGCGCAGCAAGCACTTCACTCAGAGCCATCCCTCCAGGCCCAAGAAACTCTGCTATGTATTTTTAAAAGTAGGCATTTAGATTCAACTATAAAGCAATTTTTCCTCGAATCATGCCTTCCTTCACCATCTCCAAGGGATACGCACACATACACGCACACAAAATCCAAAACCAAAACCAAGTGTTTAATTTTTTTCCCCTTAATTGCATTTGAAATAATTATGAAAACATTGAAACCACGTTATCTGAATATCCAGGTCCAACAGACATTCCGATATGAAACTGTTCAAATTTTAAGTCTGCTGAGTTTTTCCTTTTAAAAATTATGTGCTATTTATGTGTGTGCACCTGCATGTGTGAACAGAAGTCAGAGGACAATTCCTTCTCCCACATGAGAGCTAGAGATGGGACACGGGCGTGTTGTCAGGAGCCTTAACTCGCGGGCCCTGAGAAGTACACTGCTCACAGAAAATTCAGCCAAGTGCTACAGAACTACCAGTTCTAGCGGTGTTGCAAGAGGGCTGAGGATGAACAGATCTCTCCATTTATTAAATGAACACAGGGACTGGAAAGCTTTAACATTTCAAATTTAGAAACTTCATAGCTTCCTGAGGATGTACGACCGCTGCCAAGTGGTCACTCTCATGAGGACTCTTCCAGGACGCAGAAGGCCACCTTCTTGCTGTCACTAAACTGATCAGATTAGGACTTCATCCATATGACTTTGTTGAGAGAGCTCGAACTTGAAAATACTAGTTTGGGGGCAACAAAACTCAGTCCGTAGTCTAAGTCAAAAATATATACCTTAACACCGTTCATGTAAGTGTATGTGGTTTAAAAAGTTTTTGTGTGTACCTAGTTGTGGGTTCCTGTATGTTCTCTTCACAAATGAGTTACAGAGTGATGGCAGGAAGGATAATCAACCCGAGAAAGAAGGGGCTGCAATAGTCCCTGGCCACCATTTCATTGATGGACTGATGTTCTGGAGATGCAAGATGTGAAGCCTTCTGGTGATTCTCAATACTCCAGAACTTCTGTGTAAAAATCTCCATTGCAGAGCACAGTTCTTACAAATACTTCAAATGAGCACTGCCGAATCAATCTGTCCTTTGAAAGCAAATCAACTATTGTGTCTTGTGTGCAACATAAGAAATATGGAAATGGTGCTTGGATGTTAAATAGTGTGAACATTCTAATCAGTTTCCAGATGGAACGTTGACCCCTCTGACTTTCTCTTTATAGACTCACTTTAGAATTTAGCCACCAAATACTCAGTACTGTTAAGTTTTATCCCTTACAAAATCACACACACACACACACACACACACACACACACACACACACACACGTCAGTCATTCACATTTGGGAGGCAAAAACTCTTGTAAGTTTTAAAAACTATCATTATATAAAAAAAAAATCAACACTTCTGACTACAACTGAAACTTGAAAATTCTGCCTCCCCTCAATCACACTACAGAATCCCTGCCTCCTCAGCCACTTTTAGCTGGGACAATAAGAAAGCCCCTGAAGGAGACCCCTCAGCCCTCCCATCTTTCTATGCTTGTCTGTGAATGTAAATGCTCCAGCACTTTAAATACTGGAACACAGGAGGTTTCACCTATGGCCTAGTTTAAACTCAGCATTCCAAGGGGGTAAACAATACGCAAATATCTTTTTAGTATAGGCAAACTAGCCAAATCTTTCATTAAATGGTATTTAAGAAAATAAAGAAGTGTTGCTGAAGGAGTGGGCATATTATAAGCTCTGGATTCAAGCTACTTTTGCCATTTCTGATTTCGGAAGAGTGGCTACCTTTGTTGAAAGAGAAGAGAATGGTCCAGGCCTACATACTTTCATATTTTAGAGCAAAATATCCGAGGGAAACATAAAGAGGATTATGTAAGCAAACTAGTCTGAAAGTTCTGATTTCACACAATGCATTTCTTTTTCTCAGTAGTTATGTTTGACAATGGGGCTTAATTTATCAAGGAAGAAATAACCAGGCTGTCTCTCTACTGTCAAGAGAACAAATCAAAGAATTGTTTTTCACCAGCAATGCCCTCCAATTAAAAAAAGGCAAAAGAATGAAGAGAAAAGAGCTCATGTACTCTGCTGGGTGTTTGTGTAGCAAATACATAGTGCCACTGTGGCTATTTAAACAATTGGGGCTCATGGAGCTGGGAGAACTCCAAATGTAATTGGAGTCAATTCAATGGTACACTTTAATTTTTAAATGCCTTTCTTCAACATTATGCTATGGGGACTGAGTGTTCATTTGACTAACTAGTTTCAGGGGTGGTTGTGCAAGAATTAATTGTGCTTTGGCTGGACACTGACAATGAAATGAATATGAATGTATTTAAATGTGATGTGTACTTTTGCTTCGGGTCAAAAGTTTTTCCATGAGAGAAGACCTTCAATTACAGTTAAAATCAAAGGGGGAAAATTCTATTTTTCTTATTTAGGTCTTAGGAATTCATTCCACATGTAGGAATGTTACACCTGTTCTTCACTAATAAGTTTATAATAAATGGTTCTCTGAGCTGTCAAACTTTCAGCTTAAAAAGTCCCTAAAGTAAACCACTGATAATAATCATAATACAGCACTATATTCTGCACAATATCTGATGATTTTTTTAGTGCTACTGAATAGAGAAGAGTTTTTTTCTGTTCCAAGGGATGAAAATGCTTCAGAAAAGGTTTATCACTTTGGTTGTCCTTTATTATTCAACAAAGATTCATTACAGATGTGCTCCAACATAATGGAGAAGGGAGGGGCATGTGGACTTAATCATACAGTCAGATTACTGACTGACCGACATGAAGTCGTGTTGGGACAACGCAGGGGAACAACAGCCAACATGGGAGCTTCAGAAGCACAGCTCGCTAGTTGGCAAAGACTACAGTGAGTCTACCTCAGTTTGACAAAGTCCCGGGGGACATGCTGCTATCATGGACTCCTTGTCTCTCGGTGGTAGGAAAGTTCTATGGGCGTCTCTAACCTCTCAATGGGCAGTGTTACAGGCACACCTAACAGGGGTGATGATTTTCCCTGAAGCAATGCCACTTGGGCAAAGCAATGCCACTCGGTTAAACCAGTGATTCAATTGGAACTACAGAAAGAATAACTAAAAACATGTATCCTTAGGAGCAATAGGTGTTTTTTACATATAGTTACAGGATCAGATTAGGATATTTTGCCACCTGCCTTGTAATCAGTAACTTAGGAAGAAAACATATGTTTGCTAGAGACTTGTTTGGGTTAGGAAAGGGTTAGAAAAGGGGAAGAAAGCTGGAATAAAGAAAGCGTAAGTGCTAGGGCCCACAAGTTTCACCTATAAAAAACAGACCAGTGATTCAAGAAATAACAGATTAGTTTCAGTGTCCATGGTTAGGCACTGACCTTGACCACAAATAAAATTGATTCTTTTCTGGTCTCTACAATAAAAACAAAATAAGAATTGTGTTAGGCTAGGATACTATGATATGTACTTGTTTCCTAGTAATTGCAAGACTGTGACCTGCCAGCTACAATAGAAGCTGGCTATGAAAATATTTGGCTTGCTTAAACTCTGTTAATCTATAATAGCAAAATTATTGTTTCTGGGATATAGAAGTATTGTGGGGAAAAAGTACATGGAAAACTGAGTGTTAATGAGTAATTATGTGTGGTTATTGAAAACAATCTGTTTTTTTAAATATGTAACTTGTAATCATTCACTGGGAAAAATAGGACTAGTGATTATGATGGGATTTCTAATGTAGACGGCATTGTTTAAAAGACACAGTATATGGGAAATACATATATTATATAAGAAATATAGTATATGGGAAATAATAAGGAATCAGACAAGAAAGGAAAGAAGGGAAGAAGGAAGCTTGCAGGATGTGTGGGTAAGATGTATGTGTGTTGGAGTTTTGTTTCTTCCATTAGGAAGAAGAAGCTTACAAAAGGAAGCTTATAAGATATATGAATGAGATGTGTATATGTTGGAACTTTGATTCTTCTACAAGAACAAGAGGAAGCTTACAAGATGGGTCCGGGTAACTCTGTGTGTGTGTATGTGTGTGTGTGTGCATGCATGTGCACATGTGAGTGTGTGTTAAAGTTTTGTTTCTTCAACAAGATGTGAATGAATGTGTCCATGTGATTTTATGGAGAGGATATAGAGAGAAAGGAGAAGAAAGAATGGAAGAGAGAGAAAAGCCTGAATAAAGAGAGAAGCCTTGTCCCATCACATCCTTTCACTGACTCTGCCTCTCCCTCTTCGGTTGCTGAATTCCTGATGGGGCTGGACCTCAGCCGAGTAGGAATACCCACACTGCTCCTGTTTATCCCATGACCAGGGTGCTATGGGTATCAAGGGGTCCAAGTCATCCTGTCTCCTCTTTGGGAGGAGTCTCAATGCAAGAAAGCAGGGTAGTCTTAAAGGAGGTACCACTGGCCATGGGCCAAGTGACTGAATGGCCGAAAGGAGGAAGGGAAACTGCAAGACCTTAGCTTGGTCTTTGCCAATGGCCTTCGTGAGTGGACCTGGCAGTTCTATGCAGCCAAGTGAACATGGGCGTTGATAGGGCCTGCCGGGACACAGCACACTTCAGAATGGGAGCAGATTTTTATTCCACAGGCGGCTGCTGATAGAGTGGCTGGGTGGGGCCAGACTATTCTTGGGCTCATCTAATCTTTGAGATCTGGAGACTCCCAGAGGGGTGGAGGAATAAATAATTCGTTAGTTCAGGGGCCACTGTAGTGGAAACGGTCCAGAGGCTGCAACTTAAAGGGGTCTATCTTAAGTTGTTTGTCATTTTGAGGATAAAAATGCAACAGAAAAAAAACAATTTGTCTATGATATGGAGACCATAGGCTGCCACCGTTTTTACACAGCTCCATTCACAGTGTGGAGAGTCTCACATGCTCGTGCTCCCAAAGCCCCATCCATTATGGCATTGGTCACTGTGAACTGAGCAGGTTGGGTTGGGTCCTCTCAGGGGGACAAAGGGTGAGCGCTCAGTAACCTTGCAAACATATGAAGACAATGTTGCCTACCTGCCAAGGGTGGGGCACCAAGTTCTGGCAAAAAGGACTACAACTGATTTCACTCATCTCAAGCAAATTCTTAGGGTGTAATGGGAGTTGAAAAATATCATCTTGGAAGCTGCTAAAGGGACAAACATGATATGAAAATGATTGGGAGGGAGAGGTCATATTTATGAATCCTCAGTGAGGCTGTTTTATGGTTCGAATATTATTGCTTTGGCTAGTGTTTGTGACAATGTATACACAGATTTTAATAAAATAAATATATGAAATCTGATAAACTAATTCCCTGACATTATGAAATAAGTATATCTTGGATGTTACTATGTGCACAATGATCAACCCAGTCACCCTGTGTGAAGAGAAATGACATCGCAGAGTAAGGAAATAAAAACAAAGTGGACATTTTGTTTTAACTCTGCGACCTTCAGAGTGCTTAGCAAGTGGCCGGGGAACAAAGCATATGCAGATCTGGCAATATTTAACTGGCCTTATAATTCAGTTTACTACATCTATCATTTGATTGTACTCCCATTGACCTTGGTCTCTTAGCTGCTGCTAAAGTTTAGAGCAATTGTATTTAAGCCATGGTCTGAGGACATGTATTACATACAGAAATGGAGAATGAGCTCTAATGAAATTTGACATGGTCATGATTCTCGAATGTGTGATCAGTTCCCCTTACTGAACATATCCACCAAGATACATGTTGATGAGAAGTATGAAGACTGATATTTTAAGGGAAAAGATGGGTCCTTCAGCACAAATCGTTTAAAGGGAATAAAATAAAATATAACATATGCCATTTATGTGCAGACTTTTTGAAATCCCTTTCAGCTATTCACATTTTGACTATCTCAGAACTAAATGGGTCAAAACATTTAATTTGTGCCCTTACGTGCAGAATAAGAGTGTTCTTGAAATTTCCATGTGTCTCTACTAGATGGTCAGTGCCAGTGGTGGGAGCCACAGCTTTGAGCAGAACAAAAGAGCTGACAAATGTTGGGATAGGAAGGCTGCAATAACTCTAAGTTCTTAGTGTCCTGCTGCTTGGGCACCATACCCCAGCTTCGACACTGGGGCACTCTAGTTCATCTGCTCAAGTCTAGGGGACACTTGAACAGTTATAGTTTGGGAGTCATAGCACTTTCAAAAAGCTTCTCTAATTGTTTCCTAGTTTTATTTTATTTTTTAAAGTGGAAATACCCTTATTTTGATCAAAGGAACTTTAGAACTGGAGTTTTTGTTTGTTTGTTTGTTTGTTTTTGGTTTTTGGAGACAGACTGTCCTGCAACTCACTCTGTAGCCCAGGCTGGCCTTGAATTCACGGAGATCTGCCTGCCTCTGCCTCCTGAGTGCTGGGATTAAAAGCATGTGCCATCACTGCCCAGCTTTTAGGGAGGAGTTTTAAGATAGGAAGCTTTCAAGACACATAGGCCATACAAAGGCTATCAACGTAGGAACAGTCTTCATGGATTTTGTAGTAGCTTAAACGTCTGTCTATACGATGTAAATTTAAAATACTCTTTTGATGTGTTAATGTGTGTGATATTTTCATGTGTGCACCTGTATGCAAATGTGTTCATCCATGTTCTGCACTGTTAGGTGAGGAGTTGATATCAGGATGTTGTTTTCTATCACTAGCCATCATTTCTCCCCCAACCCACCCCGTTCTTGTAACACAGGATCTCCAGCTGAGCCTGGAACTGCCCATTTGGCTAGACTGGCTGGCTATGAGCTTTCTGGGCTTGCACATCTCTGATCCCTCCCCCAGCACTGAGGTTGCACGCTGTCACACGCATCTTTTTATGAGGGTGTTAAGAACCTGAACTCAAATCTTCATGCTTTCATGGAAACACGTCGCTCACTGAGCCACCTCTCCAGCCTAAGATGTGGATTTTATCAGGGTTTTGATCGACAGTAACAGCTGACTTTCATTGTAATGTATTTTATAAACTCTCCAGACAGCACAGTGTAAGTGTAAGAGAGATGGGGGTGAGCATGACAAGCAGAATATAAGAGGACTTCTCTCTACTTACAGTTAGTTAACTGTAATAAAGACTCCGGGGAAACATGCTAATTAGACTCAATTGCACAAACTGGCCCAATAAGCTAGGATAAATGATTCAGAGTGGTTAATGAAAAGTTAGGCAACTAGCTTGGTGATGAGCAGGAAGGATCTGACCTTCATCCTTCTAAACTTTGGACTTGCTTTACATAAAAACAGGAATTAAGGTCCTAGAGAACGGAGGTTCAGCAGTTAGGGGCACTAGACACTCTTCCAGAGGACCGAGGTTCAATTCCCGGCACCTGTTTGGTGTCTCACAACTACCTGTAACTCCATTCCCAGGAGATCCAGTGCCCTCTTCTGACCTCAATATGCACTGAATCTGTGTGGTGGTGTGCAGACAAACATGCAGGCAAAACACCCATACTCATAAATAGAATCTTAAAAAAAAATCTTATAGGCAGTTGGCTTAATGATATAAAAACAAGAGGACAGAACATGAAACTGTAAGGGAAGAGGAATTTATACGCACAAAGGAAACACATTGTTTTTGTTGCTGCTTAGCTTTTTGAGACAGTGTTTTGGTACGCAGACCAGGCTAGCCTCCCTTCTATAGCAATCCTCCCACCTCTGCCTCTTCTGTGTCAGGATTACAGGCATGCACCACCGTGCCCACCTAATATTTATTCTATAAGCAAATAATTTTGATGTTTTTATGTATTCTTGTAATTTATATGTAGGACTGGTGAAAAGTGGAGCTACATTTCCTAGTTTCTAAACTAAGCCATGAAACTAAGCTACTTTAGCAATTCATACTACCAGATCCCTTCATCAGCAATAACCCCAAAGTATGTTTAGTTGGATTTTTGAGCTCCCACTTTCATAAAGTGGTACCCTGGTTTGGACAACTACAAGGAACAGAAGAGGTGCTGAACCACAACTGTGTTTACAAAAGTATTCAAGTTTGCTCAAACACAACCATGTGATTTGTTTCTGTTGGCACTGAGCACATTCACAAAGGCTATGATGGAAGAAGCCAGGAATCACTACTACCACAGCTGCAGAGAATAGAGATGAAACTAAATGGCTCAAAATAATAATGGACAGAACTGTGACATCATTTTGGGTACGAGCTGATTGGGTATACAGACACAGAAATACGATGCATACACTAAAAATCTCCCATGAGGATAGCAGGATACTCTGCCAATGATCATGATTGCTTTCAAAAAGCATGTGGGAAGATAAAGACATAGAGATAACAGAGCTGAACACAAAAAGACTAGGAGGAGAAATGAACTAATTTAGAACCTTGGAACTGCCAGGGAAAAGATGTGATAAAGCATGGACCTGAGAGGTCATACAGGGCGGCTGGAGCATGGACAGCTGTGTAGGAATGAAATGGCACAGGGTATGAGCAGAGGATTTACAAAACAATCCCTTAGGACTGAACTGAAGAAGGCAGAAAGACCAGTGAATACTCAGCATTTTAAATGTAACTGACCCATATTGGACCAGTGTATGTGTCGGGGCGGGGGGGGGGGCATGTTTCTTCAATCCTTGCTTTACTGCCTATTGTGAAAATGTTTCAGTAACATGTTGCCAAAGTTGCACAGACTTGTACGATGCCCTCATGTGCCTCACAGCCTTGCTGTAATTCTAGCTTCTAAGTGGACAGGAATCTTCCTGAGAGCCAGTATGATTGTTGACATGGAAAATTTATTTTTAGTTGTGTTTAAAATAATTGGTTTTGTGCACTGTTGGGAAAAGAGCAGCCTAGGCCTTGGTGTTTCGTATTGTCTGCAGGTGATGGGTTTCTGTGGCGTGTGTGTGTGTGTGTGTGGGGGGGGGATGTTTGCTTATGATCTGCACCTGAGGAGTTCTGAATGAATAAAACACCTGACCTCGGATGCTCTAGGTTCCACTGGCTGGATGGTGCTGCCATGATGGTGGTTCCTTCGGCTGAGGTCTAGCAGGAGTCGCATCTATGAAAAATGCCTCCTTGTCTCCTTGTTGAGCCCCCACAACAGCCTTACTACTACAGAGGGGTCCTGTGAATTGCCTGTAGAATTAAGAATTTCTTGAAGAGTGCTCTTGTCCAATCAACTCTGAAAATCAAGTTACTTATTAGGAAAACAACAACAACAACAAAAAACAACCCAAAGATAGTATTAGTAGCAAATCCAGGATGGTACTAATGACCTACAAAATATGTAGTTGCACAGCATTTCTAGAAAGAGAGGCTCCTGAGAGCACTGTATGAACGAAATGTTAAACACTTCCCTGAAACATGCCATTTTCACGGAGCAAGACGCTGTGGCAACAACTACCTGGAGTTGTCAGAATCTCAAAATGCCTCAATTTGGTAAAGCGAAAAAACAAAACAAAAACAAAAACGAAAAAACAAAACTTACTTTCCTCCACAAAACTTTCTCTGGGAAGCTGGCACAGCCCACTACAGCCCAGGACTGACAACCCCCGTAACGAACGGAGCAAGTAATTACTGTCTACCTTTGTGGCATCTCTTAACTTTTCTTCAACTGTGCTTTGTCTCTCTAATTAGACCGTGTGAATTCAGGGTAGAGAATTTATGACAGTTTATATGTCGTCATCACATCTCATACTAGGTGAAGGTGATTAAATATTAGGCAATAAAAATCTATCACATTAATGTTACTATTAAGAAGGAGAACCATATAATCCTCCTGATAATTATATAAATTTCTACCTCACAATACAAAAGAACATCTCTCATTAAAAAACAAAAACAAAATAACAAAATCACCTCCTCACCTGCCACTAGATTAAAAGCATCTACCAAGTAAGTAAACGTTTTGCAGTATGCACACATTCAAAGCACAAGAGCCAGAATTCTCCTTTTTTCCAGCTACAAGAAGAAAGGAGGTCTGATAGCCAGCCTACTCCAAGTTGTCCTGGAGGAAATAGTTAATATAAGAACGCAAGGAAACAAACTGCAGGAGTAGGATAGAATACAATATAAACAAACTCTCCTTTGCAATTAAATTAGTACTCGAAGTTAACATAAGTATACAGTAAATCACAAGGATCTAGCAAGATTACTGGGTGTAAAAGTCAATAAAAATGCAAACTTTTTATATTTAACAGCAAAAAATCAGTAATAAAAGGTCACACTATGCACAAAAGCTGGTAAAAATGTAAAAGGTGACTAATACCAACCATCAACAAACATATGGACAAAAGGAAATTCTTACCTACTTTAGAAAACTTCTCAGAAGTCCCTATTAAACTTGGCTATGCATGCTCTGCATTTTACTGAGAAATGGCTTTATAAATATGTTGGAGTTATTCTGAAATGTTCTTAGCAGCAGTGTTTATAATAACCAAACAATGCCTAACGCCAAGTGCTCATCAATACTGGAATACACACATAGATTGTAACACAGCAGAGTATTATAAAACAGCAAAGAACAAAGCACCGTATCGGAAATGATCGTGGATGAATCTCCAACAGACAATGGTGAGCAAAATTAGAAATCCATCTTTATGATTATCATTTGCAAAACATGAACATTTTATTATAGTATATGACTTGGAGATGTATCTGTCTCCAAGAACAACCAAAATGTAAAAAGCATGGAAATAGGGAACATAAAATTCAAGAGAGTTGTCACTTCTGGGTGAAGAAATGGACTTTGTGCCAATGAGAGGGAGAGAAAAGACAAATGAAGTACTGGTGGTTGTCTAGATGCTTTTTAATATTGTCTTTCACTGTCTTTCACTTCATATTTACCTAACATGCATTACATGCATCACACGCAAGTACCATGGTGAGCGTGTTGAGGATGGAGACTAACTGGTGGCAGTCGGTTCTCTCCTTTCAGTATGTGGATCCTGGTAGTTGAACCTAATCTGTGGCCTGGTAGCGAGCACTTTTACCTGCTGAGCCATCTTGCTGGCCTGGTGGTCTTGTTCTTAATAGTGCGGTGGTGAAACCGGCATTTATTAATATTAGTCTTTAAGCTACGTGGATATATGTTCAGTACATTTTAATGGTTTTTATACATTTCACAGGGAAGAAGGAAAGAATGAAAAAGAGGGAAAGAAAAAAATGAGACGAAGTTACAAAAATCTTCAAGATGCTGAGAAAAGTCAAGTCAGCACAGGTCGTCTTTTGATTAAGAACACTCGGCTGGGATCATCACTGCAGCAAGACATGAGGGTAATAAACCACACAGAGGCTGCAAGGAGAGAGTATGTGGGCAGAGATCACGCTCCTTCCCCACACTCATGAGGCAACTGTCCTCATGCAGCTGTTTTAGAGCGGAGAGGCATGGCTGGAAACACTGGTATTTTCTTATTTGAAAAACAAGAGTTTCACTAGATTAAATTTCCTCTAAAATTTTTAAGTACTGGGTTGGAAATCAGAGGGATCCACTTTCACATTTCTTCAATTATCAGCAATAAAACAGGAATATGTATCCAACCACAGGGGAAACTTCTTTCTCTTCCATTTTGTAAGCCTGAAAGGTACAACTTTTCTGTAGGACTATCTACCAACAATAGATGCAAATCCAAACTCTGCTTTGGTGCTAGGGGGGAGGGGGCGGGGATTAAAGTGTCAACACTCCAGAGACCAGCCAAGACTAACCTTTTGGCAAACGCTAACATAAATGTTTTCATACCCTATGTTTTTCAATGCCACTATTCACATTCCATAGTTACATACAGCTCTTGTCCGGAGAGACTTTACTTTTCACAGTGTGAGGACCCGGACACCTCCCAACGCGCATGGGGTCAGGAGAGACACTTGAGGCTTGGAAGCTACAATGTGGTTGGGCTCTACCCATCTCTTCACATGAGGAGAAGAATGGCGGGGCTCCAACAGGATGAGGAAAACACACCCAGACATCGACTGCAGAGCATCTGTCCAGCAGCCCAGTTGTGGGTCTTCTCCTGGACCAGCAAAACTCCATCTGGTACAGGAAACTGACTGTCCCGCAGGTGGTGTGCCCACGTGTCAATGACAGTTGTACTCATGCCACAGGGAAGGAAGGGCAGACACATTTTGGCACAGCTCTTAGGAGCAATTTTTTTTTGTTTTAACTTAATGACTGAGCAAGGCTTGAGATGAGGAGATGAGAAGACAGAAAAGATAGGAGGGCAATGAGGCCCTTCTGGTCCCAGCTAGGGAATCTAGGTCACGCCTCTAGAACAGGCGTCTGATGGATAGGCCATAGAGGATGGACTGGTGCCAGCCTCTGCCTTTCTGAGCTTGCCAACCCTTGGCAGGGATTCTGGAAAACAAGACATCCCAAGTCAGACACATTTCCGCACAGTCCTCTCTCTCTTAGTGTCTAGCTGCTTACATATGGCTAATGGGTGAGAACTGAAACTCTGTTAAAAATTACACTAAGTCATGGACTCCACACACGTATAGCCTAGAGTCCTTGGGTCTCCAGTAGACTTAACATGGAGTGTCTTCGTAGTGCTCTATATAGCATATTTATCTACACATGAATTGAGGTCCAAGGCCTTCCTGGAATTAGGAAATCTGACTTTAGAAGGCACAGATCCTTCAACGATGAACACACATGGTCTGAAGAGGAGACACGATTTACAGTGGCTACAAAGAAGGTGCATAATGAATACTGAGTGAAGTCATGGATGGATAGATAGATGGAACAAATTCCTGAGTTCATAATTAAATAGCTGATCAATATATAACTTATTTTACACTTAAAAAAAGAAGCAATTGTCTAAAAGTATAACTTGGTGGTAGAGTGCTTGCTTATTTGCCTGGCATGCATGAGGCCGAGGGCTCAAATCCCAATACCACACATATCCATATAAATAGAGAAAAGTAAAAGGTAAAAAACACATAACTTATATAGCTCGCCTGCCAGAACCCACGAGAACCTTTCCACAGAGGAAATGAATAAATGAACAGAAAGTCTCTCGAGGTGGCCCAGAGTACAAAGCCTGTCAATCTGTTAATCCTTCCTAAAAGTTTTTATATCCATCACATTCATGTCTCCATAGCAAGTCAAATGTGAAGCATCCTGGCACTGAACTAAAAGCCCGAGTCAGGGAGCTCTCTGCAGCCTAACGGGGATGGACACTCGGAGTGCAAACCAGGTATCCCAAATGTGACCTGACACAAACTGATATGGTGGAACCTGCTATGCCTCCTGGGCCACACTCTGGCACCCATTCATCATCTCTCTACTGGAGAGCTCTCTTCCTCACAAACACAGGGTCGGTATTTTGGTGGATGTTCTAAGACCTGCGTGAACATCTCCAGGACAACGGGGCTTCCTGACAGCTTCTATTCATTTGGGCTTCTTGTAAAAGAAACTTTTTTTTTTAAATTTGATTTTATAAGTACGAATGTTTTGCCTCCATGTATGTCTATGTACCATGTGCGTACCTGGTGCCTGTGGAAGTCGGAAGAGGGGGTCAGATCCCCTGGAACTGGAGTTACAGACGGCTGTGAGCCTCCATATAAGTGCTGAGAACTGAACCCCTACCCTCTGCAAAAACAACAGTTTTCTAGCTGCTGAGCCATCTCACCAGCCTCACTTGGGCTCCTCCTTACGTATGAAAGCGATCTCTGAAAATGTACAAACATATCTTTAGATTATTGCTGCCTCATAAGCATCAGGGTTATACCATATTCAAGTGAGTTCACCATTACTCAGAAATTCAGACTGTACCGTAATACACATCTAAGGCCTATTAGATTATAAATATAGTTTACACAGGTGCACGTATATAAACACACAACACACACACACACACACAGAAAGAAGAGGGGAGGGGGGGAGTTGCTTTTACTTCCATATCCTGAAGTGCAGATGTATGCATGCTCGTGGCATTTACTCTGTGAAACAGAGGGAGACAGATGGAAGTCATTTCAGACGACTGTCCCACAGACGCAACAGCTCTCATGAGCCGGGGTGTACAGGTCATCCTGGGTGAGTGGATCCATTTCTCGTCACTTACCACCCGCTTAGCAAATGCCACACCAGCTCACCTTGACATTCACTGATGCCTGACTTGTAAAATCAGACCATGTATAGTTCTTATAAGACGTTTATTTGGATTGTCTTAAAATTGCCACATTCTCCCAATATATAAGCGTACTTTCATTTTTGAGAGGGGGAGAGGGAGAGGGAGAGAGAAGGAGAGAGAAAGAAAGAGAGAGGGAAGAGATTCTATTAATGGAAGCATGTCAGAAATACATGGATTATGAATAAAATTTCAATATTAAAGATTTGAAATTCAAGAGTAACATAAGAAAATTCTCATCTGAAATCCAATACATTAAAAAAAAATGTAGACCATGCAAAGGTACAAACATCAGTAATTACAACAACAAAGTACTAGGGTATATAATTCAGACAGACTTTTAATACTAATAATTTCTCTTAAACATTCCAACAAAATATTTAATGTGTTTTAGAAGTGCTATACCGATTCATTGTTTTACCTCAATGGTTCACTCTTTCCATCTCTAAATGTGAACTACTGTCACCTGGAATGAAGCAACTATTTTGAAAAGCCCCCCAGCTGGAACCCTGTATGACAAACAGGGCATGGCCTGAAGTACTTGGTACTGGGCACAGCTTCCTGTTGTCCATCAAAGGCAGTGAGTGGAGTCATTCTGCTGACAAGTGCTTACTGAGCACCTCCTTTAAAAAGATTCATGGTACCTATGAATATAGCAATAACCAAAACAAAAATCTCTGCCCAGCGAATACTTGCTCTCTTGGAACAGCAAGCAGTCTTCTTAAGAAGAACAATTGTTTTTGGAAGCATGATCTGGAGTTGAAGAAGTATAGTTGAAGAAGTATATGGTTGAATAAGTTAACAGTGGTACGAAATCAGGACTTGAAATTCTGTTATGAGCTAAGGTCTTTTGTAATGCTCTGTCTTCAGCCAACAAGCTGGAAACATCCTATAGGAAAAATTTTATCCTGGATCCACAATCCAGCCCATCTTTCCTTCATCACGTTACCTGGTACCAGGGGCTATTTAATAAGGTAGAAAGAAAGAAAGGGGGGCGGGGAGGAAGAAAGAAAGGAAAAGAAAAGAAAAAAAAGAAAAGGAAGGAGGAAGGAGGGAGAGAGGAAGGAAGGAAGGAAAAAGAAAAGAGAGAAAAAGAAAGGAATTACTACAGATTGCAAATGTTACAGTTTATAGCTCTCTTTAGGATATTAGCAAAATGTGGCAAATGGTTTTGTCTCTATACTTTTTCTTACGTTGTTGCCTCAGACCTCAAAGGCCCTTTCTTACTTTCCCTTCACTGTCTAGAATTTGTTAAATTGATGAATGAACACAGGAGTGAATGAGTCAGAGCTGCTGGGGGCAGCGCTAGAGCACTCAAGGAGGAAGTGGTGTTTACAGCAATGGCCGGAGGTGTCACTAGCTCTCCCAAGCAGTCTTGTATTATTTCTAAAAACAAAGGTGAACAGGACGGTGAGTTAAGCCCAAATCTGCAGACTTCCCCCCAGTACTGGAACACAATAGCTGCTCTGTTCCACAGTATATAAAACTCATTTGGCTTAGTTTCTTCAATATATTACACTCATTTCCATTGAGCTCATTTGTAAAAAGGGCCCATCTGTAAATTGGCAGCTGGGCTCTATCCAAGTAGTAAGAAACATCCAAAGAGAAGAAACTCGATTCAAGGCTTCAAAGTCAAAAGAGAAAATTAAATTATATTTCAGAAATCAAATTAATAAAATATTTGTGCTTTTTTAAAAATTCAATGACATAAGCCTGTTGTGTTGAAGTTTAAAAAAGCCTATGATTTGAAATCCAAAGGCTTGGATTTAGGTCACTAGTTGGATTTTGCATAGTTCATAACTTCATTTCTATGGATCTTAGGGTCTTCGCTATAAGACGGATGCAGAAATAAAAAGAGAACTTATTAGCACAGTGAAGGAAATCCCTTGACGTGTGGGAAGCATGCTTCCTGCTATATACACACTAGTTCATATTAACTCTGGTTCTTTCTGTGTCCCTTTCTTTGTATTACTTCTAGCTGCTCGATTCACAAGGCATTGGAATCAGCTTCTCCACGTAGGTGACTTGAGGAAGGGATGCTCCTTTCTTTCTTTGTACCTCTTTTCACAGCGATAGGTACACAGGAAATGTTCAAAAGGTATCAGATATTAGAATAAATATATGCTTTTATTAAATATGTAATACGAGTTTAAAAACACAAAAACGGGTTTAAAATTGTGAACCAAGGCGTTTTTCATGTTTTAAGGAGGCCGCTTTCAAAAGCTATAGGTGAAGGCATGTAGACAAAAAGGAAAGTTTCAATAGTAAGGTTTCTGTAGAGTGGTTACTACCTAGCTTGTGTTGATCCATTCAGCAGCATTCTCTTTAAGACAGCCAAACATCCAAATCAGCGCTGTAAGTGCAGGCCAGTCTATTTCGCACACCTTCGTGAAACAAAGGAAATGTTTTATCTTACGTACACTGTACAGCCCCTACATAAGCACTAACCATGGAGCTTGACATAATGGCCACACTAGCCAGTGACATAATATTTCTCTTGGTTTCTATTCATTTCACACACAAAAAATTTTTACATTGTTTTACACTACATATATATAAATGTATACATATACTATACAAGTACACTCAAGTACCTGCGTGTATGTGTGTGTATATATATCTATATGTATACGTGTGTGTGTGTGTGTGTGTGTGTGTGTGTGTTGTATATATTGAATTCAAACAAAAGCCTGTACTGCCAGATACTCTTTAATCTCAGCAGAAGAGAAATTTTTTTGGTTAGTCTCATACATATGGGAGTGAGATAATAACAGTATCATCAGCAACTGTAAGGCTTTATTTTTCTTTTGTAGCATAAAACTCCCAAGGTCCTTCAGGATATGAAGAGACGAAAGGTTTAGATGTAAGGTCACTGTTACGGCCACAATTACAGAAACGTGGTTAGTTTTGCTGAGTAATCTAGTCTCTTTTGCCTAAAAAGTGTAAAGGATGATAAAGTGAAAAATACTTCAGTTTGAGCTAAAGGTAGAGGAAGGGGAGTTTTACATCCTAATTAGGCTTTATTAATTATATTCTAGAAGGAAGACAAGCAGACACACACAAACAGCCCTCTGTGCAGATGGCAGCAGTTAAGGGCTACCTTTGGTTATGGGGATATAAATTCCTAGATACTCTCTTAGGCCACTTCCAGACAGGAATGATGGGCTCCTCATTAAGTGTTGAGCACAGAGCAGAGGGTGCAGCAACCTTTTGTGGTTTGGCTTCTTTCACATCCAAGCTCGCTGCAGAACAGGCCAAGCATGACAGGATACTTAAAAATTGTAGCAGTGAAAGACTCGAGGGCCACATAATTATTTCATAAACAGATGCAAGAAAGTGATGGCACTCTCTGCTGCAACTCAGAGGTGAGGGAAACCAACTTGGGAATTAATGGAATTAATTTGGAATCTCAGAGATCTGAAAGCTTTCTAAATACAAGGGTTTTCAACTTTGCTATTTCAGGACAACCCTGCTGTTGGCCTTTCTTGACCTGTTGTGAAGTAAATCAGGCACACTAATGTGGGCTAACAAGTCTTTTTCACACTGGCCCATCACCCTGCCTCCCCTCTCTCCGCAGACAAGCCTTTCTGCCGCACTCTGTCTAGCCATCCTCCGTCAAAGCACACAAAATGGCCACTGCATTACTGCTCATTAGATCACAGGTTAGTCAAGTGGAACTGCCCAGAGTTCCCAAAGGAAAGCTATACTTCAAAAATCTGTCCATGTCAAATGAAGAAAAAAACACTGAGAGTGGGGTCACCCAGATCAATGATCAAAAGAAGCAGAGACTGAAGGAGAAAGAGAGCACACCCTCGTTTTTGTTAAACACACACAGGTCTGATTTATTAGCAGGGATCTAGAGATAGGATGAGCTCCCCCACCACACACACCCTGTTTTCAGCTTTAACAAAGTAATTTGCTTTAAGCAGGTCCTGTTGGCTGTTAAAACTTCAGACTTTTAAAAAGTCTACGACAAATTCTTAAAATCTCCCTAAAAGAAAACACACTCCAGGAAATCCAGTTTTTTTTAGGGGGAACTCTTACATGTTTCCAAAAACACTTGAAAAGCAATAAAAGTAATACAAAGTAATCCACCTTTAATGCTCGAGGAGATTCTATTTAAATCTGAAAGAACCGGTGCCACATACACTCTAAAATAATCCCAGCAACCTCTTGGGCCTTCAAAGAGGGAAACAAGCAGGCTGTCAATCACATGCCTTGAGAGGCAGATTTCTGGGCCTCTGGGAGCCATCGACCTCTGCCGGAGGCCCACATTCTCCATCACCAGCACCACAGTTTGCCCTCTCACAGGAGCACGTTTTACACTGGCTTTTACAGTTTTTGAGAGAAGATAATTTAACAGTACTACAAACATAGCCTGTTGAAATTGAGCAGAACGACCTGTCAACAGTAAAATTTACTATCAAATTTCACAAGGGCAAATCGCAAGATTTTATTTTTCTGGTTTCTTCCTGAGAGAAAAGTATACTTTGTTACCTAATGGTGAAAAACAGAAAAAGTTTTAGCAAGAATGCTACTAATATATGTATGAGTGAAAGTAAAACAAGCACTTATAATGCAATCTCACAAAAACTACAGGTTGTGTCAAGTCTTCAGTGTTCTTCTGTTCTCTGCTGAACGACCTTTCTTCTCTGCGTTGGGAAAGCAGACTTTAAAAACACTCCAAAGTCTATGTACAAAGTGTGCCTAACTTTGACTTCTTTCTCTGTTTCACTTCTGTGAATGCGAGGGACAACCTGTTGGCACAGGACCCACAACATGCAGAGCTCCCAGAATATCCTGGGAACTGGGAGCTCAGGGGGCCGGGGGCAGGCACCATAAAGTCCTTCCTTAAGCCTTGCTCCTCATTATGAGGCAGAGTCTAGGACTATCCCATTGTACAGATGAAGAAACAGATTCAAGGTGTGGGCGCCTTGATTACTCACCTGTTCAGAAGGATGAGAGACTTCAACACAGAAGGCCTGATTTCTGAGTCTCATCCCTAGTCTCTCCAAACCCAAAGGCAAATATCCACTAGGCAAACATCCTAGGTCCTGGTATCTTAGTAAGCATACTTATATACTACACACACACACACACACACACACACACACACACACACACACACACACACACACATATATACTTATATATACTTATTTATAAGCATACTTATATCCTAGGTCCCAGTTACAGAGGGAATTTTACTTGGGAAATGCTGGCGTGTATACACAAGTAAACAGATTCAAAGCTATTCAGCAGCAGCTTTGCTTTTGAAAAGAAAACCCAGAAACAATTTCATCAGTAAGGGAATGAATATATAAACACTTGCTGGAGAGGTCATGTCCTGGAATACACAGACCACTGAAAATGGATGAACTAGGCAGGACCTATATATTCCATATACATACTCTCAAGACAAAATTTCAAAGTATATTAAAATATATTGCATAGTAAGTCCTGAACTGAAGGCGTCACTGAAATCTTTGCATCTTATTTAGAATCACACGTATTGTGAAGCATGAGAAGGTACTGGGTAAGAAACAGAACAACTTCAAGATGGTGCTTGCTTTTAACGGAAGTAAGATGGAAAAAAGCCAGGAGAAAGCAAAGGGAATGAGCTTCAAACTCATCTTTTATGGTCTGCTTCTATATAGAAAAGATCTGAATCATGCTGAGTGAATGTTACGATTTGCTAAGTCTACATGATGGATGAGTAAGTAAGCTCCTTGTGTTATTTTCTACACTTATCTGTATATTTGAAAACTTTCAAAAACTGAAATCTGACCACCTGAGATCCACGGCTTCATATAATCACACATGAATCTTTCTTGCAAAATCAGAGAGCACCACTCCTCTACGCTCCCCTATGTGACTCAGTAAGCTTCTGACAACCCAAGCTCTGGCAACTGGAAATCAAACTTCATAACTTGAACCAGCCATATCTTACTGTATCCACACCTTTAAGATAATTATGTTGATCAATATACAGTTTATATTTCATTGTGTTGTTAAGCAAAATTCCATTAGGTTGGTGTTTCTAACCTTTGACATTCAAAACTGGGTGATCAAATTGCCTCTATGAAGACAGAGTCATAAATAAAAGCTGAGCAGGGCCCATGAGCAGAAGAGAGCCACTTTGTTCTTCTCTGTCTCCTTAAAATTTTATGATGCATTTTGCTAAAATTAAGTCCATGGAAATCCAAATTAAATAACATATACTTTCTACAGAAACTTAATTAACAGAGGGAATGGATTAAGTAATTTCAAATGCAATTATTTTTTTAAAACATAAATCTGTAATGAAACTTCAATTGCAGAAGTTATTCTAAAACTCACCCCAATAAAAACAAACCCAGGAATTAAAGACATATCTCTTTCTTTAACAGGTTAAAAATATGATGTCACCTTTATTTTCTGTGAGTCAGGGTCTCACTATACAATCCTGGCTGGCCTGGAACTCATTACATAGACCAACATGACCTCAAACTCAACAGAGATCTGCCTGCCTCCTCCTTTTAGGTGCTGAAATTAGAAGGTTATTAGGATCTTTGTAATGCAGTTTAACTGTATAAAGCTATACAATTACAGAATCATATTGGCTGTTTTACCAAAAACAATGTCTATAGACTTGTAGCCATAATTAGTACAAATTGAGCAAAATAATGTGCTTTTTTTTTTTTTTTTCTGAGTCTACATTACTTGAATTAATGTTGTCAATTATCAAAGGGGTTCCACGGTATTTGGAATCATAAAAAGATTGTATTTCCTTACCTCAAAAAAGAGAAAAACCTCACAGGATAGAAAAATCTTCATAATAAGAAAAGAAAACAAAGAGGTTCTGGTAATATCTTACCAAGATAAGATTAAAATAAATCAATAAACAAAAATTAAAAACCAAACAAAAGAAAACAAACCAAGGCCAGTGGTTACAAGCAGCAAAGGGCGTGAATTCCGTTCCCAGCATCCACATGGTAGCAAGGGATCTAGCACCCTCTTCTGGTCTCTATGGGTCCCAGGCAAACACACGATGCACATAATGCACGCAGGCAAAACTCTTACACACATAAAATAAAAATAACTAAAAATCTAAAAAAAAAAAAAAAAAAACCACAAGCCAATCAGCCAATCAGACAGAAGCATCATCTTCACAACACACTGTTACTCCACATCTATGTTATCCCGTTCTCTACCTGGAAGTCCATTGGCCTTTCACTTAAACACTGGCCTTAATTAATGTGAAAGACATTGGAAAAGCCAGAGTTACCTAATAAAAAAATAATCAACCAGCAGACAGTAAGATGTCTAAACCAAAGCCTAACTAAAACAAAAACATCAGTACAAAAATATGGTAGCTTGGCTTCCACCTTTATTGGCCCAGATATACAACACACATTTACAGTTATTAATCTCTGATCATACATTTAAATAATTCAAATATTACAGAATTATCCAACAAATTGGGCAAGGACCAGTTTAAAGTATTATAGAATTAAAATGTAAGTCTTTATATATGAAAGAAAGGTATACTTTTTTGAGAGTGTGTTTTCAAGGGCTGGAGAGATAGCTCAGTTGTTAAGAGCACTGGCTGTTCTTCCAGAGGACCTGGGTTCAATTCCCTGGATCCACATGGCAGTTCATAACCATCTGTAACTCCATTTCTAGGGTATCTGATACCCTTACACCAATGCACATAAAATTTAAAAAAAAATAAGAAAGAAATCTTTAAAAAAGAGCATGTTTTTACATTTTTTAAAATAAGGGAAATAAGGTACAAATATCTGCAGAATAAGAACAGCAGTACTGAAGATATGACTAAGTATCTGTGAGCTGTATCTCCATCATAAGATCTTTTCTGGTTTATCTTTATGCATCCCAGAGTGATTATTTGATCTTTTTGTCAATGCAGTATGCTAACATTTGGTGAGAGAACACCTTGGTTTTACAGAATAGCTAAGAATTTTAACCCTCCCATCAGCTGTTCTCCAGGACTTCCTCAGCAAGCTTGGTCTCATTTCATTTCTTTGCCCCCCTTATCTAAAGTGTGCACACATTACCCACATTTTCTACCTTGGATCCTTTTAAAGCCCTGTTTTGGCTCGACAAATTATTAGTCATAACTTTATAAGCTAAAAATAAGTATTTGATGAATTTTAAATGTTAAAATTCTACAATTCCAGGCAACCTCTAAATTATTTCACAGCTCAAATACAGAGCCCTCTTCCCATATGGCTCAGCTAGCTTTGGTTCACATTTATGAACGTGATCCCAGATATCTGATGGAATGACTTCCCCCCTAACCATTATCCATACAGTACTCTTCTAAGACCTCCAAGCCTCTTGTCAAGTGCAGTGCGAACTGAGGTAATTTCCACTGCTTTAGCAAAATGGAATCTAGCATTCAAATCTTTTAAATTATAAACCCAAATAAAAACAAATAAAATCCTCAAAATTTCCTTCATTGCAACTCTGCAGTAGGAAATGTCTAATTTTTTTTTGCCAAAGATTTATATGCATACACATTTAGACACTGCAATTTCTAATAAATAAGGTATTTGTCATTTTAATGTTAGATATAGTGGTATCAAAACATAGCAAAGATCATGATGGAGTCAGCCAGAAGAAAACCACGTGGTGCCTTCAAAATGAGATGATATTGTTCATCAGACATCATAGAACAACCTCATACTAGTATTGAAAGCACGCATTATTATATCTTTGCTTGAAACTACCAGATCCATTTCTTCAATATATAAATATTCATGGTTGCTATATGAATGTCTAAATAAGAGACTGTGGCTCAGATGCAGAATTCTATAGAAAGATGTTACTAAAGAGTGAAAAAGAGCAAGAGATTGCAGATTCCAGTAAGTGAAAAGAGAGGAAGTCCTGCAGGCAAATTAGTACTATCAATGTCTGTGTGCACTGCAAGAATGGCCACTGTTAGCTATATTCAGTCTATTATCTGTACCATTGCAGGCATGGAGTTCATTGTTTTTGTCCAATTATGCAACTCACAGGTAAAGAACTAAGGTAGCAAGGGAAAACACGCCTTTTATGTGTCCTATCCGTCTCAGAAGTTGAGAGTATTTTTTATTACATGTTTTGTTCTTAGAGTAGAAGGCCATGCACATGTGATTTTCATATTTGTGTGAACACAGTAGACAGTTTTCAGTCACAGTCAGAAGTGGACTGACTGTTCTTACCTGCTTTTTCCAGGCTGCAGTGAAGGATGCCAGCCTCATTATAAACCTTGCCGGTTCCCCGGACTTTCTATGGTCTGGCTTTGCCATGATTACTGGTCAAAACCTTTAATTACAGTATATAGTTTGTGCAGCTGCCTGGAAATTGGTCTCAGGGTCAGTGGCTCTTCCCGTTCCCTTCTTTCCATTCTTTTGAAGCAATATTGCTGAACAGAAGGCATTGTTCCAGCTTTCTGGTGTGCTCTGTCTGCTGCACAATATGAATAGCTTTGCAATCACTCCAGCAATTGGTTCTTCAACTGCCTTTAGGTTGTCAATTGTAATTCAGTGGCTCCAGCTACCTTTTCTTTCATTCGCTTGGGGTCTTTTATTACTTAATTTGCAATAATATTAGGGAATGTCTTCTTCAGACATGTCATTAATGCCTTATTGATTATGAACCTGGGAGTACATTTGACTTTTATGCATACGCCTGTTACAATGTTCCAATGTTTTCTTTTCACTGGACTTCTGATGCTTATCATTGCGTTTATCTTGTAAATATTTATCTTGTAAGGAATTGTGTTTAATTCTGAAGGTTTTTACTCTAAAGAATCTAATGAATTTCCCTTAAGGTATTTTCACTGAGATTATTTTATGTAGTTATAACTTCAGCAATTTTTGCAACCTCCCAATGACAGTGTCTCATCCCCCCCCCTCACAAGTAATAAGGACTAGCAAAGTTTCAATGCTTCATTCCTATGTTCATGCTCTATTTTTTAAGTTCAAAAATTATATTTTGAGCTCTCTTCAACTTAGAAATAGTTAGCTAAGAGACAAGAAATGTGAAGAGAGATTACAGATGAACTTTCCAGACTCCTAAAAAAAAAAATCTAGACAATGCTTTTAGAAGTTATATAAGGAAAGAAACTATTAAAAATAACTCCCAGGTTACCAAATGGAAAGGAAGTTTTTGTTGTTGTTGTTTTGTTTAAATTTGGAGGAAGGAGAGAACAAAAACATCTTGATCTAATGAAGAGAAAAAAAAATCTTTAGTGTATTAAGTCTCAAATCCTCAGCTCTGGACAAAATCCAGCATCTTAACCTCTCTCCTTAGGCTTGCCATTCCAAAGAAACTAGGGTATTTTTTAAGCAGACACTATGTAATAATAATAATGATAATAATTATCATAATGATAATAACTAACGCTTATTGTGCTTTTTATCTTCAAAGCAGCTTGCTGACATTATGTGTCTATCCTCAAATTAATTTAACTCGACAAATGTTTTATTAACTTTGTTAGCTATGGGCTGTGACTGAGTTTTCTTTTGCAAATAAAATAAAGAAGAACAAAGTACTCCATCTAAATGACACTATAAACTTCTGTCTCAAAAATAACTTACTGCCTTCGATGAATAATAATTAACGAAACACTAAGTTTTACAGAATACAAGCTTGAAATATAGACAGAAAGGGTGACATACACTTAAAAATCCACATTGCTTTCAAAAGACAAGAAGCAAATATTGTTTAATAAAGTCGGTATCTAACCACAATAGTTGTGATTCTTTATTATGAAATATACAAATATACAGGAGAAATAATTTTTAAACATTCTAAGTTCCACCAATGTAAGAAACGATTTTATTTAAAACTCAAATTGTTTTCATTAAATTGCATTCATTATCTTAAAAATCACCTCAACTACATTCCTTCAGAACTTCGTATGTACTGCTCTTCACATGATAAATATTTCTTAAAAAAGTGCTCAATTTACTAAAATGAAACAAGCTCACTATGGTTAAAATAGGCAATTATTTTAAAATGAATTAAAGGATTATTATTTGGTCAGAAGATTTGCTACTTTCCGTGAGAATTTTGGAACAAAAATAGTAACAAGGAACACTATTAAAGGGCTCTCCAACAAACGCAAATGAAAGTACATAAATTCAATCATTTGCAAACAGTAATTAACAGCTTAAAGCTCTAAAAACCTTAATGCAAGACTATACTTTCAGAGACCACTTCTATAGCTCGTTACTAAAAACCTTAGCACAGGCAGAGTGCTGAGGATTCAAGGCTGGCATGGAGGTCGGCAAATGCAAATGGCGGAACCCAGGGAAACCAACATTTTTTCTTCTTCTAGATAGGAATAGATGAGTTAGACTGAGTAAAGATAGCACACAGCAATCTGGATAAAGCAGGCAGCATGGGCCAGCAGGAAATCATGTGGGAGAAGATCCAGAGTAGTCATTCTTTCAAACGATAACAATAACATGGAACAGAGACACAAACAAGCCATAGTCCCTATCCTCTAAGGGGCTTACGAATTATAGGTGTTGACAGCAAAGTTAACAGGCAAGTCATTTTAATATTACAATTAATATTAAAATGGGTAATTTTAATATTATCCATTAAGTAAGTCCAGAGTGCTAGTAGAAATCAGGAGCAGGCATCTACAGAGGCCATAGGCACTGAAGAAGACCTTCCAATGTCAACTCTTGGGCTAATTTTCCTGGGAATATGGAAATATTGAGAGGTAGGCAATCAGGGAAGAAGAAAGAGAAATCCAGTTGTAAGGCACACAGCATATAAGATCTGCAGAGTTTCACTTGATTCCACGTAAGTCAGAAAATAGTACCACTTTTTGCAAGGATGTTGTGAAAAACAAGAAAGGGAGTTGGCTCTTTCTACTTTGCGAGGAGAAAGAAGCGGGGCCAAACTGTGACAACTGAAGGTAAACTGTGACAGGAAGACAAGAGGCATAGGGTGACCTACTGAAATGTGTGGACAGGCTAAGGGAGAACAGGACACAGAAATGCCCAGACTCGGGAAAAATAGCCTTTACAGCGTTCCTAGCGTTTCCAGCTTTACGTGAGGTGAAGACTTGCCAACACTGAAGACAGAAAATAAAGATGAGATTGTCTTCTTACGCACACGCTGTCATATTTTGAAATGTGTTTGTTTATTGGCCAGCAAAATTATTTCCTGGGTGGAAATATCCCTTTCTAAAGCAATAGTTTGTTAGCGGATGAGAATTTTATTAGTTTGCAGTAGACATGGGACATTCTCATTATTTAGTAGATGCAAGAAACAGATAACAAGGAAGAATGATGAGAACGAGCTGGCTAGATGTACAATCAAGGAATTTTTTTTCTCTCAAGGAAAGAATATAGAAACTTGAATGACTATACAACATGTACATTGTTCTCTTTTACTACTCTCAGCTAATGTTTTTGAAACTAATGAAGTAACTGCTAACTCAGCTTTTTTTATGGGTCAAGAAACATTTTTAAGAAATATCTGAGTCATTCTGTGGAGAACGGACTCCCAAGCCCTGTCATTACTTCCCCAAATTTAATTGTAACAGTGTGTAGTACATCTGTAAGGAATGGACAAAATTATCTGTATCTCTTATATCATTTTAGAATAAGTGCATGTCCCATAAGGGAGTTTCCAAACTGCTCACACCATAGGTATGTACACTGCTGTATGTGAAATCAAATCGGTATTTCTAAAATGCTGCCAAGAGGCAGGTCAAGATACAGAGAACTCTTTAGACTTAAGGTACAGTACACTTCCCAACGAAAACACATTTTCCTCCACACACAGAAAGTGACATTCAGTCAAACTAAGTGCTTTAGGCAATTTTAACAGTGCTGTGAATTTTCTAATGAAAGATTTGTCATCACGGAAGTTCTGAGATAACTGTTTACTTGTTCCTTCGTAGAACTACGAAAGGGAACTAGTGTATAGTTGAGTAACAAACAGCACTACAAAATAATAAATGGAAACTGGGGGTGCATTATTTCATCGCACAAACTAAAGAAAGGGAAAAGACATGCAAAGTGAAGACTATAAACAGGAATTGTGATTAAGGGTGATAGTTAAATACCATAAAAAATATATATCCTTCTTCCAGAAGACTACTGCTGTCCAAAAAGTGAAAACCGCAAAGACTGAATGCATTGTTCAGAAAATTTGCATGCATATATTCCCAAGAAACACGGTCTGAAGAACTCAGTAGTACTGGTATTTCCAAAGGCATTTTGTAAAGACTCCTCTCACATTTGTCTGCTATTATTTTCAAGTATAACATCAGGTTTCATGCACACTGCATGAAAATTAATAGAGTCTAGAATCACAAATTTTAACTGTAATATTGACACTCTAATTTAGAACCTGGGTTTTTCCAAGCTATAATTAATGAAGCATGAAATTAATTAAGTCACTGGGCCTTATAATTCTGCTTAAAAATTCTGTTTCATAGTTTTCATATTTTCAATTAATAGTTGCAGAAATAAAAATATTCAATACTGCATTTTTGATGTAGCATTTCTGAGAAAGTTAGGTACTTTTGGATTAAGGATACCTCTAAACATCAAATCAAATGAAACTGCTAAAAATAAGGATTGTCCCTTTCATGTTAACAAATATGCCATTTTATATGGCCTGGTAAAACCAATAAATAAAAATAAGATTTTTTTAAAAGCCAGGAGTAAAAGAATGGCAGTCAGCAGCTGTGTAGAGGGAAAATAAGATTACATTTATTGGGTATTAGATCAACTTAACTTCTCATAAAATACTCCTGATCTACTCAGTAACTTCAGAACTGAAGTATGCTCTCCAAAGGGAGTTGTAAAACAAATTAGATACAATTACAATTTAATACAAATAAAAAGCCAAACTATTTACCCTTAAGAATTCTCATTTTATAGTTTTACCGTTTAAATTAGACCAGATTTTCTCCTAATCTATCAAGTGGGCCACTTGGCATAAGAATAGCCTTTTCTAGTATGTTTTCCATAGAGAAAAATAGATACGAATATATCCTGGAAAACTGTAGTACGCACACCTCCCTGAAGTGAACAGAACAACATCTGGTAGAATTGTTTGGCTTTCCGACAGTATATAGGACTTTTTTTTTTTTAACCAGAATTTTCCCATGGTGTTTTCTTTGTTTTACTTTGTTTAAAAACAATGTATGTTTCTGCCATCAATTCTCAAGATACAAAATCTTGAAATTCTGGTAAGCTGAACACATCACTAGCGGGTCTATTACAGAAAGGGAAGATATGCTACGTACAAGATCCCACTTGTCTCTCAAAAGGCAATGAGATAGCTGGGCACATTGCCCATCTGTGGGTTATGGAGTGATTTTAACCATTGTCTTCCTTTCTTAACTCTGTGCTTCACACAGACAGCAACACGCACAGCATGAGATGGGGCTAAAACAGTTAACTTCCTGATGATTTTTATCTCGCTTGTATCCTGGCAACCATTCACTTATCTCCTCTGGGTCTCACTGGCTTCCACCCACTTTTAAGTCAACGGTTATCTTAATAAACATGTGAATTCTTAAACTTTACTTGAGTGACAGGACAAATCCTGGCACGTTTCCTCCAGAAAACATAAAGTATAATAATTTTCAGGAAGAGAGGAATCACCACGCCTGAGTGTACACTGCTTTTTCTGAACCATACCACACTGTTAGCGGTTCCTGTTAAGCTGAAGGCATCTCCCTTCATTTTTGAGCAGGATTTCGCCCTTAAAAGTCACAGATACTTGCAGGGTAAAACACCATCTTTTTAACACTCAAAAGCATCACCACGCATACACAAATTAGTAGATGCAAACAAACATTCATAAAGCTATAAGACACAGGACATGTGGGATCTTAATGAAAGGAAGAATAGTTAAAAAAAAAAAAGATTACCATATCTAAATATATTTCTAAATACATGCCTAAAACAGTATTTCAAGTAACATGGAACTCTGATTGCCTTTAAATTTGCTACCCAGCTCTGCTGCTCCCAACCAGTTTGAGGTTATTGTTTCTACAACACGGAAGATTCAGTTTCACAACTCCATTTTCATGCTAACAATAAGGTATTGATTTGATTCTTAAAACATTCCTCAGAGTATTTCAACCAGGCACTATATAAACACACTACAGAGAGTAACCTCTTTGTCATCAAGAGAAAGCTGGGATGCTTCACTTTCCTTTCTCAGCCAAACCGAGTCAAGGGTGAGCACTTCGTTCTGCATCCACAAACCTGAAGGCTTAGCAAGGAATTCCCCCTACCCTATAAAATACTCCGAAATGCTCTGTTAACATGTGCCTATATGATATGTGTTGATGCAATGATAGAGAAAAGTGCTTCACCTAAAACATCTTCAAACTGGTATTCTATAAATTCTACTTACAAGCAAAAAGCTCTCGGAAAATTAAAGTTGATACAACTAGGAATATTCCATATTTATGGACATCAGTTAGTGAATCACAAAGGGATATTTGTGCTTTTTCTATTTTTAAGGAGAAATAATAGTTAACACACACAAGCAATACTCAGAAACAACTCATTGCTAGAAGCTTCCTTTATTCACTGTGAGTCTTTAACTCCTACCGCGGGTTACCATGGGTCATATTAAGTTTAAATAACGTGCTTGCTGGGGCTGGAGAGACAGCTCAGTGGTGGAGAGCATGCACTGCTCTCCCAGAGGACCTGACACCTGTAGCCTCCAAGGGCATCTGCACTCACGTTCACAGACCTTCCTCCCCAGAATTGAAAATAAGACAAATAAATCTTTAACAAACATGTTTGTCTCAATTACCTGATGTCATAAGAAAAGGTTTCTTTAAATGTCTAAAGAATAGAAATTCTGTCAGCGACTTTATCTAACTCAATTCAAGTTATCTGAGGTCTGCTTGGTACTTATATTTATCTTCTACATCATACTAATGTATCGAACATACCTTTCATGTATGCATAATTATACTGTCTGTCTGTGTCGTATAATAACATTTAGTTTCCATATTGCCTATGAGAATAGCAATGTCCTTTGAGTAAAGCACCTCACAACACAAACAACAACAGTGGTAACAACCCATCACTGCATTCCCTTTTCTCCTTTCTACAGATAGAAAGTGTGAGAAGTTAACACACTGAGCAGCGTGCTAAGAGCAGATCAGAAGGTACCGCAGCTGCAGTGCAGGAGATCTGCATGGTGAATATCTAAATGGGTAATTTGCTTTCTTTTCTTTATTTTACCTTTTTTTCTTTTTTTTCCTTTTTTGGTTGAGACAGGGTTTCTCTGTGTAGCCCTGGCTATCTTGAAACTCACTCTGTAGACCAGGCTGGCCTCAAACTCGGAGATCCACCTGCCTCTGCCCCCTGAATGCTGGAATTAAAGGCATGTTCCACCACCTCCTGGCTGCTATTTTTCTTTAATCACTATCATATATATTTTCCAAACTCTAAGAAGTGAAAAGGTAGAAAGTCCTGAATGCTGAAGGAGACAACCACTGACAGCTCTGTGGGCTGAGCAATAAATCACTGTTTCACAAACTTTCTATATACAGGCCCTCTTCCATTTAATACTTAAAATGAGAATAAATCACCCAAATTAGTCTTATGCACTTAGGACAATTTGGTGAGAAGCCAGGCACAAGGACAAGGCTCTTAGCTATGGGTCACAGGCTAAATGTGAGGGCGGCTCAGAGTTAAGTCATGTTATGCTCTTGTTTCCTCATCTGTTTTTTTCAGCGGGAGGGTGATGTCATTCCTATTAATCATTTTCATCCTAAACCACTTGAAGCATTTCCATTTTCTGAAGGAGAAGAGAAAAATATATGCTGCAGGGTACAGAAACAGGAGGTTCGATTCCACTGTACCTGAGCTATTTACATCCTATTTTAGAGCCAGAAATCAGAAACTTGGCTCAGACTGACATTGTTTACGCGAACAGTCTCACACTTTCATGGGAGAGACACAAGCCAAGATATTCAATTAGGTGAGGAAAAGAAAGAGTAGAGCCATATGAAAATATATTTGGTGGCATGGAATTTGCAAGGTAAGACAGGGTTTTCAGCAACAGCAAGTATTTCAGAGGGACAAAAGCACTGTATTACTTTGAGGCCAAGTAATGTCTGGTAAAATGCATGGTGCATCCCTCTGAAAGCTGGTGGAGAAGGAACCAAGTTAGAGGGTTGAATTAAAATGTTACGTTAACCACGCCTTTACTTCTTCAAAATAAATTAGAAAATACCCAGGTACATCTTCTAGTTAAAAAGAGACTTTGTATTTTTCAAGCAAGGTTAGGTATATAAATATGTCTTATCAGACTTGGGCTTTCTGCTTACCGTGAGAATGATGGTTTAGTGGCGAGAACAATACATTCACAAAGGTCAATCAATAAGCAAACGAACCAAGTGGACAGAAGTATAACACTAATGAGACATGCATACCTCTTGCACTGAGCGAGCTGCTGGCTTGTCTTGATGATTGGCCAATATTAAAAAGGGTAAAGTGCATAACTGTGGGTGCTGAAGAGCTGAGTGCAGTTCGTTTCTAGCAGTTTCTAAATCATCCTCTGAAGAGGCACTGTCTAATACGAATATTACTCCTTGAGATCCTTGGTAGTAGCGGCTCCAGTATTTCCGGATATTATCAGCCCCTGTCAAAATGAAATAAAGTTCCATTTTAAAAATGGCTCTCATCAATTTAAACATTCCCCGATAACAATCCCTATTGGGAAACAATGTGTCTTTTAGAAAAGTGAGTGCTAAAGTCTGTGTATGGAGAAGAATACAGACCGTGGTAGATGAGATAACAGCATTGTAGCTGATAGGTAGATACAGCGTCGGAGCGGAACACAGGCATTTAAATTGTTCTTCATGCTTCCGTATCAAAATAAACAAGAAATGACCAGGACAACAAACATGTCTTTTATTAAAGTCAAAAGAATGTTTTTAGACTTTTATCTGTCCTAATTGAACTGTACTCTTCACAAACTGAGTGACACCCAAACTCAGAGAGCAATGTGACCTAGACATTCACCACGGCACCCTGCTACAACATTTCTGTACGTTTGGTTGTAGTTTTTAATAGGATAATACTATGTTTGAAATATTCCCCGAGTGTTCACAAGATTGAAACTTAATCCTTTAATTTTAAGTTGGTGGTGTTTGGAGTGGGGGCCTATGGAGGTAATCAGGGTTAAAGATACAAAGACAAGGGTCCCATTATGGGACGCGGCTTTATGGCAGGAAGAACAGATGATCGCACTTTCCTGCTCTGATCACTGATCTCTGCTGCCACAGCAAGACACTGTGCAACCCTCACCAGACAGAGCCTCAGCCTGGAACTTTCTTGTCCCCAGACCTGCAGTGCATTGCTTTTCGTTAGAAATTGCCCAGTCTCTATTTTGTTGTAGCAACGGAAACTGGACTAAGACACAGAGCCGAGCAGCCTTGTCCAACTCCACACAGAGAGTTATTAGCATAATAACTTCCATTGTCAAAATATTGAAAAGTGCGAAGTCCTAAAATCTTGGCCTTTTATATATCTGTATAAATTCACTTGGGTTTACTACCCGTGAGGGAAAAGGGAAGGCAACAAGCTCACTCATGGTGTTACTGAGACAAGGTACTGCGAAAAGACACTGGAGGTCAATCTCATCACTCTTGGTGTTTCTCAATGAATTGTGCTAATGGCCAACTTGCCCAGGAAGGGCACATGGCATATGGCACAGTTCGAATTAGTTAATAACTATGTTTTAGTCATGTGTCATTTAGCATACTGTGTTAAATTTAAGGGACCCAAACAGTACAGATTAGAGTTGGGGTGCACTAGCTTGCAAAAGCCACTTATGTACATTTTCCCCCAACTTTGTGTTCAATGATGTATTATTAATAGCTCAAAATGAGCCAGGATAGGAGGATTCCAGTGGTGGAAGTTAATCAGGGCTCTGCTTTTCCTGGTGAGCCAACATATCACTAGGTAAAACTGAGAAGCTCCTATATTCCATGAGAAATAGGAAATATAGAGGTCCTGATAACAGTTTATTAAAGTATTGCCACCAACATGCTCACCTAGAGCAAGGCAAATAAATTAAAAATTAATGCATGCGACAAGGCAGTTAACGTTTATTAAGTACTTACTATACTCCTGGCACAATGCTGAGTATTGTGAGACCAGATCATACAATTCTTACAATAATCAAGGGATGAAACTAATTTTCAGATCCTAAAATGTTGGCTAAGCCACCATTAGAGTACACCAAAAAACCTATATAAAAGCACCAAGGGCATTTGATGAAAAATGACCTTAAATAAGCAAAGAGGAGAGATATGAACAGTGCTGATACACATCAGAAAGGACTGAAGCAAGAAAACAAAGAGGGAGGAAATCTGACTAGATTATTTGGTATGTGAAACTCATTAAAGGATGGGGAACCAATGGAAGAACAGAGACGCTGAGATTAGACACATCTAAGTGATTCAGAAGCACAGACTGAAATGGCCCTTCACAGGAAGGATGTCGTCAAGGGTACCAGGAGTGAAAGAGGCAAACTAGATGGGGGAATACTCTAGGTAAAGATCTGACTTCTGATATCTCACTCCAGCTTGATTCTCCAAGGAACCCTCAGAGCCTGGATTGAATCACATAAAATATCCAGTCCAGAGGCCAGTGTATCTCTGTACAGTTACTGGCTATGAGCCATTCCTTAGGTACCTGGAGGGGGCTGGGACCAGATCTCATTTCCCAACATATCTGGCTGGGGCAGTTACTGTCAGCCAAGAGTGGCCCTCTGGAGAAGGGTACAGGTGTGAGTCATTAGCAGCCAATACCACAGCAGCTGGGAGATGGATGCACTGGCCCAGTAAAGGAGATCTGGTATGATACCGACAGCATCTGTCACAAGCTAAATCCAGACACTATCCATATGCTAGAAACCCATCCATAAGTCTGAGGGACAAAACTGACAGCAATGTTATCCAGTGATGACTATCAAAAATAACAAAATACTGAGTGTGTATGTACCCAAATTTACTACAAATTTTACTAACATAAAAATGTGAGGCATCCAGTTTTCATGTAATAATACATGCAATTTGTTCTGTTAATTCCACAAAACCAATGAGAACTTACAGAATATTTTTACCGTATTTCTGTAATAGAAAACCAATGGTTGCAACTGACCAGTAACTAGTTCTTGCTTCGTGATAGTATAGTGTTTTATGAGGATTAATTCACTCATCAAAGACAACCTAATGAGGTAACAGTGTTTTAATTAAAGAATTTTCTATAAATTTTTATGTGTATGAGTATTTTCTATGTGTACCGTATGTGTGCAGTGCCTGAAGAGGCCAGAAGAGGGCGTCAGATCTCCGGAGTTGGAGTTACAGAAGGTTATCAGCCACCAAGTGAGTGCTGAGTTCTCTGCAAGAGCAACAAGTGCTCTTAATTGCCTAATCCATCTCTCTAGCTCCAGAGACAGCCACTACTATCATTTTTAATTTATCAATACAAAAAACAAGATCCAGAAATATTACGTGGCTTTGTCTAAGATAGAACATTCAAAACTCATTTAGATCTCAATGTGATTGATACTGTGACCACTGACCAGAAGTGATGAGCTAAATAAATATATTACCACATAAGCCACAATGGGGGAAAAGAGCTGGAAAAAAGGGCACCTAACACACACCCCCACACACACACCCCAAGTGGCAGCACATTTTCCAACCAACTAACCCAATCAGTATTTTTTAAAGTATCGTGTTCGTATAAGCCAATGAGGTAGGATCTACAGAGATATTTACGAAGCTATTATTCATCTTAATATAAAATATAAAATACTATGAAAGTAATGGAAATCCATCCCATGTAGTCATCTCTTTCAAGAGAAACTATACTTTTATTTGCGATATTTAGGAGTATGCAAGGCTTGAAATGGGTTAGACAAAATGACAGGACTCATTCAACAGTACTGCTGAGTTTTTTTAAAAAACTAAGCAAAGGAAAATATTGTCATTTTCAAGTGTTCTTTATATGATATAATATGTGAATAGATTTTTTTAGTGAAAAGATTTTTCAATCTCTTAGAACAAAATCTCCATGCAACCTTTAGTATCCATAAATTTCTTCACAAACACCAAGCTTGGAATTCTCAGCTGCAGCTTATCCAACTGCCAAAGGCTTTGGTCAGCAGCGGCAGCTTACTCCACACTGGGGCCAAGGAAACCAGCAAACAGACAAAAGGGGTGGCAGAGTGGATACACACGTAGTTGACATACCAGTTTAAAATAAATGTCCGTGTCATCTACCTGGTGATTTGAGGCTGAAGCTAACCAAGAAGACTAAAGACATCCATTTAATGGTCACTTTTTCCACAGGAAGAACGTACCATCTCACATAGCCCTAAGCCACTCTCAGTCCACAGATTGAACACTGCATGCTATATATTCCTTAAATGTTACTTATTATATAAAAAATGGCTAGGTCCCAAACTCAAACATGGTATATATTTTTTACAATTAGATCTAAAACCAAAGGTAAGTTTTAACAGTATAAGAAAGGGTATTTGTTGCTAAATGCCCTTACCACTATAGGCCAAATACTGACTTACTAGAAGCTATAAGAATATGCTGGGGAAATGGTGCAGAGGGTAAAGTGCTGTGCAAAGCTCAAGGACCTGAGTTCAGATTCCCAAGAACTCACATAAAGCCAGACATGTTCCCACGGAGAGATAGGAAGTCCAGACACAAAAATCTTTGGACGATCCCTGGCCAACTAGTGTGCCATCCACAGTAATGAACAAGAGATCCTGTTTCAGACAAGGTAAGGGAACACTAACATCTGAGATCATCCTCTGACCTCCACTATGGCAAGTAGCTACTTGTACTCACAGGACATCCTCACACAAACACCACTGTCTTAGTCTATTGCTGTGATAAAACACCATGACCAAAAGCGATTTAAAGAGGAAAGAGTTTATTTCAGCTTACAGCTCCACAGCACATTCCGCTACTGAGGGAAGTCATGGCAGGAACTCAAGCAGGGCAGGAACCTGGAGGCAGGAACTGATGCAGAGGACATGGAGGAGTGGGGTTACTGGCTTGCTCCTCACGGCTTCTCCCGTCAGCTTTCATAGAGCACCAAGGACCACCTGGCCCAGGGGTGGTACTGCTTAGTCAGTTGGGCCCTCCCATCTCAATCATCAAGCAAAAAAATTCACCACAGGCCAGCCTGGTGGGAAAGCTTCCCTCTTCAAAATGACTCGAGCATGTCTAATTGTCTTAAAACTAGCTAGCACACACACACACACACACACACACACACACAAGCCCCCCCCCCACACCTATACATACACAAGGTAGGGAGGTACCATGGTTATTTTTTACATTGTAAGGAAATAAGAGGAATCTAAAATTCATCCTAACAGCTACCAAAAAAGCCACACTCATGATACCTTAAACAAGAACAGAGGAAAATGACAAAGAGACATAGCAAACTCTCACGGTAAAAGTCATGTCTATGGTATACTATGGATGTTAATGTTTTCTAATTTGTCACTGATTTGTTAATCAGGTCCTGGGGACACAGCAGTCAAGAAAATAGACAAAATATGCAGTCTTTTTAATACTGCTGAAAGAAGACCCAGTCTATCATTATAAGGATCAACAACAACAAAAAAAAAAGCCACATATTTGCCTTGTCTCTTTTAGCAGCATGAAGATAGCTTTATATGACTGACTAGAATGTAACAGAGCATCTGAACTTCTGTAAAAGATTCTGTTTCTCAATAAAAAGGGAAGTGCTATTTTATCTTTTATATTTTTCAGAATTCTTTAGGGATAAGATGAGGGTTTGAACATTATTGGTCTTCCAATATCTTTAAAGAAGGCATGGGTACATGCTAAGCATCCAAAATGAGCTCAGGGGGGAAAAACAGAACCAGCTACCTATTTCTTAAGGATTCTAGATTAGGTGTGTAAAGGAAATGCCCATTATTCAAGCCAAAGCTAGAAGTCACAATGCAATTTGCAAGCGAAGAGATGTTAAACGTCCTCATATTAAGTTCAAGGTTTATGCATTCCTTAAGAGTTGTTCTCTAAAAAATGTGTTCAATAAACTTAAAGAGGGATACTCAGGAGTCAAATTTCTCAAAGCTTTCCTATGGAAAGCTTGTCTGTAGATAAGTATTACTGAACTGAAATTTCTGAGACTAAGATGATGAAAATGTTTAGCTGTACTTTTCTGTCCGAGAGCCACTAACAGTGAGTGGCTATTGAAGTAGTACTTGAGATGCCACAATGCAAATGGAAAATGGGGACATTTTAAAATTCCAATGTCATATGTCACTGCGGACTACTATACTGCCACTCTAGATCTTACCAATACTGATGACTGACATGAGTGATGGCTAGACATCACTAACACAGGCACAGAGATCCACTTACACCTCTGAGTGGAGATGTGCAGGGCCTTATGGTACAGCGGGGACTTACCAAAGATGGCTCCTGAGAGGCCAACTGCCAGGGGCCATGATAGAGGCTGACTTTGGAGCACTATCTAGCTGAAGAAGACAGTCCCAGAAACACAGTAAGAGCTCAGCCAACAGCCACAGAGGGCTGACAGTTGACTGCCAACGATTTCCATCTGCCCTAGCACACTGACAAAAAGCACATAACCCACTCTAACATATTAAGCTTCCTAAGGTGTTCACCAACTTCACCCTTTTGGCCATTCATCTTTTAATATCCTCACTGAATGGAAGCAGTAACTGGGACAGAACATAAGAGTTCTGCTCCAAGTTCAGCTAACAGTGTGCTGGTTAGTTTTATGTCAACTTGACACAAGCTTGAAGGAACCTCGAATAAGAAAACTCCTCCATAAGATTGGGCTGCAGGCAAGCCTGTAGAGCATTTCTTAATTAGTGATCGTTGGAGGAGGGCCTAGCCCACTGTGGGTGGTGCCATTCCTGGGCTGATGGTCCTAGGTTCTCTAAGAAAGTAGGCTGAGCAAGCCATGAGGAGCAAGCCAGTAAGCAGCATCCCTCCATGGCCTCTGCATTAGCTCCTGTCTCCAAGTTCCTACCCCATTGGAATTCCTGTCCTGACTTCCTTTGATGAACAGCAATATGATATGGAAGTGTAAGCCAAATAAACCCTGTTCTTCCCAATTTGCTTTGATCCTGGTGTTTCGTGACAGCAATAGTAACCCTATCAAGGACAAACAGATAACAGATTTGGGATCAAGTTTTTCTGACCATAAAGAAGATGTTGTTTTCCCCTTTGCTGCATGGGGACTGTTTCCCAGAGAGTCAGAATAGCTCCAGGGCTATGGGAAAGAATGGAATGTACAATGTGAATGAGCGCTCATGTTTAAGAAATTATCCCACAGACTGTATTGAGCAGAGAATTAACACTGGCATCCCCAAACGAGGAGGAGGAACTACAAAGAACATAAGCTGGGAGAAAACAGGGTGTAGAGATACTGAATCACAGTGACAATGGGCATGTCCCATGAAAGCAACGGTCACAGAAACCAGGTATCTGCAGGACAGGACATAGATGGCTCCGTTGCCCAGGCAGAGTTACAATAACTGAAGAACTATGCATCCCTAAGGAACACAACCTGGGACGGTCTTGTCTGGGTTAAAGGCCCTGTCAACTATTCATCGCCTGTTAGTAATTCTGTTATATATGACCCCTCCCCACACTTGAGCTTTCTCCAGACCCATGCTGCTCAGCCCCCAGCATTCACAAGCCTTGAAGATTCAACAGGCATCCTACCGATAGCTAACTACATAGCCTGAAAAAGATGATTAAACATACTTGAACTTACTAAAATCCACCAAGAGAAAATGTTGGGTAGGAACAGTTTACCAAACCAAACCAAAGGCTGGAAGAGCTCAGAGAAACCATGTAAACTAACAGTTGCTGCCTTCTATTTTGTATTTCCCAGTATAAAACTCTGAGAGAAATACAAGAGACACTGAAGCTAGCGTGGGATAAGTATATCAGAGCAAGATATAACCCACAAAGGGAAGGCTATCAAGCCAGGAGACACTGGGCATGACAGGGTTTATCCTGCTGGAGCTCTCGAAGCCAGCACAGAGTAGGCACAGTGTGAGGGAGATGGGTCTTACGTACCTATCTGCTCTCCATCAGTTTGCTAGTTGAACACCATTGAGGAGGGACGACATTTAGTACCCAGTCCTACCAGCCTGCCCAAGGTACCTTGGCAATGTAGGCTCCAGCCACGAGAGAAGAAACCTCAGGCAGAGAATCTAAGGTGGTAGCAGTTTGATAAATGGGTTTATGGGGAGGCACCAATGGGGTCTCCTTCAGCTATGCAAAGGATAGAACAGAAACATCAGCTCTGGCTATCTGACCAACTGTTGGCTTGGCTCAGCAGCAGTTAAGATAATACACACACACATACACACACACACATCTTGGAAGTAAAAGCCAAGACTTGGTTTCTATAACATCCACATAATCAGGACAAGAGACAGCCAACACGCATATTAACATTAAGCAGCAGCTCTCAAAGTCCGTTTGGGGAGGCCCAGAAGCCCAAAACACCGCTTAAAGCTAGACGAGCTCTGTATTGCAGTGCTGGCATTTTCACTTTCTCTGCAAAGTCAATATAAGTAAAATTGCGGGCCACAGTGTGATGCAGATCGAGGTAAAGGCCTGCACGCGTGCATCCCTGGCTGCCACACACTTTCAGAGAGAAGAAAGAAAAAAGTCATTTTAATCTAAGAATATCTGAATCAAGAAGTGAAAGTTATCAGTCTTATTAAATTAACCAAAAGGCATCTTTTTAAACATTCTACATGACTCAAAGGATAGCATGCAGCAAAAATTTTTGTGACTGTACTGATGCAGACAACTGCTCAAGGATAAACTGTGCAATTGTTAGAGTTCTAAGTTAAACCATCTGCTTTTTTCCTTTCTATTTTAATGGACTTGGACTATGATTTACACCACTTCATGGAAAATAAACAACAGTATTCATTGTCAAGGATAAAATTTATTTTCAAGCAAAAGCCAGAGTTGGAGAAGTTGTATCTGCTATTTCACACTGAACAGCTTCTCAATGAGGAGACTGACGGTAAAAGCAACAGAAACATATTTACAATTCACTGCGTCAATATTCGGGAAAGCCAAAAGAATTTAATGAGTGAAGACCTTCTAAATGACTGATACAGGAGGCTACAAAGGTTCCCTGATTTGGATCCACACTACAACCATCGTTCAAGAGTCGACTACTTTATGGATTTCAGTGGATTGCCAGAGAAAACAACCAACGGTTATCAAAAAAGGCTATTAAGAAATGCGTCCCTTCTGGAACTATGTATCTATGTGAGTCTGGGTTACCTCCACACACTCCAATCCACACTATGTACAACAAGAGATAACGACTGCAGAGGGTAAGAGAATCATGCCTTCTTCTATGACTAAAACGGACATGCAATCATCTATATGGTTTTGAACGTTAATTTTCATTCAAATATTGTTTATATTAACACACAATGAGTTTATAATTATTGCTTTAACTTGTAACTTGTAACATGGCAAATGTAGTTTCCCCAGTATGTGATTTAGCATTTAGGGATCTCTAGGATCTGGCTCCATTTTGCCAACCACACCTACACATTTCTGCATTGCCCTCGTATGTCCCACAAATGCAATTGAGTTTTTGTTCCCTGGACACAGTCCAAGTTTCTCACCTTCCTGCTTCTGGCTTTGTTATCTCCTCTGCCTGGGCTTCTGATGGTGTCAATTCTCCTCTGAGCTCTTACACCTTTAAGCCACTATGTCTTCTTCAAGAGATAGATCTAATGTCACCCACTGCACTATCATTTCCTTGATCTTGTGGCAGGTAATAATTGCTAGAAGGATGAAGCCTATTATTCTTGGTTCTCCTTGTAACACTTTTGACCCTGTATAGCAGAGTTATCTAAATGTATACAATATCTTCCAGAGTAGACTGAAAGCCACAGGGAAGTTTAATGTATTTGTGTGTCTGGCCCATCTCCATATTGGAACATATGAAACACAAAAGTTTTACACATAATTAGAACACAATAAATACTTTCAATAAGTTAAACTTTTATAAAACACTTATTTACAGTTCTCAAATGACAGAATGTAGAATTTGGCCCCCAAATCGTTCCATGTTATAGAAATAACATACTGTTTGGTTGAAGGTAGTGGTTAGTACCGTTATTTGAATTTCATGTTTACGTTTCTGGCATGTCCCATGTTAGCAAGGCATCTCTCAACTTCCAACTGCTAACATTACCTAGATTTCCTTAAACAGATGCACAGTGAATCTTAATTCTACTGATGTTTGAACACATACAGACACAGCGTAGCATGCACTGGGTGCTTCACTAATAAGCATTGTCCTGTGTTTTTGGGAGTCTTCTGATGTGTTTCTTTACAGTATCCTGATACCTAAGCAGCAGCTCAGGGAGACTGCAGAAACAGAAGACTATGGGGATAGTTCTGGAAAAGATGGCCTCTGTATTCCTTTGAAAGCAAGGGCTGACTCCCTAGAACACTCCCTAGAATAGCCCAAGGCAATCACAATTTGCATTCCAAATTCTAAGTATTTATTAGCAGCAAATTTTGGAGCCACCGGGAAGCTATGGATAGCAAACACTTCTGTGGTATTAAGGAATATCTGATGGCCAGATTAGAAATGCTAATATGTGAATAATTTTGCTCAAAATTGCCACTGACTAACACAGTCAAACCAGAAGAGCCAAAACAGGAAGCTTCTGGTTGAAGTGGAGGATATCTATTACATACTTGCTGTAAAATAAATTCTTTCATATTGTGTAAATGCCACTGTGTCTGGCTGGCATGGCTTGCGATTTCTCCCACAACAGTATTTGTTTATGACAAACTTTACTTTACCTATCTTATGAGAAAGCTAGTAAGAGGTGTATATATAGATTAAGATACATCTACAGAACACGGAAAATGTTTTAAACTATCCAGTGTCTCATGTAGAAGAGAGGATAAATAAGAGCAGTCAATCATGAGCCCTGATGCTCAAAAGGAGTGTGTTAATTTTGTCTCACATTAACTGCAATTTCTTTCTGAGTTCAATCTGACCTCAAAAGTTATTACCATCTAGCATTCTCATACAAAATAATAATAATGAAGGTTTTAAGAATGCGCCATGCCTGGTTCTGCCCATGTTTTTTCTCCTCATCATTTCACTGTCCTCTATGGAAATACGACATCAACTCTTAAAGGCAATAGTCTAGACACACTTCAAGGAGGTGACATTAGCATTTACTTTAATGGTAGACATACTCCAAATTACATCATGATCTGAATCATCTAGTTAAATAAGTGAATGTGTACTGCAAATGAAGTAAATACAGACAGTTCTCAGTTTCGCGATCAATTTTGTTTTAAAACTTCCCGTTATTTTCCCCCAGAATTCAATAAGCAATTTTCGTATGACGTAAGCAATGCATGCCTGGGATCTGGTCTTAGTCCTGTCCAGCAGGCAAGTTCTCACAGATAGATGGCAAAAAGATGAACAGTGCCATTGCTTCTCAGCTACCTGGGTTCACTATCTGGGTTCAGAGCCAAGCTCTGTCACAAGGGATCACAAGGGACCTTAATTAACTTAATCATTCCAAGCCTCAGTTTCCTTCCATAGAGTGAAAATAAGAATAAAGTACTTCATCTCACAGGACTGTGAGAATAAATGACAATTTTTTTAATCATAGTATTTAGAATATGTTGAGTGTTTATAAACATTAACTGTCATTTTGCGACTTTAAATTATTATATAGACACTACTTAAGCATAAAAATTTCCAAACTACTGTGCTAACTCGAGTTCTAAGATCTAGAAGTAAAAGTCTAGGACATGCTGAGGGTTGTGGGCAACGGGATCAGGTCCTTGCAATTCCTGAGAAAGCCAATGCTATAAAGATTAACCACGCTCTGATTTGGGATGAAGCCTTTCTCTTCTTCTAATGACTTTCTCCCACAGCCCATACCTCTGTTATCCTTAGTCATTTTTACCCTCCAGTGTTTCCCCTCCCTCTTTGTTATCCAGATTTCTTTCCACCTTAAACAAAAAAACTCAATCTTCAGATGAAAATGCTCAGAACTGTAATAAAGCTAGATTGGGCTGGATTTTAAATCGCACAAAACAAAAACAATGATTAATGAAAACGCCACTCACGTGACACTGTTATCTCCAAGGCCAACACATGGAATACCATGTATATTACACCATGCTCTCATCACGCTCTCCTTTCCCTTGTGTTAGAAATGCCCAGATCACCAAAAGTCTGTACCATTTCTTCAGCAGCTCACAGGCTGCTTTAGTAAGCACAGGCAGTACAGATTAAAGCAGTGGTTGCTAGTTATGTTCCATGTTTCCTTTTTTCTTGTCCAAGATCACTTTTAAATAAACGTTTAAATGAATAGTAAAAAAGCAAACATAAACCTAGGCACAAAGTGGTCTCATTTTCTCAGGAACTCTTGCAGCTCTTCTCGCAATCCACTTCTTCACAGCTTTTAAGCGTAACTGCCTTTACCAGGTACCTGCCTCTCATCAACTTTGGCAGACACCTGACAGACTCCTTGTCTGTCAACTTCAAAGCTGCATCTCTATGTGCCTCATCAGGGGCTGCGACAGAGCAGACAGTCAATATTTGCTGACTATATTAATAAATGAATATTATGCTGATTCATTCTTCACTGACATGAGAATAAACAGTATCTTGCATTTGTATATTTTATACATAACTCCTGTCTGTTCACTCTCTTCCTTCTGCATTTATTTGAATTCTGCTTCTTTCCAAAGCAGAGCAGTCCAATCTTGCCCTTCCTCAAAAGTAAGCTTTCCCTTGTGCTTGGAAATTGCCGATGAAGGGGAGATAGCGATAGGATCACTCCACTCCAGACAACTCCAGACAAGCATCCCTGGACTGAAGCTGGATGAATGAAGCACTAAAATCATATCTAAAGGTGATCACACTTCCTCTTTTACACAATTACTATACATTAAAACAAGATTAGCCGCTAAAGCACATGTACCACTAAAGGGATTTCATCACACTGGATCCTGTTATTAAATCAGTAATTGTCTTTGATGCTGTGGGATATACCCTATTATCTCAAGAGGCCAGTAGGACACTCAAAATGAAATTAATTTTAATTAGCTTAAATGTAAGTGTGTCTGTGACACAGAGCACTGGGGAACAGAAGATAATGCAAACAGAGTGTCACAGCATAAAACCATTAGGAATCAGAGCACGAGCAAAGAGAAGACAAATGAGTTTGAAACAGCCTGAGGTCAAGACCTTCACTTCCAAATACAGTTTCCTATGAAGAACACAATCAGAAGAAAAGAGAGAGGCAGTGCGGTTCAAACGATGTTAAACTCACTGCCTAAGTTTTACCTAGATTGGGCAGTTAAGGAACATATTTTGAGGATGAAAACAAAACAAAACACAACAGAAAACAGGAGAAGAAACATTTATTAGATATCCAGTGGAGTTCTGCAATGCTGAATTTTCTTAAAGCCACAATATTGAGCTGGGACCTCTTTCCATAGCTGTGTAACAGGAAGGCCCCTTTCATACCCTTCCTATTCTACATGGGTGAGAACAATGCAGAAGAAGGGATGATAAAAAAGTCTGTTAATCTACCTGACCTACGATGAGTTCATTTAAATATATTCTTCTTTAAACATACTAATCGTGGGCTTACTACTAGTTTGAATACTTCCCCTTCTACACCAATAGTTGATCATAAAATGAAGTAACAGAAATACACACACACACACAATTCACTCTACTCCTCTTTGTTTAGAGGTAATGCTAAGATTTCATCTCCTCCTTACTTAGAAAAATTAAAGTCAAGAGTCAGATTTTACTTGGTCTCAACTCTCTTTAAGGATGTATCCTTCCTAATAACTGATACATAAAAAAACATTCTAGACAAAATTAGGCCGCATTAAGACAATAATTCATTTTCTTAAAATTTTTATAAAGTCAAGGGCCACTACTTTTATACCTGCCGTAGAGGTGCCACAGGCACGCAAAAGTGATCTTTCTGTTCACAGGAGCAAAGTTCTACCAGGGAGGCCATCCAGCCATCCCAACATGAATTACCTACAAGGCACAGAAACTTGACATGATGAAGAAGGCTTTAATGTCTGTAAGATAATGCCTGGGGGCTGGGCTCCTGGTGTTGACATCTTTGGGTCATCTCCTCCCACTGGGCACAAGCGGACCTAGGGCTGTTCTTCTAACAAAATATGACAAACTGATGGGATGTCATTTCCAGACTGGGTTATGAAAACCCATAACTTCCTTTTGTCATCCCATTTTTCTGCCTTCTTGGCATAGAAGCTCCCATGAAGCAAAGTGCTTTGAAGCTTCCATCTAAAACCTCCCACGGAGCTGAGACTTCGACAGTGGAGAACTTAGGAAGTGATCCCTTTGTGGACGACTGGCATCCCACGGTATGAACATTCTACTTATCCATCCACTTGCTGATGGACATGGAAGCTGTTTCCACCTTCTAGTTATTTTAAGGAAAGTCGCTATGCAAACTGATATATATATATGCCATCATGAAAGCTTTTGTTTGAACAACATTTTTTTGCTTATTTATCCAGAGACAAGGTCTCACTCTAGCGCTCAGGCTAGCCTCAAACTTACAGGGATCTTCTGCCTCAGTTTTCTAAGTGCTAGGATCATAGGTGTGAGCCATTATGCCTGCCTGAAGTCCTACTTTCAGGTTTTTAATTTTTCTTTTCAATTTACTGTCTAAGAGTGAAATTACTGGTAATAATTATGGTACTTCTATGTTTAGCTTACTGAGGAATTTATCTTTAGTCTCTAACTGCAGGGTAAAGTTTTAAACAGCAATAGATAATGGATGCAAACACACTTAGGGATAAGGAGCTGCTTCCCCATGTGGATTAATGAACTACAGGGGCAAAGTGTTAGCATGTTACTACTAGTCTTCTCAGCAGCCCATTCTGGCTCTGACCAATGCTATCCAATGCTATCTGGCCAACTGCACTCTCCAGTGCTTCTTTCAAAAGCCACACCTCAAAACTAAACCCTATGAGGACAGCCACAGGTGCTGTGCTATACTCCAGAGGTAAGAAAAACAAAAGGGATGGTCTCTGTCCTCTACACACACAGATCTCCAATGAGAACTACCTCCGCTAATAGGCCCGGCCTCTGTTCATCAAATTCCTTCTTCTCTCTGTACATATCCACCTTGTGAGTGTCTCTATTTTTTCTGTTTTACCTATGTCTAATATCTTTAAAACACCATGTTAATGTTGTGTTCTCACATCCAGGCATGGTGGTGGCGCATGCCTACACCGGCACTTGTGAGGCGGAGGCAAGCAGCAGATCTCTATGAGTTGGAGACTGGGCCTGGTCTATACAATGAGATCCTGGAAAGCCAGAACACATAGTGAGACCCTGTCTCAAGAAACTAATAAATAAATGTTCTATCGCCTATCTTATGTCTTCTTCTAGATGTGTTCCAGGTATTTTAAACTCAACTTGTCCCAAAATGAATTCATTCTTGCTATATTATCTCCCCTCCCCCTAACAGAGGCTTCTAAATTCCCAAGCTGGGAGTTGACAGCTAAAATTTAAACAGTAAATCCTAAAAGTCATTCTTAATCTCTTGTCCCCAGTTCCACAGAGTCTGTCAACCATCATTCACTCAACTTGCTCTTCCTTTCAAGCCAATGTAACTCTGGAACTTTGGCTACTCCAAAATTTCCATGATTATCCGCTGCTTAATTCATGACTTACCTAGAAAATTCCAGGGAATACTTCAAATCTGAACCCAAATACTATTTTTGACCAAGGACTTCCTTTTACTTTTACTAACCTGCTTTGTCTGTGTATTGTTATCCCAGAGGAAAATGTATATTCCTTCATTGACAGAACTAGACATATCAACGCTTATAGTTTTACATGGCCAACTTTTTTATCATAATTGTCTGGGACAGACAATTTTCTGCAATATGCTTTAGGATCAATTCTGGGTATGTTGGGCAGCAGCAAATGGTAACCAGCAAATCATTTTCACTACATTCATGTGTGCTGAAATAAAATGATATGACTTATGTTATTGTCTATTTTACCAATTAACAAACGTTTATTGAATGTCTTCTACATAACACACAAAACACTGGGAGTCAGGAATCCAGTGGCAAACCAATTAGTCATGGTCCCTGCCTGATCCATTTGCTCACAAATTAGCAGGTCATTGAGTTTGTAATATATCTATGACTCTATCTATCTCATTTAGGCTTTGTAGTACTTCTGAACAACACCAGTATGTCCTCTAAAAGCATGCTTACTTTTCTGACTCTTCAAGTATTATTAACATGGGGAACTTACATTTCTGTGAGTTTTTAAAGTAAATGTTATTGCCATCATCACTGCATTTAAAATAGGTGAACAAATGAATCCCATTATAACTCAAATCTAAACAGCCACAGGGTTTATCAACTATTTAGAACACAACTAAAAACTAGAAGCTGTGGGGCAGCAAACAGAAATGTCCTCAAATTAACATCCTAAAGCTCACTCGCCTGACACTCTAAAAGGTCCCCAAGGTCCACACAGAAATTTTGCCTAGAGAAAAAAAATGTGATCACACTTAATTTCTTGGCTCTCTACTCAGAGCATATTAGAAGTAGTAAATCATTTGTGAGAGACGAAGGGAAGGATGAATCCACTAGAGAGAGGAACATGGACAGTAGCAAAAGAGAGATATAGCAGCGAAAAAAAATCAAGAAACATAGAAGCTAAAAAGATCAAGAAAATACAACAAAGAACAGAAACCAGAGCACTACAGCTTAGGCTGAACACAGTACTGAATACCCAGCCTCCCTCTCAACAGAGACACCTTCCTGAAGTTGGTCAAACAAAATGATGGATTATACTCCTGAAACTTTCATTCATTGTTACAGGGAGACACGCACAAGCAAATATAATCACAAAGGTGTGGTGAACATTGTCATCCAGGCTTGACAGTCCAATCCTGACCAACTGAATCTCTCTTGCTTCCTTCTCTGAATTATTTTAAAGCACAGATATTAATTCATTTTTTGCATATAGCCCTAAAGATAAGATCCTTTAAAAACATAACCAAATTATCATCATTATATCGAAAGAAAATTAGATCACATTGTAAGCTTTTTGACATATTCTTAGTAGTAAAATGTCTTATGATATCAAATTTTATCAATGATATGAAATGCTTGTGAGTAATTTAACTGGTTAAATGTCAGAAAAGATAGAGAGCTCTGAGAAGCCCCTGCCCTGATAACCTAACAACTGGTCTACATGGAGCAGCATTAAATTATGGTGTTTTGGTACTTACACTATTTTCTTTAATCAAGGGAAATGCTTTTTTAGAAAATAGCTCATTAAGATAATTTTGTTTAGTCTACAACAGCTCCTTCAGATGTGAAGTGTAACAACTTGATTACTATTTGAGAGCTGTATTCTATCTCTGAAAGAAGGATCCTAAATTACACACACACACACACACACACACACACACACACACACACACACTTACTGAAAGAATCCCATGTCAAAATCCAGAGCTCTGACACCGAGCTACAATTGTTTACCATAAAATCAAAAACAAGCTTAATAGCACAGACCTGAGACATCTACAGATCTGTCTTTGGTGACTGGGCAAGGAAGTAAAGTGCTTGAGGTGCATGTAGACTGCCATCTCTGCTTTCAATTCAAACCTATGGTTTGGAAGGCAAGGTAAATGAATGGGACACTTGTGATTTCAACTGGGAAAATCAAACATTTATAGTACCTTAAAGGGAGAGTCTGTATGTGCATGTGAAGGGGACAAAGAGGTTTTCTGAGCAAAATACTTCAAAATAGTTCTCAACTGAAAGTTGAGAGAAATTAATAAAGATAAAATAGAAATCTGATGTCATTCCTACCTCAGATATGCTGACAGCCCTGTAGCTCTGGGGTGACCAGTGTGGCCTGAGTCACGTGTCTACTATCACCGCCAGCATTTGGCAGTTTCTGTTCCTCCTTGTAGATCATGAAAATATGATCATCTCAATGTATCTGATAGTGTGGAAACCTTGGGAAACGCTAGTCAAGGAAGGAGGCCGACCACACAAAGCTCTCAAAGACCTGAACCCATACACACTATTTACAAACATTTACCTTTCCACCCAACTTCAATAACTCTTCCTTACTGCTATTGTCTATGAGTCTCCTTTTTGCTAAGCTCTACTTTTCCTAACCCCTACTTTTCTATTCACAAGCTCAGCACTATGCCACTTGAGCCATGCACTGATTTACTGATTTCTTTTTCATTGCATCTATGTATAATTTTCCCCCTACTATTCAGCCAGAGCAGTTTACTATCAATGCTTTTCAATCTCATATCTGACTTTCTATTTTGTACTCCTGTTATTTATACACAACATCTTCAGCTTCATCAATTGTAGTTAAAAATCTTAGAAGACTAGAATCAAGTGAATTTATCCTACCAAAGATTTTTGAAGTACTCTTTTAGGTTTCAAGCGCTACTCTAAGGATAAAGAATGCACAGCATTAAAATGGCTACAACTGTTAACAGAAACAGTGTTGCTTTTAAGATTCTAGCAATAGAATAGAACAGGTTAATTCATGTACGAGGTATTGCCATAGCAAAACAGACAAATGGATCGAGGGTAGACATGATCAAGATACATCATACACACATGTATGAAACTGCCAATGAATAACAAATATTTTTTAAAACTCTCTATAATTCAAATGAATTGGGAGTATTGAAATATTTCCTAAGAAGTCAGTGAGATGGTTAATACTGATTGACAATTGGCAGGGTCTAAATCATTTAACAGACTAATCTCTGGGCATGTGTCTGTGAGGAAATCTCTAGATAGAGTTAACTAAAGTGGAAAACCCCACCCTAGCTGTGAAGAGTAGAAGTCTACTTGTGAGCAGTCTACAGGTGAGGGCCACAGAATGCACAAAAGGAGAGAGCAGACAGAAGATGACAATTCCAGCTGTAAGACATATTCTTAGTTAGTAATTGATGGGGGAGGCCCAGCCCACTGAGGGTGTGCCATCCCAGGGCTGGCAGTCCTGGGTTCTATGACAAAGCAGGCTGAACAAGCCATGAGAAGCAAGTCAGTGAGCGGTACTTGTCTACAGCCTTTGCATCAGTTCCTGCCTCCAGGTTCCTGCCCTGACTTCCCTCAGTGAGGGACTGTTTCCTGGAAGTATAAGCTGAAATAAAACCTTTTCTTCCCAAGTTGATTCGGTCATGACATTTCAACACAGCAATAGTAACTGTAACTAGGATAACAGACAATAAGGAGAAGGGCAGGTCATCACTAAAACTCTCCAAAGGAGAGGGAAAGTGGAGAATGGAGGCCATTACCTACACAAGTATGGTTGATGCTGAAAGTGTGGCTTGTTCAGTGTTGGGGGCAAACAACAGGATAATGACGGTCACACTGTCAGAGCCAGGTATGATTAGACACATGATACCGTAACACCCTCTCGTCTGATAAATGTATTTCTTACTCATTTGATGTTTTCATAGCAAGGAAGGGAAGAAGACAATGATGAATCTAATTGTTCAAATCTGATTGTGACCTTTCAAGAAGTGGCTCATGTGTTATTTTTATAAAGATATTCAATATCATAGCTATAAAAAAAAGAAAAAACAACCCATGGCCAATCTTCCAAAAAAGAAATATAATTAATGCACGATGAAAGGGGAGAAGGAGAGCCTCACATGAATTTACACTTGCAAAATATTAAGAACAGATAAAGGGGAAAAAGACAGAAAGAACATAAAAAAGAATGATTTCCAATCTGGAAAGAGTTAAGAGGAATTTGGAGTTTGAAGATAGGAGAGAGCAACTCAAGTCTCCAGAGCTAGACAGATTACAAACTGAGATAGCAAAACTTGGTGTCATCACAAAACAGCTCTGAGCAATGTTACAAAACCATTGAGAATGGGAATGTTACCAGAAGACTGGTGATGGGCAAAATTGTCCTAGACTTAAAAATTAAAACTGTGATGAACCAACACAGGTTCACCAAAGAGAGGTGCCAAGAATCCTCAGTTCCTTCTGGAGTGACCCAGGTGTCTGGGTCCATTTGGAAAGTGCAATCATTCCAGAAAATTATTTGACAAGCCTTCTGTTGTGTCGTTGGCTAAGAATGAAACAAAGGGGGGAGAAAAAGTAAAATGAAAGGCAACAGTTAGGTAGCTAACATCTGCTGTGACTAGAAATGCATGGATCTAAGCCAACATTGAACGAGCTACCTTTTCTATGGTTTTCAACCAACCTTAGGTCTCCTAGCACTTTACACACAACTCTATTATAGCAATTATCACACCACATAATAGTTAGGTAATTGCATGTCTATTATTCCCCATAGCCTGTGAGCTCCCCGAAGGAATGATTATATTCCAGTCATCTTGTTATCTCTAGCAGGGAGCACAAGACTAGCACAGAGTAGACACTTTGAAACATTTGTTTTAATTGAACAAAAACTTTGAAGGCATCACATTAATATTTACAGATGGCCCAAAGCTGAAAGAAATTACCAGTACATTGGGTGTTAAAACATGTCAAAAAAAAAAAAAAAATCCATGACAAGCTGGAACAATAAGCCAGTACTTACACAATAAAATTTAATAAAAATATAAGTGATGCCTAGTATTTCAATACGGCTGAAGAACAGAAACAGGAAACACCTGACTAAAAGTAGCTGGTTATTTTGAGGCATGCCCGATGTGAGCCAACGGGGCGCCAGGCCATGGACTGCTGGCACTAAGAGAAACACAGCACTGGAGGCTGAAGATACCAGCACCCAGGAGACCACGCACGGCACTGCACTCTGAGCACTTTGGATGGGCTCACTTCAAAACTGGCCTAGAGAGCAACTACAGCAGAAAAGACCAGAAGAATATGTCATGTGAAGAACAGCTGAAGAAATGGAAGATATTTATGTTGGAAATAAAAAAAACCTTTCAGCAAGATGAACGTGTCTAAGTCAGTGTCTTGTGACAACATATTTGTCAGCGTGGATCCACAGGCACTGTGTCCATTTTGCTAAACAAACAAAATGCTAGAGTTTAGTAAATTCTGACAAAATAAATAGAATTCTTCAAATATGGTGCACATGCATGCACACACACAGAGACACACACACACACACACATACACACACAGTAGCACCCTGTCATGGATTTCAAAACACTATTTTTTTTAAATTTGGTTTAGCAGGCTTGCGTGACAGCCAGTCTCACATGTATTTCAGATTATTTTATGAGATTAAATCACTCGGAGGTAGACTGCTACATGATAAATAACCTCCAAGGCTCGTCTCTGAAGGAGGCTCCATCAGCCACCTGTCTGACACGGCGTGGGAAGGATGGCTTGGGTGGAGCACTGTGGCAAGTACTCCTAGCACTTGGGCCTCGAGAGTGAGATCCAAGGATCCACAGACCTCTGACACGACTCACAGCAGTCAGACAGCAACAAGCAAGGCAGACCAGGACCAGCACTTCCTACCGGATTGCACGGTACAAATGTTGTCCTAGTTAAGAGTTTCTAGTGCTGTGATAAAACCCCAGGACCCAAAACAACCTGAGGAGCAAAGAGTGTTCAGCTTACAGCTTATCATCTATCATCCAAGGAAGTCAGGGCAGGAACTCAAGGCAGGAACCCAGAGGCAGGAACTGATGCACAGGCTACGGAGGAGTACTGGCTTACTGGTTTGTTTTTCGTGGCTTTCTCAGCCTACAGGACTACAATCAAGGAAAACCAATGCCCACGGTGGGCTGGGCCCTCCCATATCAATCATCAATCAAGACAATGTGCCACAGGCCTGGCTACAGGCCATTCTGGTGGGGGTATTTTCTCAATTGAGGTTCCCTTTTCCAAAAGGACTCTAATTTGTTATCATGTTGACATAAAAACAGCCGGCACAAGTATATAAAAATATCTAAGCAAGTGAGGATGAACTTCTAAAATCAACAACAATGTCCCACTCACTTCTGGGCCAACTTAACTATTCTTTTCAGCATGTTCACACATGAATTTATGAATGTATGCATGCACATGTGCTCATGCACACAAACGCAAAATAAAGACACAACTTATATTTAATGTCATTTTTATAACCATACTTTAAGTGTCTCCAATAATCACTTGTACCATAAGAGATACACATCTCTAAGCTTAATATGAATTCAAATGATACACAGAATTCAAAAGAGAACTAAGATGTGTCTTAGGTCCAATAAAATAGAAGCAAATCCAGTTTTTGATGCGTCTTAACCTAGATGTAACATATCATCTGTTTTTGTGACAAACAAGCCTGTGCCATTAATCACATGCTCCCAGCTGCAACAACCCACATTCAAATTAAAACCATGAAACAGAATCACAGTGTCAAGATTCACGCAAACTGATCTTTCAACAGATTGTGAAGGGGAAAAAAAAAAAGAACATACATTAAAAGAAGAATCTGGAGAAAACGTTACACATAGAAACATCTGAGAGAGTTTAAGCCCCTGGGAAGATAGAACCCCAGTTTTTGAAGTGCATAGGAATTAGATGCCTGCTCTGAAACAACGAATACATCATAAAAAAATATTTCTTTTTATAGCCACGGGGCTGAGGTTTTTGCTGTTTATATCTATCCCAGCATACAAATCCACAGCACTGCCAGGGCTGTCCCCTCTGACTTCACTGGGAAGCTGGACAGGAGAGTCTGCCTGGGTTTCTTTCAGTGCAGTTCAGTTTGTGTCCAAAACTGGCCCAGGAATCATCTCTTCTTCAGCCACTACACTCCTGCCTGCCAGTTGCACAGCTCCAAGCATTTCCCGTCCAGCTACAGATATTAAAATGTTTTGTTGTTTGAAAATTTGATTTAGGACTGCTGCAGATAGCTTTTTTTTTTTTCACTTCAGGCTCCTCCAGGTCAGCAAGCTGCAGTAGCATTCAAACAGTACAAAGCACCCAATGCATGTTAAAAACAGGGATGGGGCAGGGAACCTCCAGGATAGACTCTAGATTAGCCACATCAGGCATTTTCTAGTCCCAAGGAAGATTTCACGTGGTCTGTATATGGGCCAAATGATGCACACTGTCTTCCTGAGCTTGCTCCCTGTGTTCTTCTCTGGTGACCTGGCCTACTGAACTCCCTGAACAAAAGTCCCAGTGGACTTTTGTCCTGTGCAAGGACAGCTCCTGCCTCTCACAGGGTTCACTCTGTACTTCCCAGGGCTCTGCACTTTGAGAGCACAATCAAGTAAGCCATGAAATACTTCAGTTCTCATTGGCTCCTTTTTTAAAATGATGACCTGGCCCTTGTCTATCTGAGAAAAAGTCATAAGAAAAATGAGGAAGACAAAACCCCACTGAAAATAACAAAAAATGTTACTGGTGTGATGTCACTCAAGGTCACCATTTCAACCTTTCTCATTAATAAAAGGTAAGTCAGGGGTAGTAATCACATAGGGCAAAAAGGAATGAGAAAGGAAGTAAGTTCTCATATCAGAGTTCCCGGACACATGAACTCATACACTCTTTGCTCTCTTTTTCTTGTTCAGAGACATACTGGCCTAGATGACAAAAGGGATGTGTAAGAATTTAATTTCACAAAAGCCTGAACAGACTTCCTCCAAAGAACTTCAACGTGAAGTCAAGGTTTTATAGGATAGCTGTACATGGCGGGGATCAGGTTTGTTTTTCTAAATCCAGCGATGTTGACTAGTAAGAACATTTACAAGAGAACGTGGGAAAAGAAAATAATAGAAGCTAGAGCATCACAATGACTAATATTCAGATAAGTCTGTTTCTCTTCCTTTCTCATTTTCCTCCCTCTCTCTTCCTCTCTCTCTCTCTCTCTCTCTCTCTCTCTCTCTCTCCCCTCTCTCTTTCTCCTCTCTCTCTCTCTTTTTCTTTCTTTGTTTCTTCATAGCCTTGGCTGAACTAGAACTTGGTACGTAGACCAGGATGACCTCAAACTCAGAGATTCACCTTCTTCTGCTTACTGAGTAGTACGGGGACTAAAGGCTTTAGCCACCATACTCAGCCTACACAACAAAATCTTAAATTCAATTCATGCATCAGAAATTTTCTGAAACACACACACACACACACACACACACACACACACACAAATCAAATATAAAATATTCTAGAACATCAAAATAAAATTTGAAATAAAGTTTTATAAAATCAACAATTATTTTGTAATGTTGAAAATTATCGAACACAATCTACCAAAGAGTGTACTGTATTCTTACATAGATTTTCTATAAACTGATTTTAAAAAATCTTAAAACAAGATCTCAATAATATTTCAGAAGGTAGAGAGACTAGACTGGACCACTTGTCTCCAAAAGCACAGTACACACAGGTGATAACGATGGAGAGCCCAGAGGCATCAACGTTCATTAACCTAAATTTCTTTAATCACAATGGCAGAGTATTCATTTTAACGATATAATCCAATTGGATAAACCATTAGAATCCTTAGAAGTTGGATAGTACTCAGTGCTTCCTGCACAAAGCAGTGCAAAACATTCCTTTTATCTACTGAGTGAAAAATTATAATACAACTTTCTTTTAAAATACTTTCTTTATTAAATCAGGCACAATATAATAGAGAAGGAATATGGTCATTGATTTCTGATAAATGCCTTGTTAGATAAAGCCCAAGTTCATCCCTTATTCCTTCCCATAAATATTTTCTTAACTGCCTTAGCACTTGATAAGCACATCAGTTCAGAGAGGGGCACAAATTAAGGAACAAAGGGCCCCTAAATCATTATTATATATATATAAATAATATATATATATATATATATATATATATATATATATAATTACATATAAAACTTCTTTCAGATCATAATGAAGGAATCCAGGTGAAATGGCACCAATAGTTCTTTGGTGTTTTTCTTCTTTTCTCCAGGGATCAGAACCAGAAGCAGAAAGCAAGGGATGGGAGCTTCACCCAAGTAGAAGTTGCATGCTGTTTTAGTTCTGTAAGTAACGGGACAACGCAGCATCCTTTGACTCTCATCAAGAGATCAAAAGCTTACTATCAGAAACACTATTCAGACAGAAGGAGTGCCAAGGCTCAAAGCAAAGAGTCATCAACTACCCAAAGCGGACTAAAAGTGGCCCTGAACTCTAAGCCAGGCTGGGAGAGATGTTCAGCATCTCTCAGATTGCAAACATGAGCATGGCAAAGTTAGTAACAACTACTATACAGTGACAGAGGTGGTTCTACCCGGTATCTGGTATTTGCTACGCACATTACTTGGGTAGTATTATGACTGGATTTGGGTCTTTCCTCCTAGCTTGCATGCCTACATATATTCCTGGGTCCTTTTATGGACTTGAAGAAACTCAAAGTAACTCCACCTGGCACAAAGATCTTCAGTTCAGTACCACCTTGTCTTGCATTCATCTTATTTCTGCTATTCTATGCCAAAATGCCCTAGTGAACATTAAACCAAACTGATGATGCTAACACATAAGCAATACACTCATTGTGTGAGTCTCTGTGTGTGTGTGTGTGTGTGTGTGTGTGTGTGTGTGTGTGTGTGTGTGTGTGTGTGTGTGTGTGTGTGTGTGCATGCCTATATGTGTAGGGGTAAGGTTTTGATGGAACTATAAGAAAACAGCTGTGTTTACATCAATTTGGGACAAGGGAATGACTTCATTTCAACTCTGAATTGTCAGGAGCTGCCAGCAGCCCTTCTTGCTGTGCTGGATGCTTTCCAATGTTCACAGTCAAGGCCTCTTATCACTTTTTCATGGACAACACAGAATGAAAAATGACTAGATAATTTTAGGTCTGTTTAAAGGTATGCCTAATAATTTCAATCTTTCGTATATTTCTACACTTAAGACACAATTATCTAGGCTTTCAACACCACTACTACTTAAATGCATTTTCATTTGCTCAAGTTGAGATTACTTGATAACTTAATAACTTAAATATTTGCAAAATAGTTTACTATAGACAAAAAGAGAAATAGCATTAGAGGTAAGCCATATTTGAAGAATGTTAACCTTTCCAGATGGGATAACCTTAATCTCCACGTACTCTGACAACTAAATACCCAAGAAAGATACCTCTGTATTTTTACCTCCCTGGATTCCATCCATTAAAAGACAGATTTGATCTAACTAATAAAAGAGAAGCAGCATGATTACCTAAATCTGCTTAGAAGACTTGGGAAGAAACTGGGGGGGGGGGGGGAAACTGAAACAAAATAAGGTTAGCACTGTGGCTCTAGTCCCCAAATTGTGAACTTATTAGTAATATAGTCATCCTGCCATTGCTCAGGCAAGCAGCCACCATCAACTGATTTTAAGATCAAGGGTTCTTTAAAAAATGTATAGATTGTAAATTTACAGTCTATCATTACCCAGAGGGAAAAAAAGAAGCTGGAACCAGGCATGGCTGTGAACACTGTTAGTCCCAGCACTCCGGAGGCAGAGGCAGGTGCACGTCCAGTACATATAGTGAGTCCCAGGACAGCAAGGGCCATGAAGAGACACCCTGTGTCAAAACACAAAAACAAACAACAAACAAAAGCAGAAAGAACAGCGATACATAAGGTCCCTGGCTTAATACTCAACACTTCCCAACAAAAACCAAACAGAAGATAACAAAAACGAACATGATAATGTTGTTGCCCACACTACACACAACTGATGGTGATCAATAGACTGACAGAACATATTACATCACACTCTCTTACACATTATTTAGATAAACATGTCTACAACAATTTCAAGCATGCATTTTCCTGAGACTTGAAAAAAAATGCCTTATGTTTTGTGTCACGGTAAGGCCTGGCTTGAAAACTAAGCAGAGATACACTCTGGATAACATCTGGCTTATGTAAGATCAGCCCAACGAGATGGACTGAAGTTGCATAGGATTGTAAACAACCAAAAAGGAGTATTGCACACACAGAATCACATGAGCGTGCACGCATGCTCATACACACTCACACACACACACAAACAAATGAATTTCAAAACTACAATTATTTCCCCTGCAAAAACTTTAGAATGTGCTTTTCTCCATCTTAATGCTATTATTGTTTCTCTCCTCTCACTATTTTCTATGAAACCTACTATCTACAAATGGCAGAATTATCAAAATAGCTTTCATAAGATCATGGTTGGAAAGAGAACATTGTATCGATACGGTTTTGAGTACCACTATAGTATGAACCACGACTCGCCTATGCTGAGAAATTTCTCACTCTTTATATAATGAATCTGTCTTGCATATTTCCTTTCATTAATTGCATGCTGCTGCACACAGACAGATTAATTCTGGTTTCTTTTATTAGCAAGCAATGAGATTTTAAAACACTGCATATTAAATCAACAGACCCAAAAACATCTTAACCTTAGCATTTTAACTTTTTAATATGCAAACATAATGATTCAGTTGTATAGGATTATACAGCAATTGCTATAGTTCTTTCTTACTCTTTTCCTAGTCATGCCTATTTTAATTGGAAAGCAGCCCAAGGGGGGTGGGGGGGGACCAATATCTCCCAAGAAACATATGTATAATGAGATGATTAAAATTGGGACATAGCATTTTTTCTAAATTTTACATGGCATGACGGAGAAATAATAAAATGCACAAATTTAATAGAGTTTGGTAAGTTTCACATATGTGAAACACGTCACTATTCCCTAGATACAGATAAAAAGTACATCTATCACCTCAAAAGTGCTCTGAGGACCTCTTTAAACCTCACCACCTCTACCCTTGTCTTCTTTCTCTCCATCCACAGGCAACCACTAATCATCAGAGGATTAAATATTAGTTTGCATATATATATATATATATATATATATATATATATATATATATCTCAATACTAATTTATTTTATTTGTCTGCCTTCTTTCACTAGACCTAACTATTTTGAGATCCATCTATACTGTTGCAGGTACTAACAGCTCACTTATTTTAGTTGCTGAAAAATATTCTATCACGCAGATGCATTGTAATTTTTCTGTCTACTCATTAGTGTCATTCTGGATTGTTTCCAGATTTATGGTATAACAAACGAAGTTAGTATGAACATTTACATACAAGCCTTTGTTTAAAATGGTTTTTATGCTTTATTTTCATTTTAAGGAAATTACTGTCTTTCTCCCATCTCCATTTATTTCAGTTTTAGAACACTGTGATTGTGATAGAATTTATGTGACTTGCCTTTTTAGAAATGACTAACGAAGTTACACCTTTTTATACTTCTACTGGCAGTGCAGGAGACGTACCAACTCTGGATCTCACCAACAGATTATTCTAACTTTAGACGTACACTAACACAGATGAACTGCTCTAAATATGCATCTCCCTCGCGAGATGCTACTCATCTCAGTAAGTGAATATTTGGATGTGCTTGACATCTGGATACCTTGTCTGATGAAGTGTACGAATCCCTTTGTCCACTTTCAAATGATGTTTTTCTATTACTTTACTTGTTCTTTTTACATCTGGATCCAAGACCTTTAGGATGATTTACAAATAATGATTTTTCTCTAGTTACAGTATGTCATTTATTCTCTTTCAAGGTGCAGAAGTAAGGAAAATGCTAAGAAATCTTATCCTAAACCAAAGTCACAAAGATTTTCTCATGATTTCTACTGGGAGTTTTATGGGTTTTTCGAGTTTTTAATTGAACAGTGAAGCCATGAAAATTGAAATTTTGTTCATGAAACAAGGTTAGAGTCCCTTGAAATCTTGTTTGATGTGCCATTTTTCCTTGTCTAATTTGCTTTTAATGGATTTCAATTAGAAAGCACAAATTTGGTAACTGGTGGGAAATTATGTGTACTTCAAAAGAACATTTTATTTCGATTTGAGTATAAAATATATAAGCACCAGATCAGAAGTCACATATAGAACTTTTCCCCTTTTGCAGCCATCACTGGATAGGCAGCCGTCAAAATGAAGTTCCATCTCTCGGGGACTTCTCACTGAAGCAAGAACCACAAACGGCATTCCAGTACGCAGGCCAGAAGACTGGCAAAGTACTCCAGGTATACAGGAAGAAATATGCAAATACACTGAATAGGTTCAGCTAGAAAAGGCTAACGCCACAACTGTCCATGTGGGAGTCCACCCGAGCAAGGTGGGTATCACCAGGCTACAGCTGAACAGAGACCGCAGAAACAAACAAACAAAAAAAAAGTCTGGAGAAAGGAAAGCCAGGGTTTGACGAGTAGGAAAGAAGAAGGAGGGCAAATACAATGACGAGGAGATTGGGAAGATGCAGGGGTAGAAGAATCTCACGCACAACTTACCTTGAAGACTGCTTAAGCCAAAAAAATTTAAAAAATTAAAAATATCAATTAGTCAAGTTTACTACCTTGCTGTTCAAATCCTTTAGTGTTTTCTTTGTGATCGGCTGGCTGTCTTTGGAAGGAGCCAGGCTAAATTCCTCTCCTGGTTACAAATCTATGTTCTTTTTCTACATTCTTTAGTTTTGGCTTTCAGAATTATGTAGCAGAGTATTTTAAAAGCGTTTGTGATTATTTAGCCATCTTAGTGTAGTCTACTCAATAATTTCTGTTTTGGTTCATATGAATTAACATTACTTTAAGGGTTTTTTTTATTTTTAATGGCATTTACCTTTTTTATCTTACCATATATCTTGCCAAACAGTGTTGTCAAAGGTGAGCGCTATGTTATTTTTATGGCATTTTAAAATGAATTTTATCTACTTACACTTGTTGTGATATATATGCTTTTTATTATCATAGCTTTTATTGGTTTTCTTTCTTTCTTGATTTTCCTCCCTGATTTTATCTTTTTTTTTAATAGGTATTTCCTTTCTTTAAAATTTCATCCTTCACGGGCTGAAGAGAAGGCTCACTGGTTAAGAGCACTTATTGGTCTTGCAGAGGACCCAGGATTGGTCCTCAGAACCCAGATGGTAGCTGCCAACTGTCAGTAATTCTGGTTCCAGGAGATCTGATGCCATCTTTTGATCTCTTCAAGAATGCACATGATGCACGTGCACACACATACAAAGGAAACACACAAAAAATAAACCAAACAGAAATTCCTTGAAACTCATTCTTTAAAAAAAGTTTTCACGAGAAAGAAAATGGAGAGTTTATTACATGAGTTGAATATACAGCCTTTTGAACTGTTTTCAAAAATCTATTTATGAATATATCATCCAATTTTTACTGCTGCCAGGCACATCCTTAGGTAAGCTTCAGATTTTCTTTTGTTAACCATAGCCTATACACCGTGTAAGAGTATAAAAGGTTCTATGCTTCCTTCACTTTATCTGCCCCTAACTTCATCCATGTTGTCATATGACACATAGACACAAACCATACACATACACTTATAAATATAAAGAAATAATGCACGCATGCACGCGCACGCATGCACACACACACATGTGTGTATACAATGTCATAAATAACCATTTATTTGCATTCCTCCTTGATAATCAGACCCCATTAAGTCTGAATATTCATTCATACGTGCACCTCTTCTGTAATTATTCCCTATACCTCTTTTTCCCTGGTCATGCTTTCACAGTATTCTTTTTGTGTGGCATTCTCAGGAAATTCTCTAATTCAATCTTTAGTTTCAGTAACTTGCTTGCAAGTTGTGTCAATATTTTCATTTAAAAATTTAAAGTCAAATTTAAATTCCAAAGTTTGGTGTTTGATTCTTTTCCATGAATGCAAAGCTCTCTGAATATCTTCTGATCACTCTATTATCTTCAAGTCTTTGATACATTCTCTTGCCATTTTTGATTGGGTATCTTTCCTTTACGGTGTTGACTTTGTTCATATTGAGGTGTGTCATAATTACATGCTCATCTTTGTTGAGAATCTCTGTCTGCCAGCTCCTTTGTTTACCACTGTCTGTTTTCAGTGATTAATGGGGACAGACAAGTGGCTTGTCTCCTGTGTGTGTGGGCTTTCTAACCCACCTGGCAGTCAGTATATATTGAGACACTGCCCTACCTCTCTGGGTCTAGCACCCACATTCAAGGATTTAGTTTGTGGGTAAACACAGCTGCTATCCACTACTTAGTGCAAAGAGAAAAGAAAATAAAGGCACAGCTCCAAATGTGGAGTTCCAATTAATAACTCTGATGAGCTCTTTGATTAATAATCCTGATGAATTCCACTTCTATTTCATGTCCCCATTGTCTGTATCATAAGCTTCGCCTTGTGTTCTTTCTTCTTTATTATAAATTTAAATCTATCTCAGTTATAGACTTAATTTGCCATTGTTTGATAATTTATACACACACACACACACATCTCACACATATTCGATAGCATGGGTTTGAGACAGGAAGAGAGACCATTAAAAAAACTCAGACTTTCAATTCTTAATCTTAAGTTAGTCAAATGCAATTACGTTATATGCTTGCATTAACATTCATAACTAGCTTTATATAACAAAATTGTTTGTACTATTACCTCTCAGAAGGATGGTCAAAATATTGGTGACTTCAAGATATAAATGATCATGCATCTTCAATAAAGACTTTTTACAATACTTTAGACCTCTGGAAATTAAAAATCAGTAAGTATATGAGGCCACTCGCAATGTCAGCCATCTGTTTTACTCAGCATTGGATACGTCAGAGCCTCGATTTCGTTTGGCAAGTGATATGTCTTTAAAAGCATATTACTTCTCCAGTTGCCAAGCTGCCACTACAATTATAAGAACCTATCAAAGTCTGAGTGCTTACATAATCACTATGGCCAATGCTTCTCTCCGATGAAAACATACGGAAAAATAAGCTAAAAGATGATATGTACATATGTGAACATATGTACAAAAATTAATCTGTGCAGTAGCAATTGTAATCTTGACGCCAGGCATGAATTAAACATAACATGAGTTAAATATAACAAGTCAACCTTTTCCTTTCTAAAGGATCTATCATTACTCTAGGATCCTGAGGAATAATTTAACAAAGTACCCTCTGCCTTGAAATTTCTGATACAGTTATGATGTGTTTTTCAATGCTTTGTAAGTCCTCCATCTTCTCCCATCCATAAACCGAACCTATTTTTCCTTCCATGACTTTTGTCTCACATGTTTTTGCCTGAATTATTTGCCTCTGTGAAACCTTCTTTGTTCCATCTTGACCTAGATTGCATCCTGTCCTTATTTCCTGTGTGAAATGTATGCGTGTGTATCACCTGCTCACACAACACACAAAAAAAAAAAAACCATAAACTTGCCTGCATATCTGCCATAACTAAAGATAAATAGCTGAGATTGATATGAAAGGGAAAGAAAGCATCCAGAGTGGCTGGAGAGATGGCTCAGCGGGTAAGAGCCCTCCCTAGCTTCTCTTCCAGAGGACCTGGGTTCAATTCCCAGCACCCACATGGCAGCTCACAACCGTCTCTAACTCCAGTACTAGGAGATCTGACACCACCCTCACACAGAAATATATGCAGGCAAAACATCAATGCACATAAGGTAAAAAATAAATAAATCATTTTTTAAAAGAGGGGAGAAAGGAACCTAATGCTGTACAACCTCTGCAGTAGCTCCAGGTGGCCTCTGAGATTCACAACAGCCAGGGCAAAGCACACACTGAGTTCGGAGGTCAAATGCTCGAGTTTTGTTATACTCCAACTGGAGAGCAAGCTATCATCAGCATCAAAAGGAAAACTGCTTTGGAAAAGCAAAGGGCCTTGCCCAATGTCCCATGGCTTGTTTTGTTGGACTAAAATACTGGTCTCCTGACTTGCAGTGCTGTTGCTGCAACATCACACTGAAACCAAATACACAGTGAAAATTGGTTGTTATTATGGCAACTCCTGGGAGAAACAGTAATACCTAGTCCCTTGTGAGAGACAAGAAGCTGAGCTGAGAAGGCAAGACAAATGTTTCGAGAGTACGGTGGGTAGAACTGCAAGTGTAGAATGACCCAATCCTCTCAAAATAGGAAACAGTGCAACCTTCGGGAGCACATGAGATCCCTGTTGCCAGGGGGTCAAAAGGCCAGGAAACACGTTTCTAGAATAATCTTTATGTATACAGTCTTAGAAGTGGACTGTTGAGTACTCTATTGGACTATGACCAGAAAGATAGATTTTTAAAATTTCCTAGGGCACTCCTCCAGGAGAAAACAAAAATTAAGGTCAGGTCTACATGAGCCAGTAACAGACTTCTGGGCCTCTAGATTCATTTATTTGGCTCCGATGACTGTTTGGCTCAGCTTTTCCTTAGCAAGTGTAAAAAACGCTCGAACACCACCACCCTGGGATGCTGTTCAACCAATTCAGATAGCTGTGGCCTTTTAACTCCCATCCAAGTGACTTGGCTTTATACCAACATCATTTCCCCTACTATAGCCTAAGCTTAAGTGATAGAGTACATGGCCTAAGGAGCCAGGAGTCACTGGCTATTCCTAGTCAAGAAAGGCCTGGTTATTTTCTTAGATATGGAAACAATACTCTGTCAAGAAGCTTCAATGCTACAGAATACAATAGATCTACGACTATAGAAAGACAATTAGTGAAAATACCATTGTCCATCCTTAAAGTATCTTTCCCAAGGAGCTTTAGGCAATTTAATTTTTCTCTTCCAGCCCAATCTCTTGGGAAATAAAGTTGGGGTGATTTATTAAAGCCTGCATTTTACAGATATCAAAACACAAGAAGAAGCTCCGACATAAAGTGGCAGGGCGTCTTAGGAGAACACTCCTCTCTGAGCAACACTTCTTCCTTACGGTTATTATGTAACAGACATAGAGCATGCATATGTTCTTGGGCGTGGCTGCTAATAGTTTCTTTAATTGGATGGTTCTACAGTGCTCTGTGGACACGGTCTTATCTGGGCCTCCTGTGCTGGCACCTTCTTTTGCCTTGGACATGGTTCCTTGTCCCTTTGCCCCTTGTATCCATCTCTGCAGATGTCTAGGACTTTTTTCAAATGGCTTCATGACACCAGCAAGAAGTTCTAGTGACCCCACCTGTCTGTCAGCACGATAACCTCTGCAAGCCTGTCTGACTCTTTTTCTAGTACAAAATCAGCTCTTTGGCTTACACTGTCTTAGTCCTCTTCTACTATCATAAACCCTAAAGTTAGGGATTATAGGATTTGCAAGCATGTCCCAGGCCTTTTCCCCCTCAAAAGATGTGTCAGCAGGGCAAGAGAAGTAACGAAAATAAACATGTGGAAGAGAGTATGCAGGTAAAAATGAAAGAGTTATGCTTCCTTCTAACTTTCAGCAAAGCAAAACAAGTAAGAAAGCTTTTTTTTTTTTTTTTCTGTTTTTTCAGGACATCAAATGGCCTGGATACAAAGGCAGAAATTAAAAGAAACAAGCAGCTGTGTCCCCTGGGTTGCCTGTCAAGAAGTTTGCCCTGGACAGTTTCTGGAGAAATTAACAAATGCAAATAAGCTGGACAGATAAACAGCACCCAGAGCTAGCTAACACGATCTGAACAGCACCTTTTCCTGTGAGGAGGCAGCTCCTCCAGGCAAATAAGGAAGCAGGACACAGTCAACATCTGTTTCCTATAACAGTTGGCTGCTGAAAGATGCAGCCTTAAAAAACGGCTGAGCTGACAATCCTCAAAAATCTTCCAGTCACAACTGCATGGGCTAAGCCAGCGGGTGACTATGTACAACCTACACTTTCCACAGCTTCTTGCTGCCTTCTTTTAAAAAAGAAAAGAAAAAGTTGTCTTTTCTTTACAGGGTGAGGGACCACAAAAAAAAAAAAAAAAAAAAAAAAAAAAAAAAAAAAAACCCTCAAGAATTTTTTTCCATTTGATTGACAACTAGCAGTCACAAATACTGCAGTATAAAAGACAGCTAACTGCTTGTCAGCTTCAATGTCATCTGTGAAGACAAGATCACCAGAGAGGGTACTGGGTAGGATGTGGCCATTGGAGGATGGAGAGACAATTCAGACATAACTGATTAGAATATTAGAGGGAAAAAATCAAACAAGTCTTTCAGCAAAACCATTCATGGTTCCAGAACTCGGTTAGGGAACATTATCGTGTCTGGATCTTTATCAATAAATAAAAAAACAAAACAAGTTTGCTAAGAAATCAAATTTTCGTCTCTCTCTTCTATCAATTCATATATGAAATTTCCAAATCGGGAAAAGATCATCCGCAAGTGCATAAAAACGCTGTAGATTCAAAAATTGATAATTTCTAAAATGAAGAAATATCAGAGCTGTGATGTCACTGCTGTGTAGACGCTGCTTGTGACGTCACTGCCGTGTAGACGCTGCTTGTGACGTCACTGCCGTGTGGACGCTGCTTGTGACGTCACTGCCGTGTAGACGCTGCTTGTGACGTCATTGCCGTGTAGACACTGCTTTCAGCTCAGCTAAGCACCAGATGCCCCCATGTACCTCAGGAATGTGCTGGAACTTCATGAGTCAAGAGAGAACAATTAGGAAGCAAAGACAGGCGATAGATTTTTCAGGGATACCTGAAAACAGAAGTAAAGGTAGTCATGTGGAAAGAGGCAAAAACGCTGAATACTAGCTCATGTGGAGCGCTAGGTCTGTGGTAGTTGCTGAACAAAGAAATGAACGTGCTCCCTTCCTAGCGGCCTTTTGGTTTGTGCACGTATAAAATAACAGAAGAAAAGAGTATACTGTCTAAGAGATGGGAGTGGGGCTGAGGTTGGGGAGAAGGAGGGCAAGGCGGAAGGGGCAAGGATAAGAAAGGAAGAGAGATGGCATTTGGAAATTTGTTAGAGACCACGAGGAAAAAAGTTTCATTGAAAGTTAAGGAGTTTTTTTTTTTTTTGGTTTTTTAATTTATTTTTTAATTTTTATTTTTTGTGTCCATGTATATGTGTTTGAGAGAATAGTGAGAGTATAATTTTAAGGAACACAAATCTTGCATAATATTAACCACAGGCCAGCCAGGGCAGCAGCATCTAATTTAGCCTCACAAGATGACATGACACAGAAACTATTGTTATCTACACACAGAAGAACATGGATGGGCCCAGAATCAAACCATCTGTCCATCCAGGATCCATGCTAGGCGTCTTATAACACATCCAGAAAAGTAAAAACAAAACAAAACAAAACAAAAATAAAAACAAATAAGTAAATAAAATAAATAAAAAACAAAGAGGGAACATAGGCCCATAAACGCCAGCACTCAGGAGGCTAAGGCAGGAGGCTTATTTCAAAGCCAGACCAGACTCTAAGTGAGACTGTATCTCCAAAAAGCAAGCAGGTTAATCCAAACTAAAAGAGGAGTTTTATACTAATTTTGGTGAAAATCCTCACAAGTGAAAGAGCACAGCAGTAAAATCAGCCGTGTGAGAATAGTAACCCTCACGGGGTTGGAGTAAGCACTTGCTTTGACTAGGCAGGGTCAGGAAAGCAAGCATCCATCCAGCCATTCATTCCCTCTAGTCCCTTAGGAGCTGACACGTGCTTTAATTAAGGAAGTGAGGAGGACACAAGGGTCCCTCCTCCTCTCTCATCTGGATTACACCTGCTTGTCTTGATAACCACAACTACCACAGCTTCCTAGGAAGGAGCCTAGAGAATAATGTGCACTCTAGAAATAATGCTGAACAGCCCGGCTTCACTAGAAAAAAAGCAATGTCTGTGGGAAGGGTCCAGACAGGTTGGACATCAGAGGTAAGCAGAAGGCAGCATGGAAGCAACTAAAGGAAGGAAGAGCAAGGCTATAGCGTCAGGAGTCAGGACTAGAGCTCAATCCGAAAGACTTCAAAATATGAGAGTGACAGGAAAAAAAAGAAAAATGGACGGTGAGGGCAGCCATAATAATGAGGCATGGTTTCAGGAAAGCTTTTATGGTGAGGGCACGGCATTCATGTTTTGTCAAGAGTGTGTCCTATGAATATAACACTAAAGAGAAACAGCGACGTGTGTAGGCTTCCAGTGGCACAGATAATAATGACGAAGGCAGAAAGTGATGTCTGGGAGCCTTTCTCTTATGCCACGCCCTGTGCAAAACGCTTCATATGGCTTGTGCACTGCATAAACGTGCATGTACCCATTAACTTGCATCTTCTTTTAGTCAAACCCAGTCTCTGTATCTTACTACCTGTGAGACAGTAACAGTATCTACTCTATTCTCCATGAAGTGGCAATGATGGAAGAATGACTGAGGGAGAGAATAGCAAGAGAGACACAGAAGAAAGTCTAGAGTCCTAGCTTCTCATGTGGGTACAGCTACACTAGCTGTTCTGCTGAATGGACATGTTGGGCCCTTCTAAAAATGTACTTTTATGATGGTAGATTAGTGTTGTTGAGTCAGAGCAATGGTTACTAAAGAGATTCATGACTGGTCAAGCGTTGAGAATAAGTGACTCTCGAACACTTGGCACTAAATGAGACTTTTCCATCCCATCTAAGGCTCAAGCAGGAGGTGGTGAAATGAATGAACGCATCAGGAGAGTCTGTGTATTGTAGAACACTGTCTTCTGGGCATGAATGGTCCTTGCAGTTATGAACTCACAGCAACTATGACTGCCTACACAAGATTGGCCTTCTCCACACCCCCTCGAGGATTGGAGAGGGATTCACAAGGCCCTAGCCCTCCCTGAGGAGGTACTAGTAGTCCACATTTTCTACAGTGACGTAGCCACTGGTAAGATATCCAAACTCTCCTAAATATCCCCTTAGCCAACCTAAACTCACTGGGTCATTGTTGGGGGGTGGGGAGAGGAGAGACTGGGAGGAGAGAGAATCAACTCAACTGGCAAGAGTACAAGTGGGTAACAGAGTAAATATGATCGAAATAGCTTTTATAGACGTATACAAATGTCACGATGAAATCTAATATGATACACAATCAATATACGCTAGTAAAACTATACGCATTACCAGGACAGGTAAGCTGCAGAGGGCAGGCTACTGTGAACGGTGAAAACTGACCCGGCCTGTCATATTGCCTGCTATCTTTAGTGTTTCTCTTCAATGGTACTTCATTTTGTACACATTCATTCTACTATTTTCCAAATTTTCATTAATTTACTACGAGTATATTCAGGATTACCCCTATCACCAAACCACAGGGGCTCCGTCTTAGACTAATTCTCAGCCCTAGACACACTGTAGTGGAATTACTACATAAACAGTGGGAAAACACCATGTAAAAAGGAACTCATGTGAATGAGTCACAAAACAGAAATGAAAAAACATAGCTTCACATATCCCTATATATCGTATGCATTTCACATACTACAGTACACAGATATATACGAAACATTGGGTCAGTCTTATGTACAAACAGTTTGTTTTTAAGAGGACCTGAGGTGAGTTGACTTCATTAAACTTAGCTCCACTAACCATTGTTATTTCATCTCATGCCATTTCTCCTTCCTAAGGAAGACAATAGCTCATGTCTTTTACTTCAAAACAGTAAGAATTTTAACATAAGGTTTGGAAGGGGAGTCATGAAAAGCCTTGGAATTTTCTGCAAGAGTAGAAAATGCTCTCCAGGTTTGTGGGGAGGAACAGGGCATACCATTCTCCTGATTTAATCCCAGGATGAAGACAACTGCCTGTGCATGACCCAGAATACCTCGATTCCCTGGCTCTCACCCACTACCTACCTTATCTACCTTCCTGAGTTTATCCCTTGAAATTAGTACTTTTCCCTAGGCTGACAAACTGATTGAACCAATGACCCTATCTCTGAGCAACCCAGCACTGGTGAATGCAAGTCAGTTGACATCTCACAGTGGTTCTGAAATGCTCAGCCCTTTCTCCCTGAGTTTAGGAACAGTCTGTGAAGCAGTTCCCCAGGCAACTTGATTTCACTGAGATATACTTCTCCCTAAATGCCCAGAACCTTACAATGAGATGGTTCCTCGGGACCTACAATGGACTTTAAATCGCAAAAAAACTGGATTTTCTTTACATGTGCTAGCCCAGCTTTCTTGTGCTCCTTCCTGAGTGACATAAAACAGAGTACCCCAGCCCCCAAGTTTTCAATAAATAAGCAAATGGATAGCCCATCAAAAACTTACTCCCTCTGCTACCTGCCTCTGAGGCTGTGAAACAGAGTACACAAGCTACACTATGAGCCTATCTTTTCGTAAGACAGCTACTCAATAGAAACAGGGTTGTTAAAGTAGGGGGCAGAAAAAAATAATCTATGGATGGACCAGGAATTTGCTCATCCACACTAATGCATGCAAAAACACCAGTATCATTAGTCTAGACCTAGCCTACTGCTCCAGTCTCCGAGACTTATACCTATGTTGTTCAACCCTTTAACGGTAAGTTATGAATTAAAATGAGGCCACCAAACCCTGTGGGGTTGTCTCCATTGTAATTTCCATTTCAGCAACTGTCAAGGCACAATACTTTTCAGTGAGAACAAACCTCCTTGAGAGAAGACATATTCCTACCCCACATATCCCTTGTCCTCCAACCTCATCTTTCATTGCGAGCAATTTTAGTGGCATACAGTCAGTGTTAAGTTCAAGCATTCATTCTTCTTAACTGTTCAGAGACATTCACTATTTGTTTCACCCAGATAAACATCTTATACAATAAATACCTTGTCAATTCACAATAGTTCCTTAGATCTGGTGAATGTTCACGGAAAGTTTTTTTTTTTTTTTTTTAAATCTAGCCTAATAATTAAAACCAAGAGTTTTCAAACCACACACTTAGATTCTATAGATTTTTGTATAAGGATGTCTGACTCTAAAATGTCTACAAATAATATTGCCTTGGGAAGAATAGCTAGCAGAAACCAAAGTAGTATGAAAATAGCCAATCTCTTAGAAGGCAGTCTTAAAACATTTTACATGAAAGTTATGAGAAAGGTGTTTATGTTTTACTGCTTGTCAGCTTTCTGGTTAAGATCAGCATTCATGTTCCTATGATTTTGTTGTCCAGTGGAAATACCAAGTATCTTTAGAGAAAATTGTAATTGTTCAAACACAGATGCTTTTCAATATCGATGCTGTAAAAGCCTCTGTTAGCTGACACACTGACAGACACCTGGGAAGGTCAGCCAACATTTTGCTGAAAACTTTAAGAAGACATCAAACGTTAGATAGCATAAAGCTGAATGTCCCCATTTGACAGCACTAAAAATAAGTCACAACTAGAAATGACCTTGACGGATAAAAAACAAAAAAAAGATAAAAACAACAAAAAGCAGGCTAAGGTCACCATCACACAGTGATTAAGAAGACAGAAGAGAACTTTCTTCTAAGTCACTAAACTCATCCATATTATACTGAACTCTGGCACTCAGCATTTTCTTGTGCCATAAGAGAATTTAGTAGGTTCACTGAATTGACTGACTCCTTTGTTAATCTATTTGCATGGGTTAAGACCTTGACTGACATAAAACACAACCCCCAAAAAATGCCAGACAGTGTAATGAAGGACTGACTGATGTCTGCTTTGGGGTACAGCCTATCCAATAAATGTGCATGGCCAGCAAAGAATCCATTGGCAGAGATTTATTATCGGAACAAATAGATTCTAAAAAGACTGACTACAATCAGACCTGCAGCATAAATTCACACTTAAATACAATTCTTTGCCTCATGGGGCTTATTTTTTAATTTTACTTCTAAGATTCTTTTTGTAAGTTTCCTTTTAGAATAATTAATAAAAGCAATGATATAGCTGATCAGTTGCCATTAATGTAGTTCTTTGATTTACACAAAAGAAAGCAAAGTTTATATTACTTACAACTCTAGAATAGCTGCTGATACATATGTAAAGGGGCAGAAGTATTACTACAAAATATATTAAGAGAAAAGTAGAAATCAATCACCTAGAATAAATTATCACATTTTAATTACACGTAATGCATGGATAGCAAGCTTGCAAAGTGAGGGCAGATGCAGAGAGGATTGTAAAAGTTATACCTCCAAGTTCTTTCACATTCAAGATGGCATTCTGGAACGGTACTGCCTTTATGCTAAAACCTAAAATTAGAAAACAGAAAGAGAAGAATTAGCAGCTTGACTTTTACATTGAGACATTTAAGATGGTCAGATCCTGTGTTTGGGAAAAACTAAGGTTTGCTCTCCATAGCTCATATTTATGCCAGAAACATAACATTCCAAGAGAAAATAGCCTTATATTTATCTTCCACTGTTCTGAAACACCACTGAATATTGTAGTCACATAAAACATTACCCCCTCCCTTCAGAATATTGCCCTATTCATTCTTTAGCATATAACAAGCATGCAACTTTTTATCAATTAGAAGAGAGCAGAAATTTTAAAGAAATTTCAAAGAAAATATTGAATCTATTGGGGCCTAATGATTAAATTCGTAATACGTTACAATTTTTTCTAATATATAGCCCAGGAACTATTGATTAAATCATTTAAATGGAAACCATCTTATATTTCAATTTTCTTGTATTTGCTAATATTTCATTTAAGGACACAATAATACACACCTGTATTTTTCCTGAAAAGTAAAATCATAAATAATCATTTATACACAAATCAGAATGTCAAAAAACACATAACAGATAATAATAAATAATAATAAAACAGATAATGTTCAGAAAATACAATTTTGCAATTAACAGTCTACTCAGGGCTTACCTATGGACTCAGAAGGCAATCAATTTAGTCAGAACATGTGACAATGTACATATATGTGCGTGGGCACACACACGCGTGCACAAAGACAAACACTGGATATTTCTGAAACAGTCACAAGAGACTGGGCTAGCAATGACCAGAGAGAGAATTGGGCACCAGGAGCTTGCAATAGGTCCTTTTGTTCAACTGAGTATCTTAACCATGTACTTGCTTTTTTTTTTTAATTAAAACCCCTACTAATTTTTTAAAGCTAAGTTTTCATTAGTTTCAGGATATGATTTCAACATGTGTAATTACAAATAGTCATTTTTCAACAAAATTATCAATAAAGAAAAAAACATACAAATACTTTTCACTCGGGATAAGTTGTGCTTGGGGGTGGGAAAAGTGAAAAGCTCTAGCAAGCTTACTTTGGGTAGGAAGGACTACATAGCATTGCTTTGCTTTATAAAGGGGATGCATCTTTTCAGCTCAGCCTATTCTTGCAAGCCTTCTCTCCATGTTCTCCCAGCGTTTCAATAAGCTGTCCCTTACACTCCATTTTAAAGTAATAGTTGAACTGACTTGGAATCAGACAGAACTAGACTCACACTCCAGCTCTTTGACTAAGGGCAACCTACCAGCCTTAGCTTTCTCATCCATAACACAAGAACAACGGTATCTACTTCATGGCCTTGTCGTAGGGTGACATGATGTAGGTACTGTATCTATTACAGGCTGATGGTGCAGAAAGTCACTAGATCTTCATAAAACATTTTTTTTTTCCTTAAAAAAATCAAAAACGAGAAGTTCCCCATGCTGAAATGCTGGTGTGTGTGTGTACCTGGGCCTGCAGCAAAGCCTCTCCAGGTGTCTGGCCTCTGGGAAATCAGGACAGTCCGTGCCAATCACAATACTCCTACAGGCACCAAAATTCCCCTACAGGAGATTTGGATGCTTGAATATAGCTATCTACCTTACATGGATAGTCTATGGATTAAACGGCAATGATTGTGAAATCCTGGAAACAAAAGGCCTCTGCAGATGCTAAACAGTCTATTAGTGGTTGTGTTCAACACACACTGAAGAATGGATTTTCCAGAGAAGCAGGGCAGGTCCCAACTTTGAAAGGGAAAGTTATGGAGCACAGCAGCAATGTTTAATTTGTTTTGATTCTTAAAAGGTGACAACATGCTGGGACTCAAAACAGAAGTAATATCCTTCCAGAAGTGGCCACAGCCATATGCATAATACAGCTTTTGAAATGTTGTTTAATTTATATTAAATAAATTTCATTAAATTAAATAATATTTAGTTAATTAAATTAATTAATCCAATAGGCAGATAATGTGCCTGTTACTATCTTTAACTCTTTACAGATTCTCCATAATAAAGTAAGTACAAAAATATCAAGTGTTCTTGTCAAGTAAAGAAACCAAGGAATCTTACTTATGGGCATATAAATGTTTCTGCAGAATACTCATAAATATTTTCTCCCCAGAATGAACACGTGTAGCTAGATTTATACTGCAAATGTATTCATGGCCTTCCACACCGCAGGCTCCACATCATTAACTTCTGCTCAGAAAACAAAGTCTAGATCATGAATTCAGAAAACAAAAAACACAGAAATGAACTTCTCATAGAAGAGAATCAGTATTTCTCTATTTTGACTATTCTAAATATTTGCAAAGACTAAACCGAACTATCACACTATATGCTATTCCTGTTTATAGTGGGTTAGATGATGTGAAGAGGGGAAGAGTTAATATTTAGTAGAGACAAAAAATATTAAACCGTCAAAAACTTCTCTCCAAGGACTGCTTCAAGAAATGAAAGCATGGGCCACAGAGGAAAAAAGTCTGGGCTCAAATCTTGGCTCTACCAATTAATAGCGGTTTGATTTTTTTCAGAGAAGGCTTTTCTGATTTTTTTTAATGCATGTTCCTCCAGATTCCAATGTTGCTAAGGACTTTTATCCATTAGCAAATTTGCCTGTTGTGGTAACCCCAATGGCACCACCAGTACACTGCTCCAAGAAGAAGGTGAGGCTAAGTGCTGCTATATGGAATACTTGAACTCAGGTCTTGTCACCACAGTCATACAGTGCTGAGACTCCGGCACACACCAGTGAGCAGGTAGATTCACACTGATGTGTCTACTATTGAGCTAGAGATCCTGGTTCGGACTGGGCAACGCATGTCACTAATAAACCCACATATTTATTTTCCTCTGTGTCTATAAATAATCTGAAATGAGTCACCCAAATTAATTATTTTCAGGGCTACACAATATTGCTTCTTTATTTATTATGAGAATAAAAATACTAGCATGAATTTAGAAAGCTCTTCTTGTTAGACATTATTAATAAAACCTGGAACTTGGGAAGGAAGCAGTAACTTCCAACTGACTGGACCCCAACAGCACGAACACCTCCTGCTTCTTCAAACTGAGTCCTCTGGTTGCTCCCCTAGGAGTCAGTGTGCTGATGTGACAAGACACTCCCTAGGAATGCTCAGACTCACCAGCCACATTTTTATATGACTTTGGCCTTGAATTCTCAACTACAAAAGGAGCACACTCGTTTAGCTCTTTAAGATTTTCTCTAAAATTAGGATTCAGTTATTTATATTTAACACGAAGGAGGAAATAATAGTAACAGCTAAGTCAAATCTTAATGGCCTCTAGTATTTGGCTCAAGACCTCAAGGGTAGGTCTCCCTGGGCACCATTCAAACAACAGGATGGCTGAAGCCTAAGTTACGCACTCATTTTTTCCTGGCCTATCTAAGCTACATTAGTAAGCCTGAAACCTCCCCTAAGATTTAACCCCACAAATTTTAATAAATATATGACTTGGTAACTCTTTGGGGAAATAATTGTTTGCATAGCCTCTCAGTTTTTGTTTTGCAATCCTTAACTCTAACAAAACCTGTGATACAGGGGAGATGAATTTGAAAGGGTTTTTGTGTGTGTGTGTGTGTGTGTGTGTGTGTGTGTGTGTGTGAGTGTGTGTTTTAAACAGGGAAAGCATTCCTGGAATTGTAACAAAATTAGTTTTGGGAGGAAGGTCAGTCTATTTTTATTCATCATGTGTAACACATAAATGTTTTACTTGGGCCTACACCCCAGATCCTCATCTCCCCCTCCTCCAAAGCTGCACAAATGCACTCAGATACTTGATGTGTGCTTCTGGAATTCCTGGATCCCTCTAAAGAATAGCTGAAGGAAAGGCATTCCAGAGATCTGGTGGTCTCGACCAGGACCAAAAGCATTATTTATGCCATGACAGTTTTGTGATGTTTGGACAAAAATCCAGCAAAATTCTTCTCAATAGGATTTCAACATCATAAAAGGAAATTTAATCTGCTGGCATTTATAAAGTACAATCCTTTAAGCAGATACCAAAATTTACTGTTTAACTTGTTTCTCTGGTTAACCTATGTGGAGCTTATACAGAAGTTATTCTAAACACTTCACTCAACTTCTTGGGAACTTTTCCTGTCTTCCTTTCAAATTGTCATGATCTTTGTCCATTGGCAATTTTTCAAGAGAAGAAATATACATGTATATGTATAGTTCCTGAAAGAGATTTTCAGCACTTTTTTCAATTCAAAATACTTAGTTTTCTCTTGGTTGTTCTTGTGCTTTACCAATACATTCTGCTAAGCCTTTGGATTCCATTTTTCTGGTTGAAAAAGAAAAACAAAGTAAATACTCTAATCTACAGCTTAACAACCGTTCTTATCAACAAATTCCTAGTACGTACACAAGCACGCTTTTTGTTTTGTTTTGTTTTTTGTCTTCGGACCTCAGAAGAAGCTGCCCAGCTTCTCTCTCTCTCCCAACAGGTCCTGCTCTCTGGAGGATTTCTTGGCCCTTTGAGTTTTGACAATTTAAGTATCTTTTAAAAATTATGTCAAAGCTGATAGATTGTTGAAGTTAACGATCCAATAAAATTTGGATTCCCTTTCTTCCTGGAAAAAAAGCAGGCGTGCTTGCTTTGCTGAAACTGGGTGGACCTGCCATTCTGAGGGATCGCTATCAATTCCTAAGAAACCCAGGCTTAACAAAGGCCCTCGGCTTAATTGTTGAAAACAGTCATTTCATCTTAATTTGATTTATATTTTCAAAACATTATAAACCAAGAAATAATTTAGAATAAAATCTCCCCATACCACATCAACAGCACACATAATTATTATTTTTACATATTCTTTCCCAGTTTACCCTCAAATGTGTATGTTTCTATAGCTTAATTTTTAAAAATGAATATAAATTTAATTTTCTCATTTTCCTCAGTAGAAGACAATATGTATTTTCCAATCTAAATCATTTCAATTGAGGTTTCAAATTTTATATAACAAGCTCCCTTGCTTTAGGGCATTTTCATGGCTTTAAAGTTTTATTTATAGACAATGTTGCAGGGAATTGCTTTGAATATATAGTTTCTTTTATATTAGTTACTAATGACAAATTGCCAATGCTGCCTACATTAGCTCTGTTATTTCTTTCTATTTTTTACTATGCTAAGAATTTTTATCAGAAGTCAATGTTGGAAATCTTAAATCTCACCAGGAATTTCTCGTTTTTTCATTTATACATACTGAAAATTAAATTTATTTTCTTTTGGATGGTACTGGGTATGGAGTGCAGGGTTTTGATAGGCAAGTGCGTGACTACTGAGCTATCTGCCTAGCCCCAGACTGAGGATTTCATATAAAACCAACTCTTAGGATAGATGCAACTTCCTTATAACCGTCTACTAATATGTTGTTGTTGTTTTTATGTTTTTGATACTGTTAGATTTTTGTTTTTACCTTTTGCATCTGTGTGCATGAGGGATAAATGACCTGTAGCTTTCTACATGGTGCAAACACCCTCCCCATAGCAAAGTGTTTGGCAGGATCCACCAAAGAAGCCAACATGAAGTTTTTTGGTTTTTTTGGAACTGTAATTTCAATTTCTTTAATAGGCAAAGGCCTATCAGAATTCTCTACTTCTTCTTGAGCGTGACTGGAAACTTTGTCTTCAAGAAAGTGCCCACTTCATCCAAATTACCAAAGCCAATGCAGAAAGCCAGTGTCGACATTCTCTTCTTATCCTCTGAATAGTTAAATAATATGTATTAGATGTTCTGTCACTTGCAAAGTACTGGCAATTTATACTCTTGAAATTTTTTGCCCAATCAGTGTAGCTAAGCCATATCAATTTTATTTACATTTTCAAAATAGAAATCAGTTTCTGTTTTCTTTGATCCTTTCTATTAATTAGTTTCACTGTTTTTTTTTTAACTTTGACCTTTATTATTTTTCAACTATTTAGAGTTTAATATATTATTCTCTTTTAGTTTCTCTTTGAAGAAGCTAAGACTATTGATATGAGGCCCTTCTTTTCTTTTCTCTCTTCCACCCTTTCTCCCTCCTTCCCTCCCTTCCTTCCTAAGATTTATTTACATATATGAATGTTTTGCTTTCATGTCTGTCTGCATAGCACATGCATGCCTGGTGCTAGAAGAGGGCACTGGATTTCCCAGGACTGGAGATATGGATTGTTGTGAGCCACCATGTGGATGCTGGGAAATGAACCCAGGCTTTCTGCAATAACAACTGCTCTTAACCTCTGAGCCATCTTTCCGGCCCTGAGTCCTTCTTTTCTAATACCAGTGCTCACTGCTCTAAATTTCCCCCACAGTCCTGCCTAGAAAGGCATATTACAAAGACTGAAAAGTTGTCATTTGGTGCAAAATAAGTTCTAATTCCTGAGCTCTCAATTTATATGTTAGCTAGAAGCAATATAGTTTTCAAATATTTAGAAGCTGTCCTAAAGATGTTCTTGTTAATGATTTCTAATTCAACCCTATGACAATGGCAGGCCTGTCCAACCCATAGTCTGGGGGCCACATATAACCCAAACCTACTTAAAACATTGTAAGATTTGTGTGTGTGTGTGTGTGTGTAACACTGAGTGTGTGTGTGTGTGGGGGTGCATCTTAATCAACTCCATTTTGTGGTTTCTTGGCATGACCTTTGCAGACTCCAGTGGTACTAAATATGTTTTTAGGCTGGATATGCCTATTACAGTCTGAAAACATACTTAGTGCCACTGGAGTCCATCTATGCTAACTGATACTTGTTTCATGCATTATAGTAGATAATTATTTAATTTAGCACATGTTCAAAGGTTCTTGGAAAGAATGGATGTCTTCAGTGGTTGGGTGAAGTGATCTGTAAAAGTAAGCCATGTCATGTTGGTGGACAGTGTTGTTCGAGTCTAGTTTATCTAGGCCGATTGCCATCCCAGAACTATCAACTGGTGAAAGAGAAATTTCTCATTTTAACTGTGCGCCTGTCCGCTTCACTCTGATATTCTGTCAGTTTTGTTTTGTGTATTTTGAAGATCTAGTGTTAGGTTCTTAAGAACTCAGTTCTGTTGATTCAAATGATCCCTTCATCACTGTGAAATAAACTTTGCTGTTCTCTGCATTATTCCTTGCCCTGACGTTTACATTGTCCAACACTGATAAAATCACCCTAATTTCCTGTTTTATACTACAGGACCTCCGTCTTTTCCTATTCATTCAGTTCAAGTTATTTGTATCTATACATAAAGTTTGTTTCCTTAGGTCAATACTCAGTTGACTTTCATTTATTTAACTTGGTCATATCCATTTAGTCTTAATTAAGGAATTTAGGTCATTTACATTTAATCTAATTGTTGTTGGTGATGTTTGAATTTATATTACTTCCTAAGTCCAGTCTGCTGCTACTACTCTTGTTCCCCTGTTCACTGTTTTCCTGCCTGTTTCCTGACTAGGTAACTTGTCTGATACTTTCTTTCTTAAAAGCAGTCTGTCAGTGTTATGTTTTTAAATTTTCTTTAGTGTTTTCGTGGGAGTAATGTTTTTCATTTGTTTTAGGAGGTTAAATCAGTTCTGATGCTTAATTCGGAAGAGAATCAGAAGTCTTTAACCACCCATTCTTTCTATCTTCCCTTGAACCCCTTCAGACTTCCTTTATTCTCAGATGACCATGCCTACACACATCTATTAGTGTGCTCACATGAAACCTGTCCTTGTCGACACAAATGTCCATAACACATTCTCTCTCTTTGTTTTCTGTCTTGAAAAAAAAATAGTTTATAGGTAATCTTACAAAGAACCAAGCGGCAATGTTTAGAGATTCTACAACTCCTTATCATTTCTTATGCTACTTTCTTATTTCCCTAGGTGGTATCTAACCTAATAATCTACTGAGACTGTTCTACCAGCATCATTATTTATCATATTGTTACCAGGCCCCAAAACCCTTTTATCAAACTTTTGACTTGACTCTGATTCTTGCGATTTCTTGGCTGAAACTGACATGCATGGCACTTCATAGAACTGCCTGTATTAAGATTCTTTAACAACCACAGATGCAGAAATATAAGCTCTCAAGGGTGGAAAAGTATGTCTGACTTGTTAACTGATTCAGTGTTACTACCTAACTCAGTGGCAGACATAATAAACACTCAGAAATATGTAATAGATGAATGAAACGTAGTTGATCCTTAGCACCTCTCTCCCCTCTCCACTCGTTATTTCTAGACAATCTCATTCAAACCCACATTTCAGTAGTCTCTCAAATCTCATCTGTCACTCTAAACCCTTCCTGACCTGTTACTTCAGCATTTGAAACATTGCTAGATGTCCCACCAACACCAAAAAACTGGAATGTCCCAAACTAACCTTCATATTTTTCTTTTACTGTCAAATTGCCTGTTGTGACCTTTCTGCTTCTTTTTACAATTTTTACCCAAACCTCGGGGTCAAAACTTGAGTCACTTTTGAATTTTCTTTTTCTATCACCCAATATGACTGCCACATTTACGGTATGGAATGCACGTGCTCCTAATTCACCAACTCCAGAATTACTGTCTTCATTGGCTCATCTCTCCATATTACGGGTGTCTGCCAACAGCTTTTCCATTCTTTAGTCCTGAATCGCAACACTTCCTACAGCCCTGTACCATGTACCTTGGCTAGTATGACAGACTTCGCTCTGAATCACCTGTTTTAGATCCCAACTATCCTTGCCCCAATAGTCATGGCTTAGGATCCTAACCATAAAGTGAAGCACTTTTTAAATACAATAATGTTCACTAGGAAGACTTCTTTGATCTCCCAGGCTAGAAATGATCACATGCAACTTTCATGCGTATATCATCAAGTACAACACATATCACAGTATCTTTACATAGGCCCTGACATGTAATAAACAATCAAGGGTGAACCATTTTACTATTTGGAAACTTAACTTTCAAACTCAGTATAAACTTGATGGCAAGGACCTCCAAACAGGCTCTCCAGAAGGCACTATGCCAATCCCAAAATAGCAACAACTCATTTAAGTTGATATCCAAAACATTAGCCAACTTACTATCTAATGCATTAGAAAATCAGTTAGCACAAATGTTATGATTGGTTCCAGTAAAATGAAAATATAAATTACTTAATAATTTAATTAAAACAAATATAAAACACATTATAATTTACAAAAAAAATTATAAAATTATTTCCCGACATGTTTTACATTATAATTCAAAACTGTTCTTCTAGAAATAGTGGTAGATGGCGATTGATAACTAAAGAAAACTTTTGTTGCTCTTACACATATTTTGGAAGTTACTTGTTTGAAGCAAATTACTAGGCTAATGTTGTTTTTATAACTTCATCGCACAGTACTCAAAAGATAGTCAGACCTTTAGAGACAATCACTAAGGATATGCTTGTGTCAGAAATTGGAGGTCCCAGATATCACTGAACTTCACTGGAAAACCTGACTGAGCAGGCTACCTCTGTGTCTAGCTATGTTAAATGAACATCTCTTACCTTACTCAGGTGATTTAGAAACATTAGGTTAAAAATGATTCTTACCTATCAAACAAGATATTATGAGGCTCACAGAAGGTAGTTTAGGTAAAGACACCATGTAGATTGAATCTACTGTCATTTGCTTATTCAGTCAACAAATGTCTACATCTATGTCCAAACTCTGTGTCAACCTCTGTTTATCTAATATCAAGTAAGATGTGCTGCCTGCCCTCAGTAGCTAAGACCTAGGGGTGAGGCAGGCATGTGAGCAAAGCAGTTGATAGGCACTGCCTGGCCACTATGGGGCAAAATGGGGCGAAGAGGGAGGACTCAAGGCTGTTTATAGGAAAAGGAAGCACCTCAGGAGCTCTGTGCAAAGTGGCTCTGTATCAGCTCTCTGCTCATCCTCTGCAAGTCTACTAATTACTACTGAGGCCTGCGCTCACCACATCAAGGCACATAAACAAATGTGTTTCTTTATGGACCCGTTATCTTATTAATCCATAAATCTAAGATCTAAAAAGTTCTTGAAATCTGTACTTTTCTCCAGCTTTATTTTCTCTAAACCTGAGCTGAACTGATGAGAAGTTCCCGATCACCGGTATTTTTCCCACTTGAGAAACCCTGGCGAGTGATTTCATCACCCACCCATCAGCTGAGCCAGGAACTGTGTCATCGCTGGCTTCGCTTTCCTTCTCCTTCCAAAGCCAACTGATTACCCAGCCCTCCCAATTCCCTCAACGCTGCTCCGGCCATTCTCAGCTCTCCCTTTTCCTGCGAGTGCCTCACCTAAGGCCTTCATCACTTCAGGCATCATCATCATCCACTACTCTGTGTGCAGCAGTGCTCCTCGTAGTTCATGCCCCAAACCATGGCCAGCCCCATCCTTCTCAAAGGGACGACTGAGCATGTTATCTCCTACTCGTAAGACTCTCATGTCTCTGCACACTACAGACAAAGCTACAACTTCTGAATCTGGTTTGAAAAGTTTGCCCAGACTCAGCATCGCTCTTATCATTTGTCACCTGGCATGCTATGAAACATAGCTAGCCATGCAGAAACATAATCCTAGGAAGCCCTGCCCTGATGTGCACTCCTGAGATCGCATGACCTGCTTTCACTTTCTTCTCCTACCCCAATCTCTTCTCCCTGCTTACTAGCTTGGCTTACTTATCAGCTTCAAATCCAATGGGGGAGATGTTACCATGCATCCCATTTCTGCCCAGTGCCAGGGAGTATTGATAACGCTGCCTTCCTTTATAAATCCTGAATGAAAACTTAAATGTCTTTGTGATAAGGGGACTATGTGTCCAGACTACTAGGGTCACTGTTATTCCAGTATCTAATGGCAAGGGTTCAAACACTGGGCTGGAGGAGTTACATTTCATCTTCCCAGAAAATGTTTTTTCTTGCTTTTGCCTGGTAAGCAACCCTACCTCAGTTGCTCTTTCCGCTACCTACAGCCTTCTTCCATGATTTTATTGAATGTGCACTCTTCTTTTCCGTCTTCTTGTCAGAAGAGAGAAAAAAAAAAAATGAAACCTTAGGGAGTAGAGTAAGTCTAGGATAGGGCTTCTCAACTTAGTTGATAATGGCATTTTGGGTTAGGTAACTCCTTGGGGTGGGAACTGTGGGAACCACAGAGTATTTATTTGCATCATTAGACTGTAACTATATACAAGCTGGAAGCATAATCTCTTAGCTATGATAGTCAAATGTCTTCAGATACTGCCAGGTGTCTATACCCTCTGCAATGGGCAAAACATCTCCTGATTTTAGAAAGAAAAGAAAAGAGAAAGGAGGGGGGAACAAAAACAAAACAAAACTCTAATATTTGGAGCTAGAGAAAAGGCACAGACATACATGCAGGCAAAACACAACATATAAAATAAAAATAAATAAATGTCAAAAAAAGTTGTTTAAACGCCTGTATTTTAGACTGACTTCTTTTCAAGTCAGAGAACATGGTAAAAGGTAAAGGACCGTGGTCCCCCAAACTGTCTATAATTCAGGTGGCAAATGATGAGACCAGGAAGTTCAGAGTACATCATTAGTGCTGTTGAGGAAGCTCGTGACCAACGAATGTCACACGGGAGGACGATGTTCAGCGGGACTCAGGAGAATCCACTGAATTACAGGACTAGAACTCCCTAGACTAGACTCCAAGATTAGTTTGTTTGTGAGCTTGATTCATTCTGTGTCACTGAAGAGAGAGAGAGAGAGAGAGATAGGATACAACTATTTCATGCTAATACCACCTAAGCAGCACAGAAAACTGGCACGGCTGTGGGGCAAGGAGGAAACAGAGACAGTCACTCAACACAGCACCCACCTGTGGTTGACACAACATTCTCAGGGCTTTCGCTGCAGAGCTTGGACAACAGACTGGTCTTCCCAGAGCCTGTGAGGCCTATGCAAACCAAATCATACTCAGGGCGTGCAGGTGGTGGTCCCTTGCAGCAAAGCGCTCGAAAACACTGCCGAGAGAGAGAAAGAGAGAGACGGAGGCAAAGCTTAGTAATATTTACAACAAATACACGCACACACACACACATTAAGAACTCCATCAGTTTTAAACAGGAATATGGTAACTTCAGGTGGAAACCCCTGGGCCATAGCACTGTGGCAAAGGAATCAACACCCTTGTCAGCAGCCATGACACATGCCCAGCTGTAGCAGGAGCGCTGGGCATGGGGACCTCACAGCATCAGAGTAGTGTACTCCTCTTGAACCTACTCATGAGGAAACCACATAAAGCCAATCTCAGAAGCATCCTGTATACTACCTACTCTTGTTTTCTAAAGTACCACTGCCACAAAAGTCAGACACTAAGGAGCTGTTCCTGGTGAAGAATCAGAAGACATAATATGAACTGCAACACATCTTATATTAGATCCTGAATTGGGAGGAAGAAAATGCCATAAATGACATTATTGGGACAATAGTGAGGACTGAATATAGAGTGCATATTAGATAACAGTGTTGCATAAGGTGAATTTCCTGAATTAAATAACTGTGCTGTCATTATGTAAGAAAAAGTCGCTGTTCTGAGCAAACGCATGCTGAAGTACTTGGAGGTGAAGGGTCTTGAAATTTGCAATTAACTGGTTCAGAAAAAGTGTAAGTCTCTTACTTCCTCCACCCCCATCTGGTGGGGAGTGTGATAAGGCAAACAAGGAGAATGCTAACCAGTGAAGCTGAGTGAGGAGCCCATAATACTCTGTTCTAGGTCTGGAACGCTTATGTGGAACGGAGGTTGTTAGGCATTGAACCCAGGGCCTTGTCTGCGCTGAGTTAAAGACGCTCTCCCAAGCTCTCAGTCTTATTGCTTTCATGTCTATTCATTAAAAAAAAAAAAATCTTAAATTACCAAAGAATCCATGTTACATCTCTGGCTTCTCAGCCTTTGCTAAATCGTGTTTCAGGTTAACTGGCCTCAGAGTTCTATGAACTATAATACAGGTTCCAAACCATACACACTATTTGGCCTTCAAAATGACAAGCTCTGAGTTAAAGGCTATCGTGCATGAAGTGTTTGATATTTCAACTTATCTCATAACCATTTAAGATGTTGACCATGTACCAGCTTTCCAGAATCTGAAGTATTCCTAATATTTGTTTGATATGAACAATGATTCATACAAGAGACTAGAAAGTTGGGAGGAAGACTCCTTCATTTGATTGAGCCCAGAGGAAAAGACCTATAAAATATTGTGTTGATTCCTCTTACAAAGGCAAAATCCGAGTCCTACTTGGCTGTCACACTGTCATAATCAAGCCTGATTATTCCTCTCCCTTGTTTCTAACATCGAATCAAGTCTAGTCCAGATGACCTCTGAAATGGCTCTAGAGTCTATCGGCTTCTAGGTGCCTAGGCTGCAGTCACCTAGATACCAATACTCTCCCACTCCTTCCAGGAGCATTTATCCTTCTCTGTTCTTCACAGCACTGTGACTGTTCATAAAAACAAAATCCATTCTGTATCCTTAATCTTCCGCAGTGACTTCCCCTGGCCCATGGCTGTAAACTCTTATCATGGTCTATAGGGGCATCCGGACAGGTTCCAGCCAACACTGCCAGCCTCGTGTCCACCACTCTTCCCAAGCCTTCTGAGTATCTGTCACTTGAGGCATTTGCCTATGCTGCTGCCTCTTCCACACAGCTGGCTTTGCCAACTCATCAGCTCTTTGGTTTCAGCTTAGCCACCCTTTCCTCAGGGCTGACGGCTCTGATCTGAGACTGCATTAGCAACTGATGTCAAGCTCTCACAGCATGTTTGCGAATTCATCATACAGACAATTACGGTTTCTTATTCACCACCAGACTGTGGGAACCACGTGTGTCCAATTTTGTCTCATGTCCCCAGTGCCTGGCAGTGTACAAGCAAAGAAGCTACCCTCAATAAATCACTGCTGGATAGAGAATGAATGACATTTAAGGTTCACCTAAAATAGAGAAACAAAAGCACAAAGGCTAATAGGATGCTTGATCTATGCTCTCTGTGCCCCCTATGTTTAAAAAGAAACAGTATCAAAATAAGAGAAACCCTTGACTTTTACACGTCAACGCCGGAAGTTAGCCAAATTCCCAAAAGACCTGTTTTGAAATGCAACATCTTTTCAGTAAACTAGATTCTTTTTTACCCCAAGTTCATTTTCCTTCATTTTTAAAGAGGTTCTGCTGACTTCTGGTAAACAATTTTATGATCCATATTCTACATGGATTTATTAAACTCTAATCATATTTCCTCTCTTCTTTTCAAGCTCAAGGAGTCCTAATTATTTCAGTGTGCCTTCCTATGTGACTCCTTCTACTCTTCCATCCTAGTTGCTCTTCTTTGGTTTTAACTTTAATTCCATTATGCTTTTTCCTACAAGATTAATGACCACACTAGTACATAGCCTTCTATGTGCCAACACCTCCCTTTCTGGACTCAGGCTCACACCTGTCTGCAACTCTTCCTTGACCATGAAACAAGGCCCTTAGACTTCTGATGAGTCTTTCCTAGATCCTAAAAGAGAGCTTTCCTAAAGATCTCTGCATGGACATATATATTTCCTTGAAGGTGGCCACTGGCTAGCAGTTGTTTACATTAAGAGGGGTCTTTTATGTTCAGCTATGACAGACAGCACTGCTTACATAGCTGTGATACGCTCTTTTGGTCTTTGGGGAAACGAGGAAGGGCTATTTCTGCTCTAGAAACCAGACCCTGGTTCACTCAGCTCCTCTTCTGTATTTCCTCTGGACCAACTCCTCGAGGGCAGTGGGACTGTTTCCACTATGTGAACCAAATTACCATAAATCTTAAATACAAAATGAAATACTTGAGGCCAGAGGGATGAGTACAGGTGAATGCCACCAAGTCTAATGACCTGGGTTCGTTCCCTGGGACTCACATGGTAAAAGGAGAGACCTACAGACTCCCACATGTTATCTTCTGACCTCTACATACATGCTATGGCATGCACACATGCACTCACAAATATATATACACATATATATGTATGTGTGTATATACATGTATGTGTGTATATATATGTATGTGTGTGTATATATGTATGTGTGTATATATGTGTGTGTATATACATATGTGTGTATATATATGTGTGTGTATATATATGTATACATACATATATGTGATAGATATAGTTTAAAAATCAAAATATGAACAACTGTTATATGATTTTGTTTAAATTATTCATTAATTAATATCACCGTACACATTTTGGTCCAATGTCACGCAATTTCACCTTCATGCTCTTTTTAAAATTCAGAATACAGCAACTTCATATCCAAGCTCACCAATATCTGTATTACATTTTAATTCATGCCAGGAAACCTCAGGCACTCTGACATAAAAGACAGCTGAGCAATAATATTCTGCCTCTCTTTTTCTCTTGTATTCTTCCTGGTAGCATCAGCTCCACTTCCATGGCTCCAGTCACACAGCCTGCAATGTCACCCAACATCACAATGCCCCATGCACACCCCCACCGTGCTCCAAATCCCCAGCTCTGGAGTTCCAACTGTTCTGATGGAACCCAAACTAAATCTGAATGAAGGAAAAGTCTCATTCCTCTTTAAACTCAGACTAAGGAAACATAGCATTTCAGTAATTCGAGAAATGCTAGACTGGTGATTCTTACAAGAAATATTTAAAACAAACCCCAGAAAACTAGGAATACATATGCATTGAAAACAAATGCCATAGTTAACAGAGACAAAGTGTTATATTTTGAGCCAACAGAATAGAACTTTTAAGTATGTGCCGTTCCTAATCCGGGAGGGATGTTCATGCTTTTTAAGTCAACTCCCAAAACTATACAGAGTTTTCATTTGTTTCTTGTTTTAAAACCTAATGAAGCTTTGGTCTTATAGTCAATTTACTTAAAATTACTCACTTTGGCCTCTAGACTATACTGTACCAAAGTTCATTGTGTTTGTCTCCTACAGCAGCTCCGCATTGTTAAGAGTAAGCCCCTTTCACTGCTGTACAATGCAAGACACAATGCTGTCGGCAGTCCTGACAGCGAGCGGCAAACTCAGGCTTCATTCCCAGGCCAGACACTGAGGCATTGTGTGACTCTGCTCAAGCCCCATAAACCTATCCATGCTGCAGCTTCCCCATGATTAGCCAGTAACATTTAACACTATCTGCCACTTCCTTTCTTCAGGAGGATGTTAGGAGGCATAAGTTCAATGCTTTATGCTCCTTAGAAAGGCGCCAGACGGACAAATAACTGTTCATCATGATGCTCATTTTCTTAAGGAATCTTGGCTGCTAGTTAGCTTCCTTGGGCAAGGGCCTGGCAGCCCCCCACACAGTCTAGCCTGGAGCCCCTTCCATCAGTCCAGAGCAGCCGCCCCATATTCTCAACCCCACCCTAGCTTAACCCAAGTTCTGCACACAAAATCCAGTGCCCCGTGGAGCAGGCAACAAAGAACAGAGCAGTCTGAATTGTAATTGCACTCTCAGGGGGGGCTACCACCATCACCGTCTCCCGTTCCTAGATTATTTCAGCCTTTTTTTTTTTTCCACAGGGTCAGTTAGCATGTTCTTTTTGGAAAGGAGAAAGGAGACCATGTGTATTAATTAATTAATCAAGATTAATTAACCAACCACGTGTATTGAATAAATTAATCAAGAACAAGTAAAATTGTAAGGGTAAAATCAGGGCTTGGATTATAGTATGGTAGCCAGCCCTACAGCAAGATACTTATGGGTCTTAAGTTCTGTCCATTTCTGTTGGGGACAGTGTTAGGCATTTGGAAGATGTGGCAATGCAGTGAACACAGTAGGTACTTGTTAAATATCTGCATAACAAGCCAGCACTCAAAGGACCAATTCAGCATTTAGCTATGTATTTCATTGGCACTTGAAGACTCTGGCTACCCTCCAAATCACACACTAGTCCCCCAAACAGGGCAAACGCTTGGCTTTCTTACTACTATGATCTTGTCCACCAGAAGGACAGGTCTTCCCTTCTCTGTCTACTTAGTGAGTCCCTATTCAAAGTGTTGCTCAGAGGGTACATCTTCAACCTTCTCCCCAATTCCTTAGTGCTGTGCACACAGCCAGCACCATAGGTAAGACTGCCACACGCAATTTATTGTATTGAATTTTCCAGCTGATAGAAATATGCGGTCAGTCCCAAGGACATTTCCATTTTTGGTCTCATTACTGGTTCTAAAAGCTAAACTTTGACAGATTCTGAGGATGGCCAGGCATCAAAACACCAAGAGAATTGTCCCGCCACCACATATTTCTGGGCGAGCAGCTTGCTGAAAAGCCTCCCGCTCTGGCACTAGCCCCTGCTCTGCCAGGATTTCCTACCATCCCGTGGCATGAAATTCCCAGCCTTGTGGGACATGGCATTTGTTTCAATCACTGCTCTGTTTTTCACCATGAATACAAGATTTTATTCTGAGCACGATTCCAATTCGACTGAAGCTCTGTAGTTGCTGGAAATTTTTCTTCAGTCAGCTCTAGGTCTTCCCCAGTCACACAGACACTGCCCAAGTCACAGCTTCCTCCGCATTTAAATATGGCCCTCAACAGACTAAGAAACCTAATGGCTTCTATAACAGAAAGCCAGGCATTTTTTAAGATACACACATACAAGGGTGGAGCTGAGCACAGTACTCAAGAAGTACTTGTTTGACTCATTAAACACCTTTGAGTCAAGGTCATACCTTAAAAAAAAAAAAAGAAAGAAAAAAGAAGAGAAAACTCAACTCTTACTTTAGATCTATGTCTCATGCAGCCTGGCTTCAAAATCAGGACGAAGCAGGTAGATGTTATTTTTGGAGTTTTTTTTCTTTCCAAAAGTTATTTTAATATTTTACATGTATGCCTGTGCACCACACTGCATGCCTGCTGCCTGCAGACGGATATTAATTTCTATTTGTTGTTTTTTCCTTCATTTTATTTGCAGTGTTGGAGATGAAACTCAGGGCTTCGTAAGTGCTTGCAATAATCCAATATGAGTCTGTCTTTTGAAAATGTAACCCCAATACAAAATATAAATCAATGCCAGTGTGTGGCAGGATGTGTCTGAACCACTTAAGTTCTGCAGGAGAGAGACGTCAGGATCAGGATGACTGGATACTCACATAAGTCCACAGGGAGGGGGGGAGGAGCACTATTGAGCACAAGTATAAGTGTGTAGCAATGTAATGATTCTGATATTAAGACCAGAAAACTGAGGCTCAAAGAAGTGAGGTGGCTTGTCTACCAAGAACAGGCTTCAGATCCCAGTCTGGCTCCAGAACTGTTTCTGGAGCTCAGGAAATCTAGGTTTCCCACATCTGACAGTGTGCCACGGAGAAGCTACTTTAGAGTCACTATCTGTAAAGGGCGACCTAGATAAGATGCTGTACCAGGGTGCTACATAAGTGGCAGGTCTGGGACCTGAGTCAGGGCTGTTCAGCTCCTCCAGAGTCCTGATTCAAGTCCTCATGCCTCAGAAACTGCTACATCCGGGTCCCAGGACCGGAGAATCACAAATGTGATGTTGTTTTAAGGAAGTTGGAGAATTCTGCAGGCAAGGCTGGTTCCTTGACTTAAGAGAAAGATGTCTGACAGAAGAGTCATAGCCTGTATTTCTTCTTCCTCTGCACCTTTACCACTGATGTCCCTTTCATTCCAGTCAAGGATGCAGTGATGCTGCGGGATGCTCCCTGTCTCCATCCATCACTTCCTGTGCCTGCCCCACTAACCCTCCAAATTAGGGAAAGAGGAGAGAGGCGAGCTTGTTTCTTTCACTTAACCCCTTTTGTCCTTGGAAAGGAAACCACTTATCTGAAGAGAAGCCATGCTGGACAAGAATTTCTGACTCTATAGACAGCAATGTGTAAAAAACATCTCTACTGGAACAGTCTTCCCATTATTCTTAAAACATACGTGCATATAAATTTTGCTTCGGTAAAGTAGGCCAATAAGAAAAACAAACAAAGCTGATTGAGGGAGTTATGGGAGAAAACAAACAGATAACCCAAGTTGCAGAGAATTACATGCAAAGGCAATGACCGATGGGGAACACACAATCTTTAAGCCAATCTCTATCTGTAAAAAGAGGAATGAATGTTAAACGCCACCTACAATCTTGGAAGCCCCTGGGTTCTTTCGAACATATAAGACGAGTATAAGATCGAAATGGCACAAAACGCAGCAAAAATACAAAGCAGGAAGACAGAATACTGTCAAGTGCGCCCTTGACCGCCAGACAGCCTGGAAGACCGCCCTGAATTGCAAGAGCAATGCACTTTTTGAGGTGAAAAACCCCACTGCCCTTTAAAACCCAAGTGACAAAAACAATAAACTGTTTTTATATGAAATGGGTCAAACTATTGGGCCATGTGGGCTGGGAGCTCTCAGATGAAGGCTCTGGTCCAGAATTGTCCCAAGGCTGGGGCTTCTAAGTCTGTCTTTGCAGTATGCTTTGTATTTCTCAATCAGCATTCCTTTTTTGGGGTGAAATAACCATTATTTCTGCTTTGTTCGGGGCTGTCTCCTGTCTCTGTCCCTATTAACTCGTGGCAACAAAAGAACAAACAGAAGCAGGGACTTTCATGCTTAGCAGCTACAGACATTGCATAGGGGCAGACATCTGAGGCTCTGAATGGAAGAGAGCGCCACTGCGCTGAGCCAGACCGGGGCCCACGTGGCTCCCAGTCCGTGCATCAGTCATCCTTTATCAAGACTAACCAAGAGTAGGTTTGAGAAGTTACGGCATGTATGGCACAGTAGATTTAGAGGCTAAATTCAAGATTCTCATATATTCCTGATTAATAAGAATTATAGATCTGTTGCACTATTTACAGATCGGAGAAAAAACAGTCAAAAAGAAAGAAACTAAGAGATTTGAAGAAGAAGCTAAGTTGAAAATACATATGTTTCTTATTTTTAATATAGGATTTTTATCTTATAATAGTGTGACAGGAAATCTAATTTTTAAGTATAAACTTTTATAATGATAGAATTATCTAATAAAACCAGCAGTAAATTCCCTAGGCATGGTTGTCTGCAACAGAATTCAAGCTTTACATTCTTTCACAGACATCTCCCAATTGGGACCTCACCTACATCAGTTTTAGAACACATACTATTTTTTCCCTAAAGAAGGGAGGGAGGGAGGGAGGGAGGAAGGGGAAAGGAAAGGGAAAGGAAAGGGAAAGAAAGGAGAAGAGGAGAGGAGAGGGGAGGGGAGGGGAGGAAAGAAAAAAAAGAAAAAGAAAAAGAAAAAGAAAAGGAAAAAAAGAAAAAAACACTTGCAATATTCTTACCAAGGTCATTTTTCTATATTTATGTGTTGGGATGAATCAGGTCTTGAAAACAAGATGGGTTACGGTGTCATCAAAAGCTCCACAGGAAGGAGCGCAACAAAGTATTTTCCTTCTACTCTTAGTACTATGGAACTCCTGACTGAGAGCCTTGCCATGCCTAAGAAGAAAATAAATTTGACTCTTTTTTTCTTATATCTTGTAGTTCCTTAACAGGAGAAATTTTTCTGTTTTTCTTGCTTAAGTCTTTGGGGTCCTTAAAAATGAAGCTCATTCCCACATACTCTAGGAGTCACCAATTCCTATATATCTGCCCTCCTCTACCACCCACCTCTGCCACTCATTTCCTAGGGCCTATGGTCATTACCTATGGACATTACCACTGTCCTCAGGACAATTATGGTGACTGCTGATGTCATCACCTCAAGCATTACCCACTTCCATCTCCAAAAGGCTATAATCTCTCCAAAACACATAAAACCATTTCCATGACTTAAAATATTCTTGGGACTATCTGTATCCATCAGGGTAATATCCAAATTCTTTATACACGTAGACAAAGCTCTTTTTATTTGGTGTCATGAAATGTCTATAAATCATCTAAAACAGGATTTGACACATGAAAAAGAACTGATAATGACAATTCTTCATACTGTCATTTTCCCAGTATATAATTGGAGACCACGGAAACCACACACTCCGTTCCTGGCTTCACGTTCTCTAAGGGCCTACCTTCTGCCTACCCATCAACCCCCACCATCTTTCCTTGGCATTTTTAGCTCAACATTCCTATCTCCTAAAACTTCTGCAGCCTTCCGTCTAATTTAAATATCTTTATATTCCTTTGACCTCTTTTCTATTCCACCATCACAACACTCACCATGCTGTCAAGTCCATCCTCCCCCTACTGGATTATGAGCCCTTAAACAAAGACACTAATTCAGCTTTGGAACTGGATGTCTGACAGCATCCAATTTGCCATGTGGCTGGTACTCCCCAGAAAAGTGTACCACTTTGATTAAGTGTGCATCAGATAACCCTGCAAGGGAGAGCCCCATGGCCACCAGGACAAGTTATTTCACTGATGGCCATAACCTAATCCAGAAAACAAGATCACCTCTCAGGATCACTGGACTAGTATAGAAGGCATAATTTACCAAATAAAAGCATAGTGTACAATAATTAATAGGTATTACATTATTATAATGAGTTTTTTTCCCACTTAGAACAGGGTTTTCCTCAAGAACATTGATTTTTGTGATTACCAATCAGGATTCTTTTCATGACATATAATTAAATATAATTCACGGTTTGGGTTTACTTAAATACCAAATACCAATGCTGACTAGTAACAAAGGCAGTCCTTTCAGTTTGCTGTAATAAGAACAATTAAAATTGCTCATTAGATAATATAATGTGAGATCAATTTTTTGGGGTTTTTTTTGCCCTAGGAAAGAAAACCTAAAGAGCAAATTTTAAACATACTAGTTTATTTTAACTATTAAATTAATTCTTTGTCTATAAGTCAGTCAACAGGAAGACTCAGACAAAAGGGTAAGGGCAGAGGCATATGCAATCCCTGTGCATCCTCAAGGCAGGCTGCTTTGCTTTAACTGCTGACAAAGACAAATGTTTACTATGGTCTAGTGCTGAAGAGCCAATACAGTGAGCTAGATGTTATCTCGCCTCACACATCAACACACGTGCCAGACAGATTCTGATTGCAAAGTCTGTTATTGGTGATGAAAAAGGCAGGGAGGGCACAGCTGGATATCTCAGATCCACAGCTGAGCTGGCAGCAAGGGTAGTTCAAGACATCTTCTCACTTTAAAAGCTGGGATTAATCTGAGTTATTTAAAGGTGTGTTTTACTAAAGAAGCACTTTTGACTATGATCAAACATCACGAGCAAAAGCTGAACACAGCTTAAGGCAGACAATTGAGACCACTTATGAGATACCAATAGATTTTCTTCAGCACCCACAAATGACTTACCAAAACCAGATACCAATAAAAAACAATGTTCACACCTCAAAAAAAAAAAAAAAAAGTATCACGTAGACTTACACTTATGCCGTAAATGTTTTGAGAACTTTATTCCCTAAGAGTCACACAAGCTTGTGCTTGAATGCCGTATAGATGGTAGAAGCAGCTCATAGCTGGCTGCTCAGGTAAAATAAAAGGTATTTTCAACTCATTCTCAATGTATGCAGGAGGCTGTCTAAGCACACACACTATCAAAGGAGTTCTCAAACTAAACAGGAAGATATGAGAAATGAGCATCCGCAAGTATTTTTCTTCGATGCAAAGAACATAAGAGTGATGTATTGGAAGGATTCTGGTAAGTCACATAATTGGTAAGAAGGCCCCCGGATCCCCAAGAACCAAGGAAACCCATGCATCCCCACAGTGGCCACTGCTGGAGTGGCCACCTAACACTGACTGCCTTCTGGCCAGAGTCCCACTCTACCACAGACACGGGACTAACTCAATGCTCCAGACAGGTGCCAGAGACCATCCAATTGGCCAAGCTAGGGCCTTAGGTGCCATGGAGTTAGGGAAAAAAAAAATAGTTATTCCCACCCACAATAATGAAAAGAAAGAGCTCCGACTCTTATGTCGTTGTATGCTACAGAACAGCTAGAATTCATTTGCAGGGATGCCCAGAACACTCTCAAGTCTACATTGTACTTACTGGTACAACAAAGGGCCAACTTTATCTTTCCCTAAAATTTAAAGACATAAAATAGAACAAGATTTGTCTATGTTCCCCTTCCACAGACATTCTGACAGAAAAGGGCAGTCTTGAAAGTGGGAAGGCCAGCTAGCTGAGACCCAGGCATGAGAGCAAAACGTTAGCTGGGAGCCACCCAGCCTGGATCTGCTGGGAAAATAGGTTTTGTCTTCTTACTCAGCTTTCCTGTTCTCTGCCCTGTGTTCCCCATTTCCATACGCCTCTTGATACACTATGACATTTGATGCTTGCATCATGTTGCTGTCCCTTGACTTTTGTATTCTGCAGGAGGGAAAACAGGACTGGCAATACATGGAGCCCTGGGTGGCATACCTAGCTTTTCTCAATTAAGAACAAAGGCACAGCAGGGTAGTCTGGGCTATTTTTGTCACTAGAAACATACACATAAAATCTCTTAAAACTCTTTAAGGATATGCAACTGGGCTTTTATGTGTGCATGCATGTATTTATTTATTTACTTTAAATAAAACCATTCTGGGTTTCCACATGTTTACCAAATATCGTATCTTGAATCCTTCAATTTTCCCTTTTCCAATGTGCAAAGTGCACCATAATCATGAAGCAACTGTTAAAAGAAAATCACTCATCTGGAACATGGGGAAAAACAGAGCAATCATATTTATGGTTAACACAAAAAAAAAGCAGAAATAAAACATTGTCTTTGGCTAACAAGCTTAGCTTTCCCAAAAGAATATAATTTGAAGACTTGCAGTGAGCTGTCAAATTATAGAAAAAAAAATAGTGGGGCAAGAGAATTGGAAGGAAAATGATTAGATAAAGGCATGCTTTTTAAAACCAGAGGACATTATGCCTTAGCTGATGACTCTGTGGAAATAATTTATAATACTCTGTATAAAGAATATTGGTTCCATCCTGAACAGCTCCCTTAGCTCCCATGGTATTTCACAAATGGGAAAGGACATCCTTGTGATTCTTCGTCCTTAGTGTTCTTATCAACTGTATAGTTAAAATAAGTTTGGAAAAAAATTCTCAAGAAAATGACTCATGCGCAATTAGAGACAGAGTTTGCCAAAGGCAAATAATACATATCACTGAAAGCATATAAAAATGTACAGAAAGGATCTGGGCACACACCAAACGACACAAATGAAGACAGACATCACCAGAGAAAATGCAGGAATCGTCTGCTATGGAAAAATCTGAGAAGAGTTTCAGTCTGAACAGATTCTGAATATACTAAAGTAATCCCTCACTGTCACAACATCTGAAGGCACAGAGGTCAGGTGGAAAATTTTAAAACTGCCCTCAGATTATCTTAATCAAGAGAACTGCTAAAAACCACAACTTTTTTCTCTACCTTATGAATTTTTAATTTCTTACAAAACCTAACATCTTCTTGGCCAATGCGATACAAAGGAAAAAGTTTCCTAAAGAGTGTGGTTTGAAATGATATATTTTAAAATGTTAAATCATATATTAGTTATTTTACTATAGGCCACAAACTATCCCCTACAGAAAGAAGATGTGAATTAACAAGTCAATATAAGGAGAAACAACAAATACAGTTTGACTGAATGTGAATGAGAAATATGAATCCCATTCCTCCCAAGTAAAGTTTCAGGCTTTCAAGGCCTAAGGATAGGTAGGACTGAAATGTTTAAATGGAGACTACTAGGTTAGGAGACAAATGTTTATAGAGCAAGCATGAGAACCTGAGTTTGCATCTTTTGAACCCACAAAAAAGCTGGGCATGTCTGGGAGGCAAAGACAGGATAATCTAGGAACTCACTGGCCAGTCAAACTAACTAATCACTGAGGTCCAAGTTCACTAAGAGACCCTGTCTCAAAAAAATAATGTGCGGCCACTAGAGACATGACTTAGTTAAGAGAACTTGCTGCTCTTGCAGAGGACCTGGTTTAAGTTCCCAGAACCCACATGGTGGCTCCCAACCATCTCTAATTCCTGTCCAGGGGATCTGATGCCCTCTGCTAACCTCTGCAGGTACTAGGTATGCACAAGGTGCACAGATACACACACACTTGCGTACACACACAAATACATACACACACACACACACACACACACACACACACACACGCCTATTTGACAAATGTAAATGGAGGAGCAATAGCAGAAGACAGTGCAAGTTCACCTCTGGCCTTCACAGCCAAATACAAGCATGTGCACTGGTATGACCATGTGCACACACACATATCTATTCCCTCTAACAACAACGAGAATGGGGAGGGAGATCACAAAGAGTCCTGAATACTTTGATAATCTCTAACCTTGACACATGTGGCCTCAGTGGCAAAGTATCAGATGTTCTACCAAACCACACTTTGGTGACTTTTAAAAACCTATGGAAAAAGAGCCCTTGATTTATTTTACTTAAGTAGCTAAGAATTAAAAGATTAAAGAAAGCAAAGTACACCATATTAAAAAGCCACCTACTGTTAACTGATTGTATTTTAAATAGTCGCATCATTTAGTTTTCAAACAACTGCTAAGGATTTATCATGTTCCACATGCTTGTCTACATAAAGAAAATCAATGGTGTCTCACTGTGTGTGTGTTATTAAAAACAGAAAGAGAACACCACAAGCAATGGGGAAGAACAAGAATTCAACAGGAATCTTTCATAGTAAAAGGACTCAAGAACACAGCAACAAACAAAGCACATGAGTGGAGACCCTTCATTAGAACACGTCCCAGGAAGTACAGCCTACTGTGGGCTTCCCTGGGCTCTATGACTTTCAGCCAGTCTCTTGAGGTTTCTTGCAGCTGGTCTCCGCAGAGAGTGGGCACTCGTGCCCTGTGGCTTCGACTTACGTTCAATAGAATAGAGAAGAATGAAATGGAGCTATTCCTTTAACTTGCAAAGCCACTAAGAGAGGGGTTCTATCATGGAGCCAGCGTCACATCACACCACTTACCATGCCAGGCCCTCCATGCAGCTTCTCTACCAGGGAAGTCCAAAAATAGCTCTTTGCTCCTACGGGACGAGGGATCTTCTTGGTACCCTATCCACACTTTTAAAAATAGTAGTGTCATCAGTTAAAAAAAAAAAAAAAGAAGAAGAAGTTGCACGTTGCTAGTCTGAAAATGCTGCTCCTTGACAAAAACTAACTGGCAGCCCTTGTAATGACTGAAATGAAATCAAGGTAATACCTATATTGAGGCTTTAGCAAAAACAAAAACAGATTTCAGAGGATGTTAGCAAGAAGGATGGGGAAGAAATCAAAACTGTGGTTATAAACTTTGGGTATCCATTACTAAACATCCACATGAAACTGAGTAATAGCTTAGTCATTCTCTGCAGAGTCGGCCTGTGCGTGACAGTCCCCAGGTGATCTAAATCCATTGTGTGAGGAGCCGCGGACACAGAGGACAAGTTTGCCTTTACGGAAAAGACTCTTTGTTTTGGCTAATTAATGTTTAAATTAATAAAGCTGCAAGTTTAAAAACTGTCCCTTAGCCTTTATCTTCTGAATCTCATTACGCATAAGTCTAGTAAGTTGCAGTAATCACTTCTAAGAAGGACTGGTTACCATTTAACCTCATTAACTTTGCTATGCTCCCCCTGGAGTTTTAATTAACATTTAAAAACATAGTACATTCAGTCTTATTGTAAAAGCACTTCAAATACTTCACACAGAAAACGTTACTAAGTACTAAATTCTTATAACTCCAGTAAACCAAAACCCAACTTAGTGGATCTTTCAGTTTTCAGATATTCTCCTAGTTTAAAAAATACCTATAATTTCCAGATGAAATCAATTATTCAATTTGGTAATTCCAAGAAAAAATATTATCTTGAACTCATTATCAAAATAGCAACAATGTGAATTTATTTACTCCAACACGTCTGCTCATGATTCTAAATTTCAAACAACTTCTTTTTTTGGAACACTGGGGATGGAACCCAGGGGCTCAAACTCCTTGGCCAGGGCTCTACCACTAGCTGTCGTTCCTGCTCTTCAACCAAAGCCTTCTGACAGCAAATCATAATCCAGGTCCCTCCCTGATACACCCACCCATCTGTGGAGAATACTTGCCAGGTCATTGCAACAAAAATGGTGTGCCTTCAACCTGGCGCTCTAGATTCAAGTACTATATTACCTAATGTGAGCCTTAAAGAAGAACCACTAACATTTCTAAATTATTTCAACAGCTCACTGGCTTTTGCATTTCCTTAACATTTTACTGTCTTCCAGTCTAGACCTAAGGACACATGAAGGCTAATTTTACGGACAAACTATCCTGCTCTGATCAAAACCCATCCCCCCATTAAACTGCCTTCTCTTAAGACTACTCAACAAAATAGCATAAGGAGCCCTCTTTGGTTCTGCATCAACCTTCACCTTGCTGTTAGATGATCACGTAAAGGTATGTATCTTGCTGTTCATTATTCTTCACAGCAGAAGGAAAGAAAGAATACAAGGGGAATGAAGAGAGAGAGGGAATGGGGGGGCGGGGGGAGCAAAGAGTCAACAATAGGAAACAGCAGCAGAATCAATGAAACCAAATGGTTCTTTGAAAAGATTTACACAACTGTGAGATTTACACCTAGATGGACTATGGGGCGGGGTGGGGACGGGTTCCGATTACTAATAAAAAATGGAAGTGACACATTACTATCCTACAGAGGTGAGAAGAATTAGAGTACTGTAAATAAGCATATTCCACGAAACAGTATAACCCAGACAAAAGGAGTAAGTTTCTAGAAACAGAAAACGACCAAGACTAACTCATAAAGAAACAGAGATTCTGAAAAGGACTATAGTTACTAAAAAGATTGCAACAATAGTAAAAATCTCTTAATAAAATTCAGCTTCCCTGCAAAATTCTACCAAAATATTTAAGGAACCAATATTAATTCTTCTGAAACATTCTCAAGTAACTGAAGAGGATAGACTATTTCAAACTTTTTATATAATCAGTGTTACCTTGATACCAAAACCAGGCAAAGACACAAGAAAAAAAATTGTGATATCTATTATGAACATAGCTACAACTACCTCATATAACTATCAAATCAATTTAATAACATATAAAATCTATCTATTTTTCTATCTCTATACCTCTCTCTATCAAATGGGATTCATATCTGGAATGCCAGGATGATTCATTTTATAAAAATGTATTGGTATACCGCACACTAACAAAAAGAAGGATGAAAGCCACATCATTACTCAATTACTACTATAAAATTCAATAACATTTAATAATTAAATAGAATTCAACAAACATAGAAGGAATCTATATATATAAATATATATAGATAAATATATATATATTTATCTATATATATTTATAATAATATATAATAAATATATATATATAAATCTATATATAAAAGCCACATTAAATCATGAACAACTTGTTCAAACGGTGAAAGGCTGAAAACTTTTAAGAAAATGAGCAAAAAATAAGTAGATGTTTCCATCACTTCTATTTCAACACATAACTGGAAATTATAACCAGAGCAATTAGATTTAAAACAAAATAACAGCCACCAACAAAAGCAAAGTAACAACCACAAAAAGCCCCAAAGGAATCCAGATGAAAAAGAACGAACTGAAATTATCTGTTTGCAGATGGTATCACAAATGTGGGAAACTTTTCAGATTAGAATGAAATTTTACAAAGCCAACAAGAAAGCCAGGTGCACATCTCTACACAGCCAAAGTACAAAAACAACTCTAATTCTAGTAGTGCAAAAGGGATAAAATGGATCATTGATTAAATCAAAGAACTGAAAGACTAATACAACGAAAAATGCAAAACATCAACGAATGAAATCAAAGAAGATATAAATGAGTATACTTCATATGCACTGATAACCTGTCAATCCTCCACAAAGCGTGCTACAGGATCAGTGCAACTCATATAAATATCCCATGATGCTGTTGCAACATAAATTCACATGGAATCTCAAAGGAACACACAAACAAAATAAATCCAACAGGGGAGGATTTTATCTCTGGACTTCAAAACAAAGTTACAGTACTCAAAATAGTGTAGTACTGGCATAGAGACAGATATAAACCAACGGAATTGATTTAGACCTTGACATGAATTTTGGACAACGACATAAAGACTACCCAATAGACATAAGACAATGTTTTTAACAAAACTGCATATCCACCTGCAAGAAAGTGCTCCTGCCCCCCATTTAATACCACAAAGAAAAGTTTTGCAAACTGGGTCAGAGTCCTAAATGTAAGATCTAAAACTACGTAATCCAGAAGAAAATACAGGCTAAAGTTCTAATATTGCATTTGACAACTATTGCTTAGACATGACATCAGAGTCAGGGCAAATGAGAAATGCGGACATTCTAAACTTACAAAACTTAAGCAGTATCAAAAGGTGACATAAATATGTGTATCTTGATTGCCAATTTGACAGATTTAGAATCACCATAGAGACAAACCTCTGGTTAACTGAGATACAAAGACTGCCCTAAAGAATTCCTAAACCTCAACAACAAAATCTACACAATGCTGTGTGTGGTGTGTGTGTGTGAGTGGTGTGTGGTGTGTGTAGTGTGTATGGGTGGTGTGTGTGTGCTTGTGGTGTGTATGTGTGACTGGTGTGTGGTGTGTGTGATATGTGTGTGTATGTGTGTGTGGTGTCCATGTATGCCATGTGAGCAATATGGAAGCCTGACACTAACTGAAATCAGTGTGTCCTCACCAAGTGCCTCCTCACCTTATTTTTTGAGACAGTCCCTCACCTAACCTGAGCTCCTTATTTTGGCTATGTTGGCAGGAAGGCCCAGGGACCCACCTATCTCTGCCCAATCCCATTCCTTGCTAGATTACAGACATGCACCACACCCCATTTCTAAGTAGGTGCTGGTGACTAGAACTCAGGCCCTCATGCTTGCATGGCAAGCATTTCACCCACCGAGCCATATCCACAGTCCCAGCAATGCTGCTTTCAAAAAAAAAAAAAAAAGAAAAAGAAAATAATTCTAATTACAGTGACACAGAAAGGATAAAACACGCAGGGTTTGGTTAGACTACGGACCTAAAAGACATTCAAACACTGAGCAGATATTTCTCTAAGGAAGATACATAAAAGACTTAGAAGTGCATGAAAGATGTTTATCACAGTCCCCTCATAAAGGCCACCTTCTTAATCCTGCCACATTGAGTTCTGGGCTTCAACTTACGAATTATGCAGATGAGTGCACAAACAAAAATAAGTGTTTCGAAGGACACCAGAGTTGAGCACTACAGCAGTCAGGGAAAACAGAGCAGTTTCTTAAAAAAAGGAAGAAAATTGCTATATGATCCAGTTCACAACCCCTGAGTATATCTCAGAGATACATTTGTATGCCCATGTTCATTTGCAGCCTTGTTAGCGAGCTCTGAAACATGGAAGCAAGCAATCCGGTGTCTGCTGCTATCTGAAAAGATAAGCAAATTGTAGCCTGTGCACACAATGCAATATTATTTGGTATTAAAAAAAAGTTCTCACAAATGTTTCGATCTGGATCAATCCTGAGATTATAATGCTCTGTGAAATAAGCCAATTTTAAAAGACAGAAGCTATGTGCTGCTTATATGAATACGTAAGGGCAGTAGAAAGCAAACAGCCAAAACTGAATGGTGGTTGCAGGAATGAGGAGACAGCAGAACTCATCACTGTGTGCCTGGTATCGAATCTCAGCGCTACAAGACACGATGTCATGGGCGAAGGCAATGGCTGCATGCCGTTACCCATCAATTTAAAGCCATTGACTACACTTTCAAAATGGCTAACACGGTACATTTTATGCTCTGTGTATTTCAACACAATTTAAAAAATTATGGGAAAAAAACTTCATTGTTTATCCCAAATGCTTTCCTCCTTAAAGTTACCTCCTTGAAATTAACAACAATTTCTTGTTGTTCTCCTCCCTCCCTTCCTTCCTTCCTTCCTTCCTTCCTTCCTTCCTTCCTTCCTTCCTTCCTTCCATTGCTGAAGCCAGGAACTAGACTAATCCTTGGTGATACTCTTTTTTTTTTCTCCTCCTCAAACCACATGTCAACAACAGCTTCAAAATAGACCCGGAATCCAACTCCTTCTCACCACCTCTACCCTTGCCACTCTAGTCCAACCCACTATCATCTGTTGCTTGATGACTGCAAGAGCTTTCAATTGCTTTCTGTTTCCACTCTAACCTCCTGTAGTCTATTTACAACACAGTAGCCAGAGCAGTCTTGTTAAAACATGCCGGGTCACTTCTCATCTTAAATTCCTACAAGTCCCCCCATGCCTATCTCACTCAGGATAAAAACCAAAGCTCTCCTGATAGACCACAAGGTCCTTTAAAATCCTCTGCCCTCCTCCGCTCAATACCCATTACTTTAGTGGGACTCAAAGACCATCCCCCCAAGGATGACACTTTGGCATGTTGAGTACTTAGAAATGAAGGACGTCAGAAACCTCAGGACCAAGGCCGCTGTTGATTGCTCTTCTCCTCTTTTCTCACCTTTGAGAATCACAGAAGCCAGGGTTCCTCTTATGGAACGTAAATTACCAGATCATAGAAATCAGAGCCCTTTACCAAAGCAAGTTATAAAAACTAGAGACATCATCCTAACCTTCCATCTAGCCTTTCTATTCATGGCAGTTGACGGAATTCTATGTTCTATCGATATGCATAATGAATGAACATTTATCTTTTTAAATTGCATTCTATAAACTTGGCATATCTTAGACATTTATCAGACTCCTACCAAGCTCATCCTCCTCTAAGGTTTATACCTTAGAGGTATAAGGTATAAAGGTATGAAGAAGAACAGGACAAATAGGCTGAGAGAAAGTTCTTCAAGGCACAAGAGGATTATGGGGCAGTCAGTGTGGCAGGGCAAAAAAGCAGAGATACAGTCTCATGTAGGTGAAAGGGAAGAGGAAGTAATGAGTAAGACAAGCTGCAGAAGTCAGAGAAGATTGAAAACCAGAGACATTAACCTGTCTGGGAAAATGGAGGAAGACAGACACCCCCACCCCCTCTAAGAGAGAGGTGGGGTGAGAACTTTCAGGAATTGGTCCCCACATTGCACCATGGATTCCTGGGACTGAACTCAGGTCATCGGCTTGTGGGGAGCAGGCATCTTTACCAACAGAGCCATCTCACCAGCTCAGCAAACACAAGGTCAATGCAGTGGTAGAGATAGAAAGTGGGATGTGTATTTAGTGCCAACAACACTCTTCTCACTTAACAAGTTTCATCCAGGCCATTCCTTCCATTCCTGTAGCTTCGAATATTTGGATGAGTTTCATAACCCATGCCTACCTTCTATCTCTCTAGAGAACCAATTAAAATGAAATTTAATCCCTTTATACATCTAGATCTACATACCCTTTAGGTACTCTTAAAAAAACCTCACTATCAATCTTAATCTCAAGCAAACATTTGTTGCTTCTTCCTGTGTTTCTTCTTCCTGTGCATCCATCATCAACCAACCTATCCTCTAAAACTACAAATCTCCAAGCATAGCACCCAAGAGTAGAGGATGGAGAATCTAAAGTTCAAGGTCATTTTGACTACATGGCTAGTAGTTAACAGGTCAGTCTGGATTACATAAGAACCTATCTCACAAATAAGGGATCCAAAACCAAAAATACATAAGACTATAAATGTTGTAACATCCTCATCCGGTCTCTCTCCTTCTGTCTACCATATATGCTAGTGTCTTAAGCATCCTGTGTGTATGCTTTCTACTTGTCCAATAGTTCTTCTGTTTTTGTACTCTATTATTTGATAATAAAGTCTTCATTCTTTTTGCCAGAAACGTCTTTACATCAACACATGCTAGGTGTTTAATATTTGATCCACTGAAGTATCTCAAATGGATCTGCATTAACTATTCAGATTTATGTTTATATTGTGCTTACCTTAATAACCAAGACTGTATAAAAAAAAAAAAAACTAAATAAAATTTAGAGATGGAATATCCTGGAGAATGGCAACCTCAAATACAAAGATCCCCAAACGAAAACTTCCACTTCGATTAGGTATCCTCTGGGAGACCAAGGTAGTGAAAACTGTGGAAACTTGGTCACCATATTGGAATTATTTCGACTCTGACTTTCTATAGCCCGTTCTTGTCCACTCAGCCCTCTCTGCAGACATGGTTCCCCTTCCTAGCTTATACCTGTAACTCCTGTTACAAAACCTGTAACTCCATGAAAGAACACTGGTATTTCTAAAACAGATAAAATGCATGACAAATAATAGCTTTTACTTTCAGAGGCACAGACCTAGTAAGACATTCATCTTGAGCAAGAAGAGATAAGCCGTTGCTGGATAAACACAGTCAAGGACAAGAGATGATGAAGGCTCCTTCCCCATTGCTCCTTCATGTGTATAGTCCCAGCAACACAGTCTTGACCTTGATAACCTCCCCAGCACCTGGCCAGCAGAAGGCAGAAAAAGTCTCAGAAGTATTTTGGCCCCAAAACGTTTTGAATCAAGTTAGAGAAAGTTATGAAACTCAGTTGTCAGCCTTGAGTTGCATCCAGAATCACAATTCAAATGAAGCATGGTGTCTAAATGGCTGATGTTTTTCAGCTGGGTGGACTTTCCAGCCACCAAATGAAAAATCTCTCTAGCGTCACCCTAATTTAAAAAAAAAAAAAAAAAATGGGATCTGCTCCCCCCACACACACACAAAAAAAATCTAATACCTTTGTGACAAAATGATGAGACAGAGTGGTAGCAAAAAATGGCAGAATACTATATTTTTAATGGTGATTTTATACATTAAAACTGTTTAGAAAGCTGAACTATGAGAATTGACATCAGGTTTTACGCAAAGTAAACCATCTCTGTCCTACCTCATACAACAGTTTGATCTTAGCCGTGTGAACTTCCCAAGAAGTACTGTTGGAGGCTTCTACTCGCACCTCAATAGGGTGGCCTATGTGTCCCACAAAACATAGGGTATCCCCAGTCTTCCCCTACTGGATGGAAATGACATGGAGATTTCACTTGAGATGCTAGGAATGAATATTTATTTTTAAAAAATATGAATCTACCTTTATTTCACCCAAAAGGCAGTGTATCAGCATCATTTTTCACGGCCCAGAGTTTCTAACTCCTGTCCATTAAAGACTCATGCCACATTCTATACTTTCATAATGTTTTGTTCATGTTGTTAATGAAGTACTACTACCTACAAAATGTTGCAGAAAGCCTTCTCTCAACTCATCATGGTTTTACTCTAAATCCTTCGCTACTCAGACAGTGTGACTGTGATATGGGTAAATCAATACATAAAATTAATCATGGTTTCTCACGCAAAATGAATTATATATATATATATATATATATATATATATATATATATATATATATATATATATATACATACACACACACACACACACACATATATGAAAGCTTTTATTATCAATACTGTATAATCAATACCTCTTCGGGTAAGAAAAACAACCTATATAACTAGGGTAGTCCTCTTAAAAATTCAAGCTACCAAAACTCAATATAGGGCCATTTTCAATAAAAAGGAAACTAAAATCCTACGTTTTGACAGCCATCAGTGGAATATGAAAGAAAGTGAATCCAACTTTTATTCATTAGAAATATCAACAGCTGTGGCTCAGCAGCTAAGATCATTTGATTTATAACAACAGTCCTTTCGTATACATAACACCAAGTTCTGTTGGGTCTTTTTTGAATGAGGTTTCCTCAGTAGGAAGGAGAATGTGAGCCATGGCTAAGCGGAGAGTACAGGCAAATCCTAGAAATCTTCTGGTCTTGATCACCAACTCATAACTCACTTGCTGAGCTACCTCTGCCAAATCACCTAAGTTCTTTGAGCCTCACCTCAGCTCAATAAGGAGAATAATAACAGAGTTACTGTCAGATTAAATTATTCATAATGTAGTATGTTGTATCAATAACTAGCTTATCATTGCCACTGCCATTTTTATTATACCATACCACCGACTATACTTTCTGTTCATGCTAAGAGATGAATAGAAAACAAATTTCTAGTTGTTATTCAAGATTCTGAAATATACGTAATTGAGGCTACTTCATTTCTCTCTATATGAATCCTCTTATACAGCTACAGTAGAATAGAATTCTACATTATGAAACAAGATCCTTAACAGAAATGTGAAGGAATATGTTTACGCTGGAGTATCTTTTTCTTTACATAACTTCCTTCAAATGGGGACTGGGTAAAGAAAGGCTCCTTACAATATTGGCCCTACTATGCTTTAGTTCATATTAATTAACTCTGGAGACTGAATCAGTGAATACCCACTGATTTCCAAGCAGTAAAGACACCTGATTCAGGTGGTGGTCTAATTTTTGCGGGAAACAGATATGCTCATTTTCAGCATTCCATGATGTTTAAGAGCCTTGTTTTCTTTAGTACTGGTAGAGCTATTCACTTTCTGTTGTTTCTTCCTTTTGTTGAAGCATATTAGACTGAAATGCAGTAGCACAGTCCAAGTGGTTTGAGCATCTTTCAGCAGAGAGAACAAAACGTTATTTTGAGGCAGAGCCTAATAACCCCTGGAAGAAGCAGAGAGTTCTAAGACTATGAAGCTGTTCCCTCAAATTCCCACCAGCTACATGTTACATTTTCCTTTACTGTTCAAATTAACGATGTTTTAGGTCACAGCACACTTTATACTTTCACATGATCTAATAGCTTTATTTTTCCATTTATAAAGTAAAAAAAAAAAAATACTTGGCAGATTTTGAGTGTGTAATTCATTGTAATTGTACAAAAGAGCAACCAATACTCAGCTCTGTGTAAACTAAAACACACAGGAGTCCTCTTATCTATAAACACTAAGTTATAAGACTCCCAGCTTACACTGTGGGTAGCAGTGAACCCTACACACACTGTGCTCTCTCCTCCAGACACACACTCATGATAAAACCCAATATATACACACGAGATACAGAAAAGATATTAACACTAGCATTATAAAAACAGAACAATAATAATTATACATTTTAATAAATTGGCAGCTTCGCATCATTAAGTAAAATAGGGTTATGTGCGCTCAAGCATTACATCATTAGGACAATTGGTCTGGTAACTTAGCAGCTTCTAAGTGGCCAACAGGTGGGTGTCATATATAGTATCAATTCCCACCCAACAAAATAATGACTCACATCTCAAGGGGCAGCACAAAGTGTTCATGATAACGTCTCACAGTGGCAAGCGCTTTAATATCTACGAAATGTTTATTTCTGCAACCCCCTCATTTAGCACTTTAGAATGTGGTTGAAAGCAAGTAACAGAAAGAACAGAAAATAAAGGTGTAGGTAATGGGAAAATAGTGTGTATATATATATATATATATATATATACACACACACACACACACACACACACACACACACACATACACACACACACACACACACACGCGCGCGCACTGGGGGGAGGGGAAGACCACCCTCAATACAGGAATTCATTGTTGTTCAATATAAAATTTATTTTAAACACTGAAATTTAAAACTTGATGAAGAAAAGAGACACTTTCATAACTTGTTTTCAAAAGAAATCTTTGGCAATAAGAACTCAAACAGTTCTTGGGTCAAAGATTAAATGATCTCAAAGCACTTTTTCTTCATTATGCTTTTTAACAAAGTAAACAAGTATCAAATGCTGAAATTTTACTTTGACTTATAAAGGAAAAGTAGCTAAAGACAATGTTCCACTCTGCAGAGAGATCAACAGGATGGATGATAAGAGTGTAGCTGAGCCTTTCTTGCAGTAAATGATATCTCTAAAGGAACTTAGATTTTTATTTTAATATCCTTTTTTTAATTCTAGAAAAGGGAAAGGAAACAAAACTGAAAAAGACTAAGTCTGGGTCTCCTTCCACCCTACTCTCCAATAACTGATCCTAAAGTGTACCTCAAAGAGTGACCAGAAAAATAACTAAGGGCAGGTCATTCAAAAAGGCCCTGCACCAGCAAACTCCTTCCTGCCGCTCTATGTGCTTGGGGCAGTTCATTCCATCCCACCTTTGGCTCATTTTAAAAGACCCAGTGTGAAAATGTGCTGACAGAAGCTTCTGGAATTGCAAGCATGAGACAAAAGGGAAAGGAGAGGAAATACTAGTCAGGCAATTCATTGAAGAAAGCAGCATGAACTTGTCTGGGTGTTCTCCAGGTAATGAGAAATATCTCACGAATGCCAAGGAAAGAACATTAAATGACTGTTCTTTTAACACGCCTTTCAGATACATGTCTTAAGGCTGGTGTCACAGAAAAGCAGGAGGGGCTGCCCCTACTTCATGATCACACTAGCTCTGAACATAATTAAAACTAATCCTTTTACCTACCTACATTTCTTACAAGCAATCTGTCTAGTGCATACATTAAAAAGGTCTGGATGTTTTGCACCAACAAGATTCAATCAGTACCTTAACATTGGTGGGGGGGATGCAAGTCCAAACAACATCAGCTCATTCACTTATTTAAAACATTCAGCAATTTTAAAAGGCTTAGAAAACACGGAGCATAATGGTGTATCAAAATGACAAGCCTTCATCAGACACACAACAGCCAAATTTGCTTACCTGAAGCTTTGAGAGGCAGCCAAGACATGAAAACTCCACAGAAGGAAAGCTTATGTCATGACTTGCATTAAGAACAGGCTGTAGAAACAAGTGTTTGCAAACCAACTGAGGTATTCAGTATTACACAAGGAAGGATAGCAGGGGGATGGGGGGGGGAACCCTCTCTCAAACTAGTTGATACAATTATAACCCAGCTCTAAAAAGGATTACCTGTAACCTGCCCAAGGGTTAAGCAGAGGTCAGTGTCACACTAGCCCAGATTCACAAGATGCTGAAAGTCTTGACTTTAATGCCAGAGAATATACATTTTACCGCTCATCGGTTGATGACAAAATTTTTCTTATACAGCCTCATTTATCTCTGTAATCTATCACAGATAGGACAAAACAGTAATTCAATAAATTAAACTGTACTTCTTCATTGACTATGATCACAGAGTTTTTAGACATTCACAAACATTATCAAGAGAGTGCCCATCCTCCCAACCAATCAGGTTTGTCTCCACTACTTTCTTATAGTTCAGTAGGGTGACTTTGGTGTAGGCACTACCTCTAGAATTTGTGTGTTCAGGTGTCTCATGTGAGAAACCTTGGTATCTATGTGAACAGCACGCGGGGTTTCACACTCAGCTTATGCCTATGGCTTGCCAGAGAGAACTGGGTATCACTCTCATGGTCTTTGTCCTGACTCAATCCATTAGTCTGAGTTGGTTTCACAGATGGATGCTTTCCAGCCCTTCTAGTTCATTCACTTCACCAACATCCCGCCCATCACACTGCCATGGAAAGAGCTTCTATGCTTCAGGAGACTGCCAGGGAGCATTTGCCTATTCAACCAGGTTCCAGAAACACCTGCTGAGCACATGTGTTCACTTCCTTGTAAAAATCTAGTCTCAGCAAAGGACCAGGTAAATACACAGAAGAGCCCTCTCGGTCTTGAAGTCTGATCAATTTCACTTCTGATTGGGTGCTCCAGCCTCCACTAGTCCTTCGGTTGTGACTGATTACCTTGGCCAGTCTTCCAGAAGAACTCTTGTTGCCAGAATCCACTTTATTCCTGATGTTTCCGTTTAATAATTTTCTACCCATTGCCCCCTTTGCTGCTTGTGAGCTACACATTCCTACCAGTTGGAGGTAGAATAGAATAACAATGTCTCCCTGTCTGCACCACCCTTTTGCAATTTTAGTAACTGAGACTCCTTGGGAAACTTCAAGCCAGACATTTTAAACCACATATGCATAAAAATCAAGTGAGCAAAAGGCAGCTGTCAAGTTCAAGAGAATAAAGGATTTTTTTTTTTTTTCTCACAGCATAAAACATGGGCTACAGTAAGCTCCACAACAGGAAACATGGCATTTTAAAAGTCACAGGAATGAACTCGTTTTGGGGGCTTTTTGTTTGTTTGCTTGTTTTTACCCAAGGTTAATGATTCTTGATCCCTTAAAAGCTTTAATGTTTAACTTGTTTCTGGGGACCTGGGGGTGAGGTGTGACAATCAGCTGACTTTAAAAGTATTATCCTGGGCTAACTCAGATGGGCCCTGTGCAATCATGTCTTTAAAGTAAAGAGGGAAGCAAAGGAACCATGAGAATGACCGAGATGAATGGTTTTCAGATGAAAAGCAACCAACAGTCAAATAACTCAGGTTCTAGAGGTTGGGAAGGCACATGTCCCACCTCTTAGTGCCTCCAAAAAGGAACTCAGACCTGATTTTATCCTGGTGAGAACCTACTACTGACCTTGAATTTCCCAAAAACAATAACAATATGTTCTACTTTCAACACAAGCAATAGAAAACACACATAAGGGACATGCCAAAAAAAAAAAAAAATCAACAAATGGCCTCGCCTTATTAGGAATACATAAGGTCATTTTATAGGAAGTTACTGCTAAAATATTTGGAATGGAAGGTGTGGGGTTTTCTTTATTCCTTTATTTATTTACTTAGTCATTTTTAAGCCAAAGTCTCACTGTGTAGCCTTGACTGGCCCCAAACTCTCTACATAGACAAGGCTGGGCTGGACCTCACAGAGATTTGGCTGTCCCTGCTTCCTGGGTTCTGGGATTAAAGGTAAGTGCCACAATGGATGGATTCCCTCCCACGCCCTGTTTTTCAACATTTTTAAAGTTCAAACTAATACTCAAAGTATCACCTTTAATGGATGAAATCAACAAAAAAAGTCTTAACAATCAACAACATAAGCCTGGACAGATTTCTAATTTAAGACAAATGACAAGATGTCCTAGAGAAGCCACGGTTTTCTGCTCTAAGGATAGGACTTAATGAATAATTCCCAGTCTCTACAAAGGCTTTATGTGGTTCTCTGCTGTCCGTGGATACCCAGGCAACATCTTCCTCAAATACCTCGAAAATGACTGTAAGCGTTTTCTCTTGGCCACCTGGCCTCATCATATCCTCCTAAATCCAGAGCAAGTCAACATTCTCTTTCTCTCTTCCTCTCCCCACCTTTCTCCCTCCCTCCCTCCCTCCCCTACTCCTCCCTTCATCTCCTTCTTCCCTCTCCATCTTCCCCTTCTATCCTTTCCCCTGTTTACACATACACACTTGATACAAATCTCAGAGGACACAATTTAGCTTTTAATATCAACCATCCAGAAACAAAGCATTACCATTAGCTACAAGGATATAGCAGCTAGCAAGAATGGGGATCTTTACAAATGCATTGCCTGGTATCAAGACTCCCTTTCTTACCCATTAGCAGAGATTCCGGACTAGTACCATTTCTAACTTCCCTAAGGCACAAGTTGAACAACTATAATAATATCCTGTTCCTATTTTCTTGAGTGTGAAACAATAGCAAATACCCTATGATTAACATAGCTGGTTGCATGAAATTATAATTTCTGGTAATCTTATACAAGCTTCTGAATCATGCTGACTACTGAAAACCATTTTAATTATTGGAACCGTAAGATATTTTGGGACACAAATGAATGCTTCCTAGAACTGGTTTGTGGACGTGAAGTTTGCATCAACCCCGATGAGGAAGAACATACACAAGGCCTCCCAACCCCAGAAAGCTTCCTCGAAGTAAAGAGGAAGTTATATTCAGAAGTTATAAACTTCCCAGGGCAGGGAGGAAGTCGCAGTATGAACCCAGTGACAGTTCATCACTCTTTTCTAATGTCCACACTGGTAAAAGTCTCACAATTCTCTCAGCTACACAATTTGGTGCTTGTTTTTAATAGTATAGTTCTGTAAAATCCCCAGACCTATAAGTTGCCATCGTAGACAATACTGAAAAGTTGAGTGATAAAAGAAGAGTTATTAACTTATAAAAATTTTTCACTGTAAGAGAGGAAACCAACATCCATGTTTGTAACATAGTAACCAAACCACAAAATGTCCCATTGTGACAATCCTATTACTAACAGTGATGGAGAAAAGAATAGAAAACCACACACTGGGCTCGAAGGACTATCATCTATGCCAGACTCCTCTATCCTAGGATCCCCACCAGAGGCCTCCAGGAATTCTGGACTGCCCATGTTTTCACCACCACCCCCTCTCTACTTCTGAGAACCTAACCTCAAACTGTCAAGAGTGAGGGAAGGCTTTTGGCAACAGGCATCCCTCTGAATTGCTCATCAGAAGCTGTAGAACCTACATTTGAATTTCTATCAAATGTAAACTGACTCCAGGTTGAAGCCTTCTTAGGCCCTGATAAATGTACCTAATTTGTGAGTCCGCAAACTCAAAACTTGCTGATAGTGGCAATAAAATTACAGGTTTTGTGACCCTCCCGCCCTCCACTACATTTCTGTGCAGATTAAAAGATTTAAAAGTTGAAAGTTTTCCTTGATATTGTTATCAATTGTGATAATTAAAGCACAGGTTCTCAACATTTTCCCTTTTTAGGACAAGCAGAATTTTTGTGTACTTTCTTCAGGAAGAAAATGGGAATAGTCACATACTGATGATCACTCTTCCTGTCAATTCCCATCTACCTCTGACAAACCTGCTCTGAGCTCTGGAGTCTGCGTCCTCATTCTGGGTGAAGTCTTCAGCAAGCATGTTTGAAGGATTTCTGCATTTGACCTTTACACTCCCCTGAGAGGATCACATATTAATCAGGCCCCTGTTGCTAAAAGAAACTGCTTTCCCAAGATACACAACTAACAAGAGCTGGGATTTGAACACAGGTCTCCACCTGCTTCCAGAATGGTGGAGGTGGGTAGTGGTGGTGGTTACGGTTGCAGATACTGCCCCTCAGGGAAACCCTGGGGAGGATAAAAAGCTGGTCTACCATTTTTTCTTCCAAACAAACAAACAAAAAAGTTTAGGGTCTATACTTGTATTCTAATATACCAATGTGCCACAACATACCACTTCACTGGAGGGTTCAATTGGTTAAGAGTAACTCTTTTTGACTATTAGAGGACACTACTTCAGGAATTATGGCCATACTCCTTTAAAGTGTAAAAACCTGAGTCCCATTCAGAAAGTGATAGCTGACATCTTGTACATGATCAATCATTCAACAAGTCTTTTTTTAGTTATTACCTGAGTGGCACCATACCTAGCTGAAGTTTTGCTGTGGAGAACTAAAGGGATAGAGTCCTTTTTCCTATCCTCTAGGGACGTCTGGCTGAAGCTACCTCTGGAAACAGTAACTAGACTTATACTAGGAGCGCTATTAAACCTCCCTATCACCTTCCTCAAATGAATAGTTTTTTGGGGGGGGGATTGTCTATATTTAGTAGAGCAGACTAGTTTGTGACCTCCCGCTTCCCTCCCCTGCCCCACGTGCTTAGCCACCCTTCCTAACTACTACTAGCATTTCTTGTTTTGCTTCATACAGACTACCAAGTTAATGGACTTGGAAAAGTTCCAGTTCGGCTCGTAAAGTGCCACAGAGCTATGCGTTAAAGGCCTAATCATCAGGCCACCTGCACTAGTAGAGGTTGGACCAGTTATCGAACTTGGGGGTCATAACCTGTACTCCAAGTTAAGTCCTACCCATCCTGAATAAGCCAAGTAAAAGAGTCAAATCAAAAGTGGAGAGCAGAAAACGGAGCTTTATTCAACAGGTCCACGCTGGCAAAAGAAACAAAGAGACCCAGCAAAAGCTTCAAGTACAATGGGGTTCCCAAGTGAGGTCAAAGTTCAAATAGAAGGCCAAGGTAATGCAGGTCAAAGTAGTCCTGGTCAAGATGTGCTTCTGCCTACCACTGACCCATTGTTACCATAGTTTTAATTTCATCTTGCACACAGTGGTCTGACAAGTTGTTATAAATGTGTGAAATCTCTGTCAGGGAGTCAAGGTCCCCCTCTGGCAGGCCTCCCCTTTCCTACCCACAACATGAGATCCCTGGGGAAATTCCCATTTCTTTGTGATCCATTGTTTCAACAGTCTGATAGTATGATTGAGAAACAGCGTCCCTTTAGAATATCCTCATTTCTGACAGACTAGTTATAGGCCTAGACGTCACGAAGGGTGCAACCTTGAAGGGGACACTGAGATTCTGTCCTTTGCTTGCTTTCTTTTGCTTCCCAGCTACAACAAGATCAGCAGAGGTGTTCTGTCAGATTCTTCACTGTATCCGTTACATCTGCATCTCTGTGACCACAATACCTGACAGAACAACATAAGGAAGGCAAGGTTTGCTGAGGCTCGTGGTTTTAGAGACTATGGTACTTCCTGCAGGGAAGGCACAGCACCAGGAACACTCCACCCACAGCCTCCAGAGGGTGAGGCAGCGATCTATTCACATGGTACACTGGCAAGCCAAGAGACCAGAAACAGGGGCAGGAATAACCTTCAGGTGACTTACTTCCCACCCAGGCCCTACCTCCTTAAGTCTCCACAGACATCAAAATAGTACCATAATCTGGGGACTAAGCACTTAAGTCCTGAGCTTGTGGGGAACATTTTGGATTCAAATTCAAATACCTGCCTCAACAAGAGCCCAAAATAATAGAGCTAAGAGACCGTGGACAGAAACCACTGAAAATATGAGCCAAAATAAACCTTTCCCTCTCTTTCAGGTGGATTTCCTTGTGTATTCTGTCTCAGCAATGGAGAGCTAACAGAAGAATAAAGGATAAAAAATAAATAAACAGTAGGAGTTATAATCATCAGACTTTATAATGATCGCGCACAAAATCCAAGCCTGTTTAAATGGAGAAGCTAGATAATTTACATATGGCAGCAAGACATACAGGGCAAAGAGCTAATTCCAGTACGTAAGATAACCAGGGCTCCTTTACAGCTACAGCTTATAGAAGCAACCAGCAGGATCAGTGTCCTGAGCGGACAGTCTTCACTCAATAGTGAGCCACTGCTCATGCATCCTAAGAGAAAGACGCTGAGTTGAACAAGGAAGGTATGTTTTCTGCCCTCATGGAAGTTAAGAGTCCAGAAAGGAAGTCACGCTGTATATGGAGAATCACAGAAATCAACAGTTAAACATTGACAGCGAGAAAATGCTGTGAACCTTGAAAAAGTTTAACAGATTATCTATCAATTATACTTCCAAAAACTGGGGGGGAAATGTCTGACAAAGGTAACCTGATTTAGATGGAAAGCCTGGGGGTGGGGTGGGGCCGCCTTAGCTAAAAGTGGGAGTTGCCAGAGAATAAGAACAATGTTCCAGGGAGAAGGAGCTGCAGTCTGCCGGAGGAGGCAAAGAACTTGATTTGCTACAGAAATTGAAAAGCTCAATGAGGAAGAGGAGGAGCCATGAGTGGAAGAGGAGAATGGGAGCAAGGGAAAGGTACAGGAAGCCAAATACAGAAATACACCTCCCCCAAGCATCTTCTGGCCTGTGAGGACAGGCTACAGTAGCCTCTGTGTAGCATTTCAGATGCAGAATACTGAAAATTAACAGCCAAACCCACGCGTGAAATGCTAAGCCACTCAAAAGTACAAGAAACATTTGAAATGCATTAATGGCGGATATTTGGAATTTGGAATGGCTCATCGACTCGAGTCAGCTTCACCTTTCACAGAGGAAAAGGAAGCGCCACACATTGGACTGCACACTCTGGATCTCCTTTTCAGACTCATGCTCCAGTGAGAGATGCCTTGCTCTTCCTAAAGAGGAGGCCAATACCACATGATAAACAGCCTATGAAAAGGAACCTAAAGCTACCGAGAACAGGTGACAGCGTGTGACATATTCCTACCCCCCCACTCCTTCAGAGTGTAATGTGCCAGTTCCCTGTGCATGCATGAGAAGAATAAGACAGCGTGCAAAGCTCACAAAACCTTTCTACAACAGACACTATGACCCTGCAATGTTACCTCTTCCTAGAAACATGCAAGGCACAGATGAGAACCAGAGACAGTGTTCAGGACTTCTGTTCAGGACTGTTGGTCTGTGGAAGTGCTCGTACTGCAGCTATCCTTTGGCTAAACTGCTTGTTAGGGGCTAAATAAGGAAAAGACTTCTGGCCCAAATGACAAGTTGAATACCTGAAAACTACCCAAATAATTTTAAAGGGGAAATTTTTAGATAACTTTTTAAAAGATGCACACACTTGGGTGTCAAATACCATTACAATCATTTGGACAATAGAGCAGAGAAGATTGCACCGTAACTGATGCTGCTGAGTGGGGAAGTGAACTACAAATGGTCCCCACAGAATGGACAAGGTCAGCAAGGAAGGAGTGGATCCAGAAGCAGATGAAGATAGTATTAAAAACATAGTGCAAAGCCCTTTGAAGAAGGGATTGGATTTGCGGTCCTCTCCCTCACTTCATGGAGCTAGGCAACTGCCCAAACCCCCAAAGACTTCACATCTTTTCCCTGAAAAGATCAGATAGGGTCTCGCATCTACAATTTCTGAGGCATGCGTTACAGGCAAAGCATAAAAAAGAATAAAGTGAGACTGCAGTACAGGGATCCCAAGTGCCCCAGCCCAGCCAGAGCCGAGCCCCAGCCCCAGCGCTAGCCCCAGCCCAGCCCCAGCCCCAGCCCCAGCCCCAGCCCCAGCCCTAGCCCAGCCCCAGCCCCAGCCCAGCCAGAGCAGAGCCCCAGCCCAGCCCAGCCCCAGCCCCAGCCCCAGCCCAGCCCCAGCCCAGCCCCCAGCCCCCAGCCCCAGCCCCAGCCCCAGCCCCAGCCCAGCCCCAGCCCCCAGCCCCAGCCCAGCCCCAGCCCCCAGCCCCCAGCCCCAGCCCAGCCCCAGCCCCAGCCCCAGCCCAGCCAGAGCAGAGCCCCAGCCCCAGCCCCAGCCCCAGCCCCAGCCCCAGCCCCAGCCCCAGCCCCAGCCCCAGCCGTCTCTAGAACCCTAATTTCCAGGCTTATCTTTACCATGCTGAGGCTTAAAAGATTCTTTTTTGGAGTATCTAGAGAGAACACCTAAAGAGAGCCCAAGAGAGAACACCTAAAGATCTGGTTAGTAAAAACCATTCCAATAAAAGACCTAGTTAGTACTCTTGAATTTAAGTAGACAAACAAGGATTGACAGACATCTGGAAAAGCTATTAATAAGAACAACAGACACACAGAAAAAAAATAATAACCCAGAGTAAGGGTAAATACTGCATATAAGCTTATATACATGTATTTTTAAAGTCTAGTTAAAAGACAACGAGGGCTAGACATGCAGTTGTCAGAAGAGTGGTTTCCTAGTGTGCACAAAGCCCAGCACTGGACTCGAGAAGCCCGTAAACCAGGCATGGTGGCACAAGCCTGTAATCCCAGTGCTTGGGAAGTGGAAGTGGGGGGTTCGGGGGCTAGAGTCTCTGTCTCAGAAGTAAGCAAACTAGGTGCTAGGGAGATGGCCCAGCAGTTCAGAGCACTGGCAGCTCTTACAGAGGACCAAGGTTCAGTCCCCAACACCCACTTGGTGGCTCACAACTGTCTGTAACTCCAGTTCCAGGGAATCTTGACGCCCTCTTCTGACTCCATGGGTGCCAAGCATGCATGTGGCGCACTCATAAATGCAGGCAAGCTATCAGATGCATAAATAAAAATATTTTTTAAAGTAAGTAAAAGTAAGTAAAACACATGGAATCCATGAAAGAAAATCAGCAAGGGAATATCACAAAACAAATAGAAGAGGGAAAGGACCGGGGTAAAAAGAGATTTAGAACACAGTAAAAGGCTTAAAGGGGGAGGTGTCTCCCAGAAAACAGGACATAGATGAAAAACACAAAACGAAAGTATTGAAAGTTAGGTCTACTATAAGAGAATCAAGAGAAATGGGGAAAATGCCAAGAAAACTTTACAGAACTGAAGGATCTGAGTTTACACATTCAAGGCACTTTGTATGCTGGTTATAGAAAGGGCTATATACCAAAGCACAGCATGGAGTGCAGAAAGCTACAGTTGCCAAACACAATTAAAAACAAACAAAACCCTGCCAACGCCAAAAAAAAGTTAAAGACAAAGGCTTGAGGACAAAATAGGATGGTGCCTCTTGATGCCACACTGGAAGCTAAACAAATGGCACAATGCCTTTGAAATTGTGAGGAAAAATAATGCCCAACCCAGGACTCTGCACCAACTAAGCCATCAATCACAAGCCTGATAAGAAAGGTCTCAAAATCCTGACCTCTGGTGCACCCTGCAGGGAGCGAAGAAAGAAGACCTGGATGCCAGCAGGGACCTCACAGGAGATGGAGTCCCCAGCATGGCAGCTCAGGGACCCCCATGGACGACAGCCATGCGGTCCAGGACAGCAGATAGTCTGAGAGAAGAGTTACCAAGAAGGTTAATTTGACAGGATTTGATAACATCCTGATTATCACATTAGGAAGAACAGATCTGAATAACTGGGGGAGGAGTAAGTTAGTGACAGGGAAACTAAGTAAATAGCAAAATGTCACGACAATTCACTCTACGGAAAGTCAAACTGAATGGGGAAAAATAAACGTACCATAGTAGATGGCAGCCATGTCTAAAGCACAGCAACGTAGAGACTCAGATACACCCAAGTCCACGGCGTTAGCCATCCTGGCAGTCTGGTGGGGGGTGAGGGGAGCTGTTTGCTGGGGAGGACAAGGGAAGGAAAAAGTTAACCCTCCTTCTCAATAAGGCAGGGGATGTCAACTTGGAAAGTCGAGGAATTCTGACAAGAGCACACTGACCAGGAGGACAGCGACAAGGAGAAATAAAACAAAAGCCAAATAGCTAGAAACGGAGAAAACCAAGAAAGAGAGGAAACTGGAATGGGGTGGGGAGTTCACAGCTGACTTTTATCTGACATTTTAAACATATATCGACGTATTCTTCTGATTTCTTTTTAAATCACTAAATAACACGGAAGGCAAAGATATGAAATAGGATCTAATATACCCTCATGTATCCACATGTATTTTTTTGAAATCATTAGAAAAATATGCATACCTGTATTTTGGAACATAACAGTACAACTCTTTTCAAAAGAGTATCCTGAGGTCTTTGTTACTTGAAAGAATATTTAATGAAAAAGAATCACTCAGCTCAAGTCTATTTTAGCACTGAGACGCTGGCCAGACAGACTGTATAAAAAGACTAATTTCTCAACAGTTATTTGCAAAGTCAACATTCTTCCCGCTCCTTTGAAACTGGAAGCCTCTCTAATTTTTTATCTGTTATTAATTCGTAACTACCTTCTCCCTCTAAGAAGGCAGCTACCTTTTTCTTAAGTCACATTTTTCTCTCCAAATTATAAAAATACAGAAAGTTAGAAGATTGCAGAGTATTAATTAGAATACGCTTCCAGAATAGCTGAGAAGACAGTATTTAAAAACTACAAAAGGGAACAAGGAGTAGAAACCAGGTAATTTGTTCTTTGTGTCTTAATATTTTCCTAGATACAATACCAAAATTTTATTCCTTTATGTCTTCCATGTGAGCTGAAAGGCAAAAATGCAAGCATACCAAGCTCAATTCATAAAGTGCTTTTTCTTTGTTATGAAGTAATTTTACCTGTAGGAAATGGTTGACTATATCTGCTTCTAAATATCTAATAAGATTCTGTGACAGATGCATCAGCACCATAACATTCTCCAGTCAAATTAAAATTCTTTCTTTCATGAACCATAATCCCCTCAGTAAGGCAAGAGTATTTTGATGTAAGTAATATCCTAGTATTATCTGCTTTTACTGGAATCTACTCTTACTTTCTAATCAATTCTAATATATCCTTGGAAATCTGTAACTTAAAATAGTGACTTGAAGACACTAATATGCTATTTCAATAAATTGTTAACTCTACTAAAATATATCAGTAATAGATTATCGAGATACAACACTATAAAATGTCATTATAAAACCCAAATTTACCCACAATATTCCATTCCTGGATAATTTATCTCATGCTGATGAACACCTGCATACAGCAAACTCTCTGAGATCTTAAAATTAAAGGGCATTTTCCAATGTCCATTTGGGGACTAATGAGGACATGGGGACTTTGATTTTCCAAAGGACATTTTGTTGCTGTATGAATCAACTAATCCTTATGGGGTTTCCAGCAACCATGAAGATTTTTTTACAAGTAGAAACATCTTACAATTGCAAATGACTCTAAATGCATACTGTCCAACCTCTTTCCCTTGCAATGCAAATGTGATAGAGAAGTTAAGTTGACAAACAACCCATGATTAGTTCAGAATCGTCTAGAAACCAATTTAATGGCCTTTCTGCAATAATTCATCACACAATCTGCAAAATAAGAATTACTATTGATACTGTATCAGCAAAATGAAAATATACACAATTCTTAATAAGTATCTTTTTAGTCATCTGTGTAGGCACACATCAGGGTGTGTTCTATCTTGACACAAAAGTCAAACTAAAAGTTCCTTTATGTTCAAAAGACAGACAGTGCAACCTTAGACGTCACTGAATCAGAAACACACTTCCAGTTTTCGTCTTCCTATCAGGTTAGTGGCTGGTTTAGAGTACACACAGTATAGCATGCTGCTACGGGGAGCAGGTGCGGAGTCACCTTTCTCCCAGTCCCACAGGTCACTGGGCATCAGGAGAGGAGGAGGAGGAGTAGCAGCAGCAGCAGCAGCAGCAGCAGCAGCAACAGGAGGAGGGTAGAAGGATGAGGAGGAGGGGGGAGAAGAAGGAGAGGAGGGAGGAAGAGGAGGTGCTCCATATAAGGAGTTGAGTAAGTGGTACCTTGGGGCTCTAGGACTTACCAGGAGACTATTCACTGATTAAAGACCCGACAACTTTCCTTACCTACACTTAAGGACGTAATCCCTTGGACAATTATAAAATCAGAAGACCAAAGAGCTAGGTTAGTTTTAGCTAACATTTAAATGCTTATGCACATTTACATTCTCCTCTCACTATTAGTACAGATGCCTCATTTTAATAACTCTATTAGTTTAGTTGTGTGTGTGTGGGTACATGCACCTATACATCTCCTTGCCACACATGTGGAGTTCAGATGACAACTTGAAGGAATCAGTTCTCTCTTTCCACCATGGGTATCCAGGGTCCAACTCAGTTCATCAAGTTAGGTGGCAAATACCTTTACTTACTGAGCCATCATCTTGCCTTATTATTAAACAGAAAAAAATAATCAGAAATTTTAGTAAGGAAATAAAGAGTAGACAAAGGCCCAAATAAGGGATCTGCTTATCTGGAACAGATCCACTTAACCAGACAAGAATCATTTCAGTTGCTAAAAATGCCAGTCACAAACGTGTTAGAAATCTTGGTTACTGGTTGATTCCACGAAGAATGCGTTTTGCAAGTAACATAAAATTCATTCTATGGTGTTTTCCATGAGGTACAACCAAATTTAAAGGAGACTGTATATAATGTTTCTTTCTCTCCCTCTCTCTCGTTCTATCTATATCTATATCTATATATCTATCTATATGTATATATATATATGTATGTATGTATACATACACACACACACACACACACATACATATACTGAGCTGAGCAAGTCAGCTACATGGCTTTCACAAGACAGCAAAAGTTTTCCCCAAGCCCCCAAGTAGGCCCTGCCCTCTCACATAAGACTACTGTTTAGAAACAAGAAGCACAGGTACACTTTTCAGTAAGGAAAGTTGTGGGTGCCTTCAAGTTACACAACACAGGGTGTAAGTGGTTTAGACAAGTTCATAATTCACTGCCCAATGTTAAGACACAGGGCAGCCTTGGCAAGAAGGGGAAAATGGCTATTGTGTACAAACTTAACAGTATGCGTTCCACTGGGCTTTGTATTTTATTTTTCTACTGGTATAATCTGCTGCACAAAATAAAATGTGCTTTCTTAGCTTTGAACTAATTAGTCAAATAGAGATGGAGAGCATATGCAAATTAAGTGGAGCAGCCACACCTATAAAAGTGTGCTAGCCACATAAAAATAAAATAGGAGACTGGGAACAGTACTCCTGACAACGTCAAATACCTAACCTATCCATACCGTTGTTTCTACAACTAGAAAAATGAGGCTGTTAAATTAGACGCCCTCTAAGGTCCCCTAAAGCTCTAACATCCTGTGGTTCCTTTAAATATGTCATCTGATCAAGTAAACAAGGCATAAAGTGTACTGTCAAAACTCCCTTCTAAAAATAGTAAACCCGAATGACCACTGTGGAGGAGTCCCAGAGAGAGGAAAACCTTAAACTAAAGGGGAAGAAAAAAAGGGGAGGAGGGCGGTTTTACTCAAATTTTCACACATTGCTAAGACTAGCATTCCATTCAACCCATCCAATTTCCAACAAAACACACGTGTAAGAAGGGTAGTTAACTTTTTAAAAACACTATAAACGTGTCTTGTAAAATTTATACTGTTTCTTACAACAAATTTAAAATAGTTTTCAAGTCCAAAATGGTAAGTGTTGTAGCTGGCCAAGGATAGGATATCTCTCAGCACCCTCTCCACCGCCGCAGCCCTGAAGAGTCCACGGGAAGATGAGGTGGCTGCATGTCACTAGCTGCACTTTGGAGACCTCCCTCGAGTAAATGATCACCCTGACAACACAGACTGCAAGTCTATCGGAACTCAGTAAAGATCAGAAGAACTGTGCTTCACAAAGGGAATAGCAGTGAGTACAGCCTCACATGTTAAGTAAAACAGGGGAAAAGAACAGAAATGGTGAGAGGAAAGGACAGGTTTAGGAGAAAAAAAATTGCTCAGCAAAATGTTCCCCTATTTTTCTGGCAAGTCATATACATTTATATCCATATAAGAGAGGTAATCAAATTCTTTCCAATTAATTGGTCATAACTCCTGTTAAAAAGCAAATGAAGTGAAATCCTAATATTCAGAGGAATCAGTGCAGGAAAAAATTGTAACTTAGGAGATGGAACTTAAAGACCTCAATGGGAACAAAGCTGAAAAGCCATTATTTCATGATTCTGGAGGAGAACGTACACAGAAAGATCTAACTTGAACACCAATTACAACATCTTTGATACAGCTGATACAGCGCTTATGGTTAAATTCAAACGCACGTATGAGAAGTCTTTAAAGACAGGTCAGGATAACAGTCCACCAAATGATGACTGCAGAGCAGAGCCAAATAGGAAGAAGGACTGGAAACAGCAAGGAAAAGTCACAACCGGACCAGAGCAGGCTGGCAGGAGGCCTCGGTCCCTCCCTGCAAGCTAACAGGGGATCTTACTCAGTAACTGATATCATTTCCTTCACTGCCTGAGGAAGAGGTAAGACACCCTTTAAATGAGAATCTCCGAGAACTCTATGCTATATCTCCATCATGGATCTCCCCAAATGCCAGGTCTTGGGCTCTGTACTCTCTGCCATGGTCTCAAAAGGTTAAGCAACTCTCTCCAACCCCAGGCTCCCAGACCTTCCTTCGTCATTTACACCAATGTACAATAACAGGAAAACGTATTTCCAGACACGCCTCGGCGTGTTCAGGATGGGATGACTCTCAGTCTTCAAACTGCTTTGGGTGAAAAAGTGCAAAGGCTCATTCCTGCGACCCAAGTATTAAAAAAATGGCACCCAGTAAGCTCAGCCTGAAATGTCCCGACAATGCCATGTGGCATCTGCACACTCCCGGCTCTGCAGCATCGAAGATTGAACGCTGCCGAGGGTTCGGGTCGTATTTATTTATTTATTTATTTAAAGCCCCCACGTCTCTCACTTTCCTCGAAGAAACCCGTGACTCTCGGAAGAGCGTAGTAGCTGTGACCCCACACTGGAAGGAGGGATGATCAAAGGCAGCCTAGCCAGACTTGGGAAAACATTTCCACTGAGAATGGACATACTGCCTGTCAAAAGGTTATTCCCACCGCGTTGGGGCAGCAGATCACATTACTCAGGAGTAACAACATGAAAGGGCAAAATCTGGCCACAGTCACCCACATACATGTTTTTCTTTCCAATAAGGGCAAATGGGAGACACCAGCCATAGCAGAACATCCTTCTTATCACTCACGGGGGTGGGGGGGGAGGGGCATGGCGGGCATGGTGCCCCTCCCTAATCAATACAGACCCTTAGCTGCAGCCACTGTTTAATTCCTTTTATGTTTTCCTTTTCATTCAGAAACGGCTCGCATTCACCAAGACTTTTCTGTCTTAAACTTTTTTTTTTTTTTTTTTTAAATCCAAGCGATCACAAGCTATATTCTGTGGAAGACAAAATAACTTTGGGGGTGTAAATCTTAATGTCAATGACAGGAAGGCTTTGGTGAACCATTACCATAAATCTGACAAACGCTAATTTGATGGGTGGCTGTATCTGTCTGCTGCACGGCCAGTCTAGACAGTCTATTGAGAAATCTTAAAACACAACTGTTTGTTCCCTGTCACACCATCTGGATATGGCAATAAGCGCCGACCCAGCGCCATTCACACATGGATCAAAGCACATGCTAATGCTATCATGAAGTCATACACATAAAAAATTCAATCTGAGAACTCGAAGCAATTTTCCTAAGTCTTCAGTGAAGAAACCCCAGACTTAGTGAGACTGGAGCTAAGTGTGTGAAGGGGGGAGGACAGGGGGGTGAGGAACCGAATATTTAATGAGCTTGGTTTCCAGAGGAATGTTAGGCCACCCATTGTATTGGGAAAAGGCTCATGTCACACTTCAGTCATGGTACCCATCAGGGTGCCCCTTTACAAAAATTGATCTGAGGACCTTTGTAATTACCTGTTCCAGCAGAGGGAGGAGGGCAGATTCGGGATAAGAAATAAAAGATAGGATCCAAGGTGTAAATTGAACATTTTGTTATATTGGTCTGAATCAGCAGAAATGTTCAATAGTGCATGCAATATGAAAAATCTTTCTCATTAAATGGACTGTGGCATTAGATCAAAGAGTCAAGGGCCTCCTATTGAACTCCTTTAAATATTACAAACATAAGAGCACGTCTGGCTGTGCATAAAACAGAAACAAAGCCCCCACCCCCACCCCAAGCACCCTTATCTGCAGCTGGTTGGAGAGGACCCTATGTTGTAGGTCAGGTTCTAAGAATCTTGACTTTTACCAAAATTCTAAAAAGTAGCAATGAATTAAGGATGGGACAGCAATTTCATAAATGTCAGTCTTTTATAATTTTAATGTACTCTTTAAAATATATTACCCAACAGCACTCTCTTGCACTGCAGATCACAGAGGCACCGTTTAATCCTCACCACCTTGGAATGGAAACTTCCCAGGAAGAAAGGAAGTTCTTACTGCAGGGTGCTTCGCTCTTATGTAGCACTACCAGTCATGCCTGCACTTCCTGGCTGGCTGACATCATCTCCCATCAGAGTCTGATGGGGGAAAAAAATGATAAAAAACACCTTAGGATGTGTTATTATTATATTCATCTCTGTTTACTAGGAGACAATAAATATATTATGTGCCGATTTCATTCACTCAGCCTCAGTCGCTCAAATTCCCATCAGTGTATTTTATTTTACAGCAGTTATAACAAGTGTGTCTATATCATGTGTATGGATGTGCACAAACACACACATTCAGCTACACAAATTGTCAAAATGTATTACCCGTGCCGTGGGAGGTGATTTACAAAGCAAAACCAGTGAGAAATTACATGCTTTGTCTGTCAGGGATTGTGGCTTCTGCAGCAAGTTTTGAGCTTACATGGTTACTACAGATTTACCTACATAAACTAAGCATAAAATGGGAACGGAAGCGAATCCCTTCTGCTCTACAACATGTAGATGCTTCGTCTCCTGCTATGTACCTGCTAGAATATGCAGAGCGACAAGGGAGGACAGTAATATTGCACTCCTATTTCTAAAATGTCTTGAAATTTTTAAAAGGCCAGATCGAGTCTATAATTTTACAATGTTAGTTATGAATTCAATAAATAAATAAAAAGAACACAGAAGATTAACAGTTAAGCAGTAATTATCTTAAAATTAAACTCAATTTCTAAGGAAGACATCTCCCAAAATATTTCATAACACAAAACACTTCAAATGGAATATTAATAACATAATGCTTTTGTTTCTTAACAAAAGGAGGGGGGAAAAAACCTATCAATTTTAACATCCCATTCAATATGGAGTCCTCCCTAAAGTATATTCTGAAAAGTTCTTCAAGTACACCAACTGTCAATCAACTGTACAAGTTTCCAAATTAAATGACAGTGTTTTTATTTTATATTCAACCTAAATCACAGAGTCTAAATCCACCAATACAACATAATCTGGGTCACAAAGAAAACCAGAAGATTAGCCTATTTTTCTGAACTACACAATTCCTGAGAGACCTACAAAAACCCAACATAAGAATGTAACCCACCGTTTCCAAAGACAGCTCTTCCAAAAAAAAAAAAAAAAAACTGTACAGATATGAGCAAGCTTAGTCTACGAGTTAATTATACACCAAGATTTCTTAGCAGAACTAAGAAATACTCCATTTCCATGATTCACCATAATGATTAGGTGGTACTCTAGAAGAGTTAAGATAAAAATACTGATCTAAAATAGCTGGGAAATCATAATCATTCTTGCTAACCACTTTACATATTTATATAGACTGTTTTTATAAATATAATTAAACATCTATGTGCTGCTCCCCTATTACACAGACTAAATTGCAACTGATAATCATGTTGTCTACCAATAATGGCTTCCTTTCGGGTTGTGGTTGTAATTCTGTAAGTTTAAAAGGGGGAAAAAAAATCACCCAAACATTGCTTAATGCAGCTAATCAGGCATTTTCAAAATTAGACTGTAATGAAATGTTAGACAGCACTTGCAGGGATTTAAAAGGTGCTGTAGTGGAACAGTACTGCCATCTATTGGCTGCTGCAAAACAGTGCCAGGCCAGTGTACCTAAGAGCAACCTCCTATTTCTCTGTATCTTACCAAAGGAAGCCTAAGGGAGACGGCACCAAAGATGTCATAAAGAAATCAGAAAATTCAGATAAGAGAAAATTTTTCATTTTCCTAACCACCATTCCAGAACATGACTTTTATTTTCTGGCTTTGACATGTGAAAACGTAATGACCCACAAATCTAGATATTTCCTACCATTAACAACCCATCAAGAAGTTACTAGCACCTTTATGTATGAAATGATCACACCCAGAAGATTCTTCTCATTCCCAAAAGTGTGCCCCTCAAAATGATCTCACTTCTGAGAAAAGCAGTGCATAAACCGGCTTAAGTTTGCAATAAGCATGTGTGGATATGTTTGTCTGTACATGCTGCTATCCAGGAATCACTTTACCAAGAGCACCTTTTGGGCTATGTCTGGCTGTGGGCTCCTGTCACAGAATTATCCCCTCTGGGAATAAGCACGTTGGGGAACTCATAGGACACAACGGTATCCTAGGTTTGACTGAACTGATTCAAAATCTACAGACACAGAAGAAGGGGTCTGCACCTTTTAGTAGACGCTCATGGCAGTTCAACTAATTTTTTTTTTTTTAAGTAGCTTACAAGTAGATGTCAAGAGTGGGAAATACAACAAGACTCTTTAGTTTAAATGGAGATGCTATCGTATCCCAACTGAAGAGCATGGATCTGTACACAGATCTTCTACCTGAGAATACGGTGCTGCATTCCATTATGGCTTAAAATATACACGCTGCAATTATGGGCTATACATGTTAACACTTTAGACAAAGACTGCTACTGCTGGGCCCTTTTGGTTTTTGCATTTTTTTTTTAAACAATAATCTGAAAACAGAGATTACAGACAGAAAACACTTAAATGACAGAATTTTTAAAAGGGATTTAGTCCCGACTAACATAGCCCTTTTAGGCCACATAATTGAAGAACTCTAAAGAACTCCAAAATAAACCGAAAATCCCAGACATAAAGAGATCCACTTATTAATTAAGAGCAGCCCCCTTTCGCTATTAAAATAAGGTCGGCCATGCATGCTTTATTGCTGTCGCAGTCTCACGTGAGGCAGTATTCAAAACACATAAAAGTAACGTTGACTAGTTCTCTGTGCGGAGTAGGGTTAAGTCATGTCTGCTTGCACAAAACTGTTTTGCAAAGCCGGCATAGAGAGAGGATGAGAGTGAAAGGAAGAGTAAAAATGCATCAGGTCTCAAATTCACCATTCCTCTTTGGGGTATGTGTGTGGGTGCTGTGGACAACGTGAGGTGAACCAGAAAACGCCTGAAACTTTCCCTGTTATAAAACTGGAACCAGAAATCAGGACAATCACCACAAAAGAAAGAGGCAGGGAACTAATTAAATAAATTACATATTAATTAAATACAAGTTCTTTGGGGACTTTTTTGTAAGTCTGGGTTTTGGTCTTAAACCCATGAAGTATATATCATGCTGGTTTATCTACAAGAAAAGACAATGTTACCAAGAAAAAAGAAATAGAGAGAAAAAGAAACAATAGTTACCAATAACATTTTAAAATGTAACTTCTATGAATTTCCAAAAAAATCACATTAGAAACTTTGTGGTCTTTAGTTCCTTGTTCATATTGACTGTCCTTTAAAGCTATGGGTGACCGGACAGTAAAACCAGGAACTAAACATAAACCTGAAAGGGCAAAATCTGTCCTTCTGTATTTTAAGTCATCTCTTCACGGTGTGAATAATCCATTGACATGTTAACAGAATAGGCTGCACCCCTGGTAAGCAAGGTTTACCAGAAGTCTCAGTCAATAATAACAAATAATAAACATATTATCTATATATAAATAAAATAAAAATACATTTCCAGAATAGATGTTAAAACCGATATCCTCGTTTTATGAAGCACTTGTCGCCACGTAAGAACTTCAACTGCATGGTCGCTAACTCGCCACAGTGGTGCCCAGTTATTTATGCCTTGGATTCAGAACTAAAGAGCTACCTGTTACACGTATGTACACATGTGTGACTGGCAGCCAGGGAAACCGCTTACCATCAAGGTCAAAATAAGCTTAGAAACTGACCCAACATATGAACACAGTTTCTTTAATTCCATTCACAAAGTTCATTTTCTTTTCCTTTGCTATGGATGAAAGACGAAAACTAGAAGATTCTAAAGGAGCTGGACAGCTATCCAGAGCCGAGGGTGTGGAATCTGCTACTGACCTTAGTCTGCCGGTTTCTCCCGGCTAATGGCTTCCTGCTGTGTGTTTGACAAGTTTCACTACCTGGAAAGATTCTAACTCGGGATTCCAAGGCTGAGCATTTTCACGGTAACAGCAGCTCCTTTCTCACAGGACCCGGGCGCTCGGGGAAACTATGGACCCAGCCGTCCGCACAGTACGTCCTCACCCTGTGTACTTAAGAGATCTGTTTTCTAATTCAATTAAATAGCAAGTTCCATTTAATCTCTCTCTGAAACTAGCGACAATCCCCAGAGACAACACACATCACAGAATTCAGGATTCTTGGTTGAGCTTCGGGAACTAAGGGTGACCAATAAACTCAAAGGCCAGTCGGAGGGGCTGGTGCCTCCGGAGAGCCACAGCACTGACTGTCCTGGCACAGAGATACATAAACTCAAAGCGGGGTCAGTACATGTGTCTTTTCTTCCTCCTAAATCCTAAATACAACTCTAAAATCGAAAGGGCGGTGGGGGGGGGGGTGGTCAGGGAGGTGACTGCCCTCTTCCATTTAATACTTTGTTTCTACTGAAAACTTAATGTCTCCCCAGATTGCTTTACCATACATGAGAAAAAAATTCCATTTTTTTAACCTTCAATCTGTATCACAGTTTAGGTATACATAAGCCTTTTGCATTCACTTTTAATTTTCTTCTTTTAATAACTCAAAGGCTCAAAACACAAGAATTGTGGTCCATTTCATGGAAGTCAGAGACTGGGTCATTGGAAGGATTTCATGATCCCGCTGCTCTCATGTGCTTTACACGTGGCTTTCCTGGGAAGGTGTTCAGGGAAGCTGTGTCCAGGGCCAGGGATGAAGGGGAAATGCACCTTGATGCAGCAGAGAAGCAGAGGTTGACTTCACTGTAAATGAAACAAAATTTGCATTCCAGCTCAGCTCTTCAGGGACTTGCCTCTTGTTTTGCCTTCTTTCAGATTCTACAATAGTGAAAGCACGTGGGGGTGTTGGTACGTACACACGCACACACACACACACACACACACACACATACTCAGGCATGTGTGCACACCCATCTTCTATGACGTTAATGAGACTAGAACCGGTTCAAGAAAAAAAAAATACATCTAAAATCTTACTCTTCCTAAGCATAAATTTCACACAAAGAACTAGATGTAAATAAACCACATTTTATAATGCCAAATTTCTGTCATGCTCAGAACAGGACCCCCCAAACAAACAAACAAACAACAACAACAACAAATTATGGGACCCTAGAGACATATTTGGACAGAAACCTAAGACATGGAGGCAGGAGAGAGAGAAAAAGAAAGAAAAGAGGGAAAGGGAGGAGGGAGGGAGGGATGAGGGAAGCGGGGAGGAAGGGGGAGGGTGGGGGAAGCACAGGGAATACCAAAGAATGAGAAGTAAAAGCGAGCCAGAGTGAAATGAATGATGAACCCTAAAAGGACAAGAAAACACTTCCCTTGAATTCCAGTGACTCTCACGCTCCTGAGGGAGGTGCCTCAGTACACGAGCTGTCCACTGAACAAAAAAATTAAAGAGACAGCAAAAGTAAACCAGTCCCCTGATATGATTCAAATCAGTCACATGGCTCATCCCATGTAGAGACTAAAGAACCAAGTAACAGTGACCCTGCGCTTCAGGAAGCACCCTGCAACCCTCCAGGCTGGCACTTAGCTTAAGTCAACAGTTAGTGCAAAACAAGACACAAACAAAAGCAAAGGACAAAAGGTGTCTGAGGCACCTATTGGGACTCTGTGGAGTTCCACAGAAGTCACAGTCCAGAAACTTCTTGCCTCTGGCAAGTGCTGGGTCCGCAACAAGCCAGATGCTGCTTGTTAATCAAACATCAAAGCCATTACCTTTGGCGCTTCTGTGCTTTGGAGCATCCCCTGAAGACAGGGGATGGCTAAGAGGCCTGGGACCACTGACTTCTTCATTCCCATCAACTGACCCTCTCAGTCTACCAAAGAGGAGGGACAGTTTCAAACGCAGAGCAGCAGGCAAAGATGGGAAAGACCTTCCCCAGGCCTTGGTCTCTAGCTTGGGACTGGATGTAATTCAGGAGAGAGGACAAGTAACTTGGGGGTTACCTAGCCTTCCCACATGTTTCTGTCCCAGGCAATGACTCCGTACAGTGAAAAGTCTTTCGTCATCTCTTCATGAAAGCGGTAAACCATCCTCTCATCATTAAAACAAAACAATCTACTATGTTTACAGTATCAGGCATGCATTCCCTTCTGTGGAACACACCTCAGATCCAATCAAGAGTGCTGGTCAGCACCCACCCCTCAAGAGTCTTGCCACTATTGCATCGGTGAGCACTTCTTGTCTGGCAAGTCAGTGTTGTAGCTTGCACAGCCCAGCACTAGGCAAGATCATTGATGTTCTCTTTTTCTTTCTTTCTTTCTTTTTTAAATACCAGAAGCCTGTATAGAACCTTCCAGAACTATGAAAGGCCAACACTAATTTCTGTGTCTTGCAACCAAACTCTATGGTGTCTCCAGCGACAGAGTCTTAGCATCTACTCAGGGTAGGCAACCAAGTGCAACGGCAACACCATGTATGGTCTCTGGGGCCTCTGATCAATAACTGGTAGGGAGGTAACCCTACCTGTGCCTGGTGCTGAGATTTTCATTTGATAGCCCATGTCTCCTGGGAGCAGCACTGAATGTGGGGTACTTCTAGTCAAACTCCCTTTTTAAAGGGGAAAAAAACTGCATTTCTAATTAGCTTGCGAATCAGTAGAGTTTCTTGAGGCTTCTTCACGAATCCAAATGTTCATGTTGTCAAGTTGTCCTCCAAATACTATGTTTACATCTATAGATTTGTTCTGTTCCCCAACCGTGGTCAGAGAAGCCTATTGCACTAGGTAGTGGTAAATGCAGAGCTGCACTACTACTCCAAATGCTGAAAGTAAGTCCCACAGGTGAGGGACATTTACATCACCCCGACAAGCTCAGAAGGAAGAGGTATAGAAAGAAAGTAAGAAGCAGCAGATGCGGAAGGGTGCTGTGAAATGCTGTCTTCTGGATAAGACATGGCTCTTACGAACTTACTATGCAACTATGGTTACCTACACAGTATCTGCACAAGATCCAGCCAGTGAAAGATTCTAGCATAAACTGGTGAGGGGCTCCTGAGGTCCACCCCTACCTGAGGAGCTATTGGCAACTGATGGCTGCCAGAAGGAGGAGTCACTTTTCTTTATGAGTGTGGCCAATGATAGGTTTCCCATGCCCCAGTGGATGACCCCAAGTCCATATACACACTTGGGATTAAAAATAGTAAGTGAATAAATAAGGAGGTTGGAAATAGAAAGGTTGAAAGGGGACGTGGTAGGGTTTCCGGGAGGAAACAGAGGAGGTGATAGGTGGATATGACCAAGATACATTGTAGACATATATGAAAATTTCAAAGATTAAGTGAAAAAAATTAAACTACCCATTTTCATTAAGATTTAAATTAGTGTGTTCAATACAATGTTTAAAAGTTAAAATTTTTCCAGGTGCTGGTCGCGCACACCTGTAATCCCAGAGCTTGGGAGGCAGAGTCAGGCAGATCTCTGTGAGTTCAAGGCCAGCCTGGTCTACAGCGTGAGTTCTAGGCAGCCAAAGTTACACGGAGAATTCCTGTCTCAAAAAAACAAAAAAAGGTTAAAATTTTGTGTTCAAAATAGCTTAGTTAAAAAGATCATATGAGGGCTGGAGAGATAGCTCAGTGGTTAAGAACACTGCTCTTCCAGAGGCCCCAGGTTTGATTTCTGGCACCCACTTGGTAGGTGGTCTAGACCTAGAACTCCAGTTCCTAGGGATCTGATGAACTCTTCTGGCCTCTGAGGGTACCATGTCTGCAAGCAGTACACAGACATACATATAGGCAAAACATCCATCCACAAAGAAAGAAAAAAGTCACACTAAAGATAGTTATATAATTTTTATTAAAAATAGGGATCAAAGATTAAAAATTAAAACTCCTATGGGGAGAACATTTTCACATTTTATAGGTACTGAAAAGCCAAAATATTTTGTGGCATTTAGGCATTTAGGCCGTGGTTTAGAAACTAAAGTTACGGCAATTCCAGAGCCTCATAGGCCATTTAGCCATACAGAAGGACCCCCACACTAACTGACAAGCAGTGACGCGAACTGCCTGGATCACCAAGCCTGGACTGCCACAACAGAGACCTGGAGCTTCCAGGATATGCTTGTTAGCGGCCTTATCTGCATATGCAAGCCACAGGCTCAACTTTTAAGGCTCTCAAAGCAAAGCTCCAAGAAAAATCCAAGAAGTATTTACCTGTGAACTTACTATGGACTATTAAATGGCATTAAAAAGTCCTGAAATATGGTAAGTGTCTAATCTATTGAATCAGGAGGTCTGATCTACGATCCTGACACAAGACAAAATGACCACACGCTCCACTGAGAACATGTCTTAACCAGGACAGCAGGATGCAAAGCCTCTCCTTGCTGTGGTGAGAGGGAGGCCAGAGTAACATCTCAGCATGGAACAGTGCCTGGAGTGCTGAGTGCACGAAGAACACAGAACACAGTGAAAACAGAAGCAGAATAAAAAGTCAGGGCAGGGTCCAGAGCCAGATGTGGTAATAGCTTCAACTGGATAAGGATAAAATGTGCTTGTGGTCATGCAGTGGAGGGACCTGAGGACATTCGGGTCGAGGAAGTGAAGTCTCAGGGGAGTGCAGGTGGGAGGGAAGGCCAGGGTGACTGTCAAATCAGAAGAGGGGCTAGCTGAGCTCCAACAGCAGGAGTGTGACTGCACCCAGGTGACCATTTGCAACCCTTAGGATCTGCTATCTGATTAGCTAGGGCTGTGAGGGGGAGAGTCCAGACAAGGAATGGGAGATGGATTCTAACAGGGAACAAGGTTGGAGGAAGAAAGAACAAAAAGGAATTGACTCTAAGGGGCCCAGTGGGACAGAGAGGCCATGTAAAATGGGAGGACTAAAAATTAGTTGACTCACTGACTTATGGATTGGTTCCTTTTGCCGGAATCCCAAATTATTTCAAGTGGCTCAAATATGTAAATATAAACAATGATACGGGAAATATAAACGGTTATAAATCAGTATCTGGGCTCAACAGTTACTAGATTGGATTGTGAAACTCAAGAGGGACCTGGGGACTGAAACTGAAACCTTGGACACTGTCCGTGTAAAAATGATTGCTGTCACCACCCCTTGGGCGTGGGAGTGGTGGAGAGCATTTCATCTTTTCACTCTATAAAAAGCTTTTATTGTTTGCGTTTTTAATCAACAAACATATCCCAGTTCTTGAGATTTTTTTTATACCCCTGGTTGAAGTACACTGCTGTGGCAGCTCACCAAGGAAGACAGGGAGGCATATTCATTGGTGCAAGCCCTGCCAGACCTCAGCAGAAGGAACCACCGCCATGGCCAATGCCATACTCCACAGTGAACCCTATGCATCTGAGCTCAGGAGTTTTTATTGATTCCGAACACCTCAGTCTACTAACAGCACATGCAGATCATTAGCGACCAAACACCTCCCCCCCCATACAAATCCAACATCTGAAGGCAATACAAAACACCAAGAGCCCCTCACCTAGCAGTGCATAAAACAATTACTTTATACATAACTGAAAATAAACCTCTACAACAACACATATTTTAAAAAAATAATAAACAAAAAGATAAAAGTTAAAGAAACAGAGCACATCATCAATTAATTCTTAGGTATGCACACTCACTGTGTCAAGATCAGTTAGCCAAGCCCAGAAGAAAGTGCAACGGCAATTCCACTCAAGATTCTACCATTGGCCTCTCTTCTGGGCCTGGGAACCAATGGGAAAAGCACAGCCGACAATTAAGTGGGATTTAAATCCCTCCTCTTTTACCAAGCGATAGTCACAAGTAGTAGTTCTTAAAATTTCACAAGCTTAACTTTTCTCCTCTAAACCTCATATGGCCGGTATAAAGAAGAGAAAGTCAGCCTAGCCAAAGCCCTAAAGGGCAGCATTTGGCAATCACACGTGCTCATTCCTTGATTCTTCATCCTTCTGTCCATCTTCATCCTTCTGTCAAGTTGAGGAAATTGAAAATTCAAGATTCTAGCAGAAAAACAGACCAAAAAGAAGCCAGAAGGACTGCAGGCAAGAGGAGATGTCCCTGCCATGCTCATAAAGGAGGGCGGAGAAGGATATTCGGGTCAGCATACCCATCTGAGTTGCCTCCTCATAACCATGAGACTAGCTAAGCAGGTCACTATATCAGCGGTGGCAGGATGGCACGAAGCAGATTCTTGGGCAACTAGAAAAGAGGTTCCCACTGATTGGCTCGAGAGAATAATTCCAAAGAGACAGAACAGGAGGCCACCTGGTCCGAGGGCTACAGAAAGATGGGGGTAACAAATGGCTCTCCTAAGAAACTCTGGATGAGACCAGGCTCCACAAAGAAAAGTGCTCGGAGAATAATGGGTAGGGGGAACCACAGAGAGGGAGAGTATAAACACAGGGAATGAACTGTTCGAGGTCATAAAGTAGATGAGCAGGCCCTACCTGGAGAAGCAGACCTTGAAAAAGAAGTAACAAGCATACCAGTAAAGCAAGAAGATGGATGCAGGGATGGATTACAGAAAAGGCTAAAGGGGTAGAGGAGATAAACACATTCACCCTCTAACTTCTTGCTGGGAAAAGAAGTGAGATTACTAGCCATAGAAACCAGATGGGACTGGGATCTGAGTGAGGATGGGTCTAAAAGGTCTTAGAGAGAGCTTGGAGGTGCCAGGCGCTAGCAAAGGCAGGTGGCTACATCGGTGCTCATAAGCACTGGGCCAAACATGGGGTTTCCTCAAAGATGCTCAGTGATTGTGTAAGAAAGAAATGAGGTAGGGGGCAGTTGTAACAGAACAGTGGGTAGATGGGCCTGACAGACAAAGAGAGGGGCAGGGAGAGAATGTTCACTCCTCGGTTTAGGTGTAGAGGGCCTAGAGGGATGAACAGTTCCAAGAACAGAAGGCTGTGACCATGAAGGCCAGCTTGTAGTCTGAGCCCTTGGCAAGGAGGCAATTGCAGACTACTCAAAGAGCTGAACTGACTAATTAAGGGGAATTGGGGTGGGGGGCACTGGGAATTGAAAGGCCAAGCACTCGTGGAGCTGGAAGCCAAGACCACCTATGACAATGTCAGAAAACCAACTGGGGAGCAGGAGCCATGGGTAGATCCAAAGGGTAGAAAAGCAAGAGAAACAGAAAAATAATATTATGTGAATCTTTTAGAAATTGTTTCATTAAAGTACTTCCCATCTGAGAAGGTCCTATCTTGATTTTTTTTTTTTTTTTTTTTTTTAGATATTTTTCAAACTTCCTCATGGCCAACAACCTGACAGATTGCTTACCATGTGGACTGTGCATTCTTTATTTAAAATTTTTGTAACTTTAAGCACTTTGGATTTCAGATACTTTCTGGATTTTGGAATACAGAAAGTATACAGAAAATGACGTATTTTGCGGATGGGATCTTAACCTAATCACAAAATCCATTCTATTTCATATACATCTTGTACACCACCCCCACCACCCCCAGGGTAACTCTACACAGTATTGTCTAATTGATTTATATATGAAGCAAGGTTTTATTGTGTGGAATTTACCGTTTGAGGCATCCTGTCAACATTCAAGGTTAATTCTAGAGCATTCCAGATTCCAGATTTGGGGATTAGGGACGTTCAGCTTCCGACTGACAGAGAGAACCTTGTTTCTGTTGGTGTGGAGGCTAAACAGTTCAGGCTCAACCTTTCCCCACCCACAAGGAAAGCAAAGAGGCAGTCGATACCAGGGTCCCTAAACAGCCTGTGGAAGTAATGGTATGCCTCAGTATACCCACCCACCAGAAGCAAGGGAGTGTGGCTAACCCAACAACTACCTTCACTGCATTGACAAGGCGGTTCTTCACCATCATCTCTGAATCCTCAGGTACTCTGAGAGGCTGGTACTACTGTGAGGGTCTTTCAGTAAATGATGAAGAAAAGTCATCTAGGCTGGACGTATTGTTCATAGTCATGGAAACATAACATAACCATCTGAAAAGGTTCTAAGGCTAGTCTCCAATAGAGATGAACTACAACCACAACAGAATCACTAAGTTCTACAAAACAGTTCAGTAAGCAAGATGTCTCAAACAGGTTAACTTACTAAGATAGCTAGACAAATCTTCTGTGAATGACAAAAGATGCCGTAGGCAGCCACATTAAGGCACACACGTGACCAGGCGATGGCTGCATACCTATCAGCAGACAGCCTGTATACTTGGCCTGCATGAACTGTGTGTTGTACAGATAAGGAAGTACATCACAGACACTTCCTCTAAGGAGCATCCAGCCTTTTGTTTGATTTTAATTTTTCCAGAGAACTTCCCACATTTGCATCTCTTCCTGTTTCCCTTCGGAATCCACTCTTTTTGTGTGTGATATATGGAAACACCCTGGCCTCTCTCCGCTCTACACACTCCAAGCAGGGCATCCTGGGTAGCTAGCCAGTTTTCTGTAAGCATACATTTTTTCCAAACTCAGATTGTGAATTATTATTATTAGAACTTAACTGGGCATTCCAGGCCACGTCCAGAAACTCCGCTACCTGATTAGTCCTCTATCAATATGTGCTTTCTGTTTTCTGCTGACAGCTCTGGTTATGGTTCCAACAAAGGACCTGAGGTAAAGGAAAGGCCAATTTTGAAAGTTAGTACATGTGGAATGGCCTTAAGAGCTTGAAACAGAAACACATATACTTCTAGAAGAGAATTAGGATGAGTTAAAATGTTAACCTGAAAAACTTCTGTCAGAAATGCTGAAACCACATCCATTTTAGTGAAGAGAGTTTGATGTAACAACCAAGTCAGAGATGGGTTCAAGAACTGAGAAAGAAAAATGGAGATGGTCAGAGCCCAGGATGAAGGGACTCAGCAGCTTGTGGAGCCCAGGAGAAGGCAGCTGGCCTGAGGAGAGTGCCTTGGAATTTGGGAGTAAAGCTGAAGCCTGCAGAACCACATAAGACATATAAAACATGGCTCACCATCCCTCAAACTAACTTGTTCCCTTTGGGAGAAGCACGTGAGGTATCTATGTGGCTTATTCCCCCTCCCATTTAGAGGGAACATCTTGACATTATTTTGTTGTTTGTTTGTTGTTGTTTCAAGACAGGGTCTCTCTGCTGTAACTCTGGCTGTCCTGGAACTCCCTCTGTAGACCAGGCTGGCCTCGAACTCACAGAGGTGTGCCATCTCTGTCATACTGGTGCTGGGATTAAAGGCGTGTGCCACCACTGCCCGGCCACCTTTGACATTCTTGTAACATAAAGACCACTTCTGCCACCTTGATTGTTAGTGGCCATACCATATTTTTTTCAGTACTCATTCCTCTACAAAACATTCTCCAAGTTTCTGGAGACTTAAACCATAAGGTTGCATCCTCTAGAACACAGTGTTCAACTGTGACCTTCCTAGAAAACTGGGTTCACGGACTAGCAAGAGCCTGTGGGGATGGCTTACAAGCTCAAGTCATACTAAGATCCCAAGGCTTTGTTTTCCTTTCCTGATAACTTGTATTTTCTTCCCTACCAGTTACAACATTCACCCTCAGAGGATAAATCCCACAGTATTTGACTGACTGTACTTGGACCCTGGTGGCTACCTGAGTGAAGATACAAGCTAGGAACTCCTGAGAGCAAAGCAGAATCTTGGACAACAAGAAAACAGAATGTATTCTATTGGAAAACTAGGGAGAGTTAGTATAACAAAATATGATTTGTAAAAGAAGAAGGCAAACACTATGAAGGGCAGTTTCAAAGACAGGGTACTGAGCTCTGACTTGGGCCTTTCTTAACTTGCTTAATTACAAAAAACTGCAGCCATTCACATATCACTGATTTAATTTGTTGTTCTAATCTCTTTGCCTAACTATGATCTGAAGGGTGGGTACTAAGCCTCTACAAGAGGCTGAGGTGATGCTTACATGCAACCAAAGTTCAGAAGGATTCAGCTATGGCTAAGTCTCTATGAAAGCATCCAAGGACCTCGTGGAGCAGTCAGATCCCACCCAAGGCCTACCCGGATCAAAATCTTGGAAAGGTTAGCCCCGTTTTGTGCCTGGCGTTTTCCAAAAGCTTTTGTACAATCACTGTTGTGGAGGCAATGGATGGCTTGGAAGTATTTTCCTGAACAAAGTCTCGAAAGAGTGAGCTTCAAAACAAGACAGACAGATTCAGTTTACAAAAGGAATTGGCAAGCTGGGGCATGGTGGCACACGCCTTAAATCCCAGCACTCCAGAGGCAGATGCAAGCAGATCTCTATGAGTTCTAGGCCAGAAAGGGGCAACACAGTGAGACCCTGACCCAAAAACAAAAGCAAACAAACAACAAACAAAAAATACAGAACTGGCAAGAAAGCGCCTCCTCCCCAGAGGCTGTTTGGAAGTTTCTTCTCTTTCCTTAGTGGGGTCCTTCTCTAATCCATCCTCCCTTCTGCCCCCAGACAGCTGGCACGCCTTAGGGAAAAGCACTGTTGGAGAAAAGGCACCTAGCTGGCCTCTCTGTGGGGATTATTTGGAGGCACATACTTCATGGGGCCCCTTGGATTAACCAAGGTCTGTCTGTCTTACATCTGATTCCTTCAACCCACCCCACCCCACCCCCACACAAATAGGTATGTAGCTTTTGGCAGTACGAAGGGCTCCTTAAAACGGTAACAACAGCTAGTCTTTCAGTGCTACATTAGATCCTACCTTATCTACCACCTTCCACAACCACCTCCACCCCACAGTGCAGCATTCACTATCAAAGCTACTAATGTAATAGCCATACACAACATTCTCCTCTTGTCTCAGTTTAAGAACTGTAGTGAATCTGCTCTGAGAGTTAACAAAGCTAGCTCCTAAAATTCAAAACAAAACTATACCCTTAAAACTTCTTTTGCATCCCCCACCCAACCCCCAAAGAAGTGAAAGGCACCCTCTAGTGGATGTTAATAAACTCGTAGAACACAAGAAATTTCTTTCGATTGTCAGCAGTTAGCACCTCACAAAAGAAAGTTCAGATAATAAAATATAACGTGAATATAGGGACATAAGCGATTTTTTTTTTTGGCGATATGACTTAAGAACTAAGAAAACGTGAGACTCTTACTGGGAACTAGTCAATAATTAAATGCCAAAGAGAACATTAGATCACGAAACAAGCCCTTCTTAAATTCTTATAAGTTGGTTATTCTATTAGGGTTCACTAGAGGAATATAACTTATAGAATGAATATACACATTCATTATATATTCATTTAGTATATAATGACTACATATTATTTATACATAATATATAAGGGTATATATGAAGGAAATTCTTTAGAATGGCTTAAAGGCTGTGGTCCAGCTAGTCCAACAATGGCTGTCCACCAACACAAGGTCCAAGAATCCAGTCCATAATGCTGGATATCTCTTCAGTATACAGCAGAATCCTAAAAAAGTAGGCTCTAAAGCCAGTGAAGGAATGGTCTTGTTAGTCAGGCTGAAAGCAAGCAGGCAAAGAGCAAAATCTTCCTTCTTCCATGTTCTTTAAACAGGCAGCCACCAGAAAGTATGGTCAAAATTATAGGTAGCTTTTCCCATTTCTAGAGATCAGGATTAAAATTGAGTCTTCCCACTTAGAATGATTTAATTAAGAAAGAAAAAATAATCCCTAACAGATGTACCCAGCTGCTTGGGTTTTAGTTAATTCCACATGTAATCAAGTTGACAACCAAGAATAGCTGTAACAATTATTCAGCAGCTATTCCAAATAATTTGCTAAACTATATTTTATTGATTGAGTAATTGTACTTTAAATATTTAGAAACTGTAATGCTAATAGATAAAGTTCAGGTGATTATTGGCCGAACTTCCAGATATTAAAATCACTCTCAACTCACACCTATGAAAACATAATACCCTTCACAAGATCCACAAAGACCTTGGAAGGTTAGAACCAATTCTTGAGGTCTTCCTTTGGTTAATTTTGTAGGTTAACTTAAAAGAATTTAACTCTATGAAACTTTCTCTAGATGACATAGGTAAAAATATACATTCAGCTTTATGCTAACACTTTACAAGCATAATAACATGGGAAGACATTTAAAATCATTGATAAACAATTACAGACTATTGGGTAATGGGTCCAAGATGTTCTTAGACCACAAACAGATACCCAGATCTATGGAAGCATTCATTTGTTTGAAAGGAGGCATACATATTAACAAGAAAAAAGTAGTGGGAAATTCTTACTGTTTAAAGGTTACAAGCATTATAAATTGAAAATTACCAAACAGGGAAAGAAATTTTAATGCATTGTGAACATAATTATTTCTCATAAAGTGGAAATAATTAACCTAGTTCACAAGGATATCAAAGGGTATGAGAAACAACTGAAATCTATTTGGTTTTAACATCAGATAACGAGTATTTGCAACAAGATCTTTCAATATCTTTATCAAAGAAACTCAGTGTCTAATTCCCTCAGTGGGACATGGACTCAGGTAGCATAGAAACCCTCTCTGCCACACTTAAAAACTGTCAGGCAGCTACTCTAGGCCAACTTCTACTGTCTGCCTAGATGAAAGAGTATTCCTTTTTTAGCTCTTAAGTTCTGAGATCTGTAAGTCTGAAATACTATCACAGCGATATCTTCTGTCCTTGGGATTGGAATTTTTGTACACTAGCTTCCACCACAGCCGCTTACTGAGTACAGCGCTTCCAGTGAGAACTGGCTCTATTCCTCTCAACTTAAAGTGAAAAAATGCACTAAACATTAGGGTGGTATTAACACACAAAGCCACCAGGGGGCACATCTTTCCAACTGTACCTTGAGGATCAGCTAATAAGACATGCTTCAAGAATTATTTCTTCCTGAGTACACAATGTCTCCACGTGAGGCAAAGACAAACAATTTTTTCAGGTCACAATTCCTGTAGGAATTCTACTGTTCCTTCACAATGTGTCAGTGTTCCCCTCCGGTCACACTGCTCACTGCCGTCTACTACACCAAATTCTGTTTGTGTAATTAAAACTCTTTCATCTCTTAACTCATCTTAAGCCTACAATTATTTCTTATGTCTGGAAATTTGTTTCCTATGACCAAAATCCTCTGCAACTTTCTTCTGGTCAGCTAAATTGCCTCAAGAAAATGTAGATGCTGTACCCCTTGGAGAACAGGCAGAACCAATTTAAAACTAGAGATCAGAGTGAGCAATGCACGAGCTCTGGTATACTTTGAGTGCCACTGAAAACCTCACACTCAAGTTACGTGGGAAACTGCTAGCTCGAAAGGCTTCTTTGATTGTTGGTCTGATCTGCAATACAACCTTGATTCTCCATGTGTGAGGCACATTTTCAATTACCAACATAAGACACATTCTAGTCTCTCTTCGTATTACTTCCCAACCTTCCTATCTATGAAGACAGTATGTCTACCTGGGATTTTGTCATGCTGGCATTTTTAAGAACATGGAAATAAATGATATAAAAAATAAGAGTGTAGTCCCACAAATAACAAAAAAACAAGGACAGGCTTACAGATGTGCACCCTATGAAAAAACAAAACAACACCAACAACCCTAAGAATTTAAAAAGTAGTCCCAAAAACGAGTGGACTGGGGAGAAATGTGTGTGAGAAAAAATGAAAATGGGAATCAACAAACAGATGCAAATGGTCAGCACAGTACAGAATTTATAGAAATGCAAATACAGTCAATTGTCCATCCCACTCCACCCTGCTGATGTAACAGAGCATCGTTATGGTGGTCCTCACCTCAAAGCCCTTCCTAACTACCGATCAGTAACATTCACATACCTCAATACTAGGACTGCACTTAAAACAGCAGGATCAGGCCTACCCAGCTTGCTCTTAACTTAACAGACTACTCTGGGTGCACAATAAATGGCCCAGTTCCTGTCAAGGTGAGACCCAATGCTAGTAGTGTAAGCAGTACCTCACATTTTTGGAGAACAACAAACCAATTATATTGTACTCTAGCATGCAGAAAGCTCTCAGGATTGCTGAAGCATCTTAAAAAACACAGTACCTTCCTTACTGATAGTATTTATATTGAGACACATAAGAACTAGAACAAGACACCAGAGAATACAGCTGTAGGCTTCCCTGCAGCTTGCTATGGCCTCATGGCATCAATGGAAAATAACCCAAGTGATAGTCACACTTTGCCATCACTTGCTCACAAGGGTACAAGAGAATTCATGGCTTGCCTTCCTTTTCTGCACCCAACTTCCCCCGTGGTTAGAAGTACCTACGATACTAGGATGCTATAAAATTATATGAAAAGTGATGAGCAGGCAACTCTGGCTTAGGTGGTTGATATACAGAGGAAATGGGGGATAGATGCAACTAGATATGGGAACTGATTATAAAGGAGTGTTTTCTGTAGATTAATACTAGAAATTTAAAATAGTAGGACAGAGAATTCCTCTCTTTGAATACACAAAACTAAAATAATACAAAAGGTAAAAATAAGCATTGTCAAGAATATAATTTGAAATCTGGGACAAAAAAAATGTACAAAATTTTAATTTTGAGACTGCTGTCATTGGAGGTACCACATTAGCTGGCCTGGATAAGCAGGGAAGAATTTGCCTTAACTATACCAAGACTTCAAACCTAATTTTTTTTTGGGGGGGGGGTGGTCAGAAACAGCCATTATTACCTAAATGACCAATACAGCATCCCAAGAGGGGAACAGATATAATAACTCAGCCAGAGCGGCCCAGTAACACCAACACCAGGAAGGAAGGAAAGTAATGTTTCAGACAGCTGACTATTAAATAAATTCCAATTAGATCTATATTTTAAATGAAAAAATAAAACAAAATCACAATAGTACCAGAATAAATCTAAAATAGTAATAGTTAAGAAAGTAGTAATTTTTTTAAAGGACTTATTTATTTTTATTTTACATGTATGGGTGTTTTGTTTGCATGTATCTGTGTGCACCATGTTCATGCAGTGCCCAAGGAGACCACAAGAGGGCATCAGATTCCCCTGGAACTGGAGTTACACACCTTTGTGAGCTGTCCTGTGGGATCTAGAAACTGAGCCCAGTCCTCAGCAAGAAAAGCAAATGCTCTAAATAGCTGAGCCATCTCTCCAGTCTGAAATTGGTACATTCTTCTTAGAGGGGATCAGGATTCAGCAGAAAGTATCTGATTTGCTCTTCCCAAATCATTACTCTCTGCTAAATCCTTCCTGTCGCAACGATTACTTTAATCCTGGAGTTTAACAAAGTTGGAAAGCAAAATGGGAATGGAAACAAAGAAGGCAACCTGGCCATTCAACTTCTAGTGCCCAGTAGCTTCAGGGCTGGGCGACCCTCTGCATTCCAGAAGCACTCCACATTCTGAGCCAGGGAAACTTTTCACCCCAGGACTGGTTCTACAATACACAACAAAGAAAGGCAATGTGGGCAAAGAAGGAAGGTGGAGCTGCCAGCTAGTGTTCCTCCTTGACTTTGGAAACAAACCTGGAACACACAGCCTAAGACTGTAAATTTCCACATCTCCCCAGTGAAGGCTAATATTGGGCACTAGAGGTCACTGTTATCTCAAAGCTGTTTTAAATTCCTATCTTTAGCAGCTCTTAACAATTTCACCTTGCTATTAAGCCAACTTCATAGACCAAGTACCACTTCAAAGAACAAGAAAATCCTTGAGTTAAAATGCTTTCCAGATCACAATCAAGGAAACAGATCAGGTCACTGCAATAAAGAATAAAATCAGGACACTTCCCAGGCCGAACAGGTGTTCTTAGAGATGCCAGCATTGTTCGGTATGAAATTACCATTGTGGTGGGGCAGTGAGCTTTTATTAATACTAGCCTGAGAATTCCATATGCTGTAATCTAGAGGCAACTAGCTCTAATACCCCCCCAAAAAAGTATGTAAAGTATAGTTCAAATATCACCTCTATAATCACAGGTTCGCATGTAACTAATAAAACAAAAATATCTTTTCTACACAAATGTTAGCATAGCTAAGAGAATATAATTGTGTGAATAACCTTCCTCTCACAAATATGGACTTAGACTAGGTCCTTGGTTTCTTGGGGTAGCAAGAGGATCTTCTTCCAACAGAAGAAGACTGAGTACATAGCCCAATAGGGAAATACTGTATTTCCCACCGTATTTGCAGTTAAGTCTGATCCGACCATTTGTTTATGCTCTGAATTCTGAGAACAAAAATGGATCAGAATTCTGTTTCCTTAAATAAGATGGGCAAACTATTGTTTGTCCTTCCTTCCTGAAGTCTGGAATGTGCCTGATAGCTTGAGCTCAGGCAATTATTCTGGACAACGAGGCTTCTTCAACCAAGCACTGCGAAAAGTAAAGCATCAAGACAGAAGGTGGGTTCCTAAAAGACCACGCTAACCTCAGGTGATTCTTTCCAAATGAACTCTAACATGATACCCCATGGTCTTCAGTGCTTTGCCACACTGAAGCTGCTCAAGGATCTCAATAGGTGGCATCAGGTCCTCGCATTTCAAATTTACTTTACATGTACTGTCTACAGGTTAATGCCTGAGAACACATACATACAGAGCGTGGACAGTTCCAAAGTGAGAAGGCACAAAAACGTCCACAGTGGGGCCCATTGGGTAGCCTTGATCCCCATTCTCACAAGGCTTCCCTCCCATCCTTTCCTAGAACACCCAACACTGCACTGCAAATGTAGGTTTGGGTCTGCAATGGTAGGGGTTTGCAACCTGCCACCTTTCGGCAACTACTACACTAGGACGAGTCTACTCCGCCATCAGGTCCTTAAAGTGTAGTAGTACACCTACTGTGGCAGCTCAGCGAGGACGCACGGAGGCATTTTTTCACAGGTGTAATCCCTGCCAGACCTCAGCATACAAAAATGCCAAGACCTAGGCAGCCTCTCGCCCAACAGTACACAAAACAATTATTTTAAACATAACCAAAAATAAACTTCCATGACATTAAAGCCTAGAACAGACAATTAGAAAATGTTTGCAGACTATTTAGTTTCCCTTTCCGTTGCTTCGTATGACTCTGATCAATAACAACTAAAGAAGGAGAGAGCTTATTTGACTTAAGCACTTCCAGGTCACAATCAATCCCCTAGGGAAGGCAGGACAGGAACTCGTGCAGGAGCTTGCAGCAGAAACCACAGAGGAATGCTACTTGTTGGCTTGCTCACAGGTTCAAGTGTAGCTAGCTTTCTTACATAACCCAGGGCCACCTGTGTAAGGATGGCGTGGTCCACAGTGTGCCAGGCTCCTTTATCAACAAGCAATCAAGGCAGTACCTCATGGAGTCCCTCACAGGTCATCGTGATTCAGGTAATTACTCAAAGGCAGCCTCTTCTCTCAGGTGACCCTAAGCCGTGTCCTGCTGAAACTAGGACTGACTTGGACCAAGCAAACAAATGAAAGATGGCCCCTTGGCAAGGAAGGTTTCCTCAAGATCCGAAATCGTCACAAAGGACTAGTTAGATGCAGTTAGATGCCACTGAGTCCAGATATATGAACTGCCTTCTAACTTCTGATAATGAATCAAAACTGATTAATTCTTCTATTAAAAATAAGCCTAAAGAACAGTCAGTACTAGACAACCCTAACAACCTTAAGATAGTCTACCCAAAGTTGTGTATTTAAAATACCCAAAGTATATATTATCACTACTCACCACCATAGAAAATAAACTTAAATTTCTAAATTGTACTATATTTAGCTTTTTGGTCTTTTATTTCCTCATATGTAGAACATAGGTACTTAAGCTGACACGTATTTCCCCCCAAGATCAAATGACTTTTTTATGTGCTTCTCAAATAATAATCTTCCAGTAAATGTCAGGATAATGATATTATTATATAATTTGCTGCCTTTTTAAATGCAGTACAGAATATAATTCAACTTTCTGTCATGACTCAAATGCACTGGAGTATGGGTCTCCTCAAAATAAGCAATTATGTAATCTTGTGTTAAGGCAGATTCCGGGATAATAGAGGCATGTGTAGACAAGCTGCAAGGCAAACATCTGAGGTTAGAAAGTGTGAGCTCGGCTGGGCGCGTGAGTCAGTGGTGCAGCTCTTGCCTGGTACGCATGAGGCCCTGAGTCTGGCTTCTTGCGACTCAGATGAAAGTGAGCAATCCAGAAACTGAGAGATCAAATTATTTAAGCTTCTCCTTTCTTTATTCCAAGATGTCTCAGAAAGAACGCCATCGTTCCAGGGAGATAGAAAGTCTGCTGCCACTAAAAAACTGAGGTCCAATGAAGACAATCATCTGCAGTTTGGACTTCTGTTGTAACTAGTCTTAATGTCTGTAACACAAGATCTTGATGGAAGTAAAGGAACAGGACAAGGTACAGACCTCCACACTCTCACCCACAAACACAGAAACTAAGATGAGGACCAGCCCAAGTTCATGTAGACAGGCTAAAGACCCTAACCACACTCTCCTCACCTGCTCGGATCAACAAGACCTTCCCAAGGGGCCGGGTAATCTGCAGTACTCTCACCGTCCCCCACCACCCACATGTACAAACACACGTGCATTCAGCACACATCCAGAGATAACCATCTGCTTCCTGGTACTTAAGAAAAGGACCACTTTCGTTTCTTTCTTCCCTATTGATATCTTTGGTCCTTAGACACTCTACCCATCACTAGTTCAACTCTTTAATTATTCTTGCTATCTTAGTCCTTTTTATAGTATGCACGATATATACCTTCTTTAAAGCTGGAACTCAATCATTTGATCTTTAGTCTGATTTTTGTTATTAACTATATGTGCCATTTCCCTAAACCAAGTAAGGCCCACAATCTATAAAGGATGATTAGCAAGTCCATTCAGTTCTAGAACCTTGTTGTTTGAATATAAAAGTTCTTAGTTAGTCAAGAGACTAAACTCCTTGGCTTAGGAGGAGACCCAGTAAACTGTTGGGACACTTAAGCCAACTGGCCCAGAGATCACCCCATAGGAAGAGATGCATGCCAAGAGATAGATGGAATACTTTTTATTTAATGAGACTGTAGACCTTTCCTCCCCAGAATCCCCTCCCCCTGCACAGTAGCTTACAGGTCAACAGTCATGTAGCTCCAGAAGTTCAGGCTGCTTTTCTGAATTATTCTTCCCTATTCCTCCCTTATTCTTTCTCTAAAGTCTCCCTCCCAGCCATATCGCTGCTTGTCCACCATGTTCTGAGCTTCATGCTAGCTTAAATAGCATGGATTTTTCCCTCCTCCCCTCCACCCGCCTCCCCTGGCAGCAGGTGAAGGTTACCTGCTGGCCTACCCTGGGGTTTTTCTTTCAAACCCTAATAAAATTGTCCTTGAGCATCTGTTTGAGTCCATCCTTAAATTCTTTTATTAATGAGACTAAGAACCCCCAAAGGAGAAACAAATTTCCCTTATGTCATCTGGTAACAATAAAAGGACCCCAAATTCCACAACAATGTTTTAATTCTTCTGAACTCAGGCTGCTGGCAGTGTTACCTCATCCTTTTTCCCTTTTGCAGTATGAGGCTGTAACACCAGAGTTCAAACTCAGAGTCCCTCCAACATTCCAAATGAAACTAAGATTATGACCCGCACAAGGAATAGCAATGGCTTTGATCGGGCCTTTCTAATGTGTAAACCAAGCTCTAGAGGCAAACCACCACATCAGTGGTTCTCACCTCTCCGGGTGCTACTACTCTTTAATACACTTCCTCATGCTGTGGTGACCCCTGAGCCATGAAATTATTTTGTTCATAACTGTAATTTTGCTGCTGTTATGAATCATAATGTAAATATCTGATATGTAGATGGTCTTAGGTGACCCCTGTGAAAGGGTCATTTGACCCCCAGAGGGATGGATCTCAACCCACAGGTTGAGAGCCACAGCTCTAGATGCACACTTCCACAACCATCCCTACTTAGAGAGAAACAGCAATCTGTATTCACAGCTGCAAAGGAAAAACCTCCATCACCTAATTAATTACACATTATAACCCCAAGTATAATGAGCAATAATAGGATTTTATTACCTGCTCAGGATAGAGATTTTAAAAGATGAAGGAGGGGGGGGAGACAAAAACAAAAGCAGGTGACAGACCAGTGAGCGTGTGATGAATCATCTCTGCAGAACTGTCACTAGAGTCGGGAAACTGTCCTGGCAATACCTGAGAAAATACATGCCAAGGAAGTATTGAACGTGCTGTGCTAAACCTAGACCAGAGCCCACTCAAATACAGCCATCTAGGAGAACGCAAAAGCCCGTCATTTGTACAAACATAATGTATCTCAGTTGACAAACTCAAACTATACATCTTTTTTATCTGCCGCATAATAGACTGTGCTGTAAACGGAGCCTTGCTGGTCAGGTCCCGGCAACAAAAGACTGACATAAAAGTAGGTTTCCCAAAAGAGCTTGCAATAAGTTGTAAAGCAAATCAAAACCCATGTGGTGACTGGCAGTAATGTTGTAAGTTGTGAATGTTTACAGACGCGTAGGTCACAGGAAAGACAACTGGTGATCATGGAAGAACCTGAGGGCAGCGGTCTAAGTCGCTCACTAACAAATGGGCCTGCTTACTACCCTGCTTTCAAAAGCCAAAGAACTTTCTGCAAAACCTGCTGACATAAATAATAATAATAAATAAATAATAAATAATAATAATTGTGTGAACCAGGGGCCTACACACTACAGCTCCTCAAAATTTGTTGTCAACATTTAAGATCAAGAAACTTCATACAAAATTTCACAGACTGCTGCTCCGTGGCTCATGTGAGTGAGATTGGGACCTAATTTTAAAAGGGGCGCAAAGAAAGGACCGTCTGGTGTGGGCTGGAATTTGAGCAATCACTTAAAGAGCAGGTACCTGTAGTGAGGCCTAAATTTCCCTGTCTTACTCTTGCACAGACAAATCATTCTCTTTCTCTGGGCCTCACCATAAAATGATCTGCATAGAATAAACAGTATGAAAGTTCCCCTCAGGAATACGTTTTTGTCATTTTATAGGGATTTCCTGAAATGTCATTCAGATAGGAAAAACCGCTAGAGTTCACTCATATTTCCTAATGCCCAAAAGAATTTACAAGCAAAACACTGAAACAGCACCTGCTTCTACTATTCACACTGATAAATATAATAGGTCTGCCTAGTAACTGACAAGCTTCATGACCGGGGCCATAGCAGTTTAATGAGTTTTTATGCAGTTTTCAATGTCAAATGTCATTACAGAAAGGCACACCCAAGCCCAACCGTCTCATAATCACACAGAAAGAAAAGGTCTTTATCTATAAGGAAGGATGGAACAGAACTTCTGAACAAAATAAATGTGTTTTGATACCACTCCCAAACACATGGGAAGGAATTCACTTCTATCTACACCCAAACGTTTTAAAAAGAAATGAAAGAGAAAAAAGTTGAGATTACAAAACCAAACACAATAAAGGTCAAGCCAAGCAGCACAACTTCCTGTCCCAGAGAGTCATGGGATTTTAATACAAAACTGAGTTCAAGGCAACACTGTCTGCCAACACTCAGCGTCCCTCCCCGCCATTTCCCCATTAATAATTTCCCGAGCTCCACAGATGACCTGAACAAAGAACAAGGCAGCCATAAAAACATCGTTGAAAGGTTAATGGTCACCACTGATTACAGGTTAATAGTGCTGCTGGTGTTTTCCCTGTTAGTTTTTAAAGTTTAGGCTTTTGTAAATAACAATAATTTAGTTATTGTGTGTCTGTGAGCGTGTGTATGCGCATGTGCACATGCCACAGGTCAGAAGACACCCTGGGGGAATTCCATCTCTTCCTCCACCGTGTGGGTTCCAGGATGGAATCCAGGTCACCAGGCTTGGTGGCAAGCACCCACTGAGCCATCTTACCCATAATATTGTTTTTGAAAGTCAAAGTATAATTTTGAGTCTAGGAATATCAACATTAAATTTCAGTTACCTGATTTCTAAAATAGATAGAGGGAAAAGTCTGACAATGAACCCAAGTATATTTTCCATATGGAACCAGATTCACTTCGGTAGAAAAATACTATTTCTAGGTGTGATTATGTTCTGAGCCACCTTTGCATCCATTTCAGTCTCTCTTCCGGCTAGCTTCCTAAACTTAAGACTATGTATGCCCCATCCCTTTATTCAGTCCCTCTCCACAAACCTCTAAAGAAACCGTTAAGAACACTGCGTGGCATTGAAGTTCCCATAACCACAGCAATGGGAAAGCTCAGGCAGGAGGGTTCCAAATCAAAGCCAGCCTAGACTTCAAGTGAGACTGTCTCCAAACTAAGAAAAAAAAATTGCATGGTATTCCAAGAAATTAATAACTCTATATATGCGACCAGCAGTTGGTGGTACTCCGAAAAAGAACCATGTAAAAGAAACCTCTAGAATAGTGTGTCTAAAAGAAATACTCCTGCCTCTCATCTTATCTAACCTGACAGGAGACAGCCCAAATGAAAATTGCAAAAAAGAAGGGAAGGGGCCTTCGGGTTAAATGAACAGAAAGACCCTCTGGATTAATAAGGTTCTAAATGTGAAGATCGTTTTTATTAAAGAGGAAATTAGAAGAACTAACAAAAGACCAGAGTGGGGGCATGCCGGCCTGGGTTCCAGACCTTCTGTTGGCTGCGCTGTGGTCTCCAGTACGATTCCACGAGTGCCTGGGCCCTGAGAGGGGCTGCTGCGACTTCCCATGGCAGTCTATTCATCTTGTGGTACTGAACTAGGTCAGCAGATTCCAACAGGGCACCCATTGTCAGTTCATCTTTACATCCACCTAGGGGAGGTGGAATTGATAGAATTCTAAGCCTAAATCCCTTCAGTCTTAACAGTGTCCCAGAAATATGAGTTGTGCCCTAGAAAGTTTGGGGATTCTTTGAGGATCATTTCCTGGGCTAAATCATCTTAATTTATACTCATTCAAATTTAACACGTTCACAAAAAATCAATATAGACCTCCACACTCACTACTTAAGAGACAAAATAGGCTTCACTTTATCCCATCCCTTTTCTTTGCCAAATTAAAATACCTCACAAATATTTTAATTAAGTTCTACAAATTAGATAAATCTCTTCTATTGCTCCTTAGTCTGCAACGCCGCCGCCCCCCTCCCCACACTTTCCAAATCAGAGGCTATTCTAACTCACACAACCCTCCAGCAGCTTGTGTGCCTCAGTCCAGTCTCAATGTCTAAGGACTTTTCAGGCAGTATTCACAGGCAGCTTGCTCTACAGACCTCACAGAGAGACAAGCATCTGACTCTCAAGCCTGTGACCAAAACCCACCTGGGCCTCCTCCCGAGCAAGCTCAACATGTCCCAAAACCAACGTTCTTCTCCAAACTCTACATCCCAGGCCCCAGCACACCGCTCCCAATAAGCATGCTGCAAGAAAATATTAAACATAGGTCTTTTCTTACCAAACACTTTAAAACTCGTGTTTATGACAAGGAACGCAAATCTTTTTTTTGCTTGTTTGTTTTTGTTTTTTGTATCTTCCCCACCTCAGAAAAACATCTATGCAAATGTTTTGATCCTAAGCCACCAAGTGAGGTTCTGTTTGCACAGGGACCCTCCTGCATTGCTGCCATTAGATGGCATGGAGCAGAGGCCCTCTCTCCTTGGCACCAAGAAGTCCTTTCCCCTTTCTAGGGCACTGATGCTTTTAAGATTAGCCAATCCTGAAAGACTGTGAGGTCTGGCCTCAGCCAATGAGGAAAGGACACAGTCAACCACCTGGGTTAGAAAGAAACACTAAGCATACTTCCTGTCCCTGTGTGCTGGTTCTTCTGCTTTGCTGAGCAATACACCTTCCTAATCAAGAGCAGCCTTCACTTTGCCAAGGTACTTCAATTAAGAGTGGTGGTCTCTTTCTTTGTGGCCCCAACTTACTTCCAACACCACCGTGGAACCAGAGTCCAGGAAGCTACCTGCCATCCCTTCATGACCTGACTCAGGACACCCAATAAACAAGGTAATCACTTGTACCTCTTCCATGTACTTGGATTCTGTTCCCACCACCACGACTGCCAGTTCAAGTAACTACTTTCACACGTTAACACACAGCTTGGGCAAGCCATCGGGAAACAGAGAGATCCCTTTTTACATATACAGCACAGATACGCACATAAACACACATAACAGTGTACCTTCACAGAAACACACGTAACCTGTGACCCATTAAGAAATAAATGTCTAAGGAGGCTAAGTGCACAATGCTGAAATACTGAGAAATGCTAAACATGTTAACTCTGTACTTCCTAATCAGCAATCAAAGGCTTGGAGGAATGCACACAGAAAAAAACCCACGAAATTAGTAACTCACACAAAAAAAGTTTTCAACTTTTTTCAAAAACTTATTTTGTAACTTGAATGCCAATAAATGTAATTTTCCTACTGTTCAACATAAAGAGCCACTACATAGACCTTAAGTTGAGAAAAGTTTCTTATTAAAAGTGGCCTGGAAACAAAAGAATCAAAGTGTTCTTTTTACAAAGGAAATCACTTTTCAAAATGCATTATTAAAGTACGTGTGAGAAAGTTGCTTGGACTGAATCAAGATTGAATGGTTATTTATATCTGCTTCCTGTTTGACAAAGTTCAGCCCTGGATTTTACAGTTAACATTGGATAAGACTTCCCAGAATAACCTTGATGGGGGTCTGCTGGCAGGGAGGACCCCAGAACTACATCCTGCAATTCACACTCCACAAATGAACGTACAATCAAGACTCAACAAGTTCGAAACAAACAAAATGTTACTATCCCACTTCCTCTGCAAAGGCCTTTTGAAACTCCTCAACACAAAGGAGAGGAAAAAACAGAACATCCAAAATGTCTAGAAACAAAGGTATGTTGTGAGGTCATATCAATAGTCTTTTCTATTTTTTGAAATTAAGCCATGAATTCTTCACAATCTGAAAGTAAACTGTGTCAGACGACAACTAAATCACGCATCGCCTCGCAATATCTCCTAGACATGCACGTAACGTCTTTACCCACTACCAACATGCTAATCCACAGATCAATGTCTAGCAGGCAATCACGAATATGAACGAATCTCATATAGCGTAAGAAAACATACAATAAAATAAGGAAAACTGCAAACAATAGCAGAAGAACTTCCAGGAACGGGGACTGAGAAGTAAGGTCTATCAAGACAACAGAGAGAAGTTGATGAAGCCCCACAGGATGAAGACAAACTCCTGGCCTTGGAAGTGAGGCCGCAAACACGGAGCGCGTTAAGTAAAGAGGATAACAAAGACAAAGGAAAGAGGGGCAAAGGCAAGGTAGACATCTTTACCTCCATGGAGACTCTCAAAAAGTGGACAGTCTACAGTGATCGTCTATGTGCTAAGCTGGGTGTTCTCCAAACTCATACGGGATCCCTGATCCCCAGGGTGGATGTATTTGAAGACTCGGTGCAGATGCCATCACGATGAGGTCAGTGCCATTCGGAAGAGAAGGACGGCCTGGAGCTCTCTTTACCACGGAGGGACTTAAGAACACAGCTCTTATCAGAACCCAAGCTGGCATCCTAATCTCAGAGTTCCCATTTCCAGAATGAGGAGAAATAAATTTCAGTTCTGTAAGCCACTCACTCTGTGGTATTTTATTATGGCTCCTGAGCAAACTGATACATAACATTACAGAAAGATCACTATTGGCTTGTCTCCACACAAGCCAACATCAAAAGCATGAAAACTCACTGGCGGACCACATTTCTACCTGGAAGAATGGAAGAACTACACAGCGCTCTTTCTTGGTCTGTCCCTATCTCGTCACAGCCCTCTTCCCAGCCTCTTCCTCCGCCCTCACGGATCCCACAGTCTATGCACTCCCTCCAGTGAGCTTGTCTCTGGCTCCATCAACCCACACCCTTGAAGCTGGTACTCTCAAGTCTTTCGCTGTAGCCCCATCTCCCCTCAAGATTCCAATTCTCCTACAACATTTTCCTTACACACATACATACTCACCCCAAACTAACATGTTCAAAACCAACCTTCTCTTTCCCCAAACATGCTGCTCCTCACTCAAGTGGGCGGAGCCTGGTTAACACTCACTATACACCTTCCATCACTTTTACCTCTTATAAATTTCTCAACTCTGTTTTCCCAGCACAGATCTTCACTGTCACATACCAAACTGCTGAGGTACCTCCTAGAAGGTTCCCTGCCTTCCCCTTAAATCCAGCCTCCACTCTGTAGACACACTAGTCTGGCTAACAGGCAAAGCTTTCCTCAGTACCCTTCAACAGGTTCTGAGACTTCCCAAGTAATAGCAACCTTGGCGACAGGTACATACAACCACTTACTCTCAAGGACTAGTTACAACACAACGTATCTTAGCACTGGTACTAATTCTATGGGATAGGTATTACTTAATAACTTGAGAAATAAGCTGAGAAATGAGTGCTGCAAGTCTAACTCCAGAGTGGAGCACTCTCAGCCAAGGTGCTGAACCCCTCCAACCCCACCCCACCCAAGGCATTCTGAGGTAGCCCCTTCTGGCAATCTCTCTGAACTTCTCATTCAAATCCTACTGAAGAATACCAATAGTACCCTCCATGCTGTGGGCTGTCAGTCTATGCCACCCTTTTAAAACAATAACAGAAGAAGAATTTTCCAAGGAGTTTCACCTGACCATCTCAGAACCTGTGTCAACCCCTCAGCTCCACTGACGGCAGCATCCTCAGGCCTCAGTGTCCATCCTCCTGTACTGTCGGCATCACCAGGGTGTCCCAAATCTACTCATATCCACAGCTCAGCTATAGTGACACTGTTGGAAAATGGTTTGTATTTGTTGTCCCCCAAATCCCTTCTTTCATCAATCAACCTTGTCTAGCACAGCATCTGATATGCAGCACATACTGAAAACTGCTTGCTGTGAACTGTCAATGACAACCAAGTAGAATGAAACAAGTATTTCTTATATACTTATAAATTTCCTTGGATAAAAACCCCTGGGGTCTCTCCTTTTCAGCACTTTGTTTCTTGGTTTGGGGGAGTGTATTGCTAGAGATAAAAACCAGGGACTTGGACAGGCTGGGCAAGTGTTTCTACCACCCAGCTGTGCCCACAGTCCATTTCTAGTCTTATTACAATTCAAAATGAGAGGTGGAGAGCACACAGATAAAGCGAGACAACAACATGAGAAGATTGCTGTATGCAGACACTGGGTGAGCTACTCTACACATGCAGGATATGTCATCTAATCCTCAACACCTTATAGACAAAGGAGCATCATTTCCTCATTGCAGAACAAGAAATCTGAAACTTAGATTAGCTGAGTCTTAGCCACAGGAAATAGTGAATGGGATATCCTAACTATTTGGCTGAACCATATTACATTACATTATCGGCTACATAATAATCTTTCAAGTACTCTTATTACTTGTTTTCTACAATTTCTAATTCTCCAAAGAATAAAGTCTAATTTCTGTAGACTTCAGCACAAGGCTCTTGCCGGGAAGGGTGTCCTTCCTCCATTTCACCTCACTCCTTAGTGCCTTTTCAGACATCTCACTGATCCCCCAAACTTCCTGCTCATTCCATCCAGTGTCTTCCCTCCAGTACTGTTGGAGAACCCAGACAGCAATTATCAGTGCCCTCCTTCCTGTGACTGACTTGTCCCATGACTGTAGCCCCACCCAAAATAAAAAAATACTAGAAACGATTTCAATACCAGATTAAGGGTCATACATGCTATAAGCAACCTCCAGGTTAACAGGTGAAGAGGGAATGATGTTATCACAAAGTAGCTTCAAAAAATGAGCAAGGCCAATCACTTCCATGCATACTCAGAGTCAGAGCTAAACTCCTCATAATGACAAGACACTCTCCTCATTGTCCCAACCCCTCATGTCCTCCACTCCTCCCCTCTTTCCTTTGCCCCCAAGTTCATGGCCCTCCAGCCACACCTGCCTGTTGTTTCCCTGACAGAGCAAACCCTCTTAGCTTCAGGATTGTGCTATCCAGACTACTTTCTTCCAGTGAAAGGATTTCTCTGATTCCGATCCCATAAATTCCTCCCTCTGACTTATTAAGCACCCTGACCCTTTTCACCCTCTGATCTCCCTATGTGTGCTTATTGACTTGCTAACTGTAGATCTTCCTTTCTAGAAGGTAAGATCTAGGAAGGCAGGGTTTGCATGGCTCCTACCAGACGCAAGATAAACTGCTGCAGAACAGTTCAAAAGCTTGAGTTTGCTGTGCTCAGCTCTGAGTCTTACTGAGAGATTAAAAAAAAAAAAAAAAAAAAAAAAAGGCAGGAGATGGAAGAAATCCAAAACAAGAATTAGAAGGAAAAATGAAAGAATTCCTATGTCTAGTTTCTCAGTAGAGGAGTTTCTGACAATAAGAGGAAAAGCCAGAGAAGGAGACGGCTCAGGGTTAAAGGCATTTGCCTCTGAGAATGATGACCTGACTTCATTCCTCAGAACCAACATAGTAGAAAAACATAATCAGCTCTCCTGCAGACTGTCCTCTGACCTTGACACACAGATCTGTGGCATGTACATGCACAAATATGCAAGCACATCCACACGTGCAAGCACACACAAAATAAATAAATAGATAGATGACAGATAGATAGATGATAGATACAAATTTAAACAACGAAAAAGCAGCACTGAGAATTCCTGAAATACGACAGAGGACCAAAGAAAGCTTTTAATTATTACAGGCTCATTAGAGCACAACAGGGTGATAGGTTTCTGTCAAGTAGCACAGAACAATCTTCTACAAGATAATGGCAGGAATGGCATATACATCTCGAGAGATAATGGCTGAGACTGGCATCTATATCTCCTGGAACATATAGACAATGCCTGGGCAAGGAGCCAAGCTGAGCAGGGAAGTAGATGGATGGATCAGGCACGGGTAGAGCTCAGAGAGCTGGTCAAAAACCCAGATCTTCAAAACCAAGTTTAAAGTAAGATCGTCGGCGACGTGATTCTACCGTCAGATAGAGGAAGAAGATCATGAAGCAGAGAAGGGGACACAAAGGAAGCGTCTATTGGGAGAGACAGTAGGAAGAAGGAGCTTCCTGCGGTGGCAGAAGGAACACCGAAGAGAGAGTTAAGGGTACTAGGTGCAAAACAGGCAGGATCAACTGGAAATTCCTCTCCCGCGGGCATCTGTTCCTAGGACAAGCCAGCTCTGAAGAGATTTCAATTACAAACAGGCACAAATGCACACAAAGTTAGTCTTACCCTGTAACTTTGCTAAAGTATGATTTTAACCAAACAGTATATTAAATTAAACCGGTTTTCCTACTTATTAATCGTGGTGTAAAGAGCCTAAGGAAAACCTAACAGTGCCAATCGGACAAGAGCTAAGGAAAAGGTTCAGCTACGGCGGTCCAGGGAAACCACTTGTCCTGTAAGCCTTACAATGTGAGTTTGAGCCCCAGAGCCACCCCACACAGAAGTGCAAAGAGAGAACAGACTGCACACATGCCATGGCATGCGCATGCCTTCCCCGATAACGTTCTTTAAATTGTTCAATAATGTATTTTGAAGTAGTTAACAAAACCCTTTTCCCAATTTAAGCAAGAAGGCAAGAGCCCAGAAGCAGGATCAGACTTTATATCCTGAACGTTATAACATACTATTCAGAAGTCCTGCGATGCCAATCTCTCTTGCATACTAACATCACCTGGGGAGCATTACTACAAACTACTACTACCACTACTACTGCTATTACTACTACTACAGAAAAAAGCTCCAACTACAAATCCCCAACATTTAGTTACAGAGCAAACAATTCCATTGACAAATCTAGGGGTGAAGTATAGCCTTGCTCTCTACCCCAGCCCTGAATGTTGCACCACTGCCTCTAGCTAGCCACCAGCCCTTTTCCATTCGTGCTTCCAGTCACCAGTCAAGGTTAACAAGCTGACACAGAGCACAGCTTCTATGCATACTTTACATAAGGCGCATTTAGTAAGGATTACAAATTAATGTATGAAAAGATGGGACCATAACACTTTTTGATGAATAAATTAAAAATGTAATCTAGAACATACTCAGTGGTACGCAATACTATCAGCACAATGTAGATACTGTTATGCACTACAGACCTAGCAGTAAGGGGTGTGTCTTGAGTACCTGGATAGACATCATAATGAAATCAATGCTCTGTGAAAACTCGTGAATGCACTTAACATTCAGGAAAAGGAGTTCAACACTACTCCAGGCAAAAGATTTGCTAGTAAACTTAGTAGTTATGAAAAGTTCTTATATTTCTCATTAATCTACTTTGTACAACTTAGTACGTTTCTTGATAGCCTTTCAGTTGCGCCCCCACCCCACAAAAAAAAAAAAAAAGGCATCCAGAAGGTTTAAAGTCAAAGTTTACAGACTTCTTTTAGAAGGAACATACTTGTTGTTTCTGAAGTTTGTTTCTGAGCTTTCTGAGCTTTAATCAGCAAGTCTTTAATAAGGGCACTATTCACATACCAAAGGACAAGACTTCAACTCAGATACAAGTGGCTTCTTTCCCAAGTCATAAAAGAAAATGAGAAACTAGTTAATTTTAAAGGCATGGTAGATTACATAATTGAGAGAAAAGATCAGCTTGTTTAAAGATAGGGCACACTATAAATATATATGTAAAGTCAAGAAGTCAACGAGGTTATTGTTTATTTAAGTTAGAAGAACGTCCTGAAATTTTGGAGATCTTTTAAGATCACTAACAAGTTTCTAGAAGAACACTGGGTAATGAGAACTGGACGGTGGCTGAAATAGCCAAGAAATCAGGATATTCATATACAAACTCTCCTTCAAAAATAAAAAAGTACCATTTAGGTTAAAACAAAGATTACTGTTATGGAAGTTAATTTTTAGTTGTGTTTAAAATAGTTGTTTTTGTGCACTGTTGGAAAAAGGGATGTACAGGCTTTGGCATTTTGTACTGTCTGCAGGTGTTGGATTTTGGGGGGGGGGCAGTTTGATTGCTTATGATCTGCACCTGAGGAGTTCTGACTGAATTAAAAACACCTGAGCTCAGATGTTCGGGGTTCCACTGTCCAGGATGGCACTGGCCATGACAGAGGTTATTCCCTCAGCTGAGGTCTGGCAGGGTTTATGCCTATAAAAAAAGCCTCCTTGCCTTCCTTGGTGAGCTGCCACAGCAACATTCAGCTACAAATGGCATACCAAGGTGGCAGGACATCACAACAGCTAGTCTAAAGTGGAGACAAGGAAAAAAAGAAACTTCAGACCTCACAGAGTTCGCTTTGTTCTGTTTTGTTTTCTGTAAACCTGTCCCGATATCGGTGAGGTGAGGCGGTCCTGACAAGACACATCTACTATGGTGATGAGAACTCTATCCTACAAGGAGCTCTTTCTGCAGACAAGCTTACCAGTTGTTTTTCCAGCAAACCAGACTCTATCTTAAAACCTGGAAAGTGTTTCCCAAGGGTCAGCACACAGAAACTGTTTTCCAGAACTGGCTGAGGTTATATCTCCTGCTGGCAGCCAAACTTGGTACTGTAAGAGTTACCCAGGTGGCACTAATTTTGAAGGCACGAAGGGGTCATAGAGGGCAACTGAGGCTTGGCACTAAGAGAGGCCAGGAGACGTCATTGGTAAAAGTACAGCCTCAGTAGTAGTTGAAGGCTCAGAATGAAGAGGTCATGCAGATAAGTGAGGCTTGGCACCATGAAGGGGGCCCAGGAGAGGCTATTAGTGAAGGTGCAACCCAGTAGCAGCAAGGGACCCCAGGAGTTTTTCAGATGCCAGTACCATGGGACAACCACCAAGAACAGCAGCAGCAGTAGAGTAGAGCCGGTCAGAGCCTGGAGGACAAACTGTGTGCTGCAGAGGGCAGAGCCCGAAAAGTGATCTAAGTCCTTTGGAGGAGCCCAAAAGACCATGAGTGATAATTCAGATAATTGGACATTGACAATGTTTTTCTGCTGTCCAAAGACATTGTGAAAAGCTTGATAGATGTTTGGTATCATTTGGTCCTGTGCATAATAAGCCTCATAATTGTTCTTCTTTTAAATAGTTTTGCTGGTAGAGTGTTACATTATGCTGTAGAGATAAAACAGTTTTGTTTTGTTTTCTTCTTATACAGAAAAGGGGAAATGTTATGGAAGTTTTTGTTTTTTAGTTGTATTTAAAATAATTGTTTTTGTGCACTGTTGGAAAAAGGAATACACAGGCCTTGGCATTTTGTATTGTCTACAGGTGTTCGATTTCTGTGGGGAGTATTTGATTGCTTATGATCTGCACCTGAGGAGTTCTGAATGAATTAAAACACCTGAGCTCAGATGCTTAGGGGTCCCACTCTGAGTATAGGACTGGCCATGATAGTGGTGCCCTCTGCTGAGGTCTGACAGAGTTTGCAGTTATGAAATATGCCTCCTTGTCACCCTTGGTGAGCTGTCACAGGAAGTGTACTACTACAGATTACCCAAACTGTTTGCATGCAACATGTGGAGAAGCGAGAAGCCTTCTACCCAAAATCTGACAACACAGAGCTCCTCTGCCAAGTGACACAGGAGAACAGTCACAGGATGGGTCTCAGTTTCCTTTTGCACTCTCAGTTTTAAGACTGGGGACTTGCACTGTAGCTTGTCTACACAGGCCCTTCTCATGTAATGTCTTTGATTTAATGTAAGATTATATAATTAATTTCTTGAAGCTTATTTTCTCCAACAGCTGTGATGTCACAGAAACAAGGATAGAATTTCTGGCACCCCTAGATCTTCTAGCTCGGTTGCCAAGCTATGCATTTGTAGACAACGGAACAACAGCCTGGGGTTTACTTTTCTTTTCCTCTGTGATCTTAACAGTTAAGTTACAGAGGACTTGACAACACTGTGTCTATAAATCACAAAAACTCCCATGATGGTTTTATGAAAAGGGTAAAGTTAACCACCTTGGGCCATTTATGGGATAAAACAGAACAAAAGTAACCATCTTGGGCAATTACGGGCATGCCTTGTCTTCCCCCACCCTGCCCCCACCAGCAGCACTCCAATCCTTCAATTCTCTGATCCCATGCTCCCAAGAAAGACTGGTTATCCAAATGGAGATGTATAATTATTGCAATATGTTGCAAACTACTCCAGATCACTATTGTTTTGTATTTCTGCTTTTCTCATTCTTTCATTTTAGAATGGCTAGAAACAGATGTAAAAATTGAGTATGTCAGACCAGGCGTGTGGCACACACCTTTAATCCCAGCACTTGGGAGGCAGAGCTGAATTCCAGGACAGCTTCCTCTACATAGTGAGTTCCAGGACAGTCAAGACTACACAGAGAGACTCTTGTCTAAATAAAATAAAATAAAAAGAATGCTATACACAAAGGGGAATGTAAAAATTTCAAACATAGAAATCACGTTACAAAATTTTTCAAGGCTATAATTACTATGAACTCAAAAAAAAAAAAAAGTTATCAGATGGGCAAGATACTACTGCATCTCAGGTGATAATGATTTTGTTTTATTTTTACTTAAATAAAATAAAATAAATAAAAAATATTTAAAGTTGAAATGTGGAAGAAGGTAGTCATTTTTTTTACTTAGCTGATGGAAGTTATCAGCTAGTATATTTCTCAGAGTCCATACCCTTGGCCCTACAATTTCATGTCTAAAAACATATTTTAAGGAAATAACCCTAAGTGCTCACATTAGAATAAATAATTGCCTAACCTGCAATCACTGTCCTTCTCTGGGGCAACCCCACCTTAGTGCTTGATACACAGATGCAGCAGGGAGGAACAGAGGCAACATGCCATCCACAAGTAACTCAGCCACGGTCAGGTGGCACAGGCGTCTGGCCTGAGTCACAAATACAAACTTCCCAGACTCCCCTCCACTGGCAATTCCTACTGGAAAAGTAAGTCATGCTTGTAGGATACACCTCATAAGGGACTAGGTTAGCATCAGTCACCACATGCAATGCAGAACCAAGCCCAACACAGACAAGCAGGTAAGGTGTTTGATTCATTCTTAGAATTATTTACAACTTTCAGAACTTAAAATGTATGCAAAAATGCACGCAAGAAATAACCGACAATAAGTATATTCATATGGCTGCTTGTCAGAGGAGAAGATACTGGTTTCCTGATGGCAAAATACACCTGTGCCCTTTCCAAGTCCGCACAGGGCAAATGCCACCAGCAAAGAAGTGGTAGGTACTTGTTTGCAGGCCACAATGACTGGTTTCATCTCAGCTGTGGGTTTCTTTGCAGAGTTTTATATAAACATATGAGTACTCACTTACAGTATTTGCTGCCATAACAATCTCACCTTGTATTTGCAAAACATCCATCATGCAGATGTGGGATCTGTATTGTAGATACAAGCTAAGTTGGTCCCACTGTCCAAGAAATACAGGCTGCTGTGCTAGTAGGTAAAGCACTTTATAAGTCAATCTATCCTCACGTTACCCACAGATTCTCATTGAGGGATATCAAGTTTTTATTTCATCCGTCTGTAATTCTATTTAGCCCTATTTTTCAAAGAGAAAATTGAGATGTTGAGAAAAGAATAATCATCAGTCAATATAAGAGAGCCCACTGTAGGACTTTTGAATTACAGCCTCAGGCTAAACTCAACTATTCCCACACTGTCTCTAGAATAGCTCCAGAATATAGGAACTCCCTCAGCACAAAACCCTGTCAGCGACTGTACTGATACGGTGAAGAAACACGCTCCACGCATGCCTCCTATTATATACACAGCATCCTGACTAAACGTCTATACCATCCTCACATGAGGGTCATTACCATTCCTTTCTAGAGCTGCTCATGGGATGTCGGGAAACAGATGTTTAGCAGGTTATTAAAAAGAATGTTACAAAGGTACAGATGAAGAAAGACAGGGTCAGGGGGTGTGTGAGAAGGGGTACAGGGCTTCCCTGACCTCCCCGGGTTTACCACCCTGAGGAACCTCTATACACCCTGCTCTTTGGAAGCTATCCAGACTCTTCCTTTTGGTTCTTTACAAATGAGGTTGCAACAGCACTACTACCTGGGCAAAACAGTATATGGCTTAGTGTAATAGACCATGAGGAAAACCCCACAGATGCTGTCTGCTCAGATTCTTTACTCTCCATGGAGCATTCCTTCCCCCCTGGTAAGGGGCAGGATCCCTTCTGGAATGGGAGTCCTATGACCTCTATTAGATACGCTAAGTCAGAGGTTTCTTTATGGCCAGCTCCAAAACAGAAAGGTGAGAGAAAATTAGGATATATTTTTAGCTTTTATGGCCTGCCTCAAGAAAGTTTATTTAATAGCCAGCTTTGGGAAGTAGGAGCAGGAGAAAGGAGGGTAGGTGAAGGTTGGAGGCTTTGCTTTGTTTCTGAGGTCTAAAGTAACCTGAGGATGTTTTAGTCACTTGGAAGTAACAAGGACCGGGGGAGGCAGAAACAGCAGACAGAACCAAAATACACAAATGACAATATCACAGGAGCCCAAGTCCCAAGCAGTTCAGGGTCAGGCTTCCTCTACAACAGAAACTCACCCAGATTACAGGAATAGGGGTGAGGATGGGGGTGGGAAAGAAGAAAGGGCCTCAATTTCTTGCTAAAATTCAATGACTCAGCTAATGCTGCTGAGAAACACCAAGACCACAGGCCCAAAGCACTGACCCAATGCATCCTCCCAGCAAGCCGTGGAGGGCAGAACAAAGGGATAGGAAGGACATAATTCTGGGGCGGCTGTCTTGGGCTCTGCAAGGCTAATACACTTAAAATATCAACAACTACAAACCAGTCCAGAGGAGAGCACCAGGACTGTGTGCTCTCCAGACAGCTGTATGAACTCTCATTTGCCAGTAGAGAAATCCTCAACCTGCCAAGCTATGTTCTGGGCTCTCAGTTTACATCAGAATCATATGCAAGTAATTGGGTGATCGTGCAGAGAAAACCGAACCGTTTGTACCTGTTCAGACATGACCCAATCATCATCAGGCCTCTACGCGATACAACAGAACAGCCTAGAATGGCCCATGGGTGCTCATAAATGTGATCAGGCAGAACCCACCCACCTTCACACACAGACTCGCATGCACATATGTGCTTACACACACACACACACACACACTTAACCTGAGGGATGGGTGTTTCGCTATCCATGTCCCAGGCATGAATAAACAGAAACACTACAGCTTACCCCTACATTGTTTGGTTTGTTGAGAATGTAGCAGCTCAGCATTTGTTGACTTACTTATCTCACACATCTCCTCCTTCCCTGTGCTAAAATTGGCTGAAGGTCCATGAAGTAAGTGCCAGTGGCAAAAGGATCAAGATAGGGGTGAGCTGTAAAAAAAGATGCAGCCGGGATCTCAACAGCTTTCATGGGTAAGGGGTTATCAGTATTTAACATTCAAAACTCAACCATTCCTTAGAGACTCTCACAGAATGAGACGTAGTTAAAAGTGTATTTTTCACATCCAAACGTATTAGAAGACCAAGTAACATGCTCTCTAACAAAGACTAAAGGTGATAGTATATAGATATGCTATAATGTGACCTTTCATCATCATTATATAATCATAGCACTGCTTCACAGCTAGGAAAACACTTTCTCATTCCCTGCCTGCTATTCAACTGTGATGCAGACACACAAAATTAACCAAGAACCACAATGAAGGATGTCTACTCAAAACACACTTAGGATGCCCACTGGTGGTTTGAATGAAAATGTCCTCCACAGGGAGTGACACTGGGGGCTGGCTTTGAGGTTTCAGATGCTTCAGCCAGGCTCAGTGTCACTCTCTCTTTGCTGCTGCCTGCTGATCTAAATTTGGAACTCTCAGCTACCTCTCCAATATCATGCCTGCCGATGTGCTACTATGTTTCCATGATTTCCTTTATAAGAGTTGCTATGGTCATGGTGTCTCTTCTCAGCAAAAGAAGCACTAACTACCCTAACTTTTACCGGTTGGTGTAGGTGACTCAGTAAATGTAGACACATAGGAAATGCAGGAAGTGCTAGAATTCACACATTTATCTGAAATCACTTCCCCAAATGTATCTAATCTTGCCAGCATATTTCATGTGACATGAATATTTATTCAGATATGTAATCTTGGTGGAAAGTACTAACTCCTTCCCTCAGCCACATTACTGTAAGACATGGTATGGGCATCTTAAATGTTGCCACTCTGGAATGTGTATCCTGAATTCTGCTCCCCTTTCTTTTTTCCAACATATTTCTATAGCTCCATAAAGCCGCCCCAAGTTTAGCTAAATGCCATGTTTCTCTGTATAAGCAGAATAGGAAGAAGCACCAGGTCAAATAGGATACCACTGGGACCTTCGGGGCTGGGGAGAAAGTTCAGTAGTTAAGAGCACTAGCTGCTCTTCTAGAGGATCGGGTTTGTAGAGGCATATTTAATCCTTTAATCTGGTAGCATGGCTGCTCTAGGACAGAAAGATATTGGTACACACCGTTAATCCCAGTATTCAGAAGGCAGTGGTAACACACATCTTTTATCCCAGTATTCAGAAGGCAGTGGTGGTGCACACCTTTACTCCTGGCACTTGGAAGACAGGAAGCAGAGCTCAGAAGGAGTCAGTTCATATAGGAAGTGACATCTGAGATGAGTCAGAGTGAAGGGCAGGCAAAGTGATGAATCAGAGGAAGAGTTAGCAGAGTGAGGATATGTCCAACTCTCACAACATAAAAGTAGGCTCTCAGCTCAGAGACACAGAGTTCAGAGAGGCAGTATGGGGATAAGGCAGAGAAGCTTAGAGGGTGACTGAGGCAGTACAGGTAGTGAGAACTGAAGACACAGAGGCAGTTTGGCAGAAGTCAGTAAGAGTGAGTCAATTTGAAGCTATCAGAGCAGTTCAGTCAGAGAAGTTGCAGAAGTTTGCCAAAATCAGAAGAGTTGGGTCAGAAATAGTCACCTGGCTCAGGTCACTTTGAACCAATCAGCTTGGAGCCAGAACAGCAAGTGAGTTGAGTTGAACCAAAAGAGTCAGTTGAGTTCAGTACAGCTCTGAGTTCAGAAGGAGCTAGTCAGATTGGCTCAGTCAGCAGTAAGCCTAAACATTCTAGATTGTACAGAGGCTGAGGCTGAAGCCTTCCAGTTTTAGACTTAAGACTACATTGTGTAGAAGCTGAAATGGTCAGGGTTCCAGGACTAAGACCTGTAGTTGAATTAGACAAAAGAATAAAAAGTTTTTTGCCCAGAATCTATGGCTACACAGGTTCAGCCCACAGTACTCATATGGTGGCTCACAACCATCTGTAACTCTAGGTCCATGGAATCCAATAGCTTCATCTGGCCTCCATGGGTACTATGCATACACGTGGTATGCAGACAGACATGCAGGCAAATATTCATTCACATAAAAATTTTTAAATGTCTCCTTCAATCACAATCCCATAATACTCTCATCTAAGGGCTTCATTGTCACACGCAGATAATAAGCCACTTCTCTGTCTCTGACAGATTCCACTGCAAAGATTCCAAAACTCCAAACTGTTTCCCTTAAAACTTCAGTGTAGCTGATAAAGTTTCTCTATCCCTCAAAAACTAAAGAGCTAAACTAGTTCTTGAAGTTCTACTCAAGGCCACACTGTTAAAGCACACATAAATGACATGACAGTGTAGACCTCTGGTTAAGCCAATTCAGTACTTATCAAAGAAATTGAATTCTGCCAAAGTCAACCCTTGAGAACGCTCTTTATAACACAGACAGCATGTCTCCTATACCAGAAGGCTATGTGCTCCAACTAGCATGAAACCCAAGGTGTTGTCTGACTGAGGCCCTGGTGAGAACTAAAGGTCATCCTTCTGAACACAGGAACACAAAGCTTCAACACACTTTTGATGTCATACATAGTCCAATCCCCTTGTTTCACAGATGAGGATCTCTGACCAGTGAAGAAACATACACAAAGCCATTCTAAATTTTTGTGCTATAATTGCACTCTAAATCTTGAATTAAGCATAGTATCAAGCCTCTAAACCACCCAATTTCAGATTCTGGAATGTAACCTAGACAAAAAATAGCTATGCTTCTCTGGGTAGTCCTAAATAGCATGGCCAACTATAAACTAAGCTCTGTCGGTTTCTCATTCCCTCCTACTGAGAAAAGGCCAGAGCTAGCAGATCCTGATCCCAGTTGCCAGGAGATACTGTCTGTGGGGAGCAGTGTCCCCAGGTCAGAAGGTAGTTCACAGTTGACTCTTTAAGTGCCTCAGACTGGACCTGGAGAGATAGCTCAGTGGTTAAGAGCACTGGCTGCTCTTGCAGAGGACTTCTAGGTTCAATTCTCAGCATCCATATGACAGCTCATAACCTGCTGTTAACTCTAGTCCCAGGGGTTCCAATGCGCTCTTAGCACCTCCTCAGGCACCAGGCACACATGTAGTGCACAGACATGCTTAAGGCAAACACTCATTCACAATAAATAAATAGACAGATAGATAGACAGACAGACAAGCATTAAATAGATGAATGAATGAATACATGAATAAGTGTTTAAATATTCCTTGCCAACTAGTCATTGACATTCCAGCATTGCTAGCCACATCCAGCCTAAACCATGATGTCTTAAAAGAGAGAATGCTTTCTCCCTTGCCAACGTACACAACACTCATCAATAAACCCCACCAAAAACAAACAAACAAACAAACAAAAAAAATCCCTCTCGGGTTTTAGTTCACAATCTACTTGATCCACAAGAATTAACTTTTTAATAGTAATAAAAATAGGCTTTTCAATAATTTTGATGCAAAACTTTTGAGTATGGAACTGACTCAGGGACTGAAGATGCTGGAAACTCAATGGCCACCAAATATCAACCCAATACAGTGGCCCTTGAATTTACTGTCACACCCCATTGAAGGTAAAGTACGTAGAAACTCATGGGAGCAAGCAAGGCAGAGGCAAGCTTTCTTAAGTAGAATTAAAGAAAAGTGAGAGCCTTGTGAAAGTGGGAGGGGGTTCCAAGAGAAGAAAAGCTATTGAACATCCTTGTCTAGGGGATTTTATAGGCCACAGCAGAAACTGGACAAAGACTGAGACAACTGATAGAAGACTGGCTAGCTCTCTGGGATATCATGGGCAAAAACAATGGGGGCCAACAGACTCTATGCATGTCCCTTTGGGCCAACAAGGGAGGTGATCATGTACTGTGCATGTGCTACCCACCAATCTAGGGGTGACTGAAGCCCCTCTCTAGCCATCTCTGACTTGTACATCACTGGCAACTATGTGTTACCTATTAGCTCTGGGTGGCATTGCCATAATCGACCTTGTAGATATCCAACTGGCAGTGAATTAGATTATGTTCCTTTTTTACTCATATTTATATGATCAGCTTACCATGGAAGAGAGTTAACTCTATCAGTCAGTAAAAAATAGCTCCAGTCTCTCTTGCTTACCTCCTTGTCTATGGGGTGGTCTCCAAGGTGAACGCTTCTCGTAGTTTGGTCTGTTATAATTACTTGCATACAAGCAAGGATATATGGAAGGATAATAGTGCCTTATATGCTCAAGGGCTTGGGGTGGAGAACAGGCAAGAGAACTACCCCATTCTTACCTGTCATATGGGTAACACAGCCACAGTACACAGACACTCCATAACGACCTAACACTTTCTATGAGGGGAAAGAGGTCATTTGCTCTTATTTCTATGACTAAGTTAGGGAAATAAAACTCCAGTAAATTGAGTTTCACATTAATGTATCCGAAGGACAATGTGCTGGCTTAATTGCTCAGTTTATGTGTCAAATGTACCTGGGATAGTGCATGCTATTAATATAAATGATTTTCCTGAAAATTCATTATATCAATGGAACAAAAAGACTTTTGAAATACATACTCACATGCAAGTTAAGTGCTATTTCATTTCAGGATCTGATAAAATTTATCTCAACCTATTTATTTATGAAAACAATTTTTCAAGCAAACTTTTCTATGCATACATCATTCATCTCCCCCACACACCCAAAATTCACATGGAATTCCTGCTTCTCTTTAACAGCTTCCTTTCCCGAGACTGAAACACTCAAGCTTCTGGTTTGACAGTCTTTGATAACCAAAGACAAACTCACAGAAAGGAGATTTAGGTGGATGATCCAAGCCTGCCATCCCAGTACTTCAAGAAAGTAAGGCAGGAGGATTGTGAGTTCAATGCCCAGCTAGGACTTCAGAGAGAAAGAGGAAGGAAAGGAGGAGAGAGACAAATAAAAAATAAAATTAAGGGGAATTTTAGTGAGAGATTTGTGTAACCTTCAGAAGTGATACCTGAGATAGAAAACATTTTGCCCAGGGTCATTCAATTAAGCATCAAGGCTTGAATCAGAATCTACTTTCATGGAATCTATACATAAAAATTATGACTATCAAAGGGAAAAAACTCAAATTCCTGTTATTTTCATTCATTTAGTAACTATATTCCTGCTTTATATCCTATGCATAAAGAGTACTAGTTTTGCCCTTTCTTATTATAGTAAATAATAACTTTCTTCTATCTCACAATAAGACACTGATTATATATATAGCTTTTTCCTTATTGCACAGAAGAACTGAGAGTCCCTAAGTTATTTCACTGAAATGAACATTTTTCATGCCCCAAAACTTTAAGGGTTTTATACAATTGTTTGGTAATCCTCATAGGGGAAAAAAAATCTGTTTGTGTCCCTTTCATATTAAAACCTCAGACAGGAAATTAGATGACGGAACCCAGTGAAATGAACAGGCGCTTGCATTCCTCTGGCCAGACACTGGCAACGAAAAGCAGTGGCTGGGAACATAATAGGCTCAAAGGGAGTCACTGGGCAGTAAAACTTGTGGCTTATCTTCTCATCCAGGTTGACTTCACTCGGATGGGGTGGAAAGCAGGGTAACAATATACCAAATTTTCCACTGTGCTGCTTGCAAGTGAAGGGAAAAAATGTTAGGCGGATAGTACAGGATCAGTAGATAGCACTATATTATTGATTGTTGTTTAAAAAAATCATCACAGGTGGATATGAATTATGCATATATGAAAATTATAAAAAAAAAAAAACAAGAATTCTAATGTCATTAGTTTTACAGTATTCCAACTCCCTAAGTTTTGCAATTGAGCCTGTACAATGGAAGGCTGAAAGCTGAACTACCAACCCATCAATGCTAACAAATAAAGCAAGACTAGACAGAATGAAGACATGGCGAAGTAAATTTTGTTTAAAGGTGTTTCTACCCAACAGTGTAGTCAGAAACGCAAAATAAATTACATCATTTAAAAAGGTAAGACTCACTGAATACCATAGTATTTTTAAACATTTTTATATATTCTTTGAAGTGCATAAATGTATACAAATCACACCCATCCAACTCCAATGCCTCCTGAAGCTTCCCAAAACACTCTCCTTCCAACTTCATGCCCTCTTCATTTTTATTAACCCACTGAGTACTATTAGTGCCACCTATATGAACATGGCTGTGGAGTCATCTGATGAAAATGGGCTGCATACGGGAGCCACACTCCTGAAGAAAAACCCCTCTCCCAGCAGCCATCAATGGCCAATAGTTCCTCACTAAAGGTAAAGCCTTGAAAGCTCCCCTTCCAATCCTGCAGGAACATTGACTGACTTGATGTCATCATATGTAGAAGGCACATAAAATAATAATGAAGGAGTATGTATCTATGTGTGTATGAATGCATGCACGCATGCTTGTTTGCTTTCTTGCCCATTGTTTATAACCCTCTGGCTCTGTGCAAAAAAAGGCACAGGAAACTGGGTCATGCCATGTAATGAACCAGTGAGAGCAAGAGTGGAGAACAGTAACACTCTAAACTTGGGTGACTTCCCAATCTGTATCTATCCATCTGACAAATAAGCACTGAATGCTGACTTTAGGACAGGCAGAGTTCTGAGCAGCAGAGACAGAGCTACGAAAACATGCAGATGAGACCTGCCCATCAAACCCCCAACGGAAATGCTGCTTTCAAGCTGTAAGAGTGTACTTCCAACACAGCATCGTCCATTTGCATATGTGAAGACAAGGTCATTTTCTTTGTTCCTCAAACTATTCTGTCTATGTGTTCTCTACCTAGCTAGTTAGACAGGAGCTAACGTCATCCGGGAAAAAAGGGAACCTCGGTTGAGAAAATGCCTCCATTAAGATTGGCCTGTAAGTAGGCCAGTGGAAGATTTTCCTGAGTAATGACTGATGCGGGAATGCCTTCCCCACTGTGAACAGCGTCACCCCTGGGCAGGTGGTCCTGGGTGGTAAAAAAAAGCAAGCTGAGCAAACCACAGGAACAAACCAGAAAGCAGCACTCCTCCATCAGTTCCTGGCTCCAGGGTCCTGCCTTGAGTTCCTGTCCAGACTTGTCTCGGTGATGGACTGTGATCTGGAAGCGAAATAAACCCTTTCTGCCCCGAGTTGCTTGTGGTCACCGTGTTTATCACAGCAATAAAGAGAGAAGTAGAACACTGTCTCACTTAGCATACTCACTTTTCCTAACCATTAGGTTTTTTGAGAAAAGTTTTCTATGTAACCCACATGCTGGCCATGAATCCTCTATGTAACTCAGGCTGATCTCAAATTCACTATAAACCTGCCTCTACTTCCCAAGTTCTAGAATTTCAAGTAGCAACATCATGCCCAACCTGACCACTAACTTACAAGTCACATGAAATCTAACCTGTCCTTCATTTCCATCTCTACGGTCGTTTACAGAACAGCACCAGAGATCTGATCACCAAACAGCCACAAAGTTTCTTTTTTTCTTTTTATTCCCTCCAACATTTGCTTAAGGAAGCTCATCACTGCTTGCATAGATTGTTACAGGAACTTTCTGAAGGCTTTTAGGTTTCCCTTGTGAAGCTGCTAAAAAATGTGAACGAACTGTCACTAAGTTTGCAAAGAAAGTATCAATGAAACAAAAGGCTACTTTTTAAATAGTCAGAACTTCTCTCCACAAGTGTACAGGCATTACCTTTCCCATAAATATAGTCACACTGAAGAGACATACCTAAAGTCCTTTAACACTTTAGTAACTGCCAGTAGTACTAAAAGTTTTTGGACAAAACTGCCTTAATTAGACCCAGGATTCTGGTAACTACCTTGTAATAATGGAAGCTTAATGCCAGCAGCTAAACATATACCCAATATACTAAAAGAATAACATTCCTCTATATATTAATCAAGGTTCTCTAGAGGAATAGAAGTTATAGAATGAATATATATTGTACATGTAAATATACATGTGAATATCTGAATATATATATATATGAATACATATAAAGGGTGGCTATATGTGTAATTTAAACACACACACACGTGTGGATCTACTAGTCCACACACTAGGATCTACCTAGTGCAACAATGGCTGTCTACCAACACAAGGTCCAAGAATCCAGTAGTCATTCAACCCAGGAGGCTGGATGTCTCAGCTGGTCTTCAGAATATGCCAGCATCACAAAGAAATTGGCTCTAATGCCAGTAAGAAATGGATTTGCCATTGAGAGTAAGGAAAAGCAGGCATAGAGAAACCTTCCTTCTTCTATGACCTTTACATAGGCTGCAACCAGAAAGTGTGGTCCAGATTAAAGGTGGATCTTCCCACCTCAAAAGATACAGATTAAAATTGGGTCTTCCCACTTCAAATGAGTTAATTAAGAAAAAAATTCCAAACAGGTGTACTTAGCCACTTAGGTTTTAGTTAATTCCAGATGTAGTTAAGTTGACAACCAAGAACAACCATCACACCCTATAACAGTGAACCCAGAAAAGACACCCGTGAAAATGGCTGTTTTATCTTGGAGACCCTGAAGATGGAATAAATATACAAGAAAATGTTGTGACCTACTAAGTCACCTACCACCAGTAGCAGCAGCAATATCAGACTATCCAAAAGCACACTTGCCATCATGTCACTAACAAAACACATACAAGAACAGCAACAATAGTCGTAGTAGTAATAAATAATGGGCCTCATTTTCAGATAGACAAAAATTGTTTCTTTATGGACACAGGTTACAAAAGACTGCCATTTTCAAACCTACAATCAGAGTAAGTCTTTTATAGGCAATTGCCTTGACCCTAGCTCTGGCAGTACTCAAATTGACTTGGACCATTTTAATTCCACCCACCTTCCAAGCAAAGGAAACTGTATACTGCCCCAAACAATACATTCAGAATGAGGCTCCTAATGGCATCAAGTGATTTGCTTTTATTTCTGTACAGGTTAGTAATGACTTCCCAATATTGTATTTATTTACTTTTATTTACCCCACACGTTAGATACTGGCGTCACACAGGTGTCTACAGGGGACTCAGAAGAAGACCTTCTCTCTATCCTAAACTAGTGATCAGTTTAAACAAATGCTATCACAGTATACCAGGGAGGAAAAGAGAGGATCACCACAAAGGATCATATAGCCAGGCAGTTATTAAGTGCTGACTGCATGCCAATGCCTTCACTAAACCCCACTGATCCAGAGGATTCAAACTAACTTACTGGGTGAAACAATTTTGTACTATTGTTTAAGTTACTTTGTAAATAAATTTGAATTCTATTAAGCAAAGACTAAATCATCTCATTACATTTTCTGCATACATAACTGTCCTGGTTAGTTTTCTATCAGCTTGACACAAGGTAGAGTCATTTGGGAAGAGGGAAACACAATTGAGAAAAAACACCCCAGACTGGCCTATAGGCAAGCATTTTAATGATAGATATGAGAGGGCCCCATTTAATGTGAGAGGTGCTGCCTCTGGGCGGGTGGTCCTGAGTTGTATAAGGAAGCAGGCTAAAGGAGCCATGAGTTGCAAGCCAGTAAGCATCATTTCTCCATGGCTTTTTTGCTTCAGTTTTCTGCCTTGAGTTCATCCCTTGAGTTCTTGCCCTTCTTTGTGACACGAAAGTGTAAGCCAAAAAGACTCTTTCTTCCCAAGTAACTTTTAACTATATTGTTTCATCATGGTATCAAAAACCCTAGTAACATTAACCTGTTAGCTGTGGTTACCATTAACTAAAAACGTAATTTTGTTCCCAAACTATGATTATGAATAAAGTACATCCTGTCTTGTGATCATCCTTATGTAATTCTTAAATATTAATAAGAAAAATTATTTTTCCTATCAGGAGAAGAGTAATGGTCCTGAAGACTCAAGAAAACCAAGCCAACTGATGCAGTTTGAGTGTGAAATGCTGCACCGAGGCAAGTGTCCGAACACTTGGTCTGCAGCTGGTAGTGCTATCCGAGATTATGAAAGCTTTAGGAGGTGGAGCCTTGCTGGGGACGGCTGGTCCCTGGCGGCAGGCCCTGCAGCTTTCTAAGCCAGCCCCACCTCCTATGCATTCTCTGCTGGTTGAGTATGGATGCACTGGAACAACCATACCTACTCTTCTGCCTGCCATGACGACGGACTGTCAACAAAATAAACCCGTCCTCCCTTCAGTTGCTTTTGTCGGGGTTTTTATCACAGCAAGAACAAAGAAACTATCCATATAAAGAAATGACCAAAAAAAAAAAAAAAGAGAGAGAGGGGAGGGGGAATTTCTAGGATGGACATATCCACCAATCAGACACATCCATGCTAAGAATTAAGAGTTATGTCATTTAGGTATCAAAGTTCAGAATATTTTAAGTTCCTATGTTAAATTACTGAATGTTTCTTATTAAGAAAGAGCCTGTTCCACCCAGCCACTTAGCTGCAATTTAGAATAGCAAAAGGAACTTCAGAAAGGCCTTTTATTAAATATGATGATCTTAATGTTACTAGGCAAGTTTCTCATCCTTTTTTCTTGCGCCTTAAAAAAAAAAAATCCAGTTAAGAAATATAGAATAATAGAAAAGAATAGACTCTTCACAGCTGCCATTATAGCCACCATGTCACACAATTAACCCCTGAAAGTGAAGGCAGCAAGCAGGACTGGGAAGCTGACCGGAGATGAACAGCACAAAGCGACCAGGCCACATGAAAGTGAGGGCAGAAACGTAACCAGAAAATTCATTCAGGAAAGGATTAACACTGCAATCCAACAAGGGAAAAATACTACCTAATAATATGACTCTAAAAAAAACTCCAAAGTTCAGCAAGCCATACTAAACCTATGCTAAGGTTTGAGTGCCCCTCCCCACAAACTCATACTGAAGCTTATCTGCCAGTGGAATTGGGAGGCGGGGCCTCTAAGAGATGATTAGGTTGTGAGCATGCCATCCCCATGATAGGATTAATGGCATTACTATAGGACTGGGCTCTGTATAAGAAGTAGCTTTGTTATAAAAGTGAGCTCTTTTCAGTGTGTTATCTTACTTCCTCTCACTATTTCTAAGAGGTCCCTCACACCATGTTCTGATGCAGTAAGAAGGTCAGTTCCATGAGGACCTCGACCTAGGCCCTCACATCTTCCAGAACTGTGAGCAATTGATTCATCTTCTTTCTATAAAGAAAGAGCAACACAAAGACAACCTGGCCTCTTCCCTGATTTCTAAACATACGAAAAGATGTAATGAAATAAGAGAGTATATAATGAATACATAAGGAATATTATGGGTTCTAAACATGGTACAATTCAAGGATTTTAGACCAAGCAAGAAAACAGAGTTCAGGTTTATGAACTTCTGGAAAGACAATGACCAACAATAAACTACAGATATTATGCACCTGATGAGATGCACGGAGAACAGGATGTCACCTATGCAATGTCACTGCCTAAAATTTCCAACCCAACTCTAATTGTGAAGAAACTACCAAGACACCATGTACAAAAGCTTGCCTGGTCCTCAAAAGTATCAAGCAACATGACAAAAATGCTCAAAATCATTCCAAATGAGATTTAAATTCATTTCAAATGCCAATTATCTAGAAAGTGATCAAATATATTAACTTAAGTGTTCAAAACCCAAAACATATCAAGTCAAATCCTGTCCCAAACCAGATCTCCAAACATGTCATTTCATTCCATGCCTCTGTCCCCACTCTAAAATGACTAGACTAGCAGTTCCTGCTAAAATTTTGATCTACTAAGTTCGTATTTGTTTTTAAAGCCAGGGCCTTACAATGTAGGCTGGGCTGGCCTTAAACTTGTAATCCTCCTGCCTTAGTCTAAGTATAGGATGACAAGAATACCCAATTACACTCATCTTAATTTAGATCTTCAATGTTTTCCACTCCCCAGGCCCATGTTTTGAAAACTTGCTGCTCCTGAGAGATAACAGAACCATTAAGAGCTGGTTAGGAGTGCCTTAGATGGCTGGGGGACAGAGCTGTGAGGCCTGACCCCTTTCTATTTCTTCTCTTTGATCCCTAGGTTGTGGTGTGACCAGTTCTGCTCTGCTGCACACTCTTACCACAATATGCTACCTCCTCACAAGCTCAAAGCAATGGAGCCAACTAGTCGTAGACTGGAGACTTCTAAACTGTGAGCCAAAGTAACCCTTTTCTCTTTACAAGCTAATGATCTCCGGTATTTGTCAGTAATGGAAAGACAACACAGTTCCCAACTTACAGTATTTCAGCTCAATGATTTTTGGATTTTACAGTGCTACAAATCCAGTAGTAACCATACTTCAAATGTTGGTCCTAGTCTAGCAGTGTGCTATGGATCCTTTTCTGGAGATGCTGAGCATTGACAAAGAGCCACAGCTCCCAGTCAGCTGTACAGTCGTGAGGGAAATGACACTCAGCAGCATGCTGTGTTGCTAGGCAGTGATGCTTGGTGAGCTGGATTATTCAGGGCAGTGTTGAATTACCATTAGTTTTTCAATATGGAAGGACACCATGAGCTAAGGAGCATCAGTAGGGCCTTCTCTGAAAAACTATAATTAATCAACTTTTCACCCAGCACTAAGGAGGCAGAGGCAAGCAGATCTCTGAGCTCGAGGTGGGTATGGTCTCTATAGCAATTTCCAGGCCACCCAGAGCTGCAGTGCTTAGTACCCAGAAACTGAAGGAGTTGGCAGCCATGGCAGCAGTATTAGTAGTGACTGGTGGTAGTGATGGTAGTGGTGGTAGTGGTGGTAGTGGTGGTGGTGGTGGTGGTATGGAGCTACCAAAAACACAGGAGGGAGGGGACGAGAGTCTGGGACCAGGACAGACCCTGATTCCCACATCGAGAACAAATGAACGAGAAGCAATGAATCAGTCCTGGGAGTCTCTTCTGGTGGAAGCAGCACTCTGTTTAATGTGAGATGTCTGCCACCTATATTCACTGGCGGGGGAGGGTCCTGAGTACTTGGGCTAGACAAGGGCATTGGGGTAGCCTTATTTGCATGCAGGGCTAGGCACCTACCGAGGGGCGCCTCTTCTCAAGGCATGGTCTCACAGAGACAAAGAGGGAGGTATCCTATCAGCCACAGGGCAGACAAGCACCTACCAAATTACTTTCCTTTTGCTTCTGTGAAACAGGCAATATTTAATATTTAGCTGGGATCTGGCCAGGGCCAAAGGCGAGGAGCAGCTGAATGCTTAACACTCTTACCTTCTGGGATGGGTGTGGTGTTTCTTAGCTGCTTCAACCTGATCTTCAGCTCCATGGCAGTCCCACAGACGCATACTAGGCTTGTGATATAAGCATCTGCCTGGTGGAAAGCTCTACAGTGCAAACAAGGCATGTAGGTCTTTCTTGGCACAAAATGGTACTGTCAGCACTGGAGGAATGACAGAGAGGAGAGGAACTGGAATCAAAGAGCCAAACTCAAGAAGAGACTAGATGATGAAGCAAGAGCAAGGGGAAGCCTGAGTGCAGCCAGCCCCTGGCTGTGCAGTGAGCTGGGCGGTGTAGCCAGCCATTGGCAGTAGCAAAGGGCATGAGCAAGAGCAAGGGGACAGAAATGATGGACTCATGAGAAGGGCCACTGGGCAGGACTGCAAGAGGGAAGTCTGAAAGTAACAGGGAAAAGTACATTCTGCATTCCCCAGCATAAAACACCTAAGCCAAGGAGTATTTTATCTTATTCTACTGGGATCCAATTTCAAAAGTGTGTGTGTGTGTGTGTGTGTGTGTGTGTGTGTGTGTGTGTGTATGTGTTAACTGCACTCCCATAAATCACATGCATTTCACAGTGTGGCTGTTTTATTATATTTCACACAGTGACTATTTACTATATAAATAAGAATGAGGACAACTCTTAACAGGTTCACTAAACCTAACAGTTTAATTCACCTCCCAGAAAAGCCAGAGGCATCAGTCAGATTCTTACTCTACTTGAGGGCATTGTGGAAGTTTATTTTTAGTTATGTACAAAATAATTGTTTCACTCACTGTTCAGTGAGGGGCTTCCTAGGTCTTGTATTGTCTGCAGGTGTTGGATTGCTGTGGGGGATGTTTGATTGCTCATGGTCTGCACCTGAGGAGTTCTGACTCAATAAAGTCACCTGAGCGCAGACGCTCAGGGTTCCACTGTCTAGTATAGCGCTGGCCAAGATGGTTGTTCCTTCTGCTAAGGTCTGGCAGGGCTTGCACCAATGAAAATGCCTCCACCTCTTCCTTGCAGTGACTTCCTACACAGTGACTACTACAGGAGGGCATTATTTTATTACAGGTAAAAAAGAAAGCAATATAAACTCATTTTCTAGGTTTCAAAACACGCAGGCTTTTCTTACACTCCTCAAAATTGTCAGGAACAACTCTAAATACACGTGTTAATCTGTGTATATAACATACATATGCCCCACATGCCCATGTTAGAACACTTGGTCCTGATTGGTGGTGTGATGCAGTTTGGGGGAGTTATGAAATCTTTAGGAGGCGCGGGGCCTGGCAGGCAGAGGTGGGTCAGTACAGGCAGGTCTCAGGGTTATAGCACAGTCCTGCTTCCAGTCCCATCTTGAAATTTTTCATTCTTTTATCATGACTACAGACAACTCAGCATCCTACATTAGTATATGTTCATGCTGGAGTCTTGAAGGATTACCTTAATAAACATGTAGAGTCAATACCACGTCCCTCCATGATTGTCATCTGTTCAGTCTGCTCTTGAATGCACTGCAAGAACTAGTATCTGCAAAGTCCATGTGTAGGACTTAAAGTTCATACGACAAATTCTTAACCCTGGTGCAATAATGATGACATTCCAATCCTAGCATCAGACTGGCCTACACTGATCCCCTCCTCCAGGTCAGACTGCACTGAGATACTCTAATGAAATGCAACTTGGGGAGGGAAAGGGTTTATGTGGCTTACATTTCCCCGTGGATGTTATGGTAAGCAGAACAATTTTCCCTCAACCATATGGCAAAATGTCCACACCCTTACCCCAGAAACTGTGAATTCAGCTGCTGTGATTAACATTTTGTCAACCTGACACAAGCTAGGTTCATCTTGGAAGAGAGAATTTCAATTGAAGAAAAAAAAAAAAAAGCCTCCATAAAACTGGCCTGTAGGAAGTCTGTGGTACATTTTCTTGGTTAATGATTGCTGTGCCCAGCCCACTGTGAACAGTGCCACGTTGGGCAGAAGGTCCAGGGTTATATAAGACAGCAAGCTGAGCAAGTCAGAAGAATGCGAGCCAGTAAGCTGCATCCTTCCATGACGTCTACTTCAGTTCCTGCCTCTAGGTTCCTGCTCTGACTTCCTGAAGTGGTGGGTTGACTGGGACATGTAAGCCACATAAACCCTTTCCTAGCCAAGTTGCTTTTCATTGTGGCGTTTCATTACAGCAATAAAAAGAAAACTCACATAGCTGCCTTGCATGCAAAACTCTGCAAAAAGGATTAAGAATCTTGCCGTGGGGGACTAATTCTCCATTATGCAGGTAGGCCTGATTTAACCACAAGGTTACTTGGGATTACAGCCAGAACAAAAGTTGGAGGGAGGGCAATGCTGGAAAATACCAGGAATCAAGGAACACAGGTAACCTTGAGAAGTTCAAAATGTCAAGGGATGTATTCTCCCCTAGAACCCCTTGGAAAAACACAGCTCTGCTGCCATCTTGAACTTATCCCAGTTAGAGCTACTTCAGACATTTTCTCTCCAAAACTGCAAGAGAATATCATTTGCATTGCTTTAAGCCAAAGGTTCTATTATAGTAGCCATAGGAAGCCAACAGTGTCCTCATATGTCACAGTACATACTATACTCTGTATGACAGTCAGGCAGGATTTTCCTCTAGACTTACAGAACCAGACTGAAGAAAGCACTTTAATAACAGTGTTTATAGTATTACAAAGAACAAACATTAATAGTGCCACTAGTAAAAATTTACCCTTATCATTTTATTTTAGTAAAACAGGCAGCTCTCCCAATATGGCCCCCAAAGAAGTCACAGAAGTTCAATCATCTCCACCCACTACCAGTTTTACCTCAACTTGAAACTCAATGTCCTGTTTACAAACTGTTCCTCATCTGAAGTATGAAAGCTTTCTTTGCTGGTAAAGCATCATTCAATGATTCTGCACAGACCTCTTATTACTAACCAAAACCTGTAACCCAGGCACATTTTCCTACTGTTATTCAGTTCAAATCTTGCTCGTCACTCAGTTGAATTGTAGTTTGCACAGCTGCTGAGTAGTGATAAGCAAACATCAGCTCTGTGGCTTTCCTGTGCCTTAAACAGCACCATTCCTAAGAAGTGCTAATCAACCAACCCCTACCCCATCATCTATCTGCACCTGCCGCTATCAGAGTTTCAAAGGGGTTTGCTACTCCACAGGAAGGGCAAAGGCTAAATTTACCATCCTACTCTCATCCTGTATCCAGCAAGCACCAGCTAGAATGCACAGCACTGTACTTCTGGCACCATGATGGTTGCCATTCTCAGCTAAGACTAGGGGCAGCCGTAGGGCCTTGAGAGCCCTTGCCCCAGAGCTCAGGAGTTAAGTCCAAAGCAAGGCCCTCATGCACCACTGTGATCCAGAGTTCATTCACACCTGACCACAGAAAACCAAGTCACACTCTTAAGCCTGCCCATTGCCAGGATCTCATAAAATCACAGAACCACAATTGTACTGTAAACTTTTGGCCTAAATTTACTTCCCTTCCATCTTCCTGACCAGAACCATATAAATGTTACTTAATATCCAAAACAGTCTAGATCCACACAACAGGACTCCTTTTGTTCCAGAGACTGAAAACCTCTTTGTAATACACCCCAGTGTTACAAAAGAACGGCAGCCTCCTGAGCCACACCCACAGGAAGTGAAGAACTTAATCTCCTGGAGCAGATCTCCTGGTTGGGAAGACAGTAGTTTTGCTCAAAAATTTTTCCCTGTTTCACTGTTTCTGTCTGTTTTTATTTTAGGAGCCATGATAAATGTATCACTGGTAATGTACCTGTATCTAAAAGTTTTCCCATCGTCTATACTGGAGTGTCTAGACAATGACCGATCTACTCCAAGCCTTGGAGGAGACAACGGAGAACACACAGAGCCCGGTGCTGTCTGCAAGTAATGACCTCACTGGGCTTTCCAATGCCTACGGTTGCTGGGTGCATCACCCCTGTGCAACACATTTACTTTTATTCCTTTTATCTGTTCAGTTTATGTTCCATTCGGTCCTGTTCACTTTCTATTAAGAATTCCTAATGTAAAACACACGGCTTTTTTGTTCCTTCATTTTAAATGCCATTTGGCAATACGTTAAAAGCATTTAGGGAAAACCTCAGCCACGTAACACTGTTTCTTGTCTACAAACTAACACGTGTCTTTTACATTTTCCTCCCTGTCTTCGTTACGATTAATATTGCTGTGATGAAACACCATGACCAATAGCAAACTGGGGGAAAGAGTTTATTTGCCCCACAGTTCTGTGTCACATGTCATCGTCAAAAACTGTCAGCGCAGGAACTCAAGCAGGGTAAGGAGCTGGACGCGGGAGCTGATGCAGAGTCATAGGTGGGTGCTGCTTCCCGGCTTGCTTCCCCTGGCTTACCCAGTTTGCTTTCTTATAGCACCCAGGACCACCAGCCCAGACGTGGTCCCTTCCCAATCAATGACTAATTGAGAAAACGCTCTCTAGGCTTACCTCCAGCCCGATCTGAAGGAGACATTTTCTCAAGTGAGGTTCCTCTCTGATGACTCTAGCTTGGGTCAAGCGGACATAAAATTACACTTCCCTGCCTTACTTGGAGTTTGGCATTTATTTCTACAGAAACTACAAAGGTTTTGTTGGCATATGCTTCCCTCCCCGTGTTAGCTTACTTTGCCACAACGGACCACCACAGAAGAGTGTCCCACACAGAAGAAACTGTCTCACAGACCTGGAGGCAAGAGATGCTACATCCGGGAGCCGAGCCACAAGGTCAAGTTCTGATGAGCACTCTCTGTTGGCTTACAGATGGCCACTTTTTTACCCAATATTCACACAGCAGACAACAAGACAGGAAAGCCTGCTGGTGTCTCTTCTTACGAGGGACTCGTCTCCTGGGGCCTGTCTGCGTGACCTCATCTCCTCTCAAACATCTCATGAGGGTCCCATTTCCAGGGACACCACACTGATGATTCAAGTGTTAGCATACAAATCCTTTAGGGGACAGATTTAAAACCACAGCACTTCCCTTGCAGGGGCTAATTTTATGTGCCTTAAAATTAATCCACATGCAGATCTTCTTCACTAAGTAAGCAGAAATGAACACCTGCAGGGCTCAGGCCAGGCTAAACCCTGTATACATATTATACGTTTTATACATACATATAAACACATATTTACACGGGTGAATACACAGAATGACTTATCTGCAGTCCCTGTATTCCCAGATCCTAGAGGTAAAGGACCCAGTACATCTTCATCCTCTAGGGGAACACTCCAAAACCCTCAGTGAGTTTCTGAAACTTCAGATAGTACCAAATCCTGTACGCAGTATATTTATCTTTTGTATACATCTTTATATAAAGCTTAAGTCATAAATTAGATATAGCAAGCAATTAATAACAATTAATAAAACAGAATAACTCCATAGAATAAATACACTGGGATAAAACTGCCCACATCACTAGTATTGTGCCTTTGGGGCCACTGTTAAGGATTACTTGAACATAAGCAATGTGATTCCGTGACAGTTAATCTGCTAACAGCAGCCACTAAATGTCCTTAGTGAACAAGGAGTGCATATAGTGTATACACACCAGACCTAAAGGTGATTCGTATACTCTAGGAGAGAGCAGGACAATACAAAATTCATCTTGCTGCTCACAACAGCATGCAGTTTTAAACTTATTTCTGGAATTTTCCACTTAGTATGCTTGGATTTATACATACTCTGATGTGTTGGCTCACTATGGAAGCCACAGAGATGTGTCGATCAGACCTCCCTTCCAGAGAGGCGCAGTTGATTGTCAGCTCCCAAATGCCACAACTTAGGGCTCACAACAACACTGGTGCTGAGTCTATCTGCCAGTGCCTAAGGATAAGAGGTCTGGAGCCAGGATTTTTCCTAACCAACATGGACTTTCTATAACACGCAACTTTGCTCAGGGAAGCTCTGCCTGACCAGCCTCAATCTCCTCAAAACTGCACAACAGTCTAGAATCTATAGCCCTCACCTTCTTCCCTCCCCACTTTAATAGATGTCTGATGAACAGAGGTTCTCTCTGCCTTCTGCTGGTACCCATTACGATCTGAATCTGAACCAACAGGTTCAAGGGCTAAACACCAAGTCTCCAGCTGGAGACATTACCTGCATGTTCAAGGAAATTTAGAATGTGGAGCCCCATTAAAAAGTAGGTCAATGGGACAATTTTTCCTCCTTTAAGATCATTTCTCAGATCTGTGGTCAGTGAAAACAAATCTAATAACTCCCTCTTTACAACCTCAATATTCCAACTCATTTTTGCATGCCAAACCCAAACTTGCCATCTGTTTTTCAGAAGACTAAAAGCTATGCACCAAGTAACTCCTTAGAACACCAAAGGGCACATTTAGCTCCCAAGTTAGTGATGCATCTTTCTGAGGACAAATGCCCACCTGTGATATGCAACTAACCAATAGGTAGAATAACCGTTCTCATAAAGTAAAATCAACACTGAAAGAAAGTGGGGCTTACTGTAATACAACGAACACTCAAGTACAGTGCGCCTGCTGTGGCACAAAAGTCGTGAAGACAAACACAGGACAGGACCCTGCTCTTGAGGAACCTGGGGACGATCTGAGTTCTTTTCTTTTCATTGAAATTCTGTGTTATTCATTTTAGACAATTTCCTTAAGATTTTTATGTCCATCGATATATCATCTGTGAAAGCTGGGCGAGAAGCAAAATGACTTCGTGTAAACCTTCTGAAATCTTTACTCAAGACACAATTGACATTCAAAAGTCAACATAGGCCCTCATGCCTCCAGTCTCAGACTCCCCTCCTTAGACCTTCAAGGAGACCTTAGACCAAGACATTTGGTCACTGAATCTTAAGATTTCTTTAACAGGAGTTGCTTAGTGGTCAGCCACTAAAGAGATGCCACCCCAAATTCCTGAAGAAAGAGGAGTGAGACAACAGTCAGTTTACCTCGCCTCACTACAAAAGAAACAAATTCCCAATCATCTTATTTCTTTTCATTTTTTTTCTTATTGTTGCACTGTGAAATAAATACAGAGCAAAAGGGAAATACCGTTTACAGAGTGGCATCAGCTCTATGTGCATTCCAGCCAAGCTACAAACTAGAACATACTATAACTTCTACAGCTCGTTTTCTTCCCTCCACGTGAAGTGTCTCAACTTTACGCTACTGACATTTTAGTCTAGATAAGTCTTCAGAGATTAACAATTAGATGGATGTGCGAAACAGTCTCCTGGCTTAGACTCACTAGATGCCAATAGCCTCCTCTCATTACACCAGGTTATGACAGCCAAAAACACCCCCTATCCGTTGCTATGGATCCCTGTAGGGCAAAGTTACTGTTGAGAACTGCTGCCTTAGAAGCAAACACAAGCTGGATTTTTGCTTGAAGTTTATAGAAATAAGATCGTGTACTTCTTTCTCTCAATATTATGTTTGTGAGATAAGACCCACAGTGTGCTGTGCCTATACTATTCTTGCTGCTGTAGGATAACCTAGTGTAGTGATTTTAATGAGAATGCCCCCATAGGCTCATACCTTTGAATAACTGTCCATAGTTGGTGGAACTGTTTTAGAAGGATTAGGAGGTGTGGCCTTGTTGAAGGAGGTGTGTCACTAGGGGGCATGTTTTTGAGGATTCAAAGGCCCACACCATTCTCTGCCTCGTGCTTGTGGATCATGATGTGAGCTCTCAGCTATTGCTCCAATGCCAGGCCTGCCCGCCTGCTGCCGTGCTTACCACCCTAAAGGTCATGTGATCCACCCTCTGAAACTGAGAGCCCCAAATTAAACACTTTTGTTTATAAGTTGCCTTAGTTATGATGTTTCATCACAGCAATAGAAAAGTAACTAAGATATTTACTAATGAAAATTCCATGATTTAGTTAATCCACTTTATTGATGACAGATGCTTTTGATACTTTGCATCTATGAATACTTCTGCCATAACCACTCCCTACACAGGTCAGGTAATTAGATAATTTCTTTGAGGTTTTTATACATAAGAGCGGAATTACTCACAGGAGATGCTCATGTGGGGAGTGGAGGACAATCCCCAGCACAGCACATGCTCTTCAACACTCAGTCCTTCACGTCTTCTTTTTTTTTTTTTTAATGGCGTTTCGTACTATAAAAATTACTTTGTTACCATATAACCACCACTTCTAAAAACAGCACGTGAGACTTAGTTATATTCACACATGCTCTATATGACTAAAGTGAGAATAAAAGATTACAATTAAATGTTTGTACCAAAGAATTGGCTTCATACAACTGCTATTCTCCCCCTTAAAGAAAACATGCTGCATTTTGACATCTGTTTTGTGAGCAAATGGCTGAACTTCTTCCATCTATCTGCTTTTCCCTAGGCTAGATCACAGTAGACAAGGTTAGTAAAATATGGGGAATATGACAATATTCACATATGACAATACCATGCTGTCATAAAACTTTAAGCACATACTCCATTCTCAACTGCAAAAGCATCACTTAAGGAATGTGACTTATAGTGTTTTTATTACATTTTGTTTTAGGCATTATCCTTATAACCAATTTCAATGATAAAGTCTTTTAATATATGTACATAGTAATGTATGATATGACATGGATGTGTGCACATGTGCATAGGGTGCACACGGAGACCAGAGTTGGTGTAAGTTGTCTTCCGTAACGTCTTTCCACCTTTTTTCTTACTTAGCTTTCACTGCCCTAAGTAGAGGTTATTTTTTGTTCGTTTGTTCCTGTTTTGTTTTTTGTGTGTTTATTTTATGGATGTTTTGTCTACATATGCATCTGTACATCATGTGCGTGTATGGAGTACCCAGGAAAGCCAGAAAAGGGTGCTGGATCCCCTGGAACTGGAGTTACAGAGGGTTGTGAGCCACCATGTAGGTGCTGGGGATTGAACCTGCGTCCTCTGGAAGATCAGCCAGTGCTCTTAACCACTGAGCCATCTCTCGTCTCATTTAATATCTCATCTCTCATTCCTCCATCTTATATTTTGAGACAGGTTCTCTCACTGAGCCTGGAGCTCACTGACTGGCTAGGCAGGCTACCCTATCCCTTCCCTCCCTCAGTGCTGAGAGTACAGGTACCCAAAGCCACATCTGGCTTTTAATGTGGGCTCTGGAGACCTGAACTCTGTCATCTTATTGACTGAGCCATCATCTCCCCAGGCCCTTTGACACAATTTTAATTAGTACTTGTTTTAGTTCAATTTTATTAGATCATAAATGTCTACAATCATTATAATGACAGGGAAGAAAGCAGTACAAAGAAACACTTATATATGCAGAATGCATTGAATGGGTTCAAGTTTGAGAGGCTAAAGATCTCATGACACTAAGGAAATTCTCAACGTAGAATGCACAAACTCAGTCCTAAACCCAGATTAAGTTCCTAAAACACATGTCTATTCACAAACTGTGCATGCTGAACATGAATTCTAGATGCTTTGCCTTTCTTTAGCTGGATATTTTTAGCACACTAAATTGGTACACAGTCAAAATAACACTAGCTTTATACAGCCTAACGTTGTTATTATGGCTTATTGTTGTAAAAGCTTCTCCATAGGTTTATAATGCCACAAATCTCAGCATGTGTTTTACCTGTTACACCAAAGAAGCCAGCAGTAGAGATATCCCCAGATTCCCAAGATGGTGAAAAAGTGGCTTTGAAAAGTGATTCCTTTTGAAAGCCAACCAATCATACCAGGTAAATTATATCAAAGACTCCTGTCTCTTCAGACAATATTCATAGAACACTGGATTTCAGTATGAGATGAAGTTGGTAAGAAAAAGACTAGAAAGTCAAAGGCTATTTGCATGAACATTTAAATAAACAGAATGGAAAATCAGAATGAGAAGATAAATGGTTGGATAAAGTTATTAACTCAACAAAACATTCCAAACATTCCAAACATTCACTGGTACTATTATTAAAATAAATGGCAGGTCATTTAATGCTAGCAATCATTTAATATTAAGTTCTCATTATCCTAACTGCAGTACTACTACTAGGCTTATGTTCAGTGAATGTTCGACTGAATTATCCTGGGGCAATGCCACTGGTTTCCTCCAACCGGAAAGCTGAAAATGCCATGAACTTGGCCAACATCTATTCTTTCCATCTATCTTTGGAAATTATTCAGTGCTACACCTTTGTAACGTAACAGTTACTCAATATCTCCGTAAGCTGGAAAAAGCTATTTTTCCCAAGTGAAAAATATTAATTGTATTCCACCCAAATAAAGGACTGTTTCCCAGACTTCCATGAAAGGAAAAAGGTAATCCTGGAAATGAAACATAACTGAAAGACAAATAGGAAAAGTACTCTCTAGCGGCCCCAGCCACACCCCCTTCTCACTTCTGCCCTACTTCTGCTCTCAGTTGCTGAGGTTTACTCTCTGATGACAATCCTGACTTGGAATGGGCACAAAGAGAATGGCAGGTACAGGAAGGCAAGCGAGCCGAGGACGACAGCGACACGAGCCTTCACTGTCCAGACTTTGAACATGAACTAGAAACAAACAAAAAAAAAAAACAACTCTACCTTGTTTATATCTCTGCGCCAACCCAACCTCAACTGACACAAAGCAGTATTTGTTTTTTAAACAGTAAGTCCATGGGGCTGGAGAGGTGGCTCAGCTCTTAAGAGAGCTTCTTATTTAGGAGACTCACAACTGCCTGTAATTCCAGTTCCAGGGGATCTAATGCCCTCTGTGGGCACAGACATACACCTACACGCATCTACACACGCACACACCTTACACATAAAGAAAAATAAACCCTTTAAAAAGTAGGTGTCCCAGTGTTGTGGGAATGAAAAAGAGTCTCCAAAGGTTGGCGTATCTGAACACTTAATCCCTGTTTGGGAAGATGATGGAATCTTCAGGTAGATGGAGCCTTGCTGTAGGAAGTACATGACAGGGTCAGGCTTTGTTCTCCCTCTCTGCTTCCTGTTTGTGATTAAAAAAAATATGATCAGTCAGAAGCCTGCACCTATGGTTATCTTTCACTGATGGTGCCATGCCTTCCTCACCATGAGGAACTCCATCCCTCTGGAACCTTAAGCCAAAGTGAATCCATTTCTTCCCTAACTTGCTCATCGGGGTACTTTATTACAGCATCAAAAAAGTAACTAGTACATCCTCAGACCACAAGAAAGGACTCCAGCACATAGCAGTAAACTTTTCCTTTCTTTCTTTTTTTTTTTTTTTTTTTGGGGGGGGGGAGCAGGTGAGACCAGGTTTCTCTGTGCAGCTCTGGCTGTCCTTGAACTCTGGAGACCAGGCTGTCCTCCAACTCAGAGATCCATCTGCCTCTGCCTCCCAGAGCTGGGATTAAAGGTGCATCACCACTGTCTGACTTGTCAGTGAACTCCTAAAGTGCTTTGTCTTTTAGAGAGAAATATTTAATCTCTAGTCAGTAGAACCTACTTTCTACCCCTTCCTTCTTACATCCCCCAAAATTCAAGTGCTGCTAATATGACTGCCAAAATGATTAGTGAGAAAACCTCAACATACTTCAGGTGGTGTTTTCCTGAAGAACACCATTACTTCATTCTCTCTCTCTCTCTAACCTCTAATCCTTACAAATACTGCCAAACCCTTGAACGTCCCACCTCAGCCCAAGTGGCTGTCCACCACTCAGACTCCGAATTCGTCCAAACAATAGTGTTCTCAGGATGGCCTCTTCCCTCTAATTAGTGAGAAGCGGTTATAAAGAGGCACTTGAAAGCCACGCATCCTTTAATCGTGGGATAGAAACAGGTAGTAAACTTAAACTGATTATACTTCATATTCTTCCTCTGCTTAGGAGCATTTGAAAAAACCTATTTTCACTGTAAATCTCAGGAAGAGAAGACATAGCTTGAAATGAACGGTGGACACGTAATTATTTCCAGTTGGAGACTGAATGACCAGATTATGTCTGACCCAGGAGCCTCAAAGTCATCATTCACAAATCCACACCTGGACTGGAAGGAACTAAGAAACATTATTTCAAAAATAATCACATCTTCTTTGCTATCTTATCCAAGGAAAATGTGTGGAGGGAAGTGGAGTTGTCAAAAAGAAACCACAGGTGGTTAAAATACATTAAGATAGGTATACTTAAAAAATGCACAAAAAAAAAAAAACAGAAAAAAGTAACTTTAAACCAATGTGATTACTTAATCTTGCAATCATTTTCCTCAAGAAATTTCAAAGGTAACCATAAACATAATAGAAGGAAAAAAAAAAACTTCAACAAGATAATAGAAAACAGAAGTGATTTATTATATAGTGCAAAAACATCCTGAATTGCTGTTGTTGCTGTTGCTGTTGTTGTTGTATTATTATTATTATTATTTTGATCTTTTTGAGACAGGATTTCTCTGCTGTAACTCTGGCTGTCCTGGAAATCACTCTGTAGACCAAGCTGGCCTCAAAGGCACAGACATCCATCCGCCTGCCTCTGCCTCCTGAGCTCTGGGATTAAAGGCGTGTACCACCACCACCACCGCCGCGTGAGAGCTGCCTTTACAATGCTGAACATAATATCCTGTTCCAGTTCAGATGTCCTATTTAGTCCTTCATCTTGATATAAAGCAAGATAACTGGTCACCTTCCTTCACGGTCTCCTCTGTAATTCTGTTTGTCGTGATAATGCAATGTTCACAGAGCCACACCTGGAGTCCCGGCAATAAGATGGGAAAACTGGTAAAACAAGAGAGGGGAGGGAGCAAGAAGAGCCTCGGAAGGAGTCCCAGTCCTGGGACACCTGCTTCCAAATACAGTGGACTAATTAGGCATTTTCTCACATCAGCATCTCTGTACAGATGGCTGGAGCAAAGATGCAGGGCATGCAGACCGGCAAGTAAAGACTCAAGACCGGTTCCAAGGTACACGGGAGCTCCGTAGAAGAGTGTGGGCAGCACCTCTGAGTGAAGGTCCGTCTGCCATTCCTCATTCACTACTTGAGAATGGAAAGGCCACCTGCTTCAGAACCCTTACCGCCTTCTGTTGGCGCTGTCATGCAAACATTAACAGCCAATTACTTAACAACCCAACTCCCTTCCGGGGCTCAGAAGCTATTTCCTCACATGGAAACATAACGTTAAAAAAAAAAAAAGCCTCATTACAAAATAAAATTAGGTCTCATTTGCAAAATGTGGATACTTGCTCCTCAGCATTTATTCCGTAGCGTCTTCTAACTGGGAAAGGATGATGACGATCAACCCTCAAAAAAATAGAACCAAAGCTACACAGATCGGCCCCTGGATATTTTCTTAGGTGGCTTTAGTTGTGGCAAGACCACCAGCATCCTAAGAGCATCTGTACTTCCCAAGAAATCTATAGCTGGAACCAGGGACTTGAAACCGCTGATCTCTGTAAAATTCATCCAGACTGAGAGGTCATCTAGCAGAAATAACCTCAGATATGAAAAGTCATCCAACAAAATAACTCAAAAAAGGCATAAATCATAGCTGAAATTATGGATTTCACTGCAGCAAAATTTCAGCAAGATATCACTAACAATTCTATGCACCACAAAAAGAAAAATGTATTTTGGCTTAAGTTCTTACCTTCTGTTGAAAGCAAAAGTAGCTCTGAAAATTCTGATTTTAAAGAATAGAGAAAAAAGAAGGGGTATTTTAATTTAGCGAAAGAAAATAATAAACAGTACTTGCCTCAAAAATATATTCCTTTATTATCTACTAGGACCAGGGGCTGAAAATTGAACACACACACACACACACAAAGCAGAAAGGAAAGAAGCATTTGCAGACCACCCTTCACGTAGCAGTTACTTGCAGACAAGTACTAGCTAGATAGTAAACAATAGGTGAGACCAAACCCTGGCGTGATTACTCTTCCAGCTCTGGACAAAAAGGTGATTTACAATTCTTAAGACAGACAAGTGCAACATGTAAGTGTCTAGCAGGAAAGAGGCATGCACGGAGGACTTCAGGGGCATACAGTGGGAACACTGAACCCATAATTAGAGGTATCAGGAGACAGCATTGGAAGGTGAAAGGGGGTCCAGAGGAAAAGAATTCCAGACAAATCACATTCCAGACAAAAGTGACAGGCTCTGCACACACAGAAAGGAATGGTCATGCCCCGAAACCCTCCTATTCCCCCTGAGTGGCCACATTTCACTTTACATCACCTACTGATAACTGGGAACTGTTAACACACTACCTGACATCCGCTCAGTTAATACAGCAGGCCTCCTTAGCAGGCCACTGTTCTGCTGTTCCTCTACCCAGGAGCATCACACTAGCAGGTCACCTGTCCCTGCTCGGCTGGCAATATCCAGAATGTGACCCAGCAGGAAGAACAAGGCTGAAGGAACCACATTCTTTCCCTCTAGATTTGCGCATAGGTGCCAGAACCTGACATGTGGCAGAAACCTGCCAATTCTCATTTCTCAGGAGTGGAACAGGTAGGGGTGTGTGTGTGTGTGTGTGTGTGTGTGTGTGTGTGTGTGTGTGTGTGTGCATGTCAGTAGGTATATGTGTGTGCTGGAGAACATGCATATTTGTGCATATGCAAGTAAGACCTGATGTTGACATCAGGTGTCTTCCTCAACCACTTTCCACTTTATTTATTAAAGCAGTGTTTCTCACTGAACCTCTAGCTGGCCGGTTTCAACTAGGTTACTTGCTCGGGAGATTCCCTGTCTCTGCCGACTTCCCACAAGCTAGGATTATGGGCACGCCACCATGCCGATGGAGCTATTCTATGATTTCCAGGAATCCAAACTCCCAGCCTCTGGAACTGATTTTTGTTAAAAACACAGAGAAAGAGTAGAAGCCAGCAGCCTGGGTTTCAGGATGGTAGAAGGCCTTTGTCTAACTCCAAAGTTCCCTGAATGAGGAGACTTTGCAAAGCTAGAGAGGACCCAGGTCTCAGCACTCTGCCCAGTGCTTGAGGCCAAGATATGAGGGGAGAAATGGCAAAATTGGGGAAGGAAGGAGGGAGGACGATACACATCTCTGTGTATCGTATGGAGGAGGGTTGGGGGGCGGAGATAACACTAATGATGTTTCAAACACCTTATTGAATTAAATATTTTCCTAAAATTGCATATAATACATATGTATATACATACATATGAATATAGATTGTGTGTGCGCATATCTTAAATAAAGTTATGTCACTTAGGTTGACAGTGCTCTCCCCAAGAACAAACATTATCAAACAAAAAACGCAGAAATGAGAACCTTCCTTCTGAGTTGTTGGTCAGGGTAGACAAAAACTCCAAAAACAACACAGGTTATTGCTGTCGCCTTTGGTAACTCAGGGCTAGTGAGGTCATGGATTTTAGAGAAGAACCTTCTTTTTTTTTTTTAACTAGATCACCGCGATTCCTGTGTTCCTACACAGCAAATGTAGCTCTCTCTTTGCAGCAGACAGAGAGCCTTTCAGAAAACCACAACTGGTCAAAATGCAGAAACCAACTGATGGTGGGATGTCCAGCCCCAGCGGATATATCTGTCATACAACTCCTGTACCTAAAGCTCAGGGAATACCGTGGAGTGGGGGTAGGGGCAGAGGGATTGTAAGAAGAGCCACAGGGCCAAGAAGTCTGTTGTGAGACTGTGTCTCCTAGAAATGACAGGAAAGCTATACTAATGATACCTCAACAATACTGCTGCCTAAACAAGACCTAAGAAGTGACAGCACCAATAGACATGCTAACAGAAAGGAGAAAGCTCACAGGGTTCTGCCCCTAGATAAGAATTACAGCCAACTAATGTCTGTTGAGAGAGGGAAACTGGTCGTTCCCAGGGATGAGTCCCATAACAGGTTATCCAACACCAAGTAGTCAGCCCCCAAATCATATATACACAAGCAACACTAAATGGACTCGGAAGGCTGTGTGTGTGTGTATGTGTGTGTGTGTGTGCGTGTGTGTATGTGTGTGTGTGTGTGTGTGTGTGTGTGTGTGTAATAATAGTAATCGAATAAAAAGAAGCCATTAATTTTGCATAGGAGAGGTTGGAGAAAGGTGACATGGGATGGATTGGAGGGAGGAAATGGAGGAGGAAAATGATATAATTATGTTTTAATTTAAAAAATTAAAAATGCAGGGAGAAAGGAAGGAAAGTAGGTAGATTGGTGAGTAGGCAGGAGGTGAGAACCCATCATTCATTTCTAGCCAGACCTTGTCCAGATGGGCAAAGCACTGTGGAAAGACTGAGGTCGTTTGATTATATAAGATCCCATCATTCAATATCGCTCAATGTTTAAATGTTTAATGCTGCTTAATATTTTATAACCTTCAGGATCAGGAGCCTTCAATTCACCGTGTACTGACCACTGGATACCAGCAAGCATTATAATACAGGATCATAAAGACAATGATATTTAATTCTCCAAAGTATGGATTCATTCTCCATTTTCTTCCCTACATTCACTCCCTTTTGAATAACTAATTTCACAAATTTCAGCACTGTTTTTTTTTTTTCAATGAAATCTTAGATATTGGCATTTAGGAGCTATTGTTGAACTTTTCATTGAGAATAAAAACTATTGTCAAGTCTGTATCTAAACTCTTCTAAATGTTACTTCTTTACTGGCCCACCAAGAGGAAATTATTCATAATGGGAGAATACATTCTAACACCTATTTCAAGAATCACAAATGTTATTATTGTGTGCTTATAAATAAGCAATTTGGGATTCTCTTGGTTTTCTGACCATGGGGGGGGAAAGGTGACTTTTAGGTAACACAGATCTGGAAGAGACCTTGGAACAGTTACTCATCTTACTGTCAGTCACCAGCCCTCGGATGTGAACAGAGGAATCACACTAAAATCACTCATCTAACTGGATCACATGAGGAAACACTAGGAGCTCAGCAAAGACAGTCCCTTCTGGGTCTTGCCCATTTCATTCTCGTCTCTTCAGCCAGAGCGAGGTTTCAGCTCTCAAGTCAGGGCCCATCACCTCCTACTGAGGACTCAAACTCAAGCCTGGACATCACACCATCTTCTGCAGCAGGATCTTATTAAGCCCCACTAGTGGGCCTGATTTCAGAACCAGTTCTCTGGACTATTCTTCAATACCTGACCTACAGATGCCACAGTGTGTCTGAACAACCACATTACTTGCCGAAGACAAAAATCCCCCAATCAATATGGTCAGAGAATCTTTAAGCCGCAGACCTCTGTGTCCCTGACTTGGGTTGAAGGACTTGATTACTATTGCCCTTGGGCATTCAACCTATCTCCCTTTCCACTTCTTTCTCAGTCTTCCAGAATTTCTCCTTAGCTCACTCCTAAACTCCAGCTATCGAGTGAAGGCAATCTCTCCCACACTTCCTTGCTGTCTGCATCCTCCTGTCTGTGTGCTATCCATTGGTCCCTCTGTCCATACAGGTTTACTCATAGTACCAAAGGGGACAAACTGCCTAACAGTGAAAGGCTGTGTGCTGATTGCCTGCATTTCTGACTCCATCCATAAGTAAGCCTGTTACACTGCTTTCCACCTGTCACCAGCCCCTGTTATTCTCAGGCTGCAGGATGGAATCCCAACCCATCTACACCTCTGCAAGGCCACCTCCTTCTCTCGAACAGTAAGCATTTCCGAGGATAGAATTCTTATTCGAGCATTCCTTTAAAGTGAGGAATTATGCCTAATAACCAGACCTGCTGAGGTCAAACATAGCATTCAACTAAAAAGGCCAGCCTCACCTTGCAAGTCATGACAGACGCAGGGAAATTTCATTTAGTAAGGCACTAGCACATGCTGAGTGTTTCAACACTCGTCCCGCCCTCAACTAGAACGAACGGCTTGAGGATTTCTAAGCTTGTTTGTCAGATGGAAAAAGCTGAGGGCTACTAACGCAAGGCCTCGAACGACAGGACTTGGACTTCCAGGTCTGAGTCTAAACACCAGTGGTTTCAAACTCTGTTCCCTAAATGAATTGCAAGGGGCACTGTGGTATGTGAGAACGGTTAATTCTAATTATCTTAGAGACTGAAAGGAAGACAAGCACATATATTCAAATGTTCTGTGTTTCAGACTTTAAGGCACTGGAAACCACCCACAAACTCACTCGTGCTTCCAGAGTAACTCCACAAGGAGGGGGCAGACGGGTACAAGCCTCATGGTAAAACCTACGATCTGCCTTATGACAAGAGATTAACTTGAGATGGCACAGTGAGTACTCTGCAATCTGTGACATTTGCAACTACGGTGCTATTGGAATCTTCTTTTTTCTTAAAAAAAAAAAAAAAGAAAGAAAGAAAGAAAAAAAAAAGAACAAACAGTAAACCAAATCAACTAGAATATGAACTTTCAGTTATAAACGTGGCAAGCACTCTACCACTGAGCCTTGACTGTCTTTGTTTTTGTTTTGTTTTCTGGAGCTGGGTATTGAACCTAGGGCTTCACGAATGCTGGGAAAGCACTGTACCAGTGAGCCACATCCCCAGACCCAGTCTTCATATCTCAGTTTCAGTTCCTGCATTCATCTAAAGCCTCTCCTCAGTAATAAGAAGAAAATATCAGTTACTAAACATTGGATAATAAAATAGTTTGCTTTATAGTTCTGCACAAAGATGGGTGGGAAGAAAGAATTCCACAGCTGAAAAGAAACACTAGGAATCCTCACCTGTGTCACACTATTTTTAAATAAGTCATGGTAAGAGAAACTGCCTAATTTGTCAGGAGCACTGCACCCGAAGCCCTTCTGTTACATCTAGACCAGGTGACAAGCCAGCTTCTGCTTGGTCATCTCCTACTCTAGGCAAATGAGCAAACCAAAAGAGAGTTCCCCCTTATCCTCAGCCTTCTTTTCGTTCTGGCCCTCATGGAGGTGTGGTTCTGGAATGCCACAGATGCCTGCTTATGACCTTAAAATGACTAGAGCCACTGATCAATATATATATATATATATACATATATATTTTTATATAATATATATATGCTCTCAAAATACAGAAACTAAAACTCAAATTCAATGAGCAATATGCTCCAATATGGCTTCTCTTCTTCTACTAGACCAGTGATTGGGAAACTACAATATACAGACCAAATCTAGAGAGTGGTATCTGCTTCTGCCAATGAAGTTTTATTAAAGCATAGCCACCCCCACATGTTCAATATTTGTGGCTGCTTTGTGACTACAGTGGTGGAGCTGGATAACTCAGACAGGATGTCTAACTCCTAAAACCTACATATCTACTAGGGGACACCTTTTCAAAAGGAGCTGTGTCCACCATATCTTATCTTACATATAATCTGGGATTTCTCCACCACAAAGAAGTATAAGACCTTCAACAGAACAGGCTCTAGTCTTAGTAACTAAAGGAGCCTCCCCTGTATCAACCAAGTGCCTGTCAAACAGTAAGCTCTCAAATACATATTTGTTGAAAGATAAGTCAGGCAGAAAGGAAGACAAGGGGTTACAAGAAAGGGAGTTCAGAGTTTTTCTTCTCCCCCCAAATAATCTGATATCCCTCTTCTTCACAGATTATTTTAAAAACTAGCAGATCTTTCCCATGCTGTAGTCATATTTCAACCCAGGACTACACTAGACCTCAAATGACTGACCTGAAGTTACTATGTTTCACTTGAGGCAAATAAACAATGATTAAAAAGTCGGAGGAGGAGGAGGAGGAGGGGGAGGGGGAGGGGGAGGGGGAGGAGGGGAGGAGGGGGAGGGGAGGAGGGGGAGGGGGAGGAGGGGGAGGGGGAGGGGGAGGAGGGGGAGGAGGAGGAGGAGGAGGGGGAGGAGGAGGAGGAGGAGGAGGAGGAGGAGGAGAAGAAGAAGAAGAAGAAGAAGAAGAAGAAGAAGAAGAAGAAGAAGAAGAAGAAGAAGAAGAAGAAGAAGAAGAAGAAAGAAACTTGTTAATTTTTATCTCCTTCCTCACACCCACTTTTAGAAGTATATTCATACACTGCTACTATGTTGTTTCAATATCACCACTGCGCTGGGACAAATCGTCTCTCCCAGGTGATGAACCCCAAAGCAGTCTGGACTTGGGTGACAAAAAAGAATCAAATCAGTATGTCCACTGTACTCTATGTATGTCTGTGTGTGTACATGTGTATGTACAGGTGAGGGGTATGCATGTGCCTGTGCCGTGGAAGTCAGAGGCCAGTCTCAGGTGCCATAGCTTAGGAGCAAACCATCACCTTGCTTGTTTTTGAAACAGACTCTCTCTCCCATCTGGAACTAGCCTAGCCAATTAGGCCAGACCTCCTGGTCACAGCCTCAGGAACCCACCTGTCTCCAGCCCCGGGGCTCTGGGAATACAAGCTCACCGCACCACACGCAGCTTTTTTATGTGGGTTCTGGGGACTGAACTTGAACTCAGGCTTGAGCAGCGAACACTTGACTGACTGAGCCATCTTCCCAGTCCTGGATACGCTCTCTGGATTCTTCCTCACTCCTCACAATCACACATGTTTACGTGGGTTTAATCAAGATGCCTTCTGTACAAAGAATTAAAATGTGTCTCTCTTCTTGTACACTTTTTTATAATTGCAAAACTTAAAAGTAATTTGTTCCATTATACTGGTGTCTCCTTAAATTAAAGAGAATCTGAGCAAAAGTTTTAGGATAATCAATTGAAGACCTAGTCTTTGTTTTTGTAAAGACATAGTAATAAACTGCCGCTAAGTTCTTATCTTCATTCCCTCAAAATGATGAAGACTTATACTTGACATGGAGCCAAAAGAATATTTACTAATTCTACTTTTTGAAACCATGCAAAATGAAATATTAAGCTAATACAATTATTGATAGGACAGTAAACGTGGAAGATATTTGCCTATGAGTATTTCAAAAGATGACCTATATAATTACACGTTATCCCTAGACAGATATATCTGGGTGAAAAGAAAACATCACTAGTCCAAGTATCTATTCTACACATTCAAGCTGCAGAAAAATGGTGGTCCATGCCCCTAGAAGTGACAAAGAGGGCCTGCCCCTTCTGGCTAAAAAGGCTATCCTATGGCTAGCCCAAGGACAGGACAGTAGGAGTCCTGAAATAGTCAGAAATACAGGAAATCCCTCAGTGATCAAATGTTCTTGCATATGTGACCTAGTCATTAAAATATCTTTTGAAGTTACTATATATCATTTCAAGGAAATAAATGATTAAAATGTCATTTAGCAAAACAAAAACCCATTTTAAAAAGCCAACAACACATAGGGGGAAATATCACAGGGAGCTAATAAGACTCGTGAAAAATATTAAAAAAACAGAATTTCTACAGAAAATGAAACAAAGAGAAAATAGTCCAGCAATCACCAAAGGTTTCCCGCATCTCACAAGGTGATTTGGAAAAAGAAGTAGTCATATTCAGGAAGTATTCAAAATGATGAAGAACAGCATTACGCCATAAATCAGCCTGGTGTTCTTTCCTCCACAACAGGCAGCCTCTCAGAAAATCTTCGTAAAAGAAGAAAGGATGAACGAACAGCCAGTAAATCACATGCGAGGGGCTGAAGTTCCCAAAAGCAGAAGCTTGACTTTCAAATTGTTTGACTCCAACCAAAGAGGAGCTGAGAGTTCCAATCACAGAGTTCCACAGGGAAGCTAGCTACCCACTCAGGTTGAAGCAAGGCATCTCATTTGCCCACACTTACATAATAGCTCTAAGCAGAACCAGCGTGAGGACAGATGTGGTCCAGCTACCATATGCCAAGCCAGGACCTTTCACCCTATAACTCAGAAAGAGCTGCCACTTAAGACACCAACAAATGAGTCCACCATCTTCAACCCCAGTTACTCTGCAATATCCCTAGTAGGTGGAGGCAAGAAGAGTGTTGAAAGGTTGGCATGGAAGACCAAATAGAATTGAAGTACAACTGTTTGGTGAGGACAGTAACATATGGCCTTGTTTTATATTAAGTCCCAATTCAATCACAGAGAACATTTGTGTATGATACTTAATAGTGTCACATTCTTTTAAATGACACATACACCCATGCACACACAGTTGAGCATTAACTGCAACAATATATTTTGAGAAACACACTGTTGTGTGACCTTCTCACTGTGCAAACATCAAAAGTATATTTGCACAAACTAAGACACTTAGAGTGTCACTAAGAGATTCAGTGCTTACTATCACTTATACAGTTGATTGCAGACCAAAGCATCACATAGCTTGTGTGTATGCTCCATTATAAAGTGGGTGTCGTTATACCCAGTTTTCACAAAAGAAAACTAAGGCACAAAGGCTACATAGTGGGTGAGAGACAAAGTTAGAATGCCATTAGTGCCCTTAGCCGTTATTTAGACAGCCTCTCAGTCAACCCATTTGTTTGGGGTACCTCATCCTGAATACCCTATATCAAACTCTGATGATATTAAGAAGCCTGCAGCCTGTGCATGTTAGCACGTTAAGTCAGCTGTTTATTGGCTGTACAATAAAGGAAACTGTTTAGTTCTGATTAGTCCCCAAACTTCTTTGACATTGGAGCCTCCTTCTGTGGGGAGGTTCACTACAGTATCATACGTATATTTTTTATAATTCACTCTAAAAAAAAAAAACCCAAGTGCTTACATGATGCGCTGGTTAGTTTTAGTAGTCAACCAGACACAAGCTAGAATAATCTGGAAAGAGAGTCTCAATGGAGGAATGATCTAAATCATCTTGACGTGTGGGTGTATCTATTGATTGTTAATTGATGTAAAAGAATCTAGCCTGCTATGGGTGGCACAATTTCATGGGCTGTGCCCTGAATTGTGTAAGAGTAAAAAAAAGCTAGCCGAAAGGAAGCAACAGGCAGCATTGTAGCAGTACGTCTCTGTGACGGCTCAGCAAGGACAACAAGGAGGTACTTTTCATAGGTATAAACTCTGCCAGACCTCAGCAGAGAGAACCACTGTCTTGGCCAGCACCATACTCGATCAATAGTGGAACCCCTAGCATCTGAGCTCAGGTGTTTTTATTCAGAACTCCTCAGGTGCAGATCATAAGCAATCAAACCTCCTTCACAGAAACCCAACACCTGCAGAGAATACAGGCCTGCCAAGGCCTGTGCAGCCCTTTTTCCAACAGTGCACAAAAACAATTATTTTAAACACGGCTAAAAATAAACTTCCATAACACAGAATGGGCATGCTCATTTCTCTCTGCTATCAACTACAGATGTAACATGACAAGATCGCTTGAGCTCCTGCCCTGACTTCCCCTCAACCATAGACTACAACCTGGAACTCTAAGTTGAAATAAATCCCTTCTCTCCTAAGTTGCTTTGGGTCAGTGTGTTTCATCACAGCAGATGAAATGAAGCTAGAATATATGGAATGACATTGGCACTGTTCCTGACATAAGCCAAAACTAGAGGAAACATACAATAACTTTAAAAAGGATGGCTAGTGTGTAAACTACAGTTCACCAGTATAATGCGGAAATTCCATGCTACAGAAGAGAAATTATTGAAACTGAAAAGTTTGTAAGTGCAGACAAGCGGGTTATAAGACAGTTTTCCATTGTAAGTCCGGGATGATTTTCTATACGGATAGCAGTCCATATATAGACTGAAGGACAACAAACTAAAAAGCACATCAACTGTCTACGTCAGTAACCTACCTTACTAGGTTACTGATTTCCCCACAACGTGCTTTGCTTTTTCTTTCGCTAAGCTTTGACTTTAATAATGAGCATGTTATCAAAATAATCTCAGTCCTGACACACCTGCACTCAGCACATGCGTTGATGTGATTAGAAAAATTACTTCACAACAAAAACAAACTGGTGGACTTTACAAAGGCTACAATTAGCACAACAAAATTCCTTTCTGGTGATGTGCATGTAGTACTAAAAACACCACACACCTCCTGAGGGGGTCCAACACTACTCCCCTTAAGTGAGTGTCTCTCCAAATGCAGGTAAGATCTCTACAGATAACCAAAAAATAGTAACATCAAAACCAGAAACACAAATCAAATACTCATTGATCTAAGCAACATCTGTTAAGCTCAAAAACATCATGAGAGAAGGTTAACAGCAGGTGTCAAAGGAGTAGTATGTCACAGTTCCAATACAAACTTTAACATACAAAATATTCTCTACAATTAAAGTATCCGCCCACATGTCTGAAGAGGCATGAGAACAGGACCGGTAACTTCTGGACAGTTGTCACCAGTGACGGTGGCAGAGAAGCAAGGCATAGGAAGAGTGCGAGCCTTAGTGTGGCCTGGAAGTTCCTTCTATTTGTTTGCCTGTCTGATTTTAAAAGCACCGAAGCTTTGAAATTAAAACACAAAACACTAGCACCTGTTGAATCAAAGCAGAGAGGAGACAACAGACTGTTCCTATATTCTAGAACTTCCTTTCCTTTTAGCTGACTTCAGGTCCAAGTTGGCTGGAACCAGTGAGGCTGTCGGGAGTCAATGATTCTAGAGTAGCTCTACACTCACATGCTCTTCCTGAGAGTTAGGGGCAAAATCAGCAACTATCCTGTCAGACAAAGAACCCACTGGAAAGGGAGAAAAAGTCCTCAGCCCAAGGACTGCCAAGAAGCAGTCCAGTGGTCAGACTAGTTCCCAGCAAAACCAGTTTCCAATGAGGGACCAAGGGAGCTGGTCCTGCAAATTCAACCTTTCAAGTGGCCAGTCAAAATCCTGTAGGTGTGCTGGGCTGTGTAAAAGAACAGAGGCTAATGTTTATGCGAAAAGTGAAAAAGAGAGTGGGTGTGGGCAGGCTCCTGCCTCAAGCCACACACCCACACAAGTCCTCGGAGTTCCCAGAGGGCCTTCAGGAAACCAAGTGACAGCCGCAATCAAGTGACCCTTCCAGTCCCAGCACTGTATCTGGGAACCTCCTCCACAATCATTCATGATACATTCGCTTTATCTAACAATGTTTATACACATGGGCTTAGGATCCAACAAGCAGGCCTTAAATACCAGCCCTGACCCTATACTGGTTGATCCCAGCAAATACTCAACCTTTCAGAGCCTCAAGTTTCCTGTTTTAAATCTGTTCCAAGAAATGCCTGATGAACACGATTGTCGCATGATTAAATAAGATGATGAAAATAAAACTCTCTGCACTATACTTGGTGCACAGCCCTCTATTTTACCAGGTACCAGGCCAGAATGCAGAGGATAGAAAAGGCATTAAGATGGTGAGGCAACCAGCACGGATGCAGGTTTACAGCTTAGATTCTAGCAGTATCTCTATTTCAGCACAAGTCTGGACCAGCCATTTAAATTGGGGGATCAAAAGAAAATAAAAACACAAAACACCTTGCTCAAAATCAAGAATTTCAGGACAGTGATGGAGATCCACCAGAGCCCATCTTTTCTGACTCCTGAAGTATTTGGGGAGATGCCACATCACAACTAAAAGTAGCTGCAAGGTCCAAAATAGATTGTCCCTGCCGTGAACTCCCACACATGCAGGAGTTTAATTCCTCAAAATCATGTTAATGATATTAAAAGGTTGGAAACTCAATCCAACCTTGCTGCCTTAAGGACATGACCAGATCACTAAAGACAGAGACCCCATCTCTAAAAAATAGATACCTTTCCTTCTCTTCAGTTGTCTTCACAAACCTCTTATAGTTAATATACTCTGCTGAAGGCCACAGCCTGCTTGTGGCCTCAATTCTGCTAGTCAGCCTCATTTCCTAGGTTATATTTGATAAAGGTGTAAAACAGACTTAACAAGTAGATCTTGAGTTCTGGTAACAGGATCAAGAGGAACGAGAGTAAGAAGGCAGAAATGGCCCTGAGAGTGACAGAAATAATGCTTAGAAATCCATCTGTATCTGCTGATGAAAATTAGACTCTGAAGATCACCTTGGTGACCAGAGGAAAGGAATTGGGGACAGAAGACGAAGCACACAACCTTTCAGCCAGCCTTCTCTATAAAATGTATTAACATGAAGCATGTAAATATTCAACTGAATTCCATCAGCTTTTCACACCAAGTGCCTGCATCCCTCTGTTCTGTTAGCTGGGTGAACTTGGGGAATACACACACACACACACACACACATACACACTCATTACTTTGTATATATCCTCCTTGGGCAGGTGTAGCCTGTGACCATGAAACTAGGCCAAGTTCTTCAGAAGAAATCTGATTAAGTTAACCTTGCTAAATCCCAAGCATAAGAGACAAATGAAATGAACAACTGACAGCATCTAAGACCAATCAAAGAGATCTGTCACATTTGCAAGTTGAGCTTTACATTTCATTTTGTAATAAAAACAAAGAAACATGTGCAAGAAAGAAACTCACTAAAAAGCAAAAGAGCATGTCAGAACCTGTTGTCTCCCCATAGGCCATCTCCAATCTGTCCTCACAGCTCCCCAAGATCTATTTGCCTTGCAGTCCTGCAACCAAGGGGAGCAAAGTAATTCATTCTCCATTAATTCCAGAAACATTACAAGCGGGGGTTGCATAAGTATTTGCTGAATGGGCTAAAGAACATATGAGAGGGCTGGAGAGATGGTTTAGTCGTTAACAGCACTTACTGCTCTTGCAGAAGACCTGGGTTTGGTTCCCAGCATCCAATGATAGATTACTCTAGTTCCAGGGGATCTCATGCCCTCTTCTGGCCTCTGTAGGCACTACACACAATGTGATATACATACATGCACACATGCAAGCACACATATTAAAAATAAATAAGCCAGACAGTGGTGGAGCACACCTTTAATCCCAGCACTCAGGAAGCAGGGGCAGGTGGACCTCTATGAGTTTGAGGCCAGCCTGGTCTACAAAGTATGTTCTAGAACAACCAGAGTTACAACAGAGAAACCCTCTCTCAGGGGGGAAAAAATTAATTAATTAATTTTAAAAATAAATAAATAAACCTTTTTTTTAAAACAAAAACATATGTGGTTTAATTTTTATAGGTACTAAATGACCCTCAAAATTCTTACCACTTCTTGCTTGCTGAATACCCTACCGATTCTTTAATATATTAAGACTAGTTTAAAATGTAACCGAATGTGTACCACTAGATAATAGTCACTCCACAGGGCATACAACAACATCAGTAACATAATCATAATGTGTTAACACTTTTATTTGAAAAGAAAAGCAATGTAATATTTATAAATAAATTTACCTCCGCTATCCCATTAGTCATAACTGGTATTCTATGGGGCATAATGATCTTTATTGCAGTTGTGTTTGTGGTACAAAGACAAAAAGGTGAAATCCACACCAATCTACATACAAGGCAAAAACACTTTGAACTGCAAAGAATCTAAAAGTTGACCCTTTCCTTCCTCCCAAAAAGAAATCCATAAATGTATCATTCTTTCCTATTCTCTCCTATAGTTATATCCTATTCTTTCTCTTTGCAAAGCTCTGAACATTGCCTTAACCCAAGAGAGAGAGAGGTGTGCAGCCTGCTGATGACAGCTAAACCCTAACCCACACACCTGTCTGGTTAGAATATGACTTATAAACTCCCTCAAGAAAAAAGGGAAAGAGATGTGGCCTTCTCAGCAGACGCCCGCATTATCTAGAAAAGATAAGACTTTTATGTTTAAGTTGCTAAACAAATTCTATCTTGATAGTCTTAAGCGTAAAGGATACATTCTGCATTCCACAAATCAAAATACCCAATTCAAGCAGATATTATCTTGTCTCCGTTTAGAAGCCAGAAAAGAGAACAGAATTGTCCCTCCCACCTCACATTCATTCACTCAACCTGTAATCCTGGGCTCTAACTTCATGCCAGGCACCAAGCCAGGCACAGTACCAGGTGTAATGTGTAATTATTCAGGATTTGCAAGTTATCACTCTTTCCCTGAACCAAGATTAACAACCTCTGCCTCAACTATTAAGTCATGGCCTTCACCTTAGCTGTCACCTCTGAGAACATTCAAGAAATCAGCTGTACCTCTAAGAACAGAGAGCTTCCTTCATCTGTCTTACCACCTCAGTCCTATTAGAGGCTGTTAAAAATAGCATGTGTGCGTGTGTGTGTGTGTGTCACACACACACTGATCTTTTTCTTCCTTCCTTTGGAGTGTCCTCCCAATAAAAGCAGTTCAGTGATGACACCCAAATAAAGAACAATGAAAAATATCTCCACACACAGCTTTTATTTCCAACATCACAGCAAAATGCAGAAGACAGTTTAAAGAGAAGAAAGGATGACACACACCATTACTCCTGTCAAGTGCATGAAAAGGCCACTTACTCGAGTCCACTCAGCAAAGTGGACTCAGCAAAGCCTGCGGTCCAACTTGGAATGAAAGAAACATTTTTTTTTTTCTCCTGGAAGGTAAGTAAAAGAACTTAGGGGTCGATTTACTTTACAAATAAGATCCCAGGCACAATAGAAGAAATCAATCCTATAGTTTCAGAATTGTGATTTTTAAATAAACATCATGCAAAGACTGTGCATGGGCAAATAAGTCAACTTGAAAGACAAGAAGAAAGGAGTGATGCAGCTCACTGTTTTCTCTGAGAGCTGCTCAGCAAAAAGCAAGCAGAATAAAGGCTGGAGTTTGTTTTGTTTTCCCTCCTGCTCATTTAATAGTGAAGGACTTTCTTAGTTGTTTTCACAAGGGATATCTAACACACTCATAAAACCTGAATTGTTTCCTTTAAGATTTTGTTTTCTCCCTCAGAGTATAGCCAATGACTTTTATGGAACTGTTTCACTGCACTTGGGAATCTTTGAAAGCATAGTCAAGTGACAAAACAATGATTTTTTACTAAAGCCAAACAAGGAGGTGGGGCCTAGCAGGTAAAACAAACAAGTCAATCAAAACCAGGACCAAGTAGCTGTGACCTAAGCTCTCAGCTTACCATTAGGCCCACCACAAATATCCTGAGCCTATGTCTAGATTAAGGTTAACCTGAGGACCCAATGTTTAATACTATTTTCTCTCAGTTCTTTTAGTGGATCTGACACCTCAAAGACCCACAAAAAGAACGGCCATGTAATGCAGTTCTAAAACACCCTCAGCAAATACAATAAAATGAAAGCCGGAATTTCTCTTTGAAGCACTACTTAGTATCCAAAATTAGCTTCCAGCACTATAAGTAATGTATCCTATACTTTCTTCTTATTTGTTAATTTTCATCAACAAACTGGCTTTTATTGGGGCAGATTTCAAGATATAGCCAAGGGATAAGCTGCAAATCAATCAATTGTTTAACTTGGAAAATAGCCTTTGGACATATTTGAGAATCATCAACCTACAGAGCACCTTTATTTTAAAGAATGTTCATAAACAGATTTAACCCACTTAACCTGCTACAGCAATGAGTGGGTAACACCCCTTTATTACAAAGATAGAAGTTATTGCCATAAATATATAAACAATAGAACCAAATTTCAACTCAGACTCTATGATCTAGCTCCAGTCTCAAGGTCGTGCATTAACTGGTCTCCATCCTTGCCAGTAAGTTCATCAAACTATGAAGCTTTAGCAGATGAATATGTGTGTGTGTGTGTGTGTGTGTGTGTGTATGCATATATATGTATGTATACACATATATGTGCATATGCATATATGCATGCATATCTAAATGAACCCTCATAACACTACCAGTGCTACTTGGTAGTAACACTACCAAGGCAGTCCTCTCTTTCTTGATCTGGAAAACATTCAGCCTTTCTCTGTACAGCCTCAAGTATAATTCCTAGAAGGACTGGCAAATCTCAGCCAGGCCAATCTGCAGTGGAAAACCATATGCCCTACATGATGACAGGAGGGCCAATGCTTCTAACCATCTACTTCAGCTCTGCATGGCAATAGCGGTTCAGCCTAACACCATCAACGCAGTAATTGTGTGGGATCGAACACGGCTCATGTCAAAGAGGATCTGCTTGACCACAAACAGGCAGCTCTGTGAAAATACAAATTCTGGAGCAAAACACAAGGCTTGCACAATCCTAGAAACACATACGAGTGTTCCGTTCCTGCGCTGTGCTAAAACTTTTCCAACCTAAACTTGCAAGCACAGGGCTAGTCTCAAACCGGTTGCCAATCGGTGCACAAGGCAAAAGCGGCGTGCAAACCAGAGCCGTGGGGCAATGCCTGTCCCTGCCCAATCCTGCTCAGGCCGGGTTGCATTGTGGTTTAGTCCAGTCTACTTTCTGGTAATGTGCTTTTAAAATCCCGCTGCGACCCAGGTCATTCCTTTAGAGATCTAATAACAACCAAATGACCGGACCTACCGGGCACTTAGCGAGCCATTCTGCTTATGGCTCTTTAATAGCACCTAGAGTTCTGCTAAGAGGAGAGCGGAAAACTCCAGCTTCCCCGGAAAGAAAGTCCCGCGTCTGGAGCTCGGAGAGGCGCGCGGAGCGTGGTCCCGTCGCCCGCAGCCCCGCCGGGCCCCGCCGCGCCTGTACCTGTCAGTCCGGCCTCCCGACGCCGCCCCTCGGAGCGGGTCCCGGGAGAAAGCAGCCCAAGGCATCCCATCCCAAAGAAAGGACGCCGAGAGGCTGCCGCTCCCGGCGGGGGCCACGGGCCACCGCCAGATCCGAGAGGCGACACGCCGCCCGCGCCCCGCACCTACCAGATAATCCATGTACAGAAACGCCTCAGTTATCCGGAGATCAGACATCCGGCAGCCTAAAGCATCCGGAACGCTCGGGACCCGGAAAAAAAAAAAAAAAAAAAAAAAGCAGCGTCTCCGGCTGCGAACGAGCAGCTCCTGAAAGAGCCAGCAACAGCGAAAATCGCCGAGAGCAGCCGAGGAGCCGAAGATTGCACCAGGGGAGCGGCGATTGGCCGGGAGGGCGGGCAGAAGAAATGGAGCACGCTCATTGGGCAAGGCGCCTATAAAAGGCAGGCCTCCGGTGGGTGGCAGCAGTGAAGCGCGGGAGCCTGGCGGGCGCTGGTTCCTGTGGTCGGGGGAGGGGCGGGCGGAAGCGCCGGCCGGAGAGTGGGAAACGTGCTGGCGGGCTGAGCCGGCGGGGAGCGGGGCAAAGCTTCCAGCCCCAGGCTGGAGAGCCGCGGTGTCCCCGCCCACTCTTTCGTAGGAAACCGTCTCCGGGCGGTGGGAGGCGTGGTAGCCACCGAAACTTCTTTCGCTGCCGAGAGCGCTTTTCTGCGTCCTTGGAACGCCAAGGACCTAGGGTGTAGAAGGGCAGCTGCCCTCTCAGCCGGCAAGCTGTGCACCACTGGAGGCCGCAAAGACTCTGCAGGGCGGCTGCTGAGGCTGACAGTTTGAAGCTGACCTTCTGCCGCTCTGCACCAGCCTAGTCCAGGGTACGAACCCGGAGACACTCTTAGAACCCTAGACAACCTCGAGTAAGTTGCACCCCAAACACCGGAGAAGACACTCATCGGTTCTTTGCATGCTTTAAGTCCAGTTACATTGACCAAAACCCAACGTCTCCGAATAAAATGAGCGATGGGATTCAGAGGATTGGGTCCTCTGAAAGACCCAAGTCGTACTATTTGTGACCCTTATTTTAAGAGGAAAAACAAGTCTAAGAGCAGATGCACTTGAGACTTGCGTGTTTCCTGGTAAATAACTTGGAATTGAGTGAAGCCAGAGTCAAACAAGATAACAGTCGACGCTGGATTTTTCACCCTCCAAGAGTCAGGCTATAAAGTGTAGCCTTGACTGAGTAGTCAAGGCAAAGTTGAGACAAGATAAGCATGCCCTTTGGAGTTGGTTATGGAGAGAAGTAAACTATAACCCACTACAAAAATGAATATTAAAAGTGCTCCATATCTTCTGTGCCAGTAATTGCATTTCTGTAAATTCTCAGGGTAAGAGCTTTGGACAGGGTTAATAAATGAATATTCACTGCAATGTTTATAATAGAATCTCGCCAGAGTGGTGCATGCCTTTAATCCCAGCACTCAAGAGGCAGAGGCAGGCAGATCCCTGAATTCGAGGCCACCTGAGCTACAGAGTGAGTTCCAGGACAGCCAGGGCTGCATAGAGAAACTCTGTCTCGGGAAAAAGAAAAAAAAAATCCTCAAATGATTACTTAACATAGCACGCTTACACAATAGAACTTTATATAGCTGTTAAATATTTATGAAGTTTCATGATATGGTGAAATTTATAGTGAGGCCATATTCTTCGCTAAGATGTCACAAGTCAAACGAGTATTCTGGATGATAGAGTTTGGACGACCAAGTTGTAAAGGTACAATTCTACTATTTCCTGCCAGACACATTTATCTTTTAGGGCCAAGTTTCCCTCCACCCACAAAGTCTTGGCAAGAATGAAGAAGAGAAGAACTGATCTCACCTGTGTTGGTAATTAAGGCTTGCGTAAAGTCAATCACATGTCAACTGAAGTCTTCATAATTATCCAGATGTTAGGCGTTGTGTCTTTACTCCACCCTCTGCATTTGACATTTTTTTTCTTCCTAGCATTCTGTTAACTCAAGCACATGCAAGCTTACATAGATTTTTGACCTGGATTCTTAAGGTGAAGACTTCCATAACCTAGTCTTCACCATAACTGGTTAAAACTACAGAAATCGAAACCTTTCAAAGGTCTACCAAAAATAATTCAGTCAAGAAACAATTTCTTTCTTATCTTTGTTTTCTTTCTCTCTATGAATCAGCATATCCCAACTGAGATAAAGAGCTTGAATGAGTAAAGAGACAACTTTCTATCCACTGTCTTAGACCTAGGGATATCTATTCAGAAAATAAGCACATGGGAGCAGTTGACTCCTGCCCTTTTTAGCAACTAAACTTAGGAAAAGGTCATTAGGCTAAATAATACTTTTTGATGCCTCTAGGAAGCAGAGTCAGTAAATGGACCCAAAGCAGAGACATGGAAGAATCTGTCTACAGAAAAATTCCGAAGACTGTATCATGATACTACCTTAGTCTGTATCATTTCATTTCCATCTTTATTACGACTGTCCTCTATGAAAACCTCATGTTCAGTCTAATGTATTTTTAAAATTACAGTTTGCATTTTGGAAAAATCCTCCCTCCCCCCCCAAAAAAATACCTGAAGCTCCATAGAGCATAATTTTTCAATTAAGTGTCTTCTGAGATGGTGACATAGTACCACAGAATAGGGGAGCATCTAACTTCATTGTGATGGTTTGCACACAAGCCACTACACGAAGCAATGGTTGTAGCTGATGGCATCTGTATCGAGGTCCTTAGTCACATCTTGAAAAGAGTGAAGAGATTTGGGAAGCATTTATTCAACGCACCCTACTATATGCCAACCAACAGGCTTCTGTCCTCAGTAAGGCATGATCTCAGTCTTTTAGTCCTGCCTTCTTTCAGTTAAGAACAATGACTTTTTTCCAGATGCATAAGAAAACAGGTACAAACTCATGAGGCAATTGCATTATTGTACAGGATGTGAACACGAAGGTCTTTGCTGGTGCTCGTTAAAAACGAGGAGAAATTCTTTTGAGTGTCTATATTCTACAATCTCATAAAGACTGCTGGTAAGCCAAATTTAGGAGAAAGTTTTGTTGATGCTGTTGTTAAATTGTCACTCTTAGGTGACATGAATAAATTCGTTTTTTACAACTTGTTCTTCTAAATTCTACCATTCAGGAAAACCAATAAACATTATTTCCATCTACTCTTTTGCTGTTCATTTGCTTAAGGGATGAAAACTGCCTTTAGTAGTTATTTATCTTGCACAGTAACTGAACTTCAGTGGGTCAGGAAATGCTCCATTAATATTTAATGGCTACATAAAGTTCTGCTTTATAAATGTACTATGTTAATGAATCCTCTGTGACATGGCATATTATAAATATTGCAGTGAGCATTTGTTTATAAAATAAACACAACTTTTTTTTTTTAAGTTTTTTTTTGAGACAGGATTTCTTTGTTGTAACTCTGGCTGTTCCTGGAACTCACTCTGTAGACCAGGGTGACCTTGAACTCACAGCGATCCGCCTGCCTCTGCCTCCTGGTGCCACTACTGCCAGACTATGCACAACTCTTTATCCTAATGCTTCCATTCAGATGAGTCATTCTGCTTACTCCATATGGAAACCAGTCAGTTGAGAGGCAAAGTGGTAATAAAAAGCTTTATTACAATAAGCTAGCTGGTCAGAGAAGACAGGGATTCTTACCCCTGAAGAGCCATCATGCTGGGAAATTCATTTGCAGGCATGTTATAAATAGGAGAGCAGTGATCTCAGACTGATGGGTACCTTCTCACAGGTGGAGGTTTAGTCAAATGATGTCTATCTAATTGTAATCACCTAATAATGAGGTGTTACTTTCTCCTGAAAATGTCAAGAACAATGGTTATTTCCTCTGAGCCATTGTTGTCACTGATCAGTGTGACCACATGTAATTCCAGAACTATTATATGACAGACAGGCTAGAGTGTCACCTAATTATTGCAAAAGAAGCAGATTAGGAAAGATAGGGAAGCATCCCCGAGATTGCAGTTTCAGTGTTGAACTGCACCAAGAAGGTTTGTAGGCATGACATTATCTTCAGCTTCTGAGGATGCCAGCGTCCCCTTTCTTTTGGCAGAATCATTTCACTCCTGTCTTTGCCTTTGTGGTCCAATTGTCACCTGTTCTTCTGTAGTCTAATCTCTACTGACCTATAAAGACCCTTTTAGTTACATTTAGGCTCGCAGATAAATAAAGATAATCTCCCCCTGCCAAGAAATGTGATCACATCTTCCAAGTTGCTTTTGCTGTGTAAGGTAGCAATCATAGATTTTAGGGATCAGGGCCTATGCTGGTTAGGGGTCTTTGTTGTTGTTGCTTTCTTTTCGTTTGTTTGGGTGTTGTTTTGTTTTGGTTTGTTTTTTGGTTTTTTTTTTTTTAAACTTGACACAAGCTAGGTTCACCTGGGAAGAAAGAACTTCAAATGAGAAATGCTTCCATCACACTGGCCTGCAGGCAAGTCTGTGGGACATTGTTTGATTAATGATTGGTGTGGGAGGGCCCAGCTTACTGTAGGTGGTGCCACCCTTAGGCAGATGGTCCTGGGCTTTAGAGAAAGCTAGCTCCATAAGTTATTCAGTTATATCACACACACATATTCACATACCCATGTGTGTAAGTAACAACAATTAAAGACAGAGAGACCATGGATTTGAGAGCAAAGTGAGTTACATGGGAAGGGTTGGAGGGAGGCAAGGGAGGAGGGAAAATGCTGTAATTATATTTTAATTATAAATTTTTAAGAAAGCAAGCTGAGTGAGCCGTGGCGAGCAATCCAGTGAGTGTAGCACACCTCCATAGTCTCTGCTGTAGTTCCTGCTTCAGGGTGCCTGTCTTGAGTTCCCTCAGAGCGTCATCTGGAAGTGTAAGCCAAATAAACGCTTCCTACCTAAGTTGATTTTGGTCAGTGTTTTATTACAGCAACAGAGCAGCAAACTAATACAGCACCAGGTATATCTGGAGGCTGATCTTATACAGATGCAGAGAAACCAAATTACATGGAATCTGAAGTAATAACCAGAGTTTATTTATATCTAAGGAACCAGAAAAGATAGCATGAATTCTTAACTTTAGAGATGACCTGGTCTCATTTTTCGAAGTTTACATGTATTTAAAGCACTAATCCAAACTAGCACTTGATTCAGAGTAGCTTGAAGTTAGGCTCTGTGCCACAAACCTGCAATGCCAGCCTCTGAGGAGGCTGAAGGAAGAGGATCACCAGTTCCAGACCAGCTTGTTATACAAAGGATATTCAAGGCCAGCCTTGTTAACTTAGTAAGACCCTGTTTCAAAATAGAGAAGTAAAAATGGGCTAGGGACTTAGCCCAGTAATTGAGCAACTGGCAAGCATATACAAGGCCCTGATTCAGTCCTTAGCAACGCACACATACAGCTTGCAGAAGAGTGGAGAGAAAAAAGGAGTTTGAAAAGGAGGTGAGAAACTCAGAACAAAGAACTATAAGGCGAATGAAAAAGGGGGCCACATGTGCCACCTAGGTAATGCTTCTTTTATTAATACACACTTGATATTCTGAATCTGTAATTCAAGATGAGCAAGTGTTTTTTACACTTCCTTTCCCAGGGAGATGTAAACATCCACCCCCTCTTCTTATGGTATAAAAAAAAAATATGATTTCTCCACGTTCACCCTGGGGAACCAATGAATTTATTGGGATACTTACAGAGCATGGTTGAGGGGTTACCAGCAGAAGTAAAAGTGGCCCAAAACAGCTTCACTAGAAACTTTTAACCCCGCGTGGATGATGGCCTACCCATACCTATGCAGATGGAGGCCATGTTCAGTCAACTTCCTACACTCTGTGTACGTTAACACCCCTGGAGACCAGAGCCATGTTCAGTTAGGACAGAAATGGCTGCGGGATCAGATGGAATCTCAGGTGAACAACCACACCACCTTTTATGAGGGATGTCAACAGTGACCAAGTGATGAACTCTTGAAAGCATGCATAGCTGATCCTGTGAACATGCTACCTATTTTGCTCAAAGTATCACAGTCTACACAGCAGAACAGACATACAGATACTCTGGGTAATCTAATATAGGTTTATTCATTCCATAAATTTATTAAGGTAGTAAGGTGGTAAGATCCCTCATCACAGATCTTAATCTTTGGTGAAGACAGATAAGAACAATATTAACCAATGGTAAATACTATACAGAATTAAGAGATGTGCTTGTAGGTAACCAGGAAGTATACTAGTTAATCACTGGTTGCAACTCTGGATTGTGCTAAAAAGTACTGTTGAATAAACCTGTCTGCCACAATGAATTACTCTGTATCTGTATTGCCCAGTATCATAGCTATGATAGAGTTATTAAGTACCTTAAATGGTAGCTGGTAGCTTTCACACTAGACAGTGAAAATGTGAAGTTCAAACATTTAACTGACTCATTCCCCACAGGCCTTTAAAGTAGATTCTCAAGATCAGAAAATTAGGGTCAGTGAGATTGTTCAATGACTAAAGGAGTTTACCAACCACAATGATAAATTTGAATTCAATCCCAGAGTCCTATGATAGGAGGAGGAAGAAAAGAACTGACCAGTTGTACTCTACAAATGCACCAAGGCTTGTGTGCAAAAACATATGCATGTACACATACATATACACACATTATTAAAAAAAACACATTTGAACATGAAATGCCAGCATATGAGGCGCCAGCTTCATCCCTAGAAGAGCTAGAGACAATTAATGGTCACTAAAAGGGAAGAATCACTTCTCTCCAAGAACAATTCTGATAGGTCACACATACACATAACAATTATAATTACAGAATAGAAGGCCCTGAGTTTGAGGAATAGGAGGTACATGGGAGGAATTGGAGGGAAGAAGTGGAGTAGAAGAATGATGCTAATATGGTATTCATATATGAAATTCTCAAAAAGTGTTTTTAAAATATCAAAAGAGGTAACAACTGACATAACGGAGGGAGCAGAAGCCCAACTCTAGGCTGGAATAGCCAGCAAGAAGCAAGCAAATTCCTGAGGCAGGACTCTGTCGACACGGCAAGAAGAGGTACATGATTCTCTGAGGTAGGAATTTGTGATTCAAGGCTTAAAAATACATGCCAGGAATCCACTCAGGGAGGCTGAGGCAGGAGGATCAGGAATTCATTGATACAGCAAGTTTGAGTAAAGTCTGGGCTATGTTAAGCCTTGTCTCGGAATACTATACCTGAGTCTCAGTGGTTAATGGTGCTTGCCATGGAAGTCTAAAGACCTGAGTTTAATAACAGAACCCACGTAACAGTGGAAGGAGAGAACTGACTCCACAGAGTTCTGACCTCTACGTTCACACTATGGTGTGTTTTCCATACATCACACAAATACACACAAATAATGATAATATTAAAATGGTAAAAAGAATATACCCAAACCAGGCTGTGACCTTTCAAAAGGAGTTGAACCTACTATTCCCCCTTTTTACATGGATCCAGATCTCCACATCAGTGTAGACCAGAGTAAAAGTTTTCCCCTAAGGTTAAACTGGAAGGAGTTTGAACTCCAGCCACCAGGTAAAGCTTAAAGGTAGAGAGCAAATTAAGTAAGTAGATCTGGAAGAAAATTGGGGGAATCTCCATAAGAGATCTAATACCTAATTAAAGAACAAAACAAAAGCAAGATACTTTTGAAGGAACTTACATTCTAGCAAAGTTGAGAGGTGAAAATTGTTTCTGGACTAAAAGGATCTACAAGAGGCCATAAGAGTTAGGGATGAACTACCATTAAAGAAACAAGTGCTTGAAATCCTACATAGTGAATGGCATGTTTACCATCAAATTCCTCAGAATATTCATGAAGCAAAAATGTTCAAACTTGAAACTTCTTCAGAGTACAGAAAAGACACATTTGACACATCATCTCCAAGGTGGCCAATAACCTTGATACCCAAACTTGATCAAGGAAATTGAAGGACTATGTCGGAGTCTCAGTCACAGAACAGACAAGGAAAAAGCAGTTCTTCCATAGATCAGTCAGTGGTGGCTTGATATGTAAAACACATTTGCATGTCATTTTTTTTAATTTTGTCACTACCTAAAAGTCAACATAAAGTTCATTGCTAAATTTACTTAGCAACAAAGTTAGCAACTGAGTTTTAAAGCTATCTTTGTACTTTTTTTAAATCACCTAAAAGTAATTCTTAGAACTGTGGAATTTAAGAGACAGTCTAGAGATACAATGTTCCTGATGAATGTGAAGACTGGTGAAGAAATGTGAAATCTCTCCAAATTGACATGTAGATTCAAACCAATAACTCAGGAATATTAAGCACATTATAATAGATGTTTTTAGCTATCCTTAATTTGAGAAGCAGTTCCTTCTTTCTGTGAGCCAACCTGTGTAGTTCAAGTAGCATTTATATCATTTTCAATACAGTGGTTAACATTAGGTGCTCCTCTAGAAGGCCGGGCTGCGTAGTGTGGAAAGTGGCACTTTTACTTCCTTTGCTGGGCTGGGAGGATTTCTCTATTTTGCCTTTTCTGAATGACAAGGTAGTTAGTGATTTGCCTTACTGTGAATTTGATTTGGGAGTAAGGGCTGAAGGGTGGCTTGTCCTCCCAAATTTGTGACCTGGGCTCTGTCCTGTCCCTGTGGCTGCCCTTGTTCAAAGAGTAGTCATCTGACCACTGGGCAGTTATGTCTCTATTACCCCAGAGCAGCCTGTTGAGGAACTCCATATAGGATGGATGCAAAGACCAGTGCAAACCTTAACATTCCTATCGCTGTAACTAGAGTTCGTCAGAGGCTGACAGTCATGTAATAGAATTGCTTCAATCGTGTGTGTGTGTGTGTGTGTGTGTGTGTGTGTGTGTGTGTGTGTGTTTAGAGAGAAAGGAGGAGAGAGAGGGAGTGGGAGGGAGAGAGAGGGGAAGGGGGAGAGAGAGAGAGAGAGAGAGAGAGAGCTAGTTCTAAACTCGGGCCTGTTACTTAATTTCTCTTAAGCTAACTTATTACCCACAAACTCTCACCTCACATAGTTATTAAAATACTTAGAATACTTAGAATGGTACTTGGCAAACATTATGCAAGTATTGAATGCTGCTGCTGTTTTTATTCTCCCTCCCACTGGTCTGAGTTCCTTGAAAGAAAAACACAGTGTCTTGTTGGATTATGTAGTTTCGGAACCTGCTTCGGGACCTACTCAGCACATGCTCAAATGCTGGCTACACTTACTTCATGCAAAATAAACTGGTGATCGGGGCTGGAGAAGATCCACATAGCGTGAAGAGTTATATTCAAAGAAGCCTTATTAGCCTAAGTCTGTGAAAAAAAGATCCACAGCAGTGCTGTGAAAATATTAATTGTAGCTGATTGCTGCAACCATTTAATGCATTTGTTCACCGAATGCCAGAAATCTGCGCCCTCCCCCCGCCACCGCCTTCAATGGGAAAAGCCTTCTGATGGTCACAGGCCCATGCAGGGTACCTCTCCTAATTCATGTATTCCCTTTATCCCCCTGTCACTTCCATTTCTGTCCTCCAACAGGAAGTCATTCCAATGTGTATAACATACATCTTCTACTTTGATACCTGTCAACATTGCCCATGATATCCCTGGCCAGGCAAAAATCTTTTAACTTAAAGTAATAAGCTCAGCCAATTTGAGGCCCCCCTGGATGGTGCTTCCAAAGTTGAAAAAAAAACAAAAATCCTGCCACACAATCAAGAATCTTGATCTTCAGTAAAATTTCCAGCATTCCTTTCACTTTGGGGTCTTTTGTTTGGCAGTCCATTTTCTATGTAGAGTTAAGCTGAAATCTAGGTCCATGTATTTATCTGGGTTTCTGATACCATCTAAGCTCCTTGGTGTCTTCAACCTGCAAGAAACACTCTGTACTTGTGTTTTCATCACTAATGTACCTTATTTCATTGATCTGTTTATTCTGTACCAATACAAAGCATATTTGTCTGGCTGCTTCCTTCAGTCTCTCAGCACATTCCTTCACCTGTCTTGCCTTTATCCCTATGTTGTAAGAAAGAGTATTTGACAGTGACAGGCAAGATATTGGGCTTGTTAAGTCAGGATTCTCTGTAGCAGTCTGAAGGGAACTATGAACCCTCTGGCTGATATGCTGCTTCCTAAATGCACTGATTGATGTATAGTCCTGGTCTCATCCTGAGCCTTTTCCTCCCGGTTTGCCTTTCTACTCCATAACGGTTTGCATAGCCCATAAATGAAATGTAATAAAGGAGAGAATACCTTGAGGTTTAAATTTTCACTGCAAGTTATTTTATAGTTAAATCCTCCAAAAGAAAAAATATATATTTTAAATCGGTCACTTAAATCTAACATCATTTCTTCTTAGAAGGAAAACGAGGCCTAAAAAATAAGTTTGTATAAAGCAGACATCAAGTACTTAGCTAGTTAATAGGTATCTTGGGAGCTAGGATTCATGGGTTCTTCCTTTCCCAGTACCTTTCCTACATCCTTGCTATGACGCTGCAGTGTGTGCTGCATATTGTGCTTAACTTCTCACCAGGCGGACTGGTTCATTATAATGCTGTTTTTGAGAGGCCTTTCTTCCAACAGGAGTCTGTGATGACACTGGGATTTTTTTCACGTTTGGTGACGTCAGATGCTCTGAGAAAATGAGTGCCAGAGGGGAATAGCACTATACGCTTTATCAGAAAACACCAGTGTATCACCCTTCGTATATGGTGAGTGAGTGGGTACCTTATAGGGCCATCCAAACCTCTGTGTGTTCTTCATGCTTATTCCATTGTGGCCTCTGTGTATTGTGCACATGTGTGATCTAGCACACACTATGGCTGACGGATGGTGTGTTGTGATACTAGACCCGCTGGAAGAAGCTAGGTATTGTACTCTACCTTTCTGCTACTCAAGCTGCCTTCAAAGAAACCAAGGAACAAAAGAGTTAATAGAATTCACTCCTTCATTATTATAAAGAAAATCACAGCAATGCAGCCTAAGAGGTTTGGGCAATGTTATAAGTAGGGACTGAAACTATGGACCGAGGCCTGTGACTTAATGGGATTTCAAGAGATTCAAAGAGTGATAGTTAACTTCTACCAACATGATTGTGCAGTGATATAGCCGTGCCATATAATTTTCTCCCAGTTATCTCTACAGTTAGATTCAGCTTTGCTTGAAAACAGATCTAACTTTTAATCTTAAGTGCTTTACTCTCTGTATGAGCTTGAGAATCTGAGATTCAGTTTTTCCATCTTTTAAATAGGTATAGCATATAGGGAAATTCCTCAATACATGGACCACTCAGGGCTGGCTGTCCTTCCCTGCACTTAAAGCACTGTTGGAGGGTGTGTGAGTGGTAGTCATGGGATATTTCATGGTGATTTTGAGTTAGCCTGGACCTATAGAAGAATCTGCTCCCAACCCTAACCACTTAGAACCTTAGGAACTTGACTCAACTTTAGAACTATCATATAATCATCAAAATGTTGGTTAAAATGAAACAAACCAATCAAGGATTAAGAACAATAAGAAGGTGAAGTGGTTGCTGCTGATTTTCTTGTGCTTCCAACGGTATGATCCAGAAAAGAAGCAACAGTGTTTGTAGATGAGCAATAGTAATACCTTGCCAGCTTTGTGTCCCCCTAAATTCTATGTTTTGTGTTATTATGAAAGTAGTGAAGTACATCAGTAAGAGACCCTCTTAAGCAACCAAGGGGAGCAGCTGACCATTAACTTTCTCAACTGTTGCATTTGGCTGTGGGCTCCTTGGTAACTTCCATCTGTGTAACTATCTGCCTTCCAAAGGTGGATTTAAAAAAAAATTTTTTTTAAAAAAGTGTTTCACAATGGACGCAAGACTATTTCTCTGCCAATGGCAAAGCTTAGAACTTAGAACTACCTTGTCAGTAGAAATACTTATATTGATAACATGATTTAAGTAGACTTCTCATTATGTAGAAGAAAATGTGTGATAAATTATTGTACCACATAGCTGTATTAGAAGAACTACTTTCAGTTGAAAATTCTAATTTGTTTATTTGTATAAATGTTCTCCACATAATATATTACTTTAATATGTCTAAACGCCCAGATTAAATTTTCTAAGCCACATACAAAATATCAAGAAATAAGCAATGCTTTGAATTTGCCAAGGAAAAATTGCTTTTGTTTTTATCAACTCCAACCTTTAGGACATATTTTAAAAGAAAAAGAAAGGGAAAAAAAACCAGATAATGTTGCTTGATATAAAACTGTACTTCATCTGACTCACTAATATTAAGAATTCAGTTTACACCCTTTATCAAGGCGCTGCTGGAGGGATAGAGAACCCAGAAATGACATAGCAGGTTTAATAATTTTGTTTTTCCATAAGATAAACAATTTGCTTTCTGCTACAAAAGGGCATGTTAATAAGTTAAACAGCAAGGAAAAGAAGTTACAGTAATCTCCAGGGTGTTGCGTGGCTCATTTTAAAAACAAGAGATTGAAATTGTACTGTCTGTGTCAGTCACTGTTCTTATCAGAAGTAATTAACGAACAGTCAGGAGATACTTGGCTGTGACTGGTAGGGGCAGCCACCAACCAGTGCTACGAGAGCTCTGTTTCTTTAAGTCTTTCAGGAAAAGGCTACCACTGCTGAATATATAGAGGGACATCAGTCACAGTTACAAATGCTGTTAGTCATGGAGCAGAACAAAGCAATAGCAAACCCCCTATTTCTCAGGATAAGTGAGTTTACACACCACCTTTCTAAAACTTGATAAGTTATTTGCAAAATATCTAAGAATTAGATGAATGCAAGAATCATATGTGAAAACATGAATCTATTTGAATACAAGAAAGCCTTACCAAAAATAGTTCATTCTATTAAAGACAGAGGTCCTCGAGTTTACACTGATATAGCTGGTCACTTTTAGGGTTACCTATATCTCACAGTAATGGGGTAGTGTGTAAATAAAGAATCAAATCACAATGTCTGCTAAAGTTTTTCTTTTCCTTTTGGCCCATTTGAGATACTGAAGTTTCCAGAGACTGTGCCTAATGCAGTAGAGATTAAAAATAAACGGCACTTTGTGTCATGCTCTGGATTCGAATGCAGAAATTAACACTGCTGAAGCATGGAACAGGGAGAGAATGCCATTATGTACCATAGCAAAAGTGATAAGCCAAATGTTCAAAAATCCAAACACCCTTTGAATGGGAAGAAGAAGAGTAAGAGTGACTTGGTTAAAGGTGCAGGTTGTTACTGAGTGAAGTCCCACCCTCACATCCTGGATGTAGTCCCTGAGAGGAGGGCAGACATCTGTGACAGATGAACATGATCCTACTTTCTTAGGGGACAGTCAGGCTGCATACATTTTTAGTAAATTAACAGATGTTTCTGATAAATCTAACTCAGAAGAGAAGACTCATCATGTTCCTTCTGTGTGACAAGTACAAAATTAAGCCAGTTAAATCAGTCTCAAGGAATAAAGAGCTGTGTAGGCAACCTATCTAATGGCCCAAAGCTGGGGCAGTCTCTACGGGGGAATAAACCACTTCTCCCGCCTACGTATTATTCTGCTCAGAAAAAGTTCCTCTGACGGACCTCCGGGTGTAAAGTTTCATGGGAATTTGTAATTTCTCAATTATATGCCTCACAAAATTTGCATCATATTCAGAGCACCAATTAACTGGAGGATCTGGAATAGTTAAATACTAACATGTCCCACACATTGAATACTCTGGTATGAAATAGGTCTCCAAAGGCCAGTCCCCTGGTCCTTCAGGGATGCAGAGAGAATTGGCAACTGACATTGTGAAATTTAGAGACAAGTTGTGTGTGTGTGTGTGTGTGTGTGTGTGTGTGTGTGTGTGTGCAAAGTCACATATGAGTGCACATGCATGTGAGTGCCTGTCCATGTCGAAGTCAGGGAACAACGTCAAGGCTGGTCTGGTGCTGTTCCTTGGGTGCCTTCCAAATTTCTTTGAGACAGATCTCTCAGTAGCCTAGAATTTCACCACATAGGTCTAGAGACAAATTCTAAGTTAAAATTCACATTCCATCTTTTACTGGTGAGTTGTTTTGGGGTGAATAATTTTTTTCCATGCCTAATTTCTTCAACTGTAAATTACTGACAAGGAGACTTATTTGTGGAATGTCATAATGAAACACACTACTTTGTATGCTAATGTGGGGGCGGTGGAGAAGAAGGAGAATTTGCTTGTGTAGAATTGTCTGGGTTAAATTAGATAACACAGATAAAGCTGCAATGCTCTTAGAATATGTCACATAGCAAGCACTAAAAGTAAGTTTCTTTTCACCGATAATTGTAAAGGATTACTTGGTTCATCATAGGCCAATTAAGGACTAGGCTATTGAGACAGAAAATTCAAATTCAAACTCAGAAAGAAGTGAGACATAGGAGGCTTTGAGGAAGGCCTTAGAGGAAGGGGTGGGATATTCAAGTGGCTGTTGAAGGCAGGGTTACATTTATGCTTTAAGAAGAGCAACCTATCCACAGTGGCAACATCTGGTTATAAAAGCCCCTTGTCAGAGGGGGTTGGTTGTCATGGTTGAGGAAATCCAGTTCTGCCGGGAAGCCATTGCACATTCCCTGAGGGCACACTCTAGAAAAGGTATTAGCTCCTAGAATGCAGGGTAGAAAACTGAGTAAGAGTTAGTCTAACAGCAGAAAAACCATTGAAAAAGATTGAGGAGTTCTTAGGCATGATGACTCTTGCTTACACCCCTATCACTGGGAGACTAAGGCAAGAGGGTCACAGCTTTGAGGCCAGCCTGGGGTGCATAGTGAGCATCGAGTCTAAAGAACTTAGTGAGGTTCTGGTTGTGGATGATAAGCATAGAAAAGGGAGGTGGGAAGTTAGGGAGCAAGCGAGAGGGAGGCACAGATGTCTCTAGAGCTTTGAAGACGCTGCTGCTCACAGCATGTCATCTGCTATCTAGTTGAGGTACAAAGAAATAGGTAAGTGGAAGACGTGATGCTTTCAGAATACAGATGGACCTCGGAAACCTACCTTGTTTTTGTCTCTGATAATTCACAAATCACCATGTCAGAAATTAGGATTAAAAAGGAGAGATTAGGACTTCTGAGACTTGCAAGGGAAAGGCCCAGACAGTGGTGCGCTCCTCGATACAGCTTTTTGAAATTAGACCCAGCTGAAGGATTAACTGTTCACAAGGGCTAATATGAAGACAGAATATGAGCCACAGATGAGCCTTGTGAGAGGACCAGGATTAAAATCTTTAAAGCTGCTTAATATCTCTCTCCTTCCTTTAGACTTTCTTGCATATTTTACCTTAACAAATTGAGTGTTGGGGTATATTATATTCCACAAGAGCTAATTGGAACTGCCTATTCTCTTCCATTCTGGAAAGATCATATAAAGCAGAAAGAGCCCAAATGAGACAACCTAAATTCCCTTCCCATTAACCAACTTAATGGTACTAGATTTCAATTTCTTTAAAGAAATAAAAGTTGAACAATTTTACCCATGTGGAGACTGGACAGAACTCTCAAGTCGTAGATCATGCAAATGAACTGTTCTGGCTATAGGCTGGCTGTGGAAGAACCTGCCTTCATTTGCTCTCCCTCTGGTTGCCATAGCACAGTGGGAATTCCTGCAAGTCATTTGTTTATGGTAAGCTATAAATACCTTTTTTTCTTAATGTGGATTTTACTCTCAGATGGTCATCCCCCATTTCCATTATCTGAGTAACCATACCTACTGTCACCCAGGTCTCCTGCTATGGGAAATGTCAGTTGGAGGCAAGGTAGGAATTGAAGAGGAGTTAGGATATGTGCACACACACACACACCCCATACTCCTATTCTGCTGTGCAAAAAATGTAGCATTAGCTAATTAAGTCTGCATTGATGTTCTTATTAATGACCCCCCTCCCAGAATTAGTACACAGATTTATGGTAATACTGGTTTTGTTCTTTGTCCCTTCAAGAATGGAGGTGGTAATGGCTTCTTCTGTGGACAGTTCTTTGGGTTCCTAGTCTCTTGACTCCACTGTCTAGACCCACAGCAATGTAACCAGTCCCTTCATTAAAACTCTGCCAAACCCATCAGAACAGCCTCCTGATTTCTGCTGAAATCCATCTCTTCAGAGTATGCAATGCTGAAACCAGCAGATATAATCAGTCAGATATTCCAAATGGACAAGTGACTTCATGAAGCTTCGCTTTATATGGCCACATTTTCTTTGTAAGGGTTTAGATATGTAAGGGTTTAGGTATATTTGAATACTTTGGATGTAAGATATTTAAATGTTATGAGGTGTTCTGAAATAACAAAAAATTTGAAAGGAAAGCATGAAGTCAAGTTTATTTTAAGGATATGCAAATTATGGACTTGAATAAGTATATCGAACATTCATAATAGGCTAAGCACTGCTGCAAGTAAGTGAAAGAGGGATTTAATACATGACTAAGATTTCATCCTATGTGGGAGTTTATAGAAGAGTTTTTACAAGGCTGTTGTCTTTGCCTCTGGTTTTGAGCCCAAAGCCACTAATTTAGCTAAACCAGCAGATGGAACGAAAAGCAAAGGTAAATGTGAACTACCAAGAATGAGCTGGAATCTCTAAAGATAAACTGGACTGTATGTATATCTGTCTTCTGCCATCTTCATCCCTGATGTTGCAGAAGTTTGCATATCTCACCACCAAAGTGCACCTACTTTTGGCTCAGGATTTGAAGAGCTTGGAATCTGGCGTAAGTACTGCCTTATTTGTACAAGGAGAGCATATTATTAACACAATGTGGCACTCTCCACTGACATCCAGGGTGTAAAGTAACTTGACTGTAGCATTGCTTCTGCGTTATAAATTCTTCAGAATTTTCTCTCATTGCCAGCACCAGCTCAGGAGAATAAGGGATCTTTCAGCATGGGAAATCCAACAGTTCAAAGCTACCACAGTCCCTTCATAGTTGCTGTCTTTGTTAGGGTTTCTATTGCTGTGAAGAGACACCATCCCTTATAAAGGAAGACATTTCATCCGGACTGGCTTACTGTTTCAGAGATTTGGTCCATTATATGAGGCACACAAGCAGACTGTGTGGTACAGGGGAAGGAGCCAGAAGTTCTACATCTGGATCCACAGGTAGCAGGAAGAGAGAGTGACATTGGGCCTGCTTTGAGCATCTGAAACCTCAAAGCCCACCCCCAGTGACACACCTTCTCCAATAAGGCCACACCTACTCCAACAAAACCACATGTCCTAAATCCTAATCCTGTCAAGTACTGCCACTCCCTATGAGCCTGTGGCAGTCGTTTTCATTCAAACTATCATAGTTGCAATCTATAGAGTCCTACTTATCCAGAACTACCATCTAACTAAAGGCATTAGCAAAATCATGCTTCTATAGAAGCCACTGACCTTCATTGGAACACCACCTGGCAAAAATAATGCTTTCCCCTAGAGAAAAATTCCTTTATTAATCTCGAATCATATTCATTTCTTTTTTGGTTGAGTCATACTCCCTGTTGATAAAATTAACATAGACATATAAATTTAATTACTACTGTGAGTAGGTACTTCGGGAAAAATACAAAATTGTGTTGTGTGTGTGTGTGTGTGTGTGTGTTAACACCAAAATAAAGCACAAATACCTATAGATATCCTACTTCTATGGGTAATTGTGTAGCTTTAAGTAGTCTATATTCTTTTTGCCCCCAACAAGCACTTAAATCTTGTCCTGGGTCTTTGCCTATTATAGAGATGCAAGCACTTCATATTCCTTGAGGATCTGAGCTACTGACAGCCTGATCCAGATTGAGTTTTGTACTTTTCCCCTAATGTTAGTATCAAGAATATGTATTTATATAAATCTTATATTTATATAAATCTTCCTTGGGCTGACATAGAAATAGCCAGTGCTGAGCATCTTCAAACAACAGTAATTTATTCCCTCATCATGTAGGAGGACTGAAGTCTGCAATAAAGACATCAGCAGGTTTGGGTTTTTTTGGAAGGAGGGTGAAAACACTATCTACCCCAGCCCTCCCTCTTAGCTCTGGGCAATTTTCAGAAATCCCAAGAATTCCCTGGCTAGACCAACAACACCAGTCTACTTCTGTTATCACATGCCATCTTCCTTCTTTATCTCTGCTTATGACGCCAGCCATGCTGGACCAGGGCCCACCTTAATTGTTTATGTTCTCATTTTAACTTGGTTACATCAACAAAGACCTTGTTTTCATATTACAAAGGATTAGGATTTAAGCCTGTGTTTTGGAGAGAAGCAATTCTGTCTAAAAGAATATTAGGATGCCTGAATCTACATTTCAAAAGTACCCTGCTTCTCTCATATTTTAGGAATGAGTGACCTAAATTCCACTCGACATCCAGCATAGTCATCCCAGGCAGTAACAACTGTAGATTGGGATGCCAGATGTAGACGTTGATTTGGGACAAAGGCTTTTATTCTTTGTCTAATTAAATCACCAGTTCTGGCCTGGAGCCCTGAGCGTTTCAGCAACCAAACAATCTAAAATGTTTAAGCTGACAGCCCGGGCGTAGAAGGCTTCAGCCTCTGTACAATCTAGAACATTTAAACCTCCATACAATCTAATCACCCTTTGAGACTTACTGCTGACTGAGCCACTCCTGTGAACTCAGAATCTTCTGGTTCAACTCATTCACTGTTCTGGCTCAATTGACCTTCTGAGCCTGCTGACTGTCTCTGACTGAAATCTTCTCGCTCCGGCTTACTCTGATTGATCCTATGACTGCCTCAGACTAAACTGCTCTGCTCAGCTTCAGACTGACTCACTCTTACTGTCTGATAGTGACTTCTGCTGTGCTGCCTTTGTGCCTCTGCCTCAGAGCTCTCACTGCCCGTACTGCCTCAGTCAGCCTCTCTGCTTTATCCCCTGTCAGACTGCTTCTTTGTCTTTGTGTCTTGTCCCACATCTGCCTGCTTCAGACTGCTAGCCTCATACTGTTTGCTATATGACTCTGCTCTGAGCTGAGAGCCCACCTTTCTATTGTGAGAGTTGGGTGTGTCCTCACTCTGACTCACTCTGCTAACTCTTTCTCTGATTTGTCACTCTGCCTGCCCTTCAATCTGATTCATCTCAAATGTCACTTCCTGTGTAACACTGACTCCTGAGCTCTGCTTCTGTTTCTGTCCTAGGAATTAAAGGGAAGGACCACCACTGCCTTCTCAATACTGGGATTAAAGGTGTGTACCAACATTCTTAACATCCTTTCTACCTTTCATCCAGACCACACAGGCCTCTACAACAACTACCATTTTTACATGTTGACTAACTACATGAGGAGTACAAAGTGGCCATATTGCAATCTTAGCTTCCAAATTAATGAAATCTTTTCTGTGGCTCTTGGTAGTAACATTCTCCTTTTGAGAATTAAGAACTATCAAACAGTAGAACCTGAAGTTATGAGGTCAGAAAGAAAACTTTTGCTCTATGCCACTGAAAGTAACAGTAGGAAGAACCATTCCTACTTACAACCTGGATTCCAAACGTCCTGGCTATGGAGAAATGTACAATCTGACCTACAACATATATCGTGCATCTTGGGCATATTTTCTTGGGGCTGCCAGGTGTTGCCATGGAGCTAGTGCCATTACAGATTCTTCAAAGCCCAGTTCATCATTCTTTCAGGTCATTAGTTTTAGTAATCATGGGGACAGGATAAACTCCCAAATCATAAGTCCATTGCCATACCTTGTCTGCTGTAAAATTAGCTTCTTGTCCAGAAGGCTGCTTTGTAAAATATGGCAAATACATTGCATACAATCTCAGATAGTAGTTTTGACACCAGCAGTGAGAGGTAAGAGGAAATCATCATCCAAGATGGATATCTATTTCAATAAGAACAAAGTACTACTACTTCTGTGACGAACATGGTTCAATGTCATCACTCTGACAACAGGTGACTACCTAGCTCCCCTGTTCTCACACCTCCCCTCAAGGAATGGTCCCACATTTGGAGTTCAGTGTTAGTTGGTACTTCTAGGAGTCTGGGCACTTGGAGGAGCATTTGTATGGTTAAATGTGGTAGAAGGAACCCATGTTGTGAGCCCATATATGAACCTCATCCTTGTGTGATCATTGGTTGCGGGGAAGACTGTTGTGGAAGTTTATTGTTAGTTAGGTATAAAATACTGGTTTGTGCACTGTTGGAAAAGGAGCTGCCTAGATCTTGACATTTTGTATTGTCTGCTGGTGTTGGATTTATGTGAGGGATGATTGATTGCTAATGATCTGTATGTAATCAGTAGAACACCTGAGGAGTTCTGTATCAATAAAATCACCTGAGCTGGGACACTCAGGGATCCACTGTCCAGTTTGGCGCTGGCCACAATAGTGGATCCCTCTGCTGAGGTCTGGCAGGTTTGCACATATGAATATACCTCCATCTCTTCCTGGCTGAGCCACCTAGCAGTGGCTACTTCTTGAAAGAGTGGCCGAAAAAGGCTATCACCTAGACAACAGGTCCACTGTGTCCGCATAGTGATTAAATTATCCTCTCCTGATCTTGCTTCTGGGGAAGTATTAACATAAACAGAAAATGCCATCTTATGTGACTGCTAACCAGTCACATTCTAGTTTCTCAGGCACAATCATCCTGCCATGTTCCTTTTCAGTCCCTGATTAGCCACTTAAACTATAAGCTGTCCCCCATAATTCCCCCATTGTAAACCTTGAGCCATCTTGAATTCCAGGTGAAATGAGCACCCAGATACATTGACTAAAGTCCTGCCCACGGAAGGAGGCATTTTCTACAGATAGCACCTTTTAAACCTACTGTGTGGTACAGCATTAGTGCTGTAGTTACCAACATTAATGTGGTGATAGGATACCATGCAGAATTCCCTATTTTTTCTTCTTTGGTCAACTAGCTACAGAGAACCTCCACAAGACTTTAGATGCAAGTCAAAAGGAAAGCCATAGGCACCTGGGATTCTTGCTTATATAATTGGGTTCTATTTTCCGCACTGCCCATGACAGAGAAGCTCTGTCATAAATTGAAGTAGTGATATTTAAGGAATACCTTAAGTTTTTAAGCTTGTATCCTTAAAGTCACCAATTTCCAATTTCTTCACTTTTTGAAGGGGGAAGCTGCTAACTATCACTTGTCCTATCTATGTCTTCCCCCTACATTTCCCAGTGTTTCAGTCCCTGGGAAAAGAATCCCTGCTGGAGGAAATAACAGAAGAGCATCTCAGTGACTCTTAATATTCTGATTGTACGGACTGTGGGATGAAGGTGTTGGACTCACTCTGTAACCATACACACTCTCAACATGTTCTGCACCTTCTCAAGGTCCTAAGGGAACTTGAAGCCACACTGTAATGAAGTCTCTGCCTTGGTTTATTCATTCAGACACCTTACCATGCCTAGCATATCAAATGTGGACTCAGTGTTTTCTTCTAGAAATATCAGTTGCTTTGGACAATATCTCATCTAACCTGCAGGAGACCCTTTGATTTGGCCAGTGGCTGGAGGTGCTTACTTAATGGTCAGTAGATATTCATTGAATGGAGAGAAGGTGCTGTTTTCTTTTGGCATCTTATATTCTCAAACTGAGTAAAGCAGGACTGGAGGAGGTGAGCCAAGACAAGGCCAAGGGTCCTACTACTGTCCTGATAGAATTATTTATCTGTGATAAGATGCTAAAGTGTAGAGCCTTGGGTTTGTAATTGGAGCATAAAGTCAATGAGGAAGTGTAGAGGAACATTTAATCTTTTAATTCAACAGCATGGCTGCTCTAGGGTAGAAAGAATGTTACTACATGCCTTTAATCCCAACATAGAACACTCCTTTAAACTAGGACGCAATGGTCATCATACCTTTAATCCCAGCTCAGAAGGAAGTAGTGATCAGGCCTTTAATCTCAACTCTCAGGATATAAAAGGAGGTTCTCAGTTCACAGGAGAGTAAGTTCAGAGAGAAAGCAGAGTTCAGAGAGTAGAAACAAAGCTCAGAGAGTAGAAATAGAGCTCAGAGAGAATAGAGTAAGCAGAGAGACAGAGAGAGAGAAAGAATTCAGAAGAAGAGTTAGGGAGAAAAGAGTTAGTTCAGTCAGCTCACAGACAGAAGGAAGAGCTGAGAAAAGCAGAGCCTGTCCAGAATAAGCAGAAAGAAAGCAGAGAGTCAGAAGCACGTGGTTTAAGATTTACAGTTTGGAGTTCACAATACAGCTCAGAGTGAAAAGTGGTAGTTCAGAAGATAGAGTGAACCCAGTCAGTAGTAAGTCTCAGAGGCTCAAACATTCTAGGTTTAGGTTTTCAGATTAGATTGTACAGAGACTGAAACCCACTAGGACCAGGAATTTAATTAACAAAGAATAAACTGTCCTCTGCCTTAAACCCACAATAAATAACAACAACAACAACAACAACAACAATAATAATAATAATAATAAACAACCAATGCTTACATCTACAGTTACATCTATACCTACAAGGCAGGGTCTATATGTCTCCATAAGTCTGCTCCAAAGAGACCATGGACTATGTAGCACAATAATCGTCACACACTTCTTGGACTCTGAATTCTTCTAATCAAATCTCCACCCTCTCATTGTTCATATAATATCCACTTCTCTGCAAAAAAATATCTAAAAGGAATTGATAGTCTCAAAAAACAACAAAAAGACGATGATTCACTCTGGTTATGATTTTTTAAAGTCAGAGTTTTTAATTAAAAATCTGTGTGTATGTGTGTGTGTGTGTCCGTGCTATGGTGGCAGGGAGTGAGATGTTTGCCACAGTGTGGTGGTCAGAGGACAACTGTGTGAGCTAATTCTCTCATTCTACCTTCTCGTGGGTTCCAGAAATTGTACTCAGGTCACCAGCCTTGCCCATAAGTGCCTTTACCTTCTGAGCCATCTTGCCAGCATATGGCTATGATTTTTAATTTAAAAACTGTTGAGCGTGTTTGTATCTTCTATATCTTCTAAATTGTTAGCAATGAACAAACCATTACTTCTCCAGAAAGATCAACTTTCTTCTCAGAATGAGGTTTAGGTCACACTCGGCTCCTTGGCATCAGGTACTGTGGCCTATTTGTTCATCTTGAGGAAGAATGAGAAAAACCCTCCATGTTTCTTGCGCTTACAATCCTCATGCTTTGATTTCTTCTCAGAGCCATTGTCTGGTGTGTGGGATCCTGGTTTGTTCTAAGGAAGGGGGATCCTACTTAATTCTAGTCCTCTAATCCTACGTGCTTTGTAGCTAAGGTAATTTTAAAAGCACCCCACACACTAAGCCTAAAGACAACCCTAAAAAATAAAGGGATGGCTGTATGCTGGCTGTTCTTTGTATCAACTTGACACAAACGTAAACATATTTGGGAAGAGGAAATCTCAATTGAGTCATCGCCTCCATCAGATTGGCCTAGGCAAGTCTGTGGGGCATTTCCTTAATTACTGACTGATGTTGGGGTGGGTGGCCCACCGTGAGTTGTGCAACTCCTGGACAGGTAGTCTTGGGCTGTATAGGAAACAGGCTGAGCAAGCCATGGGGAGCAAGCAGTAAGCAGTGTTCCTCCACGGTCTCTGCTTCAGTTCCTGCCTCCAGGTACCTGCCTCAAGTTCCTGCCTCGGCTTCCCCTGAAGACGGACTGTAACTTGTAAGCTGAGTAAATCCTTACCTCCCAAATTGCTTTCAGTCATAGTCTTTACCATAGGAAGAAAAAACAACTAAGACATTCACTAGTTCTAACCACTTTGGTTGAACATCTTCACTACCATCTCCGCTCCACCCCTGGCACTTTTATTAGGAAAAGCAAAAGTCTGTTACATAATAGAAGGGGACATGGAAATATCTCATAGACAGAAGCAGTCACAATAATAATTGAAAGGAGAAAATTAGATTAATGCTATATTCTACTTTTAAAGCTGTAGAAAATTTTTTTGCCACATACATATGATGGCAGAACAAAATGTAGCCATGGAAAAATGACCGACTTTAAAAGTAGCAAAATACTTAGCCAAGCTTGGAGTCATTAAAGTAATACAGCTGTGGAGGGTTTATAGGCTTCTGTTTTTAATTAGCTTAAATAATGCAGTGCTGGGTCCCAGCAGGCATCCAGCTGCTACAGCAGGCTGATTAACTTCTACCCTGCTTCTTTAGCTTCCCAAAAGGTGCTGAGACTTTGGATCAGGGCAATTTTAGAAGTCACAATAAGCTAAAGCAGTAAGAATTATTCAACCCTTATACTACAGGGAAATATCAGAACTTCTGACTAGGTTTTCCCAACTTGGGGATAGAAATATTTTTAGTTCTGCCAATTAAGGAGAAAAATCCCACCACTGCCTCACAAAGTTAGTACAGTGATTCTTCTGATCAGACTGGTATGGGCTTGAACAGCCCCACCACCAAGTCCTTTGGTAGAAAACCAAAAGTAAGCTCCTGTCTTTGATCTCATAGGACAGTCGCAGCATCCTTGTCTCTTCTAGGGGATGGAGTTGACTTGAATGCTAACCATGCATTCCAAAACACAATACTTCTTTAAAAAAATTTATTTCACTGTTCATGTGTGTGTGGGGGGGACGGTGGAGTACATACATAGCTGCCAGACAAAGGCATTGGCTCTCCTCTTTCATCATTCCCTGCCTATTTAAGTCAGAGTCTCTCTAAACCTAGGGCTCACATCTTCTCAGCCAAGTCAGAAGCTAGCAAGCCCCAGAGAGTCTCCTGTCTCTGCCACTCTGGGAACTGAGGCTGTAACTATGAGTGGAACCATTGGCTTGTTGTGTAGATGCTTGGATCCAAACTCTCTCTGGTCCTCACAATTACTCACCAAACACTCTTAGCTTCTGGGCTATCTCTCCAGACCCTCGGTTGTTAAAACAGTGTGGTATTGATATAAACAAAGACATATAGATAAATGGAATAGGATAGAATGGAGAGCATAAATATGTATATATTTTTGACACAGCTGCCAAGACTGTTTCACGAGGAAAGGACAGTCTTTTCAACAAATGGTACTGGGAAAACTGGATATCCACATACCAAAGAGTCAAGTTGGACCCTTAATTGAATACCACATGTAAAAACTCACTGGAAATGAATCAATTATTAAATGTAAGACATAAAATTATAAAATTCTTAGAGGAAAGCATAGGAACTTATCATATGCACACAATGATAAATGTAACAGAGCTTAATCCAGTCCTCTCCCTTTACACATGTCCAAACTGTTAAGCTGGGATTTGGACCCTGGTCTAGACATTGCAGGATAAGCTCAATAAGGCAGAGGGAATAATCAGCACCAAAGGTGGGCTGGTATGCAGAACGCAAGTGTCATGTAGTATTCTGAAGCCTTACTCCTATTTATTTTGACTCTTGGATGCCTCTGTTGACTAATTAAATTATCCGAATGTGACTCTAGACCAAGACACTTCCCGTTTCCTCTTCAGTAAATCAGTGTAGCAGGCAGAGGAGAGTTATTAATAACTAGGCACTGGGGGTGGAATTAATTAGCATTGAAGCAATAGTTAATAGACCAAGTTCTTCCTAGAGAAAGCACAAATGGAGACTGGATAGGAAGAATACAAAACAGTATAAGCAGAGTAAATGAGAGAGTCAGCTACATGCAACACTATGATTGCATTTATAAAGCTTAAGAATGCTATTAGGTGAAATATGCATGGGTGGTAAAATTAGAAAGAACAAGGACTTCTTGAGTTTTCTAATAACCAATTCTAACCCCTGGGAAGTTAGGGGAGCTGAAGGATGTATAGGGGCTCTAGAGTGTTCTATATCCCAATCACCGGCAATTTTGCAAATATTCATGTTCTAACTATTCACTATTGCCATATATGTCTTTTATGCACTTTTCCATATGTGATATTTAACAATAAAAATGAAATCTAAAACAGACAAGGGCTCAGTTTCTCTTTTGAAGTTGGGAAGCAATATGGATGGATCACCGCACTCAGGGAGCAATTGTATGTGACATTCAAGGGGACTGGGAACAAAGGTGCAAAACTGATTTCAGAATTAGAAACAAGGAGATGGACTACAAAATCACTGTTGGAAGATCAGTGCTTGCTAGCCTCTTACTTTGACAGAGAGTGATTATTGTAAGAGTGTTGTTGCTTAACACGAATGCAAGGAAGACAAAAATTGTACTCCTCACTGTCCTGATAGACTAAGACATCCATCTTTAAAACACACACACACACACACACACACACACACACACACACACACACACAAAGATTCATTTTTGTTTGTTTCTTTCTTCAGAAAGAATCTCTCTGTGTAGCCCTGGCTGTCCTGGAACTCACAGAGATCTGCCTCCTTAGTTCTGGGATTAAGTGTAGATACACACCCAGCATACAATAAGGATTTTGATAGTGAATTGACTGAGACAATTTGTTCTTGTTGTTTGTTCGTTTGTTTTAAAGAATGAATCAATGATTTAGAGGGATAATTGATTTTGTTGTTGTAATTTTTAATTGTCCAGTTCAATAGCTGTAAGTAAATTTGAGGTGTTGTACAACTATTACTGCTATTTCTAGGAGAAGCACCAGCTTTTAAAACTTAAGACCCCAAATAGCCTATCTTTTTTGGATGGATGGAGACAGTTGAGGCATTCTTGCATGCATGAGGAGGGAGGCCAGTGCCAAGGAGTGTGTTTCCTAAATACCACTGCTCCAACTCAACCAGTTCAACTCCTCACCTCCTGCACAGACTCCTTTTCACATTGAATGCTGAGGCAGGAGCACCAGTCACCCTGTCCACCCTTCCTCCTGTGCTGTTGGTAGGCACAGTGCAACTTAGCTTCCAGGCTGGTTTCAATAGAGAGCAGTCTCAGTAGGACAGTATCAAAGAAGCTGCCTTGCATCTATCTCTGGTACTGTGGGTCTACAACTATCTGGCTGTGCATTTGATTCTATAAATGTACATGTCTTTTAACAGTAACTTTGTGCTTTCTGCTGGACATGACACAGGTTTTAATATTAAAATAAGTAGTCTTAAAACATTTTCCTTTGCTTTATTGTGAGTAACCAGACATTCTTGGGAGCAAAATAATCAGAACTCAGAATACCTAATGAGGCTTCTTTACTTTTCTTTTTCTTTCCTCTTTAATTTTGCCTCACATAGACCCTGACATTATAATAAAGACACAGGACACTAACTTACAATATAAAACAATCTAACCCAGACGTTGATGGCAGACTATTCTAAGAAGAGTCATAGAGCTTGCTTCAAAAGTTGGAAGAGTGTTGGGATCCTAGAATAGCAGGCATAGCCCACAGCTAAAATATCCCTGCAGAACTTATAATTAGGGCCGTCACCCATACACAGAAACTATAGTAACCTTCTTGTCCCTTCTTATCTCCTCTCCTCCTTTTCCTTTCCCTTCATGGCCCATATTTCCACATTACTATCCTTTTCTACTCTTAGTTCCCACGATCGTCCAGCACAGGTTGAGATCTTAGGATTCTCTTGATTATCCGGCAAGATCTATATTTTTTGGATGAAAAATGTCTCATGGACTGTTCCTGAATTCCTTTCCACTGCAAAGAAAGTCCTTTAGTTCCTTGCCTCCAAAGAGTCCTAGGTCGTCTTCCAATCAAATCTTTTGGGACTAGTCTATGTAAACTGAACTGCCTTACGGTTTCAGGAGCCCACAGACACATTTTTTTTTTTTTTTTGTGGGCACCTTCCTCCATAAAACATAAGAACTATTTTCCGTGGCATTGAAATAAAGATAAAATGCAATCTAGATTATATCATTAAGTTTCCATTATTTTGTCTTTAGTTGTAAATTAAAAATCAACTTGCACAGGCTCCTGAAAATATTATAGACCTTAGGTCCTGTGCCTGCTAGTCCTTACAAATAGACCAATCCTGCATGTTAGTCATGCCTAAAAGATTGGCTGGATTACCTTAGTTTATCAGATTGTGTTGGTTATCAGTTAGGATGCTGCTGATTGCAAATAATGCAATAAAGTGCAGTGTAGCTTAAGCAACAAATGGAAAGCATAGGCTCCTTTTGCTGATAAGTACAGAGGTTGGGCTGGTTCTACACCTCTGGGTACCTGCTCTTGAAGATTTGCATTTTGCAGATAAAGACCTAGAGACAGACCGTAAAAAGGACTGCTTTTTGCCTTTTTAGTGCATTGCTTTTCTGTCTACCTTACATCAGAGGTCATTTTTATGCTGATTAAAACATAAGAGTGGCAGACACTTGTTTTCTGTCTCCCTTGAAGCTTGCCACTGTAACTTTGGTGCAAGTATTCCAATAGCTGCTTGGAATATTGTTCCCTTAGATATGCACTTCCCACTCTTTCTAGTCTACTTTAGAATACACACAGCTTCTGTAACTGTCTGGAAGTCATGAAAGGTCATAGAGCACAAAGATCTAATTGTAAATTTCAATAATAGGACCGACCTATTTAATCAGCTGTGGATGCCGATCTTCGAGCACTTTCATTGAACGTATAGCTCTGAATCATATAGCTTCTATCTGGGCAGTTCTATTAATGGCAGCTTATTAAGATATCAGAAGAACAAATTATGCACCATAAAGTTTTAGATACTGATCAATGTTATGAGCACAGTAAATATCATGGCGATTACTTCAAGTTGTGTAATTACAGAACGCCTCCCTAAGGTGACCTTTGAGGCTGCAAAGATCTGGAATGCAAAGTGCTTCAGACAGAGCAAACAGTAACTCTACAAAGTCCCAATCTTTAGGCGTTTTGAGCTTGAAGAACAGAAGGAACCTCACTGATAAGCAGCTACAAGTCCAGAGAAGGAAGTGAGGCCAGAGAAGTGGCAAGGGGCATTTTGTCTTTTTGTTTGTTTGTTTGTTTGTTTGTTATGTTTTTGAGACAGGGTCTCACTACGGAAACCTTGAACTTGAAATTCTCCTACCTCAGCCTCTTGAGTGCTGGGATTAAAGTTGCACCACTATTTCTCAACTCACGTTTTGTGTTTTAACGGAAGGCTTCAGGATATGGACTATCAGAATGAGATAATGGCTTTGAAAAGTTGCTTGGGATAACTAGTTTTAAAGCTATACGGTGGCAAAATCTCATTACAGAAGTAGCTGTTTAGTATGCTTATCAAATGTGGTGACAGGATCTACCTATCGTTTTTATACTTCTTTGTTTTTCAGAGAACAGTACATCACATGCGTACAGAAAACAGATAAGCAGCATCTTATGAAAGAATCACGTGGCATTGGAGAGTCAAGCTGGTACCTTGTAGGTAGTCAAAGAAAAGATCTAAGGCTTGTAGATACAGTCACAGATGGAGCCGTAGGTAGAACAGTTGTCGTCTGGGGTGGGGATGACTGCTTCTCATTCTTCAGAGACAAGAACAAGTGGAAAAAAATAACCAATATAAATTCAAGGCCTTGATTCTGCTCGGTTAATCCCCAACTCCACCCACCACCCCGCCCTCTTCCAGTTTGGTTACTCCATCTCTACACCACGGTCTGCTTCAGTTATTCTCTTTTTGAGGAGCTGCAAGAAGGCAGTTGTCATAATTGAGCCATGATTAGGATAGTGAAGATAGGACATTTAAATATAGAAGTAGCTGAGAAAAGTTGAGTGGGGCATGCATGTGGAGCACCAGCTCAGAAGTGATTTAAGTATCCTCCTTTTAAAGAAAATTCACCAGGCTGTGTTGGTCCCGCCTTTAATCCCAGCACTCAGGAGGCAGAGCCAGGACGGTCTCTTGAGTTCGAGGCCAGCTTGGTCTACAGAGTGGGTTCCAGGACGGCAAGGACCACACAGAGAAAACCTGTCTTGGAAAAAAAGAAAGGAGGGAAGGAAGGGAGGGAGGGAGGGGAGAAGGAAGGGGAAGAAAAGGGAAGGAAAGGAAAGGAAAAGGAAGGGAAGGGAAGGGAAAGGAAAGGAAAGGAAAAGAAAGATTCATTTTTGATGGTTCATTAAATAACCTTAGGACCTGAGAACAGTATGGTACATTGTGTATTTGGATGAGAGTCAATCTGTAGAGGGAAATACAGATGATGTTCAAAACTTAACAACATAAACACCTGTTTTGATTGATCAATCTGAACAGAAGCCAGTCAGCATGCACATAGGTGTGGGGTTGAGGTCAGGCTTGTACTGTTCCCTCCGGATGCCTCCTCAAAGATCCCAGAGTTTCTTAACTGGGAGATTATGAGACTTGATTTCAAAACTCTGTGTAGATTTCCTTAGCAAATGGAAAAATAATGACTACATTTTGGAATGTTAAAATTGAATGAACAACCTGATTGAAAATTATTTATTAATAATAATTTCATTGACAGTAGACATATGATCTCACAAAATAAGCAATAGTTCTTCTATATACTGGAATAACCATCAAATAACCATCCTGTAACTGTAAATAAGAATAAAATCTAAGAATAAGTTTAAGAGATAAAGAATATTAAGACTATGCAACTTTACTGAAAATAATAAAAAATACTTGAATAAATTAAGAGAGAACATGTGCTTTTAAGACATTCTTTAAGCCAGGCAGTGGTAGAGTTCACCTTTAATCCCAGCACTTGGGAGGCAGAGGCAAGTGAGTTCAAGGATCGGCTGGTCTACAGAGTGAGTTCTAGGACAGCCAGAATTACAGCAGAGAAACCCTGTCTCAAAAAAAAAAAAAAAAAAAAAGCAAAAATCAAAGGCATTCTTCAGTATTGTTACATGGAAATTCTTTCTAAACTGTTTTAAAATAGGGCCTAGGCAATACATTTGCATAGCTTTACATTTTAAAAAATGGAATTTAAAAATTTTTAAATATAGTTTTTAAACATAAAATTCTAAATAATACAAAAGATATTTTTTGTAAAATTTAAGTGGAAGCATAATATACATAAAAACATATCAGAAGAATACAAGGAATTCTTCAGTTGTTTCTTAATTGCCTGAGTTCTAAAGTTTCTCTGAAATATAAATGGAGCAATATAGAATATATTACTATAATTACTATAACATATAGTAATATCCCATATTACTTCAATAAGAAGACATTAATTTTAGAACTGTCATAGCACTATAAAATCAGTATGAAATAAAAATTCAAAAGACAAACTTAAGAGCAGATGCATTTGAAATGTGATAGAGGGTTTCAAACTGGTAACTTGACAGATTTAAAAAATAATATTAAGCTAATGGTGACACAAGTGCTCAACTGGCCATATAAATAATAAATATATAAAATCAGAAAAAGACTAAAATAATATACAGTTTAAAGCCCAAGATGAATTACAATAGAAAAGAGATTTATCTCCATACACTGAGTACATCTCTATAAGGAGTCTCATAAAGTTAAGCAAGTTGGAAGAAAGTGTTTGGAGTGTTGATGTCCCTGCTAGCCTGTCTGATAGGACGGAAGTGTTCTCTGCTAATTCCATAGGCAGAGTCTGGAGTCAGATGACTTGCACTTGAACATAATGTCTCAAAGGCCAGCTAGGATGGATTGAACAATTGCTGAGAGGGAGAGAATTATACAAAAAATGTATTGAGAAAGTCCTCTCCAGAAGCCCCAGAGGAGCAAGGGAAGCAGAAGGTAAGGTTTCAGCTTGCTGAAATAAAGACTTTGGATAAATCAAATTTGACATTTTAGTTAGGCAAATAGTGAGTGAATGATTTTTTTTTCCTCCCACAGCACTCAGAATCCTAAGTTCTGAGGGCTCCACCCTGCTATGTGGCCAGCAGTATTTATATACAGAGAAGGAGGTGGCTTTCAAAAGTAGTCGACGTGGTTACAATTGGGCATTTGCTTTATTCTGAGTATGGCATGAAGAGACATTGCTTTACCTGGGCAGAGTGGTATCTGTTGGCAACCCGTGATTGGCTGAAGCCTGACTGCTGTGATTGGCTAGGGCCATCCTAAGCCGGGTTGCAGTTAGCTAAGTTAAGACTGAAGATACGGAGACTGCGGTAGGCTGATATCAACCTAACCCTGCTGGTAGATCCGGGGCATGTGTAGTGTTGTGGAGTTTTCTTACTTTGTGCTGAGGTTTTTTTCATACCATTTCTACGAGAAAGCTTCTCATTTTAGGTCATCATAGCATTTGGACAAACTGTCTAAGAAGATAGTTCTTTGTGGCTCTCAGGAGGAAGATCGGTGTTAGTTCTCAACCACTGGAGAATGAGAGCACCAGATGGGGAGGGGTGATGTTGATTCAGCGTTGGCATCTTCTACCATAACTCAGTCTCCCTGATTAAATTATTCAACTCTTTGGAAGCTCGTGTTTCCACATTTGTGATGAGTGAAATTGTATGGGAGATGTGGGAATGCAAGAGAGATCACAGGAAATAGTGTCTGTCCGGATCCTAGGTCCACAAAAACAACCAAGTGTTAGAGGATGTAACAAGTTCAAACTATTACTTGGAGGCTGGGGAGATGGCTCAGTAGATAAAGTATTTGCTGTGATTTTTTATTCAGGTTTAAAAGTTCTTTTGCTAATTCAGTCACTCCTCTTCATCCTAGAGCCTTGGAATGTTTAGACTGCCATACAATCTACTCTTAAGCCTAGAACTAGAAGACTTCAGCCTCTGTACAATCTAAAACATGTAAATCTCCATACACTCTAATCAACCTTTAAGACTTACTGCTGACTGAGCCACTCTGACTAGCTCCTTCTGAACTCTAACTTTTCTGATTCAACTCACTTGCTGTTCTGGCTCAAACTCTTCTCCAAGCTGACTGGTTCAAACTGATCTTTTGAGCTGGCTTACTGTTTCTGACCAAACTCTTCTGACTCTGGCAGTCTCTGAATGATTGATTCCCTGACTGCCTCTGCTCAGCTTCAAACTGACTCACTCTTACTGACTGATACTGACTTCTGCTGAGCTCCTCTGTGTCTCTGCCTCAGACTCCTCAGACTCCTCAGACTATCTTTTGGATTAAAGGCATGAGCTACTCTGCCTTCTGAATACTGGGATTAAAGGTGTGTACCAACATTCCTCACATTCTTTCCACATCCAGACCACACAGGCCTCTGGATGTAATCTTTTCATATAGACCTTTAGATGTGATCCCTTCATATAGACCCTTGGATAAGATCCTTTCCTATCTATTACACAGACTTATTCCTCTGTGTAGTAAGTTACTTCTATCAGAGGATCAGACTAAAAGGTTGTATCCAGACAGTAAGATTCAAATGTTAGCTTGGGACTTGCATACAGCGGTGTTGACTTTCTTCATGCTGTTGGCTATTCTGCTTTCTTTGTGCTTATTTCTAGGTTTCTGGTCTCTCTACATAGGAATAAATAACCCAACAACAAACCTCACAAAACTCAGACTTTGGCAGAAGTATGTAGCTAGAATCCTTGATGGAGGAGAGCCTTCAGCCACAGTTCTTAGTTCGTAGCTGTTGCTAATTCACCCAAACATAAATTTAAACTCATATGAAATATTTGGGAATATTTAAAGAAAGAATACCAATTAGAGTCAAGCAAACAGATGCCCTCAAGCATATTGAACAGAAAAAAAAATAATGGCCAGGCAGTTGTGGTGCATACCTTTAATCACAGCACTTGGGAGGCAGAAGCAGTGCTTCTCTGTGAGTTCAAGGCCAGCCTAGTCTACAGAGTGAGTTCCAGGAGAGCCAGAGTTACAACAGAGAAACCCTGTCTCAAAAACAAAACAAACAACAACAAAAGCATCGAGTGACCATTGTGCTGAATCAGAGGATCTTTTGTGTGATGAGTAGTTGTTTAAGCAATTATCTTAGGACACTGTTTTCAAAACTGAGTTTCACGTAGTGGATAAATTATTTTATACATGTGGTAGCCAACTTATTCTGTCCTTGGGCTCATTTCACACTCAGCAAACACACTAAGTCTTGTGTGGGAAGATTCTTGGTGGGAAACATGAAAGGTAAAGAGACTTTCCGAGAGACAAAGTTGAGTGTAAGGTTCAGGGAAACAGAGTCAGGGCTGGCCAAAGACAGGCTACTTCCCTTAGGTTGATGGAGGATGCTTTCTCAGAATGTCCAGAGGGCAGTATGAGAGTAGCAAGGCATGGGTGAAAGTTACACCAGTCAGGATGTGCATCTGTCTTCTGCTCTTCAGGGAGCTTTCATCCGGGGGCTCTTCCACATCAACACACATTTCCACACTTGTTATTGCAGGGGAAGGGAGCAGAGAGCAGCATTCACAGCTCCGACACCAGCTAGAAGGGAGGCATCACACTTTTACATCTGTAGAGCAATTTATTTTTCAGATCTTTTATTTTTTATTTTATTTATGTCTCTTTCCTCCAACCTCTGTGTGTATGTGTCCACTCACCACATGTGGGTGCCTGTGGAGGCCAGAGGAGGATTTCAGATTCCCCCGGAGCTGAAGTTATAGGCAGTTGTGAGATGGCTAACTTGGGTGCAGGAAGATGACTTCTGTTCCTCTACGAGATTAGGAAACTGCTGAGTCATCTCCATAACCCACGAAGATGTAATTTCTCAGGTTTTCTTAGCACTTTGGCTAGAGATGCTTCCTTTCCCCTCTAGGCTCTCTCCTTATCACGTACCAATTCTCTGCCGTGGTAGCTAACCTTGGACAGTTGGCACCAGGAGGTGTCTGTGGTTAGCAAATGGAAGGATCTGTAGAGTAGAGCGGACTCAGAGGCTCTGCTTCCTTCTCTTTAAGGCTGAGTGCTCAGAGGTCATTCAGGAAGAGAGGACTGCTACCAAAAGAATAAATAAATAAAAATAAATCCAGGGAGTCAGGACTTATCAAAACAACAACAACAACAACAAAAAAAGTTAGCTTCAGCCAAAATGTGAGCAGCTCTATCCTGGAAAGGTTTCCACCAGGGTCAGGGGGCTGGAGAAATAATGATGGTGTCTTTAACTTTAACTTTAACATGGGACACCAGGGTTTCTAAGCAGGGCAGAGTTCGCAAAGAAGTTGGTGCATCCTGGTGTGCACTTTGTCATTGAGTGAAACACATAGATAGGAGATTGCAAAGAAGGCTGTAGAAACTTCCACCATGTTCCTAAAGCTGGACTGAAGGCTGAACTGAGCAGCATCAACCCTAAAAAAATAAAAAAATAAAAAAGGAAGTGAAGGCAAAGCAGGGAAAGAGAAAAAAACCAACGGAACCCACCAGAGACATCTGCATCGGTCTACCAGTGTCCAATCCATACAACCTTCAAAAAGTAGTGTTCTTCCTTGCAAATCTTATGTGAGTTCCTCTGCATACTAATTCTTACCTGAGATTGTCCTGGGACAATCTGGCTGATTTTGCCTCTTTGGGCAGGAACAGGTGTTAAATTGACAACTGTCATAATCCTTGTGACCTACCGTAACTGGGGATGACTATTTCCTCTGAGAGGCCTATTTCTTATGACTGCTGGGCCCAGTGATTCCATTATTTATATTTCGGGGCCTAAAAACAGACACCGTTTCATTGCTCCCCATTTTAATGCTCTATTTCTCACTGATTCCCCAAAACTCTACTCACCCCTCAGAATGACTTTAATCTGGGTATATCCTCTGTGCTCTGTTTCAACCTAGACTGACAGTTAGGTAGCCAGCAACAAGTGGGAGACCATGGCAAAACAAGAGGGCTTAGCATCTCTCAGCTGATAACCAGAACATACGGAAGAGCCACATTTTGAAAAGACATTTGCTCAAAACTAGGAAAAGAAGACAGTGTTCCATCTTTAAGTTTGATATTTTTTAAACGAGCCTCATCATATCTTTCAACAAGACTAACTATTGTACTACGATTAGGGCGAAAGACAGCGGGGTATTTGTCAGTTATGTGTTGCGGTTTGTTGTTAGACAAAGAAATATGGCTATCTCAACCCCACTTTAAGCACAACTCTCTCTGGTTTCTGATCTTACAAATTTCTCCAGACATTCTTTCAGATAGCAGAGACAAAACTTTATCCGCTTCCCCACCCGTACAGTGACGGCTTACACTAAATTATACACTAATCTTTCATGAGTTCATAGCAGTTCAGTCAAAATTGGGCCATATATTTGTACAGTAAATGTGGAGTGGCCTTTTGGAAACACTAGGATGGGTATATTCTGAAAGAAATTTGACTTCGTTTGACTAAGAAAATCAGGACCAAACATTTTTTATTAATGCTTTTGAAAGCATTGTGTAAGAGAGTGATTAGTCCCGATAGCACCACAGAGTAAGTCAGAGATGGGAAAATAGGAACCCGCCGGACAAACCAAACCTGTTTTGTTGAAATGTAGCCATGCTTGCTTGTTTATGGACTGCTTTCTCACTACGGTGGCACAGTTGAATGGTCTGAACAGAGCTCATCGACCCACAGATATAGGGATATTTACCCCTGGATCCTTTACTGAACACATTTTCAGTCCCCAGTTTAAGTAAGGATATTTGCCAGCAGCTCTCTTCAAGCAGCTTTGCTTTCAGAAGGATACGTCCTGAGGTCCTGCCCTGGGCTGACAAAGTAGAAATAAATCATATTGTGGGGGGTCCCACCTTAAGATTCAGGTCCCTAGTATAGAAAAAGACCAAAGCAGCCAACTTTAGTCAGGCTTCTAAAAGCACCAAAATTGTGTAGGCCCAAGCCAGGAGCACCGTGACCCAAAACAGTTCCCAGAGTTAAAGAAAAACACTTTCTAAGACAAACAAGACGGCCTTGGGCTAAAAGAGTTTCCCCACATAGACAGCCCATGGCCTCGGGCTAAGAGTCTTCTCCCCACCCACATTGACTAAGACCCTAAAGTTTACATTTTCTAGGAGCCCGCAACCTTGCTATATGCCAGCACCAATCAGTTTAAAGATTAACTGGCCCCTACCTATCAAAATGGGAAAACAATTTGGGGACCTATCAACTTGTCCCAACTCGGTTTATGCCTAGCAACCGTTTCAACAGTAAATAAAAAGGCTTGCTTTCTGCCCCTTGGGGTCGGTTCTATCCTGCGTGTTAGAACAGCCCCAGTATACTGGAATAAATCCTCTTGCTATTTGCATCGATATCCCGTCTGTGAGTCTCTGTGGGGATGCGGCGTTCCAGTTTGGGCCCTGGGGGTCCCAGTTTGGATCTCTGAAGTCCAACAGTATCTAAAGAAGTTGTATCTAAAGGAACACCTGAGAAAGCTTCCCCGCAGGCTGGGGATCTGATCTAACTATGTTCTTTACTGCCTTGATGGCCTCATATAAATTGCCTAATCTACTGTTAATTGGAAAATCCCTTGAGAGGATATGCCGAACACCCTAACATCTATCTGAAAGAATCTAAAAGTTAAGGATTATGATAGTTAACCTTGACCATCTGGATAGGATTTAGAATCACCATGAGTGGGCCAGCAAGATGAGTCAGAAGGTAAAGGCTACTTGGCAGCAGGAAAGAACGGACTCCTGCAAGTTGTCCTCTGGGACTATGTATACTCACACACTAACATATACATAAAAATACAGTCACTATGGAAACAGACCTCTGGGCATGTCTCTGAAGGATGAGTTCTTGATTGGGTTGATTGAGGAGGGAGACACACCCTAAGTACCAGAGGAAGTGCAAAGGAGAAAGCCAGCTGAATGCCACCATTTACCTGTTTCCCAAGTCAGGTGACAGCTGCCTGAAGCCCCTGCCACTGAGCCTTCCCTGCCTGTTGGACTGTATCCTCAAACCAAAAGCCAAAGGAAGCTCTTCCTCAAGTTGCTTTTGTCTCAGCAGCAAGCAACTAATACAGGGATTATTACATGTTAAAACTAAAGCCGAAGAAAGGGAAAAGACCTGGGTCTGTGAGATTAGAAAACACATAATACAGGTATAGAACCTAACATGCAATAGTCTATGAGTTATTAAAAATCCTGTTAAGCAGCTAGCAAGCAAGCAAGCAACAAGCAAGAAAGACTGAAACTTTAGAAAGTGACAACCTTATAGGACATTTTAGAAGTTAGAAGATAGCAAGTCCTGCAGAAGAGACCTACTGTAGGATGCAATGCTAAGGTCTGGAATACTGTAGTTGAACTTATGAACTCCAGCTTGTCAAACCTGGTTGTAGAACTGTTTAAGAACCATAAACTAAGGGTCCAAGTAAATTTGAAAGTTATTAAATAATTTTCCTCTCCGCACTCCTGTAATAATACTCCTTCAAGCAAGCAAGCAAGCAAGCAAGCAAGCAAGCAAGCAAGCAAACCAACAAACTAATAGAAAAGCACTGAATCTTTTCTGCAAGTGACATGTTGAGAGCAATGCAGGAGAATGAGATGACCAACATTGAATGATGCAGCCTACCAACTCTCCATGGCAAGATCCTGTTCTTCAGGGCCTTAGGATGTTGGAGCCCCAGAGCTATGAAGAACTCTATAGCTGCTGGGAACATGGCAGTGGATACTTCCAACTGTGCAGTCAAAGATACTTCATGAACATACAAACCTGCCATGATCTTCCCATGTTTGTCAAATGTCAAACCTGGTTGTAGAACTGTCTAGAGATGAAACCCAGCAAAGAACCTCAGTAACAGAATAGGGTTTAAAGAAATAATTTATGCTCAAAACAGAAGAATACTGATAAGTAAAGACATTAAGAAACATGTCTTAGCTCTCCTTCTGTGGCTCTGAAATGTTCAAAGTCCACCAGTCTCTCTTCCTTCTCTGCTTATCCTGAAGTTCAATAGATAGAAAGAATCTTAATGATTAATCAGCCCCAGCCAGCACAGTGCTGGGGCAAGGAAGGGACTTTATTTTCCTTTTACAGTCAAGGGAAGTGAGGACTTGAGAAGACTCACCTTCTTTCATTCAGATAAGCTCTTGCAGATTGAGTACAAATTTTGGGTGTCTGATTCCTGCTCTGTTCTCTAAGTCACTTGCTTCCCCCTGGAACCCAGAACCTGGGCTAGAACCCACTGCACTTTATCTCACATGTTGCATGACCTTCTCATTTAGAGGAATTTTGTGCTTGTGTTTCCTTCTATTTGTAATGGTCCAAGTTCCTGCCTACTCTTCTTTACAAGAAAACTGAGGCTCAAACGTGATTATAGGTGGGATATTGTGATTAAATGGATTCAACAGAATTTATTTACCTACATAAGAAAAAAGCTAAATTACAACATAAAAACATTCAATGATCCAGCAGTGTCTTTAAAAAAAAAAGAGCTGTTAATGTATTGTTATTATGTCTGGTGATATATTAATAATAAACAATGACAAGTCTCAGGGGTGCAATACCCAGGTGGCTTAGGCAGACAGAGGTCCATCTCACTTCCTCTCTCATGGCCTCCTTACATGGCTCTCTAAAGATTCATTTAAAACTCTTCCCTTCCTCCACACAAGCCTTAATTATACAAATGAATGGAACCTAATACTTCTCAAGGTCAGCCAGCAGATTTGTCACCTATCCAAGCTGGGATGGCCAAGCTGGGGATGACTCAGATTCTTTTCTGATCACAGGCTGCAGACCATTGATGGTGATAGGGATCCTTCATCTGCATTAATGTAAACAATTGGCCTGTTCTGTGGAGATCTGGGGGGGGGGGACTCCATTGTTTTTAGCACAGAGGTGTTAGCAGGTATAGGAACAAAGTCCTTTACATGCTGCAAGGCATCAAGAAGCACCCTTCCTCCATATGGCATGTACACAGGAGTATGATCCCATAATAACTATAGAATATCTAATTCAAACATCCCACAACAAAGAGCAATAGTTTTTAGTGGTTTACAAGTCCAGACTTTTCCTTCTTAAATAGAATCTATAAGTAATCAAGTCCCCAGATCTAAATTTCATTTATTTGCTCTAAAAATGAAAGAATATATAAATTTAAAAGAACTTTAAACATTTATTCATTTATTTGCATATGTGGGTACCCAATGTAGCCATATAACGGTCAGAGGACAACTTCTGGAAGTTAGTTCTCTCCTCCCGCCGTGTCATCAGGCATGATAGCAAGCACCTTACTCCCTGAGCCATCTTACTGCCTAGAATACCTAAATATTTTTAATGGTCTTGGTATTTGTTTATTTATTTACATATTTACATTGCATTTATTTACATATTTATTTTGGCTGTTATATAGACCTGGGGTAAAGATGTATGTTCTAAAAATGTTTATTTTACTGATGAGGTGTGGAATCAAAATAATCTTCCCAGTCACACAACTAGTGTCATCTTTGAAGAATAATTTTTTCCACTATTTTAGCAATTGCTTATTTATGGAAAATCTCAAATATATTTTCCATTTACTAATACTAACTCCAAGAGGTGAGAATTTCCCTTAATGCTAAGAAAAACATTTAGAATTATTATATAATGTATAATTTTGGAGGTTACAAAGATGCATTTTTCAGGAAGTTTAGGTCTAGGCTGTGGGATTCTTACGTACAATCTGGACCAATGCAGAAGTATGGGTGATCATAAGGCACAGGGGCGATGCCCCTGGTTTATACAGCTCTTGTCAAATTGCGGTGTTTATGAAGCCCTCCATTCTGAGCTTGATCTGGGGTAGAACAAAGTAGAACAAAGTCCCTGTTAAGATGCTTAGTCATCAGGGAGATATTATCAAACTGTGGCTTGATCCTTTGTGGTTTGAGAAAAATTTACTTTAAGGGCAATATGTTCACAAGTCCCATTTCAGCCTTGGTCAGTCCTGAGCTTCAGGGGCTCCTGGACTGGGTCCTTGGGACCATCATTTAGAAACTGGTGTTGAGGTGGCAGCAAGATTGTGTGGTTCTAAAGATGCTAGTTATGGTCAGAGCTATGCCCTTAGATTAAGTTATAAAGCAATGTGGGCTCTTTTCCCCTCTCTTTCACCCACCCACGTCTCTCCTATAGCTTTTACAAACCTGCTTTTAGAAAGTCACCTTGATCTAAGAACACTTACAACTCCTACTCATCAGTAATTAAATTGAAATAACACGAGTAGGCACAGGCCATCACGAGAAAACAATTCACAAAGGTAGTGCATGCCTACTAATCACAAGGAAATGCGGAGACGTACTACAAACCACCGAGATTTCAACTCAGAGAACCAGTATCACTTGAAAAGTGCTATTATCAACTAGGCTTGGGATACAGCTCAGGGGTAGAGTGCTTGTCTAGCATGCAAGAAGCCCTGGGTTTGATTCCCAGAACCACAAAAATAATGAATGAAGGAATGAATCAAAGCCAACCAGTGCCGTTGTATCACGTGGACTTGGTAACAGCGTAAATGACAGTTTCCAGACCTGGAATTGTAGGACAAACATCAGCAACACTCATCATACATTCACATCTTCTGATTCAAGCTCATTTGTATTTCCGATTAGATTACATCTATGAATATCTTGAGAATTATGAAGGTGTTTATTCTGATGACTTATGAAACAAGACAGAGAAACCTAAATGTGAACATTTAAATGATGTTTAGTCGCATAGTAAAATATTCTCAATGTCATCATAGAATGCTTAAGAAAAACTTGTAATAATGCAGAAAATGTGATCAGCAGAGTAAAAGCAAGAGATAGAACTTATAGTTCTATAATAGTCAGGGTTCATATTAAATATAAATACATAAAAATTTTTCCTACTGTGTTTTCTTTCAGTGTTCACAAAAGCCAATATTTAGCTGTTACTGTGAACAAGCAGCTGCTTGTGTGTCTGCTTGTGCCAGACCTGGTACTGAGAAGTTTACAGATATCCTCAGTCATTACAGGAGATCCTGTATCTTTTCAGCCTTTATTATGAATACTTTCATCTATTTTTTATGAACAGACTCTTACAAGTAGAAGACTTGGGGCTATCTTTTTGAAAAACAGTATTTTTAAAAAATAATTTTTCAAAAGTTAATGTTTGAAAAATTTATACATGAGCACTGCATTTACATCATTCCTGGCCTTCCCTTCCCCCAGATCCTTTTGTGCCCCAAATTCATGATCTTTATTTTCATTACACATTTATACAAATGTATATATATATATATATATATACACATGTATATATACAAATATACATGTCGCATGCAGAATCAGTCAGTTTAGGACTGCTCATATCTACACGTGTCCGGGGGCTGAGCAGCTGGGATTGGATATCCAATGCAGAAGTTTATTCCTGGAGAAAGCATTTGCCTCTCAGCAGCTGTTGACCACTTCATCTGGCAGTGAGGCTACGTGGAATTTGCTTTGTGCACACTGGCATATCAACTGGTAATGTCTTGCTAGTTTTGTTCAGGTAACCATATTGTTAGGATTTCATGTTTTATTTTCCCTGCCATTTCTAGGACACTAGCAACTAAGCTTCTGGATTTTGCAGCCATTCTGTCCCATCTTCTGCTGTTTTCCCTGAGTTCTCAGAGTAGGGGTTCTATTGCAGATGTATCAGTTGGAGTTGCGCCCCCACACTTATCTATTACCCACATTTTGACCACTTGTGGATTTCTGTGACAGTCTCTATCTTTTGCAAAAAGAAGCTTCTTTGGTGCAGAGTGACAGCTACACTTATCTGTGGGTGTAAGGGTAATTATTTAGAATAGTTAGAAATTGTACGGGTCTAAGAAAATGGCAGTAGTAGGTTCTCCTCTCGGGTCTACAACCTCTCCAGCCATATGTGGCTAGGTTTATAATATCAAGCATGAATTCCCTCCTACTGAGTGGGCCTTAAATCCAGTTAGACAGCTGTTGATTAACCCTAAGACAAAAGTTGCACCATTGGGAATATCTTGCCAATCCAGTCACTGTTACGGTTCATAGGCTCTACAGCTAGGCAGGACTATTGGTTGCTCCTCTCCCTTGGCAGCTTACATAACAGCTTCTGCTCTATATGAGCCAGTCCTCAGTGAGGAGTTTCCTAGGTTAGTTCCAGCTCAATTCCTGCAAGTCCTGTTTCCAAAGTGTGTGGCATCTTCAGCAATATGGTCTTACTTTCAAGTTTTGGCAGCCAAGGACAGTGGTAATAGCCTGTACTATTTTGGTGTGGGGCTGTCCTTGAGCTAAGATGGTTTAAACTATTACAATTACAGTTATCTCTTGCTTTACTCAGATTGTAATTTTATCTTGCTGTTTCTCTCTTTAAATAAAAGGGTACTTTACTTTTGATATAAGAGGAAGACGGGTGAGAGATTTTAAACTTTAAGAGTAGATTTTGGAGTTAATATTCTTAAGACAACAACTTTTAAATTTATAAAACTATGGGACATTTTAAATCTTTAAACTGTTTTATACTATGATACCTTTATTAATCTCTTCCCACTTAAAGTCAGCCTTGAAAATCTATGTATAACCACTTATGTTTTTTGGGAACTCTATCCAACATCAGGCTTTTAGAAAATTATGTAATAAAAACAGGTGTGTTTGATGAATAAGGTATACAAATTCCTGGGGTCTATTCAAGGTACACTGTAATATGTGTTTAAGCTTTAACTATTTAGATAACCTGAGTTACAAAAAAACTGATATTCTATAATTGTACACCAGTCCCTCTATGAACAGCATTTTTGGGTTTATACATTTATTATGTTAAATCTTCAACTCAATTTTTTTTTTCGAGACAGCGTTTCTCTGCTGCAACTCTGGCTGTCCTGGACTCTGTAGATCAGCCTGTCCTCAAACTCACAGAGATCCACCTGCCTCTGCTTCCTGCATGCTGGGATTAAAGGTGTGCACCACCACCACCAACTCAGATTTTTAAGGCTCAAACCTAACAGATAAAAGCTGTAACATCCTAATTCTATTCTTCATAGGATTATATGCTATTTGATATATAATAATTACTAGATAATTGATACATTATCTATTGCATTATGTTGGTGATATTGAATTGATATTATCTATAACATCTTAATTCATAACATCTAATTCTATTCTTTGTAAGACTATATGCTACTTAATATATAGTAATTCCTAGATAATTGATACATTTTCACATATATAATTAATAAATGATTGATATAGGACATTTAATAATATGATGTGTTATTAAATGCTATTAAATTGATATTATAATTATTAGTTATATAATATATGGCAGTTGATAATGATTATTATGGATTAATAATGATTTTTATTAATATCATTTGTTATTATTATTATTGACTTGTCACACAGAGTGCTGGATTCTTTAATGTGTTCAGATATATACTTACAATTATGCAGAGTACTAACAATTAATTCCAAAAATAAGTTTTTTTTTTGCTTCTTGTTCTATATTTTGTAATCATGCAAAATACTAATTTATTCAGCCTCCTATTATATATTATTTTCTAGTCATGCAGAGCACTAATTAAATTCAAAAGTAAACTTCATTTGGCTCCATAAGTGTTTTAAAATTTAAGTCTAAAACAAGTAAGTAAAAACCAATATATGCTTAATATATATAGATATACTTAATAGATTATAGATATACTTGGTCCTCAAATCATCCAGAGATCTGCTGAATATGGCATTTAAATGTTTAAGCTTCCCACAATAAACAATGACTATTCCTGACAGTAACCCTTGAGGTCTCCAAGAAGTTAATGAGGCTCTACAATGAAGAACTCACCTGGATCGTGGTAACGCTAACCACTGGGCAAACTGCCCTATGCCTCACCTGCCACCGGGCTCTGCATAAGCTGTGGACACATCTGGGTTGGCTGCTTTTTTCTGCATAGCTAGGGTAAAACCAGTTTCCCAAGTTCCTTCCCACAGAAAACAAAACAAAACAAAACATTTCTGACCTGGACAGCCAGAGCTCTGTACCATTCTGTATGGCAGCTGGACATCAAATGCTGTTCTGCTTCTGTGCATCAGATGACATCTGTCCCCAGCAAACCACAGGAGCCTCAGGGTACTACCTAGGTGACGGGTCCCTGTCATTTTTAATTGATAAATAGACCATCTAGATTCTATGATTTCTCCTTCCTCAGATCTCTGATGGTTGAATGGCTAACTATAGTTTTAGAGCAACAAACATCTACCAGCTCCATGACTAAATAAAAGTCTGTATAAGTTCTGAGGATCTAAAAGATACTTTTAAGATATATAGATACAATTTGTAAAGGTATTGGGATATATATAAAAGATTGGTTATTCAAAAGAGTTTACTTTATAATGCCTACACCTTCCTTATGGTAAATGGTTAGATAAAAGTCTATTCTAGTTCTGAGGATCTAAAAAGATGTTTTAAGATTATATAGGTATTAGGATATATAAATAATTGGTTATATTTGGATATCAAAGGCTCAGAGTTTTAACATTGACAAAACTCTGAATAAGTGTTCTTAATGGTGTTCTGATAAGCTAGTACCACTATTACAGGACTTTAAATTTCCTTTGGTTGTCTCCAAAATATAGACTTGGAGATGCTTCTCACCAGACTAAAGCCTTTCTGTCCGATTTGTGTACTCAGCTCTCTAGACATGTGTCTGGTTCATGCTTTTAGTTCAGACTTCTGGCCCAGGGCCATGGCTTTTGATGACTCAAAGATATGGATCTGTTCCATTTACAAATATGCTCCAGCTGTTTTACAAACACCCATTAGCTGCTTTCTCTATAATATGTACTTCAGTACTTAGCTTTTGCTGTGACTCAAAGGTATGTGTCTGCACTTCAGTACAGATTATAAACAGTGGTAACCTAAAGTATCTATCCCTTTTAGTAAACTTAAAAAGTTTCTAGTGTGCTTCAAAATATCATAGATAGAATATACCAAACCCTCAAAAATCAACTTAAAAAAGAAAAAGAGGCAATTTCTCTCCCAATATTCAGTTACCCTAACCAGTACTAACCCACAAAAACATTCTCCAGCAGGAAGATCAAGTCTAAAAGGAAGTCCTAGCCACCCTCTTCTGGCTGCAATATATCCTGCAGAGGAACTTACCACCCACCCCAATGCCTCTCAATGTTTTCCCTTGCCACAATCCCTATTAATCTCTTTTTACAGGAGCCACAGGGAGACAATCTCCTGGGATCCCCCCTCTCAAGGATGTCCCTCTCTTCTACCAGACTCCCACACTCCCTGTCTTCCTCTCTGAGTCCCACTTAATCCTGGCGCCTTCTTAATGTCTCTGTTTCATTTCTGTGCCTCACTTTCCCATCCACTTCTTACAGCTGTGCCTGTTAATGCTTTACAGGACAGATCTTCAATGCCCCTTTGCACACAGATGCTACAGGGTATTCCTTTCTTGGATCTAGCTCCTACCCCTGCCTTGCAAGATCCTCCTCTAAATCCCATCTCTCTTAATGTCATTATTTCCAAACCAACATGTGTCAACCCTCCTGTGCTTCTCTGGTGCCAAGGGTCTATCAGTCCTTGTACCAACTCTTCTGTCCAAGGTTTTTGCACCCCTATGAGGATTTCTTCCTCAGGTTTACCTATATGAGCCCAAGGAACTTGCCTGGCAGCTGAGAAAAGGCAGAGAAAGGAGAGAGATCCTCTTCCCTCTGTCCATCCAGCTTGGCCTCACTGTTTCATTAGGTGCCACAGGATTTGCGGAAGCTGCCCTTGTTCAGACACACCGTCTGGATGGTGACTTCCAAGATAAGTTCGACCAAGCCATGGCATCCACTACTGCTAGCCTTGATCTCTCCAACGACAGATAACCTCTCCCGCAGGTTGTACTACAGAACAGGAGGGCCCTAGACTTGATAACCGCTAAGCAAGGGGGAAGAATGCTGTTTTTATGTTAATGAGTCTGGGCTGGAACAAAACATACAAATGCTCAAAAACCTCTGGTGGGACCTAAAGGCTGCTACACTCCTAATGCCTTGGTATACAGGCCCCCTAATTGCTTGGCTCCTTCCCCTCCTTGGCCCTATCCTGGCTATTGGAACCCTCCTTGCCCTAGGTCCTTGCATCACCCAGTTTCTGCAGCGACAGATAAACATTACCAAAATTGCCACCAATCAGGCTCTAGTTCAATACTAAACTGTACATAAATAGAGACCGATGATGATGATGATACCTCCCCCTTATAAATAGAAAACGAAGGAGGAGCTTCCGTGTGGTCCTAAAGCTAAGAAGCATGCTTTGAACCTGGGAATTCTCACCCCGAGAGCAGAAGGAGTTGGCTGCTCCCTTTTTCTTAATCTGACAAATCCCAGCTAGCGCCAGTGCTACCGTGCTTTTTCAGCTTGCCACTGAAAAGGCATATGGCCTGGTTGGTGTTTATCTGACTGCTGTGGCTGGAGGGCCTTGAGCTGGGCTCCTCTCCTTATAAGGTGTCTTCCTCTAGCTACTGTGAGACTTCTGACTATGCAGAGGAGGCTTCCTCAGGACTATGGCACCAGCCAATGACAATACCACCATCTAGATCTGGTTGCACCTCCCACATGCAAACGGAGCTTCCCCAGTACCACTGCTTTAACCAATGACCCTTCCCTCTCTACCCTATAAATGTGATTCCTCTTGCTTCAATAAACGGAGCTGTTCACTGACACTACTTCCTGGGAAGTCTGTTTCCCATCCGACTTAGCCTCCGATCCGAGACCTGAATAGACCCACCAGGAACTCCCCGAGCTCCTCCTTGGAGCTGAGCCGGTGACAGACAAAAGAAAGTTTTAGGAGACACTTGTATTCTTCCAACTATCAACACAAAGGGAGACTTCCTATGCTTGGTGGTGATGTTTTTGTTAGTGACTTGCTCTTAGAGGGAGCACCCAAAACTCCATGTGTCATATGTGTATGTATGTGTGCATGTATGTATGCATATATATAAAAACACATATGTATTTAAGTAACCTTATAGAATAATGCTTGTCTATAGTTTTCAGACAACCTTAGTGTTATTTGTCTGTATTGCCTTTCCCCACCCCTTTCCACTTGAAGGTCCCGTCTTTATTCCCGTTACCTCCCACATAACACCTGTTTCCTACTATCTGCCTCTCTAGAGTTCCTTCACCCTCTGCCTCTCCAAAGTCCCTTTCTACTTCCTGACTTCATCAGATACTTTCAGACTCAGATCTAAAGATTGGAAGCTAGGATCCACGAACAAGAGAAAGCATGCAGCTTTTTTTCTTTCTGGGACTGTTTTACCTCATTTAGTACAATATTTCCCAGTTTCATCCATTTACCTGCAAATTTCATATTGACGGGACTTGTTTATTTTCCCACCAGCAGTGCATATGATTTTTTTTTTTTTTGTCCACATACTCACCAGCATCCATTTTTCAGACATCCTCACTGGGGATAAATGGATCTCACTGTAATTTTGATTTGCATTCTTCAGAAGGCAATGTGGTTTAAAAAAAAAATGTATATATATATATATATTTTTTTTTTTTCATCCTTTGAGAACTGCCCGTTGCTTTTACTAACCCATCTATTGATTGGATTGTCTGATTTCTTATTTAGTTTTTTAAATTATTTATTGATCCTAGATGTTAATCTTATGTTCGATGTTTAACTCGCAAAGAATTCTCTCCATTCTCTAGGCTGTCTCTTTACTCGTTTAACTGTTTCCCTGACTCTACAGGCCGTTTAAACCTCATGAGGTTCCATTTGTCAGTTATTGCCCTTATTTCCTGATTGAGTAGCGTCCTGTTCAGAAAGTCCTTACTTGTGGTATATCATGAAGTGCTTTTCCCCTTCTCTGTAAAAGTTTGGGAGTTTCAGGTCTTATGGCAACGTCCTGGATCTGTTTGGAGTTGACTCTTTGAAGGTATAAGGTGGAAATCTAGTTTCATTCTTCTACGTATGAGTATCCAGTTTTCCAAGGAGCATTTGTTGAAGAGGCTGTTTTTTCTCTGATACGGTTTTGTTATTCTTTATAAAAAGAATGAGGTGGCTGTAGCTGTGCGGGTTTATATGTGCATCTCCTACCCTGTTCCAGTGACCTGCATGTCTGCTCCTGCTACTACGACTCTAATATAGCACGAAGCCAAGTATGTCGTACCTCTATCCTCCCCTTCCAGTGCCTTTTGTGCTTCCAAATGAATTTAAGTATTTTTTTTTTCTATTTGTGTGAAGAATGGCACTGGAAGTTTGTTTGGTTTGTGCTGAATCTGCAGATTGCTTTTCATAGGGCCGCCATTGTCACAATATTAATTCTTCCATGAGAATAAGAACTCTTTTCATCATCTAGTGTCTGCTTCAATTTCTGTAAAGTGTTTAAGATTTTCATTAAAGAGATCTTTCACTCCCTTGGTTAGATTCATTGTGAGCACCCCCCACCCCTTCCGAAAATGGGAATGGGGATTTTTCTCCTGGTTTCTATCTCAGTATGTTTATTGTCAGCATATGGAAAGACTGCTGATATTTGTGTGTTTGTTTAAAATCCTGCCCCTCTGCTGAAAATACTTACTTCTTCTAAGGGTTCTCTGGTATCTGGTAAGGGTTGCTAGTATAGAAGCATCATCTGCAAACACAGACGCTGTCACTTCTTCCTTTCCTATTTGTGTCATTTGAATTTTCCTCTCTTGATTCCTTGCTCTCGCCAAGGCTTCTCGTACTGTATTGGCGAGAACGTAGAATGGGAACAGCCTTGTCTTACTCCTAATTCTAGTGGAAATGCTTTTGTCTTTTCTCCATTTGGCATGCTATCGGCTATTGATTTGTCATACATAGCCTTTATTGTGCTCATGCATGTTCCTTGTACTCCCGTTTTTTCAAGATGTTTATAATGAAGAGATGTTAGATTTTGTTTAAAGCTTTGTCTGCATCTATTAAGATTAATGTAGAGCCATAAAGATCCCTCTTAAGACTGCTTTCATCATATCCTGCAGGCTTTGGTATATTGTGTCTTCATTTTCATCCATTCAGTTCTAGAAAAATTTTAATTTCCTTCTTGATTTCATCAATGACCTATTTATCATTCGGTAATGTTCTGTCTCCTGGAGCGCTCTCTCTCTCTCTCTCTCTCTCTATATATATATATATATATATATATATATATATATGTATATTCTGTAATCTCTCTTGCTGTGAATTTATAGCTTTATTCCATTGCTGTCAGAATATAAGAAATCACTTCATTTCTTGTATTTATTAACACTTACTTTATACCCTACTGAATGATCTATTTGGGAGAAAGCTCCATAGGCTGCGTAGAAGAGTCTGTTTTCTACAATGTTTGCAAGTAATATATATCTGTTAGGCCTACTTGATCTATCATATCACTCAATCCAAATGCTGCATTTTGGGATAACCAGTTAGTTGGTATGGGTGTGGCATTAAGTGACTTTACATTTGGTAATATTTGTTTTATGAAATTGTGTGTGTCAGTATTTGGTGTATATATGTTTAGTATTGTAGTATTTTCTTGATGGATTATTTCCTTCATCAGCATGAAGTGACCTGATTTAGAACATTTTTACATCCTCATATCCATTTGCAGCTAGGTCCCATTTTTACTCTTAAGACTACACAGTCAACAACTTAATTTCTGGCTCTACAAGTGCCTTTTCTAGATACTTCATACACATGGAATCATACAGCTTGTGTGTAATATCTCTTATATATGGGTTTTGCCCCATTTTATAGCACCTGTTGAAAGGTAATTGCTAGGTCATAAATTTTCTCCTTTACACTGTTTTTATACACATTACAATATGTACCCTCTAGTCAAAAACTTAGTGAAATATCTTTAAATTTATTTAAATTGTTGCCAATAAAGTTACAGTGTGTTACCTCTTCTAGGTGTTGGCATAGGACTTTGTGGGCCGCTCTTGGTTTTCTTTCTTTAGTGATACTGTCAAATTTCAATCTTCAGTAACAAGATTGATCAAAGATGGGAACTATGGCCACAAGCTACTCCAGAAAAATTCTTAAAATATGCCAACAGCAACTGTTGAAGGTTTGCGGACTCTATGTGCACTGCTGTGGACCTGCTCTGGGATCTGGGCATCTATGTGAAACAAGTTGGAGGCAGACGAGCAATGGAAGAAAGCCTCCCTCAATGAGGAAGATTGACCAATGTCTATTATGAAGTCAGACAGTGGTGTCTGAAAGACAGATGTTTCTTTCAATGCTCAAACTACCCCCTCTCCTTTGGTATTAAATTGTTCCTACCGTAAAATATAGTAATGTACTAGTTAGAGTGTATGGGCTCAGTAAGGAAGAGATGTAGACATTTTCATAGGTGAAAGCCCTGCCAGACCTGGACACAGAGAACCATCATCATGGCCAATGCCATACTGGACAGTGGAACTCTGAGCACCTGAGCTCAGGTGTTTTTAGTAATCCAGAACTCCTCAGGCGTTCTACTGATGCCATATCTAACTCATTAGCAATCAACTTCCCCCACATAAATCCAACACCTGCAGACAATACAAAATACCAAGACCTAGGCAGACCCTCACCCAATAGTACACAAAACAATATTTTAAACACAACTAAAAATAAACTTCTACAAAATAGTACCTTAACTACTTGGGGGATGTAATTCACTGCTATTGAAAATGCTAATAATATGTAATAATCACCATCATCCAGCTGCATGAAATATCTTCATTTTGTAAAACTGGAAACTCTACTGGCAGTTTTCAACCTGTGATCATGATCCCTTTGGGGGTCAAATGACACTTTCACAGGGATCACCCAGGACAATTTGCCATCAGCATACCAGATATTTACCTTATGATTCATAACAGTAGCAAAATTACAGTTATTTGAAGTAGCAATGTGGGGGTCACCACACAACATGAGGACCTGAATTAAAAAGTTACACCATTAGGAAGGCTGGGAACCACTGCTCTCTACCATTAAATAATTCCTCATTTTCCCCTCTCCGTACTTCACAGCAACATTCTACTAGCTGTGTTTATTATTTTGACCCCACAAAATGTCCCATCCATGTGAACTTACACAGTATTTATTTTTTGTGACTGACTTATTTTATTTAACATACTCTTCTCAGGGCTCATCTGTGTTGTAGTCTGTCAGAGTTTTCTGTCATTTTAAGGTTGAGCAATCTATATACATGTACATTGCATTTTATGCACTCATTCATCTGTTGAGGGGACATTTGATCTGTCCCATATTTCAACAACTGTGAATGATTCTACTGTGAGTAACATAAAAAACATGAGTCTTTGTTTCTAATTTCTTGAATATATACCAGGAAGAGGAATTTAGCCAGGCAGTGGTGGCGCATGCCTTTAATCTCAGCACTCAGGAGGCAGAGGCAGGCGGATCTCTGTGAGTTTGAGGCCAGCTTGGTCTACAGAGTGAGTTCCAGGACAGCCAGGGTTACAGCAGAAAACCATGTCTCAGAGAAAAAGAAAGAGAAGGAGGAAAAGGAGAAGGAGGAGGGGAAGAGGGTAAGGGGGAGGTGGAGGGGACAGGAGGGGAGGAATTTGGACAACACCTATTTCCACTTCTAATTTTCTGAAGGAAAGATTCACTGTTCTACACAGTGGTTGACCACCTTATATCTATGCCAGTAATGCTCAAAGATCCCAATTTCTCACCGTCCTTGCCAACACTATCGTTTCTGTTTTTTAACACTTACCATTTTAATGGTGTCTTTTGTAGTTCTGATTTATAGCTCTAATGATTGTAATGTTAAACATGTTTTCATGTACTTTCTGGCTGCGTGGCTATTCTCTTTGGAGAAATATCCACTCAAGTCATTTGCCAATTTTTGAATAAGGTTTAGTTTTTGCTGAGACTTAGGAGTCTCTCTATAGTCAGGATATTAATCCCTTGTCCTTACCAGGTACATAATTTGTATTTTATTTCCTCCTATTGTGTGGACTGCATTTCCTTCTTTGTGGATGTGACCTTGTGATGCAGTTTGTTTTTTTTTAACTGTTGATTGGTTTTTGAGAAAGAGTCTCATGTAGTTGGGGCTAGCCTTGAATACCTGATCCTCTTTGTTTCCACCTCTCAAGTGTTAGGATTATAGATGTCTGCCACCACATCCAGATGGGTGAACTTTTAAAAATATTTTTATGAAATCCAATTTGTTTACTTTGACTTTCTTCCCATGATTTTGATGTTATATCTAAGAAACCATTGTTAAATCAAAAGTCATGAGGATTTTCCTCTAAGAGTTTTATAATTTATATCCTACATTTAGTGCTTTGACTTATTTTCAGTTAACTTTGGTAAACTATGTTAAGCTAAGGGTCAAACTTGACCCTTTGGTATGCTAATATCCAGTTTTCCCACCACCTTTTGTTGAAAATGTTCTTTAATTTTTTTGCTCTTTAACTTCTTTGTTTAAATTTTTGTTCTTTAGTTCTTCTTTCTTTAATTTTTTTTTCTAGGTATATTTTGGCAATTTGGAGTCCCCTGAGATTATATATGAATTTCAGGTGCATTTTTATATTCTGCAAAGTAAAGTCATTTAGATTTTGACAGAGATTGCTCTGAGTCTCTAGATCCTTTTGCAGAGTAACTAAATCTTAACTATTCTAATTTTGTTGAGTTCATTTATTAGTTTTTGTCTTAGTTGCTTTTTCTTGCTGTGATAAGATACCACTATCAAGGCAATTTATAAAGGAAAGTGTGTAATTTGGGGCTTACAGTTACAGAGGGTGAGTCTGTGACCATCTTGACAAAGACCATGGGAACAGGCATGCAGGCCTGGCTCTGAGTCCAGAGCTGAGAGCTCACATCTTGATCCACAAGCCAAGGCAGAGAGAGCTAAATGAGAATGGCATGGGTTTTTGAAACCTCAAAACAAGCTAACAATGACACATGTCCTCCAACAAGATCACACCCCCTAATCCTTCCCAAAGAGTCCCATCAACTGGAGCCAAGTATTCAAAAATTTGAGCCTACAGGGCTATGCTCATTCAAACCATCAGTTTTGCTGTGGGACTGAAATGGAGCTAAAGAGCGGGTTGAAGCAGCCAGGAACCACCATGGTATCCCAGGAGATCAGAGCAATAGGCATTCAGCTGCTCCCACCTTTGGCCCTGGCCAGATCCCAGCTAAATATTAAATATTGCCTGCTTCACAGAAGCAAAAGGAATGTGGCTTCGTTGGTGTTTATCTGCGCTGTGGCTGAAAACCTAGGGATGGGTCCATTTGCTGATAGGATGCCTTCCTCCTTGTCTCTGTGAGACCATGCCTTGTGCAGGGGGTGCCTTCGCAGGGCCCTGTCGCCTAGACTTGAGCCCCACATGCAAATAAGGCTACCCTAATGCCCTTGTCTAGGCTAATGGATCCCCCACCCTAGGTACCTAAGACCCTCCTCTGCTATATGTAAGACACCCCCACATTAAAGTGATCTCTGCTTCCACCAGAAAAGGGTCCCGATGCCTGATTCACTGCATCTCCTTCATTCATTCTCAGTGCAGGGAATCAGGGTCTACGGAGGCCCCAGAACCCCATCTCCTCCCTCCCACACTCCCCCGCCACTCCTCTAGCGTGAGTGCCAGTGCAGAGAACCAGGCCGAAACCCAGCCGGCTGTGGGCTGGGACAGAGCAGAGACAGCGCAGGAGACCATACTAACATTTTGCCATATATATATTTTCCCTCTTTGATGCCTTTGACTTGTTTTTCTTGCCAAATGGGCTCTGGCTAGAACTTCCAGAAAGGTACTGAAGAGAAGTGGTAATGATAGGCATTCTTGCTTTGTTCCACATCCCAGCCAAAGTTCTCAGCCTTTCACCATTGAGGATGGCTGCTGTAGGTCTTTCACATATGCCTCTTATTTTGTTGAAATAGTTTTCTTTTAGTCATCCTTTGCTGCATGTTTTTAGGTATGAAAAAGGGTTTAATTTTGTTATATCATGTTGTTAAATTTTTATATTTTGAACCAGTCTTGCGTTTGACAAAGAAAACCCACTGGGTGTATGCATCCTTTAATATGCTGCTGACTTTGTTCTGCTAGTATTTGGTTGATTATTTTCTGCATCAGTGTTCATACAACACATTCGTCAGTAATTTTCTTTTCTACTATATCTTTGTCAGGCATTGGTATCAGTGTAAAACTAGTGTGGTAGTTTGAATGAGAATGGCCCCCATAGACTCACATATTTGAAAACTTGATCGATTTGATGGGACTCTTTGGGAAGGATTAGCGGGGTGTGATCTTGTTGGAGAGGGTGTGACCTTGTCACTGCTGGTGGGTTTTGAGGTTTCAAAAACCCATGCCATTCTCACTTAGCTCTCTCTGCCCTGGCTTGTGGATCAAGATGTGAACTCTCAGCTCCGGACTCAGAGCCAGGCCTGCCTGCCTACTGCCTTGGCCCTGTCACAGTGGTCACGGACTCTATCCCTCTGTAGCTATGAGCTTCAAATTAAACACTTTCTTTTATAAGTTTCCTTGGTAATGGTGCCTTTTAATAGCAGCAGAAAGGTAAGTAAGACCACTGGCCTCACAGAGTGAGTGAGGAAGTGACTTTTTAATTATTTTGTAGAGAGGGCTTTGTTTGTTGAGTGGGTTAACTTGTTACTTATTCACTATCCTTACTAGCTATAAGTATGGTCAAATTTTCTATCTATTTTTAAAAAATTTTAAAGAATTTCATTCAACAAACTCATCTTCACACCCTCCCCTCCGACCATTCTCATTACCTTCTTCCACTACTTCTTCCCGCCAGCTTCATGTACTCTCAACATTGGTGTTTATTTTGCTTTTTTGAAACAACTTTTCTCTATATAGTTCTAGCTTGCCTAGAACTAACTTACTGTGTAGACTGAGCTGGCCTCAGAGGAGCTATGCTTGCCTTTGCTTCCTGAGTGCTGGGATTAGAGGTGTATGTCACCATGTCTGGCTCATGTACTCTCTTTTAAATTCCACTGAGTCCACTCAGTAAGTGGGTCTCAACCTTCCTAATGCTGTGACCCTTTAACTCAGTTCTTTATGTTGTGGCGACTCCCAACCATAAAATTATTTTCATTGTTGTTTCATTACTGTAATTTTGCTACTGTTATGAATCGTAATGTAAATCTCTGATATTCAGATGGTCTTAGGTGACCCCTGTAAAAAGGTCACCTTTCACCTTTGACCACCCACAGGTTAAGAACCACCTACTTAATGTTTTCAGTATATGCATGAACATAGGGCCATTCCCTGGAACACGGGCAGTCTATCAGGGACCAACATCTAAACAAAATGTCGTCTGCCTCCCCCTAGCATTCACCAGTTGCCAATAGCTTCCCAGCTAGTGGTAAGACTTCAAGAGGATTTCCCCCAACTGTGAGAGAATTTTAAGCAGCTTGACCTTGTTTAGGTCCTGCGCGTGTAGCTGCTGTGAATTACATGTGCAACATCTCTACCATGCCCAGAAAACTGTTTTGCAGCAGTCTTCCACTAACTCTGGCTCTTACAACCTTTCTGTTCCCTTTCCTGCAATGACTCTTAAACATCAGGGGAAGGAGCTGAGATGTGTCCCATTTAAGGCTGAGCACTCAGTAGTCTTTTATTCCCTGTACTTTGACTAGTTGTAGGTTTCTGCATTGTTATCTACTTCAAAATGAAGCTTCTCTAACGAAAGTTGAGAGGTGCACTCATCTATATGTACGAGGGTAAGCATTTAGGGGGCAGTATAATACAATGTCCATTTGGCAGAGTAATAGTAGTAGGTTCTCCTTTAGGCCTATGGCCTACTCGGCCACAGGTCCTTAGCCCAATTTAAAGTACCAGGCATGAATTCCATCTGATTTTGTCTTGATATGTTTGGGCTCTCTGGAAACAGAACTACAGCTATACACAATACTCTTAAAATTATCCTTAGTGCCGTAGAGCTGGCATTAAAATCCATTCCCTTTCTGACTTTAGTAATTTGAGTCTTCTCTGTTTTTCAGTCTATCTAGCTAAATATATACTAATTTTATTAATACTAAAAAGTAAACTTTGGATTTAATTTCATTCTTTATTCTTTTTCTATCCTCTAGGCCATGTAACCTCATCCAACAAGAACACACATCCTAATTCTGTTGACTTTTCCCCCATGTGAATAATTGTTGTACACTTTGTAATTATATTTCAAACTTGGTGTCTTAGTTAGGGTTTCTGCTGCTGCAGTGAAACACCATGACTAAAAACCAAGTTGGGGAGGGAAGGATTTATTTGGTTTATACTTCCACATTGATATTCATCACCAAAAGAAGCCAGGACAGGAACTCAAACAGAGGAGGAACCTGGAGACAGGAGTTGATGCAGAGGCCATGGAGGCGTGCTGCTTACTGGCTTGCTCCTCGTGGTTTGCTCCTCCTGCTTTCTTATAGAACGCAGGACCACCAGCCCAGGGATGGTACCACCCACAGTGGGCTGTGCCCTCCCTCATCAATCACTAATTAAGAAAATGTCCTACAATCTAGCCTACGGCCTGATCTTATGGAGGCATTTTCTCAGCTGAGGCTTCCACCTTTCAGATAACTCTAGCTTGTGTCAAGTTGACCTAAGACCAGCCAGCACACTAGGTATTTGCATCTGATAACTAAAAATTAGTTTCCCCTTCCCATTGTTTACTGTTACTTGTTTTTTGTTTTGTTTGCTGGTTTCACAGAATTATTGTGTGCTGTATGTTCCAGTGATCAGCCTCGTATATAAATTTAAGATTGTCTCAAGTCTTTTCTTATCTGTAGCCTTTCCTGTGTGTATTAGTTATTTATGTGGCACTGTGATGCTTTACTAACACAAATGAAGAGAGGAAAAGTTCATTGTGCCCCATAGTTTAAGAGAAACTTCAGTCTACCGTGGCAGTGAAGGCTTGGAGGCAAGCGCAGCGTATGCTACTATGATGGTAGAAGCGTCAGGAAACAGCTTGTTCACATGGCAGGGACAGGAAGCAGAGAATGGCCAAAATAAGGATTGGGCTGTTAAGCATCAAAGGCCTGCCCCTAGTGACCCAATTTCATCATGAGTCCTGCTTCCTAAAGGTTCTGTATCCTTCAAAATAGCACCGCAACCTGAGGACCAAACATTCAAAGGATGAACCTTCAGGGTTCATTTTAGATTCAAACCAGAACACTGAATATATATGGTCACTTTCTAATTTTCCCCAGGTATGCAATTATTTTTAAAATGTCCCCCATTTAGAGAATGTTTTTTAATTTTTTGAGGATTTCATACAATGTATTTTGGTCATATTCATCCCTGTCCTCCAACCCCTCCCAGATTCCCCCCTACCCACCCACCTCCCCATCTCTCTGTCTCTTACTTCAAAAAACTAAATTTATGTCAGCCAACAATTCCTGGGAGTGTAGGCTGCCCTGGAATGAGGTCAATACAGTGTTGCACCATTGAAGAAAACTGACTTTCCCTCCCCCAGCATCAGTCAGTGCCATTAGCTCCTCTGTTGCAGAAGTTTATTTCCGGTTACGTTTGCAAGCTGCTCTAGGAATGTGCTGTGCTCCAGACACAGCTGCTGCGGGCTGCAGGCAGGCGATGATATTAGTGTGCTCGTGCTAGTGTTCCTCAGGAAGCCCAAGCCTTCCTCAGACCCTTGAGCTCCAAAATCTAAGTTCTGCCAGTGCAATAGATGTCTAGATGGAGACCCTTCCCAAGGGCTTCCTTTTCTGCTTTTACACCTCATTCCTTCTGTTTGCTTTTTTATGTGTCAGAAGGTAAGCATTTTAATAAAATTTGAAAATGTAGGTCAGTAGCCTGATTCCAAGATTGCTCCTATCTCTAGTTATTCCAATTCTTGAATTCTCTCTTTTTTCCTTAAATTGGAGTTGATCTTGTGTGAGCAATGAAATATGCAAAAATGATGAGACTAAGTCACAGAAGATCTTGTAATCTAGCTTTTTATTTGACGTCATGAATATCATCCCATCTCATCTCAAGCAGAAAGTGTACCATTCGTAGAATCTGAGTACATTTGATGACTGTCCCCTGACTTGGATCCATGGAGCTCATGAAATTCACATTTACAGATACATTAACTCCTCCAACTGTATCTCAGGTGGGATATTCTCTGTTCCCTCTATCTGCCTTCTTTTCACTATATAATTCGCATAGTAAAATATAATTTAAAAGGCTTATCTAGAGAAAAGTCACATTGGAAACAATAAAATGAATGGAGTTGGACTCTTCAAGTCCTCTTTCAGGCCCGCAAAATGGCTCAGTGGGTTAATTCACCACCACCTAATGATCTAAAATCAATACCTGGGCCCCAAGTGATAGAAGGAGAGAACAAACTCCTGCAAGTTGTCCTCTGATCTCCACATATACGCCGTGCCGAATGCATGTGCACACACACAAGACGAGTAAGTGCATATTTACATAAGTTAATTTTTTTAAGCTGTCTTTCTCCAGACCCTTTCTTTCTTGTCTTATTTCTGTATCCCTACTCTATCAGTGCGCTGTGCTGCACATCTGCACATCTTCCTTATCATCCGTATCAGCAAATGTCCTGTATCGATTTGTTTTTCCTCTTCTTTAGCTAATTGAGCTTCCGTTCTCTCTCCTCAACTACCTCAGGGTTTGTCTTGCCAAAAAGTGCCAATCTGTGATGTTTAGAATCTCGTAACATTTGTAGGTTTACGCTGGGCGATTCCTTATTGCTGGTGTGCAATTTGTGGGTCAGAGGCCAGATAAGTAAATAAGTAAAGAAATAAATAACAACAACAAAAACTGCCAACGGAGCCTTGAGAAGCCTGTTCCAAGTCACACACGAAACCCAGGTGACAGAGGCTTCCTGGTAGGCTGGCTGCTGGGGCTCTGCTGGCGGACTAGAGAGGAGGGACTTCCGGCTAGCATGGGAAGAGGAGGAGGCTCCGGCCAGCACTGGAAGATTGCTCTTGTGTGGTGTGGTGAAGTTTTGAAGAGATCTTCCTGATACCCTACTTCCTGGTTTGCTGGTGTGGTGTTCAGGGAAGGTGAAGCAAGTCTTTGGGGCTAGATGGCATGGAGAGATACATCCTAACAGGGTCCTCATAGGGCGGGGTCATATTTCTTTCCATTGCACTTTATTTAGCAGGTTAAGAAAACAGATGTTATCAGAGGTGTGTAACTTGTTTTGCTCACTTACCAAACCTGTAAGAACCTACATTATTTGTTTTAAATCAACATTAAAATTCCACTGAACAATATCTACCAGGTTCATCAAGTCAACTTATTTCCTTCTCAGTAGAAAATGCCTTGGGTTTATCTATCTATCTATCTATCTATCTATCTATCTATCTATCTATCTATCTATCTATCTAACAATCTATCTATCTATTTCATTTTAAGAGTCTGGGTTTCAGAATGAAACCTATAAGGAAGTGAACAATAACTAGTGCTCTTGGAGAAGGTGATTTGAAATTTAATTTTCTCCCCTATATATATGGGGTGGCTACATTGTAAGATTTTGAAGAATACATGCAACTCAGTATCTAAATGATCTAGCACAGACTTTAGTGCTGTTCATAGTGAGATCTTTATCCTTTTCCTCTTCTGTGTAACATTAGTTCAAGAATACCTAAGACTCCCACCCCATAAGAATGCACTTGTTGTACCAGTCAAGGAGTTCAAGTCTGGCTGGGCCTAGCACACTATTTTCTAGACAGAACTAGTGATCAGTCCAGCTAGTGTTGGGTATATACTTTTCCAAGCACTGGGCAGGATATAAAATAATGACTGCTATAGTTCTCTCCCTCTAAAATCATATCAGAAGACACACAAATCTACAAAATATGTCCAGATGGATTACATCTTATCCAAGACTTGTGTTTCCCAGTGTCTAAATCTCAGAGCTCTGGAACCTTAAAGGAAGTGACTTTATATTCGTATACTCTTTACAGATAATGTGAATATCTCATGTGTATATACAAGGCCTTTTTATTACATAAAATGTAAGTATATGCATAAGAAATAAATACATAAAGTTTCTTAAAGCTGTACCTTTAAAGTTAAAGGATGCATGACTTTTAAAAGACTATATATATAGGATGTGGATTATCACATGGTGACTCATAAGTATGTACAATTGTTATGTACCAATTTTTTAAAGTCGCCATGGTGGAAGAGCCTGAAGTTCACTGATAAAACTGAGGGACTGAAAGTTTTATTATCCTTCGATGACTTAGGGGATTCATTATCACCTATCATATGTAACAGTGTGTCTTCATTTTCATGGTCCCTTTCTGGAATTTTAAAGTAGCTGAGCTATCAATCACCCAGTCGTCTCTCAAGCTTACCATTAACTGCTGTTGCCTGAAAGATGTCTGCCCTTCAGAACAGTTCTTTTCAAATAGGTAAGGCCCAATTATGACTAATCTTAGAAAGAGAGGTGTAGTGGAACACTTGGAAGAAGTTTTTGTTATTTTGATTGCTGTAAAGACATAAAATGGCCTTTGGATTGGGTTTATGTTCCCATCCCAGGTGTGGTGGATCGGATGAGTTATTTATGAACTGGGTTTGGAATGCTTGATGCAGCTGGCTGTAATTTGGTTAGGTGCAGTCATTCTGGCATGTGTAGCTTGTTCTTGGGATTGTGTGCCACATGGGCTTATGGGAACTTTTGGCTTAGGGTATAAAAAGTCTGAAACCCCAAGAGTTGAGGTGGGTGTTGGTTGGTTGGTGCAGTTGTTGGTTGGTTGGTACAGTTGTTGGTGTTAGTGTGTTAATTCTCAAAAGAACAAAGGTTGGACAGATTGAGTCAGACATGCTAGTCTGACTCCCTATCAGCTAGTCCTCTCCAAGCTTAGGATAGCTTAAAAGAGGCTGTGAAGATTTCTACCTTTCTCTCATTCTATATCAAGGCTGCTGGCAAAAGCAGTGATGGTTTCTTTCTGTCCTTCCTTTCTCTTTCCCTAAATTGAGGGTTAAAGACTGTAGCCTACTGCTACAGAGAGTTTTCTTTTTTTCTCCAGGGCCTATCCCATATGGCATGCAACAACTATATGGCCTGCAAAAACGTTTTGATTGGTGTTCCTAAATTCACATTCATTGTTTGTAGACACTGCTAATATTCTATGTATGTTCTGGAGCAGCACCATTTTATTTTCTATCTGATCTGATGCATTTGATTTCTCTGTCTGAGTTTTCTGCTTAGTAAAAGCCTACTTCATCAACTCAGTTCTTCCTCTGTTGGTCTATCAGTACTATTTCTGACCTATTAACAGTTTGATTTTTATATTCCCTAAGGACTATCCCTAGGTTTGTGCCTTTGCCAGTTCTTTTGTGGGGAGAGAGATGTAGAGGACCTCTCTTGAGTTTTCTTTTCAATCTGACTCATTTCTACTTCTTTGAAACTAAAACTGAATGTTATTTGTGATGCTTTCCTCACTAGGTCTAGTGTTTTCTCTCCCTTGAATTAGACAACCCCCCTTCAGAGAGCTTATTACTCAGCATCTAGCTATGGAGTGTTTGTTGAGAGACAAGTCTGTCAACTGTCATCTTGGAAGTTCTTTAGGGTAAGAAGCCAGTTGTCTTTAGTCTTCCTCGGTGCAGGATCCTAGGGCACTGAATCCTTTATAGAACTGTGTGTGTTTAAAACCTCCAACAAAAGAGACAGCATGCTTCTTTACCTCAGACCAGGATGGAGGGGAGGCCAATGCAAGAGACTGCCGTAGATGCAGCCCCGTGTTTCTCAGGACACTTAACCTGAGTTACTGCAACTGGGACACTTCCGATGTTACTCTTCACAACATGAGGTCTCCTGCTGTCTTGTGCTGTGGCAAAGGAGAAGCCACATAAAATATGTCCTTTTCATCCTCACGTTTTTCCTCTTTCTACCAAAGGGTACCACTTGCAGATCTGACTTTGCAGTATGACTTTTGGAACTGCTGGATCCACTTAGTACCAAGCGTTCTCTGTCTTGCCATCAAACTCTCCTTGTTCAGGTATGTCATCCACTTGGGTGGTAGCCACCCCTATGATTTCAAGTTAGACTAGATGTATGGGACACTTGTTGCTTTAGGGAATCCAGTTACTCTCTAAGTTCTAAAATAAAACCTGGCGGATGTTTACTAGGGAATTGGTACTTAACTCTTCAAAGAAAGGAAGAAAGCTTAAATGTTATTTACATACCTGTAGCTGGCACAAGCGGAAATTTAGGCTTTTGAGATAAGCAGTAGTCTGGGGAATTCTGAGGCAGAGACAATCAAGGAAATTGCAGCCCTTTGGGCTCAAACAGAAGCATCAATTAGATGTTGAGAGGAAGAGAATGTCTATTGTCATACAAGGCTGGGGGGCTTCCTAAGTAATTTAGACTTGAGCAAGGTTGCATTTGGAGAATGTGCTAAGTTCTTTCAACAATACTTAAGATATAGTAGGTGCTGTCAAATATGTAATTATTATGGACACTTCAAATTTTTCATCTTTTTCAAAAGACTCTGTGTTAGAATTTTAAAATGACATAGGGAGTCTATGAAAGAGGATCAGTGAATTCTTTCTCTGTGTGATGACCTAAAACAATTGCTGTGTCTAAAGTAGAATTGTCTGGAAGCTCAAGACTATGAATTCTGGCTGCATCTGTGCCTGATAGCAGTATGAGTGTGTGTGTGTGTGTGTGTGTGTGAGAGAGAGAGAGAGAGAGAGAGGGAGAGAGGAGAGAGAGAGAGAGAGAGAGAGAGAGAGACAGAGAGAGAGAGAGAGAGAGAGAGAGAGAGAGAAGGCCTCCTTTTCACCTCCTACCATGAGTTTTAAATCTGAATTTCAAAATCAGAAAAAGGAAATCCAGTCCTGAGGGTCTTATTCCTGGCATATTTATGCTGCAGGCAGATTGAGAGCGGAAAATAGACTTTTTGCAAATGAAGAGACATGGTGCTTTTCAGCCCAGGACAGGAAATTTCAGCTGTTGCCAAGGCAACTGTAGATTTCTGGTTCTTAGGCTGGCTGCCTGAGGAGTGTCTCAGAGTCCTAACCTTGTCTGCTGTCACTCACTGTCACATCAAGCACAAAGGCACTGGTAGTGAATTCACAGTCTATTAGCTTTCCAGAAACAATGAGACAATCCATGAATTATCCAGCAAAAACAAGTAGAGACTCTCAGGACCGAGAATGCACACAATAGCTACTATGGTATGAATGTATTTTTCTCCTCCGAAATGTGTGTGTTGGCAACTTAATCCACAGTGCAGCCTCATCTTCAGGTGTGGCCCTTTAGAAGGTGCTTAGGTTCTGAGCAGTCTACAATCATGAATGGATTTAAGGGGCTGCATGTGGTTCTTTGCTCTTCTCTTTTCCCATGTGAGAACAGCAATCCTCTCTAATGGAGGGTGCAGCTACAAGGTGCCATACTAGAATCAGAAGTGGAACAGTCTGCCAGTGACCTCATCTTAGACTTCTCAGTTTCCACAAACTGTGAAATAACTCTGTTCTCTATAAAATACACAGACTTTCATATTATGTCATAGACGGCATACAACAAACTAAGTCACAATCAGCCATGAATTTGGATGCACACAAAAAGATTTCATCATAAAATTTAAGTGACATATACCTGACCTAAATAGATCTAAAAATTATGGGCAGATGATCCAACAATCAAACTCCTTGTGTGTAACCAAACAAGCTGATAATTTTTTATAAACTTTTCTGCACATAAAAGTTTATAATAGCTTATATCAAAACGCTCCTCAGTAGGTGAATAGATGAATAAATTGTGGTACATCCAGACAATGTATTATTATTCAGGGGTCACAATAAGTGAGCTGGCTCAGGGTGGAACTCAGTTGGAAGAACGCTTGCCTAGCATGCATGAAGTCCTGGCTTCAATCACCAGCACCACATAAAGTCCATGGTGCCTATTATCTCAGTACTTTGGAGGTAGAGGCAAGAGGATCAAAATCAGCTGCATCCTTGACAACATATTGAGCTTAAGCAAACCTGGGATTCATAGACCTTGTCTCTGACAAATAAATAATAAATAAATAAATAAATAGATAGATAGATAGATAAATAAATAAATAAATAAGGCTATGAAGCACAAAAAATAGATGAACTTAAATCTTGAATGCATATTACTATAATCAGAAGTCAATCTGAAAAGCTGTGTACTGTATAATCTCAACTATATGACATTCTGGAAAAAAGTAAGACTTTGGAGACCACAAAATACTCAGTGGTTGCCAGGGCAGGAGAAAGAAAGAAATAGATGGTGAAGAAAAGTTTTTAAGACAGCAGAATGATTCGTAATAGCAGTATAATGGTGGATATGTGCCACTGCACATCTGTTAAAAGCTCGTAGAATGTACGCCACAACTGAACTTTGTGGTAGACTGTGGACTTTGGATGACCGTGCTTTGTCAGTGAGGGCTCAGCAACTGTAACACGTAACAAATGCATTCTGGTGTTGAATACTGATGTTAGGGGACGCTGAGTGTGTGTGAAGAAAGGGCATATATGCTGACTGTCATTTCTGCTCAGTTTTGATTTGAATCTAAAACTGCTCTGAAAAATATACTTTAAAATCTTGAGCAGAAAACTCAAAACAAAACTGTTTAATGGTAAATAATTGAATTCTATTATAATGGTGGCTTCATGCCATTTGCTGCACATTGGTCTAACCCCATGAACTCTACAACACCAACAGTGAAAGCTAATGTAGAGTCTGGACTTCGGTTGACACTAGTACATCACTTGGGATGTCGATAGACATCCTTTAACTCCTTTTAAAGCAATTTAAATTTATTTTATTTTATTTTTTATTGATGTGTCTAAGTGAATATCTGTATGTATGTGTACATGTATGTGGGTACCTGTTGAAGCCAGAAGGAATCAGATCCCCCTAGAGCTGGAGATGCAGCAAATTGTGAGCCACCTAGTGTGGATGCTGAGAACTGAGTTCGGGTCCTCTGCATGGGCAGCAAGCCCTGTTAACGTCTGGAGTCATCTCTTCAGCCCCATCAACGTCTAACTTTTCAAAAATAAAATCCCTGAGGCTCTGTAGAAGGATACAGGCAAATTCAAAGCGTATACCACAAGACTACTTGGGAAAGTTACATTAGTCTGTGGCACAGAAAGCAAAGAAGCAGAGTGGCTATAAATGACCCAAAGAGCATTCTGATGCTGATAAGAACAGCCTGCTGCTGCCTGGGTGAGGAAATCATTTGGTTTGCTCCAACTAGGATGTAGGTAACGCTAGAGCAGACTGTGTTTCTTGTTTACATTTGTAAATGAAATGTGGAAACATGCTGGGATTTGCAAAGGTTACCAAAGAGAGAATGCGGGCTTAAGAAATGTGGTGTTTTATATAATGATCTAATTAATGCGGATATCTCTCCATCTCGGGCCCCCTGCCTTGGGGCAGGAAACCTTACCTCCATGTCTTCCCAGAGCCTGGACACTGGGGAATATTGCGTAACTACTGGAGGAGCACCTACAGCTACTTGCTCTTTTGTTTTATGCCCCCACCCCCTTTCCTCTTTCCTAGTCTCTGCTTTTTGCAACTACTACTACTATTGCCAGAGAACAGAAAATACCAGCGTCAAATTGGCTGTGAGGCCAATTTTCTGACAAAGCAATCTGGGGACTCCGGAATCCTGACTGTCCAAGCCCTCATCCACAACTTGTTACAGGTAGAGAGTTCTCGACCCCTCCCAGATAGCCAGTCCATTCCTGTGTCTCTGATCTTGACCTTGAAAAATCAAGTTTGGCCTTTTTATGGAATACATGTTGAAAACAGTAAAATGCTTCATTTAAAAGCTATGTTGTCAGGGTTCAAAGTTCAATTCTAGCATTTACTAGCTGTGTGAATAAATTATTTAGTTTCTTGGTCCATTGGGCTTTTCATCTGTAAAAAATAACATTAGTACTTAGCTCATAGTGAATTGTGGGAATTAAATGATGCAATCTCTGTAAAATGCTTGGAACACTGATCTTTGAGATTGGCTTCTTATGCTATTGACTAGCTGATTTCCTCTTGCTTAATCTTAAGCATGATTAGCTCATGACTTGATGTAATGCACTTGGGAAATGGGAAACACTGCGCCACATGACAAGGAACAATGTATTCACAAGGAACAGTAGTATTAAGTTTCAATTTCATAACACAACTGAAAAAACAAAGCTAACAAATGTTGATTTTTTTTTAAAGATGGTTTTACTGTCAATACTGCCAACTCAACAAAAATCCCTCTAGCGCCAACATTTATTTTATGAATTCTGTTGTCCTATGCATGTTTACTCTAAGAGGCCAAGATGTTTTAAGGGATAAAATCTCTTTTATAATTTAAAATCATGACAATGGTGGTGATAAACCCTATTGAACTAAGAATGTGAAAACTTAGTTCCTCTTGGTTCTCTAACTGTGCCCTGTTTTTTGATCCATAAGAAGGAGGTATTATGCTCTACCATTTTCTATATGTGCTTGGGGTCAAGGCTGTGCCTGGACACACTTGTGAACTGGCTTTGAGCCCGATGGCCTACTCGATGGAAATTGTTACTTTTCCATCTCCTGCAATATGCTCTGCTTGCCCGTCCAGGAAACATTTTTTTTTTTTTTTGAATTATCATCCATGTGTTTAGGGGTAGAGGTAGAATGATGTGGATTTGAGTGCTATCTGCACCAGCTTATGAAGCCTTCATCTTAATTATTAGGTGCTTTTTTTTGAGGTCTATGCTACTGTTGAGGTATTCTTGATTTAAAAATATTTTGTTATAAGCCAGGAAATGGTGGAACATGCCATTAATCCCAGCACTTGGGAGGCAAAGGCAGGCAGATCTCTGAGTTTGAGGACAGCCTGGTCCACAAAGTGAGTTCCAGGACAGCCAGGGCTACACAGAGAAACCTATCTCTTGAAAAAAAGTATATATACATATATTGTGGAATATTGGCTTGTAATGTGTTTGAAGTTGATTAATGCTTTCATAGAAATCTATAGCTAATCAGAATACAATCCTATGCCATGGTTTAAAGAAAGATGTTTTTGAACACATGTGGGATTATACCAATACCAGGAGAACTTTGATAGACATCTCAGTATCTTTTCTGTCTGAAATAATAGCCATTAGCTACATGTGGATAATGAGTACTTGTAAAGAATGAGTAAGAAACTAAAACTTGTATTTTATTTTATTTGAATATATTTAAATTTAAACAGCCACATGTAGAGACACATACAGGACAGGGCAAGTATAAAACATAATGAAAAGTTACTTAAACTCCCCAATATCATTTTCTTAATGTGCTAAATGTTTTAATTCGGCCATTGATTTTCTTAGCTTTGGTTATATAAGGAAGTCACTCAGAGAGATCATTGGAAAATACTGATGCTTAGACCTGTCATTCAAATATTATTTATTTAGTATTGCAGTATTTCATTTACATCTTTATTACCTTATTTATTTATATTGTATGTGGGGAGCTAGGGGCATAAATACCACAGAATGTGTCTGGAAGATATAGGACAGCTTTCGGGAAACACTTCCCTCATTTTATGTGTGGCTCCTGTAGATCAAACTCAGTTCTGCAGGCTTGCGGGTGGAGTCTTTTCCTGCTGAGTCATCTTGCCAATCTGAGATAGATATATTTTTAATGCAAGGTTGGGAGCTATTATTACTGAACTAAATTGTAAGTTTTCTTCTAGTTCTATATATATTCCTTGTAAATTATGCTAAATTTAAGTTCAATAATGTACTTGTCATTTAATCTTGTTGTAATAAAAAATTGCATGTGGGTAAAAAAAAACTGTATAGAAGTTGCCCTGAAACACACTTGAAACAATTCCTTGGAAGCATTAGACCTGGTTGACTTGATATCCTCTTCTTTGGAGTTTTTCCATATTGTTATAAATCCCTAGTTTAAGCTAGAAAGAAGGAAGAGGCTGTGTGTGTGTACTTGTTTTGGAATCTGATTACAGCCTTGTATCAAAGTTTGGCCATCTGCCCACAGACCTGCATGGGGTGATCTCACTGAGTAACCCAAGCTGTTAGTTTACGGAGCTCTCAGTGGGAGGCCTTGGGACAAACCATCCCGAGTAACACACTACTGCTGAGTTTGTATCTTCCTTGGGATTAGAAAAATAAAGTTTTTGGCCAAGACATTTTGTCTCAAAACTACCACAGGAATGGTTTCAGGGAGCATTAGAACATTTGTTCCTAGGACTTCCAGGGGCTCAAGCAAATGTGCATCTCTTTTAACTATGACATAAACGGTGGTGGATGAAATAAACAGTTTCCTTTGAAATATATTTGATTTTTAAAAGTTGTTTTGATTAATTCCAAGGTGTATGGATGTGTGTGTGTGTATATATATATTTTTTTTATGGATCTTGACTAATTGTGCCATTTTCATGGAAGAACTACGAATTATGTATATAAAATATTGGTATTTTGTATAAAGAAGTTATTGTGGACTCTCACTTTGCATGTTTTGATTATCATCACGCAGAGAGTCTATAACTCAATGCCATGATTCTTTGTTTATTTTATATGAGAGATGATTTCACAAATGAGTAAATCTCAACAAGAAAATCCTGGTGTCTACTCACAAGCAGAAATGAGAATCTGTTGTATAACTTTTAGTGGGAAGGTATAAAGAGGCACGTTTACCTGAAATAGAGTACCAAAAAGCCGAAGAAGTGATTCCATCCGGGTCCAACTTAGAGAACCAATGAATTTATTGGGGTTATTTATAGGAGTACGGTCGACTCAGACAGCTGCCTCACTGAATGGTCCCACCCTGACATGGGTGATGACACGCGAAGGCTTCACTCACGGATGAAGCCTTTACATATACCTCAATAACTCCCCTCTCCCACGCAGCCCAAGACCATGTACAGCTGGTGGCTGGGGGGTGTACAGTTAGATTGAAGTGAGGTTCTGATGACAGCCTCGTCTTCTTATGAGGGCATGTTAACAGTCTCATTGCTGTTACTATAACCTAGCTTTCACTGTCCCATTTTGCTTATCTTGTCACCATGACTTCGGGCTTCTGTGATAGCCTGGTATGTCACGGGCTTGGAGGCAAGACCTCTAGTACAATAGACCCTACCTCCTACTAACACACAGATCTCTTCCAGGAAAGCTGCAGATATAAATGTTAAGGGTAAAACTTCTAGGCAAATTTTCAGATGGAAAATTGCTATCTCTTAGGCCATAGAAATAAGACAAAAACACCAACGGTAAGCCTAAAGTTTGCCTACACAAAACTAAAAACTGTTTTGCATTAAAATAGCAAAAATAGGGCTGGAGAGATGGTTCAGGGGTTAAGAGCACTGACTGCTCTTCCAGAGGTCCTGAGTTCAAGTCCCAGCAACAAGATAGCGCCATCTATAATGGCATCAGACTCCCTCTTTTGGCATGCAGGTGTGCATGCAGATAGAGCACTCATAAATAAAATGAATACATTTTTTAAAAAAGAAAAATATTTAAAAGTAGCAAAAATAAAGTGAAAGTATAGACTCAGAAAATATATTCCCAAACTATAGTTAATAAAAAAAAATGAGGACTCTTCTAAAACAATAGTAAGACCGAAAAATAAAAACCCAAACGCTGCTAAATAGCCCTTCCCAGAAGATATTGTGTTTGTCGCCAAGCATGTAAAAAAGATGTCCAGCTTCTCTAGTAATCAGTTAAACGAAATTTAAAATAATGTAACATTTCCAACTCAAAAGGTTATCAGAAAGTATAAAAAGTAATACAAAGTATTGGCAAGGAGACGGACAAATGGAAACATTCAGCACTGTTAATGGGAGTGAAACTGGCATCACCACTTTACAAAGCACCTTGACAATGTGCAGGAAAGCTGGAAATGCGCATAGCCCACAGGGTAGCCGTGTATGTTAGCATGTGTCCCAGGCTTGAAAGTGAATATTTTTCAAAGTAGCCACTGAGTTGTTCCTTCTAAAAACATAGTATTGAAAATAATACTGCAGTCAATTGGAAAAATGATAGGCAAGCTGTGGCACTGTCTTAGTGATTAGTGAATCGGAACTGGCTCTGTCAACATGGCTAAGTCTCAACATAGTGATGAGTTAAATGCAAACTAAGTTGATAAGCACTGTGGTTTTTATATCAACCTTAAAATGACCAAAATGACACTACTATCTACAGGGCTTTTCTTTTGAAGATTAGGCAAGATGTTCCTGGTTGTATTAGCTTTGGGAGAGGATCATGGAATTGGGGTGCATGGAGTTTTAAGTTAATTTGAAATGATTTCTCAAGCAGTGTGACTCCACAGGTGATTATTACATAGAGAATTCGGGTGCTCAAAATGCTTTGTCAAAAAGCAAAAAGCATTACATTGACTAGTCCCCGAAGAATAATTAGTGATATGATTTGGGAGGTGAAGGACAGGAAATCATAAAATCCCACCTTACAGAACTCCATAAACTTTACCAGATAATATAACATAGCCATTGAGTTTTCATGTTCGGTGAGTCTAAGTCTCAGTCCAAAACTCAGCTGCACAGAAAACTTTAATAAAGGTCTGCATCTTTTCTAAGTCTCATTCTGGCCCCAGTCCATGGTGACTAAGAACGAGGAGGCTTGTTTTGGGTGCTGTGTGTCCTGGAAATCCCACCTGGCTCTACTCTCTTCACTGACCCAATGTTACTGATCCCTCAAGAAGGTCACTTAAGATGCTGGCCCCTAAGCCTTTCCACCTGGATGGCTCTGTACACTCTTTTTCTGCTGTCCTCTGGGTCAGAACTCCTTCTGTGGCTTTATAAGCTAGGCTTTTTACTAGTGAGGCAGAGATGGAACAGGAAGTATTAGTTGCTATTTCAAAAACATTACTGTCTTATAAACTTCTCTTTCCTATGGTGGTTTGAATCTAGACAGGAGTTAGACAGACAAAAGGTTTGCATATGTGTGGTACATGTGGGAGAAGGGGTAACTGCTTAGGTAACCTGGCCAGAGTTACAGTTATCTGACCAATCATTTAAAAAAGTACTTACTTCATTTATTTATTTTTGAGACAGGGTTATGCTATGTAGCCCTGGCTGGCAAGAAACTCACTATATAGACCAGGCTAACCTCCAACTCACAGGGATCCGCCTGTCTTTGTTCCAGAATACTGAGATTAAGGATGTGTGTATCATCACCATGCCCAACTCTAAAAATCACTTATTTAAAAAGAAAGAGTCCATCTTCTTGAGAGAACAAGGTAGGAAGATTGAAAATTCAAGGCCTACCTGGGCCAATCTAGACAACTTAGTGGGATCAAGTCTTAAAGGGCTGTGGCTATCATATGTGTGAGGGAAGATAGACTGATTTAAAAATTGTATTTCAAGGATTGGCAAGATGACTTAGTGGGTAAAGAAAGATATAGGCAATGACCTCCAAGCCTGGTGACCCACATGGTGGAATGAGAGAGCGGTCTCCTGAGAAATATCCTCTTACCCTGCATGTGCCCCATGTCATGTGTATGTATCTTTCACGTGTATGTGAACACTTGCTCACACACACAACAGATACAAATAAATAAATGAAAATCTTAAAAATTATACTTTTTGCCAAATACTTTGTTGCTGTACAGGCAATATATGTGAACTAAATAATAAATGTTTGGGGCAGTAGACACATGGAGAGTTTTCAGACTTAGGCTTGTAACGACTTCTACTGAGGATTGAATCCAGGACTTCATACACACTAGGCAAGTGTTCTCCTGTTGAGCTATATCTCCAGCTCTCTTTTTACTTTAAGACTGGGTCTCATTAAGTTGTCTAGAATTTAAAAGTACCCAATCAGTCAGAGGTAAGAGGTGGCATCTCTGTGAATAGACTTACACAAGGATGAATGGTCTCTGAGGCCAAGAGAGTTCTATTTCTTAGTAGGTCCAAACTTGGCGATTCTGGAGGGACACCTTACTCAAACAGCGGAAATAGGTTTGCCTTGAAGAGTCTGGGATGTGTTCAGGAGATGCTGATCCTACCTAAATCCTTATATCTGCAACTTTTATGACAGTGACTAATTTTGTGTTTGTTTTTCTAGACAGCATTTCTCTGTGTAGCAGTGACTGTATCCTGCCCCAGACCTTGCTTTGTAGACCAGGCTGGCCTTGAACTTGGAGATCTACCTACCTCTGGTGCCTCTTGAGTGCTGGGACTAAAAATGTGCAACACTACGTCCAGCTGGAGACGGATGTTTTAAAATTCACGAGAGGTGAGAGATGTCTTTGAAGACAAGCGCCTGTCACAGGGGCAACGGTGGCTGAGATGTGTCCCCACTCAGCCAGTGATTCTGCAGCTGTTGTTTCCAGATCATCAGCTCTAGGGAAATCGGCGACCTACAAACGCTTCAACTCCACCTCCCGCCTCCCGAACTACAAACTCTCTAGGGAAGGCCCTGAGTTCTAAAATTTAAGAACCTCTATTCTAAACAAGACAAACAGGTGGCTTAGAATTGCTTAAACCCTGGGCCCAATCTCACTGGAGGTCAAGTTGACAGATAAGGCAAAGAAGTTTTGGGGCTCAGGGAGAAGGTGGAGAAAGCACGGAACGTGCATCAAATGATGCTCAGTGGGGACCAGGCAGGCTATGCTTTGAATATGGCTTGCCTCCTCTGAAACTCAAGTTGAAATCTAATCTTCATCATGACATATTAAAAGGTGGGACCAAATGGGATTTTAATGAAGTGCTTGCAGGGTTTGGAGAGATGGCCCAGTGGTAGGGTACTGGTCTTAGAGGACCAGAGCTTGGTTCCTAGAACCCATGTCAGGTGTCTCACAAGTGCCTATAACAGCAGTTCCAGGATATCCAACACCTTCTGTCATCCGTGAGCACTGCATTCACGTGCACAATCCACACATATATGCACTTAATTTAAAGAAGAAACAAATACATACATGAATGAAGACGTGACTAGATTTCTGCCCTCATGAATGGATTAATCCATTCATTCAATTAGTGAATGGATTTTCAAAGTAAATGTGTTATGTTGGTAGCAAGTCTGCTATAAAAGCCCACATAACTAAGTCTTTCACATTTCTTGTCTCTCCAAGCCCACATTGTTACAAGGCTTGGTCAGTAAGAATGTAAACACCAGGGCCAGTGAGATGGCTCAGCAGGTAAAGAAGTTTGCTGCCAAGCATATTAACCTGGGCTTCAAACTCCAGAACCCACATGGTAGAAGGGAGAACCGACTCCACAACTCCACAACAAAACAGAGAACAGCTTGTAGCTGTTCTCTGATCTCCACATATGTGCTGTGGTGCACCTACACCCATGCATAATAAATAAGTGAATCTAAAAAAGAATTAAAAAGAATGTTATCACTACACACAGTATCTCAAGTCTGGACATGAAGCAGGAACCAAAATAAACCTCTTTTTCTTTATAACTTACCCATTCAGTGGTACTGACTACAACAACAGAAAAAATGTACCAAAACTATATGGAAAATGCACTTGTTTTTCTTGGCTTTTCATTGAACAGCCAACAATGAGTCAATGTTGCCAAGCAACAAAGCACTTATAAGATATTGTGGGGCAGTGTAGTCCTCGCTCGCCAGTCCCTTCCTGGGGAATCACCAAGTAATTTTGTACCAGCTCAACCTTGAGGAGGAAAACACCGGTGGGGTCCTGTCCTGCATTCAAAGATCTTGAGCAGAGGCTGAGAGCCAACAGAAAACAGACTTCCCGGGTGTCAGTGTCAGTGTGCACAACCCAGTTTATTGAAGCAAGAGAAGCACCATATGTAGGGTAGAGGGAGAAGGGGGATTCCTTATGTGATGGTAAGTCATTGGTGAGGGCAGTGACACCAAGAGGGCTCTATTTGCATGTGAGGGGCTCACAACCAGATATGGATGGTCAAGTGTTACTGGCTGGAGCCAAATGTCTCAAGGAGCCTCCTTTGCACAAACAGAGCTCTCAAAATGGTCAAGGGAAAAGACCTTATAAGGTCATATAGGGCGATAGGAATTCCAGCCTCGGGTCCTCAGCTGTAGTGGTCAGATAAACATTAACCAGGCCACATACCTTGGAGAGGCAGGATTCTATCAGGTGCTAAGTGTCGTAAGACATGTCAGCACTGGAGGAGCTTTGCTATCTCTTAGAGTAAGAATAAGGGGAGCAGCCGAGTGCCTTTCACTTTCAGGGTGAGAAAATCCAGGGTTCAAAGCACGCTTCAAGCCCCTCTTAGCTCTAGGCTAGCCCCATAGGGCATGTATGTGAGAAAGGATGAATGAACTTCAACGGTCTAGTAGGAATAGCTAGTAAGCAACCAAGCAATTACCAGTGTTGCTGTAGCTGGTTAGATGTTTTAGGTCCTAAGGAAATCAGATAAAGGATAGGGATGAGAATGTCAGGGAATATCTTCAAAGTTAAGGCACCAGGAAGAAGGAATCAGGGAAAGGGGTAGAGTGGAGCACAGCACCCATTAAGATTTTATGACTATTAAAGCTATTAGAATAAGTGACTGGTGTAAGGGAGAAAATTGTAGGGTTCTAAATACAGTAGGAATTTTAATGATTGAAACATTGCCAGTTGCACCTTCCACGTTCTGCTGCCATTTGGTGTACCTACAAAGAAAACCCTGGGACAGAAGGTAGTGTTTTTCACCTTTAAACCAACCATCTGGACAGCAATAGGAATTTCATGGACATACTGAGCTCCAAGAGGAAGACAGAAACCTTAAAGAGCTACATTGTATCAATTTATCTGGTAGAACAATACAAACATTCAAGATATTTCTTAACTTGTAAATAAGAGAAATATAATGAAAAGAAGAAAAATAAGTCAGTTTTTGATTTGTGTTTCTGAAATCCTCAGCTTGGTCAGATAACCTTAGACATGACTGCTTACATTACTTACATAGTTTCAAAGTTATATTCGAAATTATAAGCATCGAAGTTTGAAAATATGATAAAAAAATTACAAGAGTCTTCAAAGAGTTACAAAGAGTTATTTGTTTGAACAGTGTCTTAAGAAATAACTACTAGAACCTTTAATTTATTGTAGGAGATTTTTGTTGAGTGACTCTGACATTCACTGAACATCTGTTACATACCAGATAAAAAGATGAGAATGAATGTGGCAGGATCTTGAGAAGCTGACAAAATAGCAATGCTTAGTATTAACAAAGAATGTGGTCCATTGTGACTACCAGGTCTTCCACAAATCAGAAGACCCCTGTGTACAACCATTTTTCTTCTCCTACTCTCCACACAACTTTCCCCAAAAGAGGCTTTCCTTCAGAGGATATTCTCTAAGACAGTGCACTCTCAGCCACCAGAACACCATGATCTATGTGTGAGTCTCAAAGCTATCACATTCTGAGCCAGTTTCTATAGTGAGCACTTTGGGAGATGCCCACTGAGGGTCTCAAGGAAATAGCACACCCAAGTGAGGACATGCAAGAAGTAGCAACAGGGGAATATTGCTCACAAAGGTGTGAGCCAGGCAGGGAAACATAGGAATAGGGCAAGACTCTTCAGGGATAGTGCAGCCCCTATGTCTGAAGGGACAGAGACAGAAGGAGTTTCAGAGAACTGAAAGGAAATGCTCCTTCAGAGCGGTGGTGCTTGGAGGACCCTATTCCTTCCTGAAGGAGAACAGTCAGTCTGAGCTGACTCTCCAGGAAGGGAATCAAAGATTCTTTCATTCTCTGCTCACTATTGGGGAGAGTAAACATAGTGGTGTCCGTGTCAGAGGGTAAAATAGACTGTTGATGTAGGCAACGGATGTAGCTGTTGATGTAGCTGTTGATGTAATTGATTTAGCAGTTGCTGTAGCAGTTGATGCAGCAGTTGATTTAGCAGTTGATGTAGCTGTTGTAGAAGTTGATGTTGCTATTGATACAGCAGTTGATGTAGGCTGGTGATGTAGGCTGGTGACGTAGTATAGTTGATGTAGCAGTCGATGTAGCTGTTGTAGCAGTTGATGTTGCTATTGATACAGCAGTTGATGTAGGCTGGTGATGTAGCAGTTGTGTAGGCTGTTGACATAGGCTGTTGATGTATCTGTTGGTGTAGCTGTTGATGTAGCAAACTGTCCACCCTTTGGTCAGTGAAAAGCAAAGAGCAACACAGGAGAAACAAATGGTTTTTTTGGATATTTTCTAGCTCCTTTTTATCAAACTATTAGAATCCTGGCTCCCTGTACATTGGTAGTCTTCATCTTTCTCATGGAAAATAGACACATTCATCTTCATCTGACATATATTGATGTAATATCAATTTGACTATATTGTAAAGAATATACAATTAGCTTATGTGTTCGTGTACGTGTGCATGCACTCTTGTTGAGATCAGAGTTTAACCTCAGGTATTATTCCTTACGGTTTCTTTTTGAGACTGAGTCTCTCTTTGGAGTCATGGGTTCCCTGATTTGGCTAGGCTGGCTGACCAGCAAATTCTAGGGCTCCACCTCTCTCTTATCTCCCAGTAGTGGGATTAGAAGCACCTGCCACCATGGTCAGCTTTGTTCATGGGTCCTGAAGATCAAACTCAGATTATCAGGCTTTCTCTGCAAGCACATTACTGTCTGAGATATTTCTCCAGCCCTATAATTTGCATTGTAAAGTGAAATGGAGCAAGTTGTGTTTGAGACTGCAGGCTAGGAAAATCAGAATTGGAGCTAGTAGAAAGTAGTTCTAGGAAATTGTTGTTTAGTCTCAAGTGCTCTGTTAATACTCAGTTATGAGTAATTGGTGACAACTTGATATAGAAGAAAGAGCACAGACTTTGGAGCCATACCTGGTTGCAAAATTGGTTCTGCATGGCAAGGAGGGTGGAAATTTGGCCCAGTTGCTTCACTTCTGCTCTTTGGTCTCTCTGATGCAGAAAAGGGCCTTTGAAGCCAACCTTATAATGTTATAAAGACTAATGGGCTTGCAGGTAAGAAATGGCAGACATTTAAAACACTCATGCACTGTAAGTGTTTGGCTAATATTAAACTAGAATTCTCAGACCAGCTATATCAGCATTTCCTGTGAACTTGTAAAGGAATGCCAATCCCTGAGGGGTGGGGCCCAGCAGGGGACATGGTCAAATTTGAGGACCAAGTTACATCACTGTGATCTGCTGGAAGAACAGAGAAGAGTATAATAAATTTCCCACTCCCAGTTATCCTGTCTGTGGAAGGAGAGCAGCACACCTCTCTCCTTCCTCAGTCTTCGTATATTCCTCTGATCACATCCACAGTGACTTTTGTTTTACTGTCTATGTGATAAACTCTGGAGGAGGCAAGATTTGGGAGGCCAAGTCTAATTTCCAGCATCGATGCTCATTGTTTCTATACATCTAAACCTCCTCCAATTAGCTTTTTCAATAATAAAGTTAAGGTTTTGATTTCTCCGCTTCTTTCTTGCATTGCAGCTACTTTTCAATGTGCTCTGGAAAGAGAGGCATTTTACCCTGTTGTAGCCTCCAAAATTATCCCCCAATAATCTCAACTTCAGGTTGTCACATCTTCCCCATTTTGAAGAGTTCATCTGTCTGATCCATACATTTTTGTAGATGTAACACGATGCAACTTCTTCTGAGATCATGTTATGAAGATGTCATATTCTCCCCTCTCTCTCTCTCTCTTTCTCTCTCTCTCTCTCTCACTGGCATGTTTTGCACATTTCCATGGGAAATTCATTTTTACAACTAGGAATGAACATTTTTCTTCAGCCCCACTAAGGAAGATGAAAATGGCACCGGCTTATAGTTGTCTGAAACCTCTTAAGAGATCCTGAACTGCATCGTCTCAACAGAGCTGTTCCTGGATTCCTGGTGCTCTGAAATTATGTGAAATAATACATGTTTATTATTTTAATCTACCAAATTTTGGGGTGATTTGTAATATTGCAATACTATAATGAACTACTATAATGAACAGCCAAAATGTAGGCATGGCTTTGGAACTAGGCAAAGGAAGCAGCTGGAAAGAATTTAAGGACCATAGCCATGTTCTGGTTGAGGTTTAGAAGTAAGAAAAATTGTGTTGAAAACAGGTCTAGGACTCCTTTGAGGTAGAACCAGAAATCTTAAAAACAGTGTCATGTGTAGTGAAGTGCAAAGCAGAACATGTAAATAAAGAACTGGATGATCCAGCTAAGGAAATTTCATGATAGCCTGACGAAGGTACCATCTGGCTCCCCTTCTCCCTTTATAAGATGCAGGAGGAGAGAGATAAACTAAAGTAAGACCTGCTAACTAGACAGAATCCAGGACTTGAAGAGCCCCAGCCTCTAGAGATAGCAAATGATTTTTAAAATTAAGAAATGCCTTAAACACAAAGGTCACATCCAGGGCACTGTCATGGTAACACAGCCAAAAGTTGAAGCTGAGGGAGGGACTATAAATTCTTTGTTATGATCTCAAAACCTTCAAAAGCAATGTCTGAGGATCCCCATATTAGTCACACGAAGGACTACTGTATTAGTCAGCTTTGCATTACTACAGAGAAATGTTCAAGGCAGCTGACTTACAGAGAGAAAATGGTATATTTCGTTTTGAAGGCTCAGATTCCAAATAGGGTAGGGAAGACAGGCTCGGCAAGGCTGTTTGGCTGCCTTCCTTCGCTGTGGATGACAATGGCGGGAGTGTTAGGAGCAGACAGAAGACGGGATGTCAGGAGAATGAAAACAAGGATGCCCAAACTAAAGACCTTCACTAGTCCCCACCTCATAAAGCTTCGAATGCCTCCTCATAGTGCCACCCTGGGAACTAAGCCCTTAATGTATGAACCTTTGTGGGATCAAACCCAGGAGTCCTTTAAGGTTTATAAGGCTATGATTCATAGATCCTCTCAAAATAGGGCTTCTAAGAAGCTTATGAACATTGTCCTTCATGAAGTCACAAAGTGAAAAATGGATTATCTTGCAGGGTGACTTTTGTCTAATGGAACCCACCTGATGAATCTCATGATATTCATTAAAAAAAATATCAGCAGATATCTCCTAATAAGAACTCAAAGAGTTAGAGACAGTCAAGGGGGCTTTGTACCCATCCTATCTCTTACTGAAAGCTCAGAGAAAAAAAAATCTGCGTCCATATACTGAATTTCATGAAAAAGAAGAGTGCAGCTCAGAAGGTTTAGTCAAGAGGCATGAGGTGATTCCAGGATATGACCGAGCCTTAAGGTAACTCAGCATATCTTGGTTGGATTTGAGAACTGTTCCAGTGACTTCTGTATGCCTCCACTTTGTCTCCTTTAGAATACTAATACATGTGATGTTTAACCTATTCCTGATCTGATGTTGTATGGTCAATATGTATGTTTCTTTTTCTGTTTTCTTTTTGTTTTTTGTGATGGATGAGAACTGTACTTGTGATGGTTCACATAGGTCATCCATTTAACAGTATCTAGAATTACCTAGGAGACAAACCTCTGGTCACATCTGTGAAGGAGCTTCTAGGTTAGGTTAATGGAGGTAGGAATTCATACCCTAAATTTGGGTAAAACCATCCCATGGGATAAAGGTCTAGACTAAATAAATACGGGAAATTGAGCTGGGCACCAGCTTTTGTTGCTCTCTGACCCCTGTAATGTGACCAGCTGCCTCACACCCTGCCACCATATCTCACCACCGTGATGAATCAAAGTAAGTACTTCCTTCCTTCAGTTGATTTTGTCAGGTATTGTCACAGCAATGAGAAAAATAACTAATACAGTACTCAAGGAACTGTGTCCGAGGAATCATGTATGTAACTGGCCATGATTAAAATGACAAGATTCTGATTCTTGGACTGATGCTGTTATAAAATAAGAGTGGAGTGAGTATATCTCATATGTGTGAGAGCTGTGACTGTAGGGCCCTGAGGACAGACTCTGGCAGCCAGTCTGCAGCAGGATCTTCTCCTGGTACTTACACACTTGTCCCCTCCCACACTGTACCAGAACTCACCTGCATTAAAGTAAGTCAGAGTTCCCAGACACTGTAGTTTCCATCGCACACCCTTCACTCTGTCAAGGGCCATGTGGACATTAGAAGCAGATTCTTCAGCCCCTGCCAACCCTTCAGGAGACTCCCGTCAGGTGACAGCTTGATGACAGTCTCCTGAGTCACCAGCATCTATCTAAGCCACTCCTGGATTATGGTCCTAAAGACTTTGTGAGATAATGGTTGTTTTAAGCTCTTTAATTTGGTGGTGAGTTTTTAATGCAACCACAGACAATTAATGTACACTTCCAATGTATTTACAGCACTTACACACCACGCACTATACAAACTTGTTTGGATAAGTAGCTGATGTCTCTTTTCAGAACACACCCTCAGTGTGGCCTTCTTCTCTGTTTAGGGTAAACTTTCTGCTAGAAGTAAAACTAAAGTCCAGCAACTACACAAATAAATAATATTCATACTCTTTTTTGTTTTAGACCATTTTATCTAGGCAGATAACCTTGAAAACTTTCTTGAATCTAACTTCAAAACCATCCCAGGTAAGCATCACACAAAACTTTTAAATGGGGCTGGCTTTAAGAATGTGAATATTCTTAGACTTTACCCAAATTTTAAGTCAAAGTCTTTTATTTTATTTATTATCAATCTATTTGGAAAGAAGAACCTAGCAGGTTGGTGGCAATTCTTTAAAGGTTTGGTTTTTGTGAAATTATTTTTAAGACTCCCAAATGACTCCAGAACTTCAGAGTAACAAGTGTCATGTATAAAACCTCTATTTGTCTGTTCTATTTGTCAGAACTCTTGGCTTCAGTTTTGATATTGTTTTGCCTCTTATTCTTGTTTTGAATGGTGGATAAAGTCAAGGAGTTTTCAGTCTCCTCCGTTCTCCCCTAACAGTGTGTGCTCACGGTGGTCATAATTGATCACCTTGCTCTTCATCACTCCGAGGAAGAAGCAGCCTCTTCTCCTCTAATTGATTACATGTTTCACATCTTATTTTATCTAGTAAATTTTAAACCAAATGTCTGGGTTTTTTTTTCCTCCTTTTTTAAAACAGGCTGCTCCTAAGCTTCCAGATTCTTCCTTTCTAGAACATGTAAGAGCTTGTTCTCAAGATCTTGAGCAAGACACTGACAACTCAAGTCTGGAAGCACTTCGTAGGAAACAATTGGAGACCTGTCTTCTCTGTTAGCACATTCCACGGGCATGCTACACGGTCTGGGAAGAAAACTCTGCATGAGCCGGGCACTTCTGCATGGACAGCACAGACAGTGAGTGCTTTTACTCTGTCCCTTAGCAGTGCATGTCTCCTCTATCCCCTCTGCTTGAAAGACATATGAACAGACCGAGGCAAGTTGACTAAAATCTAGATAATACAAAAGACTGGCCCAAAACCTTCCACTGTCCAATCTGATGCTTTTATGAGAAACAAATTTCTCAGAGGGTCTCAACTTCTCCAACATGGGATCCTTTCTGGATCTTTTTAAAGAACCTCCAAGTAAAGTTAGGAAATGTGTAGCAGTCATGTCAGCACATAATACCGTGGACGTGGGCTGCAATTGCTTCAGTTGCTTCCTACTTGAGTGTCACACCTCCCTTTATTTCTTTCTCTGACTTGCAGAACCCACTGCTCATTTCTCCTTTTCTTCTTCCCAAATCGTGTCCTTGCTCTGAGCAGGACCTTCAGCGGGATGTGGTACCCAGTTTGATCTTGGATGTGGTCTGGGCACACCGTTAAGCCAGGGGAGATTGAATGAAGTATGAATTGAGTGTGTGCACAGCAAGAGGGCCAGTCATATCCTTGGCACCCAGAGAGGAGGAATGAGACACATACCTCAGAAGTATCACAGAAAATACCCAAGGCCTTCTTCTTTCTAGAAGCTTGCTCTTGAGCCCATGAAAATGGAAGATACCAAAATGCAGTAGTTTTGTGTAGGGATTCGGAAAAACCTAGAACCAATGTTAGATCAGCAATAAAGGCCCATTAAGAGAAGAGGACTTTTAGTCAAAAGACTATTATCTCTGGCCTGAATGGAGACCTAACATTCCAGTTGGGCCATGCCAATCACCTGGCCAAGGGATCATCCCTAGAAAGGTAGGCACGCCATAACCCATGCTGAAGAGATAGGTGGAATAATCTTTCCTTTAATGAAATATTGTACTTTTCTCTCCTAGAATTCCCACCTGATAACCCAATCTTTATAAGTCAAGTCGCTATGAGGTAGGTTGGTTCTGGCCATCTCTCTGAGTCAGGACTAACATTATCTTTTTTCCCTTTCCCCCATCTCTTTCTTTTAGATGAGGACTGGAACATAAGTATGCTTTCCCTGGTTCCTTGGGCTTGCTTACTTTTCTCTAAAGCATCCTTCTGTACCATGTGGCTATCTGCTGCCATGTTGTGTGTGCTGGTAACACAATGGGATGGCCCTTTTCTCTCCTCTCCTCTGGGCAGCTGCTGAGATTCACAGCTTTCCTACCCCCCAGAGTGTTTTTCTTTTAAACTCTAAGATAATTGTCATCAAACCTCTGTTTGAGTCCATTTTAAAAAAGCTTTTTTTTTTTTTTTTAATAATGAAGCTGATAACACCAAGAAGGGACACTAATTTCTCCAAGATCATCTGGAAAATATAAAGGGAGTTCCCCCCAAATCCAGAAAAACACCTGGAAATTGTACAGGTTTGTTTGAGATAATGATTTTCTCCAGGGTTTTCTCCCTCTACATACCCTATGTTTTGAAAGCTTTGTATGTATACCCAGTGATATGTAACAAAGTATGTCTTTAATATTCTTTAAGGTTGCAACAGTTTTGAAAGGTGACCTGCATAGAACCCCTGTGCAGCTAGCAGTGGCACCTCCAGCAATGAGCTGAGGCAAACTCCTGCATGGTGCCTCCGTGACCTGAGAGCTTTTGTGTCAAAGTAGTTCATGTAAATTTCTCTTCTTAACCTTTTTAATTGCTTTTCCTGGCCTCAACCTCCTGAATACACCCTAGTTTATGCACACTCCCATTGTAGTAAACATTTCTGGTCTTTGAAGTCTGTCCCTCTTTCCTTTATGTTGACAGCCCTCGGGAGAGCTCTGATGAGGAGAGCTCTGCTTTCAGTTCAGTGCTGTGCTTGCAAGCTCCCCTCGAGTTCTACTAAATGTACATAGGACAGCCATGTTGAACACAGACCAACTGGCTCTTAGAATCCCTGGTAAAATTCCTTTCCCATCTGTTTTCCCTGGATAAAGACTCTGCTGTGGATAGAATTCTTTGCAAGATTTCCTTTGGCCAAACTTTTGCATCCAGAAGCATCGAGGAGAGCCTGATGTGACGGAACTGAAAATGGAGGCCCTGCGTGAGGCTCTGAAGTTACAGGTTCCTATGAGAAGAGCTATCAGGCCATGGTTTATCACAAACTAGCCTTAGGATGCCTGGGAAAGCCACACAAGTCCCATAGGAGCTCGTTGCAGTTTACTAGACCATAACTGACTTTGCCATTACAAAGGTCTTACAGTTTTCTGAGCTGTCTGCAACCAGGCTGATGGCTTGGGTATAACTGTCTTTCAGCCTACACACTGAGGAGGGAACAATGAGAGACCTGTGTCGCTGAGGCTTGGCAGTACAGACATGAGAGTAGGATAGCCCCTGGTGTTGGTGTCAAAATACTTGCAGACTGGTTGGCCTGGTTTCTTTGTGATTGTCTAGTTCACCAACAACAGGTAGACAACAGAAGCTTTATACAGATAGTAATCACTACTATTTATTCAGACCCTTCCACATGTTAGACAGAACATTGAGGGTTTTACATACACAGCTTTAGAAATCCTTGAGACACGTGCTAGTCCTGTTTATTAAAATTCAAAAAGCAAGACAGTGCAGAGAAATTCAATTATTCATTTATTATTTATTTATTTAGAATGTGTGCTGTGTTCATGTGCGTGGTGTATAAATTGATTTGTGTGTGTGTGTGTGTGTACGTGAGTGCTCATGAGCCTGTTTGTGGAAGCCACGGGTAGATGTCAAATTTCTTTCCTCAATTGTTTTCCACTTTTATTTTTGAAAGGCAAGGTCTCTCACGGAACTTGAAGCTCATTGGTTCAACTAGACTGACTGGTGAATGAGCTTTAGGGATTCCCCCAGACTCCACCACATTAACTCCCACTCCCAGTACTGGGTTTATAGGTGCAGGCCACAGATCAACTTTTTAATGTGGGTTCTAGTGAATCCAAACTCAGAACTTCATGCTTGTATCGCAGACATTTTACCAGTTGAGCCATTTCCCCAGCCCCAGAGAAATTTTAGTAGTTAGTTATCAGGTTTCTAGTAAGTGGTAAAAAATTTGACTTTGGTACTCAGTTAATTTTACTATGACATACACATTCAAACTAATAACAACAACAAAAATCTTGGAATTGAAAATATAATAAACTTAATAGGGTTTATTGGAGAAGTGGAGCTGATGTTTTAAACTTTGCAATTGGGGAATAAAAAGCCCCAAAGCAGAAGAAATGTTAGCGTAGCTGAATTTTCATCAGCATGACAGCTGGCCTCTTGCAGCCTGACATAGAGGGAGAGGTTCTAGCTTCCTGCATGTTCTCAAGCCTTCACTGCCAATAGAGATTATTTGCATGCACGTGACAAATCGGATCCAGGGTCTGAACACACAGTCACACATCCTCAAAGCATGATCATCTGCACTCACAGTTTCATCAGACAGTTTAATATAAAAGAAAATTTGGCAACTGACTTCACGGTTTCAAGAATTGCCTCTTTTTTGTATAGGTGTAATTTTCTGCTAAAGTCCAAATGTATTTGTAAGCTCTTCCCTAAGGACAAGAAAGCTTATCCAGGCATCACCTCAAATGACATGTTGGCAAAAACCATGTATTCATTAACACAAATTTGTGACTCATTCTTTACTCCCCAGTTTACCTGTTGCTCATGTGGTTCACCACATCAAGGGGACAAAGGATGGTTTAGAACAAAGGCTAGCCTGTCTTGAAACCCACTTGCCTTCGAAAGAGGACCAAGGGAAAATATGTAGAGCATTTATAGTAGGTAAGGACCATTTCCACACACACCTGTCATCACAAAAGTCATGACTGTACCTAACAGAATTAACTTGGAAATAGCATTTACAGTATGTAAAGACCATTTAAAACACACACACACACACACACACACACACACACACACACACACACATGTCATGATTGTACCTAACAGAATTAACAGGGAGTCTTGGTTTCCTATAGTACCTACTCTATGTTAAAATTTATCACCTCAAATGCTTTTTACGCTTACATTTGCCTTTCAAATTGAGACCCAAATAAGGGCTGAACACAGCATTTGGTTGTTATAGCTGTGCATCTTCTATTCTGTACCCACTCCACTTTAAAACACAATTATTTATCCTTTTATCACAGAGAATTGCACATTCAGAGTTTGGCTGCTTGCTTCTTCTTCTTTTTTTTTTTTTTCCTGGAACTCACTCTGTAGACCAGGCTAGTCTTGAACTTACAGAGATCGGCTTGCCTCTGCCTCCTAAGTTCTGGGATTAAAGGCGTGTGCCACAACCACCTGGCACACTGCTTACTTCTTAAGTGACATTTTAAGTTCTTCTGTTCCCAACATTTCCTATAAAATTATTGTGAGAGCTCAAAGCTTGTCTAAGTTCACCAATTTTATTGGTAAGTACAATGCCAAGACCTATCAATTTTAGTGATGTTAAGATCAACGAATGTATTAGAAGGTAGATCCATAACAGTAGTATATATTATGATTTATCAACCATTTGTCATTTACTAGGTCTATTATATCATTGAGATGAGCAAATGGTGACTTTTCTAAATTTCTAAGTCCGTCATGTGTAGAGTGGAAATTTTTGATGCTGTCCAGATTTTGTGTAAGAGAAGTTAAGGCCTTGATACTTTTATCCATTTGGTAGTTAAAAAAAGAAAGAAAGAAAAGGGTGGAGGGAGGGAGGGAGGGAGGGAAGCAGGAAGGAAGGAAGGAAGGAAGGAAGGAAGGAAGGAAGGAAGGAAGGAAGAGAAGTAGCATAGTAGCCGACTCAGGAGTGTGAATTGTTCTGAGTGCTGTTTTGAACTATTGGCTTCCTTTATGTCTCTGTGTTAGACACTGACTTCTTTTCACACAGATCATCTCCACTGTGGCAATCGGAGCCTTCTCAGTTTAGGACCTGTGTGCTTTTGGCATGAGATCCTTAGATCCTGACTGTTTTCTTGCTTTTGGGCACAAAAATTTCCAGCACAAAAATTTTGTCAAAGTCCTGATGTAGAAGACAGAGAGAGCCAACTGTCTGTAGAGAGGAGCATCTATTAGAGGAGGAGAGTATGGAGAGATCTTAATTTGATCATTAAAGAGATTGTCTTAGTTACTCTCCTACTGCTGTGATAACACACTATGTGTGATCAAGGCAACTTATAGAAGAAAGAGTTCATTTGGGGTTTATGATTTTATTTCAGAGGGTTTGTTAGAGTCTATGACCATCATAGCAGAGGGCATGGCCGCAGGCAGGCATGGCTCCAGAGCAGCAGCTAAGCACAAGCATAAGACAGAGCTACTGGTAATGGTATAGCCTATTACCTCAAAGACTACCTTCAGTAACACACCTCCTCCAACAAGGCCACACCTCCTAATCCTTTCCAAACAGTTTCACCAACTGGGGACTAAGTATTCAAACATATGAGTCTATGGCGGCCGTTCTCATTCAAACCACCACTGAGCTTCCTTCTTGACTAAGGGTAAAATATCCATACTGAAAATTTAAAGCTTAGTTTTATAAACTTCTTTTTCCCTTTGTAAAAACATGTCCTTTTTGTATCTTCTTGAGGATATGACTATACAATCTGACCAAGACAGCAGTTGAGTGAACCGGTATCAAGCCCTGGGAAATCACCCTTGATGTTTGAGAGGTCCAATCATGAAGTTCTGAACTCAGAAGTAATGCTTTAAATGTGTCTTGGTTTTGGATATTAACAGTTTTGTTGTTGTTGTTGTTTCAAAACAGGGATTCTCTGTGTGTAGTCATAGCTGTCCTAGAACTCACTGTGTAGACCAAGCTGGCCTTGAACTCACAGACCTCTGCCTGCCTCTGCCTCTAAGTGCTGGGATTAAAGGCATGTGACACCACAGCCATCACCACCACCACTGGCTTGGATATTAACAATTTAAAAGTAAACACTTGCTCTTTTTTTTGAGATTTTAATATATTTTCCACTAGTTTTATAGATATTAACTATTTTTGTTTCTTCTTTGGTTCAAAACTCTGTTCATTTTATTTGTAGCATTCATTTGCAATTCTTCAAATTAGCATATGAAAAGAAACTCAACTTTATTAGTAACCAAATGATATGTAAATTAAATCAAGTTTTTTATTATATGTTATACAAAGACTTAACAATTGTATTATGCTCCAGGGAGTTTTGAATAGCAGTTTTACTCTTAGGACTGCCCTGCTATCAAGTTTCCCAGCTTGCTTTTTCTCTGCTAGGTGTCTTCTATCTCTTTTCTACTTCATCAGCAAGGGCGCCCAAAGTCCTCCCTTCTAATCTGCCTCTCTTCTATTTGAGCTGACACAAAGCTGTTCTGTATAGAATTCAAAGTTCTACTGCTTCAGTGGAACTGGTTCAGTGTGCTCTGCCCAGGATCTCAGAAAGCACCAGCTGGTTTCTTGTTTGATGGCTCCAGGTGAGATTCCACTTCCTAACTCATTCAAATCATGGCTTACCTGAGTTCCTGACAGCTGGGAGACTCAGGTCCTTTCCCTTGTTGCTCATCAGTGGGACACTAGGACCCTGCTCTCTCACCAGTGGAAGCATTTTCTGCAAGAAAAGCACAAACCCAGCTCGAAGTGGAGGTGAGGTGACTTTGGGGAAGCTAAGTACTTTAGGCCACAAGTTAACACCACAGCTGGACAGAGAGTCCTTCCTTTTCTTGTACTGGGCACTGAACGCAGAACATCAGCCATACTAAATATGTGATCTGCCAGCCCTGAGGCATTATGTCTTCACTGTGATAGGATCTCAGCCACAGAGTGGCAAACTGTGGCCCGTGGACCAAGTGTGGCAGGTGCCCTGTTTTGGAACTGTCTTATAAGCTAAAAAGTTTTAACATTTTTTTAAAAATTTATTTTAAATCATTTGCATGTGTATAAGTGTGTGTATTATGAGTGCCCCTGGAGGTCAAGGGTGTTGTGTTCCCTCGAGACAGAGTTATAGGTGATTGAGAACTCCCTAGTATGGCTGCTGGGAACCAAACTGAGTCTTTTGCAAAAATAATACACTCTCTTTTAACTGCTGAGCCAGCTCTAGCCCCGGGTTTTAACCTTTTTCTGCCTTCCTTCCTTCCTTCCTTCCTTCCTTCCTTTCTTTCTTCCTTTCTTTCTTGTTTGTTTTTGCAAGCCAGCATTTCTCTGTTGTAACTCTGGCTGTCCTGGAACTCACTCTGTAGACCAGGCTGGTGTCAAACTCACAGAGATCTACCTGCCTCTGCCTCCTAAGTGCTGGGATTAAAGGCATGCACCACCACAGCCTGGTGGTTTTAACATTTCTAATGGCTACATTTTAAATGGCTTCTGCATGCTTTTATAATATTGTGTTTTGATGTTTAGGTAGCATAGTCCAAAACCTGGCAATTGCTTTTAATACATATTTACATTACATATTTAGTATGGCTGATGTTCTGCGTTCAGTGCCCAGTACAAGAAAAGGAAGGACTCTCTGTCCAGCTGTGGTGTTAACTTGTGGCCTAAAGTACTTAGCTTCCTCAAAGTCACCTCACCTCCACTTCGAGCTGGGTTTGTGCTTTTCTTGCAGAAAATGCTTCCACTGGTGAGAGAGCAGGGTCCTAGTGTCCCACTGATGAGCAACAAGGGAAGGGACCTGAGTCTCCCAGCTGTCAGGAACTCAGGTAAGCCATGATTTGAATGAGTTAGGAAGTGGAATCTCACCTGGAGCCATCAAACAAGAAACCAGCTGGTGCTTGCCACGGGCTTTCTGAGATCCTGGGCAGAGAAGCAGCACACTGAACTCCAGTTTCTGAACTACAAAACTGTGAGGTAATAAATAAGTGTTATTTTAAGCCAGTAACTCTGTAGTAATTTGCTGTGCCTCACTAGACAATGAGCACACTGGGAATTGTGGTTTGTGGGGGACAGTTCCTGCAGCGTGGAGGAGTAGGCAGGGAAAGACAAGGAATGGTGCTGAGAGCAAGTAACCCTCTAACCAGGCAGACCACAGCGCACTTGTGTGTACACCCTATAGACTAGAGGCACTGGACATCTGTGAACCATTGTATGTTTTCTCAATGGACATAAATGTTTCATCACCTGAGAGGGAGGCTTTTTTTGTAATGATGAAGAGATGTTAGGAATTTCAGGTAATTATTGTTGATCCTGTTGGGAAATGATTTAGTTAATTGCTGAGTGACTAAGCTATCTGCCTTTCTTTCCAGGTGGTTCTCTTTGTCTGGTGTGGTGTTTGCAATTGAGGAGTAGCTACTGAAAGGTAAATGTAGAGAAGAGCGAGGGCCATACAGAGGAGTTTGGGCATTCCAACTAGCTGGCATATTCTCCACATGATGCTTACTTAGCAAAGGGTTGCAGCTACCCAAAGCTGACACTGTGTTGGCAAATTCAGAGTGACCAAGACATTTGAAAGGGTGCTTAAGGATAATTAATGGCTAGCCCCCAAATGATTGCATATAAAAACCCAAACAAAATCCAAAAGTGTAACCATGTAGCTTTTAGAAACCCATTGTTTCTTCCAGAAAGAAGCACTTAGGGGATCAGAATGGCTTATTTCAGTATACATATTAAAAAAGCAGCAGAACACTGGAGCTTAGCTCCCAGAATCTCCTGATCAAAGATTTGTGTAACTAACAGCTACCGCACAAAGGAGATGTAGCCCTCAGAATGCATTCTGAGTGCTTCTATGAGGTGTACAATCTAACTGCCATGTAATTAACAGCTGCTGATAATGGGTTTTCTTCCTTAGGTTTGTGCTCGCCAGCGTCTGTTTCTATTACTGCTAGAACTGTATGAATCACTAAGGTTGTCCAGGACACCATTGCAGCAATAATCAAGAGTAGAAAAGGCAGGCTGAGCTGAATTTATTGCATGTCAGATGGCATAGCACTCACTTTCCCCATAATCAATTATACTTAATTGTCTAGAATTGTCAGACCTCATTAGTGAAATTTGGTATAGATAGTTTTTAGCATTGTAATGATCACCTGAGTTCAGAGTGAGAAATTGAATGTGAGGGAGAGATGAGGTCTTATCCTGCTTTTACTGTAGAGATTCTAATCAGGAAAAATAAGTAGCTCCCATTTTTAAAGGAAAGCACTTACATACAAAAGATGCTACCTAATCTGTGAAGAAGTAATGCTAGAAACAGTAAACAATATATATTTGTAAAATGTAATAAAATAGTCAATTAGGCCGGGATAAATAATGGATGTTAAAACGGTCAGGTAGTGCACAGAGAACCAGAGATTTGCATCACCTCAGCGAATCACCTCCACGGATTGCTTGCATATAGCAGCATATAGTAGGTGCTCCTATTCTCATCACAATGGGAAAATGTGGTTATTCTCTTTAGCTAATTGGCATTACTATCTGATGATCCCACTATTACTAATCCTATGTGACAACGCTTTATAAATTACATGGAAAGGACCCCTACTCTAGTTAACATGGTTAAAGCGCAAGTTGGATCTAAAGGTTTGACTCGCTTCAAGTTAAAGCTGACACAAAGAGAAGAAGCTAAGTGACGCCATGAGGAGACAACTGGACACAGTCAGCACGTGTGACTTCTATTGGACAATCGGTGTGGGCGTAAGAAGAAGCCATTGGCAAGAGAGAAAGGAGGAGTTTTGATTAAGACACCAAATGGGCAGAAACAAATCCAACACAAGGTCCTTGATTGGATTTTGGTTAAAAAAAAAAAAAGAAAGAAAGTTAAAAAAAAAAAAAAAAACCTTGGGTAAATGTGACTGCTTAAGTATGGATTGTTCAAATACGAGGCAGGGCCTTCCTGGGAAACAGATGGTGAACTCGAAAGAACTCAATCATAAATCATTTAATGGAGAGACTACTGAGAGGTATGGGCAGGCTGAAAAGAAGCAGTAAGTTGCTGACACATCTGTGGCTTGGCAGAGAAGCCACTGCCAGCCCTTCTGAGAACTGAAGGAGCAATCCCAGAGAGAGTGATGAGCTCAGAGTAGCTGCTGAACAGGGGCTGCCTAACAGGAGACAGAGTGGTAGAAGCAGCTAATACCACACCACTGACATGGTGGGGAGAGGAAGAGAAACAGCACCCCAGATCCTCTGCTTCTTGCTAGTGTGCCTCATTGCCTTTGGTGTCGATGGGCATCTCCCATTGATTGGCCATGACTGGAAGCCTGGTTGGGGCAGTCTGTAGAAGCTAGTCTCTCAGAGATCAGAGCAGAACAGAGAGGAGTGGATGGGGCATCTGAGGATGGAAAGTGAGGGGCACTAAAGCACAAATGGGGATTTGGAGAGGATTAGAGCATTATCACTAATTGTTACGTGTGACTACGGTGTTGTAATTATCAGAGAATGAATGGCTTTAGATGTTTTTGGAAACACATGCTAGAACATTGGAGGATAAAATGTCATGATGTCTTACACTTGTTTTGAAATGGTTCAGCAAGACAGGTTAGTTAGATGAAATGTATACACAAAACAAATATAGAAACAAGCCTCTTGGCTTTTTATTTTCTTTCCAATGCCAGCTTTGCACATTCAGGCTCCAATTACGTCACACATGGAGAAGTAGTTCTTGTTCTTTTTCCCTAAGCCTAGCACCCGGCACATGGTAGATGCCTCATCCATACATCCTTTCTCACTGAGGAGCATATTTCCTGTCTGTTTGAAATAACCTTCTATCATAAATAAATTTATTACATTCTTTTAAAGAACAAGGAAAGCTGTAAGGGATAATAAAGAGGCTTACCAACTAGTAGTACAGGAGTCAGTCCAAGAAAACTAGAGGAGCTTTTACCTTAATTTAATTTTAATTGAAAGTACCTCATGTTGTATTTCATATATGAAAGCTTGAAATGTCAACTGGACATAGAGTAGCAATGGCTAGAGACCGGGAAGTGTGAGGAACTGGGTTTGATCACTACGGACTATGTGAACATGTAGAAACGTTAGTCTGAACCTCGTTAATATGAATAATTCATACCCATTCATAAAAAATGAACAAATCGGACCCCAAGTGAGTAAAAGAAAAGATGGAACTTCTAAAAGAGCAGAAACAAAACAATAGTGGAAAACAGGAAATCAGTAGAGAAAATTAGCACAATGACACTAAAATGGATAGACTTCTAGCCAGAATAAATTAAAAAAGATAACAGGAATGAATAAAAGAATAGATGTCAACTCAGATTCCATAGACACGAAAGACAAAGGAGTATTATGAACATTGTTGTATCTTATCTCCTATACTCTAGCAATTTCTTGAAGGAAAAGCTTTGTGTCTTATTCCTGAGCATCTACTATGTACCTTATAATGACTTATAAAGTATGGGTGATTTGTTTCTGTCATCAGACCTACTTTTATCTACTCGTTACTTAAGAGTCAATACATGGGAAATGAGAGTTGATGGGCTTAGATTTATTCAAATGCTGGCATCCTGGAAAGATGGTGCTGTCCTCAGCTACTGCCCCCTCCAAAGACCACCTTTGGGAACTCAGATATGCAAATGGTTTTTATATGGACTGAGAGGAGATGCGTGGGGCAATAGCAGCAAAGGTGTACTGGTTAGTTTCAATTGTCAACTTGACACAGCCTAGAATCACTTGGGAAGACAGTATTCATGAGGAACTTCCTTGATCAAGCTGGATGGTGAGCACATCTATGGGGAATTGTCTTGATTGTTAATTTATGTAGGAAGACCCAGTCCACACTGGGAGGCACCATTCTGTAGGTTCAGTCTTGAACTGTGTAACAGTAAAGAAAGCAACAAGCTAACAAGCAGGCAGGCAGCATGTGTATTTCAGTTTCTCAGCTCTAGGCTGTGGATGTGCTATGATTAACTGCTTGGACCCTAGGTTGACTTTTCCAAAATTATGAGCTGTAATCTGGAGTTGTAAGTTCAATCAAGCCTTCCTCCCCTATGTTTCTTTGTGATCAGGGCAATTTATCACAGCAACAGAAATGAAACTAGAGCAAAGAGCGCGTGATAGTATGTTCTTCATCATATAGTGTCTTCTTTTTTTTTTTTGTTTCTTTCTTTGGTCTGAACATGGCAATCAATCTTAACCTCCTGTTTTTGAAATTCTTTAGGCAAACAGTACATTTTTGAAAGTTAAAGGCTTAACAGCCATTTGCATGCTCTATGTTAACTGGTGGAGTAAGGAATAATGTGCTATGTGCAATCTGTAGAATCTTGTACAAACTGAGGTAACCAGATGTTCTATATTCTGTAAATCTAAATAAGCATTTCCTGGTAATCAGTATCTTAGCTTCTTAGGTCATTTCTTCTTTAGAATTAAAATGGTGGGCAAAGGAGGGAGGAAGAAATCGAGGATAATTTAGGAAGAAGCCAGTTACAATATTAATACTCAAAACTAAATGCTAGAAGAGATAAAAAATATGGAGAGATTAGGGAGAATAAGAAAGGAAATTATATTAGATGTTAGAGTCTGAGTGAAGTCTCAAAGATGATCACTGAAAAAGGAGAAGGGAGGGCAAGGGCAGGGTGGGAATGAAACCTTTCTTCCTCTCCCTCTTCCTCCCTCTCCCTCACTCCCCCCCCACACACACACACATACACAGGCACATGTGATTAAAAGGCTGTTACACAATGAGATTCATTCTAGGGTTAATGAGACATCTCATGATGGGGAAAGCTAAAGTATCCCAGAGAGCTGGGATACTTATAAGTGAGGATAACCACCAAGTAATCCCTTGCCATTGTGACAAAATAGCAAGATCCAGAGGATTCAAGCATCAGGGTTTGGGGATGAGGACAAGCATAATACTAAAAATAACAAACAACAGCAACAAAGTGCAGAAGCCAGACAGGGAGGCTAATAAGATCTGCAATACAAGGCTCGAGATATCTATCACTTAAAATGCTCTTGTGTTATAACCACACACTCACATATAAGAGACTAATATTGAATGTTTCACACATGCTAGCCTCTCTTTCATGCATATTCTATATAAGCAATAAAAACTCACACCACCCATAGGAGGGCAGGGACTATTATCATCCCTGTGTTATAGATGAAGAAAGTTATGAGAGCGTTAATTGGTCTAAAAATGATTCTCTACATTCTGACCTCCCAGAAAAGGAGAGCTAGCCAACTGCCAGGTTTCATGCAAAACACCTGAAAGGCAGGCTTGCGTTGTTAGTAGGTGGCTGAACTGAGATCCGAACCCAGACAGTCTGTGTCTTTTCCTTATTGAGGGTGGGGGGCTTTCCCAAGCACTAAAGTGGGGTGGCTCTGCCACTGGCTTCTACTTTATTTAGCTTCCCAATCTTGCAAACAGAACCTCAGCCACCGGTGCTAAGCCGAGGCTAGTGCTGCAGGCGAAACGTCATCTGTTCTTACTGTTATTCAAGTCCAGGTCCCTGATCATGCCGAGGCAAGAGCCAATCTTGTAACTTAGAAGTCCTATAACTCATTGCATGAGGAGTGTGTGTCTCCCTTCTGAATATGATATCCAGGTCTACAGACTGCCTGCCATCTGCTGTCTCAAGTGGAGTAACTGGAATCCCACACACCTACCTATTTTCTCCTCCAGTGAAACCTCTCAGTGACTGCTGCTCCCTTTGCCGTTGTGTAAATAGCAAAGGAAAGCTTGGAGAACTTGCCAAGATCACACAGCAACACAGCCAGTGGTGCTTGAGTTGAGGTACAGACTGAGATAGCTGGGCCCAGACCGCACTGTACCTGATGTGTGAGTGGGTGGGTAGCTTCTGTGCCTGTGTCTCTGCATTTTCCACGGTGTGTGGCGCAGAGAGACTTGCATGTTCACTGTCACTGGATATGTGAATAACTGTAAAAGTGGGAGGAAGCCATAAGAGAGAGAAATCTGGAAGCCACTCATAAAGCCAGCCCAGAGAAGCCTCCACAAACACTACAGTTTCTTTGTATTTCACTGCTAAAATGTTTTGAATTTAAACTCAAATTAAAAACTTACTACATTCACGAGTTAAAAGAAAGCCAAGAAATAACAACTCTTGCTTTGTGATACAGGGAAAGGGATCCTTTAATGCAAGGCTTAAGACAGTACATGATGATTGTTAAATTGTGTGGTAGACTTCAAAAGCCTCAAGAGATAAGGATGGGTATGGAGCAGTTGGCACAAGGCTCTCACAAATTGATTCTTGAATAGGCTTAGGAAGAACAGTGTTTGGACGGAGGAAAAGAAGAGAGGGGGTTGCCCATGTGCACAATAAAAATCACAATGAAGAAATAAGCACAGAGGATTTGGTGGACCAGTGAGAAAAAAACTTGTTCTACATTAGAGGATTCAAGGTTAGAAAGAGTGAGAGGAATCAGAAAGAAATATGGTGGAACATTGATTGTCTTGGTTGCTTTTCTATTGCTGTGATAAGACACCATGACCAAGGTGACATAAAAGAAAGCTTTTAATCAGGGGTTTGCTTATGATTTCAGTGGGTGAGTTCATGACCATCATGGTACTGAGCTGGCAGCAGGCAAACAGGCACGTCACTGGAGCAATAGCTTAGAGCTCATATCTTATGCAAAAGTTGGAGAGGAGAGGGAGAGAGGGAGAGAGAGAGAGAGAACACACAAGCCTGAGCTTTTGAAACCTCAAAGTCCACCCCAGAAACACTCCTCCTCCAACAAGAACACACCTCCTACTTTTTCCCCCAAACAGTTCCACCATATAGGGACCAAGCATTCAAATATATGAACCTCTATGGGCCATTCTTGTTTAAACCATCACAGACGCATCATCTGTTTTGAATGCACTGAAGGTAGACTGTAGCACAGTGATCACAGAAGGGAGAGAGGCACGGTGAAAACCCAAAACATTAAATATGTCTTGCAAAAACGAAAGGGATAATGATATTCAGACGGACTGGAAGAAAGACCATTAGGTTATTTATGGACTTCTGGCAACATGGTGAAGGGAGCCAATGAGCGACAGGCTCCTCCCACTACCACACTTAGAAATGTGGAATGAAATGTTTACGAGTGCTGGGCAATGATAATGTTAAAGAGAGTGAGGTGGGAGCAATGCAACAGATGCACAAGAGACGGGAGCACAGAGATCATGTTATAAGATCCTGAGGCGTTTGAAAGCAATATACATACTGACCTGAAAATAAAGTACTGAAAAATAGGAAGAAAATATAATTTCCAAGAACAGTAGGAGGAATAAAGAAAACAACCCAAACAGAAGGAAAGAAGCAGCACCTCGTGGAACATAACTATAGAAGACACATTTATCTCTTGCTATCCACGGGAAATTGGTTCCAGGACTCCTTGCTGATACCCCTTGTGGATGCTCAAACCTCTTCTTATAGAATATATCTACATATAATCTACATATACTGTTTGCATGGAACCTACAAATATTCTCCCATATATTTCAGAATATCTCTAGGTTATTCATAATATTTACATACGTTTAAAATGTTATCTAAATAGTTCTTATGCCATATTGCTTAGAGAATAAGAAAAAGCCTGTACATCCTGAGTATAACTGAGGTTTTCCTTGTCTGCTTTTCATCTCTTGTTACTTTTTTGTTTGTTTGTTTGTTTGTTTGTTTTTGAGACAGGGTTTCTCTGTTATAACTCCGGCTGTCCTGGAAAATCACTCAAACTCACAGAGATCTGCCTGCCTCTGCCTCTGCCTCTGCCTCTGCCTCTGCCTCTGCCTCTGCCTCTGCCTCTGCCTCTGCCTCTGCCTCTGCCTCTGCCTCCTGAGTGCTGGGATTAAGGGTGTGCACCACCACCACCCAACTTGTTTTCTATCTCTTATTAGTTGAATCCATGATGCCAATTCCATAGACATTGAGAGATAACTGTAATATGAATGAAGGCCCCTTCCATGTAAGAAGGACTCTCATAACTCCCATGTTAGGTGAGAAGGACACGAAACAATTCTCAGTAGAGCTTTCTTCTGAACTTGTTAAAAGTAGGGAAGAAGGGAGTAAACCTGGGAGATCATTTCAAAAGACTTTAACCATCTCCACAATGTGTGTGTGTGTGTGTGTGTGTGTGTGTGTGTGTGTGTGTGTGTGTGTCTGTCTGCCTGACTGTCTGTGTGTCCGTGTGATTATGCACTCTTTAAGACCCTTTAAGACAGGGTCTCATACTGAACTTGAAGCTAGGTATTAGGTAGGCTGCTGACCAAAACGCTTCTGGGATCTGCCTTTGTGCACCTCACTCCCAGTGTTGGGGTTACATGCATATAACCATGTCAGTTTCTTATGTAGAGGTGTTGAGGATTCAAACTAAGTCCTCATGCTTGTAGAGCAAATGCTCTCACCACTGAGCCATTTCCTCAGCCTCTATAATGTATTTCTTAAAAAAAAATCTTAGGATAAGCACATAGATGTGTTTCATTCTATAATCTGGTGATGCATCATAAAATACCTGGAAAGCTTTTAGAGTAAACGATACCTGAGGCGAAGTGTCTGGCTCAGTGCTACTCAGACGGAGCCTCCTAATGTTACTTTCCGCATTTCCAACCCTGGTGGAAATCCCTAAGTCATATTCATGAAGATGTTGTGGAAACTAGAGATGAGGGAAGGCATCAACCGGGTCTCAAAGATAAGTATCTTCTTACTTTTGTCATTAACTGTTTAAAACTCAGTAAGGCAAATGCTGTAGACAAGAGCTATACCACGCAGAGTCAAGGTCTATGGGATCTGTTTACAGTGCCCCCTAGTGGTAGCTCAGTGGAGCTTTAATGAGGCACTCAGTATAAAAGTTAATTTTTAATTTACTTTAGAACTTAAAACCCAACATGAGTTCAGCTTCGTTTTTTAAATTAAGGAATATTAATAATGCTTGGAATTTTAGTTTTATGTTCATTGACTTTCTTCAGGAAAAGAATCAAGCTCTTTCCTTTTAAATGTGTTATATTTGTGTAGATAAATTCTACTAAAACGGTCAGTTAATTGGTTAAATCTGTACAAGTAAAATTTATCAACATAATACTCCAGAAATGTACTTCATGAGAAATCCTTGGGGAGTTTTCAATACCCTCATATGACTAAGCCTCAGGGAAACACTGAAATAATATGAATTGGTTCTGGTCCCAAATTAATCAGGATTGTGGTAGTTCTTTGATGATGGTAGTCAACAAGCCTATAGCCTATATCATTCATTTTTTTCTTTTATTTAAAATTTGATCTCACTCTCCTTTGAGATTAACACTTTCTTGGCCAGTGGTTTTTAACTGGGGATACATATTGAACCTACTGATGTAAAGAATTATAATACGTAGATTATTAGGACTCACCCAAGACTTGCTCTAGTAAATTGTGTGTAGTGTGTGTGTATCAGAAGTTGACATAAATTGTCTTCCTCTATTTATATTTTTTGATGCAGAGTCTCACTATGAACCAGGAGCTCACTGATTGCTTAGAGAAGCCTGTGAATTCCAAGTACTCTGTCCCGGCTCAGTTCCCTAGTATTACAGACATGTCACCACGCCCACCTCTTACATGGCTTCTGGAGATCTGAACTCAGGCTCTCATTATGGCAGGCACTTTACTGACTGAGCCATCTCCTTAAGCTCTCCTGTTGCTATTTATCATATTCTGTTGGTACAGCCTTAATATATGTTTGGAACGTTCTGATGTAGCATATACAACAAACCTTGAGATTGTGCTATGTAAAAAACTATTGTGTGTGTGTGGATGTGTATCAGATATAATGTGCTGGCTTTGAAAACCAGATTGTCATTGATCTTACAGATCTCTTGTCCAAAGGTTTTTGGGGATGCCTTATCCTCATCTTGCACACCACAGAAATATCCAAATTCCCTTCTCAGTTGCATAACTCTGGTGTGAGCACTCATCAGGTCGAGCACTAAGGAAGTCATCAGGGATCAATTGCTGTAGATCTGTTTTCTCCTCACACTGTCCTTCTGGCTCTGCTGTTAGTGAGATGCCAATTCGTGTCTGCAAGTAATTACTGTCTTCAAGGGATGTGGTCATTTCAGGGACCTCAAGAATGGGAAGGTCCTGCTTATTGTTGATATTGCTGATGACGTCTGGTACCACCAAGCACCCCATGATCTAACAGGTTACGCCTCAGGATAGGAAATAATTCCTTTCAAAGTCCACCGGAGACTCCTTATTAACTCTCTCCTGTGTAAGTAGATGGGCACACCTCTACAGTTTTTCTTATATCACCAGATACCATCTGTTCTTGTTGTATGTTAATCTGATTAAGATTTCTAGTTTAAATGCTATCAATGTGATCTCTTGTTCTTTAAAATGATTGTACAGCTTCTTAATGTGAGTGACCTAGAACAATGCAGGAGACTTTAACACGTCCCTAGTTCATGTGTCCCGTGTATCTCCTCCCTCCGCCCCCCTCCACAGGCAGTGTTACAGGCAGAAGGGAAGTTAGAGTATTCAAAGAGGGAAATGCAGGTTAGGAGATTAAGGAAGCAAAGGGAGAAGTTAGGGTGGATTTCTGAAATTCAAAACAGGACATTCAACAGCAAGTGTCGTTTTCTGCTTCTTTTACAATTGAAAGAAACAGATACTTCTAAGTTTACACTTAATTCTGAAAAATCAATATTGTTGCTTTGAAGAGTTTATCCATAATAACAATTTGAGGCTTCTTACATTTTCATTTATGGAAAAAAAACTATGATTTATTTCTTATTATAAAAATATCTTTTTTTGTTGTTGTTAAGTCAAAAAATAATAGGAGAATTTGTTTGGCTTTTGTTCCTTGTGCCTTAGAGCACACTTCTTCTGACTATACCACACCATTAGCTTCGTATGTTTTTTTTGTGTGATCTCCCCCTGAGTAATGCTGCTCACTCAGCAGTCCACACTGTATGCTAAGCTGGGCGACAAGTACATTTTGTTCAGGACAAAACCCAGTGAAATGACCTTAAGCCATATTTGCATTTGGGAGGCTATTTCTTTTCCTGATAAGCTGTTTGACCTCCACACCACTACTCAGCTTATGGAAGATTAAGGACTAGGCCTGAAAGTGTGGTGATAATAGAAGAAATTATGTTTCATGGAAAGTTTTAGAAGTAAAATATGGGAGAATGCTAGTTTCAAATGCATGGACGAAATCAATTTTGATAGGATGGCAGCTGGTTTGAAGTGATGAAGGCTCTTCTGAAAGATTTAACACCAGCTCTTAACACACACAAACTGGACTTGTTCATTCTTTTAAAAAATAACTTCACCCTAATTTTATTTCCAGAAGTTTCCATGGGATAAATTGCACGCTGCCTGACATTTCCCTCTATTATAAGGCTTTGGAGCGAAGTCCTCTAATCTTACAGGGGTGGGTGGGGTGTGGGGGGAGACAAGAGGCTTGGACTATGGCTCCATGCTTCATATGTAAATGCGCCACCTATGAGCAGCAACTTTAACTCTCCGATCCTCTGCTTTCTAAGCTGGAAAATGTAGGTTCATTGTGAAGGTTAGAGTGAATATAGAACTTCCCACTTTGCTAGAACATACTAGAACATGCTGGAAGTGGTTACCACCTTGCTATTTTTAGGCCCTGGGAAGACATCTTTCCCTTACTGATACCCAACAGAAGTATGATGGAAATAAGAAACCATAATACAAGATATGATTAAAACATGGCAAGGTGGTTAACTTCTGATTGGAAGGTCAGACATCTTGTTAGGAACTGACAGTGGAGCTTTTTGAAAAACAATTTTTGTTCCTGGCAATCACAAGATGGGGAGTGATTACACTATTTATTTTCAACCCTTCCATGCTTGCAGAAGCTCATTGCCTGGAAGCTAAAGCTTGGGGCATGTGAAGGTTTTGATAAGGATCGTCCAGTGAGAACCCTAGGAAGCCTGGTGCTTCTGAGCAGCTCATTAAGGAGGCTTTCCTTTACATTTTGTTCCTGTCTTTGACCTCCATCCTAGCATGCCTAAAAAGGATTGGTATTCATGATTTATGAGTTTATGTTTCCCATCATGCCTTTCTTCCCAATCATTTCCTGTCCTTGCCCATGTTTTGAATGGGATAAACAAAACTACCCCTTTCTAAGGCATCACATCAACGCCTAGTAGTCTATGGGAATGGATTTTATTAACGTTTCTACTCAGTACTTGTTGTTTCATAACTTACCGGCTTGCTGGGGGGAATCTTTGTCTTCTACAAAGCCTATTAACATCTTCCTAGGGAGTCTTGGGTAGTCTCTTACTTGCTTATTAAGGCCTCTGGGACATTTTACTCATTGGTCATGTGTCACCCCCTGGATACTGTTGCCCTGTCCAGGCTCTGGGTCTTAAATGGAGAGAGCTTCCAAAACCAAACAGAAAATGACTGCCTTCAGTCTTCTTTGGAGCAGTGTTAGCTATCTCCACGGAGTCCAGACATGGTCTGTGAGACTAGGCTGGGCATCTGGTGCCAGATAGACCCACTACTGCCCTGCTTTTCCCCTGTGGATCCCTGTATTACAAAACGTCTCTTTCTTGGGGCCTCCCTCCACTCTCTGGAAATCTATGTTTTAGAATATACCATGGGGACTGGATAGACAACCCACAGCCACTCTCAGTCTGCAAGGCTTTGTTATACCTATCATGTGTTCTTCTCAAACCATGAGTCTTTTCTCGGACAGCAAATGCATGAGTGGTCTCTAAGTGGGCCACTTTTCCTTATAGCCAGACTCCTACCCTCATTTATTTTATGGCTTTCTAGCTAGACTCCCAAAGTTACTTTATGGCTGGCAGATTCTCTGAAGACTCTCTAAAAGCTACTTAAGTGAGAATGGCTTCTAAGGCAATTTCTCAGTCTTTCCACGCAAAGCTGATCTCCCACTGAAGTTGACCTTTTATTTCTGCACTGGGTCATTCACAGGTGCTCCCAAGGCTAGGGGATTTCTGGGAAGTACATGGCAGGACAGTAATGGTTCTGTTGGTTCCAAATGAATAGCAGATTCATTGTCAACCATTGGCCATATGAATAAATTGAACCTTTGCTCTCATCTCCAGCCCACTCTGCACATCCTCAGGTTTGGACCTTATTCTTAGCTCCCTAGCATCTATCTGATCAGAAGAAAAGCTTATCAGAGCTGCCACTTGGACCATGTCTGGGTTCTTGTTTTGAGCCTTGGGCTAGACTTGGTATTAAGTACCTGCTCTTACTAAGGGTTTCTGAGACTCTTTCAGGGAGCTCAGGCACACATAATATAGAGCTTCTCTCGTCCTGCCCCTGCCACTGGGCCCAACTGGCTAGCTCATCTCTTCTTTGATCACTACTGATGCACCAAATGGGCCTTAACAGGAAATAGATGGTATATTTAAATGGGTTATTCAAAGAGCACTATTTAAACAAAGATCAAATAAATATAAAGGAATGAGTGGGATCTTAGGAAACTACAGAGCTAGAGGAAAAATCAGAGAGCATTGGGCTTACACAAAACTCAAGTGCCATCCAAGTTGGAAAAAACACTAACACCAGGAGGTGAAGGTGATTGTGTTTACACAGAATGTTCTCTAGTCCTCAGAGATTCATCTCCTTAACCATAACAGAATGTTCTCATCCCCTCCAATAGGTAGAGAATAAGCATAGGGACACTTTTGTGTTCTGTATTGTTGTTGTTTTTAGTTTTCGGTCTCCCCGGCATGTTCTGCCACCACCTATCCCAGCCCGGAGCTGGCTGGGAAGCCGCTTGGTTCCCGCCCTGGCCAGGGGCGAGAAGAGGCAAGCCGAAAGCTGTGGGGAAGCACCGGGGATGCTTGGGACGTGGGTTCCTAGGACCGCGTGGTGTCGCCTGACCCCGCTTGCTGAGAACGAACACGAGAGGGAGACAGCATCTGGTGGACCCGAACTTGTTTATTCGAGGGGTTCTTCCCCAATAAATAACCTCTTCCCATAAGGGTGTGGCTTCTCCCCTCGAGCGGGGAAGCCTTAATTAGCATGGCAGGGGGAGGGGCGTACCTGGCCAACCTCCACAATATCCATGGCCTTTGCAGAGACCCAGGTGTATGATTCACCATGAGGCAGGCAGACATTTTGCCAATCTGTTTATGAGTTAGCAGCTTCCAGGGCTTCAAGAGTAAAGGAGTCTCCGAGTGTCCTGCTAGCCCCAGGGGCGAGGACCGCTCGTGCTTCAACTTAACTCTGTGGCCCAGAGCCCTACATATTGTAAAAGGGAATCTGCCCATACATGTTGCTGATGGCTTAGCATGTATACAGTGTCAATGGGTTATTTGTTTTGAGTTAGCTTGCTAGTCCAGGTTTTACCTGGAGGAGTTCATGGTGGATACTGGCAGATTCTAACTAGACTCACAGCATTACAAGATGTGTCTCAGTCCAGACACCCAATGAAGGGGGAGGAGTGCAAGGGAAGACAACAGAGGCAGGATATAACAGCTCTCAGGATGCGGCTGACCTCACCGGCCAAAGGAAACAAACTGGGCTCTCCAGTGATGTCTTTGTCTCTTCCCATGAGCCTACTTGGAGAGATGAGATAGAAGTTTTTCTAGGATATTAACCAAATTCCTTCCTCAATTTCTAAATGAAGCTTAACTTGGAGATTGAGTGTTTTCCTTTTGTCGCTGGTGTTTATGGACTTTGTTTCTGGTGGACTCTAACTGGGCTGGTGTTTCCAGATTCTGGGCATCTTATTAAAAGACTCGAAGAACCACATGCAAAATAGTAAAGTAGCAACAGATTTTACATGGAAGCAAAGCAAAGGTACAGAATAATTACACTTCAAGAAAGCCGTGGGCACTCAGTGAGATCACTCAAGAGCCTCAGGTTACTTGTGGCTTCCTTCATGGGCCTAGGAAGAGAAGAGTTTGGTTGCTGGTGGAGTGTGGGTGGCTTTCTGTTTTGATGATAAGTTTGAGTTATGTTCACTTTTGCTCCCTGTCCACGTGCTTCCCCATGATGCATCTAATTTTAATCCTACCCATGGCTACTTATGCATAGACATAAGATGGTAAATAAGGTATTTCCCCTAAAACTTCACTTAGTTCAGTTTGCTTTACTGGGCACACATCCCAAACTAGTTCAAGCTAGATTGGCCCACTGCCTCTAATTCTAGTTTAATCATAAAAGAGAAATTACTAAGAGGTTTCTAGGGAGCTATTAGGATAGGGTGGTCAATTGGCTTTGTTTACAGAGGAATGTGTGAAGCCTGGTGGGAGCAGGGGTCCCAGTTGCTAAGGGCTGTGTTGGGTAAAGTGTGTGTGTACAATTCAAGCTAAGCAGTGTCTGGAGTTTGTAAGTTACACCTATAGTTGCCCGCCTCAGTGTTTGGCAGAACAGTCTCTGGCATTCTGGTTATATCCAGGCTCCCAAACTTTTATCCCATTGCACCACCAGCTGGCCAGCATCTTGCCATCTGAATCAAGCCCAGGTGAGGATAAAAGTCCTTATGCATAGTTCCTGAAGTGCAGCTTCTTGATACAGTTCTGTCTCATCTGAAGAACGACCCCTTAGGTTCATACACAGCACAACAGCAGTGATAGGAAAACTCTAGAATGTCTATTTAGAGACTTGCTGTCTAAAATATCATCCAGTGCATTAAGAATATTTTCAACTTCCTCACTCTTGAAGGAGTCAATGTTGCAAAATTTTGTGCTGCTTTATAACAAGCATCCTCTTTCCCTGGGTTTTTCAGTAGAGAGTTCCTCACTTCTCACTGAGCCCCTCACTGGAAGTGTTTTAAAGGCTCTCAGCCTCCTGCCAACCTACTATGTATCCACAGCCTGTCAGTTAATGTGTTTAGGAACATGCTTCTCAAAATCTTCTCAGCTTCTAGTTTTTGCCTTATTCCAAAGCTACTTCCAGGGACCCAGTATCTGTGTTCATTATCTTTTGCTATATAGTAAATCATCCTCCAAATTAGCTGCTTACAACAATAATAAACACCATGTCACACAGTTTCTGTGCCTCAGAAATTCAGTAGAAGCTCACTGGGGGGATGAGCTTTGATGTTTCAAAAGCACAAGCCAGGCCCAGTGACTGTCTCTTCCTGCTGCCAAAATATCACAAGAACAGTCTCTAGGCCATTTACTAATCTTCTCTTCTGAAACCTCTTGAGCCATCATAACCTACATTGCTCTCAGCACCAATGTCTTCCCTGTTCCTACTAGTAAGGCCCTATTAAGCCCTGCTTAAAATGTTCAACTGCTTTCCTAATCCAAAGTCCCAAAGTGCACATTCCACCAACAAGCAGCATGGTCAGGTCTGTCACACCAATACCCTACTCCTGGTATCAACTTCCGTTTTAGTCAGTGTTCTATTGCTGTGAAGAGACACCATGACCACAGCAGCTCTTATAAAGAAAACATTTAACCAGGGCTTGCTCACAGTATCAGAGGTTCAGTTCATTATCATTATGGCAAGAAGCATGGGAGCATGCAGACAGACATGATGCTGAAGAAGGATCTGAGAGTTTTACATCCGGATTTGAAAGCAGCAGGAAGAGCCACTGGACCCGGGTTGGGCTTTCGAAACCTCAAATTCCACCCCCAATGACGCACTTATGCCAACAAGGCCACACCTCTTAATCTTTTCAAATAGTGCCACTCCCTACGCATTTAAATATATGGGCTTATGGGGGCCATTCTTATTCAAACCACCACAGATGTGCAGTCTTCATAATCATGGCTTTAGGCACTTTCCTGTTAGCACTGATGCTGGATTCTACCCCCTTCTCCTAATTTTTGAGACAGTTCTTACTCTGTAGCCTAGGTTGTTCTAGTACTCACTATGTAGCCCCCAGTGGCCTCAACCCCACATCTATCAACCTTTCTGTGTTAGCCTCCCAGTGCTAGGATTATATCCATGTACACGCCATAAAGTCTGACTCTAGTTTTCTTGATAGACTGTGGCCGACACATGTACTATGCTGTTCCTTTCCATTTACAACTGAGCTTCATTTTCAAAGAACTTTTTTCTTTTTAAAAATTTGTACTTGTGTAGGGTGTGTGTGTGTGTGTGTGTGTGTGTGTGTGTGTGTGTGTAATTATGACTACATGTTATTATGTACTACATATTATGTACATATTATGTACTACATATTATGACTACACCCACCTGATGTGGGTGCTGGAAATGGAATTCAGCTGTCTCTGCTTCTGCTTCTGCTTCTTCTCCTCCTTCTCCTTCTTCTTCTTCATCTTCATCTTCATCTTGTTTTTTCTCTTCCTCTTCCTCCTCCTCCTTCCTCTTCCTGTTTCTCCTTCCTCTTCCTCCTCCTCCTTCCTCCTTCCTCTTTCTTCTCCTCCTCCTTCCTTCTCCTCTTCCTCCTTCTGCTTCTTCTTCATCTTTTTTTAAAGGCACTAAGTAGTTAATTCTAGAGCCAAATTTGAGTGATGACGGCCCAGGAACACATATTTAGGTTACTCCAAATTCTATGTTGCAACTTGAAAGGAAGTTTCATGAATATATATATATATATATATATATATATATGGTTTGTTTTGTTTTTGAGACAGAATTTCTCTGTTGTAACTGTAGCTGTCCTGGAACTCATTATGTAGAGTAGGCTGACCTCAAACTCACAGAGATCTGCCTGCTTCTGCCTCCCAAGTGCTGGGATTAAGACATCACCGCTGCCACCACCGCCCAGCTGACCTTTTATATATTTTCTTTTACAGAACAAAGGAAGTCATAAGTCAAGGCAAGTTTAAAAGACATTGGTGGGTACGTCAGAAAGGTGGTACAGCGAGATGGAAGAAGCTTTTCTATAGGCTTTGGATAGCATTATGTGATGATTCTTAGCTTTTGGGTTGGTGGAATCTAGTGGTCCAGCAAGAGTTCTTAGTGGTTGAGCCATGTCTCCAGACCTATCTGTTCTTTTAAATATGATCTATTTTCTCATTGCTCCAATGATTTACTAAGGGGGTAAGTTTTTCTCTTATATCTTCCTTAATACCTTTTTTTGTATTATTAAAAATGCATCACTCAAGCAAAAAAATTCATCCTTAGTTCTAATCTCTAATCTTTTCATTGTTTGTCTGGTTGCTTCTTGAAGTTATCTAAGGTTGTTTGTTTGTTTGTTTAGTTTTGCAATGCAGTCCAAGCTGGCCTGGGGATCACAATTCTCCCATCTCAGCACCCCAAGTCACCACAGCTGCTCTCTTTGAGCTTTTTAAAGATATGAATCTTTCACCTTTGTGTTACAAAGTTTCTTCCAGAGAGAGCACTTTCAGATATGTGCTCAATAATAAATAAATAATAAATATGATTTTGCTAAAATATATTTGAATACCAGAGGTCACCAAATAGACAACTCACTGTGGTTTCTCTGCTTCTTACACACAGAGCTGGTGAAGAACATGTCTTAAAATAGCTTATTTTTAATAGCTCCAGAGCTATGCCATTAGATATTTTCTTTTCCTTTCTTATTAATGTTATTAGCTGAATTTGTCTTTCTTTTCCACATTATAAGAAGATTATCTCAGTTACCATGGAGGCTCCTCCCTCAGGTCCCTCCCTCCACCTGCCTTGGGGAATATTCTTGGTGCTTTTCCAGTTCTTTTAGACATAATGGTGTATTTGCTGTTGTGTTGGGCTTGCATATTGGTGTGGAATTAGGATGATAACTTTGTTGTACTAGTTCACCCCATACTTTTTGAAGAGGCTGTCAAACAGATTACTTATCCTTGTGGCAAAAAAATTAAAAAAAAGAAAAGGAAATTTGCTAATCGCATTCTGTGGATAGATAGAAACATAGTCAACTCTCTGTCTCTCCTCTGTCTCTGTCTCTTTGTCTGTCTGTCTCTCTGTCTCTGTCTCTGCCTCTGCCTCTGTCTCTCTTTGCCCTCCCCCTTACACACGCACACCTCCTTCTCTCTTGTAGATTATGCTCCCCTTCCCTTCAGTTCTCATACACGGCCACAGATGGTCACTAAGTTAGCCATGACCTCTGTGAAACAGATATTGAGATAGAGTTAGAAGCATGAGAGATGTGTTGAACAATGCCTACGGTAGAGAAAAGCAAGAAAGGAAACTAGGTTGGATAGAGAATGCTCCACATTGTGATGCAAATTAGAAGCCTCTTCAAGAAAAATGGGCAGGATGGGGCGATTAGCAGATTGACCACCTCAGACCATGATGCCTATGTAGCAAAATTCAGGACAACCCGATAGAGATCTCCAGATCAAATATGGTTTGTTAGAGATATTCTGTGCTGTGGAGAAAAGCTGAGGCTCTGGTATCTCTGTGATGCTTAGCTGTCAGTGTGGTTTCTTGGAGTACATGTGGCCTTAGCTCCAAGTGGAACAAATTCTGAAGGCAATGACAGGAAACTGGAGGCTAGCTGCACTGTCTTCTCAAAGGGAACACTGAGCATTGCATGCTGTGGACATCAAAGACACCAGGAACACCTGGGTGTCCTTGAAGTAAGAATTTGCCTGTAGGAGATTGTATCTGGCCCGAAATGACTGAGGAAGAGTTCTGGCCCCAGACAGTGAATTCATGTTTTACAAAATGGCCCCTGGGATATCTGATTCTCTTCAGATGAAGGGCTGAACATCTGTTATAAAACCCGTTGTCCTTATGATGATCCATAAAGTTTGAGGGTTGGAAGTCATCAAATAGAACAATACAGACATCATTTTATCTACTCTGCATCATACCCAGAGCTATGCTGAAGTAAGAGAGAGTGAATGAGAGAGAGAGATTTTCTGTTAAAAACCGTTTGCTTTGTAACTTCATTCCAAGAAGCAATCTTTTGTTCAAATTCATTATTTTGAGATAATTATGTTGCACTGTAAAACCGTATGTCTAATTGCTTTGATTCTGAGCTGTTCCAGCTGACACCTGTCCATGCACATTGGTGCTCAGAGGCCTAAGGTGTCCAGTCTGCTGGAGCTGTAGTTACAGGCAGTTGTGAGCTGCCTGATGTGGCTGCTAGGAACCAAACTCAACCTCTGCAAGAGCAATTATATGCTCTTAAACACTGTCATCTCTCCAGCCTGAAAGAAGTTGCATTTGTAGTTGTTTCCACAGCTCAGGGTCTGGTACAGATAGATCGACTCTCAGTGCTGCTGAAGTGATGGTTCTCATTGCAGCCCTGGGCCCTTGTTCAAGTCCATTTAGCTTGTTGCTAATAGGATTCAGTTCTTCGAGATCATTAGACTGAGCCTCAGTGCCTCAAGCCTCTTCTCCACAGACAGTCCACTGTGGCTACTTGTTTCCTCTTTGAACTGGCAGGAGAAATTCTCAATTGCTTAAAGGACTTTTAGTGTGATTAAGTCAGCTCCCTCGGTATGATCTTTTAAACTTAGAGTCAACTGATTTAAGGCTGAAATTCATCCATGTAATTCCACTTGCCACATATTATAATATCATGGGGCTGGGGCGATGGCTCAATCATGAGGACCTGAGGTTTGGGTCCTCAGTACCCACACCAGAGCCTGGGGTGGTGGTGCATGTGCCAGGTCCTATCAGCTGATGCCCAGGGACATCTGTATGGAATGGCCCCGGAGGGCTCACTGTTGTGCTTAAGAAGTGGTGGTGGTCAGAGTAAGGGGAGATCATGGGCTGGGAAGAAGCCAGACATACTGGCCACAGGCTGATTGATTCCCATTCAGCGAGAAGTACATTCCTCAGGGGGGAAGATAGCAGAGGAGAAGGAGGTGGAAATGGCTTTGGACAGCAAAGAATAATACACGTGGTCACGTGACCTTTTTATGCCATCCTAAAATCTCCCACGAAATAAACTCATCCAGGAACTAGGTTATATTCATAAACGTTACACTAAAATTCAAAACAGTACAAAACAAATAAACATGTAAGTAAGGGGTTAGTGAGATAGCTTGGTGGGTAAGAGAACTTGCCACGGAAGCCTGGTGACATCAGTTCCCTTCCTGGAACCCACAACAGAAGCAGAGAACCAACTCCAGCAAGTTGTCTCCGATATCCACAAGCACTCTGTACATCTGTACAACCCTCCCCCACACAAGAGCGCACCCACACACGCGCACACACAGAAAATTAAAATAAATGTTTGTGGGGTGATAGGGCAATGGGGAATGATCATTAATCTGTGTAGAGCTTTAATGGGGCAGAGGCGGAAATGTTCTAAAGTTGTGCATTTGTATTCCAGTGATATCTGTAGAGATGGACTAGTCGCCATGAAAGCCTGGATCTATAGGTAGAATTCCCTTAATACTAACCCCATCAACAAGATTCTGGGTTCACTAGAGAGAGCAGATGATTCCAGGTTTGGGACATCAAAGGTCTCGGGCCACCTAGCAAATCTTGTAACGTCTAAAAGCAAGAGTTAAGACAGGAGAGGGACACGTGAAAAGTGTTGCCACTTTCAACATTTGACATCAGAACCAAGGCTGTGTGCGACATGTCAGGGCTTGCTCTCACGGGCAGAAGATCAGGCTCCTGAGAGCCTGCAGACGCTGCTGGAGATGTGGGTGGAAAGGTCGCATGTGCCACCAGTTCGCTGGGAATGGCTCAGCAGTTTTATTGCCCCTTTTACGTGGTGCTGTGTGTGTCTCTTACACTTTTTTTTTTTCCAATCTTAACCTCCTCTCTCTAGAGCTGTTGAAATTTCATAATCACAGACACGTTGCATATTGGTTTGTAGGCAGGTTGAGTGTTCAAAATGCTTGGGACCAAAACTGATTTGGAATATTTGCCTGTGTATAATGAGATATCTGCTCCCTAGGGAACACACTGGGTTAACAAGCATTTCTAAGGTGTGGTTAACTTATCACCACTGTGTTGAAGCTTCTGGTTGAGTGTCTGTGAAGACCTGTCAAGTGCCTTCAGTGCTTTGGCTGCCTCTCCAAAGCCACTCTCTTCATGTTTTATGGTCAGAGAGACCAGCCACAGGGGCTGCCTCAGTGAGTCTCTTGCTTAGCTTCCTGGTGGAACCGGCAAGAGACAGATTATGCAGTGAGAGAATATAGTCTCTGAATCTCTTGTCAGGGTGTGGGACCCGTCGATCTGTCTCTCCACTGAGGGTCACAGTTCCTGCTTCATTGGCCTTTCTCCACAGTGCTCATTCTGGGTTACATTAGTCACCTCCTTTGCTCAGCTTTTATAGGCCTCAAGGTTGTAATGGCTCCCTTTCTTACCACCCCTGGCAGGACTGCATTCGCCAGGCCTAAAGGCTAATGGTTCCCTGCTCTTATTAGCCCTGAAAGAACTGTATTATTCCTACACTTTCAAGTTATTCCTGCTACAATATGTAGTTTACTTTTAGAACTTTCCTTAAACTTTTCAGTTTGAAGATGACACATTTCCCACCGGGAATCAGCAGACACACTCAAGGGTCTCCCAGAATGCAGTTAGTGCAGAAATGGCCCCACAGCCTATCTCAGCTGCAGAGACCTGGAACAGCAACATGGGACCAGTGCCTTTCTTGATAATATCAGATGTTTCTGCAGGCTCAGAGGGTGGAGAAGCCAGCTCTGTCTGATCTGCAGAGGGGAAGGCTCTCTATTGCTCCTCCTGTTCCTCCTGGCTGCCTGGGATTGGAAAGAATGATGTTGCTTTTCGCTAAAGCAGGAAAACATACAAAATCAAAATCAGAAGTACAGTTTTTTCTACTGAATGTGTGTGCCTTTGCACCATCATCAAGTCAAACCATAATATGTCAGGGGCAGCTTGCATTTGCTTTTTCTAGGCTAACAGAAATCTACTCAGGCTAGCTTTAGAAATAAAGTTGTATCCCACATGATATATGTTATTTTCCAATATACATTAGCAAGCTGACAGCAGCCTGGGAATTATTTCTTAGCAATTTTTCTGTTTATAGGGAGTTCCTAATTCTAAGGCAGTGCTTTTTGATGAGTCTATATCCTGTCTTTCCTGAATCTTCTAATAGAGATTCATGCAGACAAAAAGACCCCCTGCTCTGTCTTGGCTTTCTTATCGCATGCTGTGAAATATTTGATATAAGCCTCAAATAAGTGTAAAAAGCACGTAATGTCTTGGGATTCTAATTTTAAATCACCTAGACAAGTTGATTAAGAGAGGAGCAATTTGTTGGGGATCATGGCTTCAGAGGGCTCAGAGCCCATTATGATGCAGATTTTTATGGTGGCCGGAACATGTGGAGGAGGAAGCTGTTCATTTATTGGTGGATAGGAACCAGAAGGACAGCAAAGGACCAGAGACAAGATACCCCCAAGACCTGCCCCTAATGGCCCACTTCTTCTAGCTGTGTCCCACTCTCTGAAGTTTTCTGAAAGTCTCAAAATAGCCCCACTAGCTGGTGACCGAGGCCCCAACATCAGCCTCCGGGGGACACATCCAAATCATCACAGGGAGTGACCAACGAAAGCCTTCCTGGCGTGAGGAAAGAGAAGTAAGTGATAAGAAACCTCCCCTCCAGGATCCTGAGGACACATTTCTCCCCTCCTGACAATTAGCTGCTTCTGTCTGATCCCAGAATCCCGTGATTAAAAAGTACTTTTGAGGCAGCTCTTTCCTAGCCTGGTGCTGGAGGTGGTCGTGGTGTGGGGGAGTGGCCGGGCAACCGGCCCACAAAGAGGAAACCTCCCGTGTTTCAGAGGAGACCTGGGCAGTCAGTCTGTAGGAATCAACATAGTAGCAAAGAGATGGTTTTTCTTCTTTTCCCGTTTTTTTAAACCTCAAAGGAGCCTTATAAACTCAGTCCATTCCTTTGCAGTATCATATTTGCCAGCTCAGAACTGAGGGTGCTGGTGAATCTCTCCCCTCTGGTCCCTGGTTGTTGTTGTTGTTGTTTAACTAGAATAGTAACTTAATAGTAAAAAATAAAGTAAATAACTAAAGTATTTGGTTAAAATAGGCAAAGAAACAGTTAAGTTTTAAGAGTATAGTCTATTGAGGAGCTGTTGTACCAGCATCATCTTTGGGGTCCTAGGTTGCTGCCAATGAGCCGCCGCCGTTTGGATATAATGCATTTGTGGGTGTACGGAAGAACCGAGCCTGTAAAATTACTGAAACTTAAAAGCTGCTGAATAAGGCTTTTTCAAGGTAAAGTAATACAAGTAATAGAGAGGTGGTTTGTGGGGAAGAGCGTCGGAATACAATCTTAATACACTAAGACGCTGAACATTCAAAGACATCTGTTCCTATTTCCTCTAGTGTTTGTTGGAAGCTTTAAAAATCTTTTTATTAAGTTAATTTTTTCCCTCATATCAGACATCCCAACCCCATCCTCTCCTCCCTCCACTTCTCCCAGCTCCCTCCAACCTCCTCTCCCCCAGATCCACCCTGACTCTTCCTTTCCCTCAGAACAGAGCAGGCCTAACGTGGTTACCACTCAAGCAGGAATATCAAGGTGGAACAAGGCTCAGCTGGAGCCCCCACATCAAGGCTGGAGGAGGGAGCCCAGGAAGGGGAAAAGGGTCCCCAGGGCAGGCAAAAGGGTCAGACCCTCACCTCTGGCTTTTAGGAATTCTACTAGAGCACAAAGCTAGATAACAATAAGATATATGTAGGGGCCAATGCAGGCTCCGTGTCTGACACTGAAGTCTCTCTGAGCCTCTAAGAGTCCTGGTCAGGTGACTCTGTGGTGCTAGTTCTCCCAGTGCCCTCTACCCCTCTGGTTCCAGCAATCCCTGCTCACACTCTTCATAGGGGTTTCCCTGAGCTTCATCTGATGTTTGGCCCTGGGCCTCTATATCTGCTCCCCTCAGCTGCCTGAGGAAACTTCTCTGATGATGCTTGGATTGGATACCTATCTATGAGCACAGCAGAATATCATTAGGCATTGTCTCCAGGCTATCCAGTCTTCCATTCTTGGCCAGCTCTGCATTGTCAAGCATGGGCTCCCTCCCTTGGTGTGGGCTTCTGCCCTTCCAATGCCCCAGCAGATCCTGCAGGGAAGTTATGTTACAGGTTGAAGGTTTTGTGGCTGGGCTGGTGTCTCAGTCCCACCACTGGGAGCCTTGCTGGTTACAGGAGATGGCCTGTTCAGACTCCTTGTCTCCCCATTATTAGGGTTCCTTGCTAGGGTCACCCTTGTAGATTCCAGGGAGTTTCCACTGCACTAGGTCTCCAGAACACCCCCTAAGTGTCCCCCAATTCTAGTCATCTCTCCCTATATTCTCTCCCTCCATCCCTCTCCTGCGACTTGATCTCCCCTGTTCCCATTCCCATCAACACCCTTAGCCATCAGGAAAATGCACATTAAACTACTCTGAGATTCCATCTTACACCTGTCAGAATGGCTAAGATCAATAACACAAATGCCAGCTCTTGCTGGCAAGGGTGTAGAGCAAGGGGAATACTCCTTCATTGGTGGTGGGAGTGCAAACATGTATGGCCACTGTGAAATCAATTCCTCAGGAAACTGGAAATTGACCCTACCTATTGACACAGCTATACCACTCCTGGGCATATACCAAAGGACACTCCATCCTACCACAAGTCACTTGCTCAACTATATTCATAGTGGCTTTATTCATAATAACCAGAAATTGCAAACAACCTACATGCCCTCAACTGAAGAATGGATAAAGAAAATATAGTACATATATGCAGTGGAGTATTGCTTAGCAATTAAAAAAATGGCATCATGAAATTTGCAGGCAAAAGGACAGAACTAGAAAAAAAAAAAAAGCGAGGTAACCCAGAAAGACAATCATGGTATGTATTCACTTATAAGTGGATATTAGCTCTTAAGTGAAGGACAATGATACTATAACCCACAGACCCAGAGAGACTGTGCAACACAAGGAGGGACCCAATGGAGAAACAGGGATCTCCCTGGGAAGGGGAACGCAAACAGACCTGGTTCTTTCTACCTCATTATTTCCAATTCCACAATTTCTTTAACCTGACTGTCTTTATCTGACCTCTCAGCTGAACTCCACCATGGAAGAGAGTACTCATAAAGTCCCAGGAACCACTGGTGAGTGAACTGTAATGAGTATTTTTTTTTTTTAATTTCCCTCAGGGTTGAAAAAGTAGATTTGAGGTTCTCAAGATCAGTGGCTCGGACACTCAAGAATCATGTTACCGACACCAAAAGGCTTCTGAGCAGATGTGGAAAGGAACTTAGAAAATTATTTGATCCTGGCTGATAAAGGCAGTTCCATTGCAGTAGTGAAGCCTTAGTTTCCTCCCCGGGGCCTGGCCAGGTGTGAGCCTTGGCTCTACAACTTGGTTTGTAGAGTTATCCAGTAACATCTAGATTTTTTCCAAGACCTTGATTAATGTTTAAAGAAACATGGCAATGCAACCACTGAGTTGAAATGGGTCCATATGAAATCATCTTTTCTCCAATGACAGTCTTACAATGACATACTCTAAATACTAGCTCTTATTGAAGGTTTACTGTGCATAAGATTCTATTCTATGCATCTTTTTTTTATTCTTCTAACTTCATTGCAAATCTACAAGGTGTACTTTTTCATTTCACTAGCAAAAAAGAAGGCAAGCCTCAGAGAAATTGTGACTTGACATTGGCTCAAGTAGGTAAAGGGCAGAGAGTACAAATTCCAGGAGTCTTTATGTCCCTTAAGTGTTTTCTTTAACCACACAGCTTTGATGCCATTCTGGGTAAGTTTATGTGGAATGCACATATACTAAGCTCAGTAGTTTTGAATCAGAGAGCAAGAGTTGAAAATTTTTCCACTCCATCTTTTCTTCTCCCACTATATAAAACAAGCCATAAAAAGCTGCAAGGGCCACAACACACAGTGATCTGTGCTCAGCATATGCAAACATTTTTTTTTGAAAATGTAGTCAGAAGACAAAGAAATAAAAATAAAAATAAAAAAGTTGCTTGTTTGGAATCCCAGTTATTTCTCAAGAATCAGCCTTCTGATCATGAAATTCCACTCTCTGACACCAGAGGGCAGTCACAACTTTAAAAAAAAAATGAGCCTCTTCATTTTCAGCGTGTGACCACCAGATCTCTATGTTTGGATTTGGTTTCATAGTTCAGTTCACATCCTGAAAATAAGTTTCTTTCAAGTCTTAAATTAACATGTCATGCCGCATTTTGAAAAAATAGAGAGTTTCAAAGGAGCTTATGACGTGTTAGAAGCCATTTCTTCATATAGGGATGTTAAAATGAACCGGAGCAGATGCTATATACTGATGGTCTCGCTGGAGGCTTGTAGACATGCTGCACTGAATATTCAGTGGCATCAACAAAAGCACTTCTTCTATGTCCAGAAATTTAGAATTTAATTAGTTACATACCATCTGGGTTTCACTAAACCGTTCCTCCCAGAAAATTAGTTTTATGCATACACACACACACACACACACATACACACACACACACGAATAATAAATAACAGCTAAGTAAAAGGATCAAAGGGGTGTATTATGCACACACATGTTTGTGCAAGCCTGTATGGAGCCGAGGTCAACCTTGAGTGTTGTTTCTCAGATGTTGTCCACCTATAAACAGGGTCTCTCACTGGCCTGGAGCTCCCCAATTAGGCTAGGCTGGCCGGCCAGTGAACCCCAGAGATTGCCCATTTCCACATTGTGAGCAATATGATCACATGCCACAACACCAAGCTTTTTCCAGGTTCAAAGTCAAGTCATCACATTTTCAGGGTGAACATCTTCCAGCTGAACTATTTTCTCAATCTGAAGACTGTGGGGAAGGGGTATCCATGTGTGTACATTTACATGCCTGTGTACATACATATGAAGGCCAGAGTAGGACATCTGGCACCTTTATCAAATCCTCTCGATGAGCCTGGAGCTCAACACTGTTTGGATAGGCTGGTTGGGCCAGGAAGGCCTAGCAATCCCCCTGTCTCTGTTCTCCATAGCTCTGGGGTTGCAAGCACTTGCAGCCACACCTGGAGTTTTACATGAGTGCGGGATCCAAGCGCAGGGCCTCACGTTGCACAGGGAGCACGCTCACACACAAAGCACCCCCTGGCCTCAGCCATGGTGCTTTTAATAGAGACCAAAGAGATTAGCGCATAAAGGGGGGAGACACCAAAAATGAAGATTCAGAAAGAATTATCCAAATAGATTGTATGGCACTAGTTTTAACACAAGGAAGCTAAGAACTGATGATTGTGTTAGATCAGAGAGGGATGATGAAATCATACCAGGGTTTCTGGAAGATTGCTACTCTCTTCATACTCTGAAACCCTCTGAAAGGGGGTATTTATTACAGCTCCTATCAAAAGTGCAGTCTATAGGACTACAGCACGGACCAATCAAATCCTTCTATGCATATTGTAGATATACTTAGCATGCAATATGTTCTTACTTGTTTGGTTTAAGAAATCTTTTTCTAGTCTGCAGCTAGCAGACAAGAACAGCCTTTTTTTTTGGACAGGATTTCTCTGTTTTAACTCGGGCCATCCTGGAAGTCTGTAGACCAGGCTGGCCTTGAACTCACAGAGATCCACCTGCCTCTGCCTCCCAAGTGCTGGGATTAAAGGCTTGTGCCACCACTGCCCAGCTGAAACAGCCTCTTCTTAATACCCATAAGGCTTAATTGACATTGGGTTTCATTATGGAATAGAACCTTACTGAAGGGAAACTTGAGGATGGCAGCTGAAACTACTGGTTTAAAGGAAATATCTAAAACAGAATATTGCCCATGTAGGGAGGGATCAGACTCCATCCACTAAGTCCTGCCAGTACCTCTTGCTAATCCATTCTTTCAACGAGAACAATGGTCAGTTTTCTTAAAGAAGTCTTATTAAAACTAAACAAACCTTATGTAGCCCCTGGTTGAGTCTCTCTCTTCTCACCCAAGTTATTTGAAACTGTAACCTGAAGGCAATGGCTAGATCCTGAAAATTTATGGTTTAATGTTGTCTGTACCTTGCTACTGACTCTTGCTGCTTAGCCTAATTTCTTTCTTACCTTCTCATCTCTGAAGCAATTGACTGAACCATGCTTCCCTCTATCACCAATCTGGTTGCTTCTCCGCCTGGTTGCTTCAAAGTCAGACCACAGCTACAAACAAAAGATCAAATCAAACATTAAATTATACAGAGGAGAAATTTGCCTCGAGATGATAAATTACTTTGCCCAATACTGTAGACATTTAAGTAGGTATTTTTAAAACTATCACTTGTAATCAATCTGGGGTCATGAAACCAATTCAGGGGGTTACAAATGCCATCACCAGAGGGTTTCTGTACGGGAAAGTAGAATGATCTGGACCAGATGTGTATATGTGCACTCAGTTGGTCATGATGGCAAACATATTTCTTACATATGTGGCCAGAAAAGTAAAAAGGGAACAGATTTGAATTAACTCTTTTATTCTAGGCTAGAATCTAAATTTTATTTGGAGAAATAATATTTCAACTGGCCTTTTGATTATCAAAATGTGAAGCAAGGTCTTTCTTTAAAGCAAGAATTCTGGTCAGTTCCTTAAACAACTAATCAAGCAGCAGGCTTCATGCTCTGACTCCTGCTCACTTCTCTAGCCTAAACTTGCTCCTTAGCTTAAAGTCTACATTATAGTTGTGCAGACCCCTTTGTCTTCTGTAATCATGAACCTCTCCTTTGGCTCAAGCACCCTGGATATGCCATTCCATGGCTGTTACTAGAAAGCTTTATCAGACCCAAGTCTGTTACTGGCATCCCCCAAATGAGCCACTGTGCCATGAAAGCCTTGGTTAGCAGTTAACAAAGGAGATGACACAATGTTTCTCATCTTTTAATCACTGTTCTATTGCTCCACCTCCTGGGCTATTTTTGGCTGTTTTCCACCCTAGTTTTCTTCCATCTTCCCCACGATAACATAATAACACACAGACACACACACTCACACACAGACACAGATACACACACACACACACACACACACACACACTCACACACACACTCACATACACACACACATCTCTTTGTGTCCTGTGACTCTTATAGAGAGCCACAAACCATTGCACACTTATACACTCTCTTGAGAATTTATATGATCTCTCTCTCCATTTGTATCTCTGTCCTGCTCTCACTGTCTTTCCATAAAAACTATAGTTTTTGCCTCCCTGAAAGTAATACAGATTTCACTGAGAATTCAGGAAACACAGTTAGGGAAAACTCTACGTGTACTCTTAAGATAATTAAAAACAAACAAATCAACAACTCATTGCCCTTCTTTCCTGCTGACAGGTTTATGCCAGATGTTAGAGAACTTAAAGAAAATACAGATGACAAAAATAATAAATTTAGACTGTCTTTGACATGGGCAAATATGGAATCAGTGGTAGTCACCCACAGGGCTGTGAAGCAGGAGCCTTGATGTAGTCTGCAAGCCAGAGCTGGGCTATGAGGTCTGGCAGGACGTCAGTGGTAGAGTCCTTGACCAGCACTGACTTAATTTTTACTTGGATGTCTCCCACAGCAGCTGCCTCATTCTTTTTCAGAGGAATGCTAACGTAAAGGGCGCTTTAGCTGAGAAATGGCACATGGTTCATCTTTGCCCATTCAATAGCAAGGTATCAACCACAATAATCCTTGGTTTTCTGAACTTCAATATGAAATAGTTTAAAGCTTTACTATTTTCTCTCTGCTCTATTTCCAGCTCTAAGATCCCAGCACTTAGATACAGCACTAGGTCAGTCCTGTACTCTTCTCTCCCACTCTGAAATTTCACATTCTTTTAGCTTAGTCATCCCGTCTTATTTTAACTGAGTACAAAAACAAAACAAAACAAAACAAAAAACAGGTGATGTGGCTCAGATGTCTCTAAAGCACAAAGGAGTAAAAGACAAGATAAAAGGAAAGGTTTGTGATAAGGTCTTAGAATTTATCGTCAGCTTGAAATTGACCATACATGTGTCATGTGTATTTATAAATCACAGCTAGAATCTTCTCCCCCTGTTTAGGATTTGCAGACAAAAGGAGAGGCCCAATTAGGGAAGGAGTGAATACCTCACGGTTCACCGAGAGGTCGCACCTAGAGGTCTTCAAGTGCTGCTTCTGGTTCCGAGTTTGTCTCTTGGGGTGAGCAAGGCAGACAGGGCTGCCCAGGCTAACAGAGCTGAAAGAGCTATCCTTGCCTGGCCAGCTTGTGCAGGCACGGAATGCAACTCGGAAAGACGGCTATAAATAGCCATTCATTGTCACTGTGTGCGAAAAGACAAGAGTGAGTGTGCTGGTCTGATTCAGGCCCAATTAAACGGCTGTCTGAGAAGCTGCTAGGAGACGCCAGGGGCTGGGCACTCACCGAAAGGAAGCTGCTGGGTGCTGGAATTGCCTCTGCTATGGCAAAAATCATTTTAAGGCATCTCATAGAGACCCCAGTGCGTTATCAGGAGGAGTTTGAAGCTCGAGGCTTGGAAGACTGCCGGCTGGATCATGCTTTATTCGCACTGCCTGGGCCAACCATCCAGGACCTGAGGAAAGCCAGAGGCGCGCCACAGGCTCTTGTGGAGGACTCAGCCTACACCGAGACGCCACCTGGAGAAGGCAAATCCCGCTTCCAGATCCTGCTGGACGTGGTCCAGTTCCTGCCCGAGGATATCATCATCCAGACCTTTGAGGGTTGGCTGTTGATCAAGGCACAGCACGGAACCAGAATGGACGAGCACGGCTTTATATCTCGGAGTTTCACCAGACAGTACAAGCTGCCAGATGGCGTTGAGACCAAAGACTTGTCTGCCATCCTCTGCCACGATGGAATCTTGGTGGTAGAAGTAAAGGATTCACTCGGGACCAAGTAAAACTTTACCGGTTCCTGTTCATGCTGCAGGAGGAGGACGACAGCGACAGCCAGGAATGTTTAACTGCTCGTGTTTAAGATGGCTTGCTCTAACTTTTATGAGGATTAAAAATATATTCATGGTTCCTGGTATATGGAGGTTGTCTTTCTTACTGATAACCAGAAAGGAAGGTTTTCAAACGTGTTCGTGCAGTTCAAAATGATGCCACTTTTACAGTGAATTCATCAGAAAACTAGCAGACAACAGTTTGGTACCAAAGAGGACCCAGCATTATTCCCTGGCAATTCTAGAATTTCAGAGAGTAAGTTTGTATGTGTGGCAAAATGCTCAGTAAAGAGATTCTATTCTTGTTTACGAAAAGTTTTTGTATTTCTAGAAAGAGTTGGGAGCCCCTTCAAAAGGAAATTTTATCTCTGTGTAGTTTGATTAAAGGGGACTCTTGTAAGTAGTCAGAAGGTTAGAATGTAGCACTCTGGAACTGGTTCTGAAATCTAGGTAGGAGTCACTACAAATGTTGCTTCCCTAAACATCAGCGGGAATTTTTCAGGTATCTTAGTTTTAAAGAGTTCCAATATGGACCTCACTCAGTTTTTCAAAGCTAAACTGATCCCTACCAGGAGTTTTGCTTGTAGACGGTGTATACTACTTGTTGATGTTATATTTATTACCCAACAGTGTATGTTGCCTTATAAGTTAGGTGTGAGAAACTAAAGCATTGAATTGCTGAATTCAGTGAGTCTTAATCATTGCTGTTTTCAAACAGGGATAGCAAGTGTCACCCATCTGCTGTCTCTGCTGATCTAAAGTTTTAAATAACCTTGCAGCCAGAGAGGACACCTGAGCTCAGGCAGCCATGAGCTTATACAGCACACGTTTGTCACGACCAGATTAGTGCTTCTGGTCTCCCAAACTGTTGATTTGGCTCAAGGCCGAGCTGGCAGAGGCTAAGGAATCCCAGCATTGGGAAGCTTGCTTTCAACAGCTGCTCAGAGGCATTCAGAATATTTGTTATCTCACTCTGTACATTCTAAATACTTCTGCGGAGGAAGGGGCTGCTTCCATTTCAGTAGACACTGAATGTGAGCTGACAAGGGGGCCCCGGGACAGTGCTAAGAATAGAAGAGCTCAGAGTGTGGGAGACACCTGTGTCAATGTAGACAGCGCTGTTACTGTGCTCCTTCATCTGGCCTCCTCTGCATTCAGACTACAACAGGGAAGACGTAGAGTGAGTGGAAAAAAAAAATCAGAAGTCAAACAAAATCTAAGAACGACATTTGCTACTTGTTCATAACACTGAAAGGATTTTGAAGTTGTCTGTTTATATGGAGTTCATGTCCACCGCTGACGTTTGGGGCATGAACTCTAGGACAAGACATTTTTGTTTGAGATATTGAATTTTACAGGTCAGCACTGTGGCATAACGAAGCTAACAGGTGTGAGTGGGTACTGATGAGAGATGGGTACAATGTGTTCCCCATCAAATATTGTTGCCATCAGAGTAATTACATAACCAGCTAGTGTTTTGAGAAACAAATGGCCCCAAGCCCTCTCATTTGGTCTTATTTTCTGCTAGATTATACCTTTCTTCTACCCACGAGGAATTCTGATATGCCATACAACACATGAAGCTAGATTAAAAACAACAAACAGGAATTGATTTCTCACAGTTTTGGATGTTGGACAGTCCATTACCAAGGCACTGGTGTCTGATGTGGGTCTCTTAGTGTGTCCTCATGTGGTGGAGGGCAGGAGGAAAAGACACAGCAAACCCCCTCGGTCAGGCCCATGTATGATGGTGTATGATGCCTTCGTGACCGGATCTCTTCTTGAAGGCTTCCCTTCTTAATTCCATCACACCAACACTTGACACTTTCAAACCACAGCACTGTGTGAAATAATGCACAGAAAGAGGCCAGGTCTCATTTCTGTTGTGTTAAAGTTTGTAACATATCTCAAGCGTGCTTTCCCATGCCTGTGGGTTTAACAGCGTTCTTTTCTCTACCCAGCAACCCTTGTTTGCGGTACTTGTTTAATAACATATTCTTTTTAAATGAACATATTCTACTTATATAATTCCTTAAGCCTCCTAAACATAGCCATTTTCAAAGCCTTTATCAGAATATTCCATCCATAAATCCCACCTGAAGAAGATCAAGTTCCAAGCATGGATGCTTCTGACTTCCTCGGCCTTAACGTTTCTTTGAGTGCTTAGGAAAGCTAGTTTGGGCTTATTTTGTGTAACAGGATAGCTGATGGCTCCTCTTCAACTACAAACTAGCTTTCTCTCACTAAGGTTGAGCTATTGTATGGTTTTTCACATAGGGATTTTAGAAATCCTGTCTTTAAGTGACTTTGCAGACATCAAAGATTCAGTCATCAAAAAGAATGAAGCCCAGTGACTTTTTCTTTCTTCTTAGAGAACTTGGGGATATGGTCCCTGGGCAGAAAGGGCTCCATGTACCACTGCTTCCTGTCTCACACAGTAAGCATGATTCCTGTCCCTAGAATTTGTCTATTTCTTTATTATGCAAAATCCAAACTCCCTTTTGACACTGGCCATTTCCACTTGGAAGGAAGCTAGCAGGTACACAGGATATGTTGAGATTTCTTTTAATGTAACAAAAGGACTGCACAAATCAATTTAAAAAGCGAAAAGATTTCATTTTGGCTCACAAGTTTGAAGGTTTCATTCCATAGCTGCTTTGTACCATTTGGGCCTGAGGTGCACATCATGGCTCCAATACACAGTAAAGCAAACTGTTCACCTCACAGGCAGCCGTGAAAGAGAAAGAGGGACAGTGCTTCGCTATCTTCTCCAGGGAATTCACCCAGTGACAGAAAACTCCCTGGAGGTCCCACTTCTTAAACCTTCACCACCTTCCAATGCATCCCATCCAGGAGCCAAACCCTTAACACATGGGCCCTTAGCGGGGAACGCCAGTTATAAACTGTAACACAAGGCCAACTGGCTGCTTTCCGCTTCTGTTTTGTTAGGGTCTATAGAGCTGTTTGTGTGGGTTTTGAAGCTATCTATTTCTTTCATTTTGTCTTCTGTTTGATGTATCCTTGCTAAGTGTCAGAGCAGCACAGACTTCCTGAGGGCAGAATTTTCCTGCGATGATGTAGCAACTCACAGAATGAAAGTGAAAGCTCACAGTAAGTCCAGCTATGGTGAGTCCTCCCTCCTTGCAAAGGCTCTACCCACTGTAGCAGCCATGGCTAAAAGTAGCTCTTCCCCCTTCTCCCCTTCTCAGTTGCCACCTCTTAAAATAGAGTGCAGAAGTGCCTTTAAGATATTTAAGACTGAATCCCTGCTCCCACAGAGTTAGTAAGATTTTCTCATTTCTAGAGCAGATCTTTGGGACCAAGATATTAGTTTTGTTTTCATTCTTTTGAAATTACACTCACATTTGAAGAAAGTCTGGCTGATTCACGATGAGAAGGTGAGTCACCTCCAGCCTCAAGAGGCAGAATGTAAAGGGCTTTGAAATACTGACCTAACTCCAGCTCTCATCATTCCCAATGCAGTACAGAGATAAGGTAGGTTAAAGATGCCAAAAGGTTCTTAGACCCCAGCTCCTCGAGAGGGAATTCTGCCCTTTCCTCCAGAGCAGACTGCCCACTTGTCTCCGACCTGTAGACCGAGGTGGGAGTGGTCCTTTTCTGCCTCTGTGGCTTTGGATAGATGGATTATCCTTCGTGCACCTAGTGACACACTGCACTGTGTGCTCTTCAAACTGCCATCTGGCGTCTCCTGTCCCTCTTAACACTGATCCTTATAGGGTCAGGTTTCTCTGTGCTCTTCTGTTTTCTCTCCAAGGTCAGCATCCTCCACGTCTCAAAATAACATTTAAAAGCTCTGGAAAACTCAATGTGCCTTTAATTTCCTGTTGCTATTCAATGAGATACAACTAGTTTCTTATGCAACTGATTTTTTTTTTTTTTTTAATTTGCCAGCAGATTTGAAATGGCTCTTTTGGTGCTAAGTCCACAGAACAACTTGATTCCAGGAATGAGGACAAGATAAGAAATATTTGAAGATTATGGCTTCATGCCCAAGACCAGAATAATTAGGGACATAGACTTTGAAAGCAAACAAATGTAGACCAGCAGGAGTTTGAGATTCAACTTTGCCACTCTCTAGGCTGGAAAGTTTGGCGCAGTTTGCTCACCTAAATTTCCCATCTGCAAAACAGGGACAGCTATAGTACCTACATCATGCGCTTGGGGATTTTTGTGGTTATTATTATCATTGTCCTTGAAATAGTCTCTTGGGCTCATGTTAGGGTTGAACATCACTAATCTTAGTTGCTCTAACATGTGAAAATTTTTGAGTGCTGACATGACATCACAGCTGCCTGGATGTAACAAATTGCTGCCAGACTATCATCAGTGCACTGGAAGTACCGTATAAAATTACCTTCGGGTTATGTGAATAAAGTATATATAAAATGTGAATTAATTCCATGGAACTAGGCCCTATTTCCAGGACATCTTGGTATGTATATTCAAACATTTCAAGCAAGGAATACTCTCTGTACAGAGATTTTTTCCAATCCCATCGGAAGATTCTGGCTCCAATAGTGGGGGGGAGGCCATCGAGTTCATATTTGACTGATGTCCCCATCTATTCACAATAGGGAAAATTTAGGAATAGTTCTCCAATCAGGGATTGGCACTACGCCTGGGGCCCCTTGGCCTTTGGCACCTGAGACCCGGGATTATTAAACATGCTGCAATGCTCAGCCAAGAATCAACAAGATCCCTTAAAATGCCATGTCCCATTGCAAGGGGGACTGTACAATGAGCAGAAGGCTGTGGTGGGGTGGCTGCTCCCAGCAGACATGGAGAGTGGTAGCAGAATGTCTCTAACGCGAGACACCTGAGGACATACAGTGAAAGGTCTGTGGGTCAGCTGACTTCCTCTCCCAGTCAGGATCACAGCATCCCACGATACAACCTGCCTCTGTCTGGTGTTCGAAGCTGGCCTTGATGCTGCCGCATCATCGTGGTTGTCTTCAGTACGTCACAACTGTAGTCACTGTGGCCTCAGGAGGGGCCCCCCAGAATGTAGGTGTGAACCAAACATTTCAGATCAAGGAAAAGAAAATGCACAAAAGAGAAGGGTTAGGAGGAATCAGTGAAACACAGGATTTAAGGAACTTTAAAGGAAATTCAGGGGAGTTTTTAAAAAAAAACTCTATCTTATTTGCTCATAGAGGACCAAGAACACGTTTACGTGTAAGAACAAGAAGAGTTCACTTTTAAAGGGAGCATTACAGAAACATAAGCATTGCTATTAACCAAATGATTATTAAAGCACAATTTGTTGTTGTTCTGGAAGATGCTTCGTGAAGGTGATTAGAAAACCTCTTAGAATGTGCCCCTTTGCCTTTGTCTTTGAGCATGTTTTCCATCATATGTGAATTCCAGAATCAGAAGACATAGTGGTTAGTAGAGGGAGTGTTAATTCAAGCTTGCTAGAATATTCCTGGAGATCCACAGGACACGTGCCAATGTATCACTTCAGAGCAGAAAAAAAAAAAATCATCTCAGTTATTGACTGTAGTAGGTAACAAAGACCCTTCGGGGCTGGGCTACAGGTCAGGTGATAGAGGGCTTGCTGTGCATGTAGGAAGCCCTGAGTTCAACCCCCACACCACATCGCCTGGGTATGGTAGTCTGTGCTAGGCCTGTAATCCCAGCATTTGGGAAGTGGAGGCAGGAGGATTTTATATTCCATTGGATCTTCCTACGTGTGACATATTTTACTTTATGTTTGCTCCATGATATCGTGTACTGGTTGCTTTTCTTACTGCTGCTAACCCAAATACCTGACAAAAAAACATTTTAAAGGAGGAAGTCTTTACTGCGGCTTACAGTCCATCACGACCGAGCCTCGAGGCCTGGTGGCAGGATTGGGAGGAGGTTGGTCACTTAGGGTCACTGGCAAGAAACAGAGTGGACAGGAAGTGGGGCTGGGTTATAAAACCTCAGTGACCCGCTTCCTCCAGCAAGGCTCCAGTTTCAAATACTCCACAGTCTTCCAAAATAGCAGCACCAGTTGGAAAACAAGCCTAGAGATCAGTTCACATGTAAACCTTATGACACATATACATGCTAAAATTTATACTTATCTTGCTAGGCATTGGCTTGCAACAATTTACAACTTCCTTAGATTATTTGGAACGAGGCCTGACTTTAAGACAAAATGTGAATTCTTCATAGGTTTCTTTATCTTCTTGTTCTAAATCGAACTAACAATCTTTGTTTGAAATGGGGCCTCCTACAGCTCAGGCTGGCCTCAAACTCCCTATGTAGCTGAAGATATCCCTACCAAGCGTTCTCACTCATGTTCTTGCCCCAAATAACCACAGAAGTAAGGAGGTGTCAGCTCTGACAAACCACAGACTCCCATGCCCTTTACTGTTCTAGTAAAAGAGCACTCTTACCGTTGAGCACGGCAGTATTCTTGGTATAAGATGATGCTAGAATACTGTACAGCAAATCTCTCCCAAGACAGCAATCAATGGAGTAGCCACCCAGATCTCCATATGAACAGGCCGTTTGTTTACCTTAATGAAGATGAAGGTTCCCTATCACCCTCAAAGTTCTGCAGTCCCTGTGATCAGAGAATACCCTGACTCACCCCTAGCTTGGACACCCACTGGGATAGGCGGCATGTCTGCTGGCAGACCTTGAGAAGTGTTAGGTTCCATTCATGTGTGATGAAGGCCTGTGTGCAGAGAGGAAGGAGTTTTGAATGAATAAAGCACCTAGGGGCTGCATCAGAGAGAGGAGCAGATGAACAGAGAGATAAGCAGGGCAGAACCATAAGGAGAGCAGTGTGAGGAGGCCATGGAGAGGATACGGCATGCGCTCTCTGCCTAAGCTGCCCTGGTATTGCATCCCTGAGAGCTGTCATGGCTCGTTATATTGATGTTGTCATAATAAATAATACTTTAACAGACTCCTGCTTCTGGAAACACTCAATGATTAGTTGATAGGTCAGCTAAGAACACTCCAAAAACCTGAAAAACTCTATCCTAATCCATTCTAATGCAAATCACAGAACTGAGCTATTATTAGGAAATGAAGGGATCAGGATTTAAGAGCCTCACAAATAACTACGTGAAAAATCAGACTAAACTATTCTTTCTTCCTTTCATTCTGCAACTGTCTTTTGAGCACTCCCTGTGTCTGAGCTCTCTGCTCATCGTTGTGATGAAATGGAAACGATATGTTTTTTGATTCTAACATATTTGTTCCATGGTTTTAGAAAAGTGTTTTCTAAGAAGAAATGGTTTTCATAAGTAGAAAGCCATCATAACAAACACAGGCACTCCTGAAAAATCCCTATCTGGTGTGTGCAGAAAGAAGGGCCTTGTCACTCTGCCTGGCCTGAGGGTGTGTGTGTGGGACAGCTTGACTTATCTAGCAACTAGCTCTGCAGCATACGGTCTGAGACCAACTGCCATATTCATCGTTGCATCCTAACTTCTTCGCACACAGTAGGTGCTCGGGGATTTGTTTTCAAAGGAGTAATGTTTCTAATGTAGAACATAGTAGATGTGAAAGTGTGAAGTGAGTAGTTCAGCCAGAGTCAAGGGCCTGTGTGATTAAACCCTAACTCCCCTACTAGCTTGTCTTCCAAGTACTGCCTCCTGAGCTTCTAAAGAGAAAGAGTGCAGACCTTATCTGGATGGCGGCGGGGACCACAGGAGAATTGTTAGCAAAGCAATGATGGGGTGAGCTTTGGATTTTTAGAAAATTAACTCCAGGTAACTGCTGTGTGAAGGAGAGCCTAGAGTGAGACTCTGGAGTTTGAAACACCACTCGGATACTCACATAGAACTGTTTATTCTCCCAAGTAAGGGCAGAGGCTGGGTCTAGGTTGTGTAAATCTCATTGGTTGAGAATAAGACCACCATAATTGAGCCAAATTTGAAGCAAGCTTTAATAAATTAAATACCGTCCAGGAAGATGGGCTCTGACCGGGACCATTCTGAGGTCCCACAGAGTGGACCTGCTGTCTCCAGAGTTCTCACAGAATGGCCCCAAGTCACATGGAACAGATGCTTTAAAGGGCAGAACCATAAGACTATATACTTTACACCAGTTCTAGTCATCAGCAAGCATCTATCCTGACGTGCTTCTTGTCTGGGTTATCTCCCACCAAGTGGCTAAGCATATCTAGTGCATTTGGAGCACATCTGGTGCAGGAGGATTAACTAAATGGGACCTGGACATTCCCCACCTGACATTCCAGAAGGTTATCTGTGCTTGGGCAAGTGAGATTTAGGGTTATGCCTTTCCGTGTCTCACTTGAACAGTCTCACCCACTCAGCACTCTATGAAGTTATCTGTCCTTGATTTATAGATTTCTTAGGCACAGTAATTAAAATTAAAACATAACTTTTTCTCTTATAGTTGCTTCTTGTCCTCAGACCCTGGGTCTCTCACACACTACCTCTGTCTGGATAGTAGCATATTTCTTGCATTACTAGAGCAGAGAGAAAGTGCCAGGAGAAGAGATGGCATGCTACGGGGGAATGCCAGGTGGAACAGGAGTCAAGACTGCCCACCAAAGGCATAGCTTCCAATGGGCTTGGAAGATGGGGGCTGCATAAGACTGAAGCCCTGGGAGTCAAATGTGATTCGGTCACATGCAGAGCTTTGGTCTTGTCTCAGAATGTGACAGCATTGGACAAAAATGTGGTACGCATCCAGAGACAAGGACATCAGGCTGCCAGATCAGAGCCTGAACTTTGCAGTTGTGGATGGAACTCTTACCAGGAACTTTCCACTTGGAAGCAAATCTCTCATCAGATGACGCCATCAACTTCCAGTTATTCACACTGATTGCAAAAATCTCAGTCTCACAAAGCACTCTTCTGATCTCCCTTCTGTGGCCATTACACCTGCAGGAGAAGAGGTGTATAGAATAAAGCTTTGCCAAAGAAAAGCCCCTCCCCCTTGTGGTTGTGTGCTGCTCGGACTTCTGGGAACAGCTTGGAGGGAGGTATATAAGAGACAGTGGCAGTTGGAAATGGCAGTTGGAAATGGCAGTTGTAGTAGGACAGGGAAAGAGAAAGCACAAAAGCTGATGATAGGGAAGCAGGCAGAAAAAAAGGCCCAAATAACGTGGACTAACTGGGGTTTTAGAAAAGTTACAATTTAGATCTTTCTCAGTAATTGCCATGCTGGGAGAAGCTGAACCAGAGTAGGTTAGAGTTAGCTCAGTACCCTGGGCTTAGACAGAGTAAGACAGCCAGAAAGGGGCTATAAAGGTTTCTCTTTCTTTTCTGTTCCTTTCCTTCTCAATCCTTTGAACTAACTGACAAGTTAGAAATCTTTCTGCAGGGAACAGAGGGGTGGAGTCACGTTGCCAGAGAAAAAAGTAACAGTTACAAAAGGCAAAAAACAGCCACACCCACACCTCTTTTAAAAAGAAAAAACTGTTACATTTTAAATGCTATTTACATTTTGGCATCCATATAAAGGGCTTATGGGGGAAAAAAAAGGATGGGAAATTTGATTTCAAATATAGAGGGAAAAGCAGAGGTAGAAGGGATGGGTTTTCGTCTTCAAGAAGCCAACAAAGTATGTATAATGGCTGACAACGGGAATATATACCACCTTGGTTTCAGTTGTTACATGTTTTTTTCTTTTTCCTCTTCTTATATTTTGTTTCAAAAACCCAATGAGGCAACGGTTAAGTAACTGGAAGAGTTGAAGGGGAGACTGTAAAAAGCCAAGGCAGGAAAAACAGAACAAAGGGCTCAATTTTTTTTCTTTCTCTTCAAAAAAAAAGGAATTGGTGGTGCTGTTTAAAAAAATATGGGGGAGGTTTGAAAGGGTGAAAAAAAGGGAGACTAAGGAACTGGGAACACAAACTTGGGGAGAACTGTCAAGGGTAGAAAAAGGAAACATTGAGGAAATGGGAGGACAGGCTGAGGAACTGGGATTACAATTTGGCTCCTTCCTAGTGACAGAGAGAGAGATTTTACCCAGAGTAAATATAATGGGTGGGGGGGGGTATTGTAGAGGATGATGGTCCTGTTAGGAAACTAAGGAAAGAGTCTATACAGGAAAATGATCAAAAAAGGCAGCCTGGAGTCACAAAATCACCTTCAGCATTCCCAGTAGTGGTCTAACATATTTCAGCTGATAAGGATAATCCCCAAGGTTAGAATGAAACAAAATGGCATCCAATAGAAATGAGTGATTTAAGGAAACTAAATGAAGCTGTTAATTCTGAATTGTCATTGCTATTTATGCAACTGCAACAAGCAATTCAAGACAGAAGTTGGCCATTATACATTACTCAGATTTCATACAGGGTTGCCAGGCCCATTGGCACAAGAGAATGATGAGGTCAATCAGTTATTAATAGGAAATGTGTTAGAAGCCTCAAAATTTCATGAAAAGCTCCAGTGATGGAGAGGTATATGTGAACCAGACCACATATATTCTGCCTCAGGGATGGGGAAGAGAGGAGAAGGAGCCATAACATGGCCTTAAAGCTTGTGGGGCTGTCCTAGAGCTAAGAGGGGGTTGAAGCATGTTTGAACCCTGGAAGTCTCATCCTGAGAGTAGTAGGAGTTAGGCTGCTTCTCCTTCTTGCTCTGGTGCCAACGAGACCCTAGCTAGCACTAACAGCTAGCAAAGCTCCTCCAATGCTTCTGTGACACATAGCACCTGATAAGATCCTGTCTCCCCAAGGAATCTGGTCATCTGACCACTGTGGCTGGAGGGCCTTGGGCTGGGCTTCTCCTCTCTGTATATGACCTTATAAGGTCTTTTCCTCTGGCTCCTGTGAGACCTCTGTTTATGCAAAGGAGCCTTCCTCAGGACCTTGGCCCAAGCCAATGACAATGCGACCACCAACCACCGAGGTCTGGCTGTGAGTCCCCCACATGCAAATGGAGCTCTCCTGGTGTCACTGCCTGGCCAATAGCTTATCACTACATAAGGTGTCTCTTCTTTGTCTATACCCTATAAATGTAACTCCCCTTGCTCCCCTTCTTTTCTAGTCTCTCGTCTTCACTAAGAGTCTCCTCTTCAATGTTGATGATTATGGGTTTTATCTTTGACTACCTTTTGTATTTGTAATTTAAAAAAAAAAAAAAACTAAGGAAGAGAGTTTCTGAAGTAAAGAGAGAGAAGGAGCGTGGCCACTGTGTATTTCTTGAATGTATCAGCTGGGTTATAGGGAGAAAACTGACATCATTTGGGAGAGTGGCAGAAATATGATGAACAAAGATAGTCTTGAGAATTAGGGTCAGGATTGAAGGGGTGCCAACAGAGACGTCACACACCCAGGCCTACAGGGGTGAACAGACGTGGAGAGAAACATCTCAATGGAAAATTCTGAACATCAGGAACCATGACCTTCAGAGAAGGATATAATAGAACTGAAATTGATGTTGTCTGTACAGGGTAGCCTTCTGAGACAGGAAGTAGGGCATAGGAGGGAGTGAAAGGTTGTTCTACAGGTAAGAATGAGGTATGCCCACGAGTGAGCTCCCTTCTAGCAAGCTCAAGTACCTCATGATTGTTTGGGTATAGTAATGAATTGTAAGGATGGTGTCAGAAAACCTCCTGTGTCTTTGCTCGTAAGCGTTCTTGGCGACCCTGACAGATCCTCACTACAGAGACCACCTGTCTGATTCAGCATTGCTTTCCACAATCCTTGCACTTATTGACTGCATTGAAGTCAGTATGGCATTGTATTAGAGTCAGAAAAGCTTTGTAGTATAACGTTGCAAGATGCTATCCATGGGGCAACCGGGTAAAAGGGAAAGGGAGATTTCCTTAAGTTACTTATTATAATTGCATGTGAAGCGATGGTCATCCCAAAAGAACAAAAATTATTTCATTTATTCATACTTATTCCATTTGAAAGAGTCTAAAATATGTCATTTTGCACTAAGAACACCTGAAAAACAACAGATAGCAGAAAATCTGACCGTGTTTCTCGCTGTGCCCCGCCCCCATGTGTGTGCGCGCGTTGGTGTACATGAGAATGCACATCATGGCGTGGGAGAGGGCAGAGGATAACTTTGGGTGTTGGTCCTTAACTTTCCCCGTTTGAGACAGGGTCTCTTTGTCATCTGCTGTTGTCTATCCATGCTAACTGGCCCGTGAGATCCCCAGGTTTCTCCTGTCACTATCTCACGTGTTGCCATAGAAACACTGACATTTTAAATCTGCACGACAGTGCCAAGCTTTATGTGGTTTCTAGGGATTTGAACTCAGGTTCAAATCTCTCATGACAAGTGCTTTACCCACTGGGCCATCTCTCTAGCCCTGTGATTTAAAAGCAGGAGGTGACGTTCTCGTGCGAAAGATGCTCTTCTTCCTCCAGAAGGAAAGTGTTCGTATTATGAATGGGAAGCTAAGGCCAATGGAAATCAGCACAAGCAAATGTGTTAAGGTAACTGATCAACGGACTCACTTCTTTGTCCAGTCACCCAGCCTGGCTCAAGCCCCTTTTCCTTCTCGTGCTTTTATGTACCATCCTCTGTCCTATTCAGTGTGGAAGCACTCACTTCTGTTTGGGGTCTTCGTTTGCTTAGGAGGATTCCAACAATGTGTACATTTCGTCCGTTCCTATGCTTTTTTCCCTCTTAATCTGCACATCATGTTGAAGTGAAAAACACACAAGACTTGATAAAATACTGTTTCCCCTACACACTTGTGATCCTTTTATTTGAGGTTTGAGAAATAGATGTAGAGTTCCCCAGAGTTACTGCTACTTCATATTATAACTTATTGGAATGAAGGCTTGTAGGGACACCAGCTGTCCAGGAGAGGGCCCCAAGGGCTTACAAAGCCAGTTCCATCAGGCCTCCATGAGCATAGGTCTTTCTTTACCTCTTACACTGTTACCCTTCAACATCTATCTATTCTGCTTGATGATGGGCTGTTCTACTGGCAAATGCAGAAATTCTTGTGTGCTATTGCTCTCACAGAGGCTTTTTAGTTAATGGAATTAGCTAACTTAATTGCCATTAGAATAAAATTATAATTAAAAAGCTAAATCGGCATTAGCAGGCTCTTTCAAAGAAGAACAGCTGCTCCAACATCCCAGAGGAGAAGGGAAATCATAATACTTGATAGCAACTTCTTGATAAATGGAAAGTGCTCGAAGTCTGATTCAACTGAAATGAGCATATGAGATATATAGGCTATATGCCCTTCCTTCCTCTCAGATTCTAAACGAGAAAGAATAGCTCCATGGCCTCACATTTCCTAACATTAATAAAGAAATTGCCTGTAGGCTGGAGGTAGAATGAAGTTCTTGTCCTGTAAAAGAAGCAACCACCACTAATAGGTTCATTATTTATCTCTTTCGATATTAATATTTAAATAGGTTTTTAGGGGTGGATAGAATGTGTTTCATGCAGGGTTAATCTAGACGCTTTTTCTGTCTGTAACTGCTGTAACTATGATTGGGACTGGTATTCCATTTGCCATCTTTTCATGAAAACATCAGCAAACATCAGCAAGTGATTCAACAGAAATCTCTTAGTAAGTACAGGATTGTAATGATTAGCTCTAAGCTCATGACTATCTTAGCAAACAGGTTCAGATAGAGAACAACACCAGAAAGGATATTTACTAAACCTGATAGCACACAGTGCATGACTGGTCTATTTCAAGGGAGTTATGTTTTAGCGTGTGGGATAAATTGAATGCATGTTACTGCCAAAGGCAGCCATGTCTGTAGGAAAATAGGGCGTCATTATATCACAACTTTATGCCAGAAGTCATACTATCAAATCCCCTAGATGCTGCATGTAAGAAAAGCTCCTTTCTCAAGTGTATTATGTCTTGATAATGAAAGAGAGGTTGGTAGATAAAGTCCAAGTCAGAAACACAGAGAAGCTGTCTTCTCATGTCGGCCCTTAAACGATCCCACTAATTGCATTCAAATAAAATGGTGGGGGCAAATCAGGTTAGTGGACGGACCTAGACAGCTGCTTTTCTAGAATCCGTTTAGCTAGAAATCACATTTAGTGTTGTTACTATTACTTACCTTTGAGTCCTTTTGACCTACCGTCATCAAACAGAACCTTCAAATGTCCTATGAAGGAACAAAACTCCCCTGAGACCTTTCTTGAGTCGGGAAATCAGTGAACGGGCATCATTAAAAATGATCTTCTCCTCCTCCTCCACATCCCGACTGAGCTTCACACCGTCAGATGGTTGCACAATGCTCAGGAAGGTGCGTTTTCCTGTGACCTGAGAGTCACTCACAGATGAGAACCTGACCCACTGTAAGCCCCAAATCAATGACAGTTGCCCCAAATGCAGAACATTCGTGGGATTAATTAGACACCTTGGACTTTAGATGCTTTCAAGATAATGGGCTTGACGGAGGGAGTAACAGCCTTACAGACCTGGTCCCTCCCTGACAGACCTTTAGGAAGCAACACACTTGGGGCTTGGTTAAAAAATAAAAAGAAGATATGGTGCCCTCTAGTGGAAAACAGGTAAAACAACGAGGAGACGGTGATTTCTTTCTACAATTTCCTTTCTGGAATTCATACTAAACTTAATCATAGAAATAAAATATAAAGTCATGAAATCAAATATTAATATATGCACAGGGTTTTAGTACCTTTGTATTATCCCATAAAACAATGAAGCACAAGAAAGTTTTCTTATCCTTTCATTAGATAAACATTTACATAATGTAAGAATCAGAGTGACAAACACTTTTTGCCAAACAAACATTAACCACTGCGATTCTTTTTGCACAAGTGATTGGGCTTTACACAACAAAATTATTTCAGCTGGACCTGATGGTGCTTCCCAACTACTCTGGAAGCTGAGACAGGAAGATTCTAGGTTCAAAGCCAGCCTGGGCAACCTAGTGAGAGTCTCTCAAAATAAAAACTGAAAACAGGGCTGAGGATAATGTGGAGTAGTACAGCACCTGCTTGTAGTTGTACACTGCTGTGGTGACTCAGTAAGGAGACATGGAGGCATATTCATTTGTGAATGGCTAAGCCATACCTCTGCAGAGAGAGCCACACTGGACAGTGGCTTCTCAGCTCAGGTGTTTTTATTGCTACAGAGGTCCTCGGGTGTTCTACTGATAGCATGTGCAGATCATGAGCAATCAAACATCCCCCACATAAATCCAACACCTGCAGACAATACAAAATGCCAAGGTCTAGGCAGCTCTTGTCCCAACAGTGTGCAAAACAATTATTTTATACATAACTAAAAATAAACTTCTATCTCCACTACTTAAAAAAGACTTCAGAAGTACTGCACATGAGATGGATAAACTTCTTTTCATCCACATGTAACCTTACCCAACTGCTCACACACAGGATTTCTGATCATCTCTGAGAGTTGATATGTCTGGCATAATGGTGTATTCCTGTAATCCTGGCACATGGGAGACTGAGGAAGGAGAACTGAGAATTCAAGACCTGCCTGGGGTACACTGCAAGACCCTGTTCCCTCCTTCAAAAAGGAAACTTGCCATGGAACTATATCTAATGATGCTGTCTATGTTTTAGCTGGTTTTTTTTAAAATAACACTGCCCTTAACTGAACATTGCTGGGATTGGTTTGCATCCAGCTTCTGACTCTTACAACCCCCTTTTCACCAATGCTGCTGCCCTCAAAATCCAGTCAGAACAGTGTAAGTGGTGTTCAAAGCTTGTCAAAAGACATTTTGACCCCAGACTGGACTTTAATTCCAGCTTTAACATTCATTGACTGTGTGTGCCATGTTCTTCAGTATAGAACAGCAGTGTTGATACCAGCTGCTTCACAGGGTGGATCTAACATGGGTGATTAGAACAGGATCGTATAATTGAGTGACTATTATGGGCCTTCTATGGGCTATAGATTCAAGAGGTTATAGTTTCCATGAGGAAGAGTCCATGCAGGAATGGGCCCCTGCCCTACGTGGCAGGTTTTAAGAAGAGAGCTTTTCTTTATACTCCTGTGGCTTCTCACCACCCCTGTTCTTATCCTTCCTAGAGAAACAGGGCGATGTATTCTCAGTGAACAGACTTAGAGTGCATTCTCCCATGAAGAGAAGGCAAAGCCTTTTCCAGTATGGTAGGTGTGTTTGTCCTACACTCTGTAGTAAGCCTACACTTCAGCTCTGACAATGAAAAGGAGAGTAACGTGTTCCACCCGCCGGTGGAATGCTCTGGTTCTCTACCTGGATAGACCTCAGTCTGAGAGTAGAGAGCTTTATAGAGAGAAGATTTTTGGAGACTCCAATAGAACATGCTAGCCTACAGAAGCAACTCAGCGTGAACTTGTGAGGTGTGGACCTACTGCACAAACACCATTCAGGAAGGAGCTGTTGGTGTCGGCCAAAGGGGTAGAAAAGAGCCTCAGAGAGGTCAGGCTTCCACTGGCTCTTAAAGAGTACCGTAGAATTTGGCTGGGGAGACGGAGGGAAAAAAAGATTTTTGGAGGCAGATCATTTTCTAAGATTCACAATAATTTATAGTAATACATAATTGTAAGAAAATATAAAACACTGGTCAAAATGAGTAACTCCTAACCCTGATTGATGAGGTATGGTGCCGTAACTGAGCTACGGCGGTGAGCTTGTGAAGTTTCTCAACATCTGTTTTTCTCGTTGTGCGGCCTAATTGCCAAGAATGCTGCAAGCACGTGTGTGTGTGTGTGTGTGTGTGTGTGTGTATGTGTGTGTACTCACTCACAACCCTATTTCCTCCACTTTACAGCTGATGGTACTGAAGCACAGAAAGCAATCTGCCCAATGTCACGTGTCGGCTGATACTGTCAACTTGGTAGTCTCTACAGTCACCTGGGAGACAAATCTCTGGGCATGTCTTTGAGGGAGTGTCTAGGCTGGGTTTAGATGAGATGGGAAGAGCCACCCTAAATATGGGTATCAACATTCTGTGCCCTGGGATTGAATAAAAAGGGGGAAGCAGGCCGAGAACCAGCGTTCTTCTGTTTCCTGTCTGTGGATGCAGTGTGACCAGCCACCTCCCACTCACACTGCCATGCTCCTGTTGATCTTATTTTGATTTAACTTTGGCAAGTGGTACCTACGGAGAAAATCGTCCATTTCTTTTAGATTTTCCAATTTGGCAGAGTACAGGTTCTTAAACTATGACTTATGATTCTCTAGAGTTCCTCAGCATCTGTTGTTCTGTTCCCCTTTTCTCTCCTGATTTTGTTCATTTGGATATTCTCTACCTTTTAGCCAGTTTGAATCAGGGTTTGTCTATCTTGTGATTCTTCTCAAAGAAGCAACACTTTCATCCCTGAAGCTGCTTTAGTCATGTTTCCAATCACAGCAATGAGAAAGATAATTAATACAGTCAGATAGCCAGTAAGATGAAGAGCTAGCTGGGTTTGAACCCACGCCATCTCAGCCCTGACCCTATTCTATCAGCATCCTACTTTGCAGTTTCTCAGTCCAAAGTGAGGGGGCTCAAGTGGGCTCTCTTGTGAAAGGAGACAGTGCTCAGATAAGCTGACCAGAGTGAAGGCTTAAATGGGCTTAGGCTGCTATGGGGATCTGGGAGACAGGGAGGGCTGGTTGATGGAAGGTTGGAAAAGCTAGACATGCAAGCTAAGCCAGGTATGGTGGCACACATATGTAACCCTAACATGTGGAAGGTAAGCATAGGAGGATTGTGAATTTGGAGTTAGTTTGATTTACATAGTTTTGAGACTCTATCTCAAAACAAAACACACAAACAAAACCAACCATGAGTTTGGATATAAAGAAGAGATTATGATTCCATGTTAGTATCTGATTTATTCCAAGGAAGACTCCATTGGTTCCTGTTTCATAGACTAGACACTAGAGAAACATGAAGGGACAGTAGAATAAATCCAAAACTGGACCTCTGCTAGGCCACTGATGGGAAGGGGCATGGCTGAAAGCAGAAATACATTCTTTCATCCTTTATTTCCAACCAAGGCTGGAGATATGAATTGGAGATTTCATCTGTATTGGAAAGCTGAAACTACCAAGTTTCCCTGGGTGGGGGTGGGGTGTTGAAGAGGCAGAAGAGGAACCACAGCTGAGGTTGGAAGGAGGATCTCCCCGTGCTGTGGAATTTAACTGGTCTGTACAATTTCAGAGCCACTTCAAAGAGGTGGCAGAGAACTAGAGCTTGGACGCAACCGGGAAGTTTAACAAGAGGTTTTGGGGCACTGGGAAGAAAAAACTAAACTTGGTTTCTGCCCATACCACACTGCTGCACGGGGCGAAGAAAGGGGTATGCTTGATGTCTCTCTCCTCACTCTCTCTACCTTCCCAGGACAGAGGGCCCCTTTGAAACCAGCTAGGATAGTGAAGTGGAGAGGAGGAGGGCATGGGGAAAAGATCTTGTGTTGTAAAACCGGAATGCTTATTTCCAAACACTCAGTGTGTGTACTTGGTGCCATGCCTACAGTTCCAAGCCTCCTGATCTTTCGATAGGCCCTCTGTGTGCAGAGTTCATTTGCTTCTGATCAACTGTACCTTCACGAGAGGGCTCTTCCCATGTCTGCCCCAGGTTTCTACAAGCCTCCAAACTGCCTCAGCCTGGAACATTCTATTAACACTTCTAGGAAGGACTATCTGGACTCTTGGTCCTTCTTGTCTCTGAGACCTAATCTGTCATGACCAGATTACCAGCTACCCTTGGAGACATGTTGCTTGCGCATTCGCTGGCCCTCTGGTCACCCTATAGACAGTGCTGTAGACACTGCAACCCCAGTGAGTGCTGCCCTTGTATAAGCCTGTCCTCCTGGGTGCTGGTAGAACCCGTGAGTTGCTCCTAAACTGTAAAACAGAGGGAAATGTACTCAGATGTCACCCTATTAATCACATTTGGTTAGGAAAAAAAAACTCTCTTACCTGGATGGGAAGACTTTTTTGTTGGCTTTGGAGATGCCATGTGGCAGGAAGGGCTATATGGCAAGGGAGGACTGTGGATGGCTTCTTGGACATCACAGGAGTCCCAAGCCAACAGCCAACAGGAAAACAGGGACCTTGGTTCTCTAGCCTTAAGGGATACGGTCTGTCAACACCAAAAGAGTTCAGAAGCAGGAGCTGGCTTCCCCTCATGCAGGCCTCTAGCACAGCATCCAGCTGACCCCTTGGAGCCCTAGAATACCCTGAGCTCAGTATGTAGCTAAGTCATGCTCAGACGCCTCCCACTCTAAGAAATTCTGAACCCATAGTAGAGTGTGCTTCTGAAAGGGGTAAGTATGGAACTCTGCACAGCAGGAGATAGCTAAGAAAGGCAGGAGAGTAGGTGTACTGTGGAGAGGCTTGGTGATAAGAAGAAATCAGGAGAGGCAAGAGACTTTTTAAAGTTCTTTTAAAAATAGGAGCTCTTCACAAAATTGCCCCTCCCCCCAGCCTGTGCTGTATCAGTCATGCAGAATCCGCCTTGTATAAACACAGTGATTATGGTTTTGAGAAGGCATTTGCATCGGTCAGGCTACAGCCAGAGAAGCAGAAATCATCACACCACTTGAATGATGTAATGCATATGCTTTGTTTAGCAGGCAATGGGAGCAGACGGGAAGCTTGAGGGCGGTGAGGCAGCCTAGAGATCAGCAATGTATCTGTGGAGATCTAATCAACCTTTGGGCTCCTCCTTGAGTTTCACATTTTATATGGCACCCATGTATATGTACACATTAGTGCATTTTTGTTTGTCTTTTGAGACTGGGTGTGGGCTGTGTGGTTGAGGTTAGCCTCACCCTCAGCATTCTCTTGTTTCAGCCTCCTGGCAGTTGGGATTACAGGTATATATACCACCACACTCTGCTTTTTATTGGAATCCTATGTCCTTTCTGTTAATTTGTCTGTTATTAATTGTTTCAGCAGATTCCAACACTGAAAGTTTGAGCTTCCCTACAGTAACCAGGAAATGAAGCCACGAAGAAGAGCCAACAAAATGACTCCCAAACAGATCTACAGAGGATGCAGATATAGGACTGTTATGGGAGAACTGGAAAGCAACAGTGCCCTAGCAGCAAACACAGTGCTTGCATGGATTTTGTTACAGCATGTTGCCATAATTTTTCTCCTTCATTAACACGAACAATAAGACAATTCAGAAAAATAGCTGGCTCAAGATGATAGAAACATCTGTTAATAGGAAGATAATGTTCTGTGAAATTCTGGTGTCTAGCTGTAAAGGAGGTCTCAGAGAAGTGAAGGAACATCAAGTCACTAGATTCATTAATGCTGTTTCATCTGTGGTACCAGCTCTCTCCCCACATTGCTCATCCTTTGTTTCAGCAAATGATCTAGTCTAGAAACTTCCTGAACGTAGGACGTTCACATATCAAAAAGCTTCTGTTCATTTCTCTTGTTAATCTTTCAATACAAAGCTCCCTTAAAGTAGGTATTATTGAGGATTAAGAGAAAATGATCTTCCTTCCCCTAACACTGTATGCTGACATGGAACGATTAAGACGTCATGAATTTGAAAAGTGAATTCCAGGACAGTGCATAATATGCTACTTTTAGGATAAAGGAGAGGTTGATGGCTAATTTTGTCAATTTGACTGTATATAGAATCACCAAGAAGAGAATGATCTGGGCATGCCTGTGAAGGAGTACTTTATTCATTTATCTTTGAATTTAAATTCTTGTGTGGTTCCAGACCTCCAGACAAAGGTGGGTGGATGAGGCTCTGTTAATGAGATAAGGGCCTCAGGAGAGGCCATATCAAATTCCAGTGACACAACCCTCCTGGGAGAGCCACCTTCATTAGCAGGAGGGCAAGTTAAGGAGGGGCTTCTCCTGGGACAGGTTGGTCTCCCTTCCTCCCTCCTCCCCACCTTCCTTCCCTCCTTCCTTCCCTCCTTCCTTCCCTCCTTCCTTCCTTCCTTTTCTTCTTCCTTCCATCCCTTCCTCTCCTTTCCCTTTTGTTTTCTTCTATGTATGACCGCCTAGATTTTAACGTCACAAATCACTTTTTTCTTTTCTGAACTAAAGGATGAGAATGGAAGATTCTTTGTACTCCCATACCCTGGAATGAATTATCCCTAAACATCCCCTCCAATTTATCTTCTAAATTTGGATAGTGCCCGTGTTTATAATACACGCCTGTGTTATCCAGGCATCATGGTGGCACATACATATAACCCAGCACAAAGGGAAAGGCAGTAGGATCATGAATTTAAGGCCAGCTTGAGCTACTTAGTAAGATCCTGTAAAGGAGGAGGAGGAAGAGGAGGAGGAGGAGGAAAGGAAGAAAGGAAGGAAGGCAGGCAGGGAGGCAGGCAAACCACTGGTGCCATTATTGATCTATAAAAACCATCACTTCTAACTGAAGTTCAGGTAAATGGGCAAAAAACTAGTAATAAACCCTTGCAGCAATAGTGGGACAGCTGCCACAGACAAGTGTGTATGGAATGCATCGAGAACACTGGGAAGGAATAAACTGTTCTAAAGTGTCCAAGAGAGGCTTCTGGGAAGAAGTGGCGCAGGGTCTTGAAGGATGACCTACAGTTTTGTCTAGCAGATGACAAGATAGATGTTCCAGGAAGAGGAAAGAGCATGTATACAAGTCTCAAGTCTCGATAAGCACCTAGGTGTGCGAGGAAATGGACTGAGATGACCAGCATGGCTAAAAGGAAGGTAAGCAATGACAATCAACTACTGTTAGAGAGGCAGCCTAGTTCTACGTGGTGGCAGAAGAGATGGAGGCAAGTATCAAATTCAGGACACAGGTGGGAGATGAAGGATTGGCACTGATTAAAGTAACAAGAATTTGTGTTTTGGGGAAGGTGCTGCTGTACACTACCATCAGAGAAGGAAACCTCAAGTCTAAGGTCACTCTAAATCCAAACCAATGCTCTTTGTCTTCTGGTGATGTGACCTTCTTCTTTCCCTTGGAATTCTTTGTTCTCTTGCCTTCCAAGGGCTCTCTAATGAACTACATGTCTGGTTGACTCTTCAGGATGACTGACTTTCTATGCTTGTAAGTGGACTTACGGCTGCTAGCCCCTGGACACTGAAAGGCCTCAACTTGATTAGAGGGTTGGTCTTTTAGCTTTAACCTCTAGACTCTGGAAGGACCTGTGAGCTTCTTGAAAAGAATTCATTGTTCTCCTAATAGGGAGGTGTGAGTGCCTTGATGTCTAGCTGGTCAGAAGTACAGGCCAGGCTCTGATGTAGCTGGGCAAGCACACAGAGTGTCCCAGCTTTGATCCGAAACAACACAGCCAACCAACCAACCAACAACACACAGGCTTGAGGTTTGTGGTTACTGTCTACAGTGGGGGGCAGTCTTGAGACAGAGCCTTCAAGATGTGTGTGTGTAGGGGGAGTGTCTAGTGATCCCTTCAGGTTGGTAGTATCTGCACAAAATTAAATCATAGGCACACTTGCCTGGTGTCTGCTGTTGCATAATTAATTGTTTGCTTAGTAGTTGAGAGGAATCTCCGTATCTCTTTTGAGGCCATAGTTATCTTTGGTTTAGATGAATGCAGTGTACACATCTTGAAAAGTTCTTTGGCTCTCCCAAGCATGGGACAGGAAAAGAGAGATCTCAGGATGTTGCTGTCCCAGGTGTGCTGTTCCCTCTTGTCTGGGCACTCACTCGTTCACTGACAATTTCCCACTCTTGTGTCTTCAGCTGCCAGCTACGAGCTGGTGACTTCTAGCTCAAAGTATACTCACATCTCATGGGTTCCAGACCCTTCCGTGCAACTGTCTAGTGAATGTTTTCTCCCTGGTGTCCTGCAGCCACCTCAAACTCTATCCACTTACCTTAGCCAAACCTGCCCCTCTTCACGTACACCTCACCTCAGCAATGGCCTCCTTGATCCACCGGTGACCCAGCCTCTTCTAGATTCGAAGTCCGTCACCATTCCCATCACATTTGCTTCTAGCAGAGCAAGACACACAGCAGACACTCAAGTCCCGCTGCAATACATGAAAGAGGCAGAATGGGCCTTGAGTGTGTAACTTGTGTCAACTCCCAGGGAATAAAAGTCACCCTCTCCCATTTCCCCATTCCTCCGAAGCCCACATTAATCAAATCAGACACCTGTTGCTTCAGAAAGCCTTCCCTGGCTGCACCCTTCTCCCCCTCCCTAGTTTGCTGAGGCTCAGAATTTCCTGCATCCACACGGTTTGGTTGCCATAATAGTTTCAGTCATCAGCAGGCTGAGAGACAGAACAGGCACCATATTCTCATCCCAGTGCATCCTTGTCTGGTAGAAGGCAGGACAGTCATCCTGGGAGAGGTTTCTGGAAGATGTTTGGGCATAAGCACGGAGCTCAGAAGAGGACTGTGGCAGAGACAGATGTAAGTAGTCATGGTGATGACGTGGGGATGACTGATCCCATGGTGATGCTGTGATTTTTTTTCCCCAAGAAATTGTGAACAAAGCAGAGATGGAAGATAGTCTTGAGAATAAGATACTGAGGATAAGTGGAAACTGTTTTTTTCTAGAAAGAATGCACCCAAGTACAGGAGCAAGCTAATAAGCACTATGCAAAGATGCTGGCTCGGTGTGGCTACATCTTCTGATGCCCCCTTAGCTTAGGAAGTTGGAATTGTGCTTTGGAACGAAAACAAAAATCCAACACAGATGCTTTTCAACACATGCTGGGGTTACAGCTGATTAAAATTATCATAACTTGGAAACGTTGTAAGTTAGAAATGAATTTAATAAGCATATCCTATGGAACACCATAGCTTAGCAACCCAGCCACCTTTGAGTTCAGGCTGGGTAGCTTCCCCTTGTAACCACATGTCTGACTAAGCACCATGACTCCCTGCTGCTGCCCAGTGTCACAAGCAAATCAGGGGATAGCAATGTTCAAAATGCAAAGGATGGTTTCTATTGATGCATGCTTCTTTGCACAACAAAAAGCACAAGCCTGGGCAGACATGGTGGTGCATGCCTGTTACCCCAGAATGTGGGAGGTAGAGACAGGAAGATCAGAAATTTGAGGTTGTTCTGGGCTACATGAGAGCCTATATTAAGCAAACAGACATAAAGAAAAAACTATCACCACCACCACTACACACACACACACACACACACACACACACACACACACACACACACACACAAACTGTATGTCAGGGTATAGACATGTTGATCAAACCAGACACTAAACCAGATTCAGGTCTTGTTTTAACAATTCATGACTTTCCCTTGACTGTTCCTTTCTAGACTATAGAAACGTGAATATGTCAGCAGTGGGAAAAAAAGTGGAAGACAGCTAATGAGAAAATAGGAAAATATATCCAAAAGAAACATTCACCAGTCAACAGGTGAGTGGATTTAGTAAAACGTGTCTGAGGAAATAGAAGCATTTACACAGGGAGCAGACAGGTAGCAAATATTGAACTGGGTCCTTGATTTGACTTTGGAGCAGCAATGAGCTGTATGTGAAGGGCCAGGCAAGCAGATGAAGAATTTCTCCTACAGCAGTGGATAGATTTTTAGAGAGCTGTATGTGCTGATCTGTAAATACTGCTGCTGCAAAGCAGATGATCATTTCAGAAGCCAAGTATGACAGAGAATCCATCCAGGTTAACTCTCCAGCTTTGCCTTAGGAATAAACTGCATAATCTGAGAAGTTGATTTTAATATAAATCATATATTTAGTATGAAGTTATTATTTCATTAAATCCTGATATGACCCAAGGAAGGGAATTTAAAATGTTTTTTTAATAGTTTTTAAAGTTTTTTGAAAGTTACAGTTTTATTATAATATATATTATAATTGCCTACATGTATGTCTGCGCACCTCTTGCATGCCTAGTGGCCACAGAGGCCAGAATAGAGCATCAGATACCATAGAACTGGAGTAACAGACAGTTGTGGGCTGTCATGTGGATTTCAAAACCTAGGTTCTCTGGAAGAGTAGCCCATACTATTAACCCTACGCTGTATATCTCTCCAGCCCCTGAAGTGGATCCTTCTTTTTGTTTGAGACAGGCTCTCTCTATGTAGCCCTGGCTGTTCTGGAATTTGCCTTCCTGGAACTCACAGAGATCTGGTTGCCTCTGACTCCTGAGTGCTGGGATTAAAAGCAGGTACTACCACGTCTGGCTCTGAAGTGGATTTCTTATTCCTATTTTTGAGGAGTAAAGGTTGGAAAATTTTGTCCATTTGTTTATCCATTTGATGAGTATTTAATTTAGTATGCAGGGCATATATTGTAGTAAAGAAAAATGATTGTCCTAATAAAGTTCAAATCCCCCCAAAAATTGTCCCTCTAGATAAAGTTCAAATTCCAGGTATCACCAAGTAGACCCAGGGACAGAGACAGTGGCCTTCAGCTTTGCTCCTGAATTCAAGCCTTCTAGCAGACTTGAGATAGTTTCAAGTAGGTGGCTAGCCCTTTTTAATAATAACAGTAATTTTGAGGAACCAGCAAATACAGACCATGACTCAGGGAATGGAGGTTCTCAAGACAGCTGAGTAGTTCGCAGGCCACTCACCAACCACCAGGCCTTAGCCAAAAACACCCAATCTGAGGCTGACAACAATGTGGGCTCTGTGCCTGGAGAAGCTGTTGTGAAGATGGCAGGGACTACCACGACGCAGGTGGAAGTGCCTATAAAGTCATCCGTGTAATGCTTGACATATTATATGCATGGTTTCAGGTAATTATATAAATACAGTGTTATTTTAAAAATAATGACCCATTCAGCCAATTCAATGACATTTCCAGCAATCTCAGAAAATCTGCAGTGGTATTCTGGGTGGATGAGTCAGAGTTAGTTTGTTGACTTAATGAGAAGTATTGTTCAGTTGTCCTTTGAAATGTTAGTTTCAGCCGGAAGGGCCCAGAACAGTAGACCCAGACACAGTAAGAGTCATTTCTCAGAGCTGACATCATCTGGGGAAGAAATAAATGAGCGTTTTCTCATTCGTTCATTAAACAAATATTTACTGGTGGCCTACTCTGTTTTGTTCATTGCTATGCCCTTGGTGTCCAGAATAACACCACTGCCCCGGAGAGCTTTACATTCTATGGGGGAAGATAATTAATATTGAGAGACGTATTTGTGTTAGGTAGTAAGTGCCACAAAGAAAAACGAGATGGGGCTATGGATGTGGGATGAGGGAGTGGGATGGAGTCAGGATAATTACGGCCGGCTGTCTCACCAAACAAAACCTGCTATTTCAGTGGCTTAGCCAGCAAAGGCTTTCCCTCAGAAATGGGATTGGGAGTGGAGACGCTTGGACCTATCCAGGTGCTCTCCCGCATACGTCTTGGATCTTCGGAGCAGCAGAAGAAAGGAGGCCTGGCAGAGCCAGGCTGATTCTGATTGCAGAAAAGGTGCAGCATGGCGGACCTCCTCTAGGGTAGATGGACAGGCAGGTCCAACCAAGAGAACAGCAAAGGAAAAGCTGGCAGCAGTCCCAAGAAGAGTAAAGAACTAGTCTGGCCTCTCCCCAGTGAAGAGGCAGTCAAGAGCCAGACACCTTAGGCCTCTCAAGCTAAGGGAGAAAATGAGAAAATGTAGGTGTTTAGGACCAGCCAGTGTCCGATAAAGAATTTTAAATAAAAAAATATGATGAAATAGAAATTGTTGATAGCTTCAGTGACTAACCAACTAAATTATGAATATGTTCTATTTTTTAGAGTCTTCTTGACCTTTTCCTACTCATGACCTTTTTTATTCCAGGAAAAATTTATACAACCTAGGTTATATAGCTATATAAAATTGTTATTAAAAAGCAAACATGGACTGATTAATCAATTATTCAATTTTTTTCCATTTATATAATTTTACCATTTATTTATTAAAGACAAAAACTGTACACTAATGAGATAAGTGTGCTTGTTTATTTTTAAATAAGAATTACAACTTGGATGAATGTTTGATACTGGAGGGCACAGCATCTTCAATGTTTTTCAGGGTTGGTTGACATTTGTTTTTATAATCATCAATGCTTGAGAGTCCCATTTCACAAAATTTATAGTACAGAAATGGCAGAAATACATTTAAGGTCATTTCACAAATTGCTAGAAATTTTATCCTAATCCCAAGCCAAAAATAAGTTAACACATTTCTACAAACTTAAGTCAGCAACTTAAACAGCAATTGAAAAAAATCATACACTCAAACACAATTTAAAGATTATTTGACACATACATGGAAAGGAAGGACATCAGGAAACTAGTCTCTTTTCTATTATGGCTCTGTAAGAGCAGAGACCTTCATGTGCATGGTCAAAACATGCAATTTATCACATGCAATGGACTTGAATCAGAGCTGGGCCAAATGGGGCAGCATTCATTGGTGTTGAATGTCTGATGGCATGCATCCTTTATTGTGTCTTCAGGACCAAGGCTGCAGTGAAGTTGGACATGCAACAAAGTTGAGCACTGCCATAAGCACCTCAGGTCTATTATGTGTTTGATTATGAATTATATTTGTTTGTTGCCTGTTCAGGAATTTTTTACTATTGCTATTTTTTCATGACCCTCACATTTAGTTATGTGGCCTCTATATGGAGTTGTAACCCACAGTTTGAGCAGCTGTGTTCTAGACAAATCTTTTATAAATGTATTGCTATATTTACTTCTCTGGGTGAATGATTATAAGTTATTGATGCTGAAGCACATTTCCTACACGTCCAAGACCCTCTAGGAGTAGTTTTTCCTACCATCCTAACCACAGGGCCAAGTACCATAACAATTTGCCATCCACAATGCCTAAAAAACAAGGTCCTTAACCTTGCTTTCACAAGCTGAGTTCTCACAGATACATGTGCACCTGGGCTGTCAATAGACCCAACACCCTGGAGTTCCTCAGCTATTGCTTCTGCAATTGCTCAATCCTTCTGTAAGATCTTCATGTAAATTCCTGGAATTGTACCCAAGATAAGCCCGAAGCTACTGTAACTAACTCTTGAATATAAAGTTTACTACCACGTGGAGTGAATCTACTGTTTTATCTGAAACATCCTAGGTGAACATCTCATGAGTTACTACATAATTTAAGTTGTATTTTGAGCTGCTTAGTTACGTTTCTGACCATGTCAAGTGATGACATAGAATCTCAATGATTGCTCTTGGTGAGCATCCTCATATCCAGAATTCTGGGCTGAAAATGCTGCACTTTGGAATTAGCTCATGAGATTGAGTTACGGTTTTGTATTAGGATGCACAGTGTGAGACTGAGTCTGGTGTACTGAGTTACTAGCTTTGTACAGGATGCTTACATTACCACAGTCATTAGGGTAATGGAATACTCATCTGATCTGATTCCCAGATTGTCATAGAAAGGGTCAGAGGACAGACTGAAATTAATGGCGTGTGACTGTTGACCTCCAATTAGAGGTATCTTCAAAGGATTAAACACTCAATAAGGAAGATAGGAGAAAATAAGACTTGGACAAATTGTATACTGAAGGAAAAGATATGAAACAAGGCAACTGTAAAAGATTGAAGTTGATGAATATCTCAGAGAGTGAGTTTTGATCTACTTAATATAAACCTGAGAGAGAGAGAGGAATAGTCAGAACCTAGGAAGAAGTGTAAAGGTGTGAACATGGGGACCGATTTTAGAACCCTTTGGGGTTCTTTAGGAAGGAGGCTGGAGACTGTGCTTCCCAAATAACAATAGCAGTAATAGCAAACAACTTTAATGTGCTTACCTCGTCAAGTGTATGCCGCACATTAGGTACGCACATTTAGCGTTTCATTTCCTTCAGCTGTAAGACAAGCATGACGTTATCGCTGAATCCACACAACTCTTGGAGGTTAAGTACAATGCAAGTAAATACTTGCTCAAGGTCATGCCATTGTCAGAACACAGGCTGGCACCAGCAGCCTGGCTCAGAAGCCTGAGCTAACTTTCTCAATCGTTGCATAGCAGGACCTATGTCAAGCGCTAGAGCGCCTCTCTCCCTACACTCTTGCCTCTTACCAAGCATGCATCCCTACCAAACTCTAACTTAACTCTTGTGAGTCACCTCTTCTTGCCAACAAGATCAGAGAGAGTCCAGGAGGGCAGGGAACTGCACCATTAGTGAACACACTCCAGGCAAGGACATACTTACCAGTGCAAAGCTAATCTTTGTTGCAAAGGGTGGGGGGGGCGTTATTACACACTGTCACTTTAGGAGCATCACTCCGAGCAGAGAAGGAACAGCTATCATGGATAAAAATACTCACTTTCTAAAAAAAAAGTTTTTTAAAAACCAAAACAATTTCCTTCTGAAAAGAAAAATCTTCCCACCCAAGCTCGGCACTGTCCCACACCCGTCACGAGGGGGCAGCGGCGGCCGTGGAGTCGGAGCCGACGAGGCTGCTCGGCCATCGCTTGCTCTTGTCTGACACGCTGCTCTCGGCGATGGATTAGCGCCTCTGTGGACGTGGGAAGCCCGGGTCCCGCCCCCGGCCGGCGGCGGCCCAGAGCTGCAGTCCCGACTGCGAGCTGAGCGGGTCGGCGCGGAGGGCGCGAGCGGAGCAGGGAGCGGGCTGTGCGCTGCCCCCGGGCTCCTTTCGGCGTGCCGGGCCGCGGGTGCTGACCGCGGGGCCTTCGGGCCGGCCGGGCTCGGGCCGCCGGGCTCGGGACCATGGCGCTGCGCGCCCGGGCGCTGTACGACTTCAGGTCCGAGAACCCCGGCGAGATCTCTCTGCGGGAGCACGAGGTGCTGAGCCTGTGCAGCGAGCAGGACATCGAGGGCTGGCTGGAAGGGGTCAACAGCCGAGGCGACCGCGGCCTCTTCCCGGCCTCCTACGTGCAAGTGATCCGCGCACCCGAGCCCGGCCCTGCGGCCGACGGCGGCCCGGGAGTCCCGGCCCGCTACGCCAACGTGCCGCCCGGCGGCTTCGAGCCCCTGCCCGCCGCGCCGCCCGCCGCCTTCCAGCCGCTGCTGCAGTCGCAGCCGCCGCCGGGCTCCTTCCAGTCTCCGGGCGCCGGCTTTCCGTACGGCGGGGGCGCCCCGCAGCCGTCGCCGCAGCAGCTGTACGGCGGCTACCAGGCCAGCCAGGGCAGCGACGATGACTGGGACGACGAGTGGGACGACAGCTCCACGGTGGCCGACGAGCCGGGCGCGCTGGGCAGCGGCGCGTACCCCGACCTGGACGGCTCGTCGTCGGCGGGCGCGGCCGGCCGCTACCGCCTGTCCACGCGCTCCGACCTGTCTCTGGGCTCGCGCGGCGGCTCGGCACCCCAGCAGCACCATGCATCCGGAGCCAAGAGCTCGGCCACGGTGAGCCGCAACCTCAATCGCTTCTCTACCTTCGTCAAGTCGGGCGGGGAGGCCTTCGTGCTGGGCGAAGCGTCGGGCTTCGTGAAGGACGGGGACAAGCTGTGCGTGGTACTGGGGCCCTACGGCCCCGAGTGGCAGGAGAACCCTTACCCCTTCCAGTGCACCATCGACGACCCTACCAAGCAGACCAAGTTCAAGGGCATGAAGAGCTACATCTCTTACAAGCTGGTACCCACGCACACCCAGGTGCCGGTGCACAGGCGCTATAAGCACTTCGACTGGCTGTATGCGCGCCTGGCCGAGAAGTTCCCGGTCATCTCGGTGCCCCACCTGCCCGAGAAGCAGGCTACCGGGCGCTTCGAGGAGGACTTCATCTCCAAGCGCAGAAAGGGCCTGATCTGGTGGATGAACCACATGGCCAGCCACCCGGTGCTGGCGCAGTGCGACGTCTTCCAGCATTTCCTGACGTGCCCCAGCAGCACGGACGAGAAGGCCTGGAAACAGGGTAAGCGGAAGGCTGAGAAGGATGAGATGGTGGGCGCCAACTTCTTCCTCACTCTGAGCACACCCCCTGCCGCTGCCCTGGACCTGCAGGAGGTGGAGAGCAAGATTGATGGCTTCAAATGCTTCACCAAGAAGATGGACGACAGCGCGTTACAGCTCAACCACACTGCCAACGAGTTTGCGCGCAAGCAGGTTACTGGCTTCAAGAAGGAGTATCAGAAGGTGGGCCAGTCCTTCCGAGGCCTCAGCCAAGCCTTTGAGCTGGATCAGCAGGCCTTCTCAGTGGGTCTGAACCAGGCCATCGCCTTCACCGGAGACGCCTACGACGCCATCGGTGAACTCTTCGCTGAGCAGCCCAGGCAGGACCTGGACCCAGTCATGGACCTGTTAGCACTGTATCAGGGGCATCTGGCCAACTTCCCAGACATCATCCATGTTCAGAAAGGTAAAGAGCCTGGCCTGAGAGCAGGTGGCATGGGGTGTTTTGTTCAGGCTGAAAGAAATGACTTTGATAGGCATACCACTCTGGTTTCAGATTCCTGTTCATTCTCCATGTCTGGGGACCCTTAATGATACGCACTGCCGGGACTTAGTTTTCAGTGGATTGTTAGATTGCTGCTTCTAGTCAGGGAGTGTTGCTCTTCAGAGAAGCTTCTCACTGTAGTTTTTTTCTACTGTGTTGTCATTTCAGAATTTGTATATGCAGGGAACTCAGCTACTCTTGTTAGGGCAAGCCGGGATGGGGCAGATTAGCAGGGCACCCAAACCAGACTAGGTAACCCTTTGTATATTGCAGTGCTGGCAGAGATAGGAGGAACAATAGGAAGAATGGATGCCTGGGAATAAAGGTAAATTAGGCTTTCCCCTCAGTTCCTGTTGAGGCAGGGAGATTGGCCAACCGTGTTAGCAAAGCAGGGGCAGCACAGGAACTTCCCGTGTCAGCTTCTTGTGAAGTTTCAGGAACTCAGCCCTCTTTTCTCTGCTTTTGGAATTTGTTAACCAGCTGACAGTTGGGCTGTTCTTTAGGAAAATAATGTAGGGAGACTGTTTGGGTGAAATAGGAGTATTGTGTCTGAGAGCAGGGAATTGGCTGTCTCAGTGTCAGTCTTGCTAAATTTTTAGTCAGTTAGTTTTACTAGCTTCTGTTAAAGCACTGACTCTGCAGATCATTTTTCTGTAAATCACAGCAGTCATGCCTGCCTGACCTGAGGTTGCTCACTAGCTGGCCTTCTGGTATAATGGCTCTATTGATGAAAAGAGATGGGAGGTGTTGCTGTTAGGAATGTGGCTTTGCCTCTGGAGGTCCAGTTGGGGGAGGGTGGCAGCAGGCAGTCCCCCAGAGTAGCATCCTGGGCTGGCAGGAAGTTTGGCCTTGGGTGGGGGGTGACCTGTTCACTTTCTTGCCAGGTGGAACAGATCATTTGTCAACATTCCTGATCTCTGACTTCTTTTTTGCGTTCAACTAAGTTCTTTCTCGATTGTCTTTCTGCTTCGCTGGAAGCTAACAGAACTAATTTGTTGCTCAGTGTGTCAGGCCTGCAGACATTTGGGGACATCAGTCTCCTCTCCATCTCCTTCCTCTCTGCCCCTTTCCTTCCCCTTCTCAGTGTGATGAGGCCTCTGACCTTCAATAGGGTGGGGGAGGGGTTCAAAGGTCTTGAGTCTGTTCTTGCCTCTGCCAGTCACAGTACTAGTTTCAGTAGAGAATAACAACGTTCTTGACAATTTGCAAGTCATACACACAGTCTAAGATTGAATTAGCTTTTTGAGCAATATGTTGCTGCTGGCCTGAATTGAACCCATATCTTCATTCTTTGTTTTTATTTTTAAGTTGTCATGAATCCCTGCCTTCTGGGTTGGTGCTAGTAAAACTTAACATTTTGAGTCTTTAATGCAACACTGTACCATTTAAATTGTATTGTATTAGTTAGGTTGAGTCACATGCTGACTGCTTACTTAGGAATTTCTGTGAGTTTGTACAGAATGTTGACAATAATTGAATGAGGGCAGAACCAAGTACAGACACCTGGTGGGGGTAGGCAGGTATCAGGGTACTCCACTTTGCTGTTCATTCACTGTTGTTGAGGCCTTTGGCATGCCCTGCTGTGGAAATGGTATAGAGAAGGTGCGTTTGACCTAAGGACTGTTTGAATGTGCGGTAGTCCTTTTAGTCTAGTTAGCCATTGAGCTTTTTTTTTTTTTTTTTTTTCCTAAATCCTAAAACTTGGATGAAAACTTGCTTGGGACCTGAAAAATCCTTCCTTTTCAAAATTGGTGTCCGTTTTATGTGGTTAAACCGTTCTAGAGAGTAGACATCTGTATAGACGTTACTGTGGGAGCAATGTTGATTGTGAAGTTTGTATCTGCTGTGGTCTTGGTGTGTGATGCACAGGGAGCCTGAGTCTCTGGCTGACTTGTCTTTAGAATGTTGCCACTTAAAGCTGTGTGTCCCTGTGTATGGCCGAGAACATTTGTTTACAACTGTATCAGTTAAGGATGCTAGTATCATGGATGAGATTAATACCCCCACCCCGCCACCCCCAGCCTGGGCAAAGCCTTTTGAGCATGCTTGGGGACTTGGTGATGTAAAGGGCAGCTGACTCTCCCTCTCTTCCGCTGTGTAACTGCTGTTGGAATGTCTTGTCTTTTTTCCAGTCTGAACACTCGGGAGTTTGTTTACTGCTTGAACTTTTCTTTTTTTCCATCTGATGTCTCAAAGCATACTCACATCAAAGGGCTCGACTGACTTTTGAGAATAGCAGCAACAGAAAGTACAAGCAAACAAGAAAAACTAAAACAGCTTTCCAGTCTTTTGTTGTAGGTGATCCAAAGTTTATAGTTCAATTTAGGAAGAAATTGTATAATTAAGAAATTCAAAACAAATGCCTCACGTCTACTGTTCTCCTTGTTTAAGGGAAAGGCCGTTTTCCATCGCTTCGGCATTTTACACACATGGTAAATTAAAACTAAATCTAATGTAAACTTCACTGCCTCTTTCAAATGGTCGTGAGGCATTCAAATGGAGTGCTTACATGAGTTGTGACCAGCGAAGGTTGGGCAGTAGACACAGGCATTCCGGTGGGCATTCAGAGTCCCACTGCACTGCACTGCCTAGTCAGCTGTAGCTTCAGTGACCCATTTGTTAAGATTCTCCTGCAAACTAGTTATCTTCCAGTGTGTTTTCCTGGTACCCTTCTTATTTGATAATTTTGTCACAACACTTACTTCCCTTGTGCATTTAATTGATAAAAACTGGGAGGGGAAGCAGGTTCTGCCGGATCTGTGTTGCAGTCTTCCCAGCCCCGTGAGTGTTGTAACCTGCTAACCACCATGTGTCAGAACACACACTGGCCTCCTTTGGGCATCTGAGCCACCCCCACTCTTAAATGTCGGGGACTGGCTGTTGCTTAGGCTAATAAAGGCTTTAGTTTAGCACTTTGAACATAAGTGAGGAGAGCTGTATGTTTCCATTGGCTAAAATTCTAGAATTGTTTATTTAAATCAACTAATGGACTCGTAGATAAATTGGTCTGCTTCGTTTAATGGGGTGGAGTGGGGGATGAAGGAGGTTACTGTATTCTCTAGTAAGGTTGGATGGAAATTCAGAATGTGCTCAGGTTGCAGGCAGATTTTGCTTGCCTTACCAGGAGTGCTTTGAGCTCTGCAGGCAGCGTGTGTACTCAGGTCTGTTACTGGTTTGTCACCTGTCACAGGTCTGTTTCCCTCTGTGGCAGCATTTTGTCTTCTCTCTCTTTACCATTCTTGCCTGCAGTGTGCTCTGATAATGTGGTTTTGAGGCAGTACACAGGAGGGCATTTCTTCCGGAAGTCACACACGGCACATTCAGTTTGGTTTCCAAAGATAGGATTAGCTTCTCTAACAAAGCCACAACTGGATGGCAGCAACTCATTCATGGTCTAAATGGGTTGACGTTTATTTCTTGGGGATTACAGAAGGGAATGACCATAACAGTAAAGGACCAGAACTCTTGTTTTCATCTTTGCATCTAAGTATGTACTAGAGGAGGAGGGAGCAGCGTAGAGCAGCAGTTTCCTTATTCTGGAGAAAAGGCATCAAGCCATGTTACACACTGAAGGTAACTAATTCTCGGGAGAATCTTAGAAAGAGGTCACTCTGCACCAGCCAGGCCAATGCTGTTCAATACCACGTTCAACAATGACGGAAACGCCTGTTTTTGAAACCTCATTTGTACCTTGTGAAGCAGGACTAGGATAAATAGACAGGCAGTACCCCTCTCTGTCCTCTTCACTCAGTGCTGCAAACTCTGTATTTCTTTGCTCTCTAAATGTTCCAGATGGCACTGCCTTTTCAACAGGAAACTAGCCCCAGGTCCTGAGGCATGGTGGCTAGGCTGGCTATCAGTCCTGCTGGGTAGAATTTCAGCATTGTGCTGCTGCTCACCACCCTGAGGAGGGCTGGTCTTGCATACCTCAGACATTAATTAAAGATAGCAAGAGCAGAGCCCAACAGGGCAGGCAGAATGAGGCCTCAGTGCCAGGGTGCCCTGTTCTCCTGTGCTAAAAATAGCCCGGAGAAGGTGGTGCCAGGAGTAAAGAGGAGGGCTAAGCAGGTGGGCAGTTTGCAAGTCCATCCTTTGAAGCTCTGGGCCAGAAATTGAGGCCAGTCATTCTTTCTGTTTTAACTGTTTTATCTTAATTGGAGCATTTCTCATCTCTCCTACCTCCACGTCAGCTGTTGGCTTTGGCTCTAGAGTAACCTTTGTCCCAGTTTGTACTTTCTTAGTGGAACTAAGGTAACCTTTGGGATTTTTTAAGTAGAAGTATCAATTGCTTGGTTAAAGCTTAAATGTGACTGGGCAAGGAACATTCCTGGTCCATGACGGTCATGCTCAGGCAGCTAGAGAGCTGGTCCTCCCTTCTCCCTGCCAGTGGTTTCTAAACTTTGAGCCCTGCAGTCCTGTCTGCCCTGCTGGGAAGTCTAGTCCGATCTGCCAATCACAGCAGAACTGAGAGGAGGCAGAGGACCTTCATTCCTTCCCAGTTCCACCAGGAATCTTCAGCAGCCCTGGGCTTCACTTGACTTCCCTTCTTGCTGGGAAATGACACCCTGTCTGGTCACCTTAGGATTTCCAAGCACGAGAAAGTCTATGATTCACTAAGAGACAGGAAACTTCCCTTAAACTTAGGTTCCTTTTTGGAGGCTGGGTAAAAATCTGCTGTGTTATTTCTGATGTTTGTAAACCGGAGTTTAATATTAAATTGGATTGCATCATCTCGGAAAGCCTGTGATACATGATACATGATTATCACCAATAAAGTGGTGTGGTAGCTGAGCTGTATATAATGAGATTGTATCTAGAATACATAGACTGAACCATCTGGCAGCTGGTTTTGACAGCAATGACTAGATTTTACTGGAGGCATAGACAATACTCTTAGGTCCTCAGTGAGTTCTGGACCAGTGGTAAAGGGTAGGCATCCTGCTGTGGTAGTGTGGTGGTTGCAAGGTTGCTGAGAACTTGGAGGATAATGGGAATGGGATGTGCTCTTAGTGTACAACTGAGCCGCCTAGGCCAAGTCAGAAAGTCTTGTGTGCAGCTTCATGGCTATGGCACCAGGCCCGCCTGTGGACCAGTGTGCAGTCAGATGGGCTGGTGCACAGGTGAGTGGGAGCAACTTTGAAGAAGTCATTGGAACCTCCATAAGCTTCAGTGGCCAAGAGGAAGCATGAAGATTTTATAGTGCTTGGTATCTCCTTACTAATTGTTTGGTTTTGAGAACAGGGAGGTGTCTTTAAAATGGGATCAATCTCCATTGAAACACAACTCTAGTAAGTCTACCCTCCCTCCCAACAGCCTGTCTCACCAGAACTGCAGGCACAAGTACAAAAGCTGGAAGAATTGTTAGCGAACACTGGGGTATTCTATTTTAATCAAGTTACCCTATATTGAATACCAAAAGTAATTACTGGCAACAGAGAGATAATTGGAGATATTATCTTGATGATCTGTATATTGTTCACATCAGATAGTTGATATAAATTTTATCTGGTCGGCCCTCTCCCTCCCATACCAAATTAATTTTGTGCAGAGACAGATTGCTTCAGCATTTCTGAGCATCGTTCCCTACATCTGTGAAGATGAGGTTTGGGATTTTCTAGATACTACTTTGTTAGATAATTTTAATTTGTTAAATAACATTTCTATATTGAAAGTAAAGCAACTCAAGAATGAAGTAACATTTAGACATTGTTTCAAACTGGTTTCAATGGGGTTTTGTCTGCCCATGTGAGCTGCATGCTGGGAGCATGGAAATCCTTTATCAGCTGACAGTCAAGAACATTTAGTTCCGATCGGTAGACCTGTATCCCTGGCTTAATTCATCAGATGCTTCTAGAAGGAAAGTACCTGGCCTCCTGGCTGCCTCCGAGGACTCCCAGTGTCCTGAGGCTGCCTTAGAGTGAACATCTGTTAAAAATCCTAGGATCCAAGTGAGGGATGTAATGAGCCTACAAATTGATCAGTTGGAATGTTTGGGTTTTTTTTTTTTTTCTGCCTGCAAGTGAACTTTTATTTTGAACTCTAAATGCAGTCTCCTTTTCAAAAATAAAAGAAAATCAAGTTAATAGTTCACTTTTCATGTTGTGGCCCAAATACCTGCTAGAATGCACCTGGAGGACAAAAGGGCTCACTTGACGCTCCTGGAAAGTCCCTCGTGGGAGAGAACACAGGGGCAGGTACTCCATGGAAGCTGGAATGTACCGTTGAGACTCCTCGTCTGTGTCCATCTCCGGGACGGAGGGGAGCACTCAGGCTGTCCTTCTTCCTCTTTATTCAGCGTGAGACCCACCCAGTGGTCCTTAGTTTATCTTCCTTGTTAGACACTCAGAGACATTCCCAAAGATATGTTTCACTAATGCCCTTAATTTAATCAAATTGACAATCAAAATTAGCCAGACAAACTTTAGTGTGAATACATTTAACCAACATGTCATTTCTACTCTTTTTCTCAGGACACAGTCTCTTTGAACTTTGTGGCTCTTGTGACTTGATTTTCCTCTGTGTGTTATTTAGTGTGTTGGATAGTTGGTAGTTGGGAGAAAGGCAAAATCAATCATTAAATGTATTCATAGGGCCCTCTAAAAAATAAATTTGATTTTTATTGCATAAATATTTAAATAGGCGTCATGGCCTAAGAACTGCCAAAGTTACATCAGTGACTCAAATGATTGCCATCCTTGTGTAGCTTGCATCCTAGCAGGGTGGAGACAAACACAGCAAACCATAATGGACAGCGGGTATGTATGATACGTATTCAGAAGTGGAACAGGGAAGGGAGGCAGGACAGAGCACAGAGAAGTATGGTCAGAGCGACCCCACTGAGAAGGTGGGATTTAAGTAGCGCTGTGAAGGAGGGGCGGGAAGTTATTAGAGGTAGGTATTGCAGTAGAGGACTGTTAAGGCAGAGGCTTCATCTGTAACAAGACCCAGGGTGCATGTGGACTCGGAAGGTTGAAGAGCAGCAAGATCAGATGGTTGGATCTAAGGCTTCCCTAGTAGGAGAGTGGAGATTTGTAAGGCTTTGCAGGTCATTGTAAGGGCATGGATTAAGAGTTCAAGTGAGCTGGAAACTATTGGCAAGATTTTAAGTGAAGGGATGGCATCCATTTGGACATTTCCCAGTTGTGCTGAGAAGATGGTCGAGGCTGTGGCAGGTCCAAACAGGAAACCAGATGGAGGGAAAAGCAGCAGGGGTGGTGAGTATAGGGTCCCAATCTACCGGAGAGATCTGTGTTGAAGTTACAGTCCTCAGGTTTGGGGCCTGCCCAACAAGATGGGACTTCTATTTAAGCTCGTAGATACACTGGGCTCCTGCATTGGGATCCACATCTCTCCAGTGCAGGCACAGACAGCCAAACCCCATCTGGACCTTGCTTGAAGCCTGCTATTCAGAGTACATCCTTTCCTAAGCAGTCATCTGCAGAGCTTGGCTGTTGCCTGGTGTGCGGTGTCTCCTGATCCTCTATTATATATCTACACTAATTTATATGTTTGTAGTAAGTGCTTAATATATGTTTGTTGAGTTAATGAAGCAGGCACTCATTAAGAAACTACTTGGCTGATTTTGAGAGAGATGTCTTCTGTGACTTAGAGAACGCTTTGGTTTTTCCATTTAAAAGTGTAAAGGACCTAAAGATAAGGCCTGCATATACTTTATGGATGGAGTCATTAATATGGTGAGTGATTTTAAAGTCTTAGTTTGTGTGGCTATGACATGACTTTCCAAAATTCATTGGAGGGAGGAAAATGAATATGTACCTCATGATATTCCTTTGTGTGGATTGCTTGATTTTTGAACATGTAGAGATATAGTTCACAAACATAGACTTTTTGGTAAGTTTTAATAGTGGTGCTTTTCTGGGGTCCTTTGTGTTTAATCTAGAGCACAAGGACCTCAGTGTTTGCGCCCCCAGTATTGATGGACTTGAATTCCAGGAGCTCAGGTGTTGAGCAGGTGGTCCCTCGTGGAAGTCACAGTTCTGCGGGGCAGGGTGTGTATACAGAGGATCCAGATGAAACACAGATTCACTCAGAATAAGTGTATGAGATCGAGAGGGTTGTCCTCTTGCAGCAGAGGTCTGGGCAGAGGGTACTGTGTTTCTACTTTTAAGAGACACTCATATTTACCTTTGGAAGAACATGGGTGGGAAGGACCCACTCAGTCTTGGATCTGCTTTAGGGTGGGTGTGATAAGCACATAATAGTTGCCACATTGGTTCCAGCACTGAGTAGTGTGTGCATACAGTGTGACACACACAGTTGCGGCGTACACTGATGGAAGTGGATCAGGAAAGGGTATTCTCAGTTGTGGTGAGTGGTTGATAGACCACATGGTTTCATTCCAAGATGAGTTCTGAAAGCACTTCTAAATTTCACAGACCAAAGGAACTGTGTGCAAAAATCAGCCCTGGCTGCATCTCAGAGTCAGCAGGGGCCCACCTGTCTGCTGAACCTGAATGCCAGATGCCTACTGTCTGGACATGAGTAGTCTTCAAAAAGTGCTTATGTTATGCTTCTGGACTTAAACAGCTGCTGTTGGGAGTGATGGAAGGAATGTTCCAGAAGGTCAGTATTAATGCGGCCAGGTTAGCACCTCTGGTGGACAAGTGTGTGATGTGAGAAGCTTTTGAAATAAAATGAGGCAAGACATGGTAAAACCCTGAATGGAAGGCGTGTCACGGGATGGAGATGATGAGACAGGAACTACCCGTCCGCAGAAGTGGAGAAAGGAGACGTAAGATGGCCTGTAGAGTATGAGCTGCGGAGTCACCAGCATGGGTGTTGCGAGGTAGCTGTAAGCAGAAGTCTGCTAGCTGCAGCACGTGGTCCAGGTGCGCACAGGTGCCTGTTTACAGCACTTGAGCTAAGGGTGGTTTTTATGTTTTTAATGGTTCCGTAAGGGCCTGTATAATAACCCCATCAAAGCCCATTGATCTGCAAAGCCTGAAATACTTACAGTGCAGCCCTCAAAGAAAATGTTTGCTGAGCCTGTTGTTACGGACAAGCAGGCTGGTGGGATGGAGGTAGGAGTGGCGGTCACTATTCCAAGCATATTGGTGAACATTACGTCATAGTTCTTTGAACAAGTGCCTCACGTGTGCCTTTTATGGAAGTAGTGCTTAACGTTTTTAAGCATTGGTGTTAGCTCCTGTATTAGTGTCCTAGGGCTGCTTTAGCAAGTCCTTATAATCTGGGTGATTTAAACAGCAGCAGTGTGCACATTACAGTTCTGCAGACTGGCTGTCTGAAATGGAAGTTGGCAGAACCATTGCTTCCTCCACAGAGACCACTTCCATTCCTGGCTGGCTTGTCTCAGAATAGATTGGCTGTAGGTAATCACTCCCGTCTGTGTCCATCATGACATGGCGTTATCCCTGTGTGTACCTGACTGGCAGCCATCTGATTCTATGCCCTCTTCTTGCCTGCTCCGTCCAGTGTTGCCTCAAATCTGTCATCAGCTCACTAATTACATGTACAAAGACTGTTTCCAGGTGGATACAGATTGGGGCGATGTTCTTCAATCTAGTGCAGTTAGCTAATTTCCCCTGAGGGAGTATTATCCCCTGATGGTGATCCTCACAACTGGGGCTGAGAAGTTGGAAGAGTCCTTGACTGACAAGTCAAGCCAGGATTGATCTTTTGCCTTGAGAGCGGTACCCCTTGCACTACAAGAATACTTGCTAGGAAATAGAGTTGATTCTGGCGGCAGTTAGTAGCTGGTAAAGATTTTCAACTAAAGTGACATCTCTGCCATTTTCAAAGTAGCTGGCGTATTTGGAAGGCTTACCATGTACCAGACATGGCACTTCATGCTTTGTATGCACTCTGCCGTTTAAACCTCACTGGAGGTTTTGAGGTAGGCATTCCTCTGTTATTGCCACTTTGCAGGTGGGAACTGGGAATTTCAATGAAGGTTGAGGCCCACTGCATACTCCTGGTGTTGACTGTAGGCCCAGCTTCTTCGAAGACGAGGCAGCTTTGGAAAGGAGTGGGTGAACTTGAGACATTTGCTGGCTAGAGTGGCAGCACTTGATGGGGAGCTGGGTATCTGGAGGAGCTTAGTGTTAAGTTTGGATGATAGGAAATGATGAGGCCAGTAATCAAAATAGGTGGGGAGAGAAGAGGAACGGGATTAGAAGACAGGACTGAGGCTGAAAGGAATTGTGGGAGATCCTGTGGTCCAGGTCCCTGCCTTCTGTTTTGTGCTTTCAGACAGGTCCCTGTATGTAGCCCAGGTTCACCTTGAATTTATGGATTTTGTCATCCTGCCTTGGCTCTAAGAGCTGGGATTTACAGGCATGCACCACTCTGGCCACCTTCGTTGTTTTGATTAAAAGAACGACTTCAGTTTCTTTTGCTCTGCAAAGAATAGATGGAGGCTCAGGCTAAAATAAATCAATAAAAAAGCCCCTCCCTCCTCTTGAGGCCTGTCAGCATAAATGATACCAACTTCTGACAAGGACCACCAGGGCCTTCCAGGAGCCTGGGGTGTGTGCCTTTATATTCACAGGGATTCCATTCCTGTTGTGTACATCAGGATGCCTTTAACCAGGACAGGTCACAACGGGGGCCATCTCTTAATGCTTTCGCACCTCAAGACTTGTATTTGAGTGTATCTTTAAATACTTTCTAGGTCTTTTGCTTTGTTGGTTTGCTTTGTTTGTTGGTTGTCCCCTTCTCTTTGGTGTGACTCCAGGGTGTGAAGGATCTGCTAAGTGCAAGTCCTCACTGCTTGCTGACCTTGCTTAGTGGGGTTTTATGGCCAGAAGATTGAAGAAAAGAAATAATCCTTGCCTTGTGTTTCTCATTCTCAGACTTTTAAGTCTTCATCTGTGTTTGCTGAGGTGGATGCACTCGGCGTCTTCACCCTCTCACGCAGCCTGAAGTAGAGGTGTGCCGTGCGTTTACAGAGTCCTCCCGGAACGCTCACCCTGGTCATTGTGTCACACAGCATTTAAAATCTATTCCTTGGTTCTGGAGATCAACTTCTGAGCTAATCCCACCCAGGTTGAATATTTCTCAGGAGTTGAAGCATCATAAGAACCTTGATGAAGTTCCAGCCATGAACATTTTGTTTTAGCAAATGAGAGATACGTGGCTTCAGGCTTCATCTGGGGAACAAGGCAAACTGAGCTTTCCGTTTAGCAGTTAGCGACTGTGTGTCATGTCTCATTCTTGCAGATGGGCCTTGGTGACTGGAGTAAAGCTGTCCTGGCTGGTCCTTCAGGCCATAGCAAGGCTTTTACCAAGAACAAACAACTGATTTGATTTTTAGGACCCAACTGAGTTCAGAGAATGGAATTCCTTAAATGACTTTTTTTGTTTCCCCATTAGAAAGCAGCCAGGGTGTTTTGTCACTTATTCTCCTTAAACTAGCTTTTAAATAGTCTTAAAATAGCTCCAAACTTCTGTCATCCGTGCAGTTCTCAGTTCAAAGTGGATTCAAATTACTTTACCTTTGAATTTTGATAGTACTTGACTTTAGTGACATTTAAGCCCTTAAAAAAGTTGTTTTGGGGCCAGGCATAGTAATCCTGGGACTCGGAGACGACAGGGACTGTGAACTCAAGGACAGTCTGGGCTGCCTAGTGGGACTGTCTCTCAAAAACAGAAACAAGCAAGCAAAATGATTGCTTTTGCTCCTGATATTTGTACCTGGAAGGGTTTATAAGTGTGCTCAAGTCCTAGAAGGACTTGAATGAAACTGATTCCTGAGGCATTTTGTGGCCGCCCCCACCCAAGATGTGGGCAAGGGAATCCCTATCAGGCAGAGTTCAAGCAAACTGCCCAGGATCATGCAAGCCAGCCATCATTGTTACTGTTACTCAATTCCTGAAGCTTCACCCTCCAACCTTTGAAAACTGGAGTGGTGGTTACTTTCCTTTGGGGTTGAAGAGAAGAAAAGCATGCTTCTTACAGAGAGGTTAGCACAGAGCAGGTGTCTTTGATGCCCTTGTGCAACTGTCACCTGGGCAGATGATCACCCCACCTCTATTAGATGGAGATTGGCCTTTGTTTGGGAGGCATTTTACCTGAGGGGCAAGTAACTAAATATTGGGACAGTGGGGAAAGGTATCAAGTGGGCTGGGGAAGGGGTTGATGGAGGGGAGGAGGACTGCAGGGCTGTGGGGACTGGAAAGGGAGGGGAGAGAAGTAGGTCACCTATACCAAATTAGTGTTTCCTTTGGACATTGATAGTACAGGGGAGTGAAATGAACCGGCCACCCACCCAGACCACTGGCCCCTGGCTCTGTCCATTCTTGGCTTTGCTTCTTACACCAAGGCCTCCATTTTCTGAGAAAGCCCATACGTAGGAAGGCCAAAAACCCACTTTATGTTTTTGGCACCTTCATGATTTTGAAGTTACCACCACCACCTTTCTTTCTTTCACAGGAAAAAACATAGCCTTTGGATCGCTGTTGCTTAGTGACTGGGCCTTTTGTGTAAGTGGCTTTAGACTCTAAAGTTTAGAGGGACAAAACCAGCTGAAGATACTTGGATGAGGACGGGAAGGCAGGGCTGAGGTGCAGAGAGAGAATCAAGGGGGCTGGGCATAGAAAGGGAGCCTTGAAGCAGCCCCATCGGCTTTTAAACAGAGTGAGGGCAGCCTGGTTAAGTTGAGGCAGTGTATAGCCTGTGAGTCTGGGTTTTTCCCATTTCTTTGGCTAGGTGAGTTGGTGCCAGGAAAGTGTCTGTCCCTGTGGAGCAGGACAGCTCAGTGGGACTTAGCAAAAGTTTGCTAGGGCATGTGTTGACTTAGTTCAGCTCACAGTGGGTTGTCAGTAAGACACTCTGGTCACTAAGACCAGAGCTGCAGTGCTCCTGTTGTTGCTCTGAAAAGGCAGTAACACGGAAATGCTTGGTAAGCGTTAGCTTTTTACCGAAGGAAATGATTTAATGATGCGGTGTGTAAACAGAATGGCGCTCTCAAATGGTGCTGACTTCCGTGATCATCATTCATTTATAAAATTTGAGTCCTTAATGGAATGATATTAATGAACTTCGTTAATAATTAAATTCTTTTGTATTCACTGACAAATGAGTAACAAGCTCCTGATACAAGAGAGAGAGAGGGAGAGGGGGAGAGAGAGAGAGAGAGAGAGTGTGTGTGTGTGTGTGTGTGTGTGTGTGTGTGTGTGTGTTACAAGCAAAGATGTGGTTCTCTCTGGCTTTGCTCTCTTTAGCCTGAGTAGATTATAAGACTTTGCACAGTGTCTTACTCTGGTAACATACAAAGAAAGATAAGGAATGGGTAGAGGTGAATTTTGGACCTTGGATGCCTGTGGAGCTGGTTCTGTTTTGGGAAAGAGGGGCAAAGTTCCTCTCAGAGGTGGGTCGATAGGAATACATGTGAGAATGAATGCTGAATTTTTCAGTTACAACGACTGCATTGGAGTTGAGGAGATTTTGTTCATAACAGCAAAGTAAAAACATTGGTCTAGTGTCTCTTGACTCTCAAAGTGTGGAAAGTGAAGAATCCCTTTTGGTTTTTCAAGACTACTTGGTCTCAGTAGCCCAGGCTGGTCCGGAATTCACTGTATTGTTCAAGTGTCTTGGAGCTCATGGTGGTCTTACTGCTTCTGCTTTCAGGAGCTGGGATGAGGTGTGAGCTTGCATGCCGGGCTTGCGATGAGCCTGACCTAAGGACTCCTGCTGCCTCTTTAGAAATAAATCATTAGCTGAGTGAACTTTTGGTCCTATAGAGGACTCCGGATAATTTGACAAACGGATTTCATAAATCAATCAGGTGCTCACCAGAAATGTTTTTGTTGTTTTTTTTTTCTCCTGTCCCCTTTGCCTCTCACAGAGCTCCTCATAGGAATGTGCCATTCGGATGTCTAAAGAGCCAGCTGGTGCTCGGGGACACTGTGCTGCTTTTGCCTTTCATTCAGGGAGGTTGCCTAAGTGTTCACCTTACTTCAGGCCCTACCTGTGCTGCACATGCACGTCAGGAGCCTGTTTCCCGTGGGTGCCTCAGGAGGCTGTCCTGGTTTGCACCACCTTCCTGTAAGAAGCAAGTCCTCTGAACCATGAGTGTTCCCACCTTTCTTGTGAAGCTCACACCCTGCTCTGTAGTAGACCCCTTAGACCCCTTACAACCAGCACTTCGTTTGCTCATGTTGTTCCAGATGTGACCATTCATGTCTGTCTGTTAGCCCAGTAAAGCCTCATTAGAAATTGTTCCCATCAATCGTTTACACATTCTCTTTTTATTTATTAGCACAAACTCATCGTAATGGAAACATTGGATTTCATTGTGACATTTCATACGTAGCCTCACCCTCTTGCTCTCTTGTCTCTCTTTCCCCCTTCCTCCTGCTCTCCTTTTCTTCTTCCCAGATAGTTCCCTTTCTGTTTCCATGTCTTGTTAAACACACACACACACACACACACAACAGAAAAACCCACAAGAAACCTAGATTCTGCATGAGAGAAAAATGTGATGTTTGTCTTTGTCTTTCTAAGATAACGTGGTATTACCTGAACTGACATCATTTTGCAGCTCTGCTGTATGAATATGTAGGTGGGTGTGCACATGTGTGTGCCCATTCCTCCCTTAGATCTCTTCACTGAACCTGGAACGCACAGGCTTGGCTAGACTCCCCAGCCGGAAACCCCAGAGCCCCTCTGCTTCTGCCCCTGCTGCACAGCAGTGTGTGTGGGACGGGCCACGAGAGACTCTATAGTAGCATGCTGCTTTGGCTCACCAAGATGAACAACAAGGAGGCATTTTTCAGAGGTGCAAACCCTGCCAGACCTCAGCAGAGGGAACCACTGTCCTGGCCAATGCCATATCGACAATGGAACCCTGATCGTCTGAGCTCAGGTGTTTCATTGATTCAGAACTTCTCAGGTGCAGATCATAAGCAATCCAACATCCCCCACAGAAATCCAACACCGGCAGACAATACAAAACGTCAAGGCCTTTGCATCCCTTTTTCCACCAGTACACAAAAACAATTATTTTAAACACAATTAAAAATAAACTTCCACAACATACTCCCCTGTGTTGAGCTTTTATGTGGGTGCCAGGGATTGAGCCCCAGTCCTCATGCTTGCAGAGCAAGCACCTCACTGATAGAGCCATCTCTGCAGCCCCAATTTGCACTTCTTTATATAAGGCAGACTAATGATGTATACCTAACACATTGTCTTTATTGCTTATTGGTGGGCAGCAGGCTGATTCCAGAATTTGGCTGTTGTGATTAATGCTGTAGCCTTTGATCTACACCTAGAATGCTGCAGGTGAATTGTGGTAGTTCCTTTTTTAGTCTCTTGAGGATCCTACACACTGATTTTCTGTGGTGGCCGCACTAATTCCCACTAATCTACATTCCTACTAATACTGTATAAACTACTTCCAAACACCAAATGCTCTCAGCATTTGCTTTTTTCTTTCTTTGCTTTTTTCTTTTCTTTTTATCTTGGTGACATCCATTCTGACTGTGGTGAGATGGAATCTCACTGGAGTTAGGATTTACATTTTCCTGATGACTAAGAATTATTTCTTGTGTATGCTGTCTATTTGTACTTATTTGAGAACTGTCACTTGCCAGTTTTTGATCTGACCCGTCTGTTCTATTCTTTCATTTAGCAGCTGTCACCCTAACCATGGGCATTATGGGACCTTTTGTTTAACAGCGCTCTCTTGACCTTAGACCTCTCCACGTAATTTCTTCCCCCATTCTCTCATTTTCCTGTTTGGTTCTGAAAGCAACATGGCAATAATGTGTTTGCGAGGGGCCAAGTCCCTCCTAAACGAGCCGCTTACGAGGAGGAGCTGCCTGTTTCCCCATTGAGTCTCTGATGGAGATGTGTGGTCCCTTTGTTGTTCTGTTCTGGGCAGTGTTTTTAGCTTTTATTTTACCCTCCTCCAGGGCTGGAGCGAATGCTTCAGTGTGGTAGTTGTGCTCCACTTGGACACTGCAGCTGGCTGCATTGTGTGCACCTCTGCAGTCGTCCCTGAAGCCCTACAAATTACTTGCATTTTCAAAGTGTCCCCAGAGGGAGCAAGCCTCACTGATCTGAATCTGCCCCAGTTTTCCTTTCCAGCTCCCCACTCGTTACGTGCTAGGTTTGACTAAAAATTTTACAAACTCTGCTTTTCTTTTGATGTTTAAAAAGATGCAAAATGTAGGGGCCTGTGTGTAGAAAACTGTCAACTGTGGGAATGAGCAATTTGTAACAAAACCCAAGTTCTAGCCCTAGTAACGCTAGCATTTCACTTCCCACTGATGCTTGAAAGAGCCTGCCATTTGGGAAAATGTGGTTTTGCTTTGCTCTGGGCGAGCTCAGTGAGTGGAGGTGGGGCAGAAGCTTCTGGAATCCTCGAGTGTTCACATACTCTTGATGTATGTGGCTTGGGTTGTTTAGATCTGTCAGTGTTGTGTTTACTCCCAGTCTGAGATAGTTAATTAGCTTTTGTAATAATTAATCTTGTTCATAAGAAGGAAAAGACATCAGGTCCCTATTTGTTAGAGGTTTTAAAATAAAAAAAAATTAATGGCTTTCTTGTTCAAAGGGGAAAAAAATACTTTATATGCAACATATATCCATATCAGTTGTGGAAGGCCCCTGATGGATTCTGAACTTTGCAGGCAGAGCCAGGCTGCTGGTCCAGCACCAAATGCTGGTGATTTTATTTCATTTAGCTTTTCAGTATATTGCTGTCTGCTCGTTTTATTTCTCATTATCTTGCTTTCTTTTGAAATTAGTTTTAGGAAAAATCAACTTAGCTACATTTTACTTAAAAGAAATTATTTAAAAAGATTTACTCTACATCTTGAGTGGCTTTGGAGCAGTGCAGTTTGAGACAGGGTCTTACTATGTAGCCCAAGTGGCCTGGAATTTGCAGTCCTGCCTTGGCCACCATGGTGGGGGCCTAGCCCCCTTGACTGCACCCAGCTCTCACTAGTCTTTCGTACATTCACAATATGCCATTTAACACCTTCACATGCTGTTTATATGTTCTTAATTGTTGCAGGCATGCGTACTTTGTCACCCCCGGAAATGACTGGAGCCCTTGCACAGGAGCCACATTTTTCACAAAGACCTCCTGCTTGCCTCTCTCTGTCACGGTCTTGACATGCTATGCTAGCAAACTCGAATTCTGTTAAGTGGGTCAAACTGAAATTCCAAGTAGAATTGGCTCTTGGCACTCATTCTTCTGAATGCTCTGTCCTGACCTTTTTATTTTACAATAGCAAATTTGTTTGTTGCCAGAGTGTTCCAGTTTACCCATCAGATAAACCCATACATTCCTAAACAGCTATGTGTTAATGTTTTCTGTTGGGCTGACAATTCATTCGATCTTCTGTAGCATCTGAGTAGATGGAGAAAAAGGAAGAAAAGGAACAGCAAGGACAGGAGCTCCCTCCCTAGTCTGAGTGTGTGTTTAGACTTTCAATACTTCAGGGTGAGCTGTTTTGATATTTAAGATAAGAAAATCATATATCTTTAAGTACAAAAGGTTTTAAATATTCAATTAGTAAGTTGAATTAGGTTAGCAAAAGGAAAATTTTCAAACATAAAAATAGTTTCTTTTGTACCTTCAGGGAGCCTTTTGAATTCCACCTTGAAACAAAGGCAGGGGCTGGAGGGATGGTTCTTTGTGTGAGACTGCTTGCTACATTAGTGTGAGGACCTGGAGTTCAGCATCTGCAGGATTGGGTCTCAGCATCTGCCTCAGAGCTGGGTATGGCTTCACTTGGTGGCAATCCCAGTACTCTGGCGGGAGAGGGGACAAGAGGGCCACTGGGCTTGCTAACTCTAGCCTTGCTCCAAGTTCAGAAAGATAATTGTGCTACATGGGAATAAGGTGGAGAATGGTAGAACAGAAACAACCCCCGCCCCCCCCCCCCGCCGCCCAGATCCTGCTCTGGGTATGTGTGCACAGGCATGTGCAGTAATATGTGCATTTCCATACTCATTGACTGCCTCACACATATCCTTCATATTCCCCCCCCCTTCCTGTTAGGCTCTCCATCTGTATTCCTGAAATGAATGGAAACCCTTACACAGGCTGTAAAAACAACAGCTCTGTACCGTGTACCACTTACCTAATAGAGTCACATGTGGAAGAAATGCAGCCTTGAACTTTTCCCTGGCCCCTTGAACATGCACATTTGGAAGCCTTAAAAGTTCTAACTGCTCAGAGTTCCTTAGGCTTCAGCTTAGGGGACGTTCTTGCACTCCTCCACCATGTTTCAACCTGTAACTGCTGAACTCCCTTCTCTCTGCTGAAGAGCCAGAACGTTGCAGTGAGACAATAACCATTATACACCGTGTAACACCTGAGCAGGGCGTGTACTGTGCAGGCATGGGAAGACACTGTAGCTCAAGGGTTTAGAGGTTATCCCTTGTGTTTGAACCCTGGAATATGGCTTCCAGGGGTACCTTGGATTGAAATCTAATGAAAAACAATCAAATCACCAAGACCCCTCTGTTCTCTCTCTGCTATTTAAAACATGGATTTTGTATCTTTGGTTGTCTTTTGAAATGTTTTTTTTTCCTAGAGTACTGCTTCTCAGTGTTCCTAGTTTTTTCATCTTTTACTTCTTATGTAAGTGGGAAACCTGTACAAACATAGCAAAGACACTGTATTATAAAAAAGCATGTGAGTGGGTTTTTTGTTTTTGCTTTAGTTTTTTAATATAAAGCAGGCAGGGCCAGGCATAGTGTATGCCTTTAATTCTGGCACTCAGGAGGCAGAGGCAGAGGCAGGCCTACCTCTGTGAGTCAGGCTCACCCCTCCCCCAGTCTATAAAGGGAGTTCCAGGCTAGCTAGGGGTTTACAGTGAGACTCTGTCTCCAAAAGCAAAGAAAAAATAATATAGAGCAGGCAAATGTTAATACTTTACTGGTGCTGTCAGGCTAGGGAATGTTGAAATATCATACTCTCCTTAGCTGGGCAGGGGTAGTCTTGAGACCATGGGCTGCCCCGGCTGCCCAGCAGAGCATCCTTTTCAGCAGAGGCCCGACTGCTCTGGGACTCTGCCCATTTCAATGAAAGATCTCATTTAGAATGAATACATGAAAAATGTGTGGGTGTGTACATTCCTCCACAGACATGCATTTCTCTGCGTAAAATTTGCTGTTGGTGGTTTTTCACTTCTCATCCTTGTGCAGTGCTGAAGCTGAGGTGGGGGCGCACCAGAGCTCAGTGCTAGAGCATTTGCCTGGCATGTGAGAGCTCCTGGGTTTTCTTCCACAAATATCATTAACACAGCATTTTGAAAAGCACACCGTTTAACCTTTCTTTAATACTAGTTTGCTGCCAGCGGGAGTTCAGAGACCCGGGAGGGAGAGGCAGAGTTGGCAAACTAATATGAACAAAGCCACACCTCTCATAGATGGGGTCAGACTTCTCTTTATTCAGGCTTTTCTCCTTCTCTACTGACTTGTGTCTGCTTTTCCATGTATCTGTATATATTTTTAGACAAAGCCCCTCATGGACAGAGATCACATTACAATCACATCTTAATCATAAACTTAAACTTCACATAATGATTACAGGTTTTACATTTCAGTGATTACAAGTTCCATGTTTTTTAAAAACAAGTTATTTTAAAACCCACACCTAAACACCTAGGTCCCCAACTATTTTCTCCGCACAGTACATCTATCTACATCCTAGACGCAATAGTTTTTCTAGTATAGATTAACAGAGTTTAAGCAAGCCAAATAATTTCACAACCAGCTTCTATTGTAGCTGGCAGGTCGCAGTCTTGCAGTTGCTAGCAAACAAGTACACGTCATAGTATCCCAACCTAACACAATTCTTATTTAGTTAACACAGTGAAACAAGTTTGTTATAACTAGAAAACTTTAAGTCAGAGGTCTTTTGCTTTTCTTAAGTAAAAGAAGAATCTGCTGCAAAGCTCCATATCCTCAAAGTACACAAAACTCATCAGTAAACTTCTGATTATAGAAACCAGGAAAGAGTCAATTTTATTTGTGATCAAGGAAGTTCAAGCCTAACAGTGGGCACTGAAACGCGTTTGTTACTTCTTGATCATGGGTCTGTTTTTCATACTCGAAACTCGTGGGCCCTAGCAATTAAGCTTTTTTTGTTTTAGCTTTCCTAACCCTGACCAAACAAGTTCCTAGCAAACATATGTTTTCTTACATTTATGTTGTACTGATTCTAAGGCAGCTGGCAAAACATCTAGATCTAACCTTGTAACTATATGTGAAAAACACCTATTGCTACTAACTATGTATGGTTACATAGTTGTAAAAACCATATGCATGGTTTTTAGTTATTCTTCCCGAAGTTTCAATCGAAACTTTAGAATTGAAAATTTTTTTAATTGAAAAATTTAAAAAAAAAATTCAAATTGAGTTTTAATTTAACTTAATTGGCATTGCCTTGCCCAAGTGGCATTGCTCAAGGGAAAAGCATCATTATTGTTAAGTGTGCCAGTAACACTACCCAGTGAGGGGTTAGAGACCCCTGTAAAACTTTCATACCACAGAGAGATAGGGAGACCATGGTGGCAACAAGCAGGAATAAGGCCCAGCAGTGGCAAAGGCAATTCAGGAGACAATCCCCCAGGACTTTGTCAAACTGAGGTGGGCTCATCATAATCTTTGCTAAACCGGTGAGCTATACCCCTGAAGCTCCAATGCTGGCTGCTGTTCCCCTGCATTGCTCCCAGCAGTTTGTTCTCTATTAATTTTCAGACTTGAAGGAATTCAGAAACAGGGTAGCTTCCTTAGGTAAAAACAAGCTTTCTAAGTCTGAATATAAGCTGCCTTTCTCCTCAAGTGTCACACTCACAGATTGCTGGGGCCTGGCTCCTGGCTAGTGTGCTCTGCAGTCTGCCTCCTAGAGAGCCTTAGCAGCTTGAGTTTGGACATCTCCATGCTTCTGCTACTAAAATGTGTCCAGGCAATGTGGAGATCAACATTATTTAGCCCTGGGAACCAATGGCTACCTTTATTTGTGTGTGGCACCTGCCAAAATTACTGATCCCATGCTCCCACCCTTCAACACTCCGCAGAAATTCCTTGATAAGAAGCTGTGGTACTTTGGGCAACCTTCTGAAGCAGTCACTAGAGCAAACTTAAAACCCACTGCCCCCACAGTCCTGAGATGATGTCACATTCTGATCATTTGGGGTGTTGGTGTCCCAGGTATGGTCTCCTGGAAGAAAATGCTATCACCAGGCATACTTGCCAAAGTTACCCTATGTTGTCAGGCATCTAGGCATAGTCTGTCAGTGAACCTCGCTTGGGTTTAGGTCTCCTGACAGCCTCATTGTACACTGACAACACTACCCAGCCCCCTCCCCCACCATGACTCTATTTCCAGAACCTGCTTGAGTTGGTACTGACATGCTCCAGAGACTAGTTTTGACCTTACACAATAATTCTTTAGTGAGATTTTCTCAGGAGATGGGATTTTATCCTTTATGGGGTATTGTTTCTGCATATAATTCTCTTAACATGCATGAGTATGATGTTCTCGTACAGGGTAACGTGAAAACTGCAGGTTTGGGGTTTGTCTTTAAAAGGACAATTTCTCACATCTTCTTGTTAGATATAGGGTCTCAAGAAATATGACTGTGACGTGGTCAGTGTGGAAAAACACTGGTTTGGGTAAGTGAAGCTGGAGCAGTGGCAAAGCTTCCAGAAACTAGGCTGCTTTTTAAATCGGTATTTGCAGTCACCATTTTGAATTCCAAAAGGCATTGAAATGGTCTAGACATTATTGACAGCGCCTAAGTTCCTGTGTAAGGCTTAGCTGTGTCACTGGGATGTGTATGTGTGTAATTGATTGTTGTCTTTGACTGCAGGAGCTCTTACCAAAGTAAAAGAGAGTCGGCGGCATGTGGAAGAGGGGAAGATGGAGGTCCAGAAGGCTGACGGCATCCAAGACCGCTGTAACACTATTTCTTTTGCCACGTTGGCCGAGATCCATCACTTCCATCAAATTAGAGTAAGAGACTTTAAATCACAGATGCAGCATTTTTTACAACAACAAATAATATTTTTCCAAAAAGTGACCCAGAAGTTGGAAGAAGCTCTTCACAAATACGACAGCATTTAAATGACTGGACATAGGACCCTGTACTTGTTTTCAGTTCAAGGATAATTTCTACAGCAGAAGACAGACTGTTTTCAAAGAGCTATTGCCAACTGTCAGTGGTGGTACAAGGATGGTTTTGTGTTCAACTGAAACCCAGCTGGATCTATAATTATGTAGGGAAGAAACAGTTAATACGGTTATGTAGCAGAAACAGTACCACACTTTGTAACTAAATTATACTATGTATGCCTACACTACCATTGTAACTTTTTGGATAATGATTATACTATTTGCCTTATTGCTTTTTGAAGTATGGGTATATTAGTGTATACTTTGTAGACCTCAAAACCCATGAAGAGTCTCAAAGAAGCTGGCTGGTTAAAGCCTGCTGTGGATGCCTTTCTATTCTCATAGATCGAGATGACCTAAATTCAACCTATTCTCTGTTTACAAACTCCAACTAGAGCAGCTATGCGACTTTGTGCCTTTAGACTGGTTGTTTTCATTTCTGTCCCACCCCTGTTTAAGCCCCAACTTTTCTGACTAAAAGAGTGAAGGCTGGTGCATTGGCGACAAACTGACGAAAACCTCGTATTTCTGGGGGCAGGTGGGAGTCAGTGGCCATCACTTTGCACAGGAAGCTTCATCTGGTAAGGTGCTGGCAGTTACAGAGGGACGAGACAATGCCATCTCTGGACGTAAAGTCTCATAGGGAAAAGGCAGTGAACCATATTCCCTTACGCCTATGGGAGCGTGGCCTCTCGACTCTGGCCATGTAGACTGGGCGTGAGATTCCAGCAAATGCCCTTAACATGTGGAGAAGGAGGAATCTGATCAGATGGGGATACAGTATGGAAATAGTGACAACACACTTGGTCTTGGTTCTTTGGAGGGTTTCCTTTCTCCCTCCCTCCCTCCTCCTCCTCCTTTTCCTTCTTTCTTCCTTTTTCAAGCTTGAAGATTTCTTTTACTGTTCAGCTTTTTGTTTTGTTTTTAAATGGATCTACACTGTTGACTGAATGAGACTCCACTGTGATTCACTCGTTTACTTAATCAAAAAATTTCAGGGATGTCTGTAAATTTCAGTGTTATACGCAATGAGAAGTGGTGTTGGTTTGATTTAAGGAGGGACCAGAAATAATTTCTATTATTCCAATACTGAAGGAAAAAATATGCTGATTTATACTGTGTTTTTGAAAGCTAAATATTGCTAAAGCTCCCCCCCTCCGAAAACATTTAATCTTAAAAATTATTTTAAATATAGTCTTTTATTATTATAAGGGAACTACAAATGACTGATAAATACCAAAAAGATTCCAAAGCAACTTCGTTTCAAAAAAGCACAACGAGATTCTGGTTTGAAATGCCCAAATCTCAATGTTTTTCGTAGTTGCTGAGCTAAATGATGTGATTCTTGAGTTTATAGATGTGAAAGCTGTCACCGAAGGTTGGAGTACGTGTATCTGCTGTTCCTGAGAACTATACATGTGCTGCCCTTAACCCCTGGTGCTGAAATGGTGACCAGTCTCAAAGGGGGTGAGCCACATTTACACGAAAGGGTCAGCCTGCAGAAAGGTCTAAAAAGAAAAGGCTACTGGGATAATTATTCAACAGCACATTTACTCTCTACGAAGTAATCACATATGGGTTGAATTTTTAAGAACAGATTATGCTGATTTTGATCTCTGGTCAAATTCTTGTACTTGAGAACTTAGAGGCAGACTTGGCTTCGTGCAGCATTGTCTTTACTACAGGGATGTGGGCTTGTTGCCAAAAGCCGTGTTCTCTTAAGAAGTAACTCCCTCTTGTTGATTGCAAAGTACAGTTAAAGAAAACCCATATATATTTAAACATTAATTTTATTGCAGAAGTTTGGAGGTTATAGTTACAGCATTTAATTTAAGTCTGAGTTGGTATTGAACAAGCAAGCACTCCGCTTTTCAAATGATTTGAAAGTCACATTTATTTGCCTCTTTATTTTGATGATGGTTTGATTTTATTTTATTTTTTTTTAAGTAAAATTACTAAACTTGTGCAATAATAGCAAGGAAATTATCTGAGGTGTCTCGTACGATTGTGCTCTAGCCAGGGTGAACATAGCTTAAACTGTAAAAACTAAAGATTAAATCACAAAGAAGTACAAATTCATGCTGCCTCATTCTAAGAGAACTTTTGTCCTTCCTAACCATGTAGCGCAATGCCACTGATTCATGGGACTTTAAATGACTTCTGTGGGTTAAAGCACCAGAGTTACTAGTGTCCATTTTCATCCAAGATCCTTATTCTCTAACGTTCTTGGTCCTATTGAAACATTTCAGTATCTAAAAATACTGCAATGTTAAGACCCAAGAGAAAAGCCATTATGTATATGCTGGTCACCATGATCAGTATGGTACCGTTTTTGTTGATGTTGTTTTGTTTCGTTGTTTTTGTTTTTTAAATAAACTATCATGCCCTTCAAACCATCATTTGTCTTTATTTCTAGGATTTGTAATTCTGATATGTAATTATGTGTAACAAGGGTGTGTGCTCTTGAGCCTGCTTTTGCTGTTTTAATTGCAGGCTGAGAGTTGTTTATGGGCTGTAGCCATGGTGCAGCAATACTGGTTGCACAGCCATGCGTGGTTTTCTAGGCAGTTGTATTTGAAGGCACAGTTCACACCCAGATTGGGGACGCACATTTGAAAGTGAAACATAAATCAAACTACGTTTGGCCAGAGCAGTGTAGTGGTTAGAATTTCCCAGGCTTCCCTGGTACTATTATTGTCTGGCATTTATTCCTAACAATACAGCAGACTCTCAGATGCTGGTTTTTAGTTTAATTTTGTTGCTGTTCTCATAACTAAGGACCTGAGGAAGGCTTCAGTTTGTCAAGTCAAACATGTAACATTTATATGTAAGCTTTTTTCTTCCCCTTTACATCTCAGTCTCATGCTGTAGGAACTTGCTTAATTTCCTCAGATACTCTGTCTGCACCTTTAATAATAGTCATTATCCACTTTTCTTAGTTCCAACTTTGTCTTTGTTAACAGAGTAAGTCAAGCAGGGTGTTATTTATTTTTTGATGAGAAATGCTGAGTGTTGTTTATGTCCCTCCGAAAGCCATGAGTAGTAGGACCAGACGAGTTTATCTTTCAAAAAATACCGGTTGCTTCATTCTCCATTTCAGTAGGACGTGTTTTCCTCTCCACTCACCAAGGAAGCATTCACTGACGAGATACAGAGAAACTAAAGCATATGCCCTCTGACCTTAGCTTTCAACTGTACTTTGCCATTTATATTACCCATGGAACTCTAATTGGATTAACTTCGAACCATACGCCATTCGGGTGGTTTCACTGAATATTGATGAAGTAAACTGAGATCTTTGAGATAATAGTTTACTTAGGTCCAATACCAAACACACAGTAGGTGTTGAAATAAAATCCTTCACAAACTGTCTCCACTGGTTGCCAGAAAGGGGCAAACTCAAACCCACCTAAGCAAAAAAGCAATGCCCAAGGGGCCACCATCTCACGGAGGTTAGACTTGGCCCCTTCTTGGGCCTTTGTGATGTGGTGTCAGCTGATCTTTGCAAACCTGCCCTTTCTCTCCACCTCTTAACCTCTCCATCCTGGCTTTTCCTAAAAAGGAAAAGAAGAAATGACTGGCACCACTCACTGTGAACAGCATCTCATAGTTCCCACACCAAGTCTCCACGGAAGAGTTCATCCATTCCCATGCATGTGTGAGTTAAAGCCCCACTGAGGTCTTGTTTCTTTGCCCCAAGATCACACAAATGAGGAGTGCAGCTGACATTCATACTGGGGATCCCACTCAAACCTATTATTTTTAACTGGTTTCAATGGATATTTCTCTGCTTTTTAACATTCTCTAAACCTTCCAAGCTTCCTGATGCTGGGTGAATAACAATCCTAGCATTCTTTGGCTATGACATAAAAATGCACAAGAAACCTCTAGAATGTTCTTTGCTTGCTCTTCTGCTGGGGAGGATGAGTATATGGAACAGCTTTGTCTGTATTGAAAGGACTGGCTGAAGTCTTGATATATACTGGGACGCGTGTCAGGTAGGGCTTACTGATGTCACCTAGCTCCAACCTCATACAAATACCATGTGCCATAAGAGTTCTCAAGAGATAAGTTCTGGTGGCTGAGAAATAAGCCATGGATGGATGCTGCTGCACCAGGGCTCTGTGGACAGGAAGCCTGGAAAAACCCACAGTGAAAGTCAGGCCTGTTGGCTCTATCCCAGTTCTCTGAGGTGGAGGGAAGTTAATGAAGACTGGCTTGTGGCCACAGCCTTCCTGGAGACCAAAGGTTCTAACTAGGTGCTGATCCCTTGATATCCCTGTACCATCATTCTTGTGGTAGCCCTAGACTTCCAAACATTTTATAGTGGCTGCCTGTCTTAAAGGAGAGTCCATCCTCACTGTTAAAGTATTTAAGAGCAAGACCGACTGTCCTCATGAAGTCACCTTCAGGGGGCTCAGGACACTCAAGAGTGTTCTAATGCTTTGTGACTTGCTAGCCCACACAGAAATGGTCTCTGAGGTTGAAGTGGTCATGTTTTCCCTGAGCTTCACATTTTCATTCACACCAGGAAATGACGCGGGCCCTGATAGTTGCTGAGCCAGCATCTCAGAAGACTGCCACTTTGGAGTCAGAGACCTGGGTCAGCTCCTAGGTTCCTCATACCCCATGAGACCTCAGGGAGCTAGCCCACCCATCTTTGCCTGGAGTTGTGCAGTAGGCCTCCGTAGGGCTTATGGCATCGGGGGCCTGTTGGTTCAAATCGCCAGGGAAGTTCTTAGTCATTTTGCAATTGTCTTTCTCTAAACAGACATGGGAAGTGATCATTGATTACAGAATTAGGGGATGGATGCCGCATGTCCTCAAGCTAGTAGGTGGGTCTAAGCTGCAGCCTGTAGGCCTCGTGTGCCCAGCATAGCTATGAATGTGTCTCAGGATAGAATCAAAAACTTACTCAAGACATTATGTGATAGTTTTTGCAACTCACTCGGACCATCTTTGCTCTTGAGCTTTATAGATAACAACTGTGTGTTTCAATGTCTAACAGTTATGCACACCTGGAGCTCTTTATGATAGTTTTCTCATTTTTAGTAGGATATAATTACTCCTTCACGAAGTTAGGGTAACAGTCGAATGGCAACACAAACAAATGTCCCTAAGGAGGCAGGTGACATGAAGGATTTGAAGAACGAGAACATGGTAGCAACTCTGCCATAGAAAATGAAAGAATCCACAATGGGACTCCAAGCAGGCAGGAGATTCCTGCTCAGTCCCACCTTCCTTCCGCCTTGCATAGCCAGGCACAGCCCAGCTTCCTGCTGAATTCTGCAAACCTGATTCCTACCACTCTCAGACCCACTGAACTGATGAAGGGAGCTAGGGTCCAGCTCACCCTTTACCCTTTGGTATAGATCCCCCGGCTTTCTAAGAACCATGTGCCGGTGTAGTCAGGAAGTTGTTCCCCAGGTCTGGCCAGAAAGGAAGAGACAAAGGAGCAGCCTGCTCTGTGTCAGTACCTGGCTCTGAAGTCATCAACACAGGTCTTTGGATGGTCAGTGCATTCTCTCTGGGACCCTGAGTTTGATGCCTTTGAGTCAATTTGGAAGCAAAGTGTCCTTAAATTCATTGTTACTGTAGACAAGGTTAGATTAGATAACTTGTTTGCTCTACTTTTGTTGAACCCAAATATTATAGGGGAAAAAAAAATATATATATATATCACTTAAAATATCTCTTGGGAACAAAAATCTTTAAAGAAAAAAATATTCAAGTGCAGGCAAGAATTTAGCAAATCAAGTTCAGCCTAAAACTGAGAATGCTTCTTTATGCTTGTTATCAGAATATTTAAAACCACTTTTCTAACACCTGGCTCATCCGAGAATTCTCTTCCAAGCCAGCTGGGGTGGCTAGGTGCTAGCATGTGAAACCTAAGGCTGTGTGGTCTTAACTTTGTTTGGATAAATCACAAGGCCTTTAGGAGTGTAAGCTCTGGGATTTCAAAGCACAGGGCCTTCCTGAAATGTTAATGGCTGTTAATCTAGAATCCATGGAGAGTTTGACCTTTTTAGATACTTACATTGACATGATCTCGTGATGTGTTTCCACAATATCTAAAACACCAAACCCTATGTAGGAACTAGTCATATTAAAAGAGGATGCTGATACATGTCTGTAATCCCATCACTCAAGAGGCTGGGGCGGGGGGGGGGGGTTGCTAAATTCTAAGCTAGCCTGATCTATATAACATACCAGGCTAGCTGGGACTACATATTGAAAACCTGTCTCAAATGAGTAAGAGGGAACCTATATGCCATTATAGAATTTCCCAAGAAAATTAAATAAGAAGCAGAACAATATCCTACATGCTGTCTCAACAAGTAAAACAAATGCTTATGTATATGTAGATTATTTCATAAATGCCCCCGAATTGGTAACAAGGTGATATTTGCTTCTGGGGCCAAACACTTGGAGCATTGTATACTTTGTTGGGTCTTGTGTGTTTGAATGATTGACTTTGGTATTTCAAAAATAGCTGGAGATAAAATTTGAAATTAACAGAAGTATTAGCAAAATTTAAGAGTTATGTCAAAGAGGTGGGTGGAGCTACAGCCCAATGTCAATTCCTTTGAGGCCTAGAAACTCATCTGTTCACTGTGTTCCCCTTGTTGAGACCCAACCACATTTGGAGTAACTGGACTATAGACCGTAAAGATGGGTATGACCAGGCCGTGGCCTCTTGTTTTATATACAGTGAGCTGTCCACTTGTCTTTCTAATCAAGATCCCTCCTGGCTCCTGTCCTATGAAGTCTTTATGATGCCCAGTCTCAGTGCCTAGCCCCTTCTCTCCATTCTGATCACATTTATAACGGCATTTAGCGAATAGTTACCTGGGGATCCAGGGATAACACTTCTTTTTTTTTAACCACCTATATATGGAGTGTCTGCTATGTGTACGATTCTCCTTCCTGCCATTACATGCAAGTTTCATCTACAGGACTCTCCACCTAAACAAGTTAGTGAACAAGGAAACTAGGGGCTTATTGTCATCCCTAGAAAATAATATCTAGAAAAAGGCAGAGTTGGGATTTGAACACAGGTCACCTGACTACACAGCTCACAAAACAGTCAAATTCACTCATCTACGTACCTGAAAGTACCAGGTGATCCTATGCATCATAATAGGGAGGTTGTATCATCTTGAAGTCAAATCTCTTCCCTGTCCTTGTCTTGTACTTTCCCAAGATCCCAGCTGTACATGAGCCAGTAAATTAGACACAGGCAGCCTTAATCACAGGAAACCCAAGTGACTCCCCAGGTTGGTGAATGATACTAAATGGCACTTTAGAAAACAAATGAAATGGAGACATTTGAGCCCTGTGCACCAGCATTACCAGCACACACAGTTGCCTTCCTGTGAGGGCCATCTTTCACAAAGACAGACCTCTGTTCTGCTTCCAGGGGAATGGTGGGCCGGCTGGCCAGAGAGAGCAACCACAGAGGCGGCCTTGTTCAGCAGGGCGCTGCCTCTGTGCACCAGCCTGCCGATGCAGATTTGTGACTCTGCAGAGTGACAATTCCCCTACACATCACACCCTTTTGAGCTGCTCATGAATGGCTGCTGGGTTTTGACTGTCAAACCCTCGTTTGCTAAGTTGCTGCTGTGTGTTCTCCCTAAGGCAGCTGGTGTAGCTGGGGAAAGAATTTGGGAATCAGGAGGCAGGCCAGCCTCTGAGTGGGAGGCCCAGGGAAAATCAGCATCATCAAGGCTGCTGGAGTGGAAACCACTAAACACCAGGAAAAGCCGTGCGGTGGTGGTGCACATCTTTAATCTCAGGATTCAGGAGGCAGAGGCAGGTGGATCTCTCTGAGTACAAGGCCAGCCTGGTCTGTAAAGTGAATTCCAGGACGGCCAGGGCTATTAAACAGAGAAACCCTGTCTTGAAAAACCAAGAAAAAAACCTCCAGTGAACAGGCTTCAGACCAACATGTCCTCTGCTGTAGACAAGTCCTTTTCAAAGCCATCATTTTATCAAAGGCATTTACCCTAATGGACGGACTGCACATTTAAGTAAATTAATTTCAAAAGTTTATGAAGGTGTCTACACAGAGATATCCTGGACATGGGTCAATGAATGAAGTACTTCATTCATTCAACATAATTAACTAATTGACTTACAGTTACAGGCACTGTCCTGGGGATTGATTGACTTACAAGTAAGTCAACAGACAAAAACAGGTGGTCACCAGTGGCAGAGGCTCAGAAGAGACAGGAACTGAGGATATGGTGACCTCGTCTGGGGACTCAACCCAGCTGCCCAGTTTCCACTACTACCGTCTTGTCGCAGTGAACAAAACTCACGAGACTACATCCTGGTATGTGGAGCGTGAGGATAAATTCATTAGTGAAATAGATGGTATTAATATTCAGAAGAGAGAAAGTGTTCCAGGGAAAACATGAAGTGAGAAGAGATGGGGGAGAGGTAGTGAGGGATGGACTTTTCTGAGCTGGTCAGGGCAGGACTAACAAGTAGAAGTAGAGACAAGAGGATTTTAGAGAGACCTACATGGATAGCCAGAAACAGGATGTTGCAGACCATATACAGAAGCAAAGGCCTGGGGGCAGAAGCACACCGAGCATGGTTGAAGGATGATGGATGGCAGGGTACGGGGTCTGCATGGCTGCTTGAGGAAGGGTGGGTGAGATGGGTAGTCTTGCAGGGTTGAATAGGAGAAGATCAGCCTAGAAGTAAGTGAGGGGAGACCGGAGTGGGTCATAGCCTTCACGAGGATCTGTGCATTTCCTCCGAATGACATGGGAAGTCCTGAAGAGTCTGGTGGAAAAGATTAGGATTTGCTTCATGTGACAGGAACAATGGCCGCTGAGGCTGGGAATGGAGGCAGAAGCAGGGGGCGAGGCAGAAAGCTTTGTGGTCCTCCAGATGTGGGGGTGACCCCACCAAGACTGTGGCAGTGGAAGCTGAGGGCAGCTAGATTGAGTCCCTAGACCAAGTCACCATATCCTCAGTTCCCGTCTCTTCGGAGCCTCTGCCACTGGTGACCACCTGTTTTTGTCTGTTGACTTATTTGTAATTTATTTATTGGCTGCTTTGCCCAGTGAGTCATTTATTCCCTTGGATAGGATCTCTTAACATACTGCCTTTATAAGTCAACTCTTAGAGGGTTATCATATTTACAAGTTCTAGGACCACCTACCACTGTCTCTAATACCCTGACTCAGAAAACTGCCTTCCAAGTTTTCAGGTGCCACATCTATTTTCAGCAGTCAATTGAGTTTCCTGAGAACCTTGCCTCTGGGCACAATTGAGTCTGCCTAGTTGCCATTGGTGCCAAATTCCGGTCAGCCCTGGGATCGCCACTGCAGGCCCAGGCCTGGTGTTGCCGATCCACCATCTCTAGGGTCTTCATAACTGCCTGATCAGGATACTGCCACTTGAGTGCAAACTGAGTCAGCCAACCAGAACAGACAGGGGGTTTTCTTGGATTCCTTCCCCCGGCCCAGTGCACAGATGTTGGTTTCCCCTAGCTTTTTGTAGCATCGGGGCTTCAGTTGTTTGCTTGCTTGCTTTGCCTCTGCTTCCTCACCTTCAAGCTGAGCTTTATGAGGCTCAGCCTGTACCGTACCTTCCTTCGTTCTCTTGATTCATCTAGTTTATTTACTATCACTTGCCTGCATATGGGCTAGCCAAACTACAGACTCTTTTCTAGTGCCCTCTTTTGGATATGGTCATTTTGGAACCAGATTTTACACTCAAGACCTTTTAAAATACTAAGATATAGGGCTGGAGAGATGGCTCAGTGGTTAAGAAGGTATTCTACCTGCTCTTGTAGAGGAACCGAGTTCAGTTCCCAGCACCCACATTGGGCAGCTCACAACTACCTGTAACTCCAGCTCCAGGAGGATCTGAGGTGTGTGGCTTCCACAGGCATGCACACTCATGTGCACAAGATTTACAAAGTATTATGACGTCTAGACCAAGGTGGTATCTTGAGGGTGGACTCGGGTGTCAATTTATTATAAAAAGCTTCCAAATAATTCTTAATACAACTTCCTTTCCCCAAATAAATACGAGCAGGGCCAAGCCCCAGAAGCTGTTTAGACTTGTCTACACAGCTCAAAAGTTCTCTAAGAGTGAGACCTTATAGAGAGTCAGTCACGGAAGGGATTCAAAGAAGAAAACATTCATTATATAAACGTAACTCTTCAGGATCCAAGGCCTGGCCTGGAGTGCACTGTGAATTAATGTAGCCTAGTCTATAGTCTATTGTTTTTTCTGTTTTGTTTTGTTTTAGAGACAGGGTTTCTCTGTTGTAACTCTGGCTGTCCTGGAACTCACTCTGTAGACCAGGCTGGCCTTGAATTCACAGAGATCCTCCTGCCTCTGCCTCCTGAGTGCTGGGATTAAAGGCATACACCACCATTGCCTGGATTAGTCTATAATCTATTCTTAATAGGACAATTAAGTATTCTACTTTGTATATGTGTTTGTTAGAGATGGTGATTTGTTAACTATGAATGATTTTAATGCATCACAAGATGATTCTCATTCTTTAATTCATTTGGGGTTTTCATATCCTAGAAATGGCCCCCATCTGCCTGTAAAGTGAAGACTTTAGGGAGAGGAGACCTGGTCAGAAAAACAGAGATTTCCAGAAGTTGGATCATATTTTTATTCAGGCTCCAGGAAAGGTCTCTTAACCCTCTCCTGATGGTGTGTTCTGGACTTCTGCTATTACAGAGGTGGAAGGCTGAGGGTCAGGAAGTTTTATAAGTTAATTATGTGCAGATCTTTGTGCAGCTTTGTAGAGTTTCCTGGTCTTCTTGTGCTACCCCACCCATCTAACCACATTAGACCTCATGCCAGCTGGCCTTTTGTAAGCTGTTTCCTCTGCTGGTTTGGCCTTCCAAGCCCTCTTTGTCTGGCTGGATCCTGCTCCTCCTTTGGGGCTGGGTTCAGGCATTACCTCCCATTGGCAACCATCCCTGTCCAATCTTCCCAGCCTGACTTGGTTAAGGTGTCCCTTCTGTTCCTGGTGCTTTTACGCTGCTTTGTCACTTGCCACACTTCATATAATTCTCTTCCCTGCTTTTATCCCCTTCCTTCTATTCATTTGGCTTCTTCACTCTTTATTTTTTTGTGTTTAGCATCGTGCCTGGCCTATTAATTTATCTTAACAATGAAATCAAGAGCAGGTGATTCAGAAGTACTATAGTTTCAGTGTTAGGAGTTATTTGCCATGTGGCTTCAAGCAGAGTGACTTAAAAGCTCAGCAACTGTTTTCCTCTACCTCCCGTCTGTTTCAAACTGGTTGGTGAGAAGTTACCCCTCTCTTGGGCAAAGTACACATCCTTAGCATCTGTTGTCACAACACAGTGCTTTACCAGGCTCCTGCAGGTGGGTGTTCGGGCCACTGGTGTGGTTCAGCTGTGGCTTGAGTGTGCTGGAGGCTTGGTCCTCACTGTGGTGGTGCTGAAAATGGTGGAGGCTGTAAGAGATGGAGTCTAGTAAAGGTGGATAAACCATTGGGGGTACCATCTCTGGGAAGGCCTACTGTAGTTCCTGGGAGCAACTGGCTTCCATGGGAGCAGTTGTTATGAAGAGAGTGAGCCTGGCTCTAAATCTCTCTCTGGCTTCCTGTCTCACCATGTGATCTCTGCTACACATGTTCCTGCCATTGCGATGGCATTTATCTTCAGTCCCTTCACCAGCAGCTGAACAAATGGACCACACTTGAATGTTCCGTCTCTAGAACTGCTTCCTTACGAAACATCTAGCTCTAAGTTTTTGTTAGGACAATGCAAAAGCAACTAATACAGTTGCTTACAAGTGTTTTGGTGTTGTTACAAATCATGCATCAGTGAACAAACAGCCTTATTCATTACATTAGTTGCCTACTGTTGCTATAACAAATTATCATAACCTTGGTTACTTTATATTTCTGGATGTCACGAGTCCAAAATAGATATCATGGAGGTCAAGATGCCAACAGAGTTGTTTCTTCTTTGGAGACTGTAGAAGAGAGCCTCTCCTGACTTTTCTAGCTGCCTTCATTTCTTGGCTCCAAGCCTCTTTGTTCTTTGAGACCCCACCCAGGCTGAGCAAGCATTTCCTTTTTTCAATCACTTGTGCCACAGCCCTTTCTGCCAAGCTTTTTCACATTTAGAAGACCTTTGGGACAATGTTAGGCCCAACTGGTAGAATCTAGGAAATTCTGAGTCACGTAAGCTGTTTGGCAACCTTCATTGCTTATTCAGCCTTTGCTACCTCCTGCCATGAACATAATCGGTTCACAGGTTCTCAAAGTTAGGACATCTTTGGGAGCGGCATTATTCAGTTTACCATAATCATATATCTTTGAATATATGACTTTCTCTGTAAAATAAATTGACCAGAAATGAACTTGCAGAATTATGGAAGATATACACAAGCATTTCAGTTGCCTTCATGAAGCTCTGGAGTTCCACCACTAGTATATGCAAGCTCTATTCCTATTGCCTTCAAGTCTGAGTGTTTTAATACATTGATTGATTGTCAGTCTTACTGTTAAAAGTAACTTAGTACACCAGAATATGAAAACTAATAAAATCTGACACAGATGGAGCACAGGTATATCCAGAATCCAAAAGTTAACTGTGTTTGCATTTCAAAGAACTGTGTTTTGCTTAGGTTAACATTTATGTATGTCCACACGGTATGGGTACGAGCAGTCGATGTGTAAAGATTTACAGAATCAAGGGTTAGGGAATATTCTATGATAATTTTTTTTCGCTAGCAATACGTACTGGGATTTGAATCCATTGGTTTATTAATTTATTGATTTGTGCATTCAAATTTAACATATAATCTAACGCATGTGTGGTATTCCCTGACCTCCAGGAACTTACAAATCATAAGGGTTAAGACACAACTGCCAATGCATAGCAAGTGATTGAGAATTGATGATTATATTTGTATAAAATCCATCTATTGCAGTTGCATACTGTCCTGTTACAATGAGCTACCTTTATTCTGGAAACTTCTATGTTAGCTGATTATCCAATATAAAGCATAGTAACCCAAACTTTTGTCCGAGTACAAAATGCTATCAAACCTCAAAGAGTAGTCTCACAAATACACTGTCTGAAACAAGCCAATCGTGTAGTTTCAGCAGAGGCACAGAAAGTGAGATTTTCTGGGCCCGGGGAACAAGAAAACGGCTGTGAATTGTTGATGGGCAGAGAGAGATCTTTAGGGTTTCAGTTTTTCAAGAGGCTGGGGATGGTTGCACAGCGGGGTTAATTCACTAAATGTTATTTAGCTACAGACTTAAGAAGGATTGAGATAGAAAAAAATTACATGTCATGTATATACTCTATCTTAAAATCTTTTAAAATGCAGCCTTCAGAGCAGTCACGGGAGGAAGCTACTGTAAGCGCTGGAGTGCCATCTCTGTTAGACACTTTTGTTCACGGCCGGGGTGGTACTCCTCCAAACCTTGTGGGTTAGATAGTGACTGATCTACTCTGAAGATGAAGAAAGCTCCGTAACTGGCCACTCACAAACTAGAATGTGAGCCCATTTACTTTTCTCCTTTGTTCTCACACCTAATAACTAAAGGTGCTCAACTGATTTACACTGAATATCACCCTTCAAAGTATCTTAGCTAGAAATAACCATATTAAAATTGAGCTGGTCCTGTTGGTGTGTGCTGTAACCCAAGTACTTAAGAGGTAAGGGGCAGGAGAGGAGATCAGAAGTTCAAGGTCAGCCTTGGCTACAAAGCAAGTTTGAGTCCAGCCTGGGATAAATGAATCTTGTCTTAAGAACAGCAACAACAAAGATACTACCTAAGTAATTCACATGCTCCTAACTTCAGTACTCAAGAGGCTGAGGTAAAAGGAGGGAAGACTGTGAGCTTCAGGCTAGCCAGGACTACATAGTAAGAATTTGTCTCAGAACAGCAACAAAAACACTACCTACCAAGACTCCCCATATACAACAACAAAATACCCACAAAATTTACTTATTGAGAATTATAAAAGCCTTAAATATTCAGCATCTAAAGCTGAAGTTCATGTTACTAACAAAAAAAAATCTTCCTTCTCTCTCTTTCTTTCCCTTTTCCCTCTTGCTGTCAGTGTCAGAGTACTATCTGAATCACAGTCACACAGCAGGCAACCTGTACCAAAGTGACTTATAATTACATTATCTCCCCCATGGTACCTTTTGCTCAGAAGGCTGGGGCAGATCTGTTAGAGATCAGACAAAAGACATGCTCCACCTGCTTCTCCTCCTACGCAGGCTTGGATGACATCATATAAAAAGTCATTTCCTGCTTGATCTTTATCTCTAATGCTCACTAAATTAATGGTCTTACTTCCTTTACTCTTGTGTGTAGAATTTGAGAATAGAAGTACAATCACTTCCTATTGAGGTTTATACTTATGACCCTGAAAGATCATGTGTTTGGCTGGTTTTCTCCTCTCTGGGGAGAAGAGAAAAAAAAATTTTTTTAAATGGTAGTTTAATGTAGAAATTGAACAAATAAAATAAACTCTGCTGAAATCCAGTGAGCACAATTGCCATTTGCTGATGAATGTGTTTCCAACCCACAAATTTACCAAAGACTTGAAACAACATCTGACAGACATCTGATAGAGGGTTTGCAACTGGTTGACAGTACAAACTCTAGCACGGTGTAACACTCTGCAGCTGATCCCCAAGGGAAACTGGGCGTTCAGTGACAAACCATCAAACATATTTCTTCTTTTTCCTGAGAGGATCAAACTGTAAACTCCAACCATCACTAAGGGTGTGTGTTTGGATGGCACCACTCAAGGGTAAAGCTAGCAGACCAAAATCATTGAAGACTGATGTCCTCCACCACCCCTTTAATTATCATGTTTCCTTTTATGCCCCAAAACTTTTGGGGTACCATCATATTGACAAGTCTCGACAGAGAACTTCTTAATGCAGCAGAGTTACAGTGATGCCTACTGTATAGATGTATTAAAGGTTTAACAGTGAAAACATTCATGGCCTTTGGACTCTTAACTTTAATGTGGAGATTGTACATCTTTGTTATCCCTGTTATCAATAGGCAATGAGTTCTAAAATTTGGTTTTTTAAAAAAATCAGATCATGATTATTTTCCTTGGAGGGGTAAAGTTAACAACCTGTTTGGATTGTTCTAAAGGGATTACTTTTTTCTTTAATGAGAACATTAATACACGGTAAGTAATACTTGGTAAGTACAGGAAGGTGAGATAAAAACAAGCAGTATGTATTAAGCATTTTGTTTTGTGGGAACCCCTCCTGAGTGCATGGCCTCAGTCTCCAGACTCCCTTTGGGAGTTCATATATCACTCTCTGTTGTTGGGTACTAAGAATAAGGTGATTTGCAGAAGGTCATAGTATGTGTAGGTAGTCTAACCTTGGAGCCTTTGTTCTTAACAGTGGATGGGTTCTTGGAGATTTCCCTTGGGTTTTCTTTGAAATATGTTACAAACATGGAGGCAGAAAGATACAGCAGTTAGACTAAATGCCTGTGACTACAGTATGGTGATTGTGAGAAGGAGCATTGAAACGGGGGACGCATCTCATCTCTGTTCCTCGTCTAATGTACGTCCTCAGACTGGTGACTTGACCTGATACTCCGTCTTTTTTCTCCAGGTAGAGGTAGCTATAACCCTAGAACCATTCCTACAAGATCAGTCTCTCCTGATCCCGTGTAGATTTGACTTTTTGTATTACTCTTTCAGTTTGAAACAGCTTGAGTGACTCTTCTTTTCTGAAGCGAAACTTTGACTGATTAGCATAATATATATGTGGTGTTGGTCAACAGCTGCCTCCCCCCGCCTGGTCGTGCCTCAGAACCAGAAACGTCTCACGCCATCTCCTCTTACGGGAAAGGGCTTGCTATGTGGTCTTGGCCTCAGAGACCACTGGCGCTCATCAGTGACACTCCCCACAGCACTTGCTGGGTCTCAGCCACCGTTCGCTTCTCTTGTTCTCATCTTTTCTAGGAACTGAATCAGTACCAGTTTACCTCACACTCTTTCATTAGATCTGTCACGCTCAGTCCTTGCCAGGTTGGGAGCAAAGATAACCTTACCTGTGGGGCTAAATATAGTCTTTTGGAGCAGAGGTGTGTATGTGCATGGGTGTGAATGTATATGTGTGTATGTTCCTGTGTGAGCATCTGGGTATGCCTCTGTGTGGGTGAGTGTGTTCAAGTGTGGGCATGTGTGTGCATGTGTGTGTTTATATGTGTATGTGTGTATGTGTGAGCATGTGTGAGCATCTGGGTATGCCTGTGTGTGTTTATGTGTGTGTATTCATGTGTGAGCATGTGTGTGTCTCTGTGTATCTGTGTATGTATAGATAAAGGCGTGCTCAGAACCTCAGGAACTGGATATGAGAGTCAACATGAAATATGTTTAGAGGAAGATATTTTTATGGCCCAGAAAGGATAGTGAGATGTACAACATGAGGAAAGGTGTCAGACTGAGCACAAGTGGAGGTGAAGCAGAAGGACCTGAACCAGGCACAGAGTATGCTTTGGGGCCTGACAATTCAGGAGACATGACTTAGACATGTGTTTAAGAATTGGAGTAACTCTGCCCCAAAAGACACTCAGAAAGACCTCACCTCCACTCAGTGTGGCCCAGAGCACTGGCACCCATTTCTTGCCTGGTCTCTGGGTCTCCTGCCACCTTTTTTGTGCCCTCTGTGCCTGGGCTCCTACTTTGGAGTGTTCTGAAGAGGTGGGCAGCTGCTCCTACAAGGGAAGGTTGGCCCCTTGGCTGGGAACTTCTACTCTGCTTAGCAAGGGCGTCCCTCACTGATGCACTGTTTGCTTTCAAAGTTTCCTTAGAAACCATGCCTGTAACACTGAACTCAGTCTTGGCCCCATTCAAACACGTTTTTGTTTTTTTTTTTCAAGTCACAAGGTTTGATCTTTTCAGTTGTGACCTTTTCACATGTCCCTGCTTTCTTTCCATTTGTAAAGTGTGACTTCACAAGGGCTGAGGCCTCCTTTGTCACACCAAAGTTTGTGCTTGTGCTCTTGGCGGGATGCAGCGGCAAAGAGATGTGCTCTAGTGACATGCTTCATGTCAGCATCCTTGCCAATCACTGGAAACGGCACCAGCAATTCACACACCCAGCTCTGTGGTGCACAGGGCCTCCATTAACCAATCAGGTAGGCACAGACTCGTCCCTTGCCTTGTCCAGGGAAAGATGTCCCTCGGTGGTCACTCTGATCTTTCTTGCCCTTTCTACCTTCTCCCCTCCCCCATGTTGCCACACAACCACTGCCCACTTCCATGTCCTAAGGGATGTTGGTCTGGGCTCTGAGCCCAGACAACCTCCTTTTCAACCGGGTCTCAGCCATCATTAGAAGACCTTCATTGCTTGTAGCTGGAATCACAACCACTGTATTTCAGAATGACCCCCTTCTTCAAGTCACTTGAAGAAGTCTTGAGTCAAGTGGTTTCTATTTCTTCCTATTTATTCTAGTAATGTGAACTCACTGTAAGGAATTCAGGAAATAGAAAGATGTAAAGGACATTAACCCTGCCTCACATCCCAAGAAACCACTGCTCACTGCTAATAGTTCCCATCTGCTAGACTGTTCCCAGGCAAGCACACACATTCATACTTTACAGAATGAAACTGTACTGCTCATGACACTTGTCAAACTTCAATCCATTTATCTATTTCCATGCAAAATCTGCCTTCAACTAGAACTATAAAATAGCAACCATTTTCTTACGTCACATGAATCCTGTATGAGAGCTGAAATGAGGAAAGGGAGCATGGCATGCAATAGCTCCCTGAGGTCTGGGGCCTCATCTAGGGAAACAAGTGGCTACAGATGACTGCAATGTTCAAGATCTGGAAACAACTGGAGGTCGGCGCTTTGATTCCTGGGTTCATTTGCAGTTATTGACCATAGTGCCTTCAATGTGGCTTTTTCATGTGGCTGGCTGCCTTATAGCCGAGTTGTCTAAGGGTAGTTAAAGGCTCCAAGGAATGGCTGCCCCAGTGAACAAGGTAGTCATGCAATGCCTTGTATGACCTAACCTTGAAAGTCATGAGACATTGCTTCTGACATTACATTGATCAAAACAGTAACGAATTGTTATGGTTTGGACATGAATGCCAGTCTCCAGCTGGTGATGCTCTTTTGGGAGGCTCTGGGAACTTTGGGAGGTATGAACTGGCTGGAGGAAGCAAGGTCACTGGAGGGCAGTTCTTGGGGGAGTGTTATCTCTAGCACCCTCCTGATTACATTCTGCTTCCTGACTACCTTGACACGAACAGTTAATTTCCACTACTGCTGTGACATGTCCAACTACAGGCTGCCAAGGGAGCACAGGCTGACCCCTCTGAGCCAATCTTAGGTAGATCTGTGAGACACGGCATGAGATTTTATCATATCTGCAGTTGTGTAGAAAGCTCGGATTTCCTCAGAGACCCCCACTGTTTCCTCTGCAGGGCTGAGCACAGCTGTAGAGTTTTGCTTTCAGTAAATATCGACCGGACACAAGAGATTCTCAGACAACACAAAGCTAATAACCTAGAAGTGTTATAGGAAAAGATTCTAAACCTTCAGGATATTAAGGATTTAAAGCAACTTTCTCACAAACCTCTTGCTTAAGGGACTTCTGGAGAACACAAAAACTTTGGCTTGAAAGAGCATTCATTTACAGTAGTCAACCATTTTAAACACACACAGGGTCATTACATAAAAGGTTAAAAGCTGTGATTTACAGATGTAATCCTTCCAGCTCCCCAGCCACAAAATGAGTTTTGAATATCCGAGTCTCTTTTCCAAGTGTCATGAAGTGACTCAGAAATGTCAGAGGAGGGCAGAAACACACCCCTGTGGTAGAGGCCTTGTGCTTCTCGGGCCTCTCCTGATGCTCCCTTATTGTTTTTTAGTTGGATAAGGCCACCTGGGTTATCCTTCTCCAGAGCAAGTCTCCCTTTTCTTGGCCCTGTTTGCAGAAGGGAAGGGCAAGGCAGGCTTGGAGAAGAACTGTGGGCTCCTCCCAGGCCCTTGGGTGGGTGGTCAGAGCAGCCTGAAAGCTATTCACTCTGTTGCCAGCCCATCCAGGCTGAGCCTTGTTTTTCTTCCCTAGGCCAAGAGTCTTCCATGATAATGTATGCAGGGAAAATACACAGAGCTTGAATCTAAAATACTCGGGCCTAGCTTTGGCCATATACATGGGATTATAACTTGCTCCGAAATAACTGTCTAGACAGCTGTTGAGAATGTGGTTAAAGGCCATTCTCAGTTCTGCTTTCAGTATGAATAAGAGCTAATGCAGGCAAACTTGAACTGAGTGGAGATTTTCAGACTTTCTGTGTATTAGGAAGCCTGGGTTCTCACAGAGACACACCGTCTCTCCAGGATGAATGGAAATGAGTTTTGCCCTGATAGAGAGCTGTCCTGGCTATTCTCCGGCAGAGGCACGCCTAGACTGCTGCTGTGCCCCAGTGGGGAGGACCTTTCCTCCTATGTGGAGGTACATGGCTTTCTGGCTGTGTGTGCTGTACCATGGCAGCTTTGCTCCCCAACAAATGACAAGCAATTTTTTTGTGGAGTCCCTACTGTGTGTCAGTTGTAGGATTAACCAAAAAATTAAGCTGAAGAACAGAAGAGTGGTACCATAGTCCTTCTCCAAGATCCAATTCTTTTCATTTTGTTAACAGGACTCAGGGAATTTTTTTTTAAGGTGGAGGTGGAGGCAGTGGGTGGGGGGACATGACCTTTGCTGAGCCCTGGATGATTGGTTGATCTCCATTTCACTAGAGGTGACCATGTGCCAGCTATGATCAGTTAGAATTAATTACTGGCTTAGAGAAAGTTTGTATTTTGTCTAATAAAATGTGATATATGAAACTAATAAGATTTTGTCCTTTGTCTTAATTTGTCTGAAACACAAACTTGAGATCTGCTATAACAGCTATTTTGTGATAGATAGGAATTTGAAGAAAGAGCTGGAAACATCTCAAAGCCACGGCTCTGATGTCAAGGAGCCCTCAATCAATAGTAGTTCACTTCCTAACTTCTCATTTGTTGCTGTTTATGTTACTCTTGATCAAGTGGTTCTCAACCTTCCCAATGCTGCAACTTCTTAATACAGTTGCTCACGTTGTGGTGACCCCAACTGTAAAATTATTTTTGTTGCTACAACATAACATAATTTTGCTACTGGAGGTATCTCGGTTCCTAAGAAATACGTGTTTCCTGATGGCTGTGACACATAGTTTGAGAGTTATTACATCTTGACCCTTCGTCACCAAAAGCTGGATACAATCCTAAGCAGTAAATGCATACTTCTCAAATTCTATACTAAAGTCCTCCATCACTAGAACTGTAGTTAGCTGTAGCCCTAGAGTATGGTTCTAACTGACTTGTCTTCTTGTTTTTGTTTTTCTATTCTTGTATGTATGTACTGTGTGTGTGTGTGTGTGTGTGTGTGTGTGTGTATGTGTATACAGGCATGTTTGCCTGTGTGGGGAAACACTTATGTGTGGAAACCCAGAGTTGATGTTGGAATTTATCCTTGATTTTTCTTCCATCTTATTCATTGACAAGTTTTCTCAATCAAAACTAGAGCTGGCATTTATAGCTAGTCTTGTTGCCCAGCTTGCTCTGAGGTTCCGGTCTCTGCCTGTTGAAGCTGAAATTAAAGGTGGCCTGCCATGCTTACCTGATGGTTACATGGGTTCTGGGGACCTGAACTCTTGTCCTTACACTTGCCAGGCAAGACCCTTAGCCACTGGGCCATCTCTCCAGACCCTAAAAATGAACTTTCACAAGCAAGGCATGACATACAGTTTACCTGCCACATACTTTCACACAAGTATATGTGTGTACATTCTATTTCATAATATGTTGTTGTTACATATTAATATATAAAATGTTTAAGTGCTATTAAGAAAGAAGCTATAATACCTTTTCCCTACCACCTCATATATAACTCTGACACTCAGAAAAGAGGCAGTTTGTTTATTCTGGGGTCTGAATATCCCTGTGTTCTATCCATGATTTGAGAAAGAACAGTGAAAAAAGAAGCAGAGACAAAGATAAAAAGACCTGGAATAATGATGCTCTTGGGTGTCAAGATAAGAAATTGGGTCTAAGCCCAATTTGATGGCACATACCTTTAATCTCAACACTCGGGAGGCAGATCTCTAAGTCCAAGGCTAGCCTGGTCTATAGAGTTAGTTACAAGACATCCAGGGCTACACAGGGAAACCTTGTCTTGAAAAAAGAAAGAAAAGAAGGAAGAAAGAAAGAAACCAGTGCGAAATTACTCCAGAAGTGAGACACCACAGAAGGCAGCACTTCCGGGAAACCCATAAGCACAGCTTTTTGTGCAGGTAACTGATGATGCTGGTGGAGTTCAGCAGGTTCATGGATGTTCTGAAACCTCTAACCCTGCCTGGGACAGCACCAGATGTTCTTTAGCCAAGTTATGTCACGGTAGTTAAACAGCAAAATTAGTATAGAAATAAGGAACTAATTCAGTTTTTTCCTTCACCTCCTCTTTCATCCATCTTTGTATCTGGTCTCTGGTTCACTTGGAGTTGGCCAGTTTAAGGTCAGATAGGGTCTAGAAGGGGGGAATGTAGAATAAGGAACCCACTGAGCCTTTTCTGAAGCAGGCCAGCAGCAGCTGCCATTGTGGATGCTGGTGACTAGAAAAGAAAGCTAATCAAAGATGGGAAAGAGTCTTCCTATGATCCCAGAGGATGCTCCTGTGTCCTGGGAGGCTGTGGCTGCAAAACGCATCTTCCCCTCTTCAAGGAACTTATCTTCTTGGAAACAAATGTTAATTTCTCAAAGTAAAAACCAAAGGAAAGGAATATATTTTCCTGAGGCATAAGATAGGTGTTTGCATTTCATATAAAAAAAAGCCCTGAGTGAATCCACACAGCCTGGCTCAGGTTACAGCGGCTGAAACGTAGTAAGAATTTTTGAGAAGAAGGGAGAACAAGTCAGGCCCTCCTGATGGGGCTTGTAAAACTGGCCAATAAAACCTGCTTACAGAGCAGCTTTGTGAAGACCTACCATAGCAGACATGAGCCTTTGTCGCTTTCCCTCCAGCTTATGTTGTATCTTATGTGCTCTTGTAGGCTCTTCCCATTTAGCAACATGTCTTGTTAAGTGTGCTTTGTGTACCTTTTCTGAGTTTGGAATTTATTGACTTTATAAGCTTCTCTTGAGGAAATGTTTTCCTCTTTCTCTTCCTCCACCTTGGGTGCTTTCTTTTTACAATTTGATCTTTTACTTGTATTGTTCTAAGATTCATAGCCCTAAGCAGTTCTGATCTTAAATTAGTTTATTAATTTGATGACCAGGTAAAATACATACCTTCTATGTTTAGCTACAGACTGAGAATGGAAAAAAATATATATATACACATATATATGTGTGTGTGTATGTATATATATATGTGTGTGTGTGTGTGTGTATATATATATATATATATATACACATACGTGTGTGTGTGTGTGTTTGTGTGTATACATGCTAATATTCATGTATGTCCTTCACTTTGAAATTGTAGTAAGATTGCAACTAATTTCTGGATCATTTCCAAGGGTCCTTGCAAGTGTATATAAAGACATTTATAAACAAATTACAAGTGAAGAATTGGGAAATATGGCCACCTGTTTTTTTTAATTGGTTTCCTAAAGACATACATTGAAAACATCTTAAGTACCACTCTGTCAAGACAAGTCCAAGAAGAATGAGAAGCAACATTTGACAGCAAGGCTCTGTCAAGCAGAGTCATTCCTGCCAGGATAGAAACTTGGTTATTTCTTGGGTAAATTAAAAAAAAAAAAAATCAGTTTGCATGTTTAGCTATTGACCTCTGGGGGAGCTTTTGAGGGAGCACTGACAGTGGTTGTCTTAGTTTGGTTTCCATTGCTGTGATAAAGATTATGACCAAAAGCAATTTGGGAGGAAAGGATTTACTTCAGCTTACACTTCCAGGTTACAACATTACATTATTGAGAGAAGTCAGAGTAGGGACTTAGGCAGGGGTAGGAACCTGGAGGCAGGAACTGAAGCAAAAGCCATGGAAGATCGCTGCTTACTGGCTTATTCCCTGTGGCTTGCTCAGTTTGCTTTTTTCTGTATCCCAGGACCACTTTCACCAGGAGGTGGCAACATTTATAGTGGGGCTGGGCTCTCTCCTATACCAATCATTTATAAAGAAAATGCCCTCACAGACTTGTCTACAGACAGAGGTGATTCTTCAATTGAGATTTATCTTCCCAGATAACTAGCTTGTGTCATGTTGAAAAACACAAAAAGCAAAAAACAGAACAATGGCAAGTGATGTGAAGCTAGGGTTGGGGGGGTTCCTGAAGAGAGGGTATAGGTGAGTGTGCTGGAGGCCAGGCAGATGGTGAGGAGGAGGAGGGTTCAGGTGGATCTTCTGCAGGTCAGGCTGTGTGGGGATACTGAGGGTGAATGGGCATTACAAGACTGAGACAAGCAAAGCTGACCCTGTCCCAGGGGAGCAGAAGGTGAGATCAAGGGCCTTTTGGAAAATCAGATGAAAGGGTCTATCTGGCTAAGCTATGGTATTACTGTTGAATTGTACTGAATTGTACAATTGAATTGTTCACTCTGTGTCAGGGGGTAACATGAACAAATCCTTTATAAATATCACTGTGTGCCAAGTTATATTTGGGAAGATTAATTTGGTTTCACTGTGTGGGAAAGATCAGAAAAAGGAAGAAGCTAGCAGTGGTAGCTGGCCAAGTTAAGACACAATTGTGGAGGAAGGGAATGAGTATTTTAGGAATTTATTTGGGGTTGTTATTGCTCTGAGGCTAAATATTCCCAAACAACAAACTGATGAAAATATTTAAAAATATGTGACAGAAAAAAAGGTATGGCCCCGCCTGGGTTTCACTTGGGAGAGAATGGGGAGTAGGTGTCTGACCTCTCCTGACTTTTTCCTGTCACTCCACCAGTACCCCTGCCAGTGCAAGCAGAGTCTCCTGAAAACCATGCTCCTTTTTAAAGGCCTCATGGGTGAGCGGAGCTGTTTGAGTGAACCTGATGTCTTTCAGAATTGCTGCAACTTTGAAAAACATTTCATCGCCAGTGTGTGTTCCCATGTAGAGGTGCTAAGCATGTTGTGCTGAGGGACAAACACAGGGACCCCTGCACCCCTCTCCAGCTGGAACACATTCACCAGACTGAGCTCCGGGTAGTCACATCCAGCCCTTCTCAGAGTGGCATTTGGGGACCTGAGTGCCAACGTATTAGGGTTGGATACCAGAGTAATTCTCTTTATCCTGGTCTAGCTCTTCAGTTGGGGTATTGCCTAGAAGTGGGGAGCGGAGAGGTTTGTCATATATGGGTAAAACTTAGAGAAAAAAGAGACAGATTCTGGTTTGATTTCATTAGAGTCATCCATCTTGATCCCCTTTCCTTTCTTACATTTTGAAATGACCTCTCAGATGGTGACAGATGACTGTGCCCTAAACTATGACCTGCACGGACACTCACCGGAAATCATGAGAAATCCCCTGAGCACTGACTGGGATACTTTCAGTGACAACATGTTTCTAAAGTTTTCTGTTTATATAATTTTTGTCCAAATATAGAATCTATTTAGAATGTGGAGAAAAGAAAAGAAGAAAGAAAACAAAGCTCAATACCTAACTCACTATTACTGGATTTGAAAGAAATCAACCAACCATAGAATTCATTTCAGGAGTCTCTTCGTATCCCACTCCTTCTCGTGTGTTTGAACAGGGTCAGATCTGTTCTTTACAAAGCTTTGACTGTGTGCCCATCTTCCTCCTCCCTTACCTCTATGAAATCTCTAGGAAGTACCTGTTGTGGTTTGAATGAGGAATATCCCCCATGGGCATGGGTATTTGAACACTTAGTCCCTAGGTGGTGCTACTATTTGGGGGAATTCTAGGGCTTCGTGGAGGAAGTATATCTCTGAAGTATGGCCTTTGAGATCATATATCTCACCCTACTCCCACTTCACCTTCTTTGTTTTGTCCTTGACAGCTGCTATGCTGTCTCCATCGTTATGGACTTTAACCTTCTTGAACCGTAAGCCAAAATAAACTTTTTACTATAAGTGGCCTTGTCACGGTGCTTTATTATAGCAACAGAAAAGTAACATAGTCCTATGCCATTTGTCCCTCATTTTGTGCCTTCTTACATTGTTTACCATTATGTGTTTGTCACAAGACGGTGACATAACAAACCTGTTATGGAAAGCAGGTTTCCTGGTGTCTTCCTGTTACCACCCCAAAGGCTGAGTATATGGATGAGAAGTTGATAAACACTGAGTGGCATCATTGTGTAACTACTTAGGCAGCTAGATTTGCCTGTGGCCTTCTCCTGCCGAAGGACCGACAGGGTTGGCACAATCCAGTGCTTATCATGGGAAGAAGCTGATAAAGTATCCTGATAAAGTATATCACCTGCTAAGAGCCACAGGTGGCCACAGCACAAGCAGCATGTGCTCTGGGGTCAGGGCTTACTTTCCCTGGACAGCATTAGACAAGTATCTTTACTTTTCTCATGTATAAAATGGAAATCAAAATATTACTTAACTTCTTGGCATTTGTTGGCTAAATAAAATAAATGATATAGAACTTCGGATCCTACTAGTTCAGTCTGGTATGTAAGGAATGTAATTACCCTGGTTGTCTTGGAATATGCTACTCAAAAGCTTAGGAGCTCAGATTAGAAGGTCCACAATCCTCTGCCAGCATGAACACTCCAGAGAGCTTACCTCAAGGGTCAGGGGTCAAGGGCCAAGTTTCAGGTCTTTGGTCCTTACTGGGTAGTCCAAGCTGCCACTGTGCTACCGCCAAGGCCTGATGTTGCTAGTTCATAGATGGGAATCAGATCCCTGGCCACTGTCAAGGTCACAGTAGTTCCTCTGGGCAAGATGAGGATATTTCTGGCCTGCTGGGGTTGTCATTTTCAGAGAGAACTTCTATAAACTGCTTAGGTTTATACTGGGCCAAGAGGGATCATACATCTATATGTCATCCTAATGTGCTTATGAAGACTGATAAGGAGGATACCTCACCTAGAAACATAATCTGCTCCAAGGTAAGAACATCTTAATGAGGCTTCATGGAGCTGGAGCATGGCCATTGAAGTGTGTGACCTTGTTGTTTGACAAGATCAGTAACAGGACAACTTTCTATTTGCCAAAGACATATGGATGGTTGTGAACTCAGAAACAGAAGCAACAGTAAGGGGCTCTCCTCTTTGCGAATTGAGAGTAAGAGAGCTGTTAGAATACAGCGTTTTGGCAAGATGATTCTCTTCTTTCAAACTGGGAGATGTGTGGCTGTTCCAACACTAACCACCAGGAGAATGGAGAGTAGAGCCTGGCCCCACACTGATGGTGGTCTTGGAAGAAGACCAAAGCCAGTGTTTGAAGGCCTATCCTGGGTAGTCCAGTGGAATGCTTGGTGTTTTTCTAGACTGAATTTTTTGGGCAGAACATACCTTGGACAATGTGCCCGAAGCCTTTGCCATTTGTTCAATGGATGAAATGTAAAAAGAAGGACAAAAACATAATATTGTGATTTACACATCTGACAAGCTTCCTACTTCTGCTTGGGATGGCTGAGTGGATCAGTAGTGTATCAAGAGAACTCTGCTGTGCTATAGCATGCTGGTTTGATAGGCTCTGTTGAAAACTACCTTATTGGCCTGTTCCCCGCCCTACCCCTTGACCTTTGAGAACTTAAAGAGACAAAATTTCCCAGGAATTAGATGCCTTGAGGCTGAGACTGTCTTGACTCGTGTGGAGTTGGTAGGGAAAAAAGAGAGTGAGTGACCATGTAAGAAGATGGGCTGGAGCAGGGACATAGACAGAGAAAGCATAAGGAGCTCCTGATGGGCTGGAGGCTCCTTCCTGTCTCTCATCACACACCATCAATAGGCCCCTGTAGCATACAGATGTGTTCTTAAGGTCTAAGGAGGACCTAACCCTGTGGGCAAAGGATGAGTCTTCCTAAGGGGAGACCTTTCTGATATTCTCTGTCTAGGAGAAAAATAGAGATCAGCCCTCACAACAGGAAGTAGGATGGGGAACTGGAGGATACGTTATAAATATTTGGTTTTCGTCTCCAGTGGACTCTGGCAATAGCCCAATACAGTGCCAGGCTTTAAATGTTTCTCTTACATTGTCACGTCCTTTATCCATCCATTAAATTATTTACCACCAAATATTTATAAGTACTCCTGAAGAGATGGTGCTCTGGGGAAATAAGGGGCAGAGGTGGCCTGAGGGGCATAGCTTTTCCTTGTCATCTCTTTGGGAAGTCAGCCTCAAATCCAGGTAAGTTGAGGCAGTAGGGATCATATGTTACAGAAGAACAAGGCTGGAGTCATGAGACACGTGCACATGTCACAGACCGTAGAGAAAGGGACACCTGCTGCGGAAGGAGCTGGGTTTTCTGTAAGATTAATGACAAGTTTCAAATACCTCATCTCCCGGAGAGGGATTCCTTTACAGGAACAGTAGAGTTGAAACCTCATAGATAATAGGATGCCCCCTTGGGTCTCCAACTTGTGGTGAGGCAGGAAAGCCAAGGATCTAGTCAATCTTGACTCTCAGAGTGAACTACTTCTGAAAAGCCTTTACCTTCCCTATAATTTTCTTTGGCTTTGGATCCCCTAGTTCACTCGATATTATCCAACAATTTTGAATCTTTACATTAAAAAAAAATTTGGCATGTAAACAAGTGGCTAGGGAGACACTCAGTAGAATATAAATAATAAGCCCTGGCTAACTTGAAGGAAGACAATTTGTTATTAATTTGTTATTTTGTTCTTTTGGAATAGAGAATAGCATTTAGCCAAAACAAAAGACTATGCTCCAATAATAGATTAATATCTTTATCTTCCACAGGCTGAAAACTGTCAGCAACTACTGAAAGGTAAGAAGCAAAGCAAAAACAAATAAAATCCTTCATTCACCATTATTATATGATGCCCAGTCCCATGTACCTATATCCCACATGCTCTCCTTGTTGGAGTTGCCAATGCTCTGCTTCAGACTGGACCTGCTGTTGCTCTCAGAGCCTGCTGTTATCCTTCAGTTCAAGTAGGGCTCACGGTATTCTCGCCCACAAGTGAGCAAGTAGAAGTCATATGGCCTCTGGTGGAGCTACAAGTCAACCCTATATTCACTCCCTGACTTTGTGTACACTCATAAATACCCGTAAAAGTTTTCTGGGCATGCAGCCATTGAGGACAAAGTTTGACCTCCTATGGCTCCCTTGCAGTTATGCATGGCCATCTGGCTGCATTCTGGCTAATGGATTGTGAACAGATGTCATGAGTTCATCTTCTAGGTTGTGTCTATGAAAGGAAGAGTTCCCTGTTCCCCATCTCTTTTCATAGAAAAGGGGGACATTTGTAAGAAAGCAGTCCTCTAGTGAAGCTTTGCAGAAAAATCAAGAAAAACTTGGTTTCTGGTGCCAGTGCCCGGGGCGGAAGTTCTCAGATGTTCTTTCACAGCACAGCAAGTATCTGTAATGAGACTTTTCCACATCGCCTCCAGGCCAAAAGCAATGCAGAAAAACTCTGTCTTTTAAGTAGTTGTCAAAGTTGTGTCCAAACATGTTTTTTTTAAAATTATATGTATATATTAATCACTTCCAAACCATTGGAAGACCAATACAAATAAATTAAAAGAAAAAATACTCATGTCCATTCTTTAATAATTCTATCACTTATGAGTAGAGTGTGTACACCTGTTGAATACTGTACAACTTCTGAAACAGTAGGTTTACCCTGAACAACACTCTTGCCATTTGCTTTCATGTTGTCAGGGTATCCATCAAACCCAGGTTTGCAAATGTATGAGGTGCTATGAAAAGAAGGTCATAAGATCTAAAGCTTAAACTGTAAGCTGCCTACAGTCAGTGGTCCCCTGGCCATCTGGCAAAAGTCAAGCATCAAAATCTTTTCTTCCAGTTTCTTCAGTGTTTAGCAGTTACTGTGGCAACCTGTGGTGTACTTAAGCATTGTGGGGGAACCATTGCCATAGGGAAAACTACATCAGCTGTGGACTGCTTATGCCTCCTAAGAGAAAAATAAACTTCTGTTGTCATTTTGCAACCATAATTTAAAATCTGTAAGAGCAGAATAACACTGATCCCTCCGAATAGATAGTTCAAACACTTTTTAAAAATAGGAGTAAAATTATAACTAGAAGGCTTAGAACGTAGCTCGTTGGTAGAGTACTTGCCTTCTAGGCATGAAGTTCTGGGTTCAATCCCTAGAACTGCATGAACTAAGTATGGTGTCACATACCCGTAATCTGAGTGCTTTGGAGGTAGAAGTAGGAGAATTAGAAGTTCAAGGTCATTCTTGGTTCCATAGCAGACCTGAAGCCAGCTTGTGATATATGAGACTCTGAAGGAAATTACTAAATAGTTTCACTTGAAAGTTCTATGAGCCTGTGGTCATCTTCCACTTTCTTCTCTGCAGTTACTTCTTACCCTTTGGCCAACGACATTCTTCTAATGCAACAGTTCTCAATGTTCCCAATGCTGCAACCCTTTAAAACAGCCCCTCATGTTTTGGTGACCCCAACCATAAAACTATTTTCATTGCTATTTCATAACTGTAATTTTGCTACTGTTATGAATCATATGTAATGTAAATATCTGATATGGAGATGATCTTAGGCAACCCCTATGAAAGGTGTGTTTGGCCCCCAAAGAGGGTCGTGACTCACAGGTTGAGGACCACTGCTCTAAAGTGTCTAAATTGTTTCCCTTTTCTTCTGGGTCATTCCTTGTACTTGACATTTTACTAGCTGCTGGCTGTGGGCCAGTGCCTCTATGACTTCTGCCACCTTCTATTCCAGAATGATGCCTCTGCCTTAGTGCCTTGTTGAAGGGCTATAGATACTTGCGTGAAAAACAGAATGAATAGTATGGAAAACCTGGAAGAATAGCCACCTCTTCCAACAAGACCACACCTCCTCATCTTTCCCAAACAGTCTGCCAACTGGGAACCAAACTTCCAAATCTGTGAGCCTATGGGGCCATTTTCATTCAAGCCACCACAATCTGTTTTATCTAGAGATTCTCATGCTTAATGAAATCTTCTTTAGTCTTGAAATATGCCTCTTCACACTGCTCGAGTGATGAAGGCTGTTGTGGAACCAGAGTTCATAATTATCAGCCTTCAGCACCTGAGCTACTGTCCCAGCACCATGCTTGCCTGCTGTCTCGCTCTCCACCATGAACTCCACCTCTGAAACTACAAGCAAGCCCACAACTAAATGCTTCTTCTATAGGCTGCCTTAGTCACAGTGTCTCTTCATGGCAATACAACAGTAACTAAGACAGGAGCTGGTACCAGGGAACTGCTCAGACAGGTCTGAAAATGATGCTTGTTGGCGGAATGCGGACTTTGGATGAAGAAAGTGGTTGAATGATGAAAACGGGGCTTGACGGCCATCCTAGTACGACGCGGGAGACAGTGCTGAGAGCAGTGTGGGCCACGGAGGCCCAGCTTAAGAGGTTTTGAGGCAGAGAAAAACAGCAGCTGTGGTAGACACCATTCTTGTGATAATTTTGACAAATTATATGACTGCTTTCTGCCCTTGTCCAAATAATCTGTCGGAGGTTAAATTGAAGAATTTGAGATTAATGTCAATGACAGAAGAGATTTTAAGACAACTTAGTATTGACTGGGTCACGTGGCTATTGGTTACCACTCTTATGTAGATATGATGAAAGGGTGCAAGTGGGCCGGAAAGAAATATGAAATGTACACTTTGAGGAGAAGGAGAACACTAGGGAATGTAACGCTGGAGCCAACTCTTGTGCTCAAAGAGATTAGAATTTAAGGAAAGGCTTAAGGAGACATGGATGAAAGAGAGCTGTGCACTCAGGGTAAGATCCCACTCAGCTAAGCTTCCGATTGCAAAAAGCAAAGCTTATTCAACAAAGAAAATCATCAACAAATTAAAGTGCATACAAATGTAATATAAGTAAGGGGCCAGATTCTATCCCAATCAAGCAGAACTTGGCAGCTCTGGCCAGTGCTTCTGGCTTCAGCAAGAAAGATACAGGTATAATGGGGTTGTGGACACTTCCTCTGTGAGACTGAAGCATGTGTCAGGGGAATCCTTTCAAGGAGGCCTGGGAAAGCCATTGTGTGAAGCTGTGAGTGAATCCTGGATTGTATTGGAAACCCCAAGCTGTTGGAGATGCCAGAGCCATAGGACATCTGCCAAGGAGAGCTGTAGACAGGGCGTGGAACCAATCCAAGAGAGGTAAGTGTGCTGTAGTCAACAAAGCTGGGAGGAGTGGGAGACAGGAAGAGTCATCTAATAAACCCTTTGACATTGGCATGGGGATGCAGAGTTTGGAGTTTGCCCTGCTGGTTTTTGTTCTTCCTTTTGTCCAGTATTTCCTCGCCATACCTCCTTTCTTCCATTTTGAAACGGTAGTGTATATTCTGTGCCATTGTATGTTGGATTTTGTGTGTGATTTCCTTTTTGATTTTACAGAGAATTAATAGACCGCCTTGAGTCTTGGAAGAGATTTTGGATTTTGAAACAGTGTTGAGACTGGGAAAGACGATGGGGACTTTTAAAGTTGAACTGAATGCATTTTGCTACAACGCATAGGCTACATGCATTTAGGGGGCAGGGTATGTAATAGTGTGGTTTGAATGAGAATGACCCTCATAGATTTGAATACTTGGGTTCCAGTTGGTGTACTGTTTGGGAAGGATTAGGAGGGGTGGTCTTATTGGAGGAGACTTCTCACTGGGGATGGTCTCTGAAGCTTCAAAAACCCATGGCAGACCCAGTTTCTCTGCCTCCTGCCTGAGGATCGGTATATAAGCTCTCATCTACTATTCCAGCACCATGCCTGCCTGCTACCATGCTTCCCACCATGATGATCACGGACTCACTCTCTGAAACTGTAAGTAAGCCTCTAATTAAATACTTCCTCTATAATAAAACCTTAAAAAACAGTAACTAAGACATAGACACTGTTTGAATAATAATAGCCCCCATAAGCATATATATATACACATATATACACATATATATGTACATATATATGTATACAACACATATATACATATATATATTTGAAAGCTTAGTTATCAGGGAGTGGAACTGCTTAGAGGGATTACGGGTGTGACCTTGTTGGACTAGGTGTGGTCTTATTGAAGAAAATGTGTCACTGGGTGTGGCCTTTATGGTTTCAAGGGCCCAAACCAGGCCCAGTGGCTCTCTCCTCTCTTTTTGCCTTGAGATCCAGATGTAGAACTCTCAGCTACCATGTCTACCTGGGTGCTGCCATGCCCCTCACCATGAAAATAATGGACTAGCTCTCTGAAACTATAAGAAAGTCTGAATTGAATGTTTCCCTTTATAAGAGTTGCCATGGTCATGGTGTCTCTCCACAGCAATAGAACACTGAATAAGACAGACACTTAAAGGCCAGCTCTCAGGCTGGTACAACAGCTTTGAGCTTACAGAACATATTTTTTTCCAGGTTACCTTTTCTAAGCAAAATGCTGCTCTTTCTGCTTGGCTCAGAGAAGCAAGACATGCACATTCAGTGGATTCCTCCACTAAGTTAAGGCAGGACCCCAAGTTTAATATCCTTCTTGAAACCCTGCAGATAGGCTCCCTCTAGTTCTTAAGGTCCTTCACAGTCATCACCATGTTCTTCTGACTTCCAGTAGACCTTGTCTTCTCTGATTGGCTTCCTCTGTATGTGTGCTAATAAACTCAGTGAGATAGCATTACATTGCCACAGATTCTGGCTACTAATGCCCAAGCACTCCACTTGGGTGTGTCAGCTTCTGTGAAGGCTCTACAGGAAAGGGTGGCTCGAGTCACTAAACTAGCTGAGAACATTACTCCGTGACTCTAGTAGATCCTCCTGGAGGCTTTAGCCTCCAAAACCAACCTTTCCCCTCCTTCCCTCATCCCAAGGTGAGCTGCCTTCACCTTGCAGACTTTCTTCAGCAGGACGAGAGAAGACAGAGAAATTCACCTGCAGGTGGACAAATTCATTCCTTACTCTTACTCAATGAACAAACTGCTCTGACTTGTGCACACATCTTCCCTGAATATAGAGGGCCCTAGTCCTCAGTTGTCATTGGCTAGCTATGGACCCAGATTCATTTTAATTGGTAAAATTGCCAAGATGGCAAGTATGAAACTCAGTCAATAAAAAATGACCAAGTTAATTCATGAGCAGTTAATTATTTAACCTGAAATCTGCTCTGGGAGGAATTTTAATTGTTCAAATCTTAATTTACTTTACACTATCAATCCTTAGTTCTGTTATTCACCACAGGAGAGATCTTCCTTTACTGATCCTGAAGGTTGGAGTGAAAAGAAATCACAATGAGACCTAAAAGGGTGTGCTTGCAACTTGGATTTAAGGATTTTCTGGAACTTGGATATTTTTTGACATAAAGCTAACCATGTTAATTTTAATCAAAACTTTTTAGTTTAGAACACAGTTCTATGCTAAACTTTGTGGGTTCTTTCAGCCCATCTCTGAATGTGGGAATGGTCTTGGCTCTTCTTTACCCTAAGTCGCCTAATAATTAGAAATTCTAATCATGCCTAAGTATAACGTAAAGCCAATGGAGAAAGATAGTAAATGGGACAAGAAATCTGCATGTCGGTCCCTTCCTTGTACTTCTTAATACAAATGTATGTAAGCTCTTGCTTAACATCTTGGCTCCGTTCTGTGTTAGAAGGTTTCTGATATTCTGCTCTTCATTCTCGTCTAGTCACTATATAATCACATATTACTAATGTATCTGTTGCTTTAAATCACACGCATTCAGCATTACTGTTTTAAGATCAATTAAGATCTATGACATAGCATACAAGAGGCAAGCAGTGTTCCATCTTGTCATTTTGATGAGTGGGAGAGAAAAACCTGAAGAAATCCACAGGCAGACTGGCCAGACTTCCAGGTCTTCTTTGAAGTCAAGGTTATTCTTGGGATACCACCCTCTAGGGTACTCAAGGATGTCTCCAAGAATTACAGATTCTTGACTCCTGAAGTTAAGTAGGTCAGTTCTTCAACCCGGCAAATTAGCTACCTTCAGTGACTAAACAATCTTAATAAAAGCTCTGGCTGAAATTTAATGACATAGACTGAGTTATGAGCCAACTTTATGCCAGTGAAATATTTATCCCTGTCTCACATTTGTTGGCAGCACATAGTACTGAGATCACAGAAAATTCAATAACAAATCCTATGAGGCAGCTCGAAGCAAGCAAGAAAATAAAAGGCTCACGGAGCAGGCAGTAAGGGATTGCCAAGCTAGTCACTGGCATGAAGGGCTGGCACTCCTTTCTCAGACTGGGATGGGCAGTGGGTGGGGAGACAGGAAGCACCCCAGTACTTGTGTCTGTCTAGAAGGATTGTCCTCTTCTGTGAGACAAGATTTTACCAGGCATTGTATATCCTACCCTGCCCTAGTGAGGAACAAAGAGTTGTGAAAACAAACCACAGTCATTGGATGTGAACAGAAGAGCAGAGATAATCAAATAGTCTTAGAAGAAGAGTAGATGAGGAAAGAATTGTGACTTGGCATTAACCCAGGAGAAGACAGTTACTCACAGCTGCAGGCACGTTTTCTCTTTTAAGTGGATATGATAAACTTTGGGTATGATTTCAGACTTTGAGACTAGGGATGTAGTTCACTTAGTAGAGTGCTTGCTTAGCCTGGGCTTGATCCCCAGTGGTGCATAAACCAGGTATGGTAGTGCATGCCTATAGTCTCAGAACTGGGGATGTAGATGGAGGCGGAGGGATCAGAAGTCGGCTACTTAGCAAGTTTGAGGCCAGCATAGAATATGAGATCCTGTCACAACAAAACAACACCCCCAAACAATAACAAAACAGTGCAATAGACACCTGAATATTCTCGAACTGTTTCTGTTCCTGTCCACCTGCCTACTTCTCCAGCAAAGATCTCATTGAAGAGATCAAGTGGGCATAATGAGAGTCCCCAGAGCAGTGCAGGTCCAAGCCCATTCCCATTCCTGCCTCCCACATCTTTTCCGAGTACTAGGCTGGCTCTACAGTCAGATTGGGTGACGCTCACCAGATGCAAAGAAGTCCCTCTTATGGCATGGTGACGCCAATAGTACTGTTATGCTCATTCCTGTAAGCCAGTGATTCCAGAATCTTATCTTGTTCCGCCACCCTTCCAATTCAAATACTTGTGAAAAAGAGGATAAAAATCATTCTCTCTGTATAAGGCTTCTCTTATGATGCAGCAGTGCTTTATAATGATATCATGGGACTGGAGAGATGGATCAGCAATTAAGAGTGCCTAGTGCTCATGCAGAGGACCTGAGTTAAGTTCCCAGTATCCATGGTGGATAGTTCACAACTGCCTATGACTCCAGATTTAGAAGATTCAATGACTCTAGTCTGTGGGCACCTGTACTCATGTGCACATACACGCACACAATCACACATTCATATACATAATTAGAAATAAGATAATCTTTGAAATGGAATTGTATTACCCCATTTAGTGGGTGATATCCTCTTCACGGTGGGACAGAGCTGTTCCACCTTTACCCAAGTAACCTCAGGGCAGGAAAAGAGCAACCCTTGGAGAGGAAAGGGACCTAGAAGTGGAAGAAAGTGGGAGAAGACTGAAAGTTCATTTGGTTCAGGACTGGCCTGCTTAGTTGATTTGATTGCTAGGCACCCACTTGAGGACAATGATTAATAAAGAGCTTCTCTTCAACTCAGTGGGAGCCTGTTCAACTTATCAATGACACGATTCATGAATGAAGAAGTGAAGTCTTCTCTCCAGACTTTCCTACATAGTTTTCTGGGCAGTATGCACTGGGGTATTAGTAGGTAGCTGAGACCAGGAGGTTCCTAGACTAGGTGCACCTAGACTCAGATGAGTAAATCCATCTGTCCATCTATCTATCCATGGTGACTTGAATGAGAAGCATCCCCCACAGGCTCAGATATTTGAACCCTTGGCACTGTTTAGGGAGGTTCAGGATGAAGGTTGCTGGATGAAGTATGTCACTAGGAGTGGGCTTTGAGGGTAGCCTTGTTCCATGTCCAGTTCTCTCTCTCTCTCTAAGCTTCCTGCTCCTGCTTCCATGCCAGCCACTTGCTTACTCCCTGCCATGATGGCCTCTTACCTCTCTTAAGCCTTAAGCCAAAATTAACTCTTCTATAAGTCAAATTTGGCCATGATGTTGTATGACAGCAACAGAAAAGTAACTAGTATACCATCTGTTCACCCACCCACACAGTCTTTCTGCTGGTGTGCTGCAAAGCCTCGTCTCATCTCTGCATCCAGGGATAGCTTAAACTGGCCATGGTGGGAGTATGCATACCATGAAAATGATATTAAAGATACTCATTGCAAATAAAGACTTGATTATGAAGACCTGGATATTAAACAGTTACCAGCCTATCAACAAGCGTGTTGATCTACTTCTGTCTATCCATTTTACCATTACCATTCATTCATTCATTCATCTATCCACCCACTTACTTCTTTATCTATATACATCCACTTAACACATATGAAGTAGGCACCCTGGAGGTGCCATGCTCTTCTCATTTCACTTTTGGCCCCGCATATCTGCCAGAGTCTAGCTGGAGAGAATGTGAGGACCATGTTTACTGATTCCTTTATGACATTCCAGAAGGTGTTTCTGTCCCAGTCCTGAGACTATAAACTATTTGAATCCTGACACACGGAGTAGTTCAGTCTGCACAGGAGAGTCCTGGCCACCTTTCCTGGCCTTCCCATTAGATAAACTTTAGGACAACTGGTAACCAGCAGCAGTATGAGATGATAGGGGTGTGTTTGGGGTACAATCATTATGGTCTGGGGAGACAAGGTTTCTCCTTAGTTGGCTCCCCTCTCTCTGTTGGGTGCTTCACTCCCATCTCCAGCTCTACCACATCCCTCCACGTTGGTTTGTTGGCCTGCCGCTTTCCTTATCTTTTCCACCTGCTCTACTCCATGAGGTAATAAGAACATCATGTGACTGAGCAAAACTGCAAGCAATTTTTAAAGAGAAAATATTACACTGTAAACTGAGGATTTGATAATTTGTGAGTGTGGTTTGAAGGCCTGTCTGGAATTTCCCACAATTTTCTATTCTTTCTGTTGGTCTGTTTGCAAACTTTTCCAAAACGGGAGTTTCCTTTTGATAGGCAGAACTGCCACACCCAGGTGTCAGATAGGATTTCCCAAGTGAGGAAAGTCTCTCCTCGTGCCGTGGCTGTACTGGGATGGCGATCACGTAAGGCACAGTCCTGGTACTGATCAAGTCTCTGCAAGTTTTAAATGCTGGGAGATGTAGAAATAGAAGAGAAATTGGGTTCCATACTCAAACATTGAAGAGCCAAGGCTGCCTGTCTGGAGATGTAGTAGAATATTGAAGCAGGAACTATGGCGAGGCTGGTGGTCCTTTGAGAGGGCAGGAAAGGGCTAGAGGATGGTGAAGATGGTTGCGTGGATTGTGGCAAGTCACTGTCCTGCTTACAAATTGCATATAGTCTGGGGAAAACTTAGTAAAGACTGTGTAAGTGATGGACATGGTGATGCACATCCGCAATCCCAGCTACCCAGCCAGGGGCTAAGGTTAGAATGGCAAATTCAACACCACGCTGGGTGACTTAGTGTGACTCTCCATCAAGATAAAAGGGCTGTGGGTATAGTTCTGTGGAGAGCACTTGCCTAGCATGCTGGGAGATCCCTGCCTTCATCTATTTAAGGAAAACAAAATGTAGAAAGGAAGGAAAACTAGTGATGCTTGAGGACCTACTTTATTTATTCACCTAAGAAATTTCTGAGCCTTTATTGGATGCTCACTATTATTTCAAGTGCTGGGGACTTGGGGACAGAAAAGACATGTGTGACTTCTTCTCATGAGTGTCTCATTCTAGTGGGTCAAACACCTTATAAAAGAACTGCAGGGATGGAGTGATGGCCCAGAGGTTATCATGCACTTACTGTTTCTGAGGACCTGAGTTCAGTTCCCAGGATTCCTGTTGGGCAGCCTACCATCACAAGTCAGTCCAACTCCAGGGGATCCAATACCTCTGTCCCGTGAGGATGCAAGCACTCCTGTGCACATACCAACACACACACACACACACACACACACACTAAAAATAAAAATAGATTATTTAATAAACAAATCTCCCTACCATACTGACAATCTGATGCTTTCTCAACAAGATAAACATTGAACCACGTTAGGCTCCAGCCATTCTACTTTCAGGATTTTGACCAAACGTTCACTTTTTGACCAAAGGGTCAAAAGCAGGGATTCAAACTGGATTCTCTGCACTAGTGTTCATACCAGCAGCATTAGGCAAGGTATCTCAAAGGCAGAAACCACTTTCTACTTACACATGAACTGGTAAATAAAATGTGGCATGTTCACGCAATTGAATATTGTGGCTCTGGTTTTAAAAGGTAGTACTGGAAATGAAGTCCAGAACCTCCCACATGCTAGGCAAGTGCTCTTCACAGAGCTGTACCCACAGCCCTTTTACTTTGGTGCAGAGTCACACTAAGTTGCCATCTTCTACCCTTAGCCCCCGGGTAGCTGGGATTGCAGATGTGCATCACCATGCCCACGGCTTACATGTTCTTTACCAAGTTTTCCCCAAAACTATACGTAATTTGTAAGCAGGACACTGACCTTGTCACAATCCGTGCATCCTTTTCAGATCTCCCCTTTTAATTGTATATCTGCACACGTGTGTGCTTATGCACATGTATTCTGCTCTATGCCACTTGTCACTGTGTATCTTTTTCACAGCCAAGATGCTTATAGTTCTAGCACTGCGAGGTTCTTGCAAGTACCCCTACCCCATCCCATCCCTGTTCTATAGCAACTGCCAACAGATATGTTCTCCAGTTCTAAAACCTTGTCCTTGAAAAATGTTTCATAAATAGATGTATACAGTTTAACCTTCTTAGATACACCTCTGCACTCCCTAGACCTAACAGGGCCAAGCTCTATTATCTAGTGTTTGCTAATAGCTGTTCAGCCTCGCTCTTTTCTCTTTGTCTTTTGTCCCTATCTGCAGACGCGGATAAGGAAGCCTGAAGTCTCCTCCTCAACCATGAGAGCCCTGCCTCAGCCCCTAACCACACTAAAACCTTCCAGGCTGCTTCCTTTTCCTGACTTTTAAGCCATTTAGGGGTTTGCTTGGGAAGCCTGCCCAGCTATCTGCTAAGAACTTCATTATGTGAACAATAAACCTTCTTGTTCCCTCCTGACAGAATGTGTGGGCATCTGAAGTAACCTTCAGGTGGGAGACCACCTTATTTCGGGAGGATGCCTGCATGCAAACTGGCCCCCTGGATTGTCATTCAAGCTGTTGACATTTCAAGGGCTGAGTTGATTCCGTGGTATGTTTAAATCATTCACTCGCTGAAGGCCGTGTTCATCTTTTATATGTTTTTGGCTCTTGTAATCAAAGCAGCGTATAAATTTCAAGCACAGGTTTTTATAAGAACATAATTGTGCTCTGGTATGCCACACAGTGTTTGCACCCTATCCTGTGCCTTTTTAAAAATTACATTTATTTATTTGTTTTTTATCTATCTATCTATCTATCTATCTATCTATCTATCTATCTATCTATCTATCTTCTTCTCATCATCATCACCATCACCATCATCATCATTATTATCATTATCTATTCATTGTGTGTGGGGGGGATCAGAGGATTTGCAAGAGCCTTCTCTCCTTCCACCATGTGGGCTCCAAGGATTGAACTCAGGTTTTTAGGTTTGGCAGCAAGTGTCCTTTACCTGCTGAGTCGTCTTTCTGGCCTAGTGTGCTTTTTTAAAAATAAATATATTTTAAGAAATTGCAGCACCATTTTCCAGGGCAGCAATATTTCATGTCCCTTTCAGTGATAGATGAGGGATTTGCTTCTCTGTATCCTCACCAGCATTTGGGTTTTCTTGCTGTTTCTATTTCATGCCTTTCTAAAGGTGCGTGTAATATCTTGGTTTAAATTGTCTTCCTCTAATGACTAATGGAATCGAACTCTTCTTCATGTGCTTATTAGTCCCCTGTCTATCCTCCTCAATAAACTATCCCTTTCATATTTTCAGCTATGTTTTTTTTCTCCCTTCTCCTACATTTTTTTTTCTTTCAAGTGCTTGAAAGAGCCTCATGCATGCTAAGAAAACACCTAACCGCTGAGCTCTATCCTCAGCCGGGGCTGTGCTTTTTATAGGACTGTGACCTGTTTGTGAACTGCCTAATACTCACTAGAATGTGGAAATGGTCCACACTGTTTAAATTTCCCCACTTGTTGTGAAATTGGTGTTGAAGTAAAGTCTGCTGAGGAAGGAAGAATGACTGATGTATGTGTGCAGATGTACTTGTTTGATGTAGCACTTAATGTTTATATGTATTCACATATGAATGTAGAAGATGTTAATCTTAGTTCCCTATAATCAAGTGTACAAAGATAACAGCATTTTTTATAACATAGACCCTGAAGGTGTGACATTGAAAGAGGAGCAATTGAGGAAGTTTCTGAGATTTTGCTCTCCGAAGCTGATATTTTAATTTTTTGTCTACTTTTATTAGAGTATATTAATTGTACAAAATAATTGGCTTGTTTGGACATTTTTATGCATGCATATGATGCATTTTGATCATACTCCTCTCCCTCTCCAATTACTCTTTCATCCCAGCTCCCTCCTCTCTTTGATTCCTTTCCACTTCTCAAAAAGTCTCCTTTCTATTTTCATACCTTTCTTTTTTAAAATCTAGATCACGTGTATGAAAGAAAACATGGGATATTGGCTTTTCTGAGTCTCACTTATTCTGTTTAACATAATGATCTCCAGTTCCTCCCATCTTCTTGAACACTGTGCATTTTTCTTGTTTATAGATGAATAAAACTCCCATTGTGTATGTACACCAAGTTTTCTTTATCCATTCATCTGATGGTAAGTGGGCTGATTCCACACCTTGGCAAATGTGAGTAATGTAATAAACATGGATGTGTAGGAATATCTGTGGTATGTTGACCTAGATTCTCTAGGGAATATACCCAGGAGTGAAATATCCAGATCATGATTGTGATGACTAGTGCTAATTGTCAACCTGACAAATCTAGAGTCTCTTGGGAGGGGAATATTCTTTGGGTGTGTCTATAGAGAATTATCTTGATTGTCTTAATTGATGTGGGAAGACATGCCCACTGTGGGTGGCACCAGTCCCTGTGCAGAGAATCCTGAAGTCTATAAGAGTGAAGAATCGAGTTGAGCACTTGTCTGTATGCCTTAATTCTCACTGCTCTTGAGTATGGTTGTAAAGTAACCAGCTGCCTTGTTAACATCTTGCTGTGTTGACTTCCCCACAATGATGGACTGTAACCTGGAATTGTGAGCCAAATAAACACTTTCTCTCTTGAGTTGCTTTTGTCAGAGGATTTTATCACAGCAATCAGAAATGAAACTAAGATAGAAATAGTTTTATTTTGAGCTTTCTGAGGAACTTCAATTTCATAGTGGTCCGACTGATTTATTTAACCGCCTATAATTTTTTTTTTCTAGATTTGGCTTATTTTTTGTTTCTATTTTTTAAAAAATTGTATTAATTCTTTGAGAATTTCATAAATGCATGCAATTCATCTTGATTATATTTTTCCCCACTCTTCCCAAGTCTACCCTTCAACTTCATGCTCTCTTTAAAAAATAGCCAACTGAGTCCAATTTGTGCTCCCCGTATATACGTGGGGGTGGGGCCATCCACGGGAGCATTGCTGACAGTAGAACAGAGACCAAACCTTAAAAGTACACTGACTTTCCTTTCCTAGCAGCCATCAGTTGCCAGTAGCTTCTCAATGAGGGGTGGGAGCTCATAAGCCACTCCTCCATGCTGGAATGTTAGCTGGCTTGATCTCTTGAAGGTCTTGTGCGCCAACCACAGCTGTGAATTCATGAATGCAGCCATTCAGTCATGTTCAGAGGATGCTGTTTCACCCTAGTCCTTCCTGACATGTGGCTCTTAGAATCTTCCTGCCCCCTTTTCTTGATGTTCCTTGAGCGCTGGGGGAAAGGGGTATGACAAGGATGTCCTATTTGTGGCTGTGTAATCCAAAGACATTTATTCTTTGTACTTCAACCTCTTGTGAATTTCTGCATCAAGTGCCATCCACAGTTCACCAGCAATTTATAAAAGCCTTGCACCTCTCCTCACCAACATTCTCTGTTGGCTTTACGATAGTAGTCACTCTGAGTAGAGTGACATGAAACTCAATAGCGTTTTGATTTTTTTTCTAGTGACTAAGGATCTTGAATTTTCATATGATTTTGTTTGTTATCCTTTTATGTTTTTTGAGGTTGGGAAGGGGCTTGCTAAGTAGACCAGGTTGGGCTTGCACTCAGCATCCTCTTGTCTTACACTCCCTAAGTGCCTAATTATACACTGTGTTCGGCTTTTGTTCACGTGCTTATGGACCAATTGTAGCCCTTTTGAGAACTGTCCAATGTATTTGGTCATTTATGGATTGGATTATTTGTTCTTTTGGTGTTTGGCCTTTTGAGTTCTTTATGTATTCTAGATCAATGCCTTGTTGGTTGAATAACTGGCAAAGATTTTCTGCATTTCTGTAGGTCATGTCTACATTATGCAAGGGAGCTGGGACTTTCAAATCTAGATTTCTATTGGCAAATGTTTGTATTTTACACAAATACCAGAAAAACAAGAGTACAATTAATTTCAAAGCTGAAAGGAACATACAGTTGATCTCTGCAATCATAGGACCCTCTTCCTTCTTCTGTGTTATGGGAACCATAGCAAAGGTGGTCTGCTATAGTTGTTTGGAACCAGGGGCAAACACTAACTACGGGGAAGGTGATAGGAAGTAGCCTAAGCTTACGTTTTATAGGCTCTGACACTTTTCTACCAGCATCCCTCAGTTCCCACCTCTGCACAGGCACTGGATTCCTTAATGCAGGACATTGAATTAAGTCATATTATAAAAGCTCTTTCATCTTCCATATCTCTTTGCAGTTCTACATTAAAGTAACCAGTTGTGGAGCTTTGAATGGGATGTCTCCTGTATTAGGCATTTGAATAATTGGTCTCCAGTTGATGACACTGTTTGGATAGGTTTAAGAGGGATAGTCTTGCTATTTGAGATGTGAGCCTTCAGTTCTGTACCTAATTCCAGTTGCCATGTTGTCTCTATTATTATAGAGACAACCCTCTAACCCTCTGAAACCATAAGCACAAAATAAACCCCTTCTTCTATAAATTGCTTTGGTCATGGTGTCTTATCACAACAATAGAAAAGTAACTAATACACAAGTTAATTCACACGATGCCTATAGCAAGCAATAGGAGTGTCCAGGAGAAGAGTGGAGGCCACTTAGATGCTTTAAGAGCAGGCAGGTCACACTATGAGATGTGAGTGACTAGTGGTAGTGAGGGAGTAACAAAAATGCCATTTATAAGGATTCATATTTGATTCAGAATGCAATGCTAGTGGCTACAGTTGCCATCCTGGATTGGATTGGATCAAACTCTTTCTTTCTTTCTTTCTTTCTTTCTTTCTTTCTTTCTTTCTTTCTTTCTTTCTTTCTTTCTTTCTTTCTTTCTCTCTCTCTCTCTCTCTTTCTCTAGCTCTCTTTCTTTTTTTCTTTTTGAGGAAAGCTCAAAAAGTAGCTCAATTCAGGTAGAATTAACTTGAAGATAACTGCTCTTTATCATTTTTATCCAACACTTCCTGTCACATGCCCTCAGTCTCCTCAGGAAAACAATCGCCCCAGACTTCCAGGCTGCCATCTATATTGTTTCCCTTAGTTGAGTCCTATCTTACCCTTTAAAACTCAGCTGGGGTTGTCTCTGCAAGAGTATTCTGTCATTGTCCTCTCGCTTCTTAGTCTAAAAGAATTAGCCCCTCCTTTCCTGCACAGTATCCCCTGTGCTTACTTCTCTTAGAGGTGTTATTGAACCAACTATATCACAGTTTGTGCTTCACTCTGATGAAGTCTTAACAGATTTGTCATATGATTTTAAAATAGTTCTGAACATACAATGCTCTTTTGAATATAACCCAAATTCAGGCTGCAATCAAATGTTTCCAGACTCTGCCCAAGAATGCACAGCTAGGGTTGAAGATAGCTTAGTGGATAAAAATTCATGCTGTGCAACTGTGAGGATCTAAGCTCAGATCCCCAGAACCCACATAAGAACTAGACATGGTCATGTACATCTGTACTGCTAGTCCTGGGAGGGCAGAGATAGATGGATCCAGGGGGCTTGCTGGCTAGTCAGGCTAGCTGAACAGTGAGCTCCAGGTTCAGGGAGAGACCATGTCTAAAAAAAAAATAAGGTCGAGAGCTATAGAAAAAGACACTTACTGTCAGTCTCTGACCTCTACATGTGCATGCACATGTGCATTCACAGACACACACACACACACACACACACAGACACACTGCACATCTGGAGGCAATAGACATCAGATATAACTATCAATAACAGTGTTTATTAATTAGCATAATTAATGTCAGAATCAGTTTTGCTCTTGCTGAAATTAGAAGAATGTTGATTAACACAAAGAAAGTCAGAAATGAGATCTGGTGACTTAAAAAAAATGAGATAAGTGGATTAGTTAAAATAGTTTGGAGTCTCTTAACTCTCATATGAAGAGGACATCCGCCTTGAATTATCACTTGATACCCTTTGAAGGATCTCTGCCAGATCAAGTCCAGCCATAAATGCTGCAGGATTCTGGTTACTTGACACTGACTGCTGCACTAGTCACAGAATCTCGTGCCCTGGGTCCTGAGAGACACCTGCGTACAAGCTTGTATGGAATAGTTTGTTATTTTTTAATGATTTACCAACATGTATTTACTTAGCAAGTGCAGTTTGGGTAGCAGCATCCGCCCTGCTTGTTTCGGTTATCACCCATAACACATCTCACAGAAAAGACAGATGCTTGTAGTCCTGGCTTAAGAATTCCTCCATGGGGATCATTTACATATGCCATCTCTGCCACAGGTCACAGTTTGAGAGCCACTAGAGTGGATAGCATGGAACTGTGTATTTGTGGAATCACTGCAAGTAGACGCCATCAGTGAGACAGTTTAAACGTTGAAATGTGAGCCTTCGGAGGATAGGACAGAGCACACCTGAAATCAGAGACCAGGATCCACGACTGTCGTCCTTCCCAGAGTGCTGTCACCCTCCAGTGCCTATGCCAGCATGAGCTGCCTCCACAGAACATAACCATAATCACATCATTAGTGTCCATGAGGAACTCATTTCTGGGACCCAGGAAAATTACTGCTGGACCACCTATTCTGAATGGCCCGGAGTGCTCGTTTCAAATGCAAACTTCCCATTGTATTCAGGCCTGTTACACCTGTTGGCACCTGTCCTTATGTAGCCCAGGTGTTTATGTTTAGCAAGTTTTCCAAGTGGTTTTTAATCTGTTAATTACAAACTAATGGGGGGCGGTGTGCAGATAAAAAGGCTGCAGTTATGGAACTGTTCACACTGATTATGAAAACACATTTCCACTGCAGAAATGTGAAAGCACAGGGGGAAATGTGCACACTAGAGTCAAGGCAACACGGTATCACATCTTCCCGGAAACGTACTCAAGTAACTTAGCCAGGACCTAGCAGCCCCAGGGGAAATGTGGGGATCTCTTTCTGTTCTGAGCTTTCTTCGAGAAGAGTTTCACCCCCACCCCCGACTTTCCAAATGACATTGTGTTGATTTGTATCTCTCAATCGCAGACTTAACCCCATTTGTCCAGTTCCTTAGATGCTACCATGATCTCCTCATATTGAGGTCTGAATACAGTGGCCTAAAATGAGGGTAAAGGGCCCCACCACAGCGCTCTTCTAGGAAATTCAATGGCAAAGCCAAACAGCAGTGCTTAGCTTCTGCTCTCCATCGACCAACTTGGGGGTTATAGCTTCTTTCCCACCCTCTCCAGCTCTGAACTTTTCCACAGATGAATCCCTGACCCAGACAACCGCTTTCTTTTAGAGCCCATAAAGGCTTGACACAGCAGAGATGCACAGAACATCCAGTGCAGATAAATCTGTCACCAGTGGCTCTGTTCAGTATTTCCTGTTCAGTTCCTCAGGAAATAGTAAGGCAAACAGACTTTTTGTTATTTTTCTAGAGAATGTTTCGTTAAAAAACAGGTAGGTATAGTGAACTTCTTAACAGGTAAAATTATCCATGATTCCAGTTCTGTCATTCTTCTGGCCAAACACTGGCTTCCTGAGGATGTCCCGTGCACACAAAGATTCTGAGAGCTCTGGTAGCAGTGGTAGAGGTGGAGGTGGAGGAGAGGTGAGGGGATATCTCAGGGACACAGAAATTAGGGTTCCAACTCACAAAAGTTCTAGTCTAGGAGACAAGAGTCCACCACAAACAAGCCCATGACTGTCTGTAGAGAAACTCAGAAGACATTAGTTCACGTCTCCAGTTTCACTGTTAACAGCTGTGTCCCACAGTTGGGTAGAGTCCACCTTGGGGACAGATAATCAAAGAGGGACCTCATTCAGGGCAGTGGAGGATCATGGGTAGCACTTCGGGATTAGGGTCTGGATTCGGGTGAAGACAGCCATGGGAGAAATGAGGTCCAGAGTGGCAGGCAGTGGCAGATGACTGATGGCTGCACTGTTATCTTTGGGATCATTTTTAGACCTTCCCATCTTTACCTCTAATCGGGCATGTCATGCTATATATGCTTCAGCTGCGGAGCCCAGCATTTTTCTCTGGCTACTCAAACAGGATCGTTAAAACTGCTTCTCATGTGGGGTTGAAAATAAAACAATACATAGCACTTGGTACTACTAGACATTGAATAGATGGGCAGGTTTCCTCTGGAACAGAGTGAGTGAATGTAAGCTTGGTGAGAGAAGGGGTTGAGGTCACTCGTAACAGAAATGGGAACCACAAATATTTAAAGTTTGCACTGCTTCTCCAGGAGATTCATTCATATACTAACATACAGAAAGTTTTGGGAATGGAATACATCAGAGGAAACACACTCACTTATAATTTAGAACGCTTGTTAAAGATAATAAAGGGGGTGCTGGAAGGAATAAAGGGATATAGTGCCCTCGTGGAAATGGTCACACAGAAGCTGTGGGTAGAGGGCGCTTGGAACCTCAAGCCCTGACATGGGGGGCTTGCAGGATCCCCAGCCCCTCCCCTTTGCAATCTGAGCTCTGACAGCACAAGCCACAGCAAAACTCCACCCCCATCAAGTGTTAAAATAGCTTTCGATCGCTTAATAAGAGTCCAGTGTTGAATTTTCCAATGCTCTTTATTAATCAGAAACCATATCAAATCTCAGGGAATTCTATACCCGGGCGGCTAGGCAGAGTCTTCATCTTTCTTCCCCAATCCTTCATTCTCTCAAAAACTCTCTCACCTCTTCTGCCTTAGCCCTTTTAACTCTTCCCCCGCCCCCTCTCTCTTCCAGGCCTTCATTACAACACAATGATACTAGGCTGGGGGTGATCAGAGTCTTTGCTCGTGATCTGCTCGTGACTGGTCACCTTCACCTGTAACAGTTCTATTTGTGGAGATCTCAAGGCTAGCACAAGGGTGTGACTATGTAGGAAGCAAGGCCTGCACCACTGCAAGGCATCTGACTTCCCAGCTACAAGGCATCAAAACCAAAACAGCACACAAGAGTAAAATATTCCACAACAATCAAGGGGCAGGATACGATTGGCAGAGTTGCATACCTAAGTGCCTATCCCAGTATCTGTGCCTTAACCTTGAGTTCAAAAAGATGCTTCCCTGCCTGAAACCTATAAAATACCATGACCTTTGCATTAAACTTGAGAGAATGCTCCTCTGATGGCATCTCCCAAGAGTCTCTGGTCTCACTCTCGCTGGCTCCGGGCTCCAATCAAAGGCAGATGGTTCCGCAGTAAGAACCACGCTGCCACGCCACAGGCGGGGACACATGTGGGAGAGTTTCATTGCAACATGAGGGGAGGTGTCTGAGCTGTACACTTCTGCCACCATGGAGATGTCTATAACCTTCCCCTCCCCCCGCCATACGATAGGCTATCTCCTCTCAAACTGAAAGTCAAAGTTAAACCCTTCCTCTACTTAAAAACAGAACAAAACTAGTGTTGAGGTAGAGGATGCGACTGATGGGAAAGGAAGAGGTAAAGCCGGTTACAGCTGTAACCTCAGCACTCAAGAGACTGTGAGACAGTACAACAAGGCTACATGGTGAGTTCTAGACCAATCATAAGCGTACACCCCTTGCAGTGATATCCGGTGTGATATTCAGTGTGATATCCAGTCACACTGAACTGGATCCCAGCTCCTTTATTACTTCATCGACCTCTAATTGCCTTTTCCACATTCCTAGGTACCAAGATAGTCACATTGGAATTTGCAGAGAGTTTGTACAATCCCGTCTGTATAACAGTTGGTTCGGGGGGTTTACACCACGGATGAACCCTTTAAGTAATTGCATTATGTTAGTAATTAGAGTATCCCAGTGAAGTCCCCGAAGATCCCCCCTTTTTTTTTATTTGACTGCCACAACAATATTTCACCCAACCTCCTTTTCCTGGTATTGAATGTTTATTTCTGCCCATCTGTCTCTAGTGACCCTGAGACCCAGACTCTGACCTTGGCTGTTGATTTGCAGACACCATATCCAGAAAACTTGACTCTAACCTGGACCTTCATTCAATCTGGTGAGTGACTGTGTTCTTTCCTGCGTCTTACAGTCACAACGTCTCTTTTTCTGAAGCTAAGGGGTTGGATTTCTACCACTTACGGCCTCAAGACCTGACTAAGTCCTACCTAGAGACAGAGGCACTTATTTGTGGAAAGCTTGATCTAGTGATGTAGTTGTGGGGAAAACATTTCAAATGTCATTCTTAGTTGAGACTTCAGCCTAGTTTTCTAAAAGAACAGTTAGCGCCTATCTCTAGTACATGGATACACCCTTGGATAGCTCTATGGTGTCAGGGAAAGAGACACAGCAGCCTGTGTTAGGGATCAGCAAGCAGTCATTATGTAACTTAACAGGGTCATTTAGGAAGAAATCAAGAACAATGTCACTGTTCACAAAGAAAAGAAAAAAAAAATGGTGTGAAGGGTGTTCACAGGATGTTCAGGTATCAGAGAAGGGTTAATAACTGAGCCCTCCGGCTCCTCATTAAGCCATCCTCCTCCTTTCTGAAGAGATGGGTGGGCTGAAGCCAGGATGCTCCGGAGACAAGAGCTGCTTAGTGAAGCCTCTAATAAAATGCCTTGAATATGCTGCCTCAGAGGCTGTAGACAGCTACTGTGCTAAATTATTCATCCTGACTTTTACTGGGTACCTTCCTCCCATTTCAATTACTTGGGAATTTTATAGAAAATTGGCTGTGGGAATTTGACCCCTCCAACTGCCTGGTAATAATCTGGCCTGAATAACAAACACAGCATGGGGTTGGTCTGGGGCAAGCCAGAGCATTCTCAGAAGGATTTGAGAGGGGCTGTCTTGGGCTGCACAGGCAGCTAGAAGTATGTCTCCAAAAATGACCTATCTATTTGTGAGAATTTGTGCTATTTATGTTGTGGTGGGAAAAGTTAGAAATGCCACTCATCCCAAGACTTGAAGCGAGTGTGTTTAAAATAGCACTCAGCCTTGCTAATAAATGCTTTGACCACCAACCGATGAAGCTATAAAGGTGATGTTGAACATCTGTATTAAAATATAAATAAATATGTTTTGAAGGAGGGTCTTGTAGCCTAGCACCTAACTTGTGATCTTCTTGCTCTCCAGCCACCGGAGTGCTAGATGACAGATAAACAAGTCTTGTTGAAGATGTGCATAATGGCTAGGTGACTGCTCAGCAGTTAAGTTCTCTAGTTAAAGGTGCCGTGTCTTATTTACATGCATTATTTCATATCATGTTTACAATCATCCCGCAGGGTAAACAACTATATGAACCCCAATTTGCAAATGAGAAAACAGGTTCTGGGGGAATAAGTGACTCTGAAATAAATGAATGATATAAATAAATGATGATCTTATTTCATAGTGTGATTCTTCATTGCAAATGTAATACTTTAGTTTTTAAAATATTTAACACGTTGTGTGTGAATGTGTGGGAGTGTGTGTGTGTGTGTGTGTGTGTGTGTGCTGGGAGGGGCACTTTCAGGAATTGGTTCACTTCTTCCATCTTGTGTGTCTTGGGGACTGAACTCAGGTTGTCAATTTTGGCAGGAGCTGACCATCTCTCTGGTGCCTGCAGACCATAATATTTTAAAGTCAAGCTATATTGAAGGAGATAGGAATAAATATTAACCTCTAATTAGTTCTAGGATTAGAATATTGAAGTCTCCCTAAAGGACCTTGTGTTAAAGGCTCAGTCCCTAGTCTGCGGCACTGTTGGGAGGTGGTGGACTCTTTAAGAGGTGAGACTTAGTGCAAGTTACATAATTCAGAACACATTCTTGAAGACATTGTGAGCCTGCCAGCCACTCTTCTCTTTTTGATTCTTAGAGCATTGGATTCCTACCTCTCATGGTTCATATATGGCTCTACAAAGGTAGGGGTCCAGAGGAAGCCTGCAAGAGCCCTTATAGAAAGAGGGGGCAATGTGAGCAGATGTAGAGGCCTATGGCCAAGCACCAGGCAGAACTCAGCGTACCCTGCAGAAGAGGGTGAGGAGGGATTGCCGAGGCTAAGGGGGTTGGTGACATCAGGAGAACAAGCTCTACATAGTCAACTGACCAGGACTCTTAGGATCCCACAGAGATGGAAGTTGTAGACAAGGAGCCTGCATGGCCCCTTACATATGTCTTATGGTTGTCTGGCTTGGTATACTTCTTGAACTCCTAAAAGTTAGAGAGGGGGCTCTCTGACCCTCTTACCTGCCTTGGGACCCTTTCCCTCCTACTGAGTTGCCTTGTCCACCCTTGATATAGGGACCCGTGCCTGGCCTTGTTCCATCTTGTTATACCCTGTTTGATTGGTAACCTGGGAGGCCTGCTCTTTTCTGAGAGGAAGCAGGGGTGGGAGGTGGGAGTGGAGAGGTGGATCTAGGGTAGAGAGGAGATGGGGGAGCTGGGAGGAGTTGTTGAAGGAGGGGAGGCTGGGATTAGGATGTATTGTACTAGAGAAAAAAATTGTAAAAATGGAAAAAAAAAACACAAAAGAAAGAAAGCAAGGACATGGTTGTAAAGGGGGTTAGTCCTAAAGGAGTGAAGCTTGGCCAGTGGTCTGGGTTTTATATAAATACAGCCCCCTATCAAGCTCACAGCCTGGGAAGAAGTGTAGGCGGGCTTCTAGTTTCCACTTGTCTCCTCAAGTGCTCCCATTTTCATGAAATAATTGAAGCCACAGTGGCACCAGCTGGGTGGCATGGGTTTTTCATTCTGTGTGGCATGTCTGTGATGAGGTTTTCATATAACCTACAGTCTAGGGTCAGAAAAAGTCTAATTTATCGTTTCAGCAATATCCTATTAAGTTCTGATGCCCAGCTATAACTATAAACAAGCAAGCAAACGAAGAAACAAATGAGCCACGAGCAGCTTACTTCAATAGATGCCTACTGCATAGGCATCAACTGATAGTCAGACATGAATTTCATGGGCAATGTATAAAGGACATGTGCCCACGTCTCTCGATTGTCATTGTGCTGCTTTACATTTTACTAAGGAATTGTGACACTGGAAAATTGGTGCACCTTTAAGGTCCTCCAATGGCAAGGAACTCATGAGTGGTTTAGTAAAGGACTGTCTGTCAACTTGGACTCTTCAGTGTTCCTTACCTTAACTCTACCTGTTTACTGTCAAGACATCACTGCCTTAGTTTGGCTGCCACCATACATAGCCTGGTCTATAGCAGTGGCTGTATCTTGGTCTCCAGTTTCCCCTCCACACAGCTGCTCCAGGGGAAATGAAACCCTAAGTCTGAACGTGTCCTTCCCCTGTAGGGACAGTGTCCATGACTTAGTCCTTGCCCAGTCTTCCTGCTCAGTGAACCACACTCCTTTAGCCTAGCACAGCAGATACTTGGCAGTTGTCCGGGTCAGCCAGCTGTTTCCTGACTAATGGTTCTGTGGAGAAGCCCAAGAAAGCTGGCTCAGAGGCTGCTACAAGGCATGTATTCATATCCTCCAGTCTTTCTCTCCCATGCTACTCTTTGCCTCGTAGCTTCAATTCATTCTTCCCCTGCTCTGATGGCCATCTATCTTCTTAGCTGTCCGAGTGCGTGAGGGTATAGATTAGCTTATGTCTCTTCCTGAGTTGGTCATTTGCTGTTGTTTCCTGAGTTGATTTTCTCAGCACTCCTGGGTTGCTTACAAACTCAGAAAGTCTTCACCCTACAATGTCCAACATAGTCAATGGGGTCGCTGCTTATTCAATAGTAATCATTTTCCTGTGTGCTTTTTCGTGTTTCACTACTCAAAAAACATTTTTGAAAACACTTACTTGAAAATTTTTTTTTTCCCTGAGACTTGCATATTGGCTCTCGGGAAAGTCTGGTCACACATTGTACCTCATTGTCCTTATCTCTGAGAACATTATCATATGTATTTATGGTTATAAATTCCTACATTCCTCTCCTACAACAGCTTCTGCAGAGGAAGTGAGCAAGAGACTGTTTAGATGGTGGAGGTGAAAGTAATGCTGGCTGGAAAAGCCGAAACTTTATGTCTGTACTAACCATACGTTTAAAAGCCAAATTACAATCCCGGCTTTCACTTTTCCATGCTCTCAGATTTTGACGCTGTTTGTGGAGAGTATACAAAAGTATTTTAAGCTAATCAAACAGATGGCATTATGTCTTAGGTAGGGTTTCTATTGCTATGATAAAACCCCATGACCAAAAAGCAACTTGGAGAGGAAAAGGTTTATGTTACCTTGATACAGTCTTATAAACCATCATCCAGGGAATTCATGACAGGAAATCAAGGCAGAAACCTGGAAACAGGACAGATACAGAGGCCATGAAGGAGTGAGGAGTGCTACTTACTGGCTTGCTCCTTATAGCTTGCTCAGTTTGTCTTCTTATACACCCCAGGACCATCTGCCCTAGAGGTAGCACCACCATCTCTAGGAATCAATCGTTAATCAAGAAAATGCCCCCACAGGTTTTCCAATAGGCCAATCTGGCTGGAGAATTTTCTCAATGGTAGTTCCCTCTTCCCAAATGATTCTAGCATTGTCAAGTTGACAAAAGAATGAACCAGGACAATGTATAACAATTTATTAAGCCAAAGGACAACTGGATTCCTGTCATGGTCAAACCAGCCATGGCATATTATTATAAGCCATTTATTGGGTGGGATGCTGCCTTTGCCTCTAGGGAACCTCTTTCCTTCTGAAGCCAGGGAATAATTTATTCAAAACATGGATTAAGGGTTTATTGCATATTTTCCACAGTAAATAACATAGCTTTGCTAGCCAAGTTACAGAAGACTTGGCTCTCTCCAAAGTGATTTAAACATCTCATTCTCCTCATGGAGTAGAGCTTAAATATTAATACAAGTAAGACCATTATTGAAAGTGAGTTCTAGGACATAGTAGCTCCAAGATCACTCCCCACTGAGAGTGATCCTTGTGTTACAGAAAATTAGACTGTCCTTTAAGACCAAGTGACCTGACATTTATTAAGCTCTTGTCGTGTTCAATATTTAACAGATATTATTTCACTTAATCCTTACACATATACCTTGAAGTTGAGGTATATATTCACATTTTATAAGCAGGAAGAGGAGGAAACTGAAGCCCAAGGAAATAAAGTCTGGGAATGAATAGCCAGAGTGAGGTGTAGAGAATGGTTTCAAGTTCCATTAACTTTACCCATTGTCCATATGACAGTAGGCAGCTTGGGTTGTCCATATCAGGAATCATCTCTGCAAATGGATGACTTGACTGATCTTCCCCAACTTTGCTGGGCTTTATGACCCCCCAGAGTCTATTCCACATGGGAGAATTGGTGGAAAAGACTGGATTACCTTTTCCTCTAAAGGCAAATTCCACACCACTTGTTTAGGATGGCTTTGGGTCTTGGAAATAGAACAGATCATTGGTTGCTGTGTCTTGGAAAGAGGGGGGTAGAGAGGGAGAGGCTTAGATGATCTTCTGTAGTCCTTCTGGAGTTCCTCATCTTGGGAACTGGCCCAGCATCTCACTTGTCAGAAAAAAAAAATACTATTTCTCGTCTGGATTTATCAACTCTACTGAAAATAAAGTCCAACTTCCAACTCACTGTCCTTGAATTCAGGACCTATGGACCCTGGGAAGACATCTCAGCAACATTTTGTTCAGGAAGCAGGACTCAGACTACATATCTGCTGCTGGACAGTCAATGTTAATTGTCTGGTTTCTAAGATATCTCTTCACCAATCATAGTAAAAAAAAAAAAATCTATCAACCTATAAAGGCAAAATTTAATTTGAGAATGAAATAGAAATCCAAGGCAAAGCAAACAGCTCTTCCTCCTGAGGGTATTTGAACTCAGCTTCTGATGAAAATCAGGCCATTTCAGTGATATCATTGTTTGTCTCGTCTTGCCATCTCTTTTGGAGATAGCTCTGGGCTTGTCCTCAGCCAAAACTAACAGCTGGATCCTCTTTTGAAATATTTAAAAAGCCATGTTTTTATTTAGTGCCGAGAAATCGCCTGTAAAGGAGGTTTCACAGGGACTGTGTTCAGCATCCGGCCCTGGTGTAGGAAAACAAATCCAGGATGACTTTATGGATAATCTGCTATCACAGAGTCAAAGTTCACACCTCTGAGACAGGATATTGTTCCAGCGGTGTTTCCTTTAGAGCAGAAGCTCCACATTCAACCACTGGCTAATTACTTTTCACTTTTCTTTCTGCCAATAAGTAAACATTAGGAAGTGGAGTCCTCACCAACTGAGTTCATTCTCCTTCACACAAAGCTGTTAGGTATGTGGCTTTTATTGAGCATCTGTTGTGTGAAAGCCTCTGCTCTGGGTGACAGTAAATGCAAAATTGGAAATGACCTTCTGCTTCTCTAGGTGAGTCTGGGAAATGCTACCATATGCAAAAGATCTGAGCAATTGCCATTAACTGAAGGACCCTCTGGAGCGTTTGGGGTAGGCACGTAGTTCAGTAGAGTGCTTTCCGGCTGTGCACAAAGCCATGTATTGATCCTCACCATAAACCACACACGGTGATACATGCCTATAATTTCAATATTTGGGAGGTGGATGCAGGAAGATAAGAAATTCCAGGTGATCCTCAACTACATAGCAAGTTCTAGGCTAGACTGGGCTATGGGAGACCTTGTCTCAAGAAACAACAGTAACAAAAAAATTTGTGAAGGCAAACTTAAAGCCAGCCTTTATTTAAAAAAAGAAGTCAGGAAAAAGGATCTTAGAAGAAAAGAATTCGAATTGTAACAAAATTATTGGCAAGAATTTCCTACCTAGATGTGAAATCCAAAGAGAAAGGATGACTAATTTGTACATGTGATTGGGAGAATAACCACATTAACCACAGTCTTCTGTTCTGTGGTTTTAATGTCCCCACTAAAATCATGATGAAATTTTATCCCTATGTGAGGTGCTAGGAGACTTATGTTGCGAACAACCAAGAAGGACTTTTAAGACGTGATTAGATTATGAGGGTTCTGTTCTCAAGAATGGATTAATTTCTTTAGTTATTAATGTGTGTGTGTGTGTGTCAAACAAATGAGTTAGCTTGAGAATGAATGTTACAAAATTGAGTTTTGTTCTATCCCTGTGTGTATATTCTTCTTGTCAAGCAGTGCCTTGCACTGTCCCAGTGCTCTAGTCCCCAGTAGAGAGGAGACATCACTTATAAAGCTACTTTACCATAGATTCCCTTTCTCTAGAACAATGAGCTGAATAAACCTTTATCCTGTATAAATCACCTAGACTGTGGCATTGAGCTGTAGAAACAGAAAATGAATTAAGACACATTCATTGTCCATGAATGCTTTTGTCTAGACATTTTAGTTCTACTTCATAGCCAGAATAGGCCCAGAGCAGATTCCACTGTACACTGAACCCCACTGACAAAGAGACTCTTCTTACCCCCATCCTCTCCATCTCTCTGATGCATAGAAATTAATTAAATACAAATTCTAAAGAGGCTGGCATGCCCTTGCACCTGCTGGTAGACTGATTTATAAGAAGATTGAGAGATTTCTATCAGTCTTTGAAAGATACTTGCCACTGGTCCATCTGCACCGAGTCCCCTGATCCCTTCCCTTGTGGAGTCCTATGCCCAAACCCTGGCTTCCCCTCTACCAATAGGGTCATGTTACTCTTAGTGTGGCCTCCCAGAGATGTAAAGAGGTCCAGCCAGTGGATCTAGACAAAATATGTCCTTGACAGAGGTGCCAAAGCAGAACTATGAAAAACAGAGGAAGTCTAGCAGATAACTGGCTTCCTCTGAAGGAACTGGGTGAGTTTTTATTGACCACAGTGAGTTGCTGGCACCAGCAGGGGAGGGAACCAGACCTGAGTCTCCACTTGTCTGTGTATTCTGGCAGGCTCACACCCAGGCAGGGTTAGTGAAGGGAGCAGGAGGCTGTGGGAGTCCCCTCTGTGGAGTAGCTTTTCTAGAAGCCCAGCCAAGCTTTTGAGAAGGGAGTTGAGCCACACATAGAGAACTGTGGGCTTCACATCAGAGAGATCTGATTCAGCTCAAAGGTGAACAAGGGGATTAGTGTAGGGTTCCTTGAAATTCACAGATCAGAACACCTCTCAATCCTCATGAGAGAAACTTCTCCTTGTAGCAGATGCTAACCAACGCAGAGGTTCTCTTCTCCTGCCCTGCCCCAACTTGTCAATGCTCGGAGAATAAAAGACTATGGACAGGTCATCTCTATATGGTACATTCATATCACCCTCCCACACCCTGACCAAAGGCTCAGGGATCTTTACAGAAGAGCCAGAGGTGATTGATAACATCAAAGAAACAGTGTTTTCCAGACCCAACAGGGCACATGCACATATGAACTCATATCTTGTGACGGATGGCATACATAAGACCTGCACAGTCTCCAGGCAGACAACTTCCCAGTACAGAATGGGGAAGGTGGACTTGAAATCCTACCATTTGCTGCTGAGCAGCTATGGAGAGGGAGAATCAAATTTCTTTCACGATGGAATCCCTAGTGTGTTGACTACACACCAGGGCAAACTTAACACTGTCTGCACAACATAAACTGGATTCCAAAGAATCTAAAAGAAAAACAAAGTGGAGAAACCTCCAAGTTGGGTGGGAAGAGACAGGGATGGAGAGGGTGGTAATGGGAAGAGTTAGGTGTAAATATATTCAAAATACATTGTATGAAATTCTCAAAGAACAACAAAAAGATTGCTTTTGGAAAAAAGAAAACCCAAATTCTATTCACCTTGTGCACAGTGGCAATATTCCTTCCAAACACAGTAGTATTCAATACCAGAATTGTGTGGTTTATTAACTGGAAAAACAGATTTCTGGGCTCTATCCTAGATGAGGTGAGCCTGAGTAGGGCTGGAACCTGAGCATTTGCATAGATTAACAAATGCTCCTAACTGAGTCCTTGTCCTAAATCATTAGAATCTTGCCTTAAGTTGCAATAGAAGGACCAGAAAGCTTGTGCTTCATTTTCCAAGTGGATAATAGCTTTATAGAGGACTTCAATGTGATTCAAGACATTCAAAAACATACTGAGATCCTAAAAAACATACTGAGATGCTCAGATAGATGGTTTAGAAACTGCAATAGCATCTCACACAAGGCACTGACCTTCAGCAGCTCAAGATAGAGTTGGATCATTGGTAAAATCGGGACCAAAGGTTTGTCTGAATGTATTGAATTTGCAGACCAGACTCTGTAAGGGTATAGACTCCAGGAACCAGTTACACACAGGACAGAGTGACCATCGGCTGTCCTCTGCTTTTACTTATGTCTTACTGGTCCTATTTGAACCTAAAGTCTAATATTTTGTAGCATTAGGACTTTTAATCAAATTACTTAATACTCCTTTCCCTGCTCAAGAGTGGGTGAAATAATAATACATCTGCCCTGGGTATCACAAGTACTAAGGAATGTGTTGCCTGGTTACTGAACACTTAGAACCTATCAGGTAATCCTTTGGAGAAGGAAGTCTTAAACGTGAAGCACACCCTTAAAATTTGAATATGCATTTAACTGCATAGGGCGGGACAGTAAGCTGAGTTCCGTTCAAGTCAGCAAATATTTTCTGAGCCCTACTTGTGCAAAGGCACAGAGATAAAAGGTAAACCCAAGCTGTCGCAGAGCTTTACATCCAGTGAGAAGAGACTCGTTTTATTTATAGTTCACCCATCCAGAACTGTACAGGGTATTATGTGAATGTGAGGGGCACAGTAAAGAAACCGAAATAGCCACTCTATGGGTGGAAAGGGGAAAAAGTTTATTCCAAACTGCTGAGACTGTCTCCCAAAAAGCAGAGAGAAGTGAGGCGGGGGTGGTGGGTGGGGGTGTTTATAAGGAATGGGTAACCGAGAGAAAATGAGCTATAGTGGGGGCTTTGAAATGTATAGCAAGTACTTGTGAGTGGGAACAGAGGAAGCCTGAGACTAGCCTGAACCTTGATATGCTAATAGGAACATGCATATGTTAATGAAGAGCCATACCTGCCTTGGCTAGAGATAAGGAGAATGACTCCTCTTGGCAAGCTGGAACCAGTTTCAAGGAATGAGTTCCGAGGAATGCTGGCTTCCCTCCATCTAATCACTAGAATTTGGGGGAAATGGAGTTTCCTTTGGACCTGACACTATGAATGAGCTAAGTATCCATCTGACAACCTCATGCAGTCCATTCTGCGTTGCATTCACAACTGTAATTCCATTTGAATCTGACAATAGCCCTCCGCAGAGCAGGCAGTACTTAGTTACCAGGTTCCCCCAGCAGCTGTAGAGTGTTCTTTGGAGTTCTTTGATAGCCAATGGGGGTAAGAAATGAAATGGATTTAAAGGCTTTCCCTCTTCAGACATACGTGCACCTTTCTGTAGTTAAATGAAGCAGGTATTTATCAGTTTGTGCTGGATGGGCAGTGCCTGACAGATGGTACAGATCCAGAGTCCACCTGTCATCATCTTTCTCTTTCAAAATGGAGTACACAGAGGAGTACACAGCCTGAGAAATCAGCTTTATAGAATGTGGAGTAACTTAAAATAGACATAGCCTGACCTCGACAGTCTCCCACTAAATCCAATGCTCATAGCTTGCCCTCAATAGTCTCTCACTAAATCCAATGCTCACTGGTTGGAAACACGGATTGCTAGTGATCTCAGGGTCACTCTCCTCCATGACACGTTCCTCTGCCAAGAACTTAGGGTTATGGATGTAACTTTTTACTTTTTTATGCATGCATTTGGGATTTGAACTCAGGTCCTCATGCTTGTGTGGCAAAAACTTTACCTAGTCATCTCCCCAACCATTGCTAAAAACATTGTTAACTGTATTTTACAATTTTAAAGCTGCCAAGAACTGATTTTATAATAGTTCATTTCTGGCCTTTGTGTCCAGAGTACTTTTTTCCTCCTTATTAGTAGACATAAACACCACTGTTGTTTCCTAGAGTCTCAAAAGATGTTTGTGTTCAACTGGGACAGGCGTTTGGAACAGAATATTGTCACAATTTTGCATATGGCAATTGTAATTCTTAATTATTATGTATCAGATAATAGTAACAATATAATACCATTCCAATTACAAGTAGGACTTTTATACCCTTCATCTCAGAAATCTTAGTCCAGGAATATAAAATAGATTATTTAAGTGAGCAATCCAGAGGGTAATTTCTTGATTTGGATGAGACAGAACCTGCAGGATTGAGTGGCCACATTTGGGTGTAAGGTCAGCGGTTACCTTTCCTTTAAACAATAGAACACAAACCACATTGCTGTGGCGCCTGCTTGTTTCTCTGTAAATTCAATGTCTGAGTCTTCTGCTCGGGGTCCCACAGTCTAGGCACGTTTCCTGCTATTCTCTTTCTTTGCTATTTGCCTTGTTTATTAAGGTGACCTTGTCCTACTGCTCCCAGTAGACCAGTCAACCGTCAGCTATTTTAGGAATTGAAAATATCCTCATCAATGGTTGGAGTGGAATGCAGACTGAGTGCTGTGGGGCTCAGCCCAGATCTCCTTTATGGATAAGGCACTCCTATCCCCAGCCATTGGAAGTGATGGCAGGTGAAGTGCTGAGCTGGGTCCCCCTAGGAATAGCCCTTGGCTAAATGCCTCTACCTCACTCAAGGTCATGTCCTGACCCTGGACAGCTTGAGTCTAATGACTGTTAGAAGTGCGAAGTGGTGAAGTGGAAAGGTTAAATTCTTACTTCTTTAGGGGCAGGCTCTCGGGATCCCCTGTGACCCCTGCTGCCCTATAGAGAGGCAGCTCCTCCCCTTGAATGATCCTGCTTCCCTCACCTCCTAACACATACTTCCCAGTGAGCCTCCTGCATGTCCTGTTTGGCTTTCGGTGCTGTCTCCCAGGCTCTGTCTGATTGATGGCAGACAGGGCTGACTCATGGGTTTATGAACACTGCGTCTGCACTTGGCTTAATGTTGTTCTGTTGTCTGCTAGAGATTCTTAACAATTTTTGAACATTGGCCCCCACATCTCCCCTTCTGGGCCCTACAATGATGTCTCTGGCCCCAGTGACAGTACTCAATGTGAAACTCACCGGGAATGTCACAGGCAAGACAGACTTTGTGTCCCTCGGGTCCCACGGGAATAAATGCTCTGATTCAGCAGCTGTCTATCATAGTCACGGGCAGAGATAAGGTAGGGAAGCCCAGTGCTTTCCATCCACCCCAACTGACCGAGCAGAACGCTAGCTGAGCAGCTGGGCTCAGTTGAGAGGTTCCGTCCTCTTCATTTCTTGACCGCTGGCCTCAGGAACTCCCAGCTGGACCCTTGCTGAGCCTCTGAAGTTTTCTAGGATGGCTCAGTCAGGAGCACCTGACCCTCCTACCTCGCTCTCCTCAATGGTCACACTCAGAGGCCACCCTGAACTGGATGAGAGCTTTTGTTTGTGAACATCCAAATTGAAAGAATGCTTGCCTGCTGAATAATTAGGCACATGATATTTTGATGAGGTCTTCTTGGTACAGCCATTTTAACAATAGAACATTTTTGGTCATGAAAAGTTAAGTTGAGCAATAAAATTTGCTGTGAAAGAAAAAAAAACAAAACAAAACCCTTTCGGTTAGACGCAGAACTGATGCATCATCACATTTTTCCTAAGCACTCTCACAAAGCAGCGAGGAAACACGTGCGCAGTTCACACCAAACCACATCAATCAACACTGGTCCTTCTCACTCGGATTTTGTTTCCAGTCACAACTCTTTTTTATTATAGTGTTTTATTAAATCTTTGAGCATTTCAATAATGTATACAATGCATTTTGATCATATTCACCTTTGTTCCTTGTGGGATATTTTACTTCTATATGCTGTTTTGGTTTGCAAAAGGGCTTTGATCCCTTGTAGCTGGGAAGCCAGATGCCTGGCAGCAGATGCAGGCCTTGCTTCCTACCTATTCACACCCTTGTGCTAGCCCTGCTGGGATCTCCACAGATAGAACTAACTGTTTACAGTTGAAGGTGACCCATGACATGAAAGAACTGCAGGCAGGTGATCAAAGAAGACTCTGATCACCCCTAGCCGAGTATGCTAAGGTACTATTGTATTCTAATGAAGGCCTGGATGTGGAGGGGGGCTAGGGAAAAAAGTTAAATAAGGGCTGAGGAGAAGCAGGGGGGAGATGGGGAAAGAAATGAAGTCTCTGCTTAGCCTCCTGGGTATGGGATTCCCTGAGATTTGACATGCTTTGTGATTAATAAAGAGCATTGGAAATTTCAACGTCGGGACTCTCCGTTAAGTGCCATAACATTAATTTTAACAGTTCCTCCCCCCAATTCTTCCCAGATCCAGCCAACAAGTCCCCTCCAAACTTTGTCTTTCTGTCTCTGTCTCTGTCTGTCTGTCTGTCTGTCTGTTTCTCTTTACAACTCACTGAGTCCAATTTCTGCTGCCCATATACTCATGGGTGTGTGACCATCCACTGGATCATGGTTGACCTACTTAGGGCTCATACCTTTAAAAACAAAGCTGACTCTTCCTACCCTAGTAGTCATCAACTGCCAACAACTGCTCAGCTGGAGTGGGGGTGCTACTGATCCCCTGCCCCCTCCATGCTAGAAACCAACCACATTCTGACTGGTAGGCTTGTATCATGCACTAACCAGCTTTCAGTTACATAAAAAAACACTCAACATAATCAAATTACAGGGAGGAAAGATTTATTTTGGCTCATGGTTTCAGAGGCTTCAGTCCATAGTCAGTTGGCTCCATTGTTATTGGACCTGCGGTGAGGCAGCACAGCATAATGAACATGCGGTGGAAGAAATGACCCACCTTGTGGTAGTGAGAAGCAAAGAGAAAGGAGGAGGTTGGGTCTCAATATCTCTTTCAAGCGGATGCCTGTTGTGGACGTTTATTTCTAGCTGTGTTTAAAATAATTGGTTTTGTGAACTGTTTTGTGCACTTTGGAAAAAGGGATGCATAGGCCTTGGCATTTTGTATTGTCTGCAGGTGTTGGATTTATATGGGGGAAGTTGATTGCTTATGGTCTGCACCTGAGGAGTTCTGGATCAATAAAAACACCTGTTCCACTATCCAGTATGGCACTGGCCATGACGGTGATTCTGGCCTGGCAGGGCTTCCACATATGAAACTGCCTCCTTGTCTCCTTGTTGAGCCATCACAGCAATGTACTACTACAGAGACCTCCAATGATCTAACTTCCTCCCACTAGCAAATATCTTGTACAGGTTCTACCATCTCCTAGCAGTCCTTCAGCACATGGCCTTTAGAGGTGATTCAAGACCCAAACTTTGCTGCACCAAAAATGCATTTAAAAAATACCTGCTGCTTACTTATTCCTAGGGGGACTATCCATTTAAACAGACAATGCAGCCTATTTTAAATTGGTAGAAATAACTGCTAACATCTATAAACACCTGAGAAAATTTTGCACAGATAAGAAGCACCCTACATATATTAACTCAATTTTCACAGAGGCACTGAGTAGTTACATGAATGTTGCTTTAATAAATACATGGGCTCGAAATCAGGCAGTCTCTGCTCTTTTTTAACCGCTACACCATCGGTACTTGTGTCCTTAAATTGGTAAGGGCTTGACTGAACACACTATTGGTACATTACTTCTTATCTTAAGTCTACAATTGAAGATAGATTAATGAAAAAAATGACCAACTATACACATTGGCCAAAGGTCCTTACTGACAAATTCAACTGGAATCCAGGTATATGGAATATCTAAAAGAAAGAACCATCATAGAAGTGCTTACCCATATGAGAGTTGAGGAGAGAGTTCTGAGACTTTTGAATCTGAAAAAGGAACCCAAAGTAGGACCATTTGTAAATTTCTAAGACCAGTTTCTCATTCTTTTCTTATGAATTAATCATGAATGGAATATTATCTATAAACCTCTTCTACATATCAGAATTCATTTTCATCAAATGTCCCTTGAGCTTGGAAGAGTGGGTTTTCAGATATTTTGTGCTAAATTCCTTGAAGGAAAGTTTCTAGTAATATAGACCTTGTTAGAGAATACCAACATTGAGAGCTGGGGAAGGGTCACGTAGGCTAGCTTCAGTGACAGGAGGTAGGACGGGGAGAGACGGAACCTGTAGTAAAAATAGTGTGTGATCTCTACCAGACTTCAATAAAAATGACAGTGGACAGGAAAACATGTTGACTTGAATGGTATAAAAAATAAAAAAGCCAGTGGTTTTGTCCTTTCTAAAGGGTTAGAACTCAGCCAAACTTAGATGCTAGCAAAAGATAGAGACCCCTGTGTCTAAAAACAGTGGCACAAAAAATATGGCACAAACTTCATGTTCCCATCTCTATCTCCTGTGCTCCTCAAGTCTCACAGGTTGAGTACATTCCCAGGAGATGCATGTAAGTGTGTTTGCCATACAGCTGAGGGATACCAAGGCCCAGAAACTTAGATATTTTTTAATAAGCTGCCAGCAGACTTGCCTACCTTTGTCCCTGAGGGAGGCATTGTCTTATTAGACTGATTAGTTGCCAGGTCTGTCTGCTGTTTGGGACTGAGATTTTAGCCTTATCTTCCAAGACTGTTTGCTCTACAAACATTTCTGTAAAGATGGTCCAGAACAGAGTCCACCAGTCCACCAGTCCACATGTCTACAGGATATGCAGACAGAGGTTCGAAAGGATCTTGGGGAACTCTTTCTACACTAAGAACCTCAGAACTTTCCCCAAGTGGAGCCAGGAGCCAGAAATACTTAAGACAGAGTAAATACAGCAGAATCCCTATCCAGTGATGGTCCCTTGTAATGGAAGCAGCTGAGGAGAGAGAGAGCAAAATGCCACTGGAAACTTCTTTACCAAATCTGGCATGGTGATTCCTTGTCAGGGAAAGGGGCATATCCTTAAAATTGATCTGCTCCAAGAAGGAGCTTATTGGTTCCTTCCATAGAGACACTCCAAGTACTGGCAGTGAGACCACTGAACACTGCCTATGTAGGCGAGTCTGTTAAAATATCCAGAAAGCAAGAACTGTGGACATCCCAGAAGTGTAATTCTCTGGGGAAAGAGATTTTATTCTTTGTCATTGGGGGCTGGTTCTGACTCCCTGGGCCTTGTCCAGGGCCCACACCCAAAGAGTATATGTTGACAATAGTGAAGGAGAACAAAAGAACCAAAGGCAGCCTTGGATGCTTCTGTGGTGACAGCATGGATTTAAGGACGGGGAGTCAGAATGGCTTCTGTAAAAGGAGCCAGGGAGAAGCCAAGGAAAGCTCTTTCTTTAGCTTTCTGTAGTTTTCTCCCCATTGTGGATGATGGATGCGGCTGCGGTTCACCTAACAGGCTGGCCATGTACTCATGAATCTCTAACTGATCCTCAGGTCATCCTGCCCCAGAACTAGCTCTTAGGCCCATTTAGCCTGCTCTTGGGACCTCTGCCAAGAGTCTATGTACTGCGATGTAAGATCGTTGCCTTCTGTGTGGTTCTGACGAACCTCCTAAGACTCTCACCTAATTTTATCACAGTATAATGATCTGTTCGAAGGTCCAGAAATGAGATTTTTTTCTTTATTATTTTTAATTTTTAAATTTAATTATTATATTTAATGATTTTTTAGTTATTTTTTTATTAACAGTGCTTTGGCTATAAATTTCCTTTTGTAACATTCAATTTCATTCTGTAGAAGAACAAGATCTACAGTAATTGTAGGTATTTGCTGTTTGTTGAGAGAGAACTGAAAAAAGATGAGGGCAGAATGAAAAAAGTTTAGAAAGAACTGAAAAAAAGACGGTTTAGCAATGGGTTCCTGGAATCCCTTGATTATTTAGATAGGACAACCTTCACCTACTGCTGAAGTTGGGGGGGAGATTTAGCCAAGAAACATCACATGGGGAGAGTTTAGCTTGCATTTTTTCTCTCCTACCAAATAATATCAAGGAATATAAGCCATGGATGCATAGATATGTTTGCATCCTTTATTTGCTGTTGACTCCAGACATTGGGAGAGTTTGGCAAATAATACAGTCTTAATAACTAACTTATGAATGAATGAAGCACCTGCAACTTCTTTGTGAAACTAGGGTACGTGGGGCCAAAGGAAGCCAGGTATGCTGTAGAAGTTTATTTTTAGTTATATATAAAATAAATGTTCTATGCACTGTTGGGTGAGGGGCTAGCCTAGGGCTTGGTGTTTTGTATTGTTTGCAGGTGCTGGATTTCTGTGGGGGATGTTTAATTGTTAATGATCTGCATGTGCTGTCAGTAGAATACCTGAGGAGTTCTGAAAATAAAAACACCTGAGCTGAGAGGCTCGCGGTTCCACTATGGAGTCTGACACTGGCTAGGGTGGTGGTTCCCTCTGCTGAGGTCTGGCAGAGTTTGCGTATATGAGAAATGCCTTCCCTATCATCTTTGGTGAGCCCACACACCAGCATATTATACTAAATACACAGGTATTTCCTTCTTTCGGATTCCTAAACTTTGTTGTGACAGGGTCTTCCTAGGTACCTCAGGCTAGCCTTGGCCTCTTCACCCCCCTGCCAGTACCTCCTGAGTGTTGGGGTTATGTTTTGTTTCTCATCAATGTATATTTTTGCCAGTTCAACATTCTTTGGGATAAATCAAACAAAAAAGCTAAGTTGTAGATCCAACTCAATACTCAAATACTTTGCAGGAGTATTATTGCTGTTCTTATAAAGCAAGAGTCTTCATGTGTTTAATGATAGAGAGTTCTTTTCAATATTTAACGTGCATATTTTCACAAAATGGGGACTGGGAGTGTAACTCAGTGGTAAAGCTCTTGTTTGTATTCACAAGTCTCTGGATTCAACACCAAGAAAACTACTCATACCAGAGGGGGTTGCTAAGAGAGAGAATATGGTTATTATATTTTTGGTATCCAGGGATTATCTTTTGTCATAATATTACCTCATTAAATAAAAAAATTAATCATATTTTAATATAAATTTATAATTACTAGATCAGAACTATACCTGTAGGACTTGAAAAATAGTTATATATATATATTCATATATATATATATATATTCATACCTGACAATACATATTCATGGGTCACTTCTTTTCACACCAAAATCTGATAGTTAAATTCATACTAATAGATCATATTGCCCTGTTTTAAAAGCTTCTTTGAGGAGGCTGGAGAGATGTCTCACTGGTTAAGGACACTGTCTGTTCTTCCAGAAGACCCAGGTTTGGTTCCCAGTACCCACAACACACAACCTTCTGTAGCTCCAGTTCCAGGGGATCTCCTAAATGTAAAAACAAGCTGCACTGGGTAAATTTACACAAGCTATCTCAAGGGGTGAAGTCCCAGTGGTGAAGGCTGCCTACGCAGAAGTGCTGAATATACCACCCATGTGTTGCTTTTGTGACTTCAGATGGAAAATTTGGAGGACTAAACTCCTGGAAATGAGAGATGGAGTCTGATGACTGTCTTCCTCTCAACTGGTGTTTCTGACCTGCACGTGCCCCACCTTCCACCTCTGACCTCAGGGTCCAGGGAGAACCCCCAGGGTGCCTCTTGCCTAAGCTATCAATCAGCACCTGTGAGCCACAGGCAGGGTCATGATTTTAATCTCTCCAGAAGCCTTCCTCTCAGGAATGTGAATTGCTTCTTGGCCTCTTTCTGTTCCCTGGAAGTGCTGGGCAAAGACCCAATGAGCTCATGCTCACTCAGATCAGTGCGGTGAGTTGGGTTCTATACCTTGGATAACTCTATTGCTGCTCAAGAATGAACTGACTGGCATCAAGAAGGGAAGACATTTGGACTCATTCCCTTATTTATCTACCATAACCTCAGGGACGATGATTTGGAGGCTATAGCAATCTCCTTGAGCCAGAATCTTGGCTGGTGTCAGAGTAACAGCGTTTCCCTAGCATCTGAGAACCTGAATTTACAAATAAAACCTGAACAAAGCTGAGTATGCCACTCAAAGAAGCAGCATGAACCGATTCTCTTAATCATCAAGTTTTAGAACTAAGGATGATGATGGCTTCAGTCAAGGGGGAAACTGGGGAGCCAGTGGGACAGACTTGCACACTGACAGCTGGCCTTGCATGAGAACTTTGGCAGTATAGCTGCTGTATTTTTGGAGTGGGGCATGGTCCAGAGGGCAGGGCCATGACTGACTAATAGGGGACCCACAATAATCTCATGTGACTCATAGTACAGTGTACTAAAGTCCACCTGGCTTCCTTTCTTATTATATATCAAGTGAACCTCGATTTTGTGTTGCCAACTGGAAAGGCCACATTTCCCATTCTTACTTTAGATAAATGAGTAGGTTTTAGACAATGAGATGTAAGCGAAAGTTATTAGATAGGCACCTCATTCCTGCTCCTTTAGAAGGGATTGGCCCAGCTAAACACCTGTCTATCTTCAGTGCTGCCTGCTGACCAGACTATGGAAAAAGTAGTGGACACTGTATGGGACAGGAGGACATCTTGGGACTTTAAAGCATACCCAGGATAGTAAAGCAGAAAGACAGAAGAACGCAGGCCCATGTGACATGGCAGAGTCCTCACATCAGCCAATAAGCAAGGCTTCCAACTTATCGTCTCTGGGACTATGGCTTATGAATAAGGGAAGCAAAGGCAATGTAGTCTCCTTGCTTTGCGGCGCCATCAGTTGGCTTACATTTCCGGAGAGAAAATTACACTCTGTATGGTAAAAGCCACTGCTTGCACACCAAAGAGCACTGGACCAGGAGTGTATTAGAAGGGAAGTGTCTCAGTCTCCTCCACAGACCAACTAAGTGAGAAGCTGTGCTTGTACAAGCTCTCCATGCGGTCCGCATCACAGTAATGTTTTTGAAACACTGGTGAAGATGTGATTAGTTTCCCTGTTTATAAAATCACTGATTGACAAGATGGCTCGGCAGCTAAAAGGGCTTGCCATGAAGGTCTGACCACCCAAGTTCGTCCTTGGAATGCAGATACAGGTGGGAGTAGAGACTCCCGTCCACAGAATTGCCCTCCCACTGCCTCACATGTGTCATGGCATTCCCGCACTGCTGCCCCCACAGCAGAATAATAAAACAAAATAAATTTAAAATTGCTCACTGCTATATCCTAGGGAGTTATATATTCTATTTGTTAGTACTAAACCATGGTAAGGAATATTTAATCCTAAATTAGAATAACAAAAAGTGAGCTGAGTTCTTCAGATTAAAAAGACTGAAATGAAGGCAGTCACCTAAATGAGGTAAACCGTGTTCCAGCCTCGCTGCTTGGTACAGGGAGGGAAGACAATCTTGCTTTAAAACTCAGAGTTTCAGAAAGGGGCGGAGCATAGGTATACTGTATTATATTTCACATTTTAAACGAAACAAGAGACGCTCAGGTGTTTTAGAAACAACACCATCACATGTGGGGTAAGGATGCAAGGAATCTAAGCCTTCCCTTCCAGACTGGGGCACATGTAGAGAAAACTTAGTGTGAAAGACATCGCTCAAAAGGTTCTGGATTCCCTCCCTGCTCCCCCCGCTTCAGGACCACAGAGGCTGTCTTGCTCTTTGCTATCTTGCAGGTTTATGGCAGCCTACTGGCCTCCCCACTTAATGTGTATGTCCTAAGGCTTGATGCTTACATAACATGGGCAATAATGCTGGTGTCTTTGTCTTTTGCCATCTTTAGCTTCTTGCTCCACAGTCTGAGTTCAGGGGATCTATTTTGGAGGAAGTACAGATATTCCAAGCCTCAGAGTGCGCGAGCTCATGCTCAAGTCGAGTGTCTATCAATTGTTAGCAAGCTCTCATCTATTTTGTCAGCTGAAGGTTCTGATGTTGCCCTTGATCAGAAGCCACCTTGTCATCTGTCTTCACCAAATGACTCAAAATTGGGAATCTTTCTGACAGAGGTTTAGAATAAATGAAATTTGTCTTCTTTATGTTTTTACTTTGGCTCATTATGTGATTAAATATGAAATCATATCTTAGATGGCTTGTAGTTTGGCTGGCTGGCTGGGAAGTGGTTTTCTGGCAGCCATTAATGATTTTTTTCTCTTTCCATTAAATAGCATTTACTGGATTTAGTACTTGAAGGAAAACACCAAATTAAGACATGGGCGAGAGAATAAACAGACTGCGCATGTTGGAGTGTTACGGGTTTTTTTTGGATCTGTCAGTGTTGGGCACAGGAAAATTGTTTCAAACGGAAGCCAAATTTCTAATACTCTGTACAAGAGATGTGTCTTTAACAGTCATTTGTTTTGTGTTTATAGCTGTTTGTGAGGGGGTCTTACACAGTGTAAGTTGGCTCAAACTTACTGTGTAGTCTTGAACCCTTGGCCTTCTGGTCTCCACCTCAAAAGGTGGGGAATGGAGGGATGAATGCCTCATCCATCTTTGAACCTCATCTTCTTTATGCCCCCGCATCCCCACCCTTCAGAAAATGTTGCTTTTCTGAAACCTGCAATGTTCTTCTAGGAACTAACTTTCTCCTTCCTCCTGCTGACTATTGTGATGGACTATTGTGAAACAAAGGCTCTGCTTGCTTCAGACCTGTGCTCTGTCAGTTTCTCAGCCACTGCTTCTTGCTGCCTGAGAAAGCTGGCAGCTGGTGAGGGAGGGTGTAAGCAAGGAGAGGCTTGAAGCTTTTATGTATCCTACTCTCTTCTGAAGAATACAAGTTATCCAACACTCAAGCAGATAGTCTTGCCAAGCAGAACAGACTACACATAGAAATCAGCAAAGCCTTCCAAATATCACATCTCACAGCAGAAAACCATGAAGCAAAAGCAGTCGCCAGTCCCTGCCTGCAGCCAAGATGTGTATTTCACTAGTTCATCGGTTCCCATTTTCATGTCTGTATCACAATGTTTTCTATCACAACCCTAACCATCCAGAATACGATGCTTGGCTCTCACAAACCTGAGGGAAGTGTCCTTCCAGCGCAGAAATCTAAACACAGAACAAGATCACAACTTGTCTCCAACCAGCCTCCTGTTGCGAGGCCTCTGGACTGTGCCACTTCCTCCAGCAAGCAGGGGCTGGTGGTTGGAAGAATTATAAAAGGCTTGTGCCTCTTCCCAAGGATGCCTTCACTGAGGGTCGTAGGAACAATTACTCATCAGCTGGAGAGTCACCAACTTGACTCACTGAGCCAGATCTTGCTTCATCAGATGTGAAAGTTCTGAGACATAAGCTTGTTTGAAAACTATGCCTTCAATGAATACACTTATAATATTTAACAATGCAGTTCTCTGAACTACTGTGAATGTTTATTCAGTCTCCTAAGTGCCTAGTGCTAGGATTAAGTTAAGAGACAGAAATGGGATACTGTAGCTCTTAACGGCCTGGGGCTTTGGGTCTCTACCTCCTCTTCTTCTACCTAACCGTAAGTTTCATCAGGGGTTCCCTTGTACATGAGGTTTGGTGGAATGCAGAAGGAAAATGGTAGCTCCTGTCTGTGGAGGAGTGTTGCAGTTAGCATATGAAGAACACTTCCATAAGTTGGAAAGGGTGTTCATTCTCTGGGCCACCTAGCTTATACTTAGCATGCTGACTCCTGTGAATTGAGAGTGAACCAGAGACCCCACAGTAGCCTCCTATTCTGAGAAGTTATGTTTAAGAGGTGATGCTTGAACTCTGTCTGAATGTGGCTGTTTATTTAGAGTATGGGGAGAACCAGAACAGTGTAGGATGAAATGCCTAAAGAGCTAAGGCAAAGATTTACAGCACAGCCCAGTGCATTCTGGGAACAATAAGCAGTTGATCTTGGTGGAAGTATGGGGCATGATGCTATATTTTTAGCCTAGAAGCTAAGTCTTCATCTTGCAGGTTGTTGGATAATACAGAGAATGGTTAAAAACATGAACAAGAATGCCATGTGAACAAGATGACCATATTACTCATTGCTATGATTTGAATGCTGGCATTCCTCTAAAATTCATATGTTGGAACTTAACATATGTGATAGCGGTACTAAGAAGTGGACTGTTAGGAGGTGATTAGAGCATGAATAGGCTCCTGCATCCTTGAGTCCTACAGGTAAATACAAAGCATTCATCATCTCCTTGAGAGGACACAGCAACAAAGCACCACTTTGAAAGCAGAGAGTGACCTTCATCTTGAACTTTTCAACTTATAGGGCAACCCACTTCTATTATTTATAAAGTACCCAGTCTCCTATATTTTGTTATAGTTTTATGAACATATTTAATAAACCCACCTTTGTGGCAGTGTCAACAATGAACTACAGGGGCTTAAATAAGGGTAGGCTAAGTATAAATACTCCCGTTGTTAGAAAATACAGGTTTGAACCTTCAGCAAACCACAGCATCAGAGAGGTAAAGATGGAAGCAAAGCAAAATCAACAGAACTGGCGGCTGCCTCGAATCCTTGAAATAATTAAGATGGGGGTGCCAGGGATGAATGGTGAAGGCAGTGCCAGGGATGAGTGGCACCCATGTTTCTTGGAATCCCAAGTGAATGCTCATGCTTTCTACTTAAAAGGGAAGTAGGAGCTGGGCAGTGGTAGTACACACCTTTAATCCCAGCACTTGGGAGACAGAGAAGGTGAATCTCTGAGTTCAAAGCCAAACTGGTCTACAAAATGAGTTCCAGGACAGCCACAGCTACACAGAGAAAACTTATCTTGAAAAACCAGAGAGAGAGAGACAGAGAGTGACAGAGACAGAGAGACAGAGATAGCAATGGGAGGAAGAGTAGTCGAGGATGTCTTAGAAATAGGATTCTATATGCTCACTGACCAGTGGTTGCCATCTAATTAGGTACTGTTCTAGTGGCGGGGAGGGCAAGGCAGGGGACTGGGAGGTGGCCATTGCCAGTTTAATGATGTGGTAGTCTTAAGAACTTCTACCCATGCTGGAAGGTGGTGGTGCACGCCTTTAATCCCAGAACTAGGGAGGCAGAGGCAGGAGGATCTCTGTGAGTTCAAGTCCAGCTTAGTCTACAGAGTGAGTTCCAGGACAGCCAAAGTTACAACAGAGAAACCCTGTCTCACATATACACACACACACACACACACACACACACACACACACACACACACACAGAGACAAGAACTTCTACCCAGATCAAATTCTTATGCCTGCTTTAACACTATATGAAGAAAAAGACTCCTTCAAAACTACGTACCTATTCCTGTCTGGAGAAACCAGGTTCTGTTGTCAAGTATAGAGGATGCAGAGCTTGACCTAACAATGCATCCCACTAAAGGAAAGCCAGTAGAGCACATACACCGAGAGATGTCAATACAATCTCCCCCGACCCTTCAAAATGGGGAGTCTATACTTCATTGAGACTGAAATACTGCTGCAAAGGATGCACATTTATAGACTGAAAAGTAGCCTGGTCTAGAGTTCTTATTGACTACTAATACAGATATATCTCTTAAGAAACCATTTTAAAATTATGAGTATGTACAAATTGGACATAGATATATATGACAGCTATATATAAAATTTCTGTTTATATATGAAATATTATGTTTAGTAATATATATGTGTATCTACATATATATATATATATGAAAGCTGAAGAGACAGAATAATGCATCTGTTCACATATCTATCAGTCAACAGTAATTACTAAGTTCTAGTTAAAGTTGTTTCTTCTGCAAGTATCCCCCCAAAAATCCCCTTTTACCTCTACATTTATTTATTTATTTGTTTGTTTGTTTGTTTTTGAGACTGGGTTTCTCTGTTGTGACTCTGGCTGTCCTGGAACTCACTCTGTAGACCAGGCTGGCCTCATCTCACGGATATCAGCCTGCCTCTGCCTCCTGAGTGATGGGATTAAAGGCGTGTGCTACCACTGCCCAGCTCTGCGATTGTTTTAAAACAAATTTATTAGAACACACATTGTGGAGTAACCTTTTTTATTTTGGAATAGTTGTAGATTCAAAGAACTGTTGGGAAAATAATGCAGAATTTCAGGCATCTAGAACGTTTCTCTGCCTCACACTCAATCCCCTGTTAGCATTAATATGATGATGCATTTGTGATGATGAATAAACCCTCTTCATTTTACAGTCCTTATGAGCTTAGCTGTAAAGTACTCCATTTCAGCCACTGTCTTTGAAAGCTTTTCCAGTCTGAAAAGACTTTATCGGACCAAGTGTTCGTGTTATACCCACTCCCCCTCACTCACCCTCTCTCATTTGCTCTAATTTGGGAAAAAGATGTCATAGCATCTGTCCATAGTGGCTTGGAAGCAGGATATGTGCGACCCTAACAAGCTCTTTGGGCATTCTCTAGATTCTCTGTAAAATGCCATTTTGGAATCAATGCTAGGACAAACTACTGAGTGTAATTTGGAACAACCTGTAAAGCAGGGAATTCAGAAAAACCCAATACATCTTTTTAAATGCATTTGTGAGTCTACTGAATTGACTGAATGGGACAAAACTAATGGCTTCAAGGTCATGGGGTTAATTTCCATGGCTGCTCATAATGCCGTGGCTCTGTGACTTGGCAGCTCAGTGGAGGCTGGAAATTTCTCATCCCTGGTATTGGCTCATCCTTGTACACCAAGAGGCCATGTCGCAGGTGCCATGAGTTCTCTGCTGTCACAGAAGTCGGCTCTCCAGACCCCTTTCCTAACGTTCCTTGTATGTCTGTCTGCCTGTGTCTGATGCAATGCCTGCCTCCAGCCAGCCGGTTGAGCTCATCTAAGTGCACCAAGGCCTGGCTGAGAGCCAACATGGCGTCATTGCCCATTAATAGAAGTTGGTGGAGCTCAGAGAAATGCTTTTGGTCTGGCAGCAGTCCACTTCCGCCCATACTTTGTCTGCCTCGGGCAAATATATGGAAAAATCAATTTGGGCATGCTTATTCTTTTTAAAACCAGTTTGTGCTAACTTGGGCATTGCTTTTTCTAGCTACTGTTGGCTTTAAAAATATTTTGTGATGAATACTGTTTTTTCCCCCTCAATTTATAAAGCTTCTGTAGACACTGCTTCTTTCTCAAAATGATTTGAGGTGATGCATTCCAGAAAACATTCATTATTAGCATCTAAGCTGCTCCTGCTTCCCCTCAAACTGTTCTCTACTAATGTAATATAGTTGATGTATTATGATTTTATTCCTCTACCAGACCATCAGTAGTCCCCTTTGTTCTGTAAAGAGTATGTACAGGGCACTTGGAGATACATAGCACACAGTAAGACAACCTGCAAATGGGAGATGTAAAAGACAGCACAGGTTGGTAACATGAAATGCAGCTGTAAAAAAGGACTTCATAAGGATTCACATCATGAAATCGTACATACATGCACTCAGCACCCACATGACAGCTCACGACTGTGATTCCAGTTCTAGGGGATCTAGCATCCTCACACAGACATACATACAGGCCAAACAAATGCAAACTAAATAAATAAATAAATCTGGGAAAGCCACAGAAGCAATGGTCTGAAATGTAGCAACGTTTTCAGATGTCTAAGGCACTGTATAGTGAACATAGTCAACAATATTCTCACTGGAGACTGTTGTGAGCTAAATTTACTCTGCCCCAAATTCACAAGTTGAAGTCCTAACCCTCTAGTTCCTCAAAAATGTGATTTTTGGATTAAGGGTCTCCTAGGAGAAATTAAGACAAAATGGTTGCTAGACTTACAATTTAAGTCAATATGATTTATGTTTAGGAAGAGGTTAAGAAATAGACAGGCAAGGAGCAAACCATGTTGAAGCTAAGATGCCAAAGAGAGAGGCCTCAGAGCAAACCAGCTCTGCAGACAACTCAGTACTGGACCTTTAGCCTCCAGAAAGGTGATGAAAACATTCTGTATTTAAGTCACTTACTGCTCCCTTCCGGGACCGTTGTTATGACAGCTAGAGCAAACCAACAGAGACACAAATGTATTTTCTAAGGCCCGTATCTAATGGTAGCCCTTTCTGCTGGCTGATGACATAGCCCTAGGCGAACTAGAGTCCTCCCTCCCTGCCTTCCATGCCTGTCCCCACAGCCTTTATAGTTCGAGAACTCAGGTGTTCCTACCTGAATTTGCCACATGGACCCATAGTTAATCAGCCTGGAGACAGAGGCTCCGATACTAAGCATGCAGGCTTAGTATGTCCGTAGTGTTTTTCTACCTGGAACAGAGAGAGCTTGACCTTAGACAGACAGCTTGACCTTTTCCCACTGAGGTTAGCTGATATAAACTAAGTGGCTGTATTTTCCCAGAGGAAGACAATTTAAATCTATAAGAAGAGAAAGTCAGAGAGGGTCTTAATATCCTTCCCATTTCTTCATTCATTCAACCGAACAATTCGAAGGATGCTGACAGTGTGCCAGGCACTCATCCTGCTGAATTCCATGTGCAACCCTAATCCTTTCCTGGCCACTTAAGTATTTTTCCCTTTTAGTTGATTCCACCTTCAATTCTCCAACCTACCTTAGACTTATTCAGAGAATCCAGATTTCTGTCACTTAGAACCAGAGCATTGCACTCCTGTCCTTCATTTCCTCCTGTTCTCCTCCTCTAGTCACTCCGAGTCACTGGAAGACCCCTTGAACGAAGGTCTGAGAATAAGCAAGGTAAAGGCAGGGACTAACCACGCTCCTTTCTAAGCTTTTTCTACATAAACATAGCCAATGGATGAAAGCAAACACTGAGAAGCCCAAGGCCTCTCCTTGTTCAGCTTGTCAAAATCAATCTGTCCAAGCAGATCTAGGTCCTCTCCTGCTCTCCTAGAAGAGGGTGTGGCTCCAAGCTTTTCTTTTATGAACTACTAGGTAACCAGTCCAAAGAGTACAGGAAAGTAAAATTAAATAAGTACGTAAAAATTAGGAAACTTGAAAGTCATTTTATTTCCGCAACTAATTTTTCTGTCTTCTCTTGTGCAGGTAATATTGCAAAACCAAATTTAAATACATCAAGCATTGAATCCATTTTCCAAGGCCAGAAAATCTTCACTTTTCCTTTATTAGAAATGGGGCATTTTGAAGTTTCTGCTATTAAAAACCTTCTGTACCTGTGCTGATAATTTTGATAATTTGAGTTTTTTTCTTTTTGATTGTTTTTGAGATAGGGTTTCCTCTGTGTAGCTCTGGATGTCCAGGAACTCACTCTGTAGACCAGGTTGGTCTCAAACTCAGAGATCCACCTGCCTCCGCCTCCCAAGTGCTGGGATTAAAGGCCTGTGCCACCCCCCAGCTGGACAATTTGGTTTTTCTTGTCTAAGAAACAAAACAAAACAAAAACTTCTAACGCAGCATGTCTGTTGGTAATATGTCCATTCATTGTGCGCTCATGCTGCAGACAGGAGGAGTCTTTCCCATCTAGGAGACCCTTCTCCTCTATTTATTACTGAAGAACAAACAGGATGTTGTCTGCCCTATTTCACACGAAGGTTACCTTCTAGAAAAGATGCTCATAGATTTTCATGTCTTACATTCTCACTTTGCTGATTTCATATTTTTCCCAGGACAGAGTAAAAATCAAAACAAAACAAAACCCACTACCTATGTGATAAGTCTCCCAGATTTCAATTAATAATCTCCTCAATTAGTGTTTCTCGAATACTTCAAGATACATTCTCATTAAGTATTGTTTACATGTGCATCATTTTCTAGTTTGACAATACTAAGGGGAAAAAGCTTATACTTAGAACAAAAGGGACATTTTTCATATGTATATGTGTGTGATGTGTGTGGATGTGTATACGTAAGTACATGAGTTCACGGGTGTGTGTGTGTAAAAGCATGTATGTGTGTATGTGTGTGTACGCGCGTGCACGTGCACATCCAAGTGTGTTTAGAGGCTTAAGGTTGCTGACAGGAATCTTCCTCAAACCTCTTCTACCTTGTTCATTGAGGCAGGGCCTCTCAATCAAACCCAGATGTCACCAATACAGCTAATCTTCCTAACAAGGCTGCTGGGAGGAGGCTGAAGGGAGGGGATGGGAATCTCAGTATCCCTTGTCTCTGTTTTCCAGGGCTGAAGTTACAGGTGGGTTGCCCTATTTGCTCAGCATTCCCATGGGGGTTTATGAGCTGAGGTCTGGTCCTCTTGCTTGCATGGAAAGCCCTTAACTGATAAGCCATCTCCTCAGCCTGGCATTGTATTTTTCTTCAGAAATATTCATATTATTTTTACTTTTGTTGTGTAAACATTGTCTTCAGCCACTTGAATAGGAAATCAGCAGTATTACCTGGTAGGTGGGAAGCCTCTGCCAATGTGTCCTTAATGTAGGTGTTAGAAGCATCTGTTTTTCTCATCTACAGAGTAGGTATTAAAATACCCACTTTGCAGATTAGCTAACTGGTGGTTAATATCGTATACGAATGACTCTTACAAGTGCCTGGCATATTGTGAACATTTAAGAAATTATATTATTATCCAATTTACTTTCTGATTGGTTATCTCTAATTTTTAATTCTCCATGTGCTTATGATTTTCCCTTCATTCAAGAGTGTCCTCTCTCTCTCTTTCTCTCTCTTACACACACACACACACACACACACACACACACACACATTTGATACACTCAATTGCTAGTTTTGGTGACCTAAAACAGGTCACATGGGACTTTTACTTTTATGAAGTAGCACAGATAATTAAAAAAAATAACAATTCTCTCAATAAATAGTTCATTTACTCTTAGAATGTAACCAGTGTAAATAACATTTAACATTTAAAAGAGCCCAAGGTTTTCAAAGTAGGCATTGTATTTTAATGTCTTTTAGCCAAAGAGCCATTCAAATGAGCTGCTGGTCATTATTTGTCTCAGGGGAAAAAAAACCCACAAATCATGGGGAGCCCTGGGAACCTCTAAGAAAGGGAAGAAGGAGGAGGTTCAGAAGGGTAGACTGGGCTTGCAGTCCGGGATGTGGGGAGAGGTCATGAAAATGGGGCTTTTGTCCTGGTAGGGTGCTGCCAGGGAGAGCGAGGCGAATTTATGACCAGGTATCTAAGTAAAGCTAACCTAGAAAGAGGCAGTCTGCGGTTGTACTAGGTAATGAAGCAGAAGTCTCTCAGGTGAGTAAGAAGGGGTGTGTGATCAATTTTGTGGTCTAGATAATGTTCCGACTTTCACCTGGTCTCAGACATGATCCAGAATGTTCTTGTTTAGATCTTGATCTGCTATGGTCAACAGAAACCCCTTGGCCAATACTGATGTTTCTAGAAACTTGTTTATGTAAAACAGAAGACCATAGCCCGTCTCCAAGGGCCCGGCTAGTTCCCAATGACAGTGAGACCTAGTTGTGAGAGTCAGATCAGGTTCCAGAAGTCAAACTGCTTTTTTCCTTCTTACTAAACTAGCATTCTTTGCAACAGAGCTGAGGAATGGGTGATGGACTTTGTTCTCGCCATGCTTATGGGAATGGGACTTGATGCAGGGAGTTTGAAATTCTTGAAAGGTCTGAAATAATGACCCAGATCTTAGAATCTAGGAACATCCCCAGGGATATTAGCCACCACCCAAGGGGGCTGCTAACTCTTTCATTCCCTACCCTGCTACCCATGAAATCACCACTGAAATGGTTGGCTACAGGAGCATGTTCGTTAGTTTGCTCTTAAAGATGGGGAACCACTCCTATAATCCTTAGCCTTAACGGCACGTTGCATTTGCTAGGTCCACACTAACTCCTCTGAGTGATATTGCCTGGATTTACCACCCCGGTGACCAGAGTACAAACACCTCAGCTGCTTCTGCCCCTGAATAACCCCATCCCACATGGCCACTGTTTTAGTCTATTGTGCTGCTACAGTAGAATATTCAGAAGACTGGGTAATTTACAAAGAAAATAAGTTTATTTCTCACAGTTAAAGAGATTGGGAAATTCAAGATCAAGGTTTCAGGATCTGGCCAGAGCCTTCTTGCTCTGTCCCTCTCTCATAGGCCACAGAGGGAGCAAGAGTAGAGAAGGGAAGGAGAGATGTAAAGAGGAGAGCAGAGCAGAGGAGAGGAGAGGGGAGGGGAGGGAAGGGGCGGGGAGGGGAGGAGAGGGAAGGGTGGTATAGGAAGGAGCACCCTTTTATTAGGAACCTATTAGAACTCACTTCCATAATGGCAGCAGTAATCCATTCACAGGGGCCCTGCCTCTTTACTGTTTCACTTTTAACGCCATTGCACAACGTTTCTTACTTATGGACCTTAGGGGCCCCGTTAAAACTGCAGCGTTCATCCTTGCTGGCAGAAGCGAGAGGAGCTGCAGGAGCCCGTCCCCAGATCCCACCACGCCAGCAGTCTAATCATCTGAGCCTAGATCACAAAGGAGACTCCAGCCACAGGGAATCATGGGCTTAGTGTCTCCAGTGACCAAAGGAGGAAGGCGTACCAGGGAGGCTGGAATGGACACTGATTTCAGGCCAGCCTTTTCACCGCAAGCCCTAAGCAGAAGCCGGGCGACTGGATCTAAGCCTGCTTTGGTCACTAATTCGCCATATGAAGTTAGGAAAGCATTGTGACCTTTCTGGTGGGAGGCTCTGTGACCAAGTTAATCTGATTGATGTCCAAGTAGCTTTCTGATCCTGTAATTCTATAACTGTTACTGATTTGTTGAAATTTTCTTAATTATACTTGTTTTAAAAGGATTTTTACAAAATGATTTTCATTAATACTCAGAGTAAAAATAATAAGGCTTCCAATGACCCCTACTTACTATTTTCTAGTTATTATTTTCTCTCTCAGTATGGTCATCCTTCCACACTGAATGGTGCTGATTTGTGTAAGCAATATGTAGACATGACACCCAAGACTAAATTACAAAAATTGTCAGTTTCTAGTTTCCTTCGTTGTGACTGTGTGTTGAGACCGGGTTTTGCTATATACACTACACTTTTTGAAGTAGCTGTGTAGTCCGAGCTAGCCTCAAATTCACCATCCTCCCATCTTTGCCTCCCAAGTGTTGGGATGATAGGCATATACCGCCGTACCTTGCTACAGCTTCTGTGTTTGCTACATTGGATTACTTAACCCTTGAAGCCAGCCACGGTGTCAGGGACACGCAAAAAGGGAGGTTCATGAGGTGACGACTGAGGTCTTATGCCAGCCACAAAACACCAACTCCCAAGCCACACACATATGCCACCTTGGAAATGAATGTTTTAGATTTTTCTCCAGTCAAGTCTTCTATTAGATATTGGATTTCCTTTACTATAACAAAGCACCTGACGCAATTAGCTTAAAAGTAGAAAGGTTGATTTCTCCATCGTTTCAAAGGATCCCGTCAGTTAGTTGCCTTGTCATTTTAAGGCCTATTGTGAGGCAGTACATCATGGAGGGAGCTTTCCACAGGACAGTGGAAGCTTTCAGCCCATGGCAGATAGGAAAGAGAGAGGAAGAGGAGGGACCAGTGTCTCAATATCCCTTACAAATCCACACCTTTTATAGTTTAACTCCTCCCACTGGGCTGAAGCTCCTAAAGTCTGTTGCCCCCTGTTGATGCCACAGCTGGAGAACGAAGGCTTTGATCATTTCAAGGGCAACTCGGAGGCAGTCCCCCAGGTCAGCCACACTTGGATCTGTGGCCCACAGAAACTGTGCGATTATAAATAGTTAACGTCTCCTTGAGCTACTGAGTTCTTGGATAAAATGTTATTTTGGGTCAGAAAACGGACACATTCCTCAGTTAGCATGCAAGATACTGTGAGGATTTCATTTGCTTATCCTTCTCTGATCTGCAGCTGGGAGTCTTTGAGACTGAGTCTACACATCGCAGAAGCCATTAAAAAGGTGCATAAATCAGAATTAAAATTAAGTATTTTACAGAATTAAAAAAATAACCAAAACAACAAGCCAACAGGAAAAGGCCTTATTTTATACTATTTTATACTAAATAGCGCATATTTTCTTGGGCAGAATACCAAGCCTTTGATCTTTATCACAAGCAGATATATGCTTTAAGAATAAAACTAACATAAACCTAGTAGGTAAAGGGATCCTGCTGGCATCTTGGTGGAGGGGCAATGCTGACTTTATAGCATAATAAGCATTCATAGATGATAATAAGGTCGCCTGCTCACGAATGACTTTGGGGTTTATTTAAAAAGGTAAAGGTTTTATGCTAATTTCTTACGTTTTATGATGGCTTAAAGTTTCACTTATGAAAGAATGCTTTAAGGAACCTTCAACATTATGGGTTAGATGTGAAATGTCCCCCCCAGAGCACGTGTACTGAAGACTTGTCCCCAGCTGAGCATATTCACAGGTGGGGTGTTTGGGAGGTGACTGGAACCCGAGGGTGCCAGCCTGTGGATGGCTTATTCCATTCACTGATTTATAACATAATGGCATGTTGGTACTGGAGCTGGTAGAACCTTTACATGGGGCCCAGTTAGAAGAAATAGGTCATCTCGGGTGTGCCCTTGAACAGTCCTGGGGCCAGAGCTTCTTCCTATAGTTCTCTGTACTGCCTGGCTGCCTTGGATTGAGTGGTGTTCGCACCTACCACACCCTCCTGCCATGATAAATTGTATTATCTGGCCACAGGCCTAGTGGCAATCAGGCCAAGTGGCCACAGACTAAACCTCTGAAACCACATGCCAAAATAAGCCTTCTTTCTTTTAAGTTGATTTCTCTCAGATACTGGGTCATGACTTAACATAGTCAGCTATGCGCTTTCTCATTAATGTTCTTTTCATCAGTGTTCTTTCTCATCACTGTTCTTTTCTGGATCCTGTGCCTCCTGCTCATGTAAGAACACAGTTGCTTACAGAGTAGCGGACTTCCACTTATTGTGAAAAATGAGAAGGCATACATTTTGGAGAACATAGTAAGCAGAAGAAGTCTAAGTTGTAAGTTTCATAAACCTAATAAGAATCAGGTTTAGCAAAAAGATGAATTTACTGGCTGGGCATCCCAGCTTCCTGGGATTCAAATCAGAGCTGAGTACAGATGCAGAGGAGGTGTCAGGCAGGGATGATCCCGGAGCTGGGAAGAGACCAGTTGTCTGTCTCCCAGACCTGTGTCTGCATCTCCGGGTGCTAGCTTTATCTTGTGGCTGACTGATTTTCTTTTGGGTGGGAAACACAATTGTTGGCAGTTCCTGTGATTTATATTTCTCAGTTGAAGTCACGACAGACTTTCTCTTTGTTCTCAGATGTTAGTTGCCAATGAACTCTAACCAGGGAAGGGTGACATGTTGTTCAACATGGCTGCTTCTTGAGAAGCTGGGGAGGGAGGGTAGACAGAGGGTAGACTGGAAAGATAAAACAATTTGTTCCACACATTAGGTTCCCAGGACTGCCTTCCCAGAGCATCACAAATTGGTAGTTTAAATGTCAGAAATGTTACTATCTCATGGTTCTTGAAGCTAGAATTTCAAGATTGAGGCGCTGGCACAGTTTTTCCTTCTGGAAAAGTCTGTTCCCAGCTTTTCTGATTTCTAGTGGTCTGATAGCAATTTGTAGCTATCCTCGCTAGCAGAAGCATTGCCCAGCCCTTTCCTTCATCTTGCATCATCGTTTCCAGTGTGTGTCTGCACCCACATTTTCCCCTTGTGTAAAGACACCACATTAGTCATTTTAGATTAAGGACCTCCATAGTATGACTTCAGCAACCACCTCTCAAGTGAGGTCACATTCTGAGGTCCGGGAGCCAAGTGGTGGGTAGGGGCTCAACATATGAATGGTGAGGAGAGAGCACTTTATTCAGCTTGCGTACTGCACTTTGCATACCGTAAGGACCAAGGTGGAAGAATGGAGGCCAGATGAAGGGGACAAGAGTTTTGGAGCTTGAATTATGGCTTGACATATTTTCTCTTCCAAGAAAGGAAAATAAACCACAACCCTGAATTTAAAAAAAATAAATGGGGACCTTTACTTATTTTTATTCAGTTAGTTTTATGTAGTAGGTCAGGTGAGAAACTATGAGGCACGGATATAGATCGCCATAGGGTGTCACCAGCTCTGATGGTTAATGCAACACACTAGCCTCCAAGCTCAGTCCCATTTGTTTCCTATCAGCTCACTTCCCATGCAACCCTCCACTTGAAGGCCTTTTATTTGCCTAAGGCCGGGGCCTAGTTGATATTAATAGAAATCGACAGAACAAAAAGTCTACCTTCTTGTGCTGTTCAGGGAACCTTAACAAAAAACAGGAGCAGAGAGAGTTTGGTGACAGTGGAATGGTTCGGAACAGTGTTCACCTTCTCCTTTGACCTCCAAAGATCCTGGGGTGGGGTAGGGTGCTGCTGTTTGGCATTTGGGAGTGACAGATTCTTACCCTCATCCTGGACCCTGGAGAATTAAATCCACAGGTGGCCTGCTGCTGGAGAGAAGCAGAAGTACAGCAAGTGGTATCTGTGGCCCAAAATGACAAAGGAGACCCTCAGGATCCCTGGAGCCTGTTAGGTCCTGGAACCACCCAGCCTGAAGGAACAGCAGAGGGTCTCTGCAGAAGCCAGGCCACTGAGCAGGCACACAGGATACCATCAGGACCTCCTATGGACCCGAGTCCTGATCTCTCATTGACCATACTCTTCATGAGGAGAGACTGATGAGGCATCCAACTGAACTGAATTTGATACTTTAAATACCATAAACTGAATTTGATACTTTAAATACCATAACTTGAGAAGATAAATATTTCCACCATGTAAGTGGGAAGTCAGAATGACTGAATCCCTCTAATCAGAAAATTCAATGACAAAACTGACTGTGGAGAAAACAAAATTTCTGTTGATGCTTTCATTTACTTTCAAGGATCAGGCTGTACATTTGATTTGTTTAGCAAATCAGAAGGTTGAATTATTTTTCCCTACACCTTCTATGGAGAGGAAGGCTGAAGCCTGGTAAGTTTAGAATCTTGAACTCAAAACCAAGTTAGAGGGACTCGTACAGTATACAATTATACCTTTAAAAAGCTGTCCCAAAAAACAGAGTAAGCAAATCTGTTCCCATTGCAGCATACAGTCTGCATGCCATAGAAACTCTCTCTCTAAGGTCAAGACCGACCTTGCTGGTGGAGAGAATTGGGTTTCAGCTTGCATTTTTCCTTTATAAGAGAGTGTCATTTATTAAATTTAAAAAAAGAAGCTCCAAGGCCAGGGCCTGCCAAAACAATCTGAAAACCACCCTCCCTTCTTGTGTTCAGGGGGCGGGTCCTCTAAGGAGAGACGCATTATCTTCTCAGAGAACAACGGCCAGGTGGAATCTGCTTTGTGTAAGAGTGTGTGTGTATTGTGGGGAGGGCCACCATCTTTAGGGGACAATGACTTTTCAAAACTAAGTTTTGTGTGAATTTGATAAAAATATTAATTTAATCCCTTATTTTGAGTAACTCATTCTGCAAAGAAGGACTTGCCAAGTGTGCTAAGAGAATCACAGCATCTTCGTGTGCCCCCAAAAGTAAAGCCAGTTGCTACATTGTAAAGCCTATGAAAAAACGCTCATGTTCTCTTTCTAAAGTCTTCTCTACTTTCACAGACATGTTTGGCCCATTTGCTGGTAACCTTTGGTAACAGATTCAAATTATATCTCATCCATGACATATTTCCTTACAGAAATTCTTTAACTGGGGAGGAGGGGTGTTCAAATATTTACTGAGATGACAGAGTCAAGAGTTCATCAGCTGTGAGAGGCACGCAGGCACTGGCTCAAATCCTCAAAGTTCTTTGGTGATCTCAGATGATAAGAAAGCCTGACTGTGGAAACAGCATACACTAGGCTGATTCTCCCCCCCCCCACCTCTCTCTCTCTCTCTCTCTCTCTCTCTCACACACACACACACACACACACACACACACACACTGCCTTGCTTCTTTTTCAAAGCTGCTGTCTGGACACAGTACAGTAACTTTCCTCTCTTGACACAGGCAGTGAGCCGCAGAGAATCCCTGAGGTCTGCAGATGTGCACAGGGGCTATTTAAAATGCTGACTTGCTGCTGTGGAAGGTGCTCAGGATACTGAGTCATACACCACTATGGGCAGTGTAAAGCCATTTGCCAGGGCAAAACAGATCAGAAAGATTCATACTCAATATCAGGCAACACTGTATTATAGTACAGAGGAGGGGAACACTGCTGTTCCTTTGCAAAGAAAGGATTGGGGATGATGGTGGTTTTTTTATGTATTAAGGGCACATTAAAATCATTTTGTTTATATTACATGTTAAGGATATTAGGAATATGAAAATAAAAAATTACAGGTAAGTGGTCACATGGTTTATCTAGTGGGAAGGGTCCAGCTCAACCATTCATGCAATAAGTTGACCAGTCTGTATCCCATCATCCTCAGGGGTTAGTTGATGCCTGTTTCTGGGCAGTTACAACTCAGAGAGCATTGTGCAGTGTGTGTGTGTGTGTGTGTGTGTGTGTGTGTGTCTGTGCACATGCACACCTGAGGCTTCCTGGGGTTCCTACCATGCTGACATAGTATTATGCACATAGAAAGTGCTCTAGGCTGTGGTTTGAATGCATACCAGGATGTGCCAGTAAATATTTAGGTTCATGAAAACTGGAGAAATCCACAGATAAGGAAGGGTTTTTTTTTTGTTTTTTATTTGAAAGAAAGAAAAGTTCAGTGTGTCATTTGAGATAATCAATGCCTCAAAACAAAATTTGGAGAAGTTAAATATTGACTTGATCTTGCTGATCTGGAAAATGAGATTAATTTTTGCTTTCCAGTTGGACCCATAATCTTTCACTTTACAAAACAAATCCTACCTACTCAAGTGAAAAAAGAAAAGAATGTTTTCTAGAGACACTGAAGGAAACTCCTCTCAGATGTCATTTCATTTTTCCTGTGTTACCTCCCTCCGTTTAGCTGTTCTCTGCTGATAAAGAAAGGTTTTCGAGTTTTTCAGAATCAATGTTGATAGATTCCAATATCCAATCAAAAGATTGCTTGTTCCAACAAAAGTCTTTAAAAGTATTAAAAATTAGGCCCAATACATGGCTTTTTGTTTTTATGGAGTATATATGTTTTGAAAACCTTGGCAAAGTGTCAAGGATAGGCTGTAAACAACTCTCCTGATAAGCAGCAATTGGAACAGCTGTGTTCTAAGACTTGGGGCGCTCTGCTTCTGATATACGATAGGCCCACAAGACAAACCCCTTTCCCGAATTCTAGGAAACTAGATTCCAGATATGGGGCCTCGTTTCCACGTCTATGAAAGTGCTGTGCTTCTTCCTACCCAGTGGTCTTCGCCCTTGTTATTGCTGCTGTCCACCCTCCAGTGTTTCATCACGGGGACTGTGATAAGGAGAATCATGGCCCCCACGGATGTCCTCATCCTGATCCTTAGTGAACCTCTAAATATGTTACATTATCACACAAGTAACAATACGTACGGTGAGATTAAGGATCCAGAGCTGGGAAGCCAAGCCTGGATTATCCAGGTAAATTCAAAATACTCATAAGGAGGATTCTGATTGTGCGGAGGCAGGAGATTTAGCACTGGGAGCAGAGACGGATCTGGCAACCCGTCAGGGCTTTTCATCTGAGAAGGAAGGCCACAAGAGCCTCTTATAGTGGAAAAAGAAACAGACATGGCTTCTTCTTAGAGCCTTGGGAGGAAATGTAGCCTTCTAGTAGCTTCATTCTGGCCCGGGGAGACCCACATCGGACCTTTGATCTGAAGAATTATGAGATTATTAGTGTGTAAATATGTGATATTATACCTAAATCACCAGGTTTCTGGCAATTTGTTACAGCAGCAATAAGAAGCCAATACATGATCTTAGTTATCACCACTTAGTGGGAACTTTATACCTGTTACCTGAGCTCAAGAGTCCTCAGTCACTCTATTATCAGCCCGCTTTTATCCCCTTCAGAGTATTTTCCACTATAGAAAAGCCTTCTGTATAATATAAACGCTTAAAATTTTAAGTTACATTTGTGTGTGTGTGTGTATTCACTCCACAGTACATACGCTAACAGACAACTTGGGAGGAAATCTCTGCCTACGACACGGTCCCAGAGATTAAACTCAGGTCGTTAAGCTTGACAGAAAGTGCCTTTATCACTGAGCCACTTCATTGGCCCGATGTGCACATTTTAAAAAGTTTCTTTCCGTTAGCATGTGAAATCCTTAGAAAGAATGGGACTCAAGCATTTAGAGTTAAGTCTGACCCATAGTAGGGCCTCATTGAAATAGTAATAAGAGAGTAATGTTCCTTCCTTGTAGTCACCCTACTCCCTTCCCAGATATACATGTGGGGAGGAAAATTTGCAAAGGAAAGAATTTGGAGCCATTTAGAGATGAGGGCTGAGGGTGATAGCCTCCTTCCTTCCAGAACTTACTTTACTCCCCAGGGTCGGGGATGAGTCAGACCAAGCAAGTCATTCAGGAAAACCATCGGAGTATTCAAGCAGAGAAGAGGCCGAAATCCTGAGATCTAACCTGCTGGTAAATTTCCTGAGGGCTACAATTCAGGCCTCTCCTTATGTATTTTCTGGGGTATTATCTTTTATTGTAACATGCTAGAAGTTCCTCGTAGGTACCTACTACAGAGAGATTATGAGACAGAAGCATCCTCTGAATGCCCGTGCTTGGTATTCAGTGGCTTACTACCCTCCCTTGGCCACTGTGGACTTGTCTAGCCTCATTCCACCCACTCCCACATTAGGTATATTCTAAGCTTACTGGACCCCTTGCTACTCCTTTGAAACATGGCGATGTCATACTTCTCATTTACCTCTGGCAGTTTTGGGCCTGGAGGTCTGACTCCACTTTCAGCCTATAGTCTCACTCCCAAGAGTTGTTTTTCCTCTTCTATCACCCTCCCGAATGCCTTTGTGGGTGACTTGAGATTACTAAGAGCAATAATAGAGTTATATCTTTGTGGCAACTGTCTAAAGACAGGAACAGGGGCTGGTGTGGTCTCGAATCTCTCATGCTTAGCTACAATGATGGAACCATTTAATAGAATGGGGACTCTGTCTTGCATTAAACTAGATTAAAGTCACGCATCATTCATCTCTGAAGCTCACAATAGTTTGTGATTGGACTGGCACTGAATGCATGACTTGAATTAAACTGTGTGGATGCTCGAGGCTGGTTGCTCTCCCCTGGCAGTATTTTAACTTACCAGATTTTGCCAGCTCTCATGTTTCAGAAAGGGTTTAGAAATATAGTTCAATGGTAGGTTTCTTGCCTAGCACATGTAAGACCCTGGTTTCCACCTCCAAAACTGAAGAAAAGAATGATTTTTAGTTTGATACTTTGCTATCTAGAACATGTCTCAGCTTTATAATGAACTTTGGCTAGGTGATGAAATTGTGGACAATGAAATATGAACACAGTATCTTACAGCAGTTTCTAAAACCCTTGACCAACAGAATAGCTTGTACATTCTCTCTTCCATGCTACTGTTTAGAAGAGTCTAGTCATGTAATTCCAGAATCCCAGTGGATATCCTGGGGCTAGTAGCAGTTGTCAGAACCATAGGCCTGGAACAAAAGAAAAGGTTCTTTTCATCTGGGAGGTGATCTGGGAGATCTACCAGGCAGGTAGAATTGGAACTAACAAAAGTAGAAACCTGTAGCAGAAATGGGCGCAACACTTGTGATATATTTACAGAATAGTAATATAGACCAATAAAAACAAAAGCATAACTTTTGCTTGCAACAAGAAGACTGTCCTGAAAAATACACAGGAAAATAAAAGATAAATTCTATAAACACTAAAAAGAGGCAAAGCAATTATCAATGATCCCAGAAAGCAAGGTTGTCCTTTTGGGTTGATATAGGGGCTAGAGTGAGGACAAGCGGGTAGGATCTGGGTACTGGTACCCCGACGACTCTTGATTTGGGCTATGGGTCCCTGGGTGTGGTCACCTAGTCAAAGCCTTTTGACCACCACCCTGTTTTGCACCTTTTCCCATAAATTGAAACTTGGGAATGTTTTGACTTACTTTTAAATGACTTTTATTTTGTCCCTTTAAATAAAAAGGTTAGCTTGTAGCAAGCCATTGTGAAGGAGTTTTGTGATTTTTGGTTTCTTTAAAAACACAAAACGGCTTTTGGAATTTGTGTCCCGGTCCCAGGTATAGTGGATGATAATGAGTTTGACTTAGACTGTTCATTGCCCGTGGCTATGATTTGTTTGTGTGCAACTATTTTGCCACGGGTGGTTTGTCCTTATGGTTGTGTGCTGTTTAGACTTCTGGGAATTTGGTTGAGACCTGGACAGCTGGGGTTGGTTGGATGGTTGGTTGTTGGTTGTTGGTAGATTATTGGTTGGTATTGCTTAGAGAAATTAGGTTTGGGAATATTGCACTGTGACACTAGTCCAGCTCACTATCAACTCCTGCTCTCCAAGCTTCAGACAGCCAATAACGGCTGTGAATATTCCTTCCTTCCTTCCTTCCTTCCTTCCTTCCTTCCTTCCTTCCTTCCTTCCTTCCTTCCTTCTTCTTTCTTTCTTTCTTTCTTTCTTTTTCTTTCTTTCTTTCTTTCTTTCTTTCTTTCTTTCTTTCTTTCTCTGTTACTTTCCTTTCCTTCTCTCTTTCTTTCTTTCTCTCCAGGCTGCCAACAAAGGTGGTAGAGATTTCTTTTCTTTCTTCCTATACTTCTCTTTTCTTCCCTGTGCTAGAGGGTAAAAAAGCACGGTAGGAACCTGCTACATTAAATGCCCAAACATTAGCCCTTTCCTAGTCAATGCTAATGTGAAGATCTGGACAAGAGCATGTCTGTATTATTGGGAAGGAATTGGTAGCCATAGATATTCTTAAATAGGGCTTCTCTGAACAGGTGCTCCATAACAAATGTCTACCTAAATAACTTGTAAAAAACCAAATTTCACTGCAATGTGTGGAGCCCTGGACCTGTGTACTGAATCAGATGCAATGAGATCATTTTATTTTGCCTACATTTCTGTCTGATAAGGAAATCAATCAAAGAATTCCCCTAGCCCCTCCAAAAAAAAAATTGGGAAAAAAGGGCAACATTGTTCTCAGTTCCAAGGGCCCAAGAGAAAAAAGAATAGGAGGCTTAAAGGAAGAGTTTTCTTTCCTGAAAAAGACTAAATAGTCACATTCTTTCTCAGTAACTAGAACATTTACTAAAGAAATCCCAGCTTCTTCCAACAAATAGTGAGTGCCTTTGCCGAAATAGGCATCAGAGAGGAATAATCATGAAAGCAGCAACGATGCACAAAATATCCTGACAAAGCCTGTTGAAGATGAGAGGGACTGAAATGGATCCTGCCGTAAGATCTATGCACACCCTCAAGGGCTACATCTTCTGAACAGCTCTCGGAATTCTCACTGCCCTGGTGGTAGCCAGGAGCAAAGAGAATTTTCTGAAAGTGCTCCGAGTTCATTTAAATAGAAAAGGGGAAAAAGAAGGAATGAAATGTCCTAGTATAATATAACATAATGTGACTGAAATCTATCATCTTGAGACCGAGTAGGGGACAGGAGACTACTGATTTGGACACTGAGAAATCATGGCTCCTTGAAGGTAATTCAACTCGGCTCAAGCAATTGTATGATGTCCAGGGAGGAAGTAGTGGGTTTGTGTGACCTGGCTTTCCTTGGACTCTCACTCCGAGGCAAAAATTCGAATAACCAGAGGTAGTTGTCTAACATTGCTCTCAGTCAACACTGCCCAACCGTCCCGCTGTTCCCACCAACACCCAGGGATAATGCTGGTGTGCTTACCTTCAGCCTTGAAGCTCCCATGAACACGAGCTCTGCTTCCTTCCCATTACGGCGCCTGCTGTGTTGAGTTGCACAGAGGATGGACACCCTTCCGCAGGGGCTGCCATGGCTATTCCTCAAGCCCTGGTGTGTCTCCCACTTCTGCGCTGTTGGCACTGATCTCTGTCTCTCTGATGGCCACCAAATGTGATGCCTCCCTCTATGTCTCCTCCCTCTTGTGGTGGAATTGGCTTTAACTATTCTGGCCTTTTCCAATCCCAACCCTAAGCAGAAGGCACCGATGCCCTCCAGCTCTCTCCCCACTGGGGTCTCCTCAGTGGCTGCCTGAGGTTCCCTGGGTCCTCAAATAAGTCACTCCCAAATAAGTCACATTCTTATTTTCCTGCACCATTTCCCCCATTCTGAGCTGACCCTTTAGGTGGCTAGAGAAGAAATTACCTGGTTTATTGCTTTTTCTCTGACTTAGGCCTGCCACCGTGGGCCATGCTCGTACACCAGCCTGTCTCCCTAGAGCAAACTTCTCTAGAAAGAACTGTCTACCAAGAAAGTGAATCCTGAGCAAATCCTGGGGAATACATCTTAAATCCAAGTAGACTCCAGTCTTTCCAGCATGGCCTTGCTATTATTCCCCTCAAACGTTCATGTCTCCAATCTTGTCTTAAGTTGGTCTGTTCTGGAAAGTGCACACTCTTCTGCAGTATTTGCATTATCCCAGGCAGGCAGCTCCATGTAAACAAAAGTCACAGTTGCTTAATGTACATTTTACCCTAGGACCTTAAGGAATGCCTTCGAATCTCACAATCACTCTGCCAAGGGAGGTGCACTGTTCACATTTTAAATATGAAGAATCACAAAGATGGCTTTCCCTTTTTCTTTTTTTCAAGAAACTTCTCTTTGTGGTTTAAAGGGGTTTCCTATAAAGACCTAGATCAGAGGCCTGAGTGTCCCTAAAACCAGAAGAGTCCCAGGGTCTTTTCCTGGAGTTCTGGGGCAAAGGTATGTTCCTGCCCAGGACATGAAGAAGGAAACCTCTGGATTTAGGAGTTGATTGTGGCCATTTAGGGATTATGAAGGGAAAACAGCATGGTTTTAGTTTTTAAAATAATATCCTTGAGCCTGGAGAAACGACTCATTTGTTAAGATCAGTTGTTGCTCTTCCAGAGAACCTGGTTTCAGTTCCTAGCACCAAGATGGGGGGGGGGTGTGTGTCACAACCACCACTAACTCCAGTTCTAGGGGATCAGTGCCCTCTTCTGATCTTTGAGGGCACCAGGCATGCACATGGTACGCAGACATAGGTGCAGGAAAAACCCCTACGCACATAAAATAAAATAAATCTTAAAAATACCCCAGATAGCAAGTAGAGAAATAAAACAACATCCCCAAGTGGGCTGAGTTCCTGGGGACGACTTATCCCAAGCAGCCCCTCCCCGCCCCCACCAAGCAGTTGTTGGTCATGGGAGTTATGAGATTTTCTTCCTTGTTTGGATCTGATTGAGTCAGATTTAATTTTTTGTTTTTAATTTTTTTTGCAACTGTTGACTGAGAATGAAATCAATGCAGTTGAGAATAAAGAAAGTTAGATTTGCTGAGCACAGATTAAAGACTGTGATTCAATAAAGCAGATCAAGTAGTTTTGGGTACACATTCCCAGGTTTTACAAAATGAGGTTGGTGTTTGTAACTTTAAGCTACAAAGGGACAGTGGAAATCCCATCACTTGTTGATTGAGAATTGACTTGGTGCTTACAAAGGTCAATCTGTTTTCTAAGAGTGGCATTGTGTGCTGTTCTAAACATCCAGGTAGTTTGTGGGAAAGAGTCTGTTGTATGGGATGACAGCGACTGCGAACAGAATGTTGCAGAAAGTTGAGATCCCTCCCAGGCCAAAGGTCAGCTTGCATCTAAGCATGTGCAGGTTTGCAGACCAGTTCAAATATTCAGCTCTAGCCGTGCTTGAGGTCTGCCTGATCTTCGAAGTGCCATGAACTAATTCTATGGCTTTTCTTTTTTTCTTTGGCATCTTCAAGAGAAGCATCTTAAATATACAATCTTTAGAATTTTAAGTTTTTGTCCATCCCCCTAGATTGTAAACTTCCCGGTTCCTGAGAGCAAATAGATGAATGAAAAGGAAAGAAAGAAAGAATGGAAGGAAGAAAGAAAGGAAAAAAGAAAGAGGCCAATTGTCTTTGTGTGTTGAGTGCATGTGGATTTAATTAGTTACTTAGCTATTCATTTCCTCTTGACTCATTGACATTAACAGTGAAAAGAACTATGCTTCCAGAGGAATCTTCAGTACCAATATCCATGGGCAGGAGCAGCATCTATCTTCATGGCAAGGAGCCCTGTTAACTAGAAACTACTCAGTCTGCACAACAAGGAATAATTTAGAAAAAAAAAAATCCTGCAGGTAACTCAGCATTTCTTATCACACAGTTAAGAAAATAAAAAGCAACTTTGACTCTCCCATTTGCAAATCAGGGTCTTCACAATTAAAACCCTTGGAGAAGGGTTGTCTGTGGGACCCTTGTGTGGCATGTAACCCCGGTCTTTAAATTCAAAGGGTAGTTAAAGGCCTCAGCAGCTTCCTGTGGTGGGAGATTGGGTGGTAGATGAAAAAATTGCCTCTTTAGACCAGAGTAGAGAGAAAACAAGTTTATTCAGTGTACTCCAAAGAGAATAGGGCAAGAAAGAATGTCTGTGTGGGGGATGTTTGAGAGTAGTCTTGCTAGGTTAGGGTGGACTACTTTGCTTACAATGACCCAGCATGTAATTCCAGTCATAAATGAGGTCAGTGCTGATTGGTGGTTTTTGGTCTTGAGCAGTTAGATGAGTTCACTATGCATTCAATTTCCCTGGCATGTAATTCCTGCCATGCAAATGAACTAATTCTGTTTGGCAATGTCATCATATGATTCTGCTGTTTCACTGGGTGCAAGTGGAGCTAGGCCAGGTTTGCATTGATGACCTGTTCCCTTTCTGGCCTCTCAGTCATGGCCTTTCTTCTTCCTGGTCCATGATGAGACCACAGGGAAAAGGTATATGGTGGACCTCTGATGTTCATCTTGCTTTTGTTGTGTACTGTGCATGCACACTGATCCATGCACTGTTTCCCCTCAAGAGTGGAAGAAGGAGGAGGAGGAGGAGGAGGAGGAGAGGAGGAGGAGGAGGAGGAGGAGGAGGAGAAGAAGAAGAAGACGAGAAGAAGAGGAAGAAGAGGGGGAGGGGGAGGGGGAGAGGAAAGGGGAAGGAGGAGAGACGCTGTCTCTGAAGCCCCAGGAGAAAAGGGGTCTGTCAGGGGGATGGATTTCTTGTCATTTCCTTGGTTTTGCCTGTCCTGACCCTTGTCCCGCGCACACCCTGCCCACGTCACACAGGGCTTTGCTGGGCTGGAAATTTGAGTCAGGAGGAAGTGCTCTGACATTGGCCTTCTGGTTTCCCAGCGTCGAAAGCCACAGTCATGAGCCGGAGAGGAAACACCTTGTGTAATGCGTTGAGTTAGCACAGGCTTTCCCAGAACAGCAGGGAGGAAAGATTAGGTAGCAGCAGGAACTAGGTACCAGGCATGGATGTGCTGGTACCTAGTTTTTGAGACTCTCGGCAAGTCCTTGCTCAACAGAACAGCCAGTTCCAAATAACAAGGTAAAGCTAATGCCGCCTCTGCCTTTGACTGCAAGAGAGAGACGGAAGCCGTTTTTCCTGCTCTGGGTTTTGACTCCTGGCGTCAACAGCTACGAGTGAAGCTGTAGCCTCAATGCTGTCTTCAATACAGACTTGCAATACCTCCCATTGCACGGAGTGTGCCTCATCTCCAAAAGATTCATGACTCCTGTCTTGGTATCCATCAAGATGAGAGGAACATTCACCTGTGGGCCCCATCCTTGGGAGTCACGACTGAAAGAGCACCTGAAGGGATGCCATATATTCTTGCAAGGATATTATTCGTCAGTGATTCTATCAATGAATAAACCCATGTATTTATTCATTCATCTGATCAACAAATATTTATGTTGAATTCATTCACCCATTCAACAAATTATAATCTAACAATACATGATCTGGGAATATAAGGGTATGGATAACGGTCCCTGGCTCCATTAGGAGGAGCCTGAGATAATAAAGAAACCCTTACCATTTCGGTCATTACATGAGAAGCCATAGAGTGCGGTGAGCTTGCACAAGACGGGGCACTGGCTGCCTCTACTTTCCAAGGAAGTGATGGAACATTAGGAGTCATTGGGTGACAAGAGATGGGGGAGCAGCATGTACAGAGAGCAGCCAAAAGAATGGGCAGCCTGTGTAAAGCTCAAGGTAAGAGAGGTCACAGTGAGTTGCAACAGAGATTGTGGGAAGATGGGATGTGGCAAGGGGAAGCTTGAATAAAGCAGTGGTAATCGGGTGCTTCTGTGCATTCTTGAGCAAGAGAGTGTTACAAAAGTGCCCTAGGAGAGCACTTAGTTTGTTTTCTGTGTTCAATGCACGCTGGAAATGACAGAGACCAGCAGTTGGGAGACAGTGAGTAAAGGAGGGAGACCACTAGGGATGTGAGTAACGACAAGACAGGAGTGCTGCCCATGTGAACAGAGGAAAGACCAGCAGACCCGGATGTCTTTGCGATTGCCAGATTACATCAGGAGAAACTGGAGAACACCGGACAGCATCAGATTTGCAGGAGTGGCCATCTGCTGAACAGTACTCGCTGGGGCTCATTTATCATAGTGGTTTTCAAACTGTGTCCAAACAGTCCCAGACTTTCCCATTTAACCCACTTAACCAGAATGTTTCCATGTTGATCCGTTTGGACAAAGGCTTAAGAACCACTCTTCTGATTTCTCACAGTTCTGTCTGAATTCCAAGTGCCTCAGTAATTATTAAATTTGGGCATGGGTATGTCTAGGCTACCTCCACCTCTATGCTCCTAGATCTCAAGTCTCCTAAAATGTGGATCTCATTTCTGGTGTTTTTGTTTCTGCTCCCACACCCACCTAATTCACTTTTCCTTTGCATGCCTCCCATTGCAATTCTCTTACAGCTCTTCTACGAGGTGTGTGTGTGTGTGTGTGTGTGTGTGTGTGTGTGTGTGTGTGTGTGTAGAATTAATCTAAACTGTTATATTCATCAACAGAATATAAGTTATAAGAATAAAACATGACAACTGACTGGTAACAGTTCTGTTAGGTCAAACTCCTTTATGGAGAAGAGAAGACAAAATCAATGTCTTCTCCTTGATTAGAAGACCACTTCTCAAAAGTAATAGCTTCAGCCCGTGCCCACGGGAGGAGAGGGCTGGGCAGTAGGGAGGTAGAGGCACAGTGCCATCATGCTCATAGACGAATTCCTAGCATGTTCTGTTTCTAGATTTCCTAGATCTCAACTCTGGTTTCCAGCATGAATGTTTCACTTACCCTTGGGCTCTCTCTTGCTAATGGAAACAGCAACCATGTACTGAAGATGGCCCACATCTGTCATCTGCTTCGCATGTTTCCAGAATTACCTAGGAACAGCACCAGAGCATGAGAATCCTTTGTGAGTAAGTTCAGCCCATCTGTAAATAATTCACTTCATTTTTTTTTTATCTTGTAATTTTTCTTCTTTGAAAAGAGAAGGCTATCACTGGACAAGTTTAGAAATACAATGGCTTTTCGTCTTTACCACCAGTCAATAATCCAATAGAAAGCACATTCTGAATTCCTCCAGGAGCCTTGTCATCACAGCTTTCTATGTGAGCAACTTTAAATCTCCTTATTGACCTACTTGAGAACCTGAGTCAGAAACAGGCTTTTTATGTTTGTTTTTAAAGAATGTTTGTTTTACATAGTTAGTTAAGGTAATACAAGTATTGAAACAGATAAATCATTTCAGCAGCTTGCTTGGAAGTATTAATTTTCTACATTTGTGAAGCTTGTAATTGATCTTCCTGGTCTGTGTGGGAGTCTTCTCTCTAAGAACATCTTGGGTTCTTGGCCTCTTACACACTCTGCTTCTACTATCTCCCTGATGCACAGGGAAAACATGGAGAGAAAAAAAGGAAAATCAAAAGGAGAAATGCAAAGTATGTTCTAGAAACTGGCTTGGTGGGTTAAGGCTTGTAACCCCAACAGCTTTGGAGGCTGAGGCAGGAGGATTGTAAATTCAAGGCCTACCTGGTCTCAGAGTGAGCTTGAGGCCAGCATGGGCAATTGGGAACCTATCTCAAGATCAAAAATGAAATAGAGGATCAGAGGTGTAGCTCAGTAGTGCCTACTCACCAAGTCAGTGCAAGGCCCTGGATTCAATCTCCAGTATTACAAAAGAAAACACAGAAAATGACTCACTGAAATCAGGTGCACTTGAGACCGGGCTTCAGGACATAGGCCAAAGAAGTAGATGACTTGAATGACACAGGAAGGAAGCAGAGAAATGCATACTGAGGCCTCACCTCTTTTCTCTAAGGCTCCACACTGTTGGTACTGGACTCGTAGCTGGAGGACTGAAGGGTTTCCTGATGTCCTCCACCCAGCTAGGCCTTGTGGACACAAAGCAGGAGACTGGAGAAGAGTAACCCTGTAGGAGCCATCAGCAGCACAAGGATCTTGGGACTCCTGAGAACGTGTTGGTGTGAGAACAGCAAGTCTTCACCTTTGTAGAGCTTTGTAGAGCTTATTTTGGTGGAAACATGGCTGGGAGCATGGAGACACCGGAGGCAGGAGGACGATTAGGGAGGTAAAAACTGGGACAGAGGGGCCCAGGTAAGAGCAGAGTTGAGAATCATGGACTCAGTGGAGGGATGGTTGTGAGGTGAATTGGACTGTGGGTCACAGCTCTGAGAGGAAAATAGTGGGTTCATTTTGGGACATGTGAGTATAAATTGCCTTGGGACATCCATATGGAGATGTTCTGAGTCATCACAGCCTCAAGAGAAATGATTTTGTCATCTGGCTTTGCTCCTTTCATGAAAATGCTCAACAATGCATGGTTTTAGCCTGTCCAGCACAAAAACCGAGATGCCTGATCGAATTATTTCTCTTTAAAAAAGAAAAACCTCAAAGAAGCAAAAGACATTTGATATGAACTCCAAATGCTTGTCTGTATTTATTTTAAACAACGCTGTACTGGTTTTTAGCGTTAATGTCAGATGAACAGCAGGCAGCATTTGCTACATGAAATTTAAGTTGTTAAAGTACATTTTGGGATGTCTTTGAGAACAGTGGGCCAGAGTACATTTGGAAACTTCATGTGTGTGTGTGTGTGTGTGTGTGTGTGTTTTAAGATACAAAAAAATCTCTCCAAATTTTACACAACAATCAACAAAACAGCTCACTAAAGTCAGATACTTGCCTGCCTAATATTTACCCCAAATAAAGGTTACATTGATGGATCAAAGTCAATATTCAAACTTGTTCTTGATTGAATATTGGAAACAGCTTTAAAGAAACACCGGACCATAATCCTAAACTGAACCCAAATAAACAAACCTGGAATTTCATATGAGTAGCATTGGTGCATGTGAAGTTCCATAAATCGTCATTTTATTTTTCTAGTTTGATTTAATTGATCTCAGACTAAACCCTTTTAGATGAACCCTGAGTCATAGTTGTGTGTTTTCACATTTACATATTGAAATGCAAGTAGTTACTCATTATCTTACATTCTGATATATATATCAATACCAGAATTTCAGAAAAGGGTTCCAAAAATAAAGCTATTTAAAACTTCTAAAAAAACTATTAAAACTTGAGGATATGTAAACCATATGATACTTAACTATTAATAAGACACTCCCCAAATCTAGCTGGTGCCACAAACATGTATTTGGGTAGTATGTGTGGTTGGTGAACGACATTTCAAGAATGGTTGACAAGCTTTTTAGGATCCTTAGAAAAAAGGAAAATGTTTAATTCTTCTATTAAAAATTTTCTGGTCTATCTATTGGCTTTAGTCATTGCTACTCTGAATATAGGCTCAGTTATACTGTAGTACCAAATTAGATTCTAACTAGCTTAAAGCAACAAATTTATCACTCCCTGAGCCCGTCTGTCCATCATGCCTTGGCAGCTTGGCAGCAGACTCTGAACCACATGTGCACTCAGGAAACTGGGCAGATGGACTTCCACCAACAGAACATGGCTGATCACAGCATCATGCGGAAAAGGACATGGTGACATCACTGCTCTGAAGATTATTGTACAAAACAGAATCATACTTGTCATATCCTACCAAATTGGAGCCAAAAAGCCATGGAGAAAGTGGGGAAGCATTGAGGGGGAGGATGTTGCTCCAGAAAGTTTCAGATCCACTGTAAAGCAGCTGCCAGCCCCGTCTTTAGGATTAGCTTTACTTAAAAACTGATGACAGAACCGTCGATCTTAACTTCATATAACAATGGCCACTACTTGTTGATAATAGCTTGTTATTTCACCAAAAGTGATCTTCCTTTCAAAATTATTGTAGATTTCTCTGCCTTAATGAGCTCTCTAACCTTCCCTTTGTTCTCTGGACATCCCAGAGGACACACCTGTCTGCAAATGTGTCTTGGACTGCAACCTCATGCTTGTTTATTCTGAAATAAAAATTATTTTTCTGAAAACTTGTCTGTATTTGATTGTCTTTGACAATGGTCAACTCTTGAAGACATCTACCTGGAATACATGTGTAGCTTCGGCTTGCATGCCATTGGTCAGAGCGAATCACATGGCTATCCATTATCAGGAATGCAGTGGAGCTTCTCACATCCTCAGGGAGAACTGGAGATATTGCTGAAAAGTCCCAGTGCCCAATACATCAACCTTAGCTCAAAATTTTGTTTTTAGTTTCAAAGGTGAGTTGCTTTCGGGATAAGGGTACAGCTCAACGGTAGACTGCTTACCTGGCGGGTTAACGGCTGTGGACTCCATTCCCACAATTGTTTTTAAAAACGGAAGTGCTGTACCTAGCAGTGTGGGGCATCTGAGGGTTTCTGGATTCCAGAGCAAAAAGTAAAGCTGGAATCAACATACATTTGGTCACCTTGACATGGGCTGGCCACACAGTCTGCCTGCAGAGGATGGTGGGGCTGTAACCCCAGCGAAGCATGCGACCATCGGAAAGATTGAGGAAACAGCCCTCTTTAGCAGGGAGATCTGCTTCTGGTCTCCTGTCTTTCTCCCAAGGTTGTCATTCAAGAAGTATTTTTGCTCCGGAAATGCTTCATATGTTTGTTGCTTGGAGAAAATAGTTCTTTCTAAATGGTTTTAATGAAAAAAAAAAAAAAAAAGACACACAAAACTCTTTTCTTGGTTTCATCTGCATTTAGTTGAGAGGAATAGTTTGGGAGAACATTACTCTAAGCCATTGTGGTTTTCCCTTATTTCCAATTTGTTTCTTTCTCTTCTGGATCAACTACATCTTGCCCTTCTACACACACACACACACACACACACACACACACACACACACGCACACATTTCCCAATAAGTGTCTCACAATGTGGATTATTTAGGTTTTTGAAGAATGCTATAGTTTGGCAGCAAACACATTGTTCCAGATTGGATCTGACCATACTGGTCTCCATATTATTCTAATTTCTTGTTTGTTTAAATGTTTTCTGAAGGCAAGTAGAGTATAACTAAGTCTGTTCTTTTATCTATCTATCTATCTATCTATCTATCTATCTATCTATCTATCTACCTATCTATCTATCTATCTATCTATCTATCTATCTATCTATCTATCTGTCTATCTATCTATCTGTCTATTTACGTACTTATTGAGACAGGGTCTTCTGTAGCCTAGGGTGTCCTGGAACTCCCAATGCAGGCAAGGATGGCTTTGAACTTCTAATTCTCCAGCTTCTGCCTCCGAGAGCTGAGGTTACAAACATGTGCCATTCACCACACCTGGTTGCTAGGCAAGCACTCTACCAACAGAGCCACAGCTCAGCCTTTTTATTTTTTAAAGATGATTTCCACTAAGTAATAGCTTCTTTCAAATTTTGAACAAACCAAAAATTCCTTTAAATCATTGTATAATCAGGAAGCACTGGAGGTTGAAATGAGTGGAACCCCTAATTATTCTCAAGGGCACATAATGAAAGCTCCACCTGGCAAAGAGAGAAGCAAGGGACTGGCTTGAGCACGTTGTCTAAGGCCATCATGGAGGGCTCTCATGCATTAACAGGCTACAGAACTACTTTGACTGTTAACACTATAGAGATGCGTTGGAAGACAGAAGGGAGTAAAGGAGCGAGGGCTTCATGAAGCTCCCTGGTCCCCAAGCCTAAAGACAAATTACTTCAAAAGTTATCACTTCATCCATACAATTGGTGTAGATTCCATTACCTGAATGTACCACAGTTTATTTCTCCATTCACCAACTGTGCAGTGGATAAAGTCCTGAGTACATGTGTATTGTTGACATGAGCGTGGCTGTGTCAAGCATCCTAGTGCCTCCACCAGTCGGAATGGCAGAGCCTTCTCCAGGTCAGGCTCAGGAACTGCAAAGGCCAGGTATAGATGTTACGATGATTGATTGACCTTTAGCTGAAACCAGTGTATGCAGAAATTGTTAACCAGAGCTTCTCCGCCCAGATAATTGTAATCTGAAATTGCTCCCCTCCAGAGCCCTCCTGCTGAGATTAGCTAGCCCACCTCCTCCCTCTTCAGCTGTGTACAACCAGCAGGCTACCTCCTTGCTCAGTGGTATAAAATAAACTCACTGGGGGTCCAGGCTACTAGGGGGTGTCTATCCTAGTGCACTGCACAACCCATCTGAGCGTGTCTGTACATGTGTCTGTCCCTCCTTCATTCCTTCATTATCCCATTCAGGACAAGTCCGAAGCCATGCGGGTTATGGCAACCTACCAAGGTTTAAAAACTGCTATATATAACTATGCACTGGTTCCTGGATGGACATAAATGTTCAGCTTCTCTAGGTAACAAACAAGGTGTATGATTGCTCAATCAAAGGGTTAAACTATGCTTAATTTTTTTTTTTTTTTTTTACCAGAAACAAAGCATCTTCAATATATCTTCACTACTTTGCAGCCCCACCTATGAGCAGTGAGTGAGACTTCCTGGGTTTCCTTATTACTTGCCAGCACTGGTACTGTTAGCATTTGGGGTTTGGGCCTCTCTTAATAGGTGTGTAGCCATGTCTCATTATTGTTTGTGTTTTGCGATAGGGTTTCACATATCCCAGGCCTGCCCTTGAACTCAGATAGCTAAGGATGACTTCAGACTTCTGATCCTCCTACTCTCACCTCTCAAGTGCTTAGAATTGCATTTGTGTTTCACAACGCCTGGATTTTCTTACTGTTGTTTAATTTGCAATTGCTTAATGACATGAGATATTGAAATGTATTTATTTATTTTGCAGCCCTGGGGATTGATCCCAGAGCTTCCTGCATGCTGGACAAAGCTCCATCATTGAGTTAAATTTGCAATTGCCTAATGACATACTATCAATGTTTATTTATTTGTTTGCTTGTTTATTTGTTTATTTATTTATTTCGCAGCCCTGGAGATCAATCCCAGAGCTTCCTGAATGCTAGACAAATGTTCCACCAGGGAGCCATACCCCAGCCTTGAACGTCCTTTTCTATGCTATTTATTGTGCTTCTTCATGGGTGAAATGTCTGATCATATCTTTTGCCCATTTTTAAGTGGATTTTTCATTTTCTCACCGAGTTTTCAGTGTCCTTTTAACTTTTGGATAACAATCCTTTATCAGGTATGTCTTTTGCAAGCATCTTCCTCTCTCCTTGGCTTGACTTCTTACTCTGTACATAATCTTTTGCAGTACAGAAGTTTATAATTTATTGAACTCCATCTCATCAATTTATTTCTCTCATGACTGGTGGCTTTGGATGTGGTGTTTATAAAGGTACTGCCATGCCTAGCATTCTCTGTGCCTTCTCCCATGTTACCTTCTGGGGTTTCATCGTTCTGTGTTTTGTATGTAGGTCTAGGGTCCATTTTGAGTTCAGTCTCTTTCGAAGAATATAAGGTCTGTGCCTAGACTCATTTTATTGTTTGGTTGTTTTTGGTTTTTGTGACAAGTTTTTTTGTTTTTTGTTTTTTTTTTTTCAAAATAGAACTTCTCTGTGTGTAGTGCTGGCTGTCCTGGAATTCAGACTAGGTTGGCCTTGAACTCAGAGAGATCCGCCTGCCTCTACCTCCAGAGTCCTGGGATTGAAGGCATGAGCCACCACTGCCCAGCCTGGTTTTGTTTTTTAAGCTGAGTATCCAATTATCCAAGCACTATCTATCACTACATATATTTTTTTACTCCTTTTTTTGCTTTGTTTTTGTTTTGTCACTATCAGTAGGTTGCATTTATGTGGGTGTGTATCTGGGCTCTTTGTTTTGTTCTGAGGAGCTCTTTGTTATCACCCTGTCTTGATCGCTGCTGCTTTGCAGTATGTCTTAAAGCCCAGAAACTTGTTGATATGTAATAAATTAAATTGATTTTTGAATGTCAATTAGCTTTTCATAGCCGGGATAAAACCCACTTGGTAATGGTGTCTAACTTTTTTTATATATTGTTGGAATTTGAATGCTTTTTAATAAAAGCATTTATTTTATATGTTTCATATGTATTTGCATTCATGAGAGTTGTCAGTCTGTAGTTTTGTTTTCTAATAACATTTTTGTCTAGTTTTGGCATTAGGATAATGTTTCTATCATAGAATAATTTTTTAAGTACAACTTCTGCTTTTGTCTTCTGTAAGAAGTTGGAGAAAATTTAGTGTATTTTTTCCTTAGTGTTTGGTAGAATTTACTAATGGACCCATCTGGACCTGGGGTTTTCTGTTTGGGAATGTCATCATTGGCTCAATTTCTCTAACAGATATGAGCTTGCTTGGGTTGTCCATTTCTTCTCATGCGGCTTTTGGCAGGTTGACTCTTTCAGTGAGTTGGTGCATTTCATTTTGGTTAATCAAACCTGTAGGTAAAGCATCCATAGTCTTTCCTTTTAGCCTTCCCCATCCAGAGATAGGAAGTGATATCTATTCTTTCATTTCTGATATTAGCGATTTATGTCATTTTGTTGCTTTTTCTTTCAAAGAACCAGCTTTTTGTTTTATTGGCTTTTCTATATTGATTTGTGGTTTTCGATTTCACTGATTTCTGCTCTGAGTCTTCTTTCCTTTCTCCCAATGAATTTGTATTTAATTCACTCTTGTGTCTCTCCTTTCCTGAAGTAGAACTATAGATGACTGGTTGAATGTGATCAATTCTGTGAATCCCCATGAGCCCTGTTTTTGCTGTATCCTACTAATTTTGAAAAATTGCATTTTATTTTTATTTAGTTCAGATTATTTTTAATTTCTCTTAGGATTCTTACTCTTGTCCTTTTATTACAGATATGTTATTTACTCACCCGGAATTTTGGTAATCTTCAGCTTATTTATTATTGATATCGGTTTCTATTTTAATTCTAATATAGTCTTAGAGAAGACACTGTATGCTTGAATTTCACATCAGTGAGATGTGTTTTATGATCCAGAAAGTGGCCTTACTTGGTGAATGTCCTGCATGAGCTTGAGAAGAATGTGTAAGTTAATGTAATGTAAGTTAAATCCAGTTGATTTGTGGTGCTGTTGCGTTCTACTAAGTCCTTTCTGATTTAGGTCTTCTTATTTTTGTCTATCACTGATGAAGCCTTTAAGTATAGAGGAGAATTCACTCATTTATCCTTGATGTTCAGGCTTTGACTCACATAGTCTGATGCTCTGTTGCTAGCTGCATACACACTAGGAATCCTTAAACCTTTTTGGACTGTTGACTCACTTAGAGCGAATCTTTGTCTCTGCCCTGTAGGCTTCAGTTGTGTATCAGGGTTTGCTGTCATTGTTTTACTTCGTTTTGTTTAGATTTTACTGCTTGGCTAAGGAGAGAAGGCTAGAGTGGACCAAAGATGGGTAATTCCCATTTAAGTGAAAGGCTAGAGACAACTGTGGCAGGTATTTCCTAGGGTGTGGAAGGCCTAGAACACACTGGCATTTCTATTTCTCTTCCCCATGTGGAAGACTAAAGATAGGTAGAGTTATTTCCCTTCTCCTGGGTAGGGCAGACTCTGATAAAATTCCAGTCAGTTAGATAAAGATAAGATAGTCAGTTAGAATAGCCGCTCTTAGAGCAGGTTTTGTTCTGAAGAACAGATTGTTCTGAAACATTTCAGCATGTCTCTCCTGGCCAGAAACCCAATGAGATTTTTTTTCTGATTTTTTTAAAATGAGAAACTGGTAGAAAGCCTGGAGGTAAAATTCACAAGAATGTAGCTACTTTGGCCCTCCTAAGTTTTTAACTTTCATTTTGTCTTCTCCTAATCCATAGCAATTCACCAGTTATAGCTCTATGTTGACCTACCTAGTATCTGAAAGGATTTGTGTGTGATTTTTCTGCCATAGATTTTCCATCTCAGTCTGCTGTCTTTAACTTGGTGAGTGGTGGTTTGTCTTGCAAAATCTACTTCTTTGAGAGGGGGCTGAAAGGTCCACAGGAAGGAGGGAAGCTGGATTTACACTAAAGTTGGATGAAATCCTTAGGGAATGGAAGTAGGGTGGGGGAAGAGGCCCTTGCAAGCAAGCAGACCAGTGTGGCTACTGGGGATGGGGGAGGGGTTCCAGGTAGAAAGTGTTTCTAGGTTATCAGCTGCTGATGCAAAGGAATGAGAAGGGAGGGAGGAGAGAGTCTATAGGGAAGGAGAAAGCTAGATCTACTTCAAGGTTCAACTTGTTTCAAAGATCCAAGAAGAGTTTTTAGGTTTTTCTGTCTGTTCACCTTATTATTTATTGCATGGATGGAGCAATGGCTTCTAAATCCCTTAATACTAGCCTGGAATTGTGAAGCTCATTTGATTGTTTTCAAACTTTAAATTTTGATATTATTTTTCATATTTCAATTTTTTCATATTAGCATTTATATGATAAGGTGAGTCATAATTCAGATTTGATGGTGTTAAAAAGAGGAACGCAGGCACACACACACACATGCACACACACACACACACACACACACACACACACAAACATACACACATACACTCAGAGACTATGTGGTAAGGATGACAGTTACTTCCAGGTGAGAGTTGAGGCATCTTCATGTTTGGCTTTCCCCTCAGGCATTCCAGGTCCTCTCAATGTAGAATACAGTCTGCAAAAATCAGATTTTTTAGGTGTGAGCTGTACCTTGATGGCTGTGGTGGTTAGAATGAAAATAACCCCCATAAGCCCATAGGGAGTGGCATTATTAGTTCACGTGGCCTTGTTGTAGTAGGTATGGGTCTTGTAGTAGATTTTGGCTTTGTTGGAGGAAGCGTGTCACTGGGGGAGGGCTTTGAAGTTTCAGAAGTTCAAGCCAGGCCCTTTTTTCTTCCTACTGCCTGTCTATTCAGATGTAGAACTCTACTTCTCAGCTACCTTTCCAGCACCATGTCTGCCAGCTTGCCACCATGCTTCCTACTATGACAATAATGGACTGAAATTTCGAAGTGTAAGCTAGCCCCAATGAAATGTTTTCCTTTATAAGAGTTGCTGTTGTCGTACTGTCTCTTCACAGCAATAAAATCCTAAGACAATGGGAATCTAATTTCTGTAGTCATCATTCCCTTGAATTTAGCTCTTCTTTGTCTTTATTTCTTCATCTTTGAAATGAAGATGGTACTAGTTCTACATGTAAAGTATACAGCACATGGATGTCTGTCTTAGTTAGGATTTCTATTGCTGTCATAAAATGCCCAGACCAAAAAGGAACTTGAAGAGGAAAGAGTTTGTTTCACCTTGAACTTCCAGTAACAGTTCATCGCTGAAGGTAGTCAGAGCAGGTACTCAAGACAGGAACCTGGAGCAGAGGTCGTGAAGGAACACAGTTTACTGCTTTTTTATTATACACCCCAGGACCACCTGCCCAGGATGGCACCACGCTCAATGGGCTGGGTCCTCCCACATCAATCAACTAATAAAGAAAATGCACCATAGGCTTGCCTATAGGGCAGTCTCATGAGAGCATTTTATCAAACGAGGTTCCCAGATGATTCTAGCTTGTGTGAAGTTCACATAAAACTAGCCAGCACAGGGCCATTGTTATACTTCTTGCTAATACGGCCACAATTAAGACCTTCTGGATGTTCTGAGGAATATAGGTTTTTGTAGGCAGAGTAAGGAGACAGGTGGTAATGGAGAGAATGCTGAGGGCATGGCATGGGAGAGAGAGAAAAATACCACAAAAAGAGTTTTGGTTCAAAACACACTTCACACTTCATTCTTTCCAGTATACTTATACTATGCTCTGAGAAGTCCAGAAAACTTCTGAATGGCAGGAATGCAGTGGAGAGGTGAGGGAACACCTGTGTCTCCTTTTTCCCTACCTCCCTTTGAGGAATCCAGAGCTTCATGGTAGACGCTTGTCTACCTCTCCTATCCTGAGCTATCTCCCTGACTGGGGTTCTGCAAACCCCACTTCCACAAACGGAAGAAGCCAGCACAGATCCAGAGTTCTAAGTGCTTTTCCTATGTGTTCTGGCTGGCTGGTTCAACAAGCATTGTCGTCCAAGCATGGAAGAGGCAGTTTAACCACAGCTGGAAGTTTTACAAATGTGGATTAAACAATGGCACAAAGGACGGGCTGACCATTACATCCGCTGGCGACAGATTATGGAAAAAGCAACCATACTTAACCATTTGTTTGGGACTTGTCACCTACCTACTGAGAACCACAAGGACATTGTCTGATGACCTTCTTAAGGTCAAATAATTGGATAAAAAAAGCTAGTGATTTCTGTGCACCGTTTAGTGATTTGTTTATTTCACTGAATGGGCTGTTGACTACCTCCAGCTCTACTCAGTTTTACAACCTTGATCAGATTAAATTTGTGTAACGAAGGCATAAGAATATATTCATAATCTCAAAGGATTCAATAAGCCATGGAAGAAACAACTGCAAAAGAAATGATTATTTGCAAGGCTTTCTTGTTATTCCTGTATATTTTAATATAGTCAACATGAAAATACCAGCCACTGACTGGGAAAAGATAACTTATTTACACATTACAAAATGAAAAATATCTATCACATTAATAAGAAACCAACCTTACAAAGTAGCAACTGGCCAAAGTTCAGAGACCAAGGGTCTGTGGAGTGCTCAGGCATAGTAGTACATCTACATTATGTCTTCTCCTCACAAGGCTCAGGATCCATTTCACAGGAAAGGCTGAATGTAAGAGCCAGAGGTAGGGTAGGAGCAGAGTGAACAGTGTCTTCTGGACAGTGTCAGGACTAACTGATGAACTCAGGAACTCACAAAAGCTGTGGCTTGCCTACACAAGATAGAGTCAGTCAACATTCTACCTTGGAGCAGGGAGGAACTCACCAGTCTCCACCATCGTAACTGAGGAGCCACTGACAGGTGATGGATTCCTGGGGAGAGAGAAGCTCAGTCTTCTTCAGGATTCTGGTCCCTGGTAGGCTGATGGCCCTACAGTCATAGGTCATGAGTAGCTTTGAACTTGATGGGTTATTTAAGTGCTAGGAAAAGTTGGGAGGGGAGGGGGTGGTAAGAGGTGGAGCTGGGAAAAGTTGGGGGAAGGAAGGGGTGACTATGGTCAAAATATATCGTATAAAATTCTCGAATAATTAATAAAATATGTTAAGAAAATTCTTAAAAATCAACAGGATACAAAGCTAATATCAACAGAAAAATAGAGGATTATAAATCAGAAGCAAACGCAGAGAGAAACAAAAATGTAAAATAAATCAGAGTGAGGTCCGGGGTTGCCGTAATATTTCTAATTCTTGGGGCTTTTAGGTTTTTGCATTTTGGTTACTCTTGGGAATGTGAAATGATATGCTTATAAAATGCTAGTATAGAGGTTGATTAGTTTTATAGAACACATTTGAAAAAAAAATTGGCGGCACATAAAGATGTGTCTACTTTCAAACTTATCCATTTTATCCAATTTATTTCTTGGAGATTTTCATACATATCAAAGGATGGATTTGTGAGACAGTTCATGCTTAACTTGAGAAAACTTGAGATGAACTTAAATTAATATTCAAGTAAACAATGGTAGCTTCTACAGCAATTACAATAAAGGGAAATTAAACTACATATATTTTTAGATATAAATCTCAAAAAGACATTGATGAATGAGCCAAGCAACTGCAAAAAGATATGTGGAGTTACTATCAGGTATTCAGAGACTGAAAATGTGAAATAATATTCTGTTATTAATGGATACATGTGTTCATGACAAACACATTTCTTGGGAAAGTAAGCATAAAATTCAGAATACCAAGGGGCCACTATAGGGAGAAGAATTCGATCTGGTGAGTCACAGGAGACTTCAATAGCATACTTCTTTTTTCTTGACATTTTGTCATACCGTATAAATCTTTAAAGTTTTTATTTTTTCTGAAGCGTGGTGCGCATATGGGTATGGTATTATTCTGTATACTTCATTGTTGCTTGAAGTATTTCATAAAAGTAAGAGCGAGAAATACCTCTAGTAACCATGTGTTGGTTATGTGTGAGGACAAGGGTACACAGCCCCTGGTTAAGAAGTGATGCAATACAGTGAGTGAATGCTGTGAAAGTCTTGGATCAAGCAGAGGACTGAAGATGGAGCAGAGACATCTTTCACATTGACTCAATGAAAAGAAGAGTCACTCAATGTGGGAAGTAAGAAAAAAATAAAAAGAGATTTCCAACTTGAAGGTTTTGAAAGTGGCTGATGTTTTAAAGAACACAGAAAGAATATAGCCGAGGATAAGAAGAAATACTCATTGGGTTGGAGGTCCACAAGAGTCACTCAGACACAGACGTCTGGTGGCAATAGAGGACTGGCCTTGGAAAATGGCTCTGAGCTTTCAGCTATGACTGGCCTCTTACATCTGCCCATGTACTCACCCACTTGCTCTCGACATACAACTCAGAGGTTACTTCAGCGCGCCAAGCTTCTGCCTGTTGTGGTTTGATGGGCATATCGACTTCGTATAATTTGGCACGATGATCTTGACTACTCATTCTTGTGTCTCGTAGTCTACTTTTTCCTCCTTTTGGTCCCTTTTGGTTTCTTGCTGATACTTTCCAAATCCACTAAAAGCCAGAGGGAAAGGAAGCTTGGCACAGAACACAACAGACAAGACAGCCTTCATGGATGTGTCTGAGTACAAACAGAAAGTAACATAACTGGCATATAACTGGCATAGTAAAAGGATCACCCCATCCGTTTGAAGACCATGGTTAACTCAGTGTGGATTATACATCACAGACCAGGGTAGATTATATATCACAGGCCAGTGCTGATCATACATCACAGGTCAGGAGAAAATAATTTGCCACTGTTAGGAAATAAGGAAACTCAGATGCCTTGAAAACCTACAACAAAATCCTAAGAGCCCAGCTACTCAGTCAGGTGTGCAGAGGCAGCCTCAGGTACCACAGATGTGACCATCCTATGAGAAGCAGCAAGAGGAAGAGAGGGAGGATCTCAGAAGAGCTTACTTTTAAGTCAGTACTCCCAGGATAGCGGTGCTGGTAAAGCAGAGGGAACGTCATTGGTCAGAGCAATGAGGAAAATGAGGAGAATGTGACCCTAAAATTGAGGGATGCAACATTTCAAGGAAAAAAATAGTCCCTTGTGAGAAATGCCAAACCAATAAAACTAATGGAAGAGTGGAAGGGGAGAGACATAGCAAGGAGGGTTAGCCAAAGTTCCGGCTCTGGGAGGAGTTCAAGTTCAATGAACCTGAATGAGTCCATAAAAGTAAAGAACAAAGCGAAATACTGGACAGTAAAGGAATGATAATAAAACTAATGGACAAGAAAAAATGGAAAAGGTTGACTCAGTCCGTCTCAACCCTAAACAAGTATTAAGGGAAAGGACCTGAATTGTTTAAAGATAATTATGGTTATTTTATTTTAATTTTGACTAGCTCAAACTTGATATGAAGTTGATGATGAACTTGAATCTTCAATCCTCTTGTTCTACCTCACAATGCTGGGATTCCAGGCATGCACCACCACTTCCTGTTTTATGTGGTCCTGGCCATGAGCACGCCAGGCAAGCACTCTAGCTGTACCGCATCCTCACTCCCACAGTGCTATTTCAAGATGGAAACAGGATCATGTATTAGCCTTCAGTTCTGTCTTTCCAGCAAGTTCATAAGGGTCAGGAGCCTCCCATGACCTTTTCAAATGAAAGTCCACCAACACTGCCTTTGTGAGGAGTAACAAGGAAAGAATCCATTCAGACAATGATTCTGCTGTAGAGTGAGCTTTGGAAGACAGAGCCACAGCCCGGGCAGCCTTAAGACCTGCGTCAATCCCTGCTCTGCTGATTCACTGTTGAACCCAGGACTACCCACTTGGGGTTCATAGACCTTGCTTGATGTTACATTGTGTGTAACGGTTCTTTCAGTGTGCAAATGTGATCCTTGAAGACAGGGAAGGCCCTAAAGATGTACATCTCCAGGTCAGCTCAGGTCCTCCTTGGCAGATCGGCCTAAATGTGAGCCTCTGACCTGCCTCACGCCCAGTGCTGGCACATGTGTTTGCTGCCCAATGAGGAACTCAGGGCAGTGTTCTCAGATCAGACACCAGTACCTTCTACCTTCTCTTTCCTCACAGGTCAACCTGGGGCCAATGCAGCTCTCCTGGGGTAGGAAGGGTCCTCTAACAGACAAGAAGCTGGCTCAGTGCTTACAATATGAGCTCAGAAAGGGGCGGGCCCCCTGAGTGGAAAGTCTGAGGTCAGGTGGTTGTGCTAGGAGCCAGAGTACTCTGGGAGAAACTGCCAGAATCACTTAGACACACACTTGGGGGAATTTCAGTTGTCCCCAAAGTACCTCTTAATTTGAGCACAATCAGGAAGCAGGTCAGCGGGACTCTCATCACTTGGCAGGGTATGGCTCTGTGTGGCCTTGGAACGCCCGGGCTGTGTTGCTACAGGCTCCAATTAGGTGTGAGAAATGGTTGCTGGTGCCTGCCAGCTGGGGAAGGAGCCAAGCCACTCATCATCCCTGTCTAATCAACAGAAGGGGCTCCTCAGCCCCAGGCATGGAAGGACCAATGGTACCGTTCATCAGGCAGAGTTTTCCACACTAGAGAGAGCCCACAGGTGCAGAGATAAATCTACTCACCCACAGCCCAAAATGACGTCATTAGGAAGGTTTCTGGAAGTAGGATGCGAGTGGCATAACAAATCTAAATGGCAGGACAGCACTGAACAATTTCTGTGCATCTTCCCAGGCAGCGGGAGGAGGCTGAGAGCAGCTTTCCATAGAAACTCAAGACAGAGCTGTGTGATTACTTTCTGCAAGGGTGGGGTGGGTGTGTCTATATCAGGCAGTGTGGGTCCCTAGCTGTGTGCTTGTGGCCAGTTTTTGAGCTTTAAAACCCCAGCATCCATTGTAAGATGAGGGATGATCACATACATATAATATACAGTACCATATGCATATGTTTATAGGGAGATAATGCAAATAAATAAGACCATCAACTTCTGCTTTGGGGAACAGTGTGTGGAATGTTGGCAGAGTTCAGAGTGGTTACAATTGGAGAGTACATGAATAGTTAGCTAATTATTGAGATCAGGCTGTGCCTGGCCCTAAGATGCTACATATTGTGTAAAACAGTGGGTTTTCAGGCTGTGCTTTGCTTTGAGGCTCCGTTTTGCAAGCAGCATCTGAGTCCATTTTGAGGGTGGATTACGATTCTGCACCTGGACAGACACGGTAAGCAGCAGCGTCTGTCCCACACACAGGCTGGTAAATAGCTTGTTCTTAAGGCAGAGAGGGTGCCATTTGATGAAGTTTTCAAAGTAAATTGGGGTTATAGGGGCACGTGGACATATTAAAATCATATTAGGAACATCAGTCCCAAAACCTCTTTGGACACACCAGACCTTATAAGAAAAGGGTGTAACTCCTTCCCCTGGATCCGATAAAGAGAAGGGCGTCTAACTACTCTCTTGTCACCAGGCCACTTTGTGTGCCTGTGTCAAGGGATCAAACATGGAGAGAGGTCCTGACTATCCCGGGGGATTCAGTTTGGCCCCAGCCCAAGTGTTGATTAGCCTGCTGGATTACCACCCATCTGTCTGCCCAGTTGTTTTTCTAGATCAATTGCCCATTCATCCTCCCGTTCATCCACTTGGACCTGGTCCTGGCCCTTGCCTTCCAGCCTCCACTGCACCTCACTTTTAGTCTCAACTCTGATCCTCCAATAGCACTCCAGTTGGACTTCCAGCAGAGTTAGCCATTCGACCCTCACAGAGACACTTTTTTTGCGTATCTTTCAGAGTCTTTGTTCCTCAGGCCTCTGAGAAATCCTTGCATTCTGCTGGAGCCTTTGTAGCCCTCTGTAGCCATCCTGTAAAAGAGGTATGAAATAGCTAGATTGATATATTTAGTGTGTGGTGTGTTATGTGTGATTTGAGAGCTAGTATTGGTTATTAAGACTGGAATAAAGAGCCCGGATTTAGCTTGGCCAGGGCTATCAAGGAAAGAGGGAATATTTGACACTTTCTTCCAAGGAAACCGTGGACTTTGTGAATTTATTGTTATTCATATATTTTGACATCGTGGAAAGACACAAATGTGTTTGTCTGACAAAGCACATCAGAATACCAGCAAACTTACCCTCTTAACGCTCTGAGAGGCTTTGTCTAAACTTTACCAAGTACATGGAATTTTGCACTGAGCCAAGGGAGGATTTTTAAAATATTAAATGTTGCCATCAGCCTGTTTCATTGATGAAACAGGAGGCTTCACAAAATAATCGTTTGCCTGAGTTTCTGCAACTAGCTGGTGGAAGTCACAATTTAAGCCCTGGAGTCTCGATTCTAAACTATCAGCACATAGGCAAACATGTTCTTAAAAGTTATGTCGGGGATTCTTCTAAGCAAAAGCAGGCAAGGCATAAAGTGTTGGAGAATGGTGGTGGGGTGGTAATCTGTAAATGTTGTTTCTTAATGTAGAATCAACTTGGCTAAGGATACTCTGTAGACCCATCTAACCAAAAGAGCCCCGTGATTCTCCTACCACCCATCCGGTCTTGCACCTATAGCAGAAGACACCATTGAGTCAAAGGCAGAATCCCTGCCTTTATAATTATTTTCTTTTTTTAATTTTTTTTTCCTGGTTTTTCGAGGCAGGGTTTCTCTTTTGTAACTCTGGCTGTCCTGGAACTCACTCTGTAGACCAGGCTGGCCTTGAACTCACAGAGATCTGCCTGCCCTCTGCTTCCTGTGTGCTGGGATTAAAGACGTGTGCTACCACTGCCTGGCTTTGTAATTATTTTCTAATCTATGCAATATTTCATTTACCATTTTGTTGTTTGTTTGAGACAGAGTCTCAAACCTGTAGCCCAGACTGGCCTGGAATTTACTACATAGGTGAGGATAATTTTGACTTCTGATTCTCCCGCCTCTACTTCCAGCGTGTCAGGATTATAGGCACGCCTCACGATAGGAGTTTATATGTGCTAGAGAACAAACCTGGGACTCTGTGCATGCTGGGAAAGCACTGCACCGTGGGAGCTTCTCCCCCAACCCTCTTTCCTTTTGACTCGGTGTTGTCACCCAATTACTTTTCTCTGTTATTTCATCTTAAGAATTCACGTCTACAGAAATACATTTTTTTGTTTTGTTTTCTTTTCTGAAGAAGCATGGAGCCCTGGGTGCAGAACCCTACAAGGTGACTGCCAAACCCGTGCTCTTGACACTGTGCAGAGAGGAGCTGACCTGACGGTGGAGGCCTGCAGATAGGCTACTATTACTTTGTTTTGTCTTTTTAAGCGAGAGGGGTTCATTTGGGTCCACAGTTTAAGAAGGGATGCAGTCCGCCACAGTGAGGAGGCCACGCTGGCGAGAGACTGAGGTGTCTGGTCACTCTGCATCTGCAGTCAGAAAGCAGAAGTGGCGCTAGAGTGTTGAACCTGGAGGCCCCACACCCGTGATCTCCAGCAAGAATCTGCCTCCCAAAGAGTCCACAACGATGCCAACACCAGCAGGGAGCATGTGTTCAAACACAAGCTCCTGGCCTGTGAGGGACATTCTACTTGCAATCCACAACGGTATTCTGATCTTTCTCCTCTTCCGCTATGGACTAGTTCCGGGATTGTTTGTTTTCTTTATAGCACTGATGCTCTTGCAAAGGCCAGGGTGGTTGTTCTTCACACCATCCTTCAGCTCGGTTTCTTCGGATTGTCCCCTCACAGGCAGGCTAGAATGCTCTTTAGATGATACTAAGCTGGTGAAGATCCTGCAATCACTCAGTTAAGATGTTGTTTGCTGTCTGTCTTGTCCTCAATGGGAAACCTGACCATGGATTATCTTAATAACTTCCTGTGAGGGGATATTTAAGCCTGTGTGGATGACACTTGCATGTCTTATTTCTGTGGTGTTTGCGGAATGGGCGCAGTTAACCCTCCCTTTACTCTTCCCTTGTTGGCTGGAACTCATTGACACCTATGCACGTCCTCTTCTTCCCTTGTCTTTCTTCTTACTTTAAAAGAATTCCTTTTACGTTTATTTTAATCTGTGTTTGGGTGTGTATGTATGTGACTCTGTGGCTGCTCATGTGCCACTATGTGCAAGGGTAGCGCTAGAGCTCAGAAGACAGCGTGCAGGTAATTTCTCCTTCCTGTGAGACAAGTGCCTTTCACTGCTGAGCCATCTCACTGTGCCTCTTTCTTCTTCTGTAACATCGGTATACACCAGGGAGTCCCTGTGTTAGAACTCATTTCTGTCATTGTGAAAGCTGGTGGTCAGCAGATCTCAGAATTAAGAAGCAGCATTTAAAGATCTTAGCCCAGAAGTCAAGGTTGCACTTGTATCACTGTAACACTACCCCTTGGTGTGTGTGTGTGTGTGTGTGTGTGTGTGTGTGTGTGTGAGAGAGAGAGAGAGAGAGAGAGAGAGAGAGAGAGAGAGAGAGAGAGAGAGAGAGAGGGCGGGGAAGGGGGGTATGCTACATGATTTCTTTTAAAAAATAAAATCTTTTATATATTCTTTGACAATTTCATATGTGGAAACAGTGTGTCTTGATCATATATCCTTCCATCTTCTCTCAAGAACCCCAAATGCCTCATTGTCACTCCCCCAAGATTTCCCAATCTGCCCCCCTTATCTCTTTGCGTCTATTTGCATCTAAAAGTACATGTTTTCTTTTTTAAAAATTACATGTTGATATTAGTTTACAAGGTAGGTTTCTTCTTTCTCTCTCTCTCTCTCTCTCTCTCTCTCTCTGTTGTGTGTATGTATGTGTGTGTGTGTTGCCTGCATGTATATATTTTCACCAGGTACCTGCAGAGGCCAGAAGAAGGTGCCAGATCCCCTGACTGGAGTTACAGATGGTTATTAGCCTTCATGTGGGTGCTGGGAACTGAACTGAACCCAGGCCCTCTGGAAGAGCAGCCAGCTCTTTTAGCCAATAGGGCCATCTCTCCAGTTCCCACCCCCCAGGGGCTTTAAATATATCCCTATATCTCTATTCCCCTTTGTCCTCTTACTTCACACGTGACTCCCTATTTAAAATTAATTCCCAGTATTATGCCCTTCACATGTATGCTCCATCACCACCTCCCCCTTAAGACCTCTCCCCTGCTCCTTAGCAGGAGCCTTTCTGAGCGCTACATAGAAAATAAATTAAACTCACTAATCTAAAAATTCAAAGCTAGGCTCCACATATTCAAGAGAATCTAATCTGCAGTGTTTGTCTTTGGGCCTGGGTAACCTCACTTAGTACAACATTTTCCATCCATTTTCCTGCAGATTTGACAATTTCAATTTTCTTTACAACTGGGTAAAATTCCATCAAATGAAATTTTCATTATTCCTTCATCAGTTGATGGACAACTAGGCAGATGCTGTTTCCTAGCTATTGTGAATAGAGCAGCAATGAACATAGAAGAACACATTTCTCTATAGGAAAACAGAGACTTTTGGGTATATGGCTAGAGTGGGTGGGGCAGGTTGTGTTGTTTTTTTATGTTAATTTGATGTTAAGTTCTTTTTTATATTACAGATAGATACTAATACCCTGTCAAATTTATACTGGCAAAGATTTCCTCCCATTCGGTAGGGTGTTTCTTCATCTGATTGACAGTTTGCTTTGCTGTACAAAACCTCTTCAGCTTCATAAGACACTATTTGTTGAGTACTGTTCTTCCTGAGTAATTAGAGTTCTGTTAAAAAAGTTCTTACCTATAATTTTATCTGGAAGTGTACTTTTTAGTTTTTCTTCTAGAAATTTCAGAGTTTCAGGTCTATGTTGATGTCTGATCTGCTTGCCGATGGTTTTTGTACAGAGTAAAGGATAAGGTCTAATTTTATTCTTCTACATGTAGGCATCCAGTTTTCCCACACCATCCAATGAGGATGCGGTCTTTTCTCCTTTTTGTGTTTTTGGAATCTTTGTAAAAAATTAGACAGCATGGTTGTGTGGCCTTGGAACTGGGTCCTCTCTTCTACTCTATTGATCTGTGAGTCTGTTTTTGTGCCAGTTCTGTGCTGTTTTAATTATTGTTGCTCTGTATTATAACTTGAAATCAGGTATGGTGATATTTCCAGCAAAATTCTTTTTGCTTAGGATTACTGTGGCTATGTGGAGTCTCTAGTTTTTCCACATGAATTTTAAGATTTTTAAAAAAATTTCTGTGAAGAATGTCACTAGAGTTTTGGTTGGGATCACATTTAATACGTAGATTGCTCTCAGTAAGAAAGCTATTTTTGCAATAGCGATTCTTCCAGTCCATGAGCACAGGAAGCCTTTCTACCTTCAAGCATCTTCCTCAGTTTCTTCCTTAGAGGTCTTTCCTCAATTTCATCACAGACGTCTTTTACATTCTTGGTTAGGTTTTTTCTAAGGCTTTTTCTTTCTTTCTTAGATTGTTTGTCGCAGGTGTATAGGCAGGCTACGGATTTTGTGTGTTAATTTTGTCTTCTGCCACTTTGCTGAAGGTGGTAAACAGCTCTAAAAGTTTCCTGGTGGAGCCATCAGGATCTATTATTTATAACATCATACGATGAGGTAGCGTGACTCCTTCCTATGTATGTTCCTTCTGTTCCTTCTCTTGTCATATTGCTCTGCTAAGATGTGCAGCGCAATACTGAATCAGAATGGAGAGAGTAGACACCTTGTCTTGTTCCTGGTTCTAGTGGAACTGCTTTGAGTTTTCTTCCCATTTAATATAATGTTGGCTGTGGGCCTGTCATAAAGACTTTATTATGTTATACTTTTTTCTATTTGAAGTTTTCTCTAGACGTTTAACATCAAAGGATATTGGACTTTGTCAGAAGTTTTTTCTGTGTCTATGGAGATGGACCATGTGATTTCTGTCCTTGAGTCCATTTATGTAAAGTATAACATTTATTGATTTATGTATACTGAACTATCTCTGCAGCTCTGGGGTAAAGCCAACTTGATCATGGTGAATGATTTTTTTGGGTGTGTTCCTGAATTTGGTTGGCAGGTATTTCTTTGAGACTTTTTGCATGCAAGTGCATTGGGTAAATCGGTCTGTAATTTTATTTTTTGTTGTGTTGTTATCTGCTTTTGGTATGAAGGTAGTACCAGCTTCATAGAAAAAGCATGGTAGTGTTTCTACTTTTCTATCTTATAGAATAATTTGAGGGCATTGGTGTTAGTCTTTCTTTGATGATTTGGTAAAACTCTCTAGTGAACCAATCTGGACTTGGATTTGTTTTTGTTTGAGATGTTTTAAATTACTGATTCAATTTCATTGCTTGTTGTTGATTTTTAAAATTGTTTATCTCCTCTTGGTTTAATTTTGGAAAGTTATATGCATCTGTAAATTAACCCATTTCTTTTAAATATTTTTTATTATTTCATGTGTGTGTGTGTGTGTGTGTGTGTGTGTGTGTGTGTGTGTGTGTGTGTGTGTGTGTGTGTAGGCTAAGTGCTTATTACTGCAGGTGCTTACAGAAGCCAGATATCCTGGAACTGGAGTTAAAGGCGGTTAGACATCTGGTACGGGTGTTCTGGTAGGTTCCAGATGTGGTAGAAGGAAAAATGGGAACCCCTCAGCAATTATTTAATACCTAGTAGACTTGTGACCTGTATTCCTCCTTTCTGTCCAGGAACTTTATCTTTTCCTTGTAGCTCTGTCATTATGATGCTGATTGTACTCACTCTGGGTACCACTCACCTACCCCTTAGCATTGCATAATGCCACATAGCTTTTTTAGGGTATATTTCAGAGTAGGTACTTACGTGGTTATTCTTGATCACTTAGGAGATAATCCTCTAGTCTGTTGGGGTGTTTTTAGACCGAGTTAATTATCTTCTTATGTGGTATTAATTTACTTACATTCTCATATCACCGCACCTCCAAGAACAGAGCCTGTGATATGGTTTGTTTTTGGTTTGACTGTGCCCTGTGTTAGAAGCTTAGTCCTCAATGTGACAGTGGTAAGATAAAGTAGATTTTTTAAGAGGTGAAGCTGAGAGGAAAGAGGCCAGCCGGAAGGGTGGGGTTGGTGGGGGGGTGGTAGTGATTACCCTGAGAATGGGTTAATGCTATTCTTATGGGGAGAGCTAACTCACAAGAGCGGATAGTTATAAAGAGTGGGACTGGCCTTGCATCTTGAGCTTCCTGACTCATTGTATGATACCTTCAGCACAAGTCCTGCCACTGTTGCATCTCCTGCCGTGATTCACATGAGGCTGAAAAGATGAACTCAGTATCTGTTTTCCAGACCTACAGCTGGTATTCATCTCTGAGCCCTGTGAATTACTGGGAACCCAGTTTCTCATGAAGCCTCTGTCTGTGTCCTTTACCTTAACCATGTCGTACCGTGGAGCGTCTGGGACATCAACCTCTTCCAAACTCTTCTCTGTGTTCTACCATAAAGAAAATATGAAGAGAGACATTTTCTGATGAGTTGATGCCGTAGTTTGGGTTGAAGGCTTGATTACCCCGGTATTTGGTGCGACTGAGAGGGGATGAAACCCTCAAGGTGTGGGGCCTACTGGAAGGAAGTTCAGTCTCAGGGGCCCCTGAATGGAACACAGGGACCCTGGCTATCTCTCTGTTTACTCCCTGGCCACCATGGTAAACTCCACCAGGTTTCCCACACGTCTTAGCACAGCCCCAAAGCAGCAGAACCAAGTGTCTATGGACTGAAACTTCTGAAATAGTGAGCCAGAAAATAACCTTTTTCTCCTGTAAGTTGTCTTTCTTGGACATTTTGTCACGGCCACTAAATGTTTACTAATACAACCAGAACTTCATGGAGAAGAGAAACCTCCCCACTCCTGTGCCATGGCCTTTTGGGTATGCCATTTCACCAGGTGGTCCTTGTCTGGTCCTCACCTCTGTCCAGCATGTTCCTTGTTCTCTGCCTTCCCGTTTATAGGACATCCCTTGGTCTCTTATATTACCCCCATGTCCCCAGTATGAAATCAAATGTCTGTTCATGTCCAAGACAGGCCAGCTTTATGCTTATTCTTTGAAGTTCTGTGGGTAACAAATACTTATTTGTCCTCATTTATTTGTTTCTAAACAACAGCTTTCAAGTAATGAAGCTTTGTTTCATCTCACTAGTTAAGGTAATTTTTAAGTGTCTCCAGATAGAAAGGCTTCTTGACATTGTCAGATATCAAGAAAAAGGGAGTGTTTTTGGTCTTTCAAGGCAAAGTCAAAATAGAAACTAATGTCCATCTGTCAGCTGGGATCTTTTATGTCCAGCATGAGTGTCAGTGAAATCCCTTCCAAAACTCCAAGTCAGAGCATCTCCCAGACAAAGGCTTCCAGGACGGAGGAAATTAATTTCCCCTCACCATCGTTCTTTCATTTTCCTTCGGGGACTAGAAACCAACCTCCAGATGAAACAGACAAAGGCACATCTCTCCAGCTCTGAGGTTTGCTCTCAACTTCAAGTTCCTTCCTTCTGCTGCCCTTACATGTGGTTGTGAATATGTGAACATGTGAACATGAATATTTGGTGTGACCAGGCAAGGGAACAGCAGGGAAACAGTCTTTCTTTCTTCCTTCCTTTCTTTCTTCCTTCCTTTCTTCCTTCCTTCCTTCCTTCCTTCCTTCCTTCCTTCCTTCCTTCCTTTCTTTCTTTCTTTCTTTCTTTCTTTCTTTCTTTCTTTCTTTCTTCCTTTTGTTTTTAAAAACTACCTTATTTATTCATTTACTTATTTATTTACTTTCTCTCGTATAATATATTCCAACACCCTTCCACCCATCCCTTCACTCCTCCCACCTCCCCCATCTCCCCTCTCCCCCTGATTTACCCCCTACCCTCCCCACTCTCATCCCACCTCTTCCTAAGAGCAGTCTTCAGGGCCACATTTTAAACTCTGGAGCTAAGGAAGGACCAGGCCCCACTGAGCAGGCTATGTTGGTAGAAAGGTACAAAGAATTCCACTAATGAAGGACTCATAGACAGTAACTCATATGGCCATAATTTGAAAAAGTAGTCTTGCCTTGAGTCTGTCAAATAAAAGTATTTTGATCATTCAAAACACTTACTGGTCCCCCACTCCCACCAGCATACACATATGCATATTTCTACCTATGATGGACAGCCTGGAGTAAAGCTCTTTTCACAGGACTCTGGATTCCACATCAATACTTTGCAGAGGATCTTTCAGAATCCTATCTAATTCGGTATTAAGGAGCCTGATTGTCTTTCCCCCAAGGCTAGTTCTCTCTTTAATCTCATCCTTCCCCAGAACAACAAAAGCATAAGAGAATCCATTGTCAGGTTGCTCATAACCCTAAACTCCTATGTTTTAGGTCAAACTTCTCCAATACCCTTCTACTTTGACTTCTAAAACCAAAAACTAATCCAGCTCTCATTTACATCCCTATTTTTCTTGTTAAAAATAGATGTTCCAGAATCCAGTGTTTGTTATAAAAATAAAAATTATTTGCAATACCAACAAAGAACCTATGTCAGAAAATTGCAAAGTATTAAAATGACTGCCATAGCTGAGGTTTCTGTCTGATTATATTAACCTCGAAACAATATGGATGTGTGCATATCTTCGAATGTAGGTTCATTTCATCAGAGTCTACTTTCGGTGGTTGAGGGGGCTGGTAAGGCCAGAGAGCAAGAATTAGACTTTGCTTTCACAGTCCTCACAATAGCAGATTTTTAGTTAGCGATTTGAATTAAATCAACTTACTCATATATTACAACAATGAAATTAATACAGTTCTGAACATCTGTGTAATGAGAGAAATAGAATCCAGCTGCAGCAGATCCAGAACTCTGTACAGGACTACTAGGCTCTTGTGACCCAAATCCCTACTCGAGAACTAACTCTACCATTCAACCCAGTTGTGGCTGCTGTGGTTAGAATCATCCACACTGGCTGAGAGAAACAAGAGGGGTAAACTTGATTCGTAATAAGGTATAAATGTAAATATTTGTGTTTGAAATATTAATCGAGTATTTTCAGCTGTGAGAGTGAACAAGCCGGCACTAAATTCTCCCTCCTAAGGTATCTTGACCTTGGTACTTTGGGTAGCATGACATCACTGTTAAGGATGAGCAAAACTAGGAGATGAGATTGATGGGAATTATTTATACTGATGCTCCCTCTAAAATAATTATTAAGAAATTTCCTGAAAGGTTGGTGAGATTAGCAGACATAACAAAGAAGTTTGCCACCATGTGTATAAAATTCTCAGAAGCAGAAGACATAAGAAAAAGAAAAGTCCAGTGAGGTACAGGCACTCACATTCATGGAGACTCACATGCCATTGGCTGGCACGGGTAAGAGGCTTAGCACGGACACTGGTGAGCAGGAGGTTTATGAAGCACATTCTTGGGACTGGAGAGAAGAAGGAGTTTGATTTGCCACAGTGAGAAGCTGTACTGGGTTCTGGATATCTCAATGGGAGATGCAGTTAGTCCTGCAGAAGATGGCATCACCTCCATCATCTTCAGAGGTGCCTTGTGTCAGGGGAAGAGGGCACATATCTGTACTCTCAGGTTTGTTAGTCACTGGATATGGGACCCTGTGAAGATGAGACCTTAGGCTAGGTGGTTCTCTTCAGCTGAGGCAGAGAGCACGGTGGCTGACTGCTCAGGCTGTCCCAGAAGTTGAGGGACTAAGTACATCATTCTGAAAGGAGGATCCCAGGCTGCCCATGACCACACCCACCACAGTTTATTCATTGCAGTTTTGGATCCAATAGTTTCTTGAAGCAGTGGCTTCAGGTTTCTAGTGGTCTCTTTTTCTACACAAAACTTAGGAGAGGAAGGTTAATGAGATGAAACAACAAGTTCAGCTGGTCTTAGGGCCCAACTAATCATATCATCATCATCATCATCATCATCAGTTTTTATGTCTCCCTTGTGGATGTCCCTGACATTGATCTAACATCATTGCTGGTGGCTTACATAGATCTGTGACTCAGATTCTGAAGGGTTGGGGTGCTTCATTTGTTCATTCTTTGTCAAAATTTGGGAAGGGCCACTTTTGGTCCAGAAGGCACCCAACTGAGTCACTTGGATGGCAAATATATTCTTTTGTGCTCCATCGTGTAGCATCAGGGATCAATCATGTGCTGAGGCAGTGAATCCTCTCTCTGCCCGCTTATTCCTGGAAACAAGGAGCCCAAGCTTCAGTCACACTCTGCTACAGTTTCCTGGGAGTCCTGAGTACAGTCTCAGTAGTGTCAGACAACCTCAGAAAGAGACTGAGCATGTAGTTTTCAGAGCAGTTCCAAGTAGGTATGAGGATCTTATAACCAGTGTTGATTGGATACCAGTCATCTAGGAAGTGTGTAGGCTCTTAGTCAGGGGTCCCTCTTCAGCTGAGTCAATTCTTATAGAGGCAGAGTATATGGTATAGAGGTATGTACCTTCTCTACAGGCATGGGCATTATCCTTCTTGAAGGAAGAGCTGAGCTGTACAGCATCACAGCTCCCATTTTTGTTGAAGTTGAGGCCAAATAGAATCCTGTATTAGCTCTGTATGGCTCTAAGAACTTAAATAATAAAACTTTTATACTCAATAATGATGAGTCTGATTTCCCATTTAGTATATAACCACACAGACTAAGATTTTGTATCAGATTATAAAACCATTAGCATATAATAGCTCCATTTTCTATTTTAGTAAAGCTGTAGAAATACTTGCATCAACAATGGCATTTTCATTTTTAAGCATTATGGTTTTTTTTTTTTTTTTTTTTTTTTTACCAGAAAGAAGGTCAGCTTAATGCTGTCTTTGAGGATGAGATCATGAAAACCAGAGAAGCCAAGTGTCTCTCTATGCAGGAAAAGTGATCATTTTCAGTGAGTGGGAGATATTTCACACCCCCCTTGTAATTAGAGCCAGCACATAGTCATTACATGAAAAAAAAACCTCTTAGTGATAACAATGTAATTTAATCCACCCAGTGTGGGACCACTTTCTTGTTCTAAAAGTCCCAAACACAACTAATGTGGAAGAATTTTCAAAAGAACAATGAACTTATAGCTCTTAGATTCAAGGTTATTCCAGACCACACAAGAAGCGCATTCTCTATTTCAGGGAGTAGTCACCCACAAATAGACCCTCATGATATAATTGGGATATAAAACAATTTAAGTGCCAGATTTATATCTATGAGGTCAATTTAAACCAACAAGATCTCATTCTTCCAAACTGCTCTGTCTTCCTTGCGATGCTGTGGTTTATAATAGAGTTATTATTAGCTTTGACCACTGCTATGCCACTCTGACAGCTTCCCCACCTGCCTGCATCCAGAGTGATTTCCTCAGGCCTGGAATGTTGGTTATAGTCACTCTTCAAACCTCTCAGCCAGCTCTCAGCAATGTGCAATGCCACTTAGCCTTTTTTGGGCATGGTTATTTCCTGAAGGAGACAGCAGTACTGGTGGAAGACAGCAACCCTGTCATGCCATTCCTAATGGGTCCCCAAGGTGCTCAGCATTAGAGTCTTTTAGATGCTCCCTACATGTTTCTTGTGGGAAGATGATTTGTATTCTACTTGGGTGAGAAATGAATCTTACTCATTTTTTCTCCAGCTCTTAACATATTGCCTGGTCAAAAGTACTTAATTATTGTTCATTTTGATTGACCTGACAGGATCTAGAACCACCTTAGAGATAAACCCCTGGGCCAGGCCCTAAGGGAGTTTTTAGATTGGGTTCATTGAGGTAGAAAGACTCTGATTGTGGGTGGCCCGGTTCCATGTGCTGTGGTCCTGGACTGAATAAAAAGAAGAAACCTAACCAACTACCCAGAGCTAGTGAGACCACGAATCAAAGAAGAGAATTTACTGCTTCCTTCTTACTGAACCAGCATAATTCCGTAACTGCGTTTTTTTACCCACAGATAAGTGTAGCTATCATCCATCATCAAAGAAGCTTCGCTCTACAGCAAATGGAGACCAGTACAGAAGGCCACAACTGGACACAATGCAGAGATCAATGATTTGTGTAGCACCTAGGCCCCAGTGAATATACCTGTACCATGACTCTTGTGTCTATGACTCAGGGAACATTGGGGAAGAGGGGGCATAAAGGTTGTAATAAGACGAATGCCAGAAAGTCAGCTGTGAGACTGCTTCTTAGAAATGGTTGCAGAAACAAGACTTGAACAATGACAATATCAACAGACATGCTGAGGTAGGAGAAAAATCTCTCATGGAGAGAAATACAGGTAACCAATGACATGAATTAGCCTTTTCCAGGCATGGTTATACAACACAAAGTGGTGAGCCATGAAACCATATACACACAAACAACAAAAGCAGACTCAGGAGGGCAGATTGTATTTATATATTTGTTTATTATATATAAATAGATAAAGAGATGTCAATAATAAGAGAAAAAGAAGTTATCAACTTGAGGAGGGGGTTGAAAAGGGGTTGAAGGAAAGGAAGATTGGAGGGGCTGGAGGGAGGAAAGGAAAGGGAGAAGTGTAGTAATTAGATTTTAATTAAAATGTATTTAAAAATAAACAGATGAAAATTAAAATTTAATTTAAAAAAGGAAAAAGTGAGTTGAGCATAGTATTCCTCTCTCACTGCTTCCTGACTGTGGCTACGATGTGACCAGCCACCTCACGCACACACTCCCATGCCTTCCCTGCTGTGCTGAACTGTATTAGCTGAACTGTGAGCTACAACAAACCCTTCCTTCCTCTACTAAGTGTTTCCTGTCAGGTGTTTGATTACAGCAATAAGAAAAGTAACTGAGACCATACTCTATAAACCATTTTTAACTAAATGAAGAAATGAAAGAAAGGATAAATTATTAAATTAAAGCCAGTTAAAAACATGGAGAAATGAGAAAAGAATTATTGTCATATTTTTAACACAGAAGCCCAGAAGATGTTGAATAGTTAAGGTAATCCTTAAAAAGACATCATATCCCAATACCCTCAAAGTATTTTACAGAACTATAGTAACAAAAGCAGCAAGTTACCACCACAAAAGCAATCACGTACATCAACAAACTAGAACAGAGGACTCAGAAATAAACCCACCTAATTTTTTTCATAAACCTGTCAAAAACATACACTGGAGAAGACTGCTTTTTTAACAAATGGTATTTAGAAAACTAGATGTCCACACATGTAAAAGAATGAAATTAGAATGTCTTTTATCCTGTACCAAAAAAAAAAATTTTTAAATGGATCACAGACCACTAATATTTTGAAACTGTTGTGGGAAAGCATAGGAAAATGCTTCTCTAAAAGGGAAGCTGGGCAATGACTTTTTGAGAAGGATACCAATAATATAAGAATTGATACAAGGTATTGAATAAAATTAGAAAGCTTCTGCACAGCGAAGGACACAATCACAAGATTGAAGAGATAGAATGGGAGAAATCATTGCTAACTGCACACCAGTCAGGAGACTAACATTGAAGCTACGTTAAGAACAGCAAAAAGTAAGCACACACACACATAAACCAAACTATCCAATCAATAATAGGGCTAATAAACTGAAGAGGCAATCCCCAAAAGAAGAAATATAAATGGTCAATAACATTTTGAGACGGTGTTCAACACCCTTGAACATCAGAGAAATGCACGTTAAAACTTAGAAATGCCACCTCATTCAATCCAAATGGCTATGTTCAGAAAGCCAATGGCTAGAAGTACTGATGAGGATGGAAGCGGGGAGATTGTAAACTTGTGCAGTTGCCATGGACATCAGTATGGAGGGTCTTCAAAAAATTGAAAATAGAACCACGATCTGACCCATCTCTGTAAAGGTGCCATAATGAAACCCTTTACTTTGCATGCTGTCCTAAAAACTGAGTAAAATGAAATAAATTTTAGGCAAGAGAAACTTTGGGCAGCCATTACTACACAGCAGTAAGCTGTGTGAGCCTGCATGTGCCCCAATTGCAGAGTCACAAAAATCAGGCAGCAACAGCAGCTTGAGATAGGTCCTCTGCAGTACGCTGTCAGGGATCAATTCATGGTGGCCACGGTCATGTGACCTTTGTCATTGTCCATTGCAGTTTTCTGGTCTACTTATGGCATTATAATGGGTTTCACGTAGCCTGTGAGTTTACTTTGCGCTGGTTTAATAGAGACAGTAAGAAGCTTTGGCTTGAAATCCTTGAATTCTACTGAGGCTGAATGCTATTTATAGGTTTGTTTTTGTATATTGACCATTGTTTATGATACTTTCGTGAATGACTTCTGTTTTCCTTTGTCTAGATTTTTCCCTCTCAGACTCCTCGAAATTTCCTGCTGAGTATTAAAAAATTTTCACCTAGCGTTAAGGCTGACATGCTGCGAGCACTTAATGCAAGGTACTGTTTTAGAAACCACACGCTCTCTTTCACACCTCATACTGACAGAGGAAATATCATTATACCTGTCTTACATCTGGGGAAAACACTGCATAGAAAAGGTAAATGGCTCTTTAAAATTCTCATAGCTAGACACAGTGGTAAATCTGGTGCCTGGTCCTTTATTGAGTACATTTTCTGAGGATGACCTCTGACCAATGAGGGTGTGCCCAGGAAGAAGCACTTCTCTCTCAGAGGAACCTAAGGGTCAGCTGGTCATGGTCAGCAGCTGTTCTTCCCAGGCAACTGAGCTGACTCAAACATGGTCTTCATATGAATCTTCCACTCTTTGCTCAAGACTCACCAGGGTGATGTTGCTAAGCCTCTGCTCTTATCTAGTCATTTCCAGCTTAGAAACTTCCAAAGATCTCCATGGCAGACTCAACAAGACCTTTCTGCACTTCCTTCCGGTCCTGAGTCATGCGATACAGTGATTCCACTCTGTCTCCCCCATTCCTCCCCCATGCCCTCTTCCTTTTCCTTAAACATTTACTAGACATGCCTGACATTCTGGGTAGGGTGGAGATCCAGGAGTAAATAGAGCAGTGTTCTTGTCTTTGGGGAACCATTTACTGTCTGTGTGGCCATACTCCCTCCATCCCCCCACACTTGAGTACATGCCTCTGTCTGTCTAGCTTCTTTGTCTTTGTCTAGCTTTCTTTGCTGACATTTCTCAGCTTGGTTAAAGGTTTGGGAAAGTGTTTCTCCTCTGACAGTATCATTTCAATCAATCAGTGGCTGCCATGTGTTAATTACTCTAGCTTCTTCATCCCTGGTGGGGGTGAGGGGCCCCAACTCTGAGGTTCAGATTCCACACTGGATCCCAGAATTCTACAGGAGAAGTTCCAGTTGTCTATACTGTCAAATAGCTCAGTAAAGAATTTCCCCATTCCCCACTTTCCCCTTTCCTTACCAATGTTTCTTGGAATTAACTTCAAAATAAACTACTGGTGCTTGGTCTGGTTTGGAGAGAACCCAAAACTAATTCCTGAACAGCCTTGGACTTTGCTATGTCTGTTTAAGAGCCTATACAGAAGGGCAGGAAAGCACAGATTTTGTATCAGGTTGATATGGGCTCTAAATGTTGGTCCTACCACAGACTAATCTGTGACCTTGGGTGCTTTACGCTAGGAGACAACTTGTCTTTCAGTCCATGTGAGGCTGAGATTGATAGAAGCACACAGCTGTATCTTAAGCTGAATTTTGTCTTTTAAAATTCTTTTATCGGTATTCAAGTTGCTCTCTCTGTCTGGAATGTTCTTCCACACCGTATTTGCCTGTGGAAAGCTTTCATTGGCCTCTGGGTCCATCTTAGCATGTGTCTTTGAGTTTGAGTCTTGTACTGTGTAGTATGAGGGACACTTACTTAGCACAAACCACAAGCAAACCTGCTTTCTGATCATTTACCTCCATATTCTCTGTGGCATTGGTTATTACATGCAGACAGACATGTCCTGGTTTTAAACATCCTGAGTTTGAGTTATTAAAGAAAAACAAAAAGAAGAAGTGATTTTTCTTTCCCAGGATCTCAGGGCCTGAGGCAACTGGAAGTCAATCACAGGGCAACTTCTGCCAATGAACTTTTCTTTACTCAGACAAAGCCCAACTCTGTGTTCCGCCTTGGCCTTTTTGGAGGACCTTGTTGGAAGATGAATGTCCTGAATGCTTTATTCATGGCCACAGCACCTCTTTGAGGAGTCTCCTCTGAGGAACAAGGAATGTGTTTGGCCACTGATGCTGCCTGAGGCTCTCGGGGAAGCTGCCATTAGACCTACCAACTCCCTGCAGCTGACCTCCCCGGGTCCCCCTGCAGTTAAGCATCTGCCCACTGCCATGGTAGGAGAAAAGGCAAAACTCATCTCAACACAGCCTGACATCTTTTGATTTTGGTTTTTGTTGTGAACCGTGGCACTGTCTTACAGAAATAACATCTGTACATAATAATACTTATACATCAGTCTTGACTAATTTCCAAAGCCAAGAGGAAGTCCGTATGCACAGCCCACGGTTGATCTTAGAGGCAACCACATTTGGCGGCTTCAACTCTTTTTTGAGAGGTTCTTTCAGATTTCTGAGTTATGCAGTTACATTTCTACTTCTTTCTTTGTAGTCACTCACCCCAAACCATAGCATCAAGATTTCACTTATTTTCACGGCACCACTCTTCTGCACTCTTCCATCACGCTTCCCTCTCCCCTATTATCTCCAGGTAGCGTTCCCGTAGTATAGACTATCTATCAGAGGTGGAGTGTTCACAGGACTACGACCCTGTGAGTACACATGACCTGCAACACCCTTACAGAGCCTACATGCTCTGCCTTGTACATATTTTTTGTCATTGCTTTACTGAAGAAAGTAATCATCATGTTTTGTTATTTGCTTAGATAGATGTGAGCAGAGGTGTCGGAGACTCTCTTACAAGCTAAATATGCTGCCAGTGTTTCAGTGCTCTGTTAACATTGTCAAACATAGCGAATAATCTGTCAGTAGAAACTTATGATATACTGCCCAAATCAAGGGTTCTGACCTTCAATTTCAGACTCTTTGCTATCCTTGGATAGAAGCATCATCTTGAGACTTTCTCTTCATCATAATTCCAAGTCTCTCCTTCTGACCTTGACTGCTTGAAAGTGTTTTTATCCTAGCCTCGTGCTCATTTGACAGTTTGACTGGGTTTGAGATTTCTCTACTTTAAAGGCAATTTGCTGTTGTTCTTCAGCATCTCCTGAGGATGCTCAAAGGTCTAAAGCAATTCCATAGTTGAGCCTTTACACTGGAGCTGTTACTCTTTCCCTCTTTTCCCAATGCTTTGAAATTACTGATGTTATCCTTTGTCATGGGTCTATTTGTAATCCATCAGTGGTCCTTTAAATTAGGAGATTTGCGTTGCAAATTTTCTTATTCTGTTTGTTAATTTCTTCTTTTCGTTCTTTCTTTCTTTCTTTTTTTTTTTTTCCTGTTCTATTTCTGGAGTTTCCTTTATTTAGATTTTGGATCTTCTAGATGGAGTCTCTGATTCTCTTGTTTCTTCACTGTTTTCTCCAAAGGTTTTTTTGTTGACATTTTAAATGAGTTTTGCATTTGTACCATAGACACTTTAATTTCTCTGAGTTTATTTTCCCCCTATAGTTTTCCCATCCTTATGGTGACCCTGCTTATTTCATGGGTGTAATAACCGGAGATATGTCACTGAGAATGAAAGGGACAAGCAAGTGAGACTGCGTCATTGAGTGGGCCTTGCAGGAGATATAAGACTCAGGGGTAAGAGACAAAGGATTGGGTTGCTCACAGCAGTAGTAGAAGTCAGAGTATCAGCATTTGTTGAAGTTTCCGGAGCATCAATACCACAGAATGGCATAAGGAGGCCTGGGTGACATACGCCTGCATAACAAGTTATTATAGGAAAGGAACCCGGAATTGGGGACTCTAATGCTTTTTTCAAAATTTTTTTTTAGTAATAGACAGTAAGCTTTTCTGACCTTTGCTCCAGGGTGAAGCAGCCAGTGCACAGCAAATAGGCCCACCCTTTTCTGCAGAGGGACATGCTTGCTGTGCAAATGCCTCAGACATGCCACATCACCTGGAGGTTTGAGGTCACAGGTCTTCAGGTGAGAGAATATCCTAGATTGTCTGGGTGAGTCCGCTGTGCTAAGTGAAATAAAGCAGATACAGAAAACTTGACAAGTGCTGTGATCTCATTCATATGTATATAATCTAAATTAGCCAAAGTTGTAGGCAGTACACTGGTGGTTACCAGAGACTGTGGAAGAAGGAAATGAAAAGATGTTGGCCAAAGGGTGATTTTTGAGGGTGTGGGCACACCCACCCACAAAAGGGTATAAAGTTTCAAAATGAAGTTTGGGATATTTAATGTATAGCAATGTGACTATGGTTAGCAATTACATGAGATGAGAATATGCTAATCAGTTTGCTTATGATGGTGGTCATTTCATAATGAATGGACATATCAAATATTAATATGTATATATATGCCATATTTTTGTACATATTTATCATTTTTACTTCAGTGACGCTAAAGAATTATACCCTGGGGGAAATAGACTGGAAATGGTCTGAGAGTAAGAACGTTCTTCTATCCAGCCCTTCTAGGTTAGAGTCCATGGCAGAATTTAAGGTTCAGGAACTTAGAGGAGAAATTGTATTTTTATTTTCATTAAGTTTTCCTGAAATCAAGGGTGTCTTCGCATTATGAGTGCAGATGTGGCAGTCAGAGTCCTCATGGCTCCAGTAATCTCCTGGTGTTCACACTCCAGTGAGGCTTGCCTCACATTGGTCCCACGTGACCAATAGGACGATGGAGAAGTGATGCTCATTACTTCTGAGATTCGGTTATGAAAGGCTGTGGCTTCTGTCTCAGCTGCTTACTCTCTTTTCTCATCACTCACTTAGGGACACTAACTGCCCTGTCTAGACATGTGACAAGGTACTTAGGCATCTAGCCAACAGTGAGTGAGGAACTATGTCCTGCTAATAGCCACATGAATAAACTGGAAGCTATTCCCCCACCCTTCAGATGCTAGTAGCTCTGACCTATAGCTGAACTGCAATCCGGTAGGTGGCTCTGGACTGACATACCTGCTAAACCACTCTGGAGTTCCCGACTGTAGAAACCGTGACATTGCTTGATTATGTCAGTTGCTAAGTTGTCTGGGACAGCAGTCGATAACAAAGACGGTGGCAGCAGCTGCTCCTGTGGTTTGTCACCACAGCGATCACTAATCCTTTTCTGTCACGTTGGAAAGATATGGAAAAGAGAATCAACCTATTTTTTGCATGTATTACTACTTTGAAATTAGAGTACAGCTTTGTTTTAATTTATTAATAAAAAAGAATATATATCACTATTAATATGACAATTGAATTTCAGTGTGACTAGTGTCTTTCATAACTCTCTGTGCCTACTTAAATTTTTACATTTCAAAATATCACATGAAAAAGGGTCCCTAAGCTTCACAAGAAAGGTTAAGAATTCTAGATTTACAAGTCATGGTCTCTTTCTTTTGATGTGCAAGGGACCAAAATGTGCCCCAAAGGCATGAGGAATTTCTGGAGAGATTAAATGTCAGTATCTTCCACTGCTCTCGGTGACACCTGTGTGAGCTGGATGGGTTGAGAGGTCCTCTGGGAATAGTGGATCCAGTGAAGGAAAAGCTACCTCCGCACCCAGCCTGGGCTCCTCCTGCATCAAACCTGGCCTTCCCCTTTCACTTACTGTCAGACTGCCCTGTTGATTGCCTTCTAAGCTTGAAGCAGCACCGTGCAGAGGAATGAAGACAATGTGCTGACGGACAGTGAGAGTCAGCAGAATGCACCAGGTTGAGGGGCAGGAGGAGGCACTTCTTCCTTGCTAGGGCAGCCCAGGGAAGAACCTCAGTGTAGGACTCCTGTTTGGCATTTCCTCAGTGGAGCCATTCCTCGCCTGTTCATCCTCAGGAATCTGTGTTCTGACTGACTGCAGGTTCCAAAACAGTCTCCAGGCTCATCATGGGCTGCTGGGACTTCCAGAGCTTGTGCTCTTGAGTATAGAGGTCCCAGGTGACAGACATTAAAGAAAGCTAGAAAATGCTGGCCATCTTCCAGTCTCAGGCCCCTTTTCTGGATGTGAACACATGCACCAAGAAGTATGATAAAATGTCCTCTTGAGGTCAAAAGTCTTCCTTTGCCAAGACCCAGGTTCAAAGCTTGGTGTCTGGCCAGACGGCCTTGATAGACCCTGTCTAATGGCTGTGTTTTCTTAGGGTGGGACAGAAACCACTCCACATAAGGAGTGTTGAAGGACAGATGAGCACACCCAGTCATCCTGTTGACTTTTTCCACCCTATCATTTTTTTTCTACACTTTCATTCAAGGATATGGGGGAAAATGGCCTTGGTGAACCTCTGCATTTTAATTTTCTCTTTGTCAAAACAAATAGTAGCTTCTGTCCCTGTCTCTCCTCCTTTTCTTCACTCCAAGATTTAACAATTACATTTTGGCAAGGTCAAAGCAGAAAATTTCATTATGGCTTTAATAATTCTAAGGTCATTAGCTTAGCTTTAGGTTCCCTTGGTTTTTTGTTTGTTTGCTGTGATGCTGGGGTTTGAACCCAGACCCTTGTACTTGTTAGACAAGCACTATACCAAGGAGCTAAATTCCCAAGTCCTAATTAAGCTTTAAAAGGTTAGTACTTCATCTATCCAGGAGTGATGGGAAAGGTTGAAGAGCTGAAAGTACCAGGGTGGATTTGTGACTAGGAGGACCTTGGAGACAGGAAGAAGGGAGCCCAGCTGGTGCCAGAGCTGAGCTTATGGTATTTGAAGAGAGCTGGGATCTGTGCTGCCCCACTGTATTTCCACAGGCTACAGTACCACTGCTCACATAGCACATGCAGTAAGCCTTGACTTGCTATGTGACAGAGGAGTAAACGCTCCCTTCAAAGTGACCCTGGGTAAAGAACATCACAGGCTCCTCTGTTTTCTTACTGAGGGTTGAGGTCCCAACTGATCTGTGACTGTCTCTTGCCCAACAGGCCATTCTTGTCCCAGAAATGGAGATCTGAGGAGTCTAGGTAGATGCTGCATTGAGGGTATATGCATATTTGTGCCTTGCTGGTATGTACCCATTAGTCACAAAACAGGAACCAGCTAGCTTGTGGACATACATTGAGAACAGTCAGCTTCACAGCTGTGGCTTCAAGATCCCAAAGCTGAAGGAATGGACTTTCTCCATCTCCATTGTCAACAGCACAGCTAACTCTCAGTCTCCTAGAGGTATGTAGCAGTTTTCAAAGCTGCCCCTGGGCTGAGATTTTTCAATCAAGTATGTGGCAATTAATCAATCAGTCAAGCAAGCAAGCAACAGACAGAAAATATCCATTAGCAAGATGGTTCAGTAGATGAAGGTGCTTGCTGCCAACCCTAACTAACCTGAGTTCCATTTCTGGGATCCACACTGTAGGAGGGAAGAATCAACTCTCATAAGTTGTCCTCTGACCTCCACATGCATCCTACCCATAAACAATGTAATAAACACACACACATACACACACACACACACACACACACACATACACTGTGTGTGTGTGACACTATATGAAAGTATTTAATATGATTATATATTTTCATGCATTATATATTTCTTAAATTTTGAAAAGTTCTTATGAAAATCATTCAGGGAAAACTAGATTCTAGTCCAGCTTGTTTCCTCTCCCTATCTCCTCTGTGCATTCTGAATCGATGAGCTCATAAATTGGATACAGTACACACTTTGAATTTCTATAAAATCCTTGGAAGTTTATACCGGATGGAGCAGTGCAGTATTTTTAATTCCTATGACATGTTTGAGAGGGAAGGAAAAACAGGAGACATATGCCACTAAGTAGCTTAAGATAATGTGTCCTTAACAGTTAAAAATATTGGCAGACTACTACTGTGTTATAGAAGGCACTGAACAGCATCTTAGAGAGTCAGAAATGAGCGTGATAAATCTGTATAATGAGAGTCCATGCCCTTGAGCTAGAATCTGTTCTAGCTAAAATCTATTACACACATAGTAGTCCCAGTCCACAAACAAACTGTAATGCCCACAGAAAATACTGATATGAAAAAAGGACTTGAAAGCATGTACTTTGGCATGAAGAAGAGTGATTCTGGTGGAAGAAAATGTGAGACTAGGGAGGGGGGAAGTGTACGTTGAGAGTGTGAGAAGCCCAGTAAGAAAATGAATGGCAGTGGCTAGGAAACCTATAGCTACCTACAACCCTCTCCTTCCCTAGTCCTCTCTTTCTCTCAAGCAGTGGTGGAGTCCCTGTCAAAGGGTACAGGAAGAGTTAATATTGTGGAAGACTAGTTGTCAGACACCTAAAAAGGGGAGCGGGAGGGGCACCTGACCTAGTTCTTTTTCATTTTAAAATCTCTATCTTACCTCCCTAAGTGGTTTTCCACATCCCTGCCTCCTTAATGGTAATGACAAGTGTCAAGATGAAACGAGGCCAGAGAATGCTGAGTGCGGTTTTGTTTTCACCAGGAACCTAAAGACACTCACAAATCAAACAGTTCAGAACAGCGGCATGTGGGAGGCACTGCCCCGCCCTCCCTCCTGTAACCTCCTAAATGACTGGTGTTCTAGAGTTTGCATTTTTTTCTTGCCATTTTTTTTCTTTGAAAATTTCTTTCTTGTTTTCTCTTTGCTGTTGTAGAAATTTATTTTTAGTTATGTTTGAGATGATTGTTTTGTGTATTGTTGGGTGAAGGGCTGCCTAGGCCTTGGCATTTTGTATTGTCTTTAGGTGTTGGCTTTGTGTAAATGATGTTTGATTTCTCATGATCTGCATGTGCTATCAATAGAGGTGCTTGTATATATATAAAAACCTCTGAGATCAGATGATCGGGGTTCCACTGAACAGTATGGTGCTTGCCATGACAGGTGGTTCCCTCTGCTGAGGTCTGGCAGGGTTTGCACCTATGAAAATGTCTCCTCGTCTTCCTTGTTGAGCAACACAGTAGCACACCTGCTACACTCTGCCATTATTTTATCTATTTTATTGCTGAAAAACCCTCCCCCTCCATTAGCTTACTTTAACTACTTATTATTTCCTGACTCTTACTGTTTTACAAACTTCCCACATATGACCTCATAGGTACTTTTCCACACAGTTTCCTCCTTAACTTGTGTTTTGTGAAACACATATAAAATGATAAAGCATTATCTATGCATTATACGTTTACATACATTATATGTGTGTTACATATATAAAATTTATTTCCATGGGCATGCTTCACAGGAAACACCACACAAGGCCCCATTGCTCACATCCTGCACTGGGACCTGGCCCCCAAGGCTGGTTCAGCAATTGTCCTCTGACAGCAGATTCTATTTAAAGCAGCTGGGGCTGCATCCTGACTATGGGATCTCTCTCCCTCTCAGCCTCTTCTGCTTGCTTGTCAATGAGATAATGTTCATAGCAAGGCTTTCAAAGCTTCAAAGCATGTGCTGTGGGCAGTCCTTGAAGCTGTGACAGAGTTGTTTGCTCATGTATTCCCTGAACAGGAATTTACAGAGCAAGGCCTGTGTCAGATACAGAAGATGAAATGTGAGCAAGAGAGTGTGGCCCAGGATTCAAGGATGGGGCTAGGGAGGAGGAGGGTGGGGCAGAAGGAGGAAGGGAAGGAGAGAGAGAAGGGAAAAAAGAAGGGAAGAGGGAGGAGATAACATAGTGCTTAATCTCAAATCTTAGAGTCTAGAAAAGAATTAGTCAAATACTTATTTGACAAGTTATAAAGTTATTACTAGGCTCAAAGACCCCTTATACCATATAGTTGGGAATGGACATTATCCTGATGTAGCTGAAACTTGGAAGATAAGTAAGAACTATGTCCAAGCAAGTAATGGACAAGCAACCTGGAAAAATCACCTGGGATAGCTCCCCCACTAAACCATGATGGTCTAATACAGTTCTTTGTGTTGTGGTGACCCAGCCATAAAATTATTTTTGTTGTTTCTTTATAACTATAATTTTGCTACTGTTATGAATTACAATGTAAATATCTGATAAGCAGATGGTCTTAGGTGTTCCCTGTGAAAGGGTTGTTCAACCTCAAAAGGGTTGCGACCCACAGGTTGAGAACCACCAGAAAGGCAAGGACCACACCTCAGTTCATTCTTCATTCAATCTACACTCTCTAGTATGTGCTTCGATCCAGGAAATTTCCTACAGATAGATGTTGAAAGAATAGTATTGCTTTGGAAACAATGTACGATAGGTCTTCATTTACTCGTATAATAATCCAGATGTGCTGAGACGATATACTCTCAGACCCGACTCTGCATGGTACTTCCTATGCTCAGCATCTGGAAAACACAGACGATAACCCCTCAAGGTATAGCACAGTCAAACTATCATTACTGCTGGATTTAAACAAACTCTGTTGGGTAATCTTTGGACTTTTCTCCAAAGATTTTTTTTTTTAATGCTCATTTGCCTTTCCTCAGGAAAGTGTCTAGGGTAACAGGGTCTCAATCTCATCTGTTACCTGATTCTATGTGTTCTTTCCCTGGGAGAATCAGACCTGTACTGCCTGTGGCTGAATTCTTTCTCAGTTTAGTGAGCATCCTATCATTTTTGCCTGTTGGTGTTGTAGAGTCTTCTATGTGCATCCACATTGTTCTTCCCCAACTTCGATCGCACAGCGGTCTTACTCTAAATCTAGTGGCCCCTAGAGAAACATCAGAGTCCCATCAAACAGGAATCAGGAGACCCAGCACTGCCCTCTATCAGGCTCTACCACCCTCTGGATTAAGCTGGCCTGTCCTTTGTTAGCCTGAGGCCCATTGTACAGAGACTCATGTGGAATTCTAGCAGGAAGTGAATTAGAGCCCCCACAGAAACTAAAGACCCACACATCTGGCTTAGCACTGTCTCTTCACTTCTCAATTAAAAGGCTTTCACTTTTTTCTTTCACTTCAACAGTCTCTTTCTGTCCAGGGTGTATACCTCACAGCAGGAAGTTTGTCTTTGCACTAAGTTTACCCCTGAGCATAGAGAAGTAGCTCCAAATACAGTTCGAGGTATGATTTGACAAATCCTTTCTTTCACATAAGTCTGAATTTCAAATGTTTTTCAAAACCTCTTATTCTTAATGTCAGATACCAACAAACTGAAATGTTGAAATTTAAAGGAATAAGTTTCTTAAAAGCTATGATTGCAAGTTACATTCATGTTTCCCAGATGCTTTTTACACCTCCCCCATCAAAAAGTCTCTGAGACACAGATACCTTCAGTTGATTCCAGAGTTATACACTAGCACACACAAGAGAAAACTGCTCAAAGTATACCTTATTCCAACTGCTTCAAGGATGACTAGCCTGTAACACTGGCTTATAAAAGCAGACAAGTAGAGAATCGTCTGCTCTAAGGATACTTCTCAGCTGTGACCTTGACAGAAGGCTCTGTTGCTTAATACTATAGGGAATATAGTTAGTATTTTTTTTTAAGGAAAAACCTATTGGCTCTCACCTCTTCCCAAGGTTGACAGAGGATGCACTAAAAATGAATGCAGAACACAACAGACAGAGTGGTCAATCAGTAGCATCAGTCTCCCGAATTATACAGAAGCTCATTAAATCAGACTGCTTGATGAATCTGTTTACTGATTACTGCTTACTTTTGTCTTTTCAAATGAGAGATTCAATTCAGTATAAGCACTCAGGTAACCAGTGGACATATCTTGCAGGCAGGTTGCTATATTGTGGGAATAACCAATGACTTTTTGATTGAATTTAAGCCCCGCTCCATGAGATGGAACCCATTATCTGACACTACTAAACTGGCCGAAACCCTGAGATTACATAAGTTGTGGGCCCTGGGGGAAAATGTACTTCTGCTAAATAAGCATAGCAATAAAACAACCCCTAATAACATATTGCTACACTCATAGATCAGCACATTGCTCAACCCTCATCAGAGAAGTTTCTTCTTGCAATAGATGGTAATTAACATAGAGACTCACAACCGGACAATGTGCAGATTGAAATATCTTGGAGCACTCAGCCCCACATGGAATGTCTTTATCACATCTTTCCCCTGAAGGCTCTCAGATCTATGTAGAAGAGGAAGTGAGAAAAGCCTGAGGTGGTGGATGACTCCAAGGAAACAGCATCTTCCAGACACAACAGGATTGATACACATATTACCTCACAGAGACTACTACAACACACACAAGACCTATACAAGCTCAAACCTAACACAACCCAAGCATGGAGAAGAGGAAGTGTGTATGTACCAAGTCTACTCCTGACCAAGTAGCTCTTTACAATTGGTAATTGCTGGAAGATGGGAAATAGGTTTTCTTCAAGGGCACATCAACCACATTCCAGGGCAGGCCTCATGCTCAGGAGTAGTTGGCCAACACATATCAAACTTGTGTGTGTGTGTGTGTGTGTGTGTGTGTGTGTGTTTATGTGTGTGTGTCCTTCTTTTAAAATTTTGTTTTGTTTAAGAGAGAGAAAGAACATGAAGTTTGGTGGGTAGGGAGGGCGGAGAATCTGGGAGGAGTTGGAAGAAGGGAAAGAAAATAATTTAAATGTATGAAATTATTAAAAAATAAAAACACAATAAATCAATATTCAGGTCAGACCATCTAAACTGGACATTTAAAGGAAGATGGAGAAGCTAAAGCTACACAAAGTTATTAAGGTCTGCTATTGATTCTGACCTTCCAACAGAAGAAGAGATTGACTCTGAAATTGAAGTTGTAGAGTTACATTGTAGTGTTGTAATGGTGCAATGGTGTAAGATCTTTACAATGATTCAATATCATTATTTCCCTTTGCAGCTAAAGAAACTGAGGCTTTGAGAGGTTAAGTGCTTAGTTAAGATCCATAGACAGGAAACAAGTGAGTTTGGGTTAAATCCTCTGATTCATGGATCTGATTCAGGTCATAACATAGACAAATCTTAATTCTAACTTCTGACACCCCGTGTCTTTTGTTGTTATTTCTACTTTCATTTTAATCTCTTTGTTGGCTTGCTAATGAACCAGAACCCAAACAAAAGGCTAGAATACACTCTACATTCCCAGGTACAGGAATTGGCTCATTGCTATTAAACCACACTATGAAATCCCACTCTACTCTGTTGCTCTATGTTATCTGCTTTGTGATGATCAGAGCTTCAATATTAGTAGAGAAAGCTGAATTACAGCATGTTTACTGTTTACTGCTACTCAGTCCTGCCCATTGCTCAGAGTCATTTGCCACAGAATCCAACTGGGTCACCTGCCTCATTCATACGCAGAGCAGACACCTGCTGAAGCATGTATTTCCAAGACCACCATCTGAGGAAACAGGGAACAAGTAGCTTGAAGAGATTGTCTTTAGCCTGCCAAACCAGAGCTGATATTGTAGAAAACACCTTGATACTTGAAAGGATTTGCCTGGCTTCTGTTTCTTCTCCTACAGAAGTACTTATAATGATAGTTACAGATTTAAGATACCAAATGTTTGAAATCAAATACCAAGAGGAGAAGAGATGAGGAAGATGAAGAAGAGGTGGAAGAAGAGGAGGATGAAGAAAAGGAGGAAGAAGAGGAAGGAAGACAAGGAGGAGGATTAAGAGGATGAGGAAGAGGAGGGGAGGATAAAGAGGATGAGGAAGAGGAGGGGAGGATAAAGAGGACGAGGAAGAGGGGGAGAGGAGGAAGAAGAGGAAGAAGAGGAAGAGGAGAAGGAATGTTGTAGTTTACTGATGTGTAGGCTTACCAAGAAGACAAGAAGGCATAATCATAGGTGCAAATGCTTCCAGAACTCAGCAGAGGGAACCACTGTCATGGCAAGTGCCATACTGAACAGTGGAACCCCGAGCATCTGATCTCAGGTGTTTTTATTGATTTGGAACTGCTCAGGAGTTCTACTGATAGCACATGCAGATCATGACCAATCAAACATCTCCTACATAAATCCAACACCTGCAGACCGTACAAATGCCAAGACTTAAGCAGCCCCTCACCCAACAATGCACAAAATCAATATTTTAAACACAACTAAAAATAAACTGTAGTTGTATGCTGCTGTGATGGTTCACCAAAGAAGACGGGGAGGTACTTTCATATGTGCAAACCCTGCCAGACCTTAGTAGAGGGAACCACCATCCTGCCCAGTACCATACTCTATTTACAGTGGAACCCCAAGCATCTGAGCTCAGGTGTTTTATTGATTCAGAACTCCTCAGGTATTCTACTGATAGCACATGCAGATCATTAATAATTAAACAACCTCGCAGAAATTCTACACCTGCAAACAATACAAAACGCCCTAGATAGCACCTTACTTAACAGTGCATAAAACAAATTATTTTATATATAACTAAAAATAAACTTCTTCAATAATTCCCCTTTCTGTATAAGCTAATCAAAAATTGCTTTTTTCTCTCTACAACACAATTTAACACTACACCAGCAAAGCTATTGACAAAAGGAACAATCATGGGAGTTGCTAATGCACAGGTCCAAATAAAACCAAACGTCTATCAAGCTTTCTATAATGTCTTTGGACAGAAGAAAACATTATCAATGTCCCGTTATCTAGAATTCACTCACAATCTTCTGGGATCCTCCAAAGGACTTCAATCACTTCTCTGCCCTCTGTAGCACCCACAGCTTGTCCTCTAGACTTTGGCTAGCTCCCTTCCACTGCTGCTGCTGTTCTTGGTGGTCATCCCATTGTACTGGCATCTCCAAATTGCTGGGATCGTCTGCAGCAACTGGGTTGAACTTTCACCAATAGCCCCTCCTGGTTTCTCTTCATGGTGCCAAGCCTCAACTTCTTTACATTTACAACTTCTTTCTTGAATCTGGGTCTTCAACTGCCACTGAGGCTACCCTTTCAGCAATGGCCTCTCCTGGCCTCTCACAGGGCCAAGCCTCAGTTGTTCTCCGTGACCTCTTCATGCCTTAAAACCCAGCACCACCTGGGTGACTCTTAAGTACTAAGTTTGGCTACCAGCACGAGATACAACCTCGGCCAGTTATGGGAGACAGTTTCTGTGTCCTGACCCCAAGGAAACACTTTCCAGATTTTAAGAAAGTCTGGTTTGCAGGAAAAACAACTAGTCCCTATCTGCAGGGAAGATTCCCTTATGGGGTAGAGTTCTCATCACCATAGCAGATTGAGTCGTGTCATGACCACCTTACCTCACTAGTATCTGGACCATTTGCCCTTCTCTTAGTCAGGTTTGCAGAAAAAAGCCCAAACAACTGTTCAGTTTAATTAAGAGTCCTTTTTCACCACTGCTATGGGTAAACATACACCCTTCTTCATAGACCTCAAACACAAGACCCGCTTGGGCTTCACATACACAAAAAGCCACCAATAAACTCAGTTTATAGTACAGCAGTATGCTCTGGTTTCTGTTTTCCATGCCATGGCTGCTGCCAGCAGCAGGAGGGAGAGTCAGCTCCATGAAAAGCCTTTGAAATCTTGCTTCTTTCCTGCTCCCAGCTGAAGTTTTTGTTTTTACATGAAAATATCTTTAAAGGTCTCTATTCTATGGCTCTCACTTTTGAGCCCTCTTTTTCACTTAATTTTCACAAATTTCTCTTCATAGAGGCTTATTTACTTCCTCACTTTCCTCTTCCTTCAGGAGACTTCTGCTCATTGTTTTTGCATATATAGTTTCTGTCCTCTAGGAGCTGCCCTGAGAATACTTTACTGGACTCTGTGAGGTCTGGAGTTTCTTTCTCTTCTTCCTTGGCTCTATGTTAGATTAGCTGGCATGATATCCTGCCCCACATTGGTATGTTATTTGTAGTATTATGCTGCTATGGCAACTCAGCAAGGAAGACTAGGAGGAGCTTTCATAGGTGCAAATGCTCCCATACCTCAGCAGAGGGAACCACCATTCTGCTGGCCAATGCCATACTGAACAGTAGAACCCTGAGCGTCTGACCTCAGGTGTTTTTATTGATTTAGAACTCCTCTGGCATTCTATTGATAGCAGGTGCAGATCATGACCAATCATCATTTCCCACATAAATCCAACACCTATAAACAATACAAAATGCCAAGACTAGAGTAGCCCCTCACCCAACAGTGCATAAAACAATTATTTTATACATAACTAAAAATAAACTTCTATAACAGGGGAAGGAAGAGGATGAGGAAGAGGGGGAGGAGGAGAGAAAGGAGAAGAAGGAAGAAGACGGTGAGGAGGAAGAAAGTATCTCTGTTTATGCACTGTGAAAACCTTTGTAGAGGGTAAGGTTCTTCTGCCATTCACCCTGGCCTTTCCTGACGCATCTTTTATTATTTCAGGTGGGTCTACTTGCTTATTTGGTTTTGACCAAGCAGGCAGGTCCTATATACTTTTGCTTTTCCTCCTATACTAATGCTGGTAGACAAGCTGTTGTCAGTGATGTACACTAATGATGTTATCTAAAATATCACTTCTTGTTATGTCTACATTCCATGGAACTTAGCTGAATTCCAGAACCAATAAAATGACACCATCCATGGAAGCCTATTGATAAACTGGAGCTTGCTCTGACCAGAGCCACTTCTACCACATTCCTGCAGCCCACCCAAAATCCTCTGTCTGAAATATCTTGCTATTACTCCATTAGCATTACTTCTTTGGATCCTGAAGCAGAAGGTTTGAATGTTTTGGGAAAGTCTATTTATTATGTTATACATTAGAGAGATTAACTTCAACAGTTACAGTGCCCGGATGTTACAGAAGCCACATGTGCTCAAAGAAGACTGAGTATAGAGAAGTGGGTGCCAAGACATCTGAAAAGAAATTGCAAATTAGTTTACTCACAAATTGTCAAACCAAATGTGTCTCTGACTTGCATTCTGCAATTCCTAATCTATACATTACTGTGAGGACTACTGAGCAGTTACAACAATAGAGCTCAATCTTCCAATAAGATAGGGATCCAAGCTAAGTTTAGCTTTTGAGGTGAAAAGGGGTTAGTGCTGGGGGTCCTAGGTGGTCATACATGTGTGGTTCCAAGGAGTCTATAGAAGGTGGCCTGGGAGTAAGAAGTGACTCTGCAGAGGAAAAGACAGCTGGTGCAATTCTTTCTCAACAGAGCCTGCTTCCTGTCTCCAATTCTGGTTCCCATAATTAGATTCTCTGTTGAGAAATAAGAAGCAAACTGCCCAAGCTACTGTACATGGCACAGCCACAGGACGATGAGAGGGTTACCAGAAAGATGAGGAAACTCTCTTCTCTCTGGAAAGTGTTTTATTTAAAAAATCACAGGCCCTGCATCTTCTGAATAAAGAGATTCTTTCTTCTCAAGCAACTCTTCACCTTTTGACTCAAAGAGGCTTGCTTCTGAGGGTCCAGTTCAGATGAATACACAGGTATTTCCTGCTGCTGGGCTGCCCTCGCCTGCTGGCCAGATCAATGCTTCCTGGGGAGGAAGTCCTTTATCAGCTACATAAAGCTCAAGGTGCATTAACAGGCAACAGCTACTTGCAAGTCTAAGTCATTCTAAAGAACACTAAGCCACAGTGGGGTTCATTAAACATGGTGGTATTATTCTTGCTTTCAAAGCAGATGATAGTATCAGAGGTTAAGAACATAGTTTTCCTTACTCTGAGCCGTAGACAACCTCAATAATTAAACTCCACATTAGGAATCAAGTGTAGAAGAATGGAGATATTATCTCTCAAACTATCTTTGAGAGGAAAATATATGCATGGTTATTGAGAGGAAAGAAGTTGCATATTGCCATGCTCAGGTCTAATACATTGGGTTAAAATTTTAGAGATGGTATTATAATTCTCCAATCATATTTGAGACAAGGAGAAAAAAATCAATAATAACTCAGAGATTTTAAAATATATATCATTTGGAACAACCTGAAATTCACACATTTGCAACAATGAGAAATTTTAAAAACTAAAAATAATTATAGTCTTTAGGACTAAGAGTTTTTATATACCAATGCATAACCCCTTGTTCTATAACTCTTAAATTAACACCTCCAGACATTTACCTAGAAATGTATTTATAATTCATGCCTTAAAATGAAAGGTATCTTTAAGAATCACCATCTGCTTCATCGAATATCTTAATGTTTAAAAACTGAATCATCTTCAATTATGATTAAAATTAAGAGCAGAGAATTTAATGAATAATTCAGCAGCCCGTATTAAGTAAAAGTTGAACAATTATTTACTCTAACTCTCTTTCTCATCTGTAAAGTGTAGAGAACTTATGCTAACTGTATGGCCCTAAAGAAGTATTGAAGTCAAGAAGTGTTGCCTGAGTAAGTGTTGTAGTACTAAGATTACCGACATCGGTCAGCATCACGTGCCTGGAACTCTTCTATATTCAAGAAATACAAAACAAGAAAGACATGGATCTCTCCTCTAAGGAAAGTGCTATATGATGGTAAAGACAAACCCATAAACAACTGTAAATATCCAGATCAATTCTAATATAAGAGTTATGATAGGACTGGTGAGATGCTCAGCAGGTGAAATGCTTGCAGCCAAGCCAGACCTGAGTTTGAACCCTGAAACCCATATGGTAGAGAGAGAACTGCTCCCACAAGCTGGCCTCTGACCTCTACATGCGCACAGAGGCATGCCCCCACTCCTAGAAAGAGATGTTTTAAAAATGAAAAGAGATAATAAAGTTATCTTTCAAGAGACTGTGGAAGTCCCTCAGGTAATTTCTAGGAATTGCATCTTAGAAAGTAAAGTGGGATTTTGAAGCTCCTCATTTGGCGTGAGAATGTAGACAGCAATTCACTTTGGATTTCCCCCTGACTTGTAACTTTGCACTTGGAATCTTCAGGTTAGCCACACAAATTTCCAAGCCCAACCATCTGATGAGTTAACATCCAAGATTTTCATGTCATCTTGATAAACTGAGCTTTTTATCATTGGAATTCTCTATCTAGTGATATCCTTGATTACTTTGATCTCTAGCTTCCTGTTGAATTGTGTTACATATATATATATATATATATATATATATATATATATATATATATATATATATATACACATACACACATACACATATATATGTGTATATATACGTATATATGCATAATGTATCTCTATATATATTTACATATTTTTTCAGTGTTGGAAATTGAACCCAGGGCTATTGGCATGCTAATCCAGGAGTCTAAAACAGCTATACCTTCACTTCCGGTTTTTCTGTTTACTCATGGTGATCACGGCTGGTACTCTCCATTCCTTCATGTATATCTAGGTTTCCGCGTTATTCTAAGGACTTCCTTTTATATTTCTTATGGTATAGATATTCTAGTAATGAATCTTTTCCATTTTGTATGTCTGAAAAATTTAATTATTTTGGCTTCATTTTAAAGCCTTTTTTTTTTTTTACAGGATTGATATATGCATACATACATGCATAGTAGATACCTTCCAACCAGAGTGAGCTGGAAATGAAGATACCTGAAAACACACATGCAGTTGTAATGGTTTCCCTAAGGAGGAAGTGTGAGGATTCTCAGTGAGGTGGAATTTGCTCTGAAAGCACAAAGACCTAAGTTCAAAGCCTCTGCAGCCAAGTGAAAAAAGCCTGGCGTGGCTTCACCTGCCTAGCACTGGGCCAAGCATGGGTACAGAGTCTGCAGGAGGATCCTGAGTCTGCTGGCCAGCCAGTCTGCTCAAACCAGTGAGCTTCCAGTCCCATGAGAGACATTGTCGCAAGGCGGTCAGTGGGGAGTGAGAGAGGAGGAAAGACACTGACATCCACCATGCTGCTTTGCTCTCCGCATACACATATGTGGGCACCTTCACCACACACACACCAGCCTAACCCTAACCCTAACCCTAACCCTAACCCTAACCCTCCATCCCTCTCTCTCTCTCCCCTCCTTTAAAAGGGAATGTGTGAAACCACTGATACATTGGTCATCTTCTCATCTTCCTGCTGTTGAGGGAAGGATTCTACCCTACCTTTATGAAGATGGCCAGGTATAAAGTCCCCAACGCTGGATAGATGAGACAGATAACTGTTTACTGTCTGGAGGAAGAGCTGCCTCATTCAGAAGCGGTGGTGTTCAGGAACAGAGTGAACAAGCAGGGCTGTGGACGTCAGACTTCAAAGTGACACAGCTTGTTTCTCTAACTCCATGGACTGGGTGGGAACTGCAATCTGCTTCTTGGGATAAGTGGGACCTGTGTCTCCTTGCTGTGATAATAAACTTGTTCCACTGAGGGAATCTTACCCTCATAACAAAGTGTCTGGAGTGACATAGTTAGGCTATTAGGTGCCCTGCTCATGTCAGGGGTCAGGGCAGAACATAATTATGCCTCCATAGAGATGATTTCAACACACCAATTTGGGCAAATGTCTCACCATCTGCAGCACACCAGCTAGACCTATCATCCACGTTTTAACCTTGATCTGACTTCAAACAATAAAGGACAGTCCTTTCAAAGCTGGAGACAGATTTAGGAGTGTTGAAAGCAGAGTTTGGGCCTGTGTCCATCCTTTATCTCTTGTTAAGGAACTAGGAAGACGAGGAGTAGCCTGTAGCCTGTGGCTGCCCTGTCTCCAGGCCAGAGTTCTTGAGAAGCTTCAGTCTAATATCTAGGTCACCTACCTATACTGCCCCCAGCAGCTTTTTCAATAACTACACTGTAACTTAGAAGAAAAAATCTCCACTGGAATGAGGCATCTCGAGCTGTGAACAGAAAAAGACTTTGATAGAATGCTATAATTAAAAACACACACAGCACAGTGCCATTATGACATGCTTTAATGAACTTTGTATTTTTATATCCACTGCATTTACATACCCTGAATAAATATAAAACGATGTAAATAAATGGAACTATTGCAATCGTTGTGTTTCAGTTCAATGACACTTCTTAAAGTTTGAGGTGTTTAATGATGGCATTTAGAATATACAGTCAAGCACCAAAATGACTAACAGCTATTCATGTATAAACCTGTCATACACACATATAATGTTTGCTTTATTTTCTCTTTTCAAAATCAGAAATGGTTAGTAGAGATACAAAATCCTCATCCCATCCTTCATCTTACTCTCCAAAGGTACCCACCACCCTGAAGTCAGCAGGCTTCTCTTCATGACTGTACGCTTTATTATATCACATAGTTGTTTCAATAAATGGTACACACTGTCGTTTTTATGCTTGTGTAACTATTAGAAATCATACGGTACATTTCCTCATGTAACTGGGTATTCTCAGCATGTTTTGAGGCTGGAAACTTGGAGGTGTATTGCTGGATGGAGAGATTGTGTCTACCTGTTACCAGGCATGGTAATGTTCTTCCCCGGAGCAGGCCCACCATCACAGTCTGAGCCCAGTTTCCCCATGTCGTCTCCAGTGTGCTTTCACATGACGTTAACGCATTAGTTATGTGTCACTCAGCGTTTCAGGGTGCATTAAATCGCAATTTATTTTGTTTCACAAATATATTTCTTTATATATGAGCATTTTTGCTTCACTACTCAGAAAGCCAGCCTTTTGGAAAATAATTCAGACTCTATATATGAGCTGATTACAAAAGGTACCCCTGAAGAATAGCAAGAAAAAGACAACACACAAAAATAACAGCTCCTGAGTTTGAGGGGAAACTATAGAAGTTTTTCTGATAAGAAGATAATGAGCTAATGAGTACAGACTTCTTTATCCAATCTTTTTTTGTTTCTTTCAGCTTGAGGTTGTACTCACTTAGGGATAGGCAATAAATTGTATACCACCCACAGAATTTACTAATGGAAGCCATGAAAAATACTTGGAGCCAGGTGTGGTGGACACATTTGTAATCCCCGCCACATAAAAGACAGAGGCAAGGGAAACTCAAATTTGAGCCCAGTCTCAGCTATTTCCAAGTTCCAGCTCATACTGAGACCTAATTTCAAGCAAATAAATAATAATAACAATAATAATGATAATAGTAATAATAATAATAATAAAGATAGGCATACTGGCACTCTGGGGTTGATTTCTGAAGGGCCGGAGCAAGTGTCCTTTGCTGCTGGCATCCAAGCACCCGATAGTCCCCTGGTATGGCTATGCAGCTGACTGTTGGTGTCAGCACAAGGAGAGGTACCACCACCCTAAAATACCAGAACGAATTCAGTTCATTTCAAGAACATTCTACACTGGTAGTCACTCACTTTACCCAAAGAGAATCAGAATTTCATAGCTCAGTACCAAAGTTACAGGGGATTCCTAGATGTATTCCGGAGCATGGCTTCAACTGAGTGTGATTTCTCAAGTCTCTTCAAGTATGACGATCACATTTTGAGAGTCAGGGCTGAGTGTGTAGATGAACATTTGGACTGGATGCTGTCCTGAGGATGACACCATTGTCACACCTCCTAGAATGTAAATAAAAACATTTGCTGATGCCTAACATGCGTTTCCCACAAGTTGAGAATAAACCTGAACCCAAACCACAGAGAACATTTATAACTCATGGGCTTATAATGTGCAATATTGGAAAAATGGAGCTGATAAGTTTCAAGTTTCTCCTCAATACAACTTTGATGGCCTCAGAGATCTGAAACCATGGACAACTTAACTGCATTCAAGGGTTTCTTCTTGATCAGAATAGAGCTGGAGAAGGGCGCAAGTCTGCTTGCGAAAGAACAAAGAAAGGCAGTGATAGAACAACCCCTTTCCCCGTGCTGTCCATCACCCTCGCAGCTTTAGTCTGTGGTCTTCCTGGTACTCCTCAACTGGTTTGCCACGCTGTGGGTCATTTCTAAGAAAACCAAGTATACCTTCCCCTCTGGGAATTCTTCCCACTACCTGATAGATGTTGGGGGGTCACTCTCATCACAGCACACATTACGTTTCTCCTTTCCACTCTCTGATGAGCATGGCGTTTCAAGTAAACTAAGCGTCACAATTATGGAAGACTCTGAGTGCCACAAACACTATCTTTGGAAACAGATACACCTTTGGGATCCTGTCTGGGCTTGGACCTCCAGCACTGCATTCCAAGGAAGAAACATACTCAGTGCCATACAGTGCCTTACGTTTCTGACATGGGCCTCAGGAGAGTGAGGGGATCAGCTGCCTGAGAAAAACCCATAGATAGAACTCCCATACCCTGGGCTTATCCAGACGATCAAGAAGCTACCTTTTAAAGCATAAAGTGACAAAATACTTTATCTTGGGAACTTATTACTTTATGCAGACTTCAGTAATTTTTTAAAATATTATTTTGAACTTTCTTGTATTATGATAAAGACTACACATTAATTGTGAGAAACAGTAATAAAATGGACATTGTTTAAAAAAAGGACTTGAATGATAGAACTCGTTATAGGGATCAGTTCCTTGAAAGGAAGGGCAGTGGTGGAGATTGTAGTGCAGCCTATTCACACCTCGATGTGAATAGGAATAGGAAGTGAATAGGAATCTAGTAAGCAGAGACAAATTGAGCTGTGCTATAACTCTCAAAGTCTGTCTCCAACGGCCTACACTTCTACCATCTTGGCCCCATGCCACAGCTACCAAAAACAGCACCATCAATGGGGGACCAAGTATTCAAATACAAGATAACATAGGGAAAGTGGGGTAGTTGCTGTGACAAACCTGGATATGTAGATTTGGAACTGGTTTGTAAGATTTAGGTGGAAGAGTTTGGGGATGTAAGCTGAAGAAGTCTTAGAATGTTATAAACAGAGTTTAATGGTCCATTTCTAGTGAAAGCTTAGATAAACAAAGTGGTAATAGAAATGAATAGCAAGGATCACACTCACAAATTCTCAGAAGAAAAATACTCTTAGCTAGACTAGAAGATAGCCATGCTGCATTCTTACTATCTTGTGAAAATTTGAATAAAGCTGAATTTAAAAGTAATGTAATAATTTATTTAACAAAGAAAATTTCAACATAACAGCATTCATAGTGGTAGCATAGTTATTGTTCATTGCATTTAGCTGGGTTTATAATGAATGTTCAAAACAAATAGTGAAGTGGAATGAAATAAAACATTTTCAACTTGTCGGGGAAAAAAAAGTTAAGTTGTGAACTGGTAACCATGCAGGGGTAGAAGAGGTAACTATAGTTGATAAGATTAGTGCCATTAAAAAGAAGCCAAATACTTGGTACAGCTCATGCTTGCTTCAGATATGGCCAGGGATAGCCAAGCCTGATGACAGGTTCCCATTGTTTTCGTCTGTTCTTAACAATGCTCGGATAACCTTCTCATTTGACAAATTGTTTCTTTTCATAAACTAAAGATTTGAAGAAAAGAAATAAAAATAGGGTGTTTTGTGAATTGCTATGTCAGTGCTGAAAGGCAAAGAAAATGACGGGGGAAACATTGTCATTAAGGTATGAGGAAGAACAATGTGGGCTTACCTGTGCCTTGCTATTGTGGAGAATTTCCCCATGTGCACTTACCTTGATACACCGAGGAGGTGAAGTAGAACTCTGAAAGGACCCTTGACGCATTTCTATTTTTCCTTAAACAGGGAATTCTCATTTTTTAATCTTTATTTTTTGGGCTCATGGATTTTTGCAGCATGATGAGAACAGGAGCTGTGATAAGGGACTAACTTCTGGCCAAATGAAATGTTGGTGAGGTAAGTTTCAAAGGAGAAAGCAATTCCTTCTCTTTTGCAGTGACTTGGATGTAGACCTAGCAAGAGGGTAAGGAATCACTTGGCCTGAAGTGAAAACCCACACTGAAGATGGTAGAGCAGAAAAATAAAAGAAGCTTGCTTTAGTAATACTAATGAACAGGAGCCAGCAACCGTTTTTGACAAAGGACTATAATAACAAATTTCTGTTTTGTGAACTTAAGGTTCTTTGTCACAACTGGTCAGTTCTGTCATCAGGGTGATGACAATCATAGAGAATATATTTTAGTGAACTCTAGTGTGTTTTTGTATATTTCCCACTGTGGCTCCTTAGAGAGAAATATGGATTTCTCTTGAGACAGAGTCTATGTGTCATGTGTCTCAGATTGCTCTCAAACTTTCTAGGTAGCCGAGAATGACCTTGAACTTCTGATCCTCCTGCCTCTGCTTCCAGAGTGCTGCATATATGCACTGCCACTCCCAGTTTATTCTATGCTGAGGATTGAACCCAGGGCTTTGTGCATGCCACGTGAGCACCCTACCAACTTAGTCACAGCTCTACCCTGAAATTTGAATTTCTAATAACTTTCCTACACGCACCCCCAAATTATACGACTTTCACTTTAGTTTTTTATTTTACTTTTTGCTGTGATATGAATTGAACCCATGGCCTTTAACATGCCAGGGAAGCACTCTACAACTGAGCCAATTTTCATTGATTTCTCTTCATCTGTTTAAAAATGTATGTGCATTCTTACTTCTAAGGCTGTACACAAGTAGACAGACGACTGACCTCAGCATGCTGTATGTTAGCTAGCCTGGGCTGTGGAGCCCCAGCCTGGCTCTGTCGGTTGTGCTTTAGGCTCTGTTTATGGGGAGAAACGTTTCTGTGTTGGTCAGGATGAAGCCTCCTGACTCTCAGCACATCTGAATCTTGACTCAGGAAACTGGATACAGCCGCTGTGCTGTGTGTGTGGATGCTTCACCCGTAAACAATCTAGACCAATCCTGTGCGGGCTTTGGATGCTTCTCTAGAGTCTGCGGTTTTCTTCCTGAGGCTCAAAGCTGCAACTGCCATTGAGGAACTTCCTCAGGTTACCAGAACCTGGAGGTTGAAAATATATTCCCTACATGTGTGCATGCATCCACACAACTTGAAACACACATGCATGTGCGTGCACCCCCCCACCAAATAAATATAAAAAAAGGTTGCTTTGACGATCAGCACTTTCATACTGTGAAATATACAATAAGGATTGTGTAAAAGTAGTTTGCATTAATATAATAGGACATCACTTATATGTATAATTACTATTACCACATTCCTTTGTAAATCATAGGAGAACAAATAAATGATCTCTGCTCCTTGAGAAACTAAAGGACAGCCAAGTAAGGTTTTCTACCTTGTAGATAGAACTTGAATATTAAGCAACATTGTCAAAAGTGTCAATGTTAAGAGGCATAGCTCTTACTCTAAAACTTCAGTGATAAATCAGGGCGGTGTGGTGTGCAGGGGGCACCTGTGAGCTGCAGTCCCAGCTCTGCTGTCCCTGGTTTGGAAAATACCTTAGTATTGATTTACTCAATGAAGTCTCGAATACTTATCTCCTAAGGTAAATAGAACTGTGCATAAAAAAACATTGACCGCTGCTTTTTAAGAATCTAATGTACCGGGAACAAAGCTATCGTTCATTGGCTGACTTCATGGAAGAACGGGGGAAAGATTCACACATCACTTAGTTGCCTTTGCCCCAATGACACATACAGCAATGGTGCTCTTGTGGAAGTTTATTTTTAGTTGTGTTTAAAATAAGTATTTTTGTGTACTGTTGGAAAAAGGAATACATAGGCCTTGGCATTTTGTATTGTCTGCAGGTGTTGGATTTCTGCGGGGGATGTTTGATTGCTTATGATCTGCACCTGAGGAGTTCTGAATCAATAAAAACACCTGAGCTCAGATGCTCGAGGTTCCACTGTCAATTGAGTATGGCACTGGCCAGGACAGTGGTTCCCTCTGCTGAGGTCTGGCAGAATTTGCATGTATGAGAATGCCTCCATGTTTTTCATCCTGAGCTACCACAGCAGCATACTGCTACATGGTACCAAGTTCCAAAATATAATCTTTTGTAAGATAATCATCTGGGTCATTCTATTGCTGTTGAACTCAACTTTCCTGAGTCAGTTTGCTAGCAACCCACCACACCCACCCCAGGTGAGAAATACCAATAAAAATGGGCTTTGTTCTGTTGCAGTTGCTCTCACGCACCTGAATCTGAGTCTCACTCTGATAATGCTTAAGGGGTCAGTATGGCTGCCTGCCAAGGTCTGGACATCTCCCTGGTAGCCCCCAGTGGAGTCTGAAATCTCCTTATTCAAGTCTAGAGTTCCAGCCTGAGCAGACAGAGTATCAGAGCTTAAAGGCAAAACATATCTCTTCTGTGAAGGCTGTGAAAGTCTCACCAAAGAGACCTTCCGCTCTGACTGGGGAGGAAGGAAGAGATAAAAGCAAATGTAATCTGGGTGACACAGTAAATGCGTACAGCCTGTCCAACTCACCAACTTGGTTTGACCAATATAAAAAATTCCCTTATTGCTGGGTGGTGGTGACACATGCCTTTGATCCCAGAACTCAGGAAGAAGCAGAGGTAGCAGATCTCTGTGAATTCACGGCCAGCCTGGTCTACAGAGTAAGTTCCAGGACAGCCAGAGTTACAACAGAGAAATCCCGTCTCAAAAATAATAAATAGATAAATAAATAAATAAATAAATAAATAAATAAATAAATAAATAAATACTCTTATTTAAACTTAATAAATGACCATTAGGAAGATTGCATTTCCATAAGCTAAAGAATTCTTATTTAGGGGCAAGGATTTTCTTTTTTAAATTCAAACTTTTCTTTTTCCTCCACATTCAGCACTTACTATTTTTTGCTGAATGTCTGTGGCCACATGCTCAGCTTCCTGTTTATAAACGTACCCTGTTTTCAGTGAGTCAGCAGTTCATGTTCTGCAGAGTATAGCAGGCTGTGTCAAAGCCCAGGAGTTCAGGGAGTGCTGGGCCTTCCAGTGGAAGGGAATCAGCTCTCACACCGAGTCACTACACAGAGCTAATTCAACCAGTGGGGTTGGCAGTTTCTCACCTAGTCAAAGGCAGGACCACTGCCGAAGATGAACAAAGCCAGCCACTGCATGATTAAGGTGACAAAGACAGATTTTAGCAAGGAGTGGCTGCAATGGAAAAAGCGTTTGTATAGAAATGTGAGGATTTTCTTTCTGGATTGAGAGAAGACAAAGCAACATCTACTACCTTCTAAGGTCCCAAAGAGAAACCAAAGTTCAACTCCATCTGAGTTTCTCCCAGGGAATAAATTAATTTACGGAGTGTGGGTGACGGGTTACTGACAGGAGTGTGGGTGTCCCCAAAGCAGCCACACTGGAATGGCTTCCCTCTGCACGGTGATGGCTTTCAAGAGACACTTCTGACTTCATACATGACAGCTCGGGCCTTCAAAGACATGGCAAAACGTGCGTCTCTCTTTTAGACTTTTATGAGAAATCCTCCGGTGCTTACTCTATTACCCAAATATACCTCTACCTTCCCTAGGTTCAAGGGAGAAATTAGTCACTACTTCCTGATAAAGGAGGGGGAAGGTCATGCCACAGAAGAACTTGTGACATCTCGATGTCATTGTGGTCTGCATTAGTCACTTTTATGTCACTGTGCCCAAACCTGACTGAAGCAATTTCAGGGAGGAAAGAATAATTTTGGCTAACAGTTTCAGAGTACAGTCTGTTGCAGCGGGGAAGGCAAAGTGAAGAGGCTTGTCTGTGGTGGTGGGAGCATGAGGTAGCAGCTTGCTCATACCATAGCTGATCAGAAGACAAAGAGAGCTAGACTGGAACCAGGCCTCGGCTATCCCATCAAAGATCAAAGGTCTACCAGAGATAGACTGGAGTTCTAGTATCTCCTTTAAGGATGGGTACTCAGGGATCTAAATTCCTTCCATCAGGCCCCACCTAGTAAAGTTTCCACCCATCCAGTAATACCACAGGATGATGACCGAGCCTTCAACACATGGCCTCTGGAGGGACCAGAGCACTATGCAAAAAACTGAGTGCAGGAGACACCTTGAGAGTTGATTTTGGGGTGGGGGGTAGATTTCAATGCGTATTTCCAGTGGTTCTATAGGATAGGTGAAGGCACTGATGAGTGTTCAGAGAAACCTGGGTCAATAACGAAGCAGCTTACTTAATGAAGCATGGCACTAAACACTGAGTCCACGTAACTTTTAAATAATTCAGAAAATGTGTTTTAACCCAAAATATTGAAATACTGATTGTGACAAAGAATCCCTTGGTCTTATAATGTTAGTTTAATACATTTGTTAAGTCATTAAACTTCATGGAAATAGGGGTAGAGTGATACATGCATACACACACACACACACACACACACACACATACACACACATATTCATACATGTACATAACTAGACAATCCACTGCATCGGACATACTTGCATATTTTAGTTAATTGGCAGAGAAATAAAATTAAGATCAAGGGATGTCCTTTATTAGAAGCTTCGCTTCCTTCCTTGCATTATGTCATGCATTAATTCTTCTCTATCCTGCCATTCTGAGCTATGTTGTGCCACAGGCCACTTTCAGATCGCCTCACTCTGGAATATGTTCTCTGGTGGTCTACAAGGCCTGGACCCAGGCAGGTTTGAATACTGAGTTCCCCAGCGGCCCTCTGCAGGGGAGCACCATGATAGGCAAGCAGTGGAATCTTTTGCTCCCTTCCACTCTAGAGCTTGTGGCAGGCCCCTGAGCCAGCCGTACTGCTAAGGGTTTCAGGCAGGAGTGCCTCATAGGACAAAACCTTTACTCCAACCTTCCACCAGAACTGTCTTTGTTCTGCATGACCTCTCCTGCAGAGGTTGCAGACAGACCCACTGAGGTTTATCAGTTTCTTGGTCATAAGATGAACCAGTCTTATAAGGTTAAACAGACCATGCCATACAGGTAGCAGCTCCTATCCATCTGATGCTACTTTTTAATGACTTTATTGAATTCCTCTGGAGGAAAAATGAAGGGTTTCCCCTCCATTTCTGATCTGCCCTCTGCAGTTTTATGATCAGCTTGACTCTCCAGAGCTTCTTTGTAGCCCTGGCAGGCTTGCTGAGACTATCAGCTTGTGTTCTTCCCTGTTCCCTTTGTGTGAGGAAAAGGACAACTTGGGAAAGGTTCAAGTTGTTTGGTATAAAGGCTTTTATGTTGGAGTCAAGAGTAGGGGAAGAAATATTTTGAGCACAGAAGTGTCACTCAAGGTGACCCACAAAACTAATAGCCTGTGACATAAACTTGTGTCAGGGAGAAGACGCCTAGGCTAAGCTTCATGGAGTTGTGTATACAGTGCTGGGCAGCCTGGAAGTGTATCGTCACCCTGTAGCTACCACAGATGAGACCAGCATCTGAGAAGTAGTGTTAGTAGTCATTAAATACTTGTTAAACAAAAGCTTTCTATAGACCTTGGTGCAATGGTGAGTGCCAATTAGATATTGTTTTTGTTAACCATTGCTTTTTTTCCCAATCCTCACAATGACCTCATAATAAAATCATTATCATTACTATAAGTTTATAAATGACATCAATAGGTCACACGGCTCGCCCATGGTGATGTAGCTGAGGTGTGGCAGAACTGGAAATCCAGGTGTGCATGCAAGTGTATGTCTGATTGCACATATGTGCATGTGTGTGTGTGTGTGTGTGTGTGTGTGTGTGTGTGTGTGTGTGTGGAGAGAGAGAGAGAGAAAGAGAGAGAGAGAAAGAGAGAGAGAGACAGAGAGAGAAACTCTCATTGAACCTGGGGGGAATGCCTCTTCTTGGCTAGATTGGCTAGCCAGGAAGTCCTCAGGATCTGCCTGTCTCTGCCCCACCTCCCAACACGAAGGTTACAGGCAAAGACCACCATTCCCAGCTTTATGTGGGTGCTAAGGGTCAAACTGATATTCTCTAGGGTAAGCCCTTTGACAAACGAGCTATGTCATCAGCTAGGATATTGTACCTTCGAGGCACTGAACTACAGTCCTTGCCCGCTTACAGTCCCTGTGCTCTTATCTCCCTGCTGCCCTGTGGAGGTGAGAGCAGTCTGAACAGCAGACACTGTTGTTCATCAGAGCACCAAACCTCAGTGATAAAAGTCATCAGAAAGCAACATGGGCAAGGTAGAAGGTCCCAAAACAGAGACAGCAACACCTGGAGGAGACATAAGGCAAGGTGAAGTGAAGCAGGGGTTGGGGTGAAGGTTCAGTTGGTAAAGTGCTTACTGTTATCTGAATTTGGTCCCCAAATCCACGTAAAAAACCCAGAGTTAGTGAGTTTCTAATTTCACATTTGTAATTCCATTGCTGAGGAAGCAGTGATAGGCAATCCCCGAGGCTCAATGGCCATGCCAGCCTAGTGCCGATGATAGACCGTATCTCTAAGATGAGGTTAGACCGTATCTCCAAGATGTGAGGTGGAGGGCTGGAAAATGACTCTGACCTGAGCACAATCCCCAGCATCCATGCACAAAACTAGATGTGTGTGCCCCTGGAACCTCAGAGCTGTGGGCTGGACATCCAATCTAGATAAAAAAGAATGAGCCCGCGTTCAGTGAGAGACTCTGTTCCAAGGAATAAGGTGGAGAGTGACAGGGCAGAACACTCAGTGTCCTTTTCGGCCTCCACCTGTGCACACACAATCAGCTGTCCACACACACGAATGCACCACACTAATAAATACATTTAAAAATAAAATAAGGGAGATATCGCCTCACGGTGACCAAAGTTGATCATTAGCCTCTATAGTCATGTGCCCGCACATAAGCATATACTCACAAGAACACACAATGCCACGAAGAAGATGAAAGGTGATCTCTGAAAATGCATGATCTAACCATTGCCAGGAGCTTCTAGAATGGACTAGAGATGAAACAAATGAAACACAGGATCAAGTGATTTTATATTAGTTAAGATTAAATTTAGCTGGAAGTTCAAAAAGATCATAAATGGCAGTGGCTCAAACAAGTCCAGGTGAGTGGCCCAAAGCTGATACAGCAGCGTCGTGGCCATCAGGGACCCGGTCCTGCTGTCTTGTTCTACCATTCTTGGCATAGCTTCTATCTCCCAGAGGAAATGTAAAACAAGAGAAAGTAGTTACTGGGGAAGATAGCCATGTCACTGTACAATGTGAACCAGGATCTTACCCTCTCTAAGTTCAAGGCTAAGTTTCCTCCTTATGTATCATTTGCAGAAAGTAACCCGGCTTCTCTGTCCAAAGCAAATAGCACAGTGTGGCAGGAGGTGAACAACAAAAGGAACCTTGAAAATGTTGCAAATAAGACTTAAGCCAGCCAGGAGGAATCCTTTGAGGTCAGAAGACTCACCCTGAATCTGGGCCACACCTTTTGGTGGCAGTCCATGTAAAAGACACAGAAAGAGGGTGCTTTGTCTTTTGCCTGCTTGCCTTCACTCTTGCTGGCCGGTGCATCTAGCCTGTCCCCGAGGCATCCCTTCAGTGGTGTTAGAACCTACTTCTTTGGGATTCTAATGTACACTGAGAACTGGCATCTCTCTAAGACTTCGCTGGAACTCCAGCAGATGACTGGGAGTGCTGAAACATCTAGTCCCATGACCAAACAACTACGGGTCCTTGGCCTTCCCATTAGGAGGCAGCCATTATTGAACTACTCCAACTATAGCCTGTAAGCCACTCTAAGAAATCCCCTTTTAACAGATATATTCAGTTTATACTATAATGTCTATTATATTAATATGTATATGCCTTTTTTTTCATTCTATCAGTTCTGTTCCTTTAGAGAACTCTGACTAATGTACTTCCCTTGGATCCATTGCATTTCTCTGTTACCCAATGGAGTTCATTTCAGAGAAATAAGTGCCATGGTTTATTAGTTGTTCCTCTTGCTTCTACTACCAGTGTGCTTATCCATCTTACTCCAGGCATCCCTTCAGGCTTTCCTCACATGGGAAGGATTGACACTCCACTCAGATTTTTCTAGCCAGGGACAGTGGCAGAACAAAGGCCCGAGGGCTTAAGGAATCAGTGTGTGTTTGGTCTGGGAGTGAGGCCGGAGGATGCCAGCGGGTGAGATGAAAAGGGAAGAAATCAAAGGATGAGGTGAAGATCTAGGAAGGGGTTGTGGAAAGAGAAGGTTGAAAATATAAGGGGCTGAGCAGGAAAGGGAGTTGGTAGGTTAGATTTCAGAGGAGAAACAGATCTGAGGGATGCTAAGGGCATGGGCAGGGTCAGGGGTGAGAAAGGCCACTGTGTTATAGGAGGAGGCCGGGAACTGGAAGGTAGAGTGACAGATGTGTTCCTGAGGTGATAAAGGCACCAGTTGGTGTTGAACGGACAACGCTCTGGGTGCGGGACGCGGCAACGGATGAAGGGATTTCTAGGAATTTAGTAGGTGACAGTATTGCAAGGGACATTTCAGAGGATAAGGTGTTACCAAGGAGAGTTATTCCAGTTTGAGAATGCCCCAAAGAAGAGTCATGGGAGAAGCGACAATCTTGTTATCGTTTAAATCACAGGAGGAAGCAGATGGCTTCCCACCTATGGGGGAATTTAAGGAGATTATAAAAATTGAATTATTGTCCCAGATGTAGGCTGAGCACAGGGAATCCACACCAGGAGCCCATCCCTCGCTAGAAACAAGGACTCCCATTAGTAGGCCTCCAACACAGCCCCAAGACCTCTCCACACACCCACCACCTCTCTCTCCAAAAGCCTGGCATCTCCTGTTTTTTGTTCTTCTCTCAGTCAATCAGAATCAGCCACCCCAACCCTTCTCCAACCTTACCTCCTCATTTCCTCTCCCCACCTAGGACCCTATATAACCCACCATTTTGCCCAAGGGCTTCTGTCTGCCCTTTTACCCTATCCAGGGACAATCCTCTGTTCCGTGGGGACAAACACCCCTCCTCCATTCTCCACTTCCCTGCCCTCTGTTCCTCCGGGGCAAATACATCTCCTTTGTGCTAAGAATCTGCTGTCTGGATGTGTTCTGTGGGACACAGAGGTCCTCTGAACCCTCATGCCTACACCACATGACCCCCCTGACCCCATCTACACCTGATTCTTATCTCCCCTCTAAACCGTTACACTTTTGAAAACTTAGTCTACTGTAAGATGTTTAAAAGCAGTCTTCTCTTTGTAATTGTAATCTGCCAGCTTAGCCCCAATCACAGCAGAGTTGAAACAAGCCTGTGCCTTGGAGCATTTCAACAGTGTCCAGCCCTCCACCACCAGCTTCCTGGAGTAAAACAAGATAATGTGCAATGCTCATGCAATCTGAGCTTTCAGTCTCATGAAACTGTTTTTGGCCTACCGAGATCAAACACCTGGGTAGAAATGTGCCAAATTCCTGCATGTTGGGAACATCAAACCCCGCCCAGGTGTTGCAGTGTTTTACCCTATGTGGTAGCCAAGGGCAAATCAATCCAAGTCTAGATTGACAGACAGTAGGATAATTCTAGGAGCCCTGTCATCGCTGAAACAAAGCCTAGCACACTTCTTAGAAATTATCTCACTACAGTCTGAACTCTCATTTTTGACAAAACATTTGCTTTCTCTGGATCTCAATCTCATTTATTCACTTGTTCAGGAAAGTAATTTTTATGCCTAGTCATGCAGTCACGGCCCAAAGTATTAAGCAAGGTGGCACAGATTTATAATCCCGGATTGGGTTAGTTGATCTCTTTTTGTCATGCTGGGTTCCCTGGGACACTGTCTTGCTCTATCATGAACTACGGATGATAGGAAAATAAGAATAATTCATTAGGAGATGTTCTTGTCTGGTTCCAGAAGTCTTTTGGAGCTCTGGATCTTGCTTTCTGCTCGGACCATGTGACATCATTTGCTCACTAAATGGCTCTACTTCAAAACCCCCTTCCCAAGAAAAACAGTTCACAACACAACTGACCTGAAGCAATTTGAATAGTCCCATCACTAGCGCTTTGTTAGGAGGGTGGTTTATCCCTCTAGAACAGACACTCTGTGTCATATCAGTTTCCATTGAAGTGTTAACATATCTCTTAAAGGGTGTGGTTTTCCTGGAGGACATCTGAAACTGGCTGCAGAATGGAAGTGCACACAGCTCCATCTGCTTTAAATTATGTTTTCCAGGAGACAAACATACAGCCCTCTGACTCCAAAAATATGTCTTGGTATTAGCCAAAAATACATTTGTTCTTGGATTCATAAAAATGCAGGCCATGTGAAATATGTGGGGAGCATGTACTCTCATGAAAAATATTGACCAAAAAGAAGAAAAGCAAATAACTCTTTTTTAAAAAAAAATTTTATTCTCTTTGCAGTGCTGTGAGGGAGTCAGTTCTCTTGGAACTGGAGTTACAGATAATTGTTAGCTGCCACGTGGATTCTGGGAATTGAACTTGGGTCCTCTGGACTAAGCCAGGCCTGAAAAAGAACGCTTTAAAACCCTTACTGGTAGGTGTCATCAGGATGAATTGTGTGAAATTCTCAAGTAATTAATAAAAATACTATGTTAAAAACAAAATAAATAAATAAATAAAACTTTTTACTGGAAAGCAGAGACAGTGGCTCAGCTTTTAGTGTGACAGGGAAACAGAGCTGGGAATGATTTGCTCTCGGAGGCTGGGGGGGATGCATCTGGGACCACCCTCTTACCATCCCAGAAAGACCTTGAGCAACCACAGGGCAGGTTCTCCCCTCTCTCCGCTGTGGTGATTCACAAAGCTAGAGGCAAGACTTATCACAATTCAAAGTCTTGTTTGTAGATATGTGAGGGAATCTCAACATGTCTGTGCTAAGCAGCCAATTTTATTTTATTTTTCCCTCTAGTTCACGATATACCAATGCTCTTATAAAAACATAAGAAGAATGGATTACTAAGAAAAGGAAATACAAATAATATACAGCATGGGCCTCTATTTTTGAAGTTGCGTTAGATTCAACACACATGAAGTTACCTTTTCAAATCATACCAGAGGCCATTTTGACAGAGTGAGCATCATAACAGGAGCCAAAGCAGCAGCATGGGCATGCCTATTTCCTCTCCCAACACAAGTCGTTTTCCCTGAGCTGTCTACACTGCATGGTAAAGGTCCCACCATGCCCCAGAAATAAGAGGAGACCCCTGTATAGTACCGTCAGGAGGAGCAGAACATGGGAGAGAAAGAAAGTCTCTTCCAGGAAAGCCTAACAAACAAAGAGAGGACAAAGGCCAGCTCCAACTTCTTCATTCTTGCCCTTCAGACTCAAGGGTAAAAGTACTTTGACTGAGGATACAATTGAATGGCCGGAGCCAAGATGAACAGCAACTGCTAAAGGCAGGGCCAGACAAGAACCTGGTGACTGGTGACCACATGCCTTCCAATACACAGCATGTGCCCCAGAGAATATCCTCACTCATAAGCAGTGAGCTCTCAAGGCAACCCGTGCCCTTCTCTTCATTCCTTGGACTTTACTGGATCACAGGCAATGATGGACTGGCATTTTGTCAGACCTCAGTTTACCAACCTGGAAAAACAGTGCTCCTTCTGAGGGTTGCTGAGAAGGTAATATGGGGCACTGAGTTAATTTCTTTGGTTCTATTGCGATTCCCACAATCCCACTGAGGCCAGGGAAGCACCTAGAAATAGAAAAGTCTAAATTGAGTAAATGTTGCTCTTTGTCTTTTGTGAAAAACTGGGGAAATGCATGCTCTGGAACTGGTTAGGTAGGTCCTAGGGATAGTATGGCGAGCATACCCAACTGCTAACCTGACATGCCTTCATTCATTCAGTTGACAGTCACTGATCCCGTGAAATGCATGGTGTTAATCTTGAAGAATTCAACAATGGAGGAGATGAGCCCTAAGTTACTTTAGAGGAGTGAACCAACATTACAGGGATTATTGCTAAGTACTAACAAGAACTAGAGACTACATGAATGCACAGGGACTCCTGATGGCAATGGAGGAGAAAGTATTTAGCATCCAGATACTATGCTAACACACTGATAGAATGTTCCTGAGCCTTAATAGGACAGAGGAGATATTCTAGGTGGCCTGCTTGAGACACTTATTAGAGCATTTAAACTCCTGAAATGGGGCTGGAGAGACAATTCAGTGGGTAAGGGTGCTGGATGCACTTTCAAAGGACTGGAGTTCTGTTCCTAGCAACCATGTCAGGCAGTTTACAGTTTCCTGAAAACTCTAGCTGCAGGGGATCTGACACCTTCTTCTGGCATCCTTGAGCATCCATACACATGTGAACACATGCAACATGTAAACACACACACACACACACACACACTAATAAAAAAATAGAATAAATCTTAAAAGGAAGTCTTCTCAGAATGGAAGGTTCAAGAATTGAGAATTTACACATAAACATTTGCATTTTATACCTTCACCCAATGTCCCCTCCACACACCCATACCAGACACATAATAATTCATTCCTATTTTTTTGGTCTGAGAATTGGTGTTGGCATGCAGGGCACAAACTTGCCCTTTGAAGGGAGTTACTGATGATTCAGCTGAAGCGTCCTCTCTCAGCCATGCTGAGTAAAATTCTTCAGCAGAAAGACCTAGGACCTGCATTTAATGGCATCTGATATTTACAGTCATGCATGTTTGGAAAGCACAGTAAAGGCAGGGAATGGCCTGGGGATCAGAAAGTTTAGCTTGCAACCCATGTCTCCTTCAGTAAGCTCTAAAATTATGGATTTACATTTGTAATGTTCTAGTAACTTAGTTTTTTGAGTTGCATATTTATAAGCCAATGATCATTTATTTATTCGTATTACTTTCAGTATAACTGGTTTAATAGGCATTTTTAAAAGAAGGCATTAAATAAAAAATAAGAAATATTGTCCTTCATCTAAAGTATAGCAACTAATTAGTTGGTTTTTTTTTTTTGGTTTTCTAGATAGGATCTTACTATGTAGCCTGGCTGACCCAGAACTTACTGTGTAGATTGAGGTCATGCCTCTGCCTCTCAAGTGCTGAGATAACAGGCATGTGCCACCACACTTTGCTAACAACTTAATTTGGTGTGACACTGAGACACAAGCAAATGCTCAGGCCACCTGGGATTCTGACAAGTTTGATGGACCACGAATAACATAATAACCTGTTTTACCCATAGAATAGTTAAGGCAGAGTATGGGGGAATGTGATGTGCTCATGGAAATGGTCATTCCATCACCTAATAATATTTACCAATATTACTATTTTAGATTAAGTGAAAACCTGATTTCTATGCACTAGAGTGGTGCTTCCTGTCTGGAGACGTTTTTGTTTGCCACGACCAGGTGGGTAGGGGAAATGACACCGAGTTTTCCTGGGTAAAATCTGATAAACATCATACAGTGCAAAGGAGAGTTCCTTACAATAAAGAGTTTTGCAAATTATAATATCAACAGTGCACAGGCTGATGGATCTACATTAAATGGCAATCAGTGCATTAAGCCCTATATTAAAGGGGAAGAGGGAGCAGGAGAGAGATGAGTGAGAAGCCAAACACAGATGTTATGCTAGTTCTTGAGGAAGCTCTCGAAACCTGAGGTTCCCATGTCAAAGCAGTCCTGGTGGGGGACATGGGCACAGGACTATTTTTGCCCCAAGCACATCAGCCACTGATGACACTGTCCTTGCTCCTCCTGTCCTTTATGCACAGACAGAGCAGGCTCTGGCACCAATTTGATCTGCCTTTGGCTCCACATTCAGACTATTGAGTAGAAAAGCTCAGGGAGACTATGAAAGAAATACAGAGAGCTACTACAATAAAGTGAAAATAGGGTCATTTACAGTAGGGCAGTGATTGCCACACAAATGTTTTGTGGTGGCCCATTTCTTCCTAGTATGATTTAATACCACAAAACAGATAATTTATGAAGAAGGAAGTTCGTTTAGCTCCCGGCTCTGGAAATTGGGAGGTTCAGGGTTCAGTGATTACAACTGTGGGAGCTTCCTGCTGTATTATAACAAGGGATGTTCATGAAGAGACAGATCAAGCATGCTGGAGAGAGGCTGCTTTAATACCAGAGCCATTTGGTTCTAACTTGTGAATATGCTAATCTGTTAATCCATGGATGGATTAATTGATTAATAATGCCTGGCCCACTTGTCCCCACCCCCACCAAATACACTCACAAGGCTCTGCTCTCAAGTTCCATAACATGACTGGGGATTAAACTTCCAATACATGAAATTTTTGAAGGAAACCACAGTATTCTGCCCTTGCTTCTCTCCAAATTTATTTCTTTTCAGTATTCAAAATGCATTTATTTTTCTCAACAGCCCCCAAGTTTTAACTCATTCCAGCAACAACTCAGAAGTTTAGAGTCTCATTGGAGTCAGATATAATTAAGACTACAAGCGCATTGAGACAAGTTTACCACAGCCTATGAAATCTAGCTATCTACTTCCAAAACATATAGGAGAGGCATTACCATTCCAGAAGAGAAAAGAAAGAGACTCTAAATAAGTCCAAAACCCAAAAGGAAAAGCTCTCAGTAAGTCTCAGGACTTCCTTGAGTTCCTTGACAAGAATACCAGTACATGAACACATTGATGTAGTGGTTGGGTCCCCAATACCTAGACAGCACCAGCCGTATAACTCTCCCAGATTGGTTCTGCACAGTGACAGCTACATTCTAGGAGTTGGACTTCAATCTCCCTGTGGTCCACTAGGCATTACTCTGGAGGGAATCTCTGGCTCAAGACAAGTCTCTTCTTGGAACTTGTCCAAGACATTCTTTGAATTCTTCATGGCTCCTCCATCTGCGTGCTTACAGAATTAAAAGCACATGGACACCATCAAAGTTTAGCACTTACATCCTCCAGATTATTGGCTTGAGTCATACTTGGGTCCTTTGGAGTCACATCTGGTGCAGCTAAAGAGCATTGCACTGAAATGAGGGAATAGGATCCTTTGGTAGCTTTAGCAGCAAGCCCTTGGACGACACCCAGGGCCTGTCCCCCGAGACCACCCTGCCAGCTAAAGCCTTAGGCCTATGATGGGAATGGCAGCCTCAGAGAAGACTCTGAGGTCTGTTCTGTTGGTCTAATCCTAGCAAGCAGCTCCTAGCTTGCCTTTCCTAAAAATGTGCTTTCTTTGTCACATTGCCAGACTGGGACTCTTTTTCAAATTTTTCCACTCTGTTCATCTTTTAATCACAAACTCAATCTTTTTAGTCATTGCTTTGCTCCTTCATTTTTCTGGAAGCAATCAGAAGTAGCCATGCAATAGCCTGGATGCTTTGCTGCTCAGAAATTCCTTCTGTTTGATGTAAGTTCTACATTCCAGAAAGGCCTACACAATGGACACAGTGCAGCCAAGTTCACCGGAGCAGATTCATAACAAGAGTGGCCTTTGCCCTAGTTTCAAGTCCTTGTTCCTTGTTTCTGTCTTAGACCTTCTCAGAATGACCTAAGCTGTCCATATTTCTGTTGCCATTCTGGTGACAATTGTTAGAACTCAGATCAGACTCTGTCAGAACATGTCCATCTATGGTAGTCTCTTTTTTGCATAATGGAAATGGCAAAGCCTGGGAATCTCTAACCGAGGTGCCTGGATGAATGGTAAGCAACATTCTTACTTTTCCAAGAAAGTTCCTAGCTCTCAGGTTGCGGGCTCCTTGGATACCAGAAAGCTTCCAGTACAAGGCGTCCTTTAGGCAGCACGTTCTTATCTGGGAATTCCCTCTTTTTCTGCCAATTTGACTCACGACATCTCCCACCCTTTTCTCGAATGTAACTAAGCAAGAACCTGCACTCTGCCCTGTTGACCTTAACTCTCATCAGAGGCCCTAGCATGCTCTCCACCTAGAGCATTAGGCCTAAAGAAACCCCATCATGTTTTGGTCTGTATTTATGCATGTCCATGGCATTCATAACTCTTTTAAACAAACTTCTTTCCCAAAGGGACAATTCCTACCAATATTATCCTTAAGTCCCAGACCCAAGACTTTTCAAAAGCTACATAACACATATCTAAGAAGTTTCAGATTGCTCTGTTTTCCTGTATTCTGAGCCCTTAAAGCTCCATTCACAGCAATGCAGGCTTTATCTAGTCTGTTCCTTTAGGTTCTTATAGCCCATGACCCTTACAGTTCTTACAACCCAGTTCCAAAATCACTTCTGCATTTTTAGGAATTTTCTCTCTAGTGAATTTTCAGTGGTTGTAACTGGACACCACAGACTGGTAAATTCATAGACAACAACTTTTCATTCAGCTTATGGTTCCAGAACCTTTGTGATTCAAGATCAAAGAGTCTTTACACTAGTAAGTGTTTTCTTCAGAGTCCCAAGGTAGCACAGAGTATAACATGGTGTGATGGAGTAAGCAAGCCAGAGAGGTTACTTTGAAAACAAAGCCACTTTCATAATAATCCATTGATTCTTTAATTCTTTAATAATCCATTCATCAGAGCAAAAGGCCTCAAGACCTTATTGCTTTCCAAAGTACCTCTCTTCAACATCATTTTCTCCTCATGTCTCCATATTATGTTCCCTCTGCATATCTTTACTCAAAGTTCCTGTTCTTGTAAGGATCAAACCATATTGGACTAAAACCCACCTAACAACTGTATCTTTAACTTACTTCTGCAAGGTTCTAGCTCCAAACATAGTCACATTTGAAATACTAAGGACTAAGATTTAACTATGAATAGGGGTAAAAAACTTTAGCTGGTAACATGGACCATTCCCCAAATCCTTTGTATCATTAGATGTCAGAGTCCAGTGGTTCTGTATCAGATGCTTGAACATCCTACAGTAGTAATTTTTGAAATACATTGTGTGTAAAGGTTAAGCAACTTGAGTACCGACCTTGGGAACTTACCATAGTTGAGCCCAGGAAGCCTTAAAGACTCCCATTATTTACCTACAATCAGGAGTCAAGAAAGAGGCCTGCAGGTCACACACATAGACAGGGAGGAGCCAATGGTTCCTCATGAACATGAATCACTTAGAAAAGCCTTCTCACATCCAGTCTCCTGCAGTTTTCTGTAAAGCACTTGGGGGATGATCAGGATAGAGAGTGCCATTTGCTGATGTGGGAACTGAAGGCAAATGAGATCTGCCCAAGGACACATGGGATTCAGCTTCCCACTGCTCATTAGCCAGGCTTGGGGCTTTCCTTCAGAACTATTTGGCCTGATCTGTTCCAGTTCTTCAGGAAACGACTTCCAAAGAGCAAAATATTTGTCCAAGAAGTAGGAAGAGATGACATAATATTTTGACTCAATAAATTGTCCTTTGTAGAAAAGGTTGTTTGCAGCTTTATGATCTGGTTAAAGAAACTTTAGTTTAAGTTGAAAGCAACCAGATGTTTACAGCGGGCTTATTCTGTACTGAAAACCCTTTTAGGGGGGTTGCATGTATTTACTCCCACAAAGGCCAATGGGGTGGAGTGGATACCATTGTAATTCCTATCTTATGGGTAAGGGATCAGAGGTGCAAGGGGCGGGGGGTGGGGGAGAGATTGGCTTTAAAGAAGAGAATTTGTTCCTGAAGGTACTTCTGAGAATCTTAACTAGTAATATTTGTACTATTAGTAATAGTGAGGTTTTTTTGGGGGGGTGGGTGGATAGGTACATATAACGTAACCGACAGTGAAAGCTATATGACTTCTGAATGGCCATTCCCACTGTATAGAACATCACTGAGATACAGAGATGCGTACTGGGCAAGTATCTGATTGGCTTCCTTTTACTAGGTGTGTGATATTTCCATTTGTGAATTAATTGAAATAAAGCAATTTTATTTAAAAAATATACAAAGACTCCAGCCATTTGCTGCTCGCTTCACATAGTTTTCTCATTCAGACCTTACAAAACCTCACAAGGCATTTTTCTCTCCATTTCCAGGATGGTAAATAAGGCTCCAAGCTTGAATGACACGGACCTGGTCCCAGAGCTAAGAGGGGGTAGAGCTCGGACCCAGATTCTTGGCTTTCTTTCATCCCCTCACCTACAGCTGTCTTGAGAAAAGTTGCCTTTACATATGTGTTAGGATTTCTAGATGATACGTGTCAGTTAGTTCTGAGCTCCAGGCACTCTAGGAAAATAAGTAATGCATTCCTTTTCCAGAACCACACAATCCCAAGGGACAGGCACTCTGGCTAGTTAGTCCCATGTATGTATATGTACGAATGTATGAGTCACAAGCTACTTTCTCATTTTTTAGACAAGGTTCACTGTGTATACCTAAACTGGTCTAGAACTCACAAAGATCCATTTGCTTCTCCCGGGTGCTGAGATTAAAGCTCTGGCTAGCATAGAATTTGCTATGTAATCTCAGCTGGCCTGGAACTCATAAAGAACCACCCGCCTCTGCCTCTAGAATGTGAGGATCAGAGACTGTAACAATGCCTAGGTAGGGTTTGGAACAGCAATAGCATGGTTTAGTGCCATTCTATTCAACCTGAAATATCAAGTTAGCATCTAATGAAATCTATAAAAATACTTGTGTCATAATTAACTGAATTGTAAGCATAAGCTATTATTTGGTAAATCTGAATACATACTGATAGAAATGATAACACAGAAATCACCAAATAATCTAAATAGTAACAAACAGAACACTTTCTACTGCAGAGTAGCCATTCAATAAGTGATATTTAAGTGTTAACAATTTATTTTTTAAATGGCTATACTAAATAAATAACATATGTGAAATTTTATTCTTTGCTCTTTTCTCAGGTTTCTCTACTTGTAGTAAATTTAAAGTTAAAATTTGTGTATTTCCAAATATCTGAAGCTCTTTTAAAAATTTTATAACATTCATATTTATATTTTAAAATTTATCTGCTATCTATATGGGTGTTTTGCATATGTGTGTATGTGTGTGTGTGTGTGAGAGAGAGAGAGAGAGAGAGAGAGAGAGAAGGAGAAAGAGAGGGAGAGAGAGAGAAAGACAGAGAGAGAGAGAGGGGTGGGGTGGGGGGGAAGAATCTGTGCCTGTGCCTGTGCCTGTGTCTGTGTCTGTATGTAACATGTGCATGCAGTACCTGAGGAGACCAAAAGAGGGCATTGCATCCCTTGAAATTGGAGTAACAGGTGGTAATGAGCCACCATATGGCTGGGGACATCTCTGAAGTTCCTGAATTTTTTTTAATTATCAGTCAACAAGAATGTGTTGAATAATATACTTGGAAGGAGGTGGATAGAGATAAAAAGGTTTTTATCTTCAGGTTTTTATGAAGGACTATACTAATCATTTTATATGTTTGTATATATTAGTCACAGGGAAGCTGAGAGCAAATAGAAGCAAATAATTTAGGATATAACTTCTCCAGCCAAAAACATTGGCTCAAAACATTTGTTAAAGATGTTAGGCAAAAGCAAGCAAGTTGGTCCAAATATATTGTCAAATGACAATAAAATGTGCATGCTTCTTGCCCAATCAGAGAAGATTCACTTGGTGAATCCCTAATGGAAAGGAGCCTCCAAGTCTCCCTATGTCAGGGATTATTTCCTTGAGTGGCTATGACTCCAAGAGACAAATATTTAGTACCTCTGAAGTACATTGTCCCCTGTTCCATCCCAGCTTGTTAAGCAGACTACTGTGATATACACTAACTACAATAAGCCATGCCAGTATTCTATGACTCCATCTATATGGGATATCCAGAAGAATCAAGTTCATAGATATAGAAAGTAGGTGATGGCTGCCAGGATGGGGGAGAGGGGGCAGGGAGTTACTGTTTAATGGTACAGGGCTTGAGTTTTACAAGCATTCTGGAGATGGATGGAGATGATTGGACACAGCAACACTAATGTACTTAATGCCACTGACGTGTAAAACAAGCTGCAGTCCTGCTGACCTCTGCAGTGAGATGTCTTTTCTGCTTAGGTGAGCAGTTCAAATGAAAGAGGTAAAGTCACAACGTCTTTACCTTCAACGGCAAGCTCTCCGAGTGAAAGGAAATAGAGGCAGAGAATGTTCCAAAGTTTGTTGCCTCCACACAGCCAGAGCTAGGGAGGGGTCAGAGAACACCATCTTTTCCCCTTCCTGTGAATCCGGCATTGCCAGTGTTTGTGTTCTAGATTCTTCTCCACAGGTGGGTCCTGATGCATGTAGCTTTGCTATTTCACATCTCCAATTCAGATTCTATTTCTCAGTCTCTGGTCTCTCTGGTATCTTTCATTTAAATCCACTGAATGAAAAAAACGAAACAAAACAAAACAAAACAACAACTTTTTTTTTTTAATGTGAAAAAGGACACAGTTGAGATGGCACTGATCTTATACTTTCTCTTCTTGAGTTTGAGCCTTCAAAAATTGGGTCTGTTATTCACATGAGATTGTCATCAAACACCTATGAAAAACAATTAAGCACAATAAACTTTAGAATAAATTTAGCTAGCTTAAAAATTTAGAAATTTCTAGAAATCATACATTTTCACAATTATTTAGTGTGTGTGTGTGTGTGTGTGTGTGTGTGTGTGTGTGTGTACATATGCATCATGATGACCCACCTGTGTAGAGGCCAGTCAGTTCTCCTGACTCCTGAGATCAAGGAGAATTATGCCAGGAAACAAACCTTAGAAATATTCTTTCACCCAAACTCAATAGCTAAGCTTTTCTTGAAGATCACCACACCAAAAAGGGTTCTACAGATCATAGCCTCCTAGTAACAGATCTGAAATTCAATCCCTGCATAAAACTTCCAAACTCTCACTTTCTAATGCTTGCTAGATTGTGATTATTCCTTAAATATAAACCTGGCCAGGCATAGTGGCACTTGCCTTTAATCCCAGCACTCACTCAGAAGGCAAAGACAGGCAGATCTCTATGAGTTTGGGTTTGCATAGTAAGTTTCAGGCTAGCCAGGACTACATAGTGAGGCTCTGTCTCAAAAATAAACACTCAAACTACTAAGTACATAAATAAATCAATCTAAGAAATGAATGTGTACATCCCCAACAGTAATGAACTGTGATGTAGCAAGTGGAATCAAATAGTAGGTTCGGAATATTTTTCAATTTACTGGTGATAATGATTTGGGTTCAGTTACACACCTGGACACATATGCACACATTTGAAATTATATTCAAATTGATATCTCATACATGTGCAAGTACATTAAATCTCTATTCTTCTCTTGAAGACACTCACAGCAAATAAACTTAACCCAGGATAGTTCCAGTAGATCAGAGGGTCTGTAATCTCGTCTACCTAAAATCCTCTCGCTGCTCTTGTCTAAGAATCACGTTTGCTCCCCTGCTACATGGGGCCATCATTTACCTACTACTGCATAGCAAATTATTTAGGACTTTGGAATTTCAAAGCATACATTGCTTATTATTATTGTTCACAGGTATTGTTAGTCAGTGATTCAGAGAGGGTAAGACATGATTGATAGCTTGTCTTTGTCACACGGTGCCTGCAGCTACAGCTGGGAAGTGCTGAAGACTGGCGCCTGCAGGAATGTTAAGGTTCATTCACTCCTGTGTCTACTGGTGTCAGATCATCTGCACATTGCCCTTTTATGTGGACTGGCGCTCCTCGTGACTCAGAGGCTGGGATGTACAGATCCCTATCACAACAAGAGAGTATCTATGTTACTGTCACCACATCCTTTTTAAGACCCAACCTCAAAAATTCCATGTTACCATTTCACAGTACTCTGTTAGTTGAGGTCACACGGCCCAGACTCAAAGGAAAGAATGCCTCTCTTGGTGAGAGATGTGTCACTAACACAGCAAAAAGAACACATAGAATGAAATAAACATGCCAAAATGGGAGCCGTCGGAAGAAGAACCAATGTAAATATTTCCTACAACTTCATGGATCCATCCTGGGAGAAGAGACTTGATGTTTGCTTTGAGAGGGGCAGCAAAATGAGCTGATTCGGAGAGTTCTGTTTGTGCTGATGCTGTCCCTCCAGCTTTTGGAGAAGGGACTAGAACAGAGCAAGAGCTAATGTAAACTGAATGCATGAATGAAGGTCTTCACAACTATAACACTTTCAAATAAGCTAAAACCTTGTAATGTGAGAACAAGGTACTCACACTGCCACAGTCCTGCTCTCCTCCCTTGGGTGTGTCCTGTTCATTCCCAAGTAGCCCCTCTGTCTGGGTTGAATATCTCCTACTTACCCTCTTAGTATAGTGAATCTTGATGTTTTCTCCTTAGCAGGGTCCTCTTTGCATCTAGCACCTGACTAATTTTATTCATTACTGCTGAGGTTAATCTTCCTGGAAACAATAGCTGGGTGATTTTTCTACACAAACTGCAACTCTTACTGCCTTATCCCCTCACCTCCCTCCTTTTTTTAAATGTCCATTACCTTTGTGATGTATAGTTACACTTAAAAGAATTTTTTCAGTATTTTTTTTCATGTCATTAAGGATGGTTCTGAAGTATATCTCAGCTGAGAAAACTAGAAGATGTGAACCACTTGTATGAGAAGTGCTAAAAAATGTCGGAAATGGCATAATCCAAGACCCTAGCTTTGTCCTATGGAAGTAGAGTACTTGACTTTGGTATATGGCACATGCATTTCTAGACATGTGCATAGATAATTTCAATATGTACCCAGAAATCACTGGAAGTTGTAGGGCACTTGGGATTAGAAATAACCTGAGGGCTCACTGCTTTTCTAATCTCTGTTCCATTCTTGATGAAGAACTCTTAGAATACAGCTCAGAGAGACTTGGAAGACATCTTTATCCTCTTCCCACTGATGCTGCAAGGAAAAATAAGGTTCCATTATTCATCCCCAGCACAAAAAGTATCCTCCCCATCTTCCACAGTATATGCTGGGAACTTCTGGAGATGGTGTCTTGAGAAGTCTATTGATTGCCTGACCAGTGGGGACAGTCTAGGATGAATCAGTTAACAGTTTCCATTCCCCTTCCCTGCACAGGGAAACTTACAGATTAGATTTCAATTGTGCCAGGCTCTGCTGAGGAGGGTGGAGAGGGGATTCTGAAGCCAGAAAATGATGCATGTGTGGCAGAAACAGTGGAGAGCCAATTTTCCAGGGTTTGTCCTTTAGGAGAGAGAAAGAGTCTATCTCACTGTACCCAGGCTGAGGCAGGAACATAGAGACTCCTGAGCAGTTCATCTGAACTTCAGGCTACCTTTCAACTTTGTGGGACTAAAAGAGAGCCAACTCAGAAAGAGTTTTTTGTATTTCCCTCTGAATATGGCCAAGGAAGCTGTGGACTCAGAGAATCTCTAGGGGTCAGTGGGTGAGTTGCAGTCCTGCATCTCCAGTTTGCACAGCTGTGAAAGGGCGTTTTCTGTGTAGGCTCCAGCTTGAGAGGATGCAGGCGAGGCCTGACATCAGTGCTGCTTATAAGTATGAAGAGAGGTCTCACAACCTCTCCCAGAACTCACAGATCCTCTTACCACCCCACCATGGCTTGCCAGAGCCTTCTGGGAAGTGCTAGCGTTCTGCCTATGAAAGACGAACCATCATGCTGGAAGGATGGAGCCTAGTGTTTTGGGCCAGAATGACAGATATACCTCACTGCCTGTTTGATGTGGAGGGAGTTGAACAGACTTTGTGGTGGCTGGAATTTTGGCATAAGACTTTTGTTTCCATCTTTGCTTTGAGCTGATTTAGGAAGTTTCTCTCTCTCTCTCTCTCTCTTTTTTTTTAATAGGAATGTATTTTATATGTGTAAAGTCTGGGTACCTTCCAACAAACTTTGAAAACCCACTTTGTTCTTAGTGTGCCAATTTGTAGACCACCAAAAATGTCTAGTTTCCAAAAAATCCACAACTTGAGAAGAAAAGATTAAGCTCTGGCTTAAGTAAGTGCTGGCTAATCTTATGTCAACCTGACACATAAGCTAGTGTTATCTGAAAGGAGGAAACCATAGAGGAGAGGCTTCTATACCATCTGGCTGAAAGGCATTTTCTTAGTTAGTGATTGTTAGGGGAGGGCAAAGCCCATTGTGGGTTGCTCCATCCCTGGACTGGTGGTCCTGGGTTCTATAAGAAAGCAGGCTGAGCAAGCAAGGGAGGAGCAAGCAAGTAAGCGGCACCCCTCCATGGCCTCTGCATCTACTCCTGCCTCCAGGTTCCTGTCCTGTTTGAGTTTTTGTCCTAACTTCTTCGATAATGAACAACAATATGGGAGTGTAAACCGCCTTTTGGTCATAGTGTTTCATTGTAACAAAAGAAAACCAAACTAAGTCAGGCCCCATACTTATTTGGTGGAGATTTTCATAGCAAGTGGATGTGAGTTCACTGAGATAATGTGAGTCTAACTTGGCAGTGTGCACAGTGGTAGAAAGGATTGTTCCCACAGAACTCTGTTAGTGTTACGAGTGTACATTTATCATCCTGGGCTCTTAGCTCCAGTTCATTGCTTTTTTGCTATGGTTCTGCTTCTAATATTAGTTGCTGTGTATAATATTAGCAAATGATTTAATCTGTTAGGCACTCCATTTCCTCACTTGTAAAATGAAAAAGATAATTCCCATTGCACCAGCAAGTTGTGATGACAGTGAAAGCTAATTGTGCTAGACAAATGTTTTTGAAGTGCTCAGGGATAGGTGGATGGAGACAGCCAGGGAAATCCCAGGAGATGCGAAGACTTTAAAAACACCTGCCAAGTACGGGCTTGGTACATGTGATTTCAGTCTCCCCCGTCCTATGGAGAAACAAAGATCCCCTTAGGTATGTTGAGTGGGCAAAGGAACAATGCTAAGGAGAGCTATTACTTGTATCTTATGGGGCTCCCAGACTGAGGAACATAACTGTCCTTGTCTCTGGTTCTCCCTCACTTCAGTTCACTCTGTTCCCTGCTCAGATTAGAAGCAACTCCTGATTCTAGAAGTCAGGGATGGAGAAACAGAAGAGATCTGTGAAGCTGTCTATAGATCGTGGCTGATCTGAGGGTGCCTGGCTACCTGTTGCACCCCAGCCCTGGCAGCTACGCCACACCACTGCGGCTTTCACAGTCAGGACTCAGTTTTTGTTTTTTTGATTTTACCAATTCCCATCACTGGTCCCACACTCTAGTCAAACTAGAATCTGGTCTATCCCTTGACTATTACAGACTTTTCCAGCACCAGGAAAGGTTAGGAGAGGGTGATGCAAATCTCCTGCTGCCCTAACAAAATACTACAACCTGAATGTCTTACACAAGAGCAAGTTCTTTTCCTCAGTCCTAAAATTCAGCAATCAGGGTTCCCATGGGGTTGGGCTCTAGGGAGGGTGGTGTTCTTGGGTTGGCAGACACCCACTTTCTTACTCTGTCCACACGTGGCAGGAAGAAGGAGAGAGAACCTCCGGGAGGGCACTCTGTTATCTCTTCTATCCACCATCTTTTCTCCTATGGGTGTTAATCCCAGAACAAGACCCCAGCCTCAGCCTCCCTAGCCCTAATCACTTCACAGAGGCCCCATCTTGAAACACTATCGCATTGTGGATGAAGGCTTCAACACAGAATGTGAGGGTTAGGGAGAACAGTGTTTAGCTACGGCTTGGAAAGGTGAAAAGGAGAGAAAACCACAGTTACGCTGCCCAAAGAGAGCCCAAAGACTTTCCCGTGGAGTGATCTGCAACTGATATTCTTTGTCACTGAGAAAGGGAGTACTCTTTCTCAGCCTGAGGGTTGCAATGAACAAGAGTCATAGAACTGGGAAATGCTGATGTGTGAGAATTTGGACTCCGTATTTCTTGTCAATGAAAAAGACTGTCTTATAAGATTTCATATAGGACTGACAAAATGGCTCAATGGGTAAAAGCACTTGCTGCAAAGCCTGATGAACTGAGCTCCTCTTCCAGAGCCCACATGGTTGAAGACGAGAACCACCTCCTTAAAGTTGTCCTCTGACCTCCATATTTTTGTTATAGTGCACACGCGCGCGCGCACACACACACACACACACACACACACACAGCCAAGCATGCAAACACATATGTGCTCATGCGCACAAGCAAATAAATGTAAATTAAAATATATCACACGAATAAACACTTCTGAGCCAAAGACAAACAAGAAACTCTGGCTACAGGATCAGTGTCTCCAAGCTGGAAGAGTCCTTTGTGAATGGCTGGAGACATTTCAGCAAAACAAAAAGATTTACCTCCACCTCATTTCTTCTTATCCAATAACTCTTTGAAGTTCCCCATCACAGATTCTCTCAGTGCTTCTGCTTCTGATTAGTATTCAGATGCAGTATTAACACACTGAAAAGGTAGGCTATGGGAACAAAGTTATTAAGATAAAAGAAAGAGAAGCCTCTAGCCATCAGCCACATGAGTGGGTTCGGAAAATAATTTGTTCACCCTGGTCTCTGCATGACTACATCCCAAGTCAGCATCTTCACTGCAATCTCATAAGAGCTTGTGAGTCTCAACACCTTGCTACTGAATTTATGACTCATAGAGGCTGATGTAAAAAATGCTTGTTGTGTTAAGCTACTAATATTGGGGATGATTTGTTGCACAGCAGAAGATAATTAATGCAGAAGCACTCAATGAGCAGATAAGAAGGAATATATACACACATACACACACATGTATACACATATATACATACATATATACACACATACACACACATATATACACATATACATACACATATATTTATATTTATATATATATATACACATACACACATATACATATGTATATATAAATATTTTCCTTCTTATCTAGCCATGGAGTACCTCTGCATTAAATACACACACACACACACACACACACACACACACACACACACACACACACAAGGACATAACCAGGAGTGATATTTAATTGTTTTTGAAAAATGACAATGAGGGTTTGGATATAGCTCCATTGAAAGAGTGACTGCTAGTGTGCGCAAAGTCCTGGGTTCAGTCTCCAGCATGCCTGTAATCTCAGCACTCAGCATGTGGAAGAAGGAGGATCAGAAGTTAGTTATCCTTGGCTTTTGTGATCTTAAGGCCAGACTAAGATACATGAAACCCTATCTATTAAAAAAAAAAAAAAAAAAAAAAAAAAAAAAAAAAAAAAAAAGGGTGTGTGTGTGGTTTGAATGAGAATGGCTCCTGTTGGCTCATATATTTGAACACTTTGTCTCCAGTTGCTGGAACTGTTTAGGAAAGATGAAGATTGTGGCCTTGTGGAAGTGTGTCACTGCAGATGGACTTTAAGGTTCCAAAGCCCAAGCCTTTCCCAGTTAGCTCTCTGCCTCTTGCTTGTGGAGTAAATGTAAACTGTCGGCTACTGCTCCAGTGCCATATTACCTGCCTCCAGCTATGCTCCCTACCATGATGATTGCAATGGACTCTAACCCTCTGGAACTGTGAGCCCCAATATAAATGAGTTCTTTTATAATTTTCCCTTGTCATGCAATAGAAAGGTAGCTCAGACAGGTTAGGTGGGGAAAATTGGGAAATTATCTAGAAACCAGTTAATCTTTATCCTAAAATCTGACAAAAATAGCACTTTGCGAAATACAGAAAAGTTTCACTTAAGAATACATGGGGAACGGGCTGGAGAGATGGCTAAGCAGTTAAGAGTTCTGGTGGTTCTTCTAGAGGGCCTGGGTTCAATTCTCAGCACCCACATGGCAGCTCACAACTGTCTGTAACTCCTATTCCAGGGGATCTGACACCCTCATAGAGATATACATGCAGGCAAAACACCAATGTACATAAAAATAAAAAATAATAATAAAAAAGAAAACATGGGAAAATGATATATGTATAAAAGTTATAATTAGATCTTTCTCAAGGAATGCAGGAATATATGTAGTTTTCCTATTTATTTATTAACATTTTTATTCAATTAATGGAAGATGTTTTATGATTACTTAAAAAAGTCCCTATCTGGATAGATATCAAAAGATAGTGAAAATTTTAACACCCATTTCTGAAATAACACATATGTACACATAAAAATGTAAAGATCTATACAATAAATCTGCTTATCTTATGAAAGTAATTTTATCAAACAAATGGTACATACTTAAATAACTTACTCCAAGAATTTGTACATTTCAGCAAAAAAGGTAAATATGATATTATTATTTAAATATGATATCATCATGTATACATTATTTGACATCTTCCTGAAGTCCTAATAAACTCAGTATGACTATATGCATGCGGTAAAGGAAGAGACAGATGACATTATTTGCAGTACAATTATGTTGCAGAACAACAAGAATAACAAGAGTTTAGGGAGAGATAACTAATTAGCAGTCATTCGTGCCTATACCAGCAACACTAGCAACAATTGAGAGACTTGTAGATGTTTCACCAAGTTTCAAAATTATTTTTATACTATTACTAGTAGTATCTTCATAAAATTATATTTTTCCTAAGTCTTTCACGAGACATTTTATTTAAAAACATAAATAAGTGGATTTTTTTATTGTTGAGATGATTAAGCATTTTATAAATTTCAATTCTTCCTGAGTCAATTTTTTAAACTACTCTTTTTATTGATTAAATTTGTTGCCGAGTTCATGGTGCATGCTGTGCATTCTGTCTGCTCTCCATCCTACCATCTTTGGTCTCCCTCCTACCTTTCATAACTCTCTCTTCCCCACAGGTCTCCGTCGCATGTTCCTACTTTATTTTGCTTGTGATCCATAGATTTTAACCAATTCTGTCTATGTGGCCATGAGTTTGGAACTATCCTGTAGTACTATTTGCTACAAGATATGACAGTCCCTCCCCGAGACTCTGTCAGTTGCCAATAGTTCAGAAAGCAGAGCTAGGGTTCCATGAGTCCTTTCTCGGTTCACGATTGGCTACTGACAGACCCCATGTTGAACAGGTCCAGTACTGCAACCTCAGCTGCTGTGTGGTAGTGTTTGCAATGACTATGAAAGTGTTGGTGCTTAATGTTCTTTTATGGCTCCTACATTCTTAAGCTCTCTTTCCCACAGTGTTCCCTGAGTCTTAGAGGGGGACTATAAACAACATGTTTAGGGCTGACCACTTAACTATCCTTTATTTAAGCATCTTCATTAAACATGAGTCTATGTGTTCACTGCCTAGAGACACTTTTCTGATTAAGGATGGGAACAGCATTTGCCTATAGGTATAAAAATATTTAGACTCTGCAGTATGGCATCATGTCAATTTATCTAAACAACAGTAATGAGTTCTCCTGAGGAGATGTTCCTCAAAATGCTAGAAATAGAGCTACCATATGAATCCTGTGGTTTAGAAGCATGCTTGCAAGGCTTCTCTACCTCAATAGTGTAACACTACTCTAGATTTTCTCTAAAAATGAAGACAAGGAAAGGAAGAGATTAATGTTGACACTTTTGCCTTTGCAGAAGTATATGACACCTAAACCCAAATCTTGCACTATGAGGAGGGGTTAACAAAAAAAGTATTATAGAATATTGTCAGTGTATATCATAAAAGGCTAATATCTATAATGTATAAACTTGTGCATATGTACATATTTGCATATACTTATTCATTGGAAAGCATAAACAAAAGAAAAATGGAAGAAAATCAAATAATCAATTGGTAAATAAACTACAGATAAATGGCTGTTATTACTTGAAGAAAAGGCATTCAAAATCCTTCACAGAACAATGCAAGTTCTAAAAAGCAAGACTTATTGTAACCTGTGAAAGTACTCGGAGTGGTGCGGATAGGCTGAGACAAGGCAGTCACTCATGATAGTTGATAGGGATATAAATTCTTGCACTATCTTGATGAGGTAGTCTACGCACAGTTTGGAAACATTTCTGTATTTAAGTTTTGATCTACTGCTTCTATTTATTCTAAAGAAATTGTTTTTGTAGAAGTTTATTTTTAGTTATGTTTAAAATGGTTGTTCTGTGCACTGTTTGGGAAAGGGCTGCCTATGCCTTGGCATGTGCATGTATCATGTGCATGTGTTGGCTTGTGTAAAAGATGGTTGATTGCTCATGATTGCTCATGCATGTACTATCAATACCCCTGAGGAACTAAGGTATCAATAAAAATCCCTGAGATGAGATCCTCAGGGTTCCACTGGCCAGGATGGTGCTTGCCGTGATAGTGGTTCCCTCTGCTGAGGTCAGGAAGGGTTTGCACCTATGAAAATGCCTCCCTGTCTTCCTCGGTGAAACTACACAGTAGGTGTACTACTACAAATTGTAGCACAGTATAACAAAGTTGTGCTGCATAAAGGTATTCATAATACTACCGTATAAATAATTCATAATTAAAAATAAATGTGAATAACCTAATGTAGCGTTTTGAATAAGGATAGCTCATATTTTTGAATGCTTAGTCATAAGGGAATGGCATTATTTGAGAAGGGTTAGGAGGCATGGCCATGTTGGAGTAGGTGTGGCCTTTTTGGAGGAAGTGTTGGAGGTGGGCTTTCAGGTTTCAAAAGCCCAAGCCACGCTCAGTGTTGCTCTCTTCCTGCTGCCTATGAGTCCGGATATAGTACTTTCCGCTACTTTCCAGCACCATATCTTCCTGTGTGCTGCCATGCTCCCCACTATGATGAGAATGGACTAAACCTCTGAAACTGTAAATAAGCCACACATACATGCTTTCTGGCATAAGAGTTGCTGTGGTCATGGTCTCTCTTCCCAGCAGTTGAACACCGACTAAGACACCTAATGTATTAATGGAAAATTGAGATATAAGGCATGGGTGATCTTCATGACATCAGGCATCTTTGAAGTTGAGTACTGTGTAGACATTCTAAAAGAGGAGGTAGATGCTATTAACATAGATGTTATCCTATGGTGCTGGGTGTGGTGACACATGCCTGATTCCAGCATCCAGAAAACAGAGGCAGTGGGCCGTGGAAAGTTTGAGGTTAGCCTAGTGTACCACTCAAGTTCAGTCAGTCCGGATGCAGAGTATACCCTTGTCTCAGAAAAGTAACAATAAAACAAATAAATACTGCTGTAGCTAAAAACAAACAAAAAATGTTTAATACCTTAAAATAAAATATCTATTAGAAAGACTTATAATTTCTAAAGTTGTACTTTTCTTGTTCTGTTGCTTTAATTTAGTAACTAAATATATCAGAAAATTTCAACGTGCAATATAAGGAAAACTAAGACTTGGTTTTGTATATAAGATGATGGACCTTTACTAGGTCCCAAAACCCACTGTGCATTGTAACATGGAGAGAAACCCGGGGCAGACTGTCTTACTTCATGTGACTTCATTCAGTTATTAGAATTTCTCATGCTGTCTAGATCATCAATAGTCATGGAACCACTCCCTAACTGCTCACACCCTGTCTTCCATATGCAATGAAACCACTAATGACAGCCTTAAACAGCCTTGTCTGAAATTCTGTGAGATATGCAGGCGACACCCAGGGTGCATCAGTGACTGTCTGTTGTGGAATCTGTCTGAAATCGGACACCACTGCAGTAGGAGAAAGGCTCAGTCACCCAACCTCTATCAGTGAAACACACTGCTACGGGTACACCAGACTTAGTGCCAGGAAACCCAGTGACATCAGAGCTCGTTAGTAAGATTTCAGCATAGCCTTAGCAATCCATACAGTACTTTGAGGCTACAGAGCTAAAAATCATTGAGTGATAGCTCCTAATCCCTGAACACACACTGAAGTTCATTAGAAGATGCCCTGTCTTCCTTCTGTTTGATTGCAGAGTTTTTCTGGAGTCACAGTTGTACCCAGCAGGGGGAAGTGGGTGTGTGTTTTCAGTTTAGAGCTGGGTTCTGACAGGCCTACTGCAGGTGCAGACATGAAGTGGGGTCTGGGACAAAGGTTTCATAGAGAAGTAGCATTGAGTCAGTTCCTCCTATCGGTTCCCGGTGCACTTGTGAGAGGGGATGCAGCTGTACTCGAGCTGAGAAAGCTATGAGGCCATGGACCACCCATCCCTGGGAGCAGAAGGACTTACTTCACTTCTTGAAGAAGAGTGGAAGGGACCTCCAAACAACAGCTACCATTGTCTCTTCCATCCGAGCAAGGACTGGGAAGCTGAGATGGACCTTTAGGGTTTTATTTTGGTGGAACAAGGCTACTGAGCCTTTGTCCTGTGTGGATCAGTCAGTCATTCGGTGTCAGAAATAAGCATGGCCTTCTTCAACCAAGAGTAGTCTCAGAGAGGGCTTATAATTGTATCTACTAGTCATGCTCAAAACAGTTGGAGTCATGTGTGCTTCCTTTCAGAAGGGGAATCTTAGCTGCTCATTAAAACATTTCTATTTATATGACCTTAAAAGGTAACAGCATCCTTATCTAAACTTTACAGAGTAGAAGACGGGAGTATTATATAGCAAAGTCTATATTGAGTGTTTGTGATTATTAAGTGAACACCTGTGTTGTGGCTTAAATATGGAATGACCCCACAGACCCATTAAATATGGAATGACCCCCATTTGATTCTTGATCCTCAGAGGTGGAACTGTTTGGAGTTGTGAGGTGGGTCACTGGGAGTGGTCTTTGTAGGTAATATCCATTTCTGGTTCCAGTCCTGGCTGTCTCTGTTGATTTGCAAACATGACTAAACCGTGTTCCAAGCGCCTACCACCATAGACCAGGCAGCTTCACTGCACCTTCCCATCATGATAGATGGTGTTTGCAGAAACCAGAAACCAAAGAAATTCTTCCTACAATGCATTGTTTCTATTGGGTGTCCTGCCACAGCGATAAGAAAATAACTTAAAGCAACCTGTAAACTGTTTATTGAGTGCTTACTGAATGCCTGGCACTGCTCAAAATGGTAGGATTTTTTTCTTTGTTTGTTTTGTTTCTTATGATTTATTTGATTTATTTGTTTTATTTGTAGGAGCATTCTATCTGCGTGCATACCAGAAGAGGGTATCTGATTCCATTATAGATGGTTCTGAGCCATGTGGTTGCTGGGAATTGAACTCATGACCTCTGGAAGAGCAGGCAATGTTCTTAACCCCTGAGCCATCTCTTCAGCCCAAAGTGGTAACTTTTATTTGTGATTCCCATGAGCTTCATGAGAACAGCAATGTACCATTTGGAGATTAAATGGAATTACACTGTGGAGACTTTACAATGGATTAGAGAGGAGCCCTGGCCTGTGCTTGGTTCCCCTGAGGCCCAGATATCCAGCCAAAATGCCTAACCCAAAGGACTCTCCATCACCACATATTCCTTTTAAATATCACAACCAGAAAGGGCTCTATGAGACACTTTCTGTTACAAATTTGGCTAAGAAGAAGAATTTTAACATAATTATATCACACTGAGATATGAGGGAAATATTTTATTTCATATAAGGAATGGTACCGTCCTCTGAGTATTTGTTCTTAAATTCTGTGTTTTTCAAGGCTCTGGAGAATGTATCCGTATATCTACTGGAGGAATCTTTACCCACCCTTCTTGCAGGACCAGAGAGCATGCTATTCAAGGGCCAAAGGTCAAGTGCAGCCTCAGTAGCACAGAAGCACTAGGCACTGCACTTGGGACAGGGTATTCACTAAGACAAATTACAGTTCATGAAGAAAGCCTCAGGTAGAGAATTCGGGATTCATAGAAATAAGGCAAAGGTTATATTGAAATGAAGTGTTTTAGTGTGTGTGTGTTACATATGTTCAGATATACATGTGTGTGTGTGTGGGGGGGGTGTATACATATGTTCACTCGCCAGAGGCCAGTCTTGGGTGTTGTTTCTTGGTGCTGTCCATCCTGGTCTTTGAGACAGTGTCTCTCACTGTCCTAGAACTCACCAATTAAGCTAGGCTGGCTGTCCAGGAAGCAGCAGAAATGTGTCTGTCTCTGCAGTGCTGGAATTACAAGTGAGTCACCGCCCATAGCTTTTGTTTTATGTGGGTTCAGGGGATTAAACTTAGGTCCTCATGCTTGCACAGAAGGCACTTTCCCACTTGAGCATCAAATAGTCTAATCTTCATAGCTGAGGCTGCACTGGAGACTAAATGGTTAACAGAATACTCCATCTGAAAGCCCAGAATTTGTTGCCTATGTCTTCCTCATGGTTTTGAGTAACTGCCTGCTTCATCTCCTTCTTAAAACAGAAATGGCAATGACTGTTTGCAGCTGACTTGCTCTTGGAGAGGAAGGCCCAGTCCTGCTCTGAACTAGCCTATCACCACCTGGATCTCGCTCCATGTGGTCACTCCAGTCACCCAGCTTTTCTAGCCCTCCACTAATGTTACCCATGGAGCAGGTCAGGTGGAGATGTGGTTGACATGGAAACCTCAGACTATTCCCTTTCTTCTAACCTACAAATGTTGTTCCCCTGTCCCAGCCCAACTTCTGTCTTCCCTCCGCTTTCCCAAACCAGCCCTCTCCTACCAGCTCCTTGATTAGTTGCAGTACTGTTCTAGCTCCCTCTTGTTTTGGTTGAAGCTAAGCTGTGGTTTTCAATTCCATTCCCAAGCTCAGGGGAGATTTCTGAGAGCAGCTTCCTCATTTTCAATTGACCGTGGCAATAACAGCCTCCAAGAAGAAATCGCTTTCATAAAGAACGAACCTCACCCAGAAAGCAAAGTGGGACTTGTTTTCCTCTGTACATGCATACAAAAACTGGGAGACCTTCCTGTATCCATCAGGAGCTGCTCCCCAAAGCCTACTGTGGAAAACCAGGACCACCAGGGATCGGATTTAGGGACTGTGAAGTGGATTCTGTGCTTTTAGTCCTGGGAGAAAGCCCAAGAAGGGCAGATGAAAAGGCTCAAGCCTTTCTCTTCTAAACTGTGTGAAATGCAGGCCAAAATGGGCCCCTCATGGTTTACATAACTATGAGCTGTTCCTCCCGTCTGTTTAACACTGAAAAGACCTTACACAGGGTAAGAGGATATGAGAAGGCTGCAGTGTGATGAAGTGAAAAAGAGAATAATGATCTGGGTCATGAAAGTGGACTAGGACCCTCAGTTACAGAGCTGCTCTCTGCTTATGCTAGACACCTGCTTTACACACCTCCAGCCACATTGCCCACTCTTCGTCTGGCACCTGTCCTGCGTGGCTGCTTGCAGTGGGCTGAATCAGAAGCAAGCAGCCCTCTGACTTTGAGACTGAGTCAATCAGTGGAAGCCTCTGGCAGGGGTTAGGGTTGGGGTTGGAGAACCAGAAGGGAAGGCAAGACAGGAATATCAGTTCCCTAATCACTCTTACTCCTGCTCTCTGAGGTTGGCTGCCCCTGTCTAGGAAGACCACTGCTTCCAGCAGATGACCCTGGCCATCTGGATTGGTTCTAGAGAGCAAGTCTTCCTTTGTTCTCTTTGACGAAGGGTTGCAACAACTCCCTTCTGCTGTTAGCTCACATCTCAACCAAGTCTGTTATTCAATGTGCCTCAACTACCCGGTTTGGTTGCATCTTGCTTCCTACCACCACATTCATCTCTATGAAGGTCTGGATCAGGTCATCTGTATTTCTCAGAGAACCTCAATATAATCTTGGAGAGGAAACTTAACATATATACAGGAGTACTGAGTTCTTCAACTTGGAAACTGAAGCTAAGAGATGTAAACCACTTACCTGGCCCACCTCCCTAAAGCCATATTCTGAGGGAGCTCTTGGCAGCCTCTGGGGTAACAGGGAGGAGGGGAAAGGATGTCACAAGTCCATGACCAAATTGTGGGTGGAGCAGCTCTACTTTGCCTCCATTGCACATTTTAGAAACGAACATCTAGATACCTGGCCCACCTCCCTAAAGCCATATTCTGAGGGAGCTCTTGGCAGCCTCTGGGGTAACAGGGAGGAGGGGAAAGGATGTCACAAGTCCATGACCAAATTGTGGGTGGAGCAGCTCTACTTTGCCTCCATTGTACATTTTAGAAACGAACATCTAGATACTAGAAAATGAAGAGGAGCCTGGAGTGTGTGGAGCAATTGACGTGTGGGTTTTGGCACAATGCAGCCTTTGCTGCTATTTTTAGGAACAAAACTGTTATCTCAGAAAGAAGGAAAAGAAAGCACAAGAGGAGCACTCTGCAGTGCTAGCCTGCTGTCTTCCGTCAGCTGACCTCCCTGTTTTCAGAGTTGACTCCTCCCTAGAATCCTGGTAAGTGAGAGGAAGTAACCCACCCCACTCCTGGCCATGTTGATGGACAACTGGTCCAGGAAGATTGAAGCAAACGTCTGGGCTGAGAAAATGAGTTTCTGTTTCTTGAAAATTTGGGCTGGGTGACCTTCAGTTGTGCTTACATGCTGTTATGCCCTGAGTTATACGGAGCCATGTAGCACAGGATGAAGATACCCAGGCTGCCAGAGGCATCTGCCATTTTAGGCTATGAGGAAACCAAAACAAAGAACTTTATGACAGAAGCCAGTCCTCTGGCAAGGGGGTATATAGCCCACTATACTCACTTATTTTCTCATGCATGGACTCTTGCCTTAGTTTCTAACATCTCTTTAGACACTGCCATGCTGGCTATATTTCCTATGTAGAGAAATGCTTAATATTTTAATCCAGCAACATGGATGCTCTGGAAAAGGATCACATTCAAGGCCTATGTGATCTGGCTGGAATGTAGCACATGCCTTTAATCCCAAACCAGAGGGCAGTGGTAGCACATGCCTTTAATCCCCAAGACAGAAGCAAGTAGAGCAGATGAGGAAGAAAAGAGGAAGCAGACCTTAGAAGGAGTCAGTGACAAAATATGTACTGGACTCACCAACATACTGTAATAACCAGATCAAAAATGGGTGGGGGTGGAGAGAAAATAGTAACTTCAAAGTGGATAGGCCTGGAAAATAACACTTAATCAACTAGTTAAGGTTAACATTGCCTTAGGCCACATGGGTATCATTTACCCAATATCATGTAATAAGGGCACTTGGTCTGTGTGGTCCTTCCTCACCAAATCCATTATCTCCAGTCCAATACTGAGAAAGTCCAGATCAAGACCAGAGAAGTCCAGATCAAGGGACATTGTACAAAATAACTGACCAGTACTATTGATTTGAAACATGGGAAAAGAAAAGGATTGTGAGTCCGTGCTCCCTGATCCCATCCCAGGGATATAGCCAAGCTGTTGTGCATTGACTTATCCTCTAGGAGGAAAGCACAGGCTGGGACCTGTCCTGGGTTCAAAGGTCTTGAGTGAGGGCCGAGATATTCCAGGAGTCAGTGTCAATGTGTACAACTCAGTTTACTGAAGCAAGGGAAATGACTTATATAGGGTAGAGAGGAAGGGGGGATACCTTACGTGGTGATAACTCATTGGCTAAGGCAATGAACCACTCTATTTGCATGTAGGGGGCTTACAATCAGATATGGGTAATTGAGTGTCATTGACTGGGGCCAAAAGTCTTGAGGAAGGCTCCTTTGCATAAGCAGAGATCTCACAGGGGTCAGGGGAAGAGAACTTATATGAAATTCGAGCCTGGAGTCTTCCAGCTGCAGTGGTCAGATAAACATTAACCAGGCTACATACCTTGGAGAGGCAGAATTTTATCAGGTGCTATGTGTCACAAGACATGGCAGCATGGGGGAACTTTGCTAGCTGTTAGAGTAAGAAAAGGGGGAGCAGTCAAACACCTTCTACTTTCAGGGTAAGAAGATGTGGGGTGCAAAGCCAGCCCCACAGCAGATGACTAAGGAAAAAATAAAACCAAAACCAACATATTATCCTGAGGTAAATTTTGAAATGGAAAGGGGGGATTGTGGGGGAAATTGGTGAAATCCAAATAACAGGCACAGTTAAATAATAACGTTGTACTAACGACAGGGGTGGGTATTTTGGTTTTAATAACAGTATCATACTTACATAAAACGTTATCTTAGAAGAAGCCATAAGGATGTCTTTGAAGCTGTGGCAAATTAGGAATTATACTACCGAGAAGCTCATTGACTCTCTAGAAGCATTGGAGAGCCAGTCTCGGAGGCTACGGAGGCAGGAACCATTCCTCAATCCACCGTATGGAACTGGTCCAAGGTGGCTGCAGTCATTGCAGACTTCTCTTTCCATACCAAGGCATCATTCTACGCCTTTTCCACGTCTGGTAACTTGATGTCACGTCTGCTACTCCATCACTATTACTCATTACCAAAATAGATTGCAGACATCTCCTGTTCCTGCTTGCCATAGGCTTCTGTGTTCAGGAACATTTTGCATATTGGCTGGAAGGAGACTGGAACACACTTTGTCGTTATCTCTGAGTGGCTGGAAAAGAAGGGATTCCCCAGACATAGGAAAGTGCTTCGAATGCGGTGTCAAAAAGAAGGATAAATGTCCAGAGTGGTGAATGAGGCCGTAGCTCACTGGAACAATCAGGTTAGATATCTCAGAGGTAAGAGAGGTAAGAAGATAGATGGTTTTGTGAAAATAAATTAGAATTTAAAACAGTATATATTTACTAACTTCCCAGACACTTGGTGAGAAGTGTTAGACTCATTATGGCAGTTGAAATTACTCAGTTAAGCTCTGCCGGTTGGGGGAGCCATTTCAACAGATTTTCCACTCCCAGAACTTCGATTTTCAATGCGGAACAAAGCTTTGCCAAATTGTTTTATTTTATGCTTTCTTTGAGCCAGTACCAAATGGTAGACATTGTTTCCTTTTAATTGACTCCATCTGCAAACCAGACTGTTCCAGAGCCTACGTGTGTGTGGGGGGAGGTGTTGAGCAGAGAACAACTTTCCAACCTCTGTGTTAATTACTTGCTTAATCAATGAGGTTTGACATCTGTATCTCATGCTATTCTGGTTCTAGCACACACACTTGCAAACAAGAATATAAGTTATAGCTTTAAGTGTCTCCGTGTCACTTTTCAATATGGACACAAGCTGTCTCTGGAGTTGCAAATTAGCAGGAAAACTGAGTGAGGAACAGACTTTGCATTTGGCCAGGCTGGCAATCCTAGTTCCAAAGAGCTTATGGCAGAAGCAAAGCAGCAGCTAACAGGCTCGGTGAGCCAAGGACATCTGGCCTTCCCACAAAAAGCAGGCATTGAGCAGTCAAGGGAGAGAGAAACCTCCCAATGGATGCAGATGTTCCCCAGCCTCTGCCTTGTGTGTGCTGCCTGCGGCGCCATTGTTCGCAGGGTAAGGTCAGGGCTAAGAACAATTCTGAGTTACATCTAGATCACACCAGCCCTAGATTCAGATTCTTAATCTTCCTCCTTCCTAGAACAACAGTGCTAGGAAGGAATAATTTATGAATGAGAAGTATGGAAATGGGAGGGGAAGCATTTCTGGAAGGAAGGGTGGAGAATGTTCTTTGGCGGCAGTGGAGCAGCCCTGGCAGGAATAGACATCATATGGAGACATTTGTGTCCCTCCCTTTAAAAAACATCCCCAACACTTGAACCTTTACCAAGGAAGCTCATGCTGGGAACAGGAAAAGGCTGAATTCTGGTGCCAGGCGAAAGCACCTCTCCCAGAGATTTCTTAAAGTTCTAACAACATGTCAGACCAATCGCAGGAGAGACTGTTCCAATCGACCATGGGGATAGGGGTGTCAATGCTGGATGGTAGCGTTTGGCTTCAGTTAAGCCTAAATCTCATGTCAGGACATAAAAGGTTGACTGGTAGTGCAACTGGACCTCTTTGTTTCCCTTCTCAACATGGCTGCATCGAATACATCTTTTTCGGCTTCTTTCTGTCACTTTGTATCTTTACTTGTCCCACTGAGGGCGGGTGGTATAGTCACACCTGTTAGAACTGCCCGGGGGCCATGCTCTGACAGCAGCAGCTTCCTTAGCAGTAGTTTCCACCGCCAGGGATGGAACTCAGACAAGTAAGTGGTTGTCTCCACGCCCAAATGTGCTATGCTGACACTTGGTCTGTAGACTGTGAAACTGTTTCCAAAGGAGCAGTTGAAATTGGGCTGGGAGGGACGTGGCCCTTCGAGGAATAAGGAAGATGGGACAAAAAGCATTTTCTATAAATAAACCAGACGCAACGAGTTCTGTGCACACTTAGAACTCACCGCTACTTTGTGACTTCCGCTCACTGAATGCGTTCTACCTGCTAGTAGAAAGTGTACTATTTTCCTTAGACACTCAAAAAAAAAAAAGAATAGAAATTATTTGGATTTGGGGTTTTGTTTTTAACATACTCTTTTAAAAAAGGATGTCCATGCATACCATGTAGCCAGAGTTTCAAACACACTGTGGCTTTTTCATACCTCCATTCTGTTTTCAGAGCATACTTTTTGTCTGGACATAGTAATGAGTCTATTAATCCTTCATTGGGTTTACAAGCAGATGCTTCATGATGGCTTTCCTGGTGTGTATCAGCCTCAGCAACATTGATATCTGGGACTGGATCCAGAAGATTCTTAGTCTGGGGTGTAGGTTTGTTAGATGTTTGGCAGTGGCAGCATCCTAGGTCTCTACCAATTACACGCAAAAAGCACCCTCCCGTCACACATACCTGCCCCAGCCCCATGGTCCTGTAACAGGAACTCAGAAACGACTTTTTCTAAAAAGTGATGACCCCTCACTTGGACTCATGGGTGGCAAAAAGTGGAGTGAGTGTGTCACCATTGCCCTCCTTTGTTATACATTTGTCCTTTATCTTAAAACTGAGGGTCTGATTCCTGCTTAACTCTGCATGTAGGCATACTGACCATTTAAGCAGGGTCCAAATGCCAGAGATGCTTTCCCTATCTCTCCCCTTCCAGGTGGAAGGCACATAAAGAGAGCCTAGAATGTATATTTATATGTAGTCTGGACTGGCATTGAATGCACAGAGATCAAACCCCAAGGAACCATGTGGTCAGCTTTTTGTAACGTCCTGTTCCAGATGCTCAAGAAGATGCCTGTAAGTCTCCAGTCACTGCCTTGCGTTCCAGGAACAGCGGGCCTCTGCTGACAGAACATTCCATGACATCAGCCTCCAGCAGCAGCAATCATCTCATGGGAACCAGCTAGTCCCCTCAAGCCGTAAGGATGCCCTGGGATCAGCTTGCAGAATCGGTACTGAGATCGTGACAGGCAAGATGACACTTCAAGCAAGAATGCTTCCTCATGCATACTTCTTGTTCCCTGCCTCAAGTCTTCCTGTTTAAACCATGAAGACAGACTTGGGGATGGGTGTCACCCAGCCCCTTTATCTGTTCTTCCCAGGGTGTCCATGCTGATTAAATCCTTCTCTGCCTCATCTGTCTACTGTTTGTTTTTGTTTGTTTGATTTTGTTGTTTGATTGGTTGTTGTTATTCTCGATCTATAGCACAGGCTGGCCTGGAATTTGCCATGTAGCCTAGGCTGGTCCTGAGTTTGCCGTAATCCTCCTGCTTCTGCCTCCCAACTGGATTTGCCACCACACCCAGATCTATTTACTCCTTTGGTTGATATTCTGAACAAGTGGCCAAGCTTTGTCTGTTGGAACTCCAGACCTGGGGCTTTTGTCCTAAAACTGGTAATACCCTTATGCCTGGAACATGGGCTTCAGCTTTAGGAAAACCATTAAACATGAAAAACTGGCAGTACCTATTAGAAAACCAGTATCCCGGTGTCTCAAGGACTGCAATAGCTGAAGCACTATCTACCTAATAGTTATTCCTCCATCCTCCTCTAAACCCAAGGTGTGCAGATCAGTGACCTAGGAGTCATGAGAATTCTGTCTTCTGGTGGTCAGTAGAAGAATAGAAAGGATGTTGCCTGGTTTAGACAATGATATATAAAAGAGAATAAATTGGGGAGAAATTCTCCTTACAAGGATAAAATAAATAAGACAAATAAAATGAGTCTTTTCAACAAGAAGCCATTGTGCTGTGGGATTCTGCCTTGGATATGTTCATTTTGCTGGGCTCTTTGGCAGCCATCTCACGATCACAAAGAGCTTGAGGAAGGCAGAGCATGGGAGACAAAAGTGCTTCGGCCCTTGATAATAATGTGAATCTCGGAGCCAACCATGGAACACTTACCTCCAGAAGGCTCACTAAATGACATGACTTAACACACTTCTATTGCCTAAACCACAAACTACACAGTCTATGGGCCAAATCTGAGAGCTTCCTTTCTTTTTCTTTTTTCTTTATTTTTAACATTTTCTTAAAACAATTTGCATGTGGTTCACAAACCCAAGATCTTTACTATGTTACTCTTCACAGAAAGAGTTTGCCTGCCTCAGTCTAATCACTTGAGGGTGCCTTGTACTTTGCAGCTCAAGGCATTCTTAATATAAGAACTAAAAACTACATTTAATATTTATAAAAGTTAATGTTGGCCAATGGTTCAAGTAGACAATCCAAATACAATTTTGTCATTATTTCAATTTATTGTAAAAGGATGTCAAACTAAGGCATCAAAAAAAAGGGGGGGAGCATTTTACACATCTTTCTATACCTCGGGACTTTGAATAATATTTCTTGATTTTACACATCAGAATAGACAAAGCTTCTTGATGGAATTAACATACTGAATACATTGAACGATCTCCTCACAGGAGGTCAGACTGCCCTGGGATCTGGAACAAGGCATTCTCTACAAGAGAAAACTAACCCTGAAAATTCCAGAGGAAAAAGATGGCACATAAGCATTACATAAACAAACTCCCTGATGACACAAATGACATCTTCTGTGGAGACAAAAATGACACTTCCTGCTCAGTCACTGAGAGTGAATCTTCTAGAAAAGCACCCAAACCTCCCTCCCTTAACTCCAACCTGCAAGTTAATGCTACTGCTTCCGACCATGCCCAAATGATCAGTAGTACCTTAGTGAAGAGGAATTCTCGGAAGAAACATGTTTTGAGAATGCCAAATCCAGGAAAGGGCTCTTATTGAGGAAAGCCTAGGAGTCAAGATTTACAACAGCATTCCTTCATAATTATAGTCCAATGCCCATCTTAGTACCTGTACACAGTAGGTGGTCAATAAGAGCAAGGAATACAGAGATGATGAGAGAAGGAGAGCAAGGAAAGACAGAGCTGGGTGAGAGAAGGAGAGGGAAAGGGAGGGAGAGAGAGAGGGAAAGAGGGTCAGAGGGAGAGAAAAAGAAAGAGAGGGAGAAGAATGTGGGTTCCCATTTATATCCAGTACTGGTTGTATTCTGAACAGACTGATAGTCTGCTGGAGCTTCTTATAAGTGGTATCACCATGACAACGGGAATGGCTGCACTCCTTTCTGCTCTACGGTTTGGAGATGGGGACTCTAGATAGGTAGTGGGCTTCATAAGAGATTTAGCCTTTTCATCCTTCCGGCTCAGCAGCCAGACACACAGGGTCACCACAATCACTATCAGAAGGATGAACACAGCAAGTAAGGGTATGATGGCCATCAGAAGGTAACTGCTCTCTCTGGGTATATGGCTTCCCGAGAAAGAACTCTGGTGGTAACATATAGCCAAATGACCTTGGTGGGGAAGAACCTACCATCCACATTTGGCTCTTTGACACTGAGCTGTCCCCAGGAATCTGTTACCTGCCATTTGGTCTGGGACAGATTTCCTGAAGTTTCTGTCTGTGTTATCATAGAAGCCATAAGTTTTTTTTCTGGAAGAAAACTGAGGACAGGAGGCTCTCTCCAGTGACGAATAAAGGCACATCTGGTGTAAATGTTTGTAAAGGTGGTACTATGGTGAAGACCAGAAAACCTGTCGCTGGCTGTATATGGTCTGCTCTGAGCAAAAAGGTGAAGGAGTCATTCAGTGAATCAGTACCTGTTAGAGTAGCATGTGGCTCAAGCACCAGCTGCCCTTGGTTGATGTCTCTCTAGATAAACTGAGAAGCTGTTTCCAGCACATTGCTGTCAACTGCTCTTCGTACAAGGCCTCCACAAATGGGAGACTGTGTCAATTCAAATATGGGGTCACTATTAGTTCTGTTAGCAAGCTCAGTTGCATCTAGATCCTCTTTCCACAGCCGATGAGCCACTCTGTTGGCAACTTTCAGGTTTGGCATAACCTGCAATAAAGGCTGTACTCTGACGCTTAGTGTCTGTTCTGTCAAGTTGCTCTCTGTTGTAAACAGTGAGAACAGCAGTAAATCTTCTGAGGCTGTGAGATTGGTCATGTGGTAAGAGAGCCTTCCTGAATCCAAGTGCTCCTGTCTGAAGCTGCTGACCATCTGGTTTTCAATCAGCAAGTGACCACTTTGGAGGGGTTGTACTATCCTGTAGAGGATCTGGAGGCTCCTTCCACTGGTCACTGCTGAAAGGTAAGCATTGGTGATGAGGACAGTTGTCTGGCTGTGTAGGAAAAAGAAGTCTGTGAGGTTCACAAGAGCGATGGAGATGGGGATGACATCCAGGTGGAAGGGTTTGTAGAGGGGGCAGAGTTCACCATCAGTCACACTAAAATAAAAGATTCCAGAGGATGGGCTTCCATCCTGTATGAACCGCACCTGAGCATTATTGATGTCGGCTTGTGTAAAGCGATGGGCTGTGGTGTCTGGATGGTGAGCCATTGCTAAAAAGCCATTGTTGGGATGGTCGTGTACTGGATTTCATTTGAAGGACTGCCTAGTTCTTCTGCTTTCAGGATTTCATGTCCCACGACCAACCTACTACCCTGCAGAATTGTCAACCAAAGCCATTTGGTCTTTAATTATGGAGGCTAATCATTCATACGGGGTGATGGTGATGTTGAACATCTCTTCTAGGAAGTCAGCCTCTGGCTTGGTGGTGGACTAGCTTTTTACATTTGGCCAAACTGCAAAGGTAAAATTATCAGTCAATGATTCAGAGTCATCATGAAGATATGTGACTCCAAATGCATTAACTATATGCTGAGAGAACTAGGGTTTTCCTGTAGTAATCCATCTTTCTCCAACCATAATGGTGCCATGGTGAGGAAAAGCTGTAACCTGGAGCCAGATTTCCTGGGAAGAATGCAGAGGTTGGGGTAGCTGAAGTAAGAGGTTGGAAGCATCTAACTTAGATTGGTCAATGAGAACTTTATCTCCTTCTTTGTTAGAGGCTCCTGTTGAAATATTTAAAGAACAAAGAAACATTTAATCAGACATTTCAGATGAAGGCCATAAAGCTTTCTCTTCCAAGTATACCTCTCAGTAGATTATTTTAAACACATAGGTTAAGTACATGAATTAGCTTATGGAAAATAAAATTTAAACATAAACAGAGGTCTATGGAAACCAATACAAAGGTCCTACAAAAACCTGAAAATAGAACAACCATATAACCATATACCACTCCGGGGTGTATTCTCAAAGTCAGCATTCCAAAGAGACACTCACACATCTACATGTACTGCTGCATTATTCATAGTAGACAGCAGGTAAGATCAGGTGATAATGTCTCTCAACAGATCAATGGTAAGGAAAATGTGATACATATATACAGTGGAATCTTACACCTCTACAAAGGAAAAATAAGTCATGACATTTTGGAGGAAATGAACGCAATTGGAGATGATTTTGTTAAGTTAAATAAGTGAAACTCAGGAAACAAATGTCAAATGTTTTCTCTTAATCTCAGAACCTCTATTTACACACACACACACACACACACACACACACACACACGTAACTAACAGTCATAACAATTCAGGCAAGAATCCTAAAATGGTTGGTAAAGCTAGTGGGTTGTATCAAGCAGGCTATATGAACGGCTAGAAACCATGTCCTCACAGCACACTTACTAGTCACAAGGAGGGGTAATGCCTTGAAAGTGGAGAAACCTGAAATCTAGGGAGACATGAATGGCATGGTGAATATAAACAATACCCTCAATCTCAGGGCAAAGTAGCATAGGGTAGACTGGCAGGAAGCTTTGAGAAGAACCTACCAGCTCCCTTGGTATTCCTGTCCAGAATGCAGAGCCTGAATCCATGCCCAGGATACACAACCTGAATCCCTATCCAGAATGTGTATTCTAACTGTGATCAGAAGGAAATATTAGGTAAAACATCAGATTAAGATCAAACCGAGGAACACTCTGCAAAGAACTGTCTTGGACCTTTTAAAAATGGCAAAATCAGGCTGGCAAACTGGCCCATCTGGTTAAGGCCCTTTGCTACCAAGCCTGATGACCTGAGTTCCATCCCCAGAACCCACAAGGTAGAAGGAGAGAACTAACCCCACAAGTTGTCCTCTGACATCTAGTCATGTGCGTGTGCACACTATATTGATAACTAAGGAATGACTCCAAATTAAGAGATACTGAAGACACATGGCAACTATATTTTATGCTGTGAATAATTTCCTCTTTGCTATTAAGACCACTTATTGGAACAGTTTGAGAAAGTTTAATATGTCATATACATTGCATATTGACATTGAAACAATGTTAACTTTATGAATTTGAAAATTCCACTGTGAGTATATGAGACTTGCCTTAATTTTAGAAATGTGCACTGAGAAGACATGTGTGAGAGGAGAATGATAGAGTAAGTCTTGTTTAATGCTAACATTTGGGGAATTTGGGGAAATAGAACACGTGAACTCTATATACTTTTTGCAATTATTCTATTATAGAGGTTAAATTATATCTCAAGCAGGTTCAGTAAACAACAAAAGACAGTTCTCCATGATGGTAGCCTGGCTGACTTAGGCAAAGAGTCCAGCCTCTATGATGGACTGAACCATGAGCATGTGGTCTCAAGGTAATTTGTTGAGGAAAGGCACCACCCACTGACACAAAGCCCATTTGCATAATGAACAGACCTTCCACAATACAACAACCCCCAACATTTAGCAGGCTGACTTGATGACATTTATTTAGTCAAGACCCTGGGCAAGGTATTCCGCATTCGGTGCTTAGGCTGAGGGAGAAGACTATAAAATGGTCCCTCCATTAGCAATGAACAATCAAATGTTTTTAACATTAAGTTCTCAGTGGGCTAGGTAAATTTGAACAATTGTTCCATCCAAGAGTATTGAGTAGACAATTACCAGTTCTCCAAACTAGCATTCTTTCTGCATTCAAGAAAGCTGAAGCCCATCCACACCTAGAAAGCTGGTTGTAAAACAGTTAAGGAAGGTAACCTCTAAGTAGCTCCTTCTGCCAGTTATAGCAGCTGTTTAAAGTTCATTTTCCTGTACAGAAGTGCATGTAGCTTTATAATATTTGAGAATAAGTTCTTTCCACCATAATCTATATCTTATTTCAAAATACAAAGTTAAATACATTAAGTAATTCTCATTGTTTTATCAGCTTTAGGAAGGAAGCAACAATCTCTTTTATGATGACCAACATGGACAAAATGAGAATAAGGAACCACTCCACAAAAGCCTCATACATGGAAGGCAAGAAGTGGTCATCTCCTGTGTTGACAAGCTGGTCTGTCCCCACCCTCCCAATTCCCATCTCCATCGCCCATGACTCCCAACTTGGTTCCTTTCTGAGACTTTTAACAAGGCTGTAATACAGTGTCACCTGTGAATGGGTGCATATACTTCCAAATATTATTAAAAATATGTTTATTCATTCATTCTTTGACAATTTTACACATGTATCTAATGTATTCTGACCTCAGTCACCCATCATCATCATCATTTCTTATCCCTCTTCCACTCCCAGTGAACTTGTTCATCTTCCCAACAAATCTCCCTCCTACTTTGAGATGTGTGTGTATGTATGTGTGTGTTTGAGAAAGAGAGAGAAAGAGAGAGAGAGACAGAGAGAGACAGAGAGAGACAGAGAGAGACAGAGACAGCAAGAGACAGAGACAGAGAGAGTTTAAGCTGTTTGCATGAGCACTGGTAGGGGTTTGATTATTGGAGCATAGGCAACTTACAGTGGCTACACCACTGAAGAAAATGATCCTCCAACATTGGTTCCAAATCTTACAACTCTTCACAGGTAGCTTTTATTTGAAGAGAAGACAATAAAGTATATTTTGGGTTTCTATGATCAAATTTCTATCTCATATCCTTTATTCTATACAACCTCAAAAAACTGTCAAATGGCAAGGAGATGCTTTGGCTGTCAGAGGCCAGAGGGCCTACTAGGCTTTCTGTAATAGGCTATAGGTTATAATGAGAGGCTGCTGGGAAGCTTAGAAAGAGAACCCTGCCCTTCCTCCAACTTAGGGTGTGATAGTTATCTCAATTGCAATTTGACGAGCTTTAGAATACCAAGGAGATAGATCTCTGGGAGTGTTTGAGAGGGATTTTCTAGATTAGGTTAATTGAAGTGAAAAGCCCACTCTATTGTTGGTGGCACCATTCCATGGGCTGGGGTACAAAAAAGGAAGAAATGTTGCAGATCCTAGCATTCATTTCTCTCTGCCTCTCCACTCTGTACACCATGACTTCCTTGTCATGTTGAACTGTATTCCCAGGACCTGTAAGTCCAAATAAACTTTTCTTAGGTTGCTTTTTGTCAGGTATTTTGTTACAGCAACAAGACAAATAATGAATACATAAGACCAGTTGATAGCAGAGCTGGAAGCAGAGGCCAGAAGGCCTGATTTATATGTGTGAGCTCTCTCCTTAGTCCTTTTCTGGGTTTCTTTGCCCCCAACTTCCTGAATCTCTGATCTTCTTCTGACATGGAAGAAAAGAAATACTAATATAAAAATGGATGTAACAAAATTTTGAAAGGATTGATCTTACCTAAATTTGTATGTATGTAGTACCAGTTTTCAGTTCCCTGATTGTGCAAATCATCTAGCTTCTCTGAGACCCATTTGTATATTGAAATATAGAATAATATCTTACTTGTAGATCTGCATTTCACATTACCAGTGTGCTATCATTCCAGTGATCAAAATGTCAGGCCCTGAGGATTTCTAGGTCCTTCTACCAAGCATTCTAGTTCTCATTATTCAATTCCTCACTGGGTTCTGATTGGATGAAATGCTATAGTCATTTGTTACACAGAATTACAGAATAAACAAATATTAAACAATAAAAAATTAAACATAAAAATATTAAACAATCTAGTGCATGCTTCAGAAGGTAAATATTTTCTAGAACATGTCTGGAAGCTCATTTCCAATTGCTTTGTAAGTATTTGTTCACCATCTATATTAAGCATTTATATAAATGTGTTTAATGAGCAAATGATCTATTTTGAAACTGCTTTACATGTTAATAATAAGGCAACTCAGGTTATTTCTTATGTATGTATTTAATAACAACACAGGAAATAACTAACTTTTATTAGAATTCTACGGACTGCAGGTACTCCACAGGGCACTTTATGTAATTCATTTATTTTCACTTAGTTTCAAGAGGCCTTTTTATGTCCATTTGACAGACTGAGAAAAAGAAAAACGAGGCTCTGAAAATGTAAATAGTAGTGAGTGAGAAACCCTAGTTTTGTACCTAGTTCTGTACAACTCCAGAGTTCAGGTTGTTTCCATGATTTAAGAGTTGCACCCACAGTGTGAAACACTGAGATAGGTTACAAAGAAATTCATAAGATATGCTCTCAACTCCTGAAGCCCAGTAATGGGGAGAATCAGCATTAAAAGCATGACCAGAACAAACAATTGCTATTTCCTTGTCTGGCCTGGCCAAGGCAATCAGTATTAACCAGAACTTGTATTGATTTGCAGTGATTCTGAGGAATAGCTTGCCCTGTAGCCTATGTTTCTTGTAAACTGTGAATTAAAGAAAGGCAGTACTGGGGCTGGGGAAATGGTTCAGTGGGTAAGAAGTGCTTGTTGTTCAGCATGTGGATCTGAGTTTAGACCCCCAGTGCCCACGTAAAAAATGGTAACACATTTGTAACCCCAGTGTTGCAAGGGTAGAGGCATGCAGATCACAGACACTGGTCAGCTGGTCTAGCCAATTGATGAGCCCAGGTTCAGTAAGAAACTCTTCCTTAAAGACTAAGATGGTGAGCAGTAGAGGAAGATAACCAATATCTACCTCTGGCCTCCACACAAGTGTACATGGGCATGGGCATGTGCATATATAGTCAACATGTGTGCATACACTAATATACCACACACAATAGAGAGACAGTATGCCAATTCTTCTACACTGGTGCCATTTCTTGTAATATTTTATTAATAATTTGAGTTTCATACAATGTATCTCAATAATACTCTCTTCCCATTCCTCCCTGTTTCACCCTCCCATCCCTGTGCCCTCAAAAAAGAAAGAAAGACAAAAACCAAGCCAAAAAAAAAAAAAAGCTTGTGTGGCAAGAGCATGGATGGTGGGCTTCACCATGTTCTTTGGAGGCAGAAAGCCACTCTGATTGTATACTTTGACCTGGCCCATAATCCGAGATGAGGTATGACAGAGTTCCACCTGAAGTTGGGCCTTGCAGACCAAACCCAGACAATGAGCAGGCTCCCTGGTACCTTGAAAGCACTGGGGCATCCCAAAGGTCCCCCAACATCCCATCAGGACCAGGGTCTCCTGAAAGCAACAAGTCATCCCTCAGGGACCCAGGACCTCACATAGACACCAATGGATCCCAGACACCCAGGGATCACACAGGTACCCAGCAACCCCAGAGACTCCTGGACATCATGCAGGCACCCCACAGGCAACTGTGGGTATCTGGTTATCCCACTAGCACCCGGACATCCCACAGGTATCAGGACCATCCCTGGGCACCAGGGTATCCCACAGATGCTCAGATACCCACCAGGCACCCGGCCATCTCTCAGGCACCCAAACATCACATAGACACCCAGTCATTAGACAGTTACCCAGGCTTCCTGCAAGCACCAAGACCTGCCACTGGCACCTTAAGTTCCCACAAGTGCCCAGACATCCTGTAGGCACCAGGGCCTCCTTCAGGGGCCAGGACCCCTCATGGACACCAGGGCATCACAGAATCATCCAGACATACCATAGGCACCAGGACTTCCCCCAAGCTCCAAGGAATCCTGCAGACTCTTGGGCATCTGGTACTATTTTTTATCATGTAGAAACTCATAAGACACTAGGATGTAGATGGTGGGATAGGAGAAAAAGGAAGTTGTTTTGTTTTTATTTTTCCCTTTTGATCAATTCCTGGCTGGAGGCCCCAAGGAGACCAAGTAACATCTACTTTCATAAACAGGGAACCAGAGAGCTGAGGGTAACAATTAGTGCCTGTGGAAATTTAGGGATGAAAAAGGATCTTGGATGTGCCAGGCTTGGTGGAGTCAACCACTACATGAAGACTGATTTTTCCCTCTAAAGACAGAATGCCTTCATTGCCTCTTCTAGCTTGCCTGGTTACAAGCCTTCCTTGGCCTGTGGCTACAGTATTCCTACCTCTTCCTCTGTAACAGTTGCTTTTTCCTCGTGTGTCTATATAAATCTCCTTCTGCCTTCTGCTTAGAAGAACACGTGTGACTGCACTTAAGGCCCACCTAGTTAATCCAGGCCACTCTTCCAATCCTATGACTATTAACGGCATCTGCAAAGTCTAGGACCTGTTATTTTCGGAGGCTCCTACACTTGTATATAACTGAATCAAGATGCCCAATGCTACCTTCTGCTCTTTCCTAATTATAACCTCTTGTGTGGCCTCATTTGGTCATTTTATTAAGGCTCTAACATATTACAGTGGCAGGAGGCCCTAGAGACTCATTTATATAAATAAGGATTTAATCCTTTCTATGAGAGAAATGAATTCTTATACTTCTGGAGCCCTTGCAGAGATTTTCCTTCTAGTAGGTTGCTATAGAGGCCAACCCAGACAATCAGGGGCATGAATCACAACTCATTGATAACTATTTGGGAGTGATATTCTGTTGCCAATCCCTAGCTAGAGATTTCCAAGTGTTATCAATTAGGAACACCTTTTCTGCCTGTTCCTACTAAGGAGAGTCAGAATCACTTTACATAGCCTTTCACCTGTTAATTCTGTAGTCATGGACACCCTGTGCTGCCTGAATTTCTGATTTGTTATAGGAACCATGCCATATTTGTGCCAGCTGTCTCTGCAGCCATAATGGTGGTCCTCCTGTGGAAAGGCAATACATTTTAAGAGGATTTAGGATTTAGGCCCAGGGGGTGGAGTCAGAATCTGGAAAAAAGACATTTCTAATGCTCGTACTCACTGATTCAGTCTGTTTTCTGTTGTTGTGATAAAACGGTGACCACAGTAGCTTAGGTAACAAAGAGTTTATTTGGTTTACTTCCATGTCTCAAAGAGATTATCTGCCTTACACTTCCGTATCACAGTCTATCACCAAGTGAAGCCAGGCTAGGAGCTCAAGTCAGGAACTTACTGGCTTGCTTCCCAAGTTTTGCTCAGATGGCATATAACCCTAGACCACCCCCCCCACGGATGACATCACCACAGTGGCCTGGGTCATCCATCCCACATCAATCATCATCTTAGGGTTTTTATTGCTGTGACAAAACACCATGACCAAAAGCAAGTTGAGAAGGAAAGGGTTTATTCGGCTAACACTTCCAAAGTACAGTTTATCTTTGAAGGAAGTCAGGACAGGAACTCAAACGGGGCAGGAACCTGGAGTCAAGAGCTGATGTCGAGGCCATGGAGGGGTGCTGCTTACTGACTGCTTCACATGGCCTGCTCAGCTTGCTCTCTTATAGAACCCAGGACCACCAACTCAGGGATGGCTCCACCTACAATGGGCTGGAACCTTGCCCATCAATCACTAATTAAGAAAATGTCTTACAGCCAGATCTTATGGAGGCCTTTTCTCAGTTGAGGTTTCCTCTTGCCTATAGCCCAGTGTTGTGGAGGCACTTTATCAGCTGAGCTTCCATCATTTTAGGTGTTAGCTTTTAGTTCGAACCAAGTTGACAAAAATGAACCAGCAAAGACACCCTGTCTGTGATACTGAATTACAGTGGCTGTGAAGACTGAACACAAGGAGAAGGAATAAGTCACTCTCACTAAAATGGGAGTGAGTGCTTTCTGCCTTTTCCTAGAAAGAGCCACCCCTTCTAACCAAACAGAACATCTTTGACTATTCAAAGCCATTGGGCTAAGACTTATCAGTCAATTTTAAGATTTAGAAATGCATTGGTGACTAAGTGACAACACAATAATCACACTTAGAAAAACAGTCTCCATGTAACTCAGTGAAGTGCAATACAAATCAAAATTTCTGGAAAAAAAAAATTACCAGTGGAAAACATCCACAATGGCAAGTGAGATTAGTTATTTCTGAACCAGCAAGCCCAGGAAGGCACAGGATGGGTGAGGCAGGAATACGGATGATGGGAAGACTGATTCCTCTCACATCAGCAGATTCAAAGACAAAAGCCTAATAAGACATTAAGCTGATTTTACTCCCCATTAAATTATAATAAATTAATTTCCAGCACTTGGGAAATGTGTCTATAATTCTCTAAAATATATATTATGAAGACAGTAAGCCCAGATTTGGGGAGGAGTAATTGGACAAAGTTAATAGCCCTGAATGACTTTATAATTTTCTAAATGTGGTCCTGGAAAACCGTTATCTGTGCTTCCGAAGCAGCAAAGACCAAGATGGACAGCATCCCACCCACAGCAGAGCAATAACTGAGATGCAATTACTGGCTTTGTGGCAAAGAAAAGAGACCAGCTGTCATAAACCTCAAAGCCAGAACACTTTGCTGTTTTAATGACTCTAAATTATCTCAACAAGCACTGGAATGAAAATCACTCAATTAGCTGTGAGCTCGATCTGGAAGCTGTCAGCGTGTTTTGTGGAATTCAAGGCTTACTTTTTCCATAGGTTCTTGGAAAGGGACAGTAACATCTCCAAATCTGTAAGAGAGCTTTCATGCAATTTGAAAGTCTGATGGTTGTCTTCTCTGTAGAAGTCTATCTTTAATTTCTCGGACTTAAGATTTTCAGCAAAAACTTTGTGGGTTAGCTTTACCCACATAAGGTTTGATGCTGAGAAAACATGATGCTTTTCTTGGTAGGCAGACATGACACGGGTTGAAAAAATAGTGAACTTATTCTGGTCTAAGAAAATAATTTGGGGCAATGACATCACAAATATTTCCTTGAAATTATTTTGCCAAAGTATATTAAGCACAACACAGTCAAGACTTTTCATAAGCTATTTTTCCCGTGAGTACTGATTAAAAATGGTCATTTCTGTTTACCTATCACAAGTAAGGAAAGTATGTGTTCTATATACAATTGATACAGTACTATTTTATCTCCACCCCACCCCCTGGCAGGTAGAGAGCCAAAGACAAATTAATTCCCTCAGTTAAAGGGGTAAAAGAGCACTGAGCCGTCAACTGCCTACATTGTCCCAGTTGAATGCTTGGCAGGTCACTTGGCTAGAACTGGCTTTGGAGTAGAGAAGCTGGTCTAGGAAGTCTAGTAGTAATTAGCCATTTGGTAAGTTACACATGGCTGAATAGCTCTAAACTCTTTATATAACTGAAATTACTTCCTGAGTACTCTTTTTTTTTTTTTGCCCTGCCACATTAAAGATGCCTGATCAGAGCATACATATGTTCCTCACAATGATGATCTTCATGGAAGATTTCAGAGGAAAACCTGCCGCTCTGTTGAACACAGAGCCTAGGGCAAGAATTGTTGCATCCACAGAGCCAACCCCAGTCCAAGAAAAATGCTTCCTGTCCTCTCCTGCATCCCCACAGCCTGTCACTGCCATTTCTTTTACTTCCCAAATGTTCTAAAGCTGATAGATGGTAGATCTGAACTATGGTAAAATGACTGGGAACTGACCATTTGACAGAGGCCATAGACTTCAGGCTGTTCCAAAGCCTCCTATTGACTTGGATGTGGAAAAGGAGGCAATGTGTGGAAGGGGCAAAGCAGGAAGGTTAATTTCTTTTCTCGAGTCACAAGTAAAAATGTTCATTTCTGAATATATAAGCTACCCAGGATTGGAATGCTTTCAGTTTTGTTTAATGTGTCTATGTGGTGTGTGGAGCGAGCATGTGTGTGCATGTGCATGTGCATGTGCATGTGCATGTGCATGTGCATGATGCATGTACATGGTGTGCACATGCTTTAACCCATACTCGTGCATGCAGAGGTCAGAGCATCATGTCCCATGTCTTCCTCTCTCACTTTCCACACTATTGCCTTCAGAAAAGTCTCTCATTAAAGCCAAGCTTGCCATCTGGGCTAGGCTTGCTGACAAAGAACTCCAGGAGCCAGTGTCTCTGTCATGTCAATGTTGGAGTTACAGGAATATGCAGCTATACCCAGCCTTTTATGTGGGTGCTATGAATCTGACTCAGGTCCTCATGCTTGCACTACAAGGGCCTTTTTTCTTCCAGGACAGGGTTTTTCTGTTGTAATTCTAGATGTCCTGGACTCACTCTGTAGACCAAGATGGCCTGGAACTCACAGAGATCCACTTGCCTTTGCCTCCCCAGTGCTTGGATTAAAGGCGTGCCCCACCACCGTGGTAACAGCAAGTGTTCTTACTCCTGAGCCATCACCCTATCCCTGGAATGCATTCAGATTGATGCCTGTTCACTGTATTAATGAGTGACGCTATGATGCTCCTTTCTATCTTGATAGAAATTTAACATTTTATTGTTTTCTGATTTTGATTTTACAAAAGCCTGCACTATAGTTTGGATCTGGAATGTCCCCCAAAGGCCCATGTGTTAAAGGCTTTGTTCCCAGGGTTTGGTGCTATTGTGGGGGACCTTGAAGAGGTAGAGAGACCATTAAGGGTAAGTGAGGTGATTGGGAAAGTGCCCTTGAAGAAGATATTGCAACCTTTGCCTCCATATCCCTTCTTCTCTCTTTTTGCTTCCTGACTTCAGGAAGTGAGCAACATTTCTCTAACTTGTGCTTCTTGACAGGATGTTCTGCTTTATAAGCCTCAAAGCAAGTGCCAGCTGGCAATGGACCAAAGCCTCAGAAACCATGAGCCAAAATAAACTTGTTCTCCTCTAAGTTGATTCTTCTAATATTTTGTCAGAAAGACCATAGACGTGTGTGTGTGTGTGTGTGTGTGTGTGTGTGTGTGTGTGTGTGTGTGTTAAAATAACTTTCGGTCACTTAATGGAGAGTCCAGCGTTGAATTGTTCAATGCTTTTTATTAATTACAAACCATGTCAAATCTCAGGGAATTCTATACCCGGGCAGCTAGGCAGGGAGCTCATGCCAAACTCCACCAAACCTCTCCCAGTCTCCACCCACCTCTATCAATCTCTATTTCCTTTTTTCTGCCTGCTTCTCCTTAGACCTTTTAAACCTTTTCCCTAGCCCCCTCCCATATCCAGGCCTTCATTACAACACAATAGTATCTTAGCATACCCGGCTGGGGGTGATCAGAGTCTTCTCTGATCACCCGCCTGCAGTTCTTTCATGTTATTGGTCACCTTCAACTGTAAACAGTTAGTTCTATCTTGTGGAGATCTTAGCAGGGCTAGCACAAGGATGTGAATGGGTAGGAAGCAAGGCCTGCACCCGCTGCAAGGCATCCAGCTTCACAGCTACAAGGCGTCAAAGCCCTTTCTCAAACCAAAACAGCACACAAGAGTAAAATATCCCACAACATCAGGCCTTATTCGCAAACCAAAACAGCATACAAGAGTAAAATATCCCACAATGTGTGTGTGTGTGTGTGTGTGTGTGTGTGTGTGTGTGTGTGTGTTTCAGAAAATAAGACATACATTGAAACATAAAAATTAGCTATGGCCCTAAGTTCACATTTGGGTTTTTATCTTTCTATGGTTTCTCTGTATTCATTCTCCTTTACCCACATTATGAACTTCATGTCGGTTGAGGTGAAAAGGGAGACAAGGTATTTGAAGTGACAAGCACATATATTTAGCCCTGTATAAAGTGTAAAATCCTGAAACTTGGCTGCAGTAGCTCTCAGCTGCTCCTCTCCTTCTACCAACCCCTCTCGCTGTGACTATCAGGGTAGAATCCTTAGCGATGCCCATTCTCAGGCTTCAGGCAGAAAATTTGGTCCCTGCATAAGCCTCTTATATTTTCTTAGTTTTCTTCTCTCATCATCCCTGAGAGAAATGTATTTGAGAACACCAGGAACTCTCTAAAGGGGACAATAAGTGGGTCATAAGGTGAAGCAAATGTCATTGTCCTCTGATGACCTCATTTCCATTCACTAAATGACTGCAGCACATTAGGGCAAACACCGGCCAATTCCAGTGCAGCAGAAAATTGCCTTCCCCTGGGAAACTTGTCTTTTAAATATAAGGAGTAGAAAGGGGCTTTTCACATTTCCAGGAACAAAAAGCTAAGCACCAGCCTTAGCTACCATCTAATTAAAGTTGCAATTCTTAGGATGTCCGGTTGCTTCACTACCCATCTCCAATACCAGCTGGACATTTCCAGTCATGCTTGATGTCAGTTTCCAGTTCTCCTCATTGAAATTCTTCGGTGTGGTCCATCCAAGTAGTGATCTTAAAGCAAATGCTCTGTGGTAGTCATCTCCCTAAGGGGTAGCTAAAGTAACCTGTGTGACTGACCCTCCTGATCCTCATACCCCACCAAGACCATGCAGGCAGGTCACATGACCACCTCTAAGTCACCATGTAGCTTCCTGGAACAAGTACCTGTTTGCTTTAAACTCACCCACTCAACCCCAACCACCCTTGGAAAAGCTGCTTGTACAACAGTCTGGACCCAGTTGAAGTCTTGGCCCTTGACTCTTCTCATTTTCCATGTGCTTCCTGACTTTATGTATATATAACCTTTGGGTATGCCAGGTACCCCTAGGATGTATAAGTAGTAAAATATTTTTAGCTTGTGTCTGTCCTGATCATTGGAAGAATGCTTTCCATCTCAGGCAATTAAGTGTGGAGGGCATACTATTCACTTTACATCTATAATTGTCTTATTCACATTTAACCACTTAGGAGAAAGCCACGGCTAAGTTGACAGGAGCCTGACCTAGAGTCCAGAGCCCTGGGCTCAAGTCCTGGCTTTGCTATCAATAGGCTTGTTAATGTGAGCAGGTTATATGGACACTAATGTACTTCTCTTGCTCTGTCTCATACCTGCCATTGCTGACATGTTTTCTAGATACCTCCTACCTGTGTACAAAGGTAGAATGCATGGGAAGGGGCAGGGGAAACATTAAAGTCTGAAAGTTACTGGATTTTATTAAATTAAGATTTTGCTTATCCAGGACCTTATATTTGGCCTACAGTATTAATTTCCTATTTAGAAATGTGTTCTATTTTAAAGGTGTTTTGTTTCCATAGGAAAATATAGGCTTCCAGTTTTATGCATAGTTTTTAGTTTGCAAGTTAGTGCACCATGGCGGTTAGCACATTGTTTCAAATATTCAGAGCCACCTCTTTATAATGCTATATTTATCCACCACACTGATAACAGGCTACCTCATGTGCCCTTCTTTGACCAGTGAAATGCGAGAACATCCTAGCCACCCGAGGGCACAACCTACAATGTCGTCCCATGTTCTACCGTCATGATGCCCTTTGCTGCACTCGGTGAAGTGACTGGAGCGAGGCTGTCCATTAGCTGGATGCTGAAACAAAGAAGACGTGGAAAGCAGACTATGGCCAACCGACAGTTGTTAAGTGACGCAAGTGAGAAGGACTTTTTTTTGTCATAAGCCACTGGAACTTGGGGGTTTCTTGTTATTGCAGCACAAGCCACTTAATTCTAGCTACTACATTCACTAATGCTTATTTAGATCAGATTGATTTTAATCTAAAGTCTCAAATATTTGCAATCAAAAACTGTTAGAAATAATTCTTAAAATAACCACAGTCATTTTTTTTTTTTTTAAAGAACTAGGTCTAGAGCCAACGTACCATTATAGGAACAATACCATTCTTGTTAGTTTTCAAAAAGCAAACTGACCCTAGGCATATTTTGATGCTTCTGGGCACATCTTAAAACCCAGTGGAGTTTTCAAGTTCTTGTTCTGTGTCCTGGAGAAGTCTGCAAAGCACAGGCATTATACTTCTTCTTTTGGGTATCACATTGGAAGCTTATGACAGCCTCACGATCCTCGCCCTCAAATACACACAAAGACTACTGAAAAGCAAAAGTCAAGTCCAGTCTCATCACATCATCCAGAAAGAGCTCAAAGGTTAAGAACTCTTGCTATTTCCTCTAAACTTGATTTGATATTTAAAACAATTCTTTAGATACACAAAGCTAGAACCAAATAAATCTCCAGACGCAGCGTTTCAGGTCAGAAAAGGGATGGTGAATGACAAACCAAAGAGATGCTTAAATTCAAGAATTATATTTGAGAATGTCATTTTTAGAAAATGAAATAACGCAAAAATAAACATGTCTGGTCCACCCAATTCCTGTCTGGCAGGCAAAAATTTTTGAGTGCTTATTCATTTCAGTAAGAAGATACGTAATTTGTGGATCTGGTTACAAAGTAACCAGTGAAGTTAGAAATACCGTGGATACAAGTTACATACACACAGGATTATAATATATTAAATAATGAGTATGTTATATTAAATATTAAAATACACATACTTTGGATGTCCTCTTAAAGGACTCCCCCTTTAAAATGATTTATTTATTTTTAAGTGTGTGTGTGTATATGTGTGTGTGCAGTGCATGCGAGTGTGGATACATGCAGTTACCTAAAGAGAGAGTGTTGGCTCCCTTGATAGAGTTATAGATTGTTGTGAGATACCTGGCATGGATGGTGGGACTCGAACTTGGGTCTTCTGCAAGAGCAGCATTTCGCTCTCCAGTGCTGAGACATCATCCAATTCCTGAGTACTTTTTTTTTTAAATTTGTTACTTTCAGAGTTTAAATTAGCAGAGTGTTTTCTGATAAATGTGTTTCCTACAAAGAATCCTGTTTTAAATGAAACGAGGAATTGCCTGGGCCGTGGCCCACTTCTACTTTGGTTTAGCAGGAGGAAGACAAATGAGAGGCCCTCTCTGCTCAGATGCACAGCCCTGCTCAGTGCATGACATGGATGTCAAGACTCACCAGACACTGGGTAAAAATGGAAACATCCTGTGTGGTTGTCAGAGTTCATCTTCAGCAGCCTCCCAAGTCTAGGGGCACTTACAACTGTGAATGTTACAGCTCTTTTCCCTGCCTTGTCATCATTGGTCACAGCCCTCAGGTCGTGAGGTGAAAGTGGCTCCGGGGAACCTACGATTAAAATATGCATGTAAGTACAAAGTACAGAAAGGCAACTAGCTTCTCAAACAACCTTTCTAGACTTCCATTCACAATAGTCAAGTTAGGACGTCAACCCACGTGCACATACCAGATAAATAGATACAGAAAGTGTGAGAGATGGATCGGGGGTAAGAGTGCTTGCTCTCAAGCATGAGGGCCTAAGTTCAATCCCTCTGACCTCTCTCTCTTTCTCTCTCTGTCTCTCTCTCTCTCTCTCTCTCTCTCTCACACACACACACACACATACACGCACACGCATGTAATTTAAAATGTTTTTAGAAAAGAAAATGTGGTATGTCTACAAAGTGAAATGGTAAACTCTTTAACACATTCTATGAATCCACTCTCCTTTCTTTCAATTCCTACTATGAGGGACAGATGGCTCGCTGATACCATTTCTTCTCTACGACCAAAGAGGCTAAGGTACAGGATTTGGGAGAATGAGCCTTTGCTGATGAACTGCTTAACTCTGGTCCTACAGAAGCTTGCTTCTATGTCATTACAGCAAATCTTTCTGGGTTAATCCCTCCAACACTTGAGCCCAACATTCCTTGAAAAGGAGCCAAGTACAATTTGGATAAGTGAAAAAATCTAGAGCCCAAGGCCACAGTATTTTCCAACATGCCTCCACTAAAGTTAAACAAACAAGAATCTATGTTTAATTCAATGTGAAAAACTCTTACAAAACTTTTTCTTGGAAAATAAATCACAGAGAAGGAAACAGAACACATAAATATATACTATATATTTAATATAAATAATATATATCTACTATATAAACATTTGTATACATATATATACACACATATGTACATGTGTGTATACACATATCTATACATGGACTCAAAATGTATGCAATAAAATAAGACAAACTGAAAATTAAATTAAAACACAATAAAAAACTTTAAATAGATTAGTTATTTCACAAAAAATATTTCATTTAGAAGTAGAGCCCTTAGTTAAAGTAGCTGTGTTAAAAAATGATATTCAAATTTGGTAAAGCACAGAAGCTATAGTTAGTCTTAAAACATCCACATCTTATGAATTCTAATAATTATTTTAGCTTACCATGCAAAATTTATAAGTATCAAGCCAGGGGTGATTGTTGAAAGGAGTCAACACAGAAACTTCCAATGTCTGATGAGCTGCAGAGGAAATTCAACTTGTATGGTATGGACTCAATGTGAATTAACATTTTTAAGTTTAATTTTTTTTTTGTTTGTTTTTACGAACTTTTGCTAGGTTGCAATACTTCCCCAAGCAAAAAGACTAAAACATGCAACATTGCTACATATCTGTTGTGGCTATAACTTGCTGTGCATTTTTCTGGTTGTACATGTCAATATATCAGTAATGCTTAGGAGACAAAATAAACATCTATGCTGATGTCCCAATCTCAGGGAACTGACATTCTAAAGTAGAGGCATCCTGGGATGCTGGCCTACACAGAAATGAGAGGGTTGCTAGACAAAACTCTAGATTTGGAGTCAGGATTGGTACACTGCCCGTAGGGCTTAAGAGTCCTATTATTGTGAGTGTGAGCCCAGCCTGGTCTACAGAGTGTGTTCTAAGACTGCCAGAGTTGCAATAGAGAAACCCTGTCTCAGAAAAAAGGGGGGAGGTTCTATGACCCATGTGACCTTGAAACTTCCCAAGCCTCTGTATCTTTTACTTGCCAAAGGGAGTGTTCAAAAGTTGTGATTTCATAAAGTATTTCATTTAAATTTTTATAATAACCCAATGTGGTAATTAAAAACATACAACGCTATAAATATATAAACATAGAGTATCAGTCTCTAAATGTCTAGCCTATGATAGAAATCGATTTTATACTCCTACTGTAAAACAAATTATGCTTCTACAAAACAATAGATTTTGCCCTGGTGTTTTAGAATATAAAAGTTCTGAACACATGCTTCTGCAGTAGCTGACGCTGAACATCTTACATCACACCTGAGGCAGGATTCAGTGTGCCTCCTTGTTCTTAGTGAGACATGGTGTAACATGACAAAGATGGGAACTCTCAAGGAAGATACAGAATACAGCATCCGTTATCACCTTACTGCTTCACATACAACAGCCTGGACAAAGAGCCCTCAGTGACTGCTGAAGAAGCCATGCTGAGCAAGGTTCAAGTAGATCCCTGGAAAGGGGACAAGGTGACAAGAGTCACAGGAATCATGTTCATGCCAGGTAACTCTGATATACAACTGCTGGCCCTTGCTAAAGTGGGAAAGCTAACACAGGACCAACTCTAAGAACAGGTGGACCAGGTGACCCGTAAGGTCCACCTGAACTCTAGGAATTCTGATTCCACAATTATGAGATTTCGTCAAACATCATGTCCACTCAAGAGAAATGAATGTGAAGATTCATCTTGCTTCCTCCTGGACAACAGCTGGAACAGGAAACAGGGGTGGAGATAGTGGTGACTAAGAATACCAACTGAGCTAATAGACCATGGAGGGTTTGAGAAAGTGATGCCAACATATGAGTTCCAGTAGAGAGCTCTTGAGACACATAGGGGCTGTGTCACAGCAGATGTAAAGCTTGTTTATTTAAAAAAAAAACCAAAACATTTATCAGGACTGTGGCCAGTAATGCACATAAATCTGTGAACACTGTATACTTTACATACCCTTCTGAAGGTAAAAAGGGAATTTGTTCACTTTAATAAATTTTTTTCGGCTACGTTGATTCAGTAAAACATTCACCAGACCTAGGATGCATCTAAGCCACGGAGTTCCTGTCTTCCCTCTAACACAACTCTCATTAATTATTAAGCCAGACTATGCTGGACTAGAGGAAAGGTACTTAATCTTTTGTAGCAGCCAGAGTTACCCTGGCTTGGGAATTTTAAAAATAGATTACCATGTTTTTCCAATTACTGATATGTAGCTGGTTATTTATTCTTTAAAACACTAAATGGTTTCCTAATTGCCTTGGGGGAGAAATGGTAGAAGCTTCACACTTATTCGGAGAGAAAATTTACAGAGCATGGGAATAAAGTTCTATAATAGAAGAATCATAGGTGACATATCTATTCCTTCATATTGAAGGGTTTCTTTCCACAAACCCAAAAGCTAAGAACAACTAAAAATTTCAAAATGAACACTTAAGGGCTGCGAATACAGCTCAGTGGCGGAGGGCTGCACTAGTCAGCCCTCAGCACCGGCACCATTACAATAAAATTAACAATAGAATCCAACAGTTACTGTAAAAATAGTTGCAAACAAAATGTCATTTTCTTTAAGTCTGCTTTGGGAACAAGCTGGCTTTCTCCACCCCTCATTGCAAATTTGTATTTCCACTTTAAGTCAGAGCCCACCAACTTCCCAATAATAAATTACTTAGCTTATAAGCACTGAAATACAAGTACAGTGTCTAGCCCCAAGGATCCCAAGCTAGTTCCACTTTAGGACCAACTAAGGTTTTAAAAAATAAGACAAGATGGCTCAGTAGTTCCCAGCACCCCATGGTGGCTCTGTACATGTTACAACCATCTGTAACTCCAGGTCCAGGGGATCTGAAGCCCTCTTCTGCCCTCTTCAGGCACAGGAATGCACATGGTGCACAGACATACAAGCAAGCAAAACACTCATACACATAAAATAAAATAAATAAACATAAAAAAATTTTTTAATGAGCCAAGTTCATTCCAGACACTTCCATTCAACTTGTATAAAGTGAGAGTTCACTGATATTTTTAGGACGGTTGGCTAGTCGGACCATAATTAATAAAATCACCAGTGTCTTTTCCTATCTATGTTTGATTGCTAAAGTATGTCCTTTAAGTAGGTTGTAAAGTGCAAGGCTGGTCTAGCCTTTTCTTTACCTCATATTTAGGCCATGTTGAGATGTTATTGTTTCCTGTTTCCAACTCAATGGTTTTTTTGGAAGTAACAAATTCTAGCTCTTTCTCCTTTTTAAAATATTTTTATTGCCCTTGCCATTGGGTAAATCTTCCCCATTTCCTAAGGGTGTTAGCCAAGGGGCTCACAGCTCCTTCCATATGAGCCTGAGCCTGGCAGACATCAGAGGCTCAGAGGGCTCCAAACACGGCACTGGCAGGTCTTGTCCTGCTCTGTTCCTCCTCCCTTAGTAAACCATTTTATCACACTTTTAAAGCTAGCCACCAAGATCAACACCCTTAACTGAGTTACCATTAACTCAGTTCTGAGACTGAACACCAAGGCCCCTTCCTTAGCCACCGAAGTCCAGCAATCAGAAATCCCCCATTAGATACCCTAATTATAACGCCCAATCACAACCCACCACCTTATCCTGACTTTTCCTCCCCTTTTCCCTTATTAACAGCACACCTGCAAAGTTTTTTCTTTGCTCTTTCTGTATAACTCAGCAGCAGCCACCTTTGCTTTACCTGCATAATAAAAGCTCTCTTTGTGCTAAGAATTGGTGTTTGGGTGGGCTCTGCACATAATCTGAGGTCTGGGAGGGAGCACCTCAAAGTGTGCAAAATCCCTTTCACCAAGTAAACTGCGAATGGTGGTGCAAGCCTGTAATTCTAGCACTCAGGAGGCAGAGGCAGGAAGATAAGAATTCAAGGTCATCTTTAGCTACATAGTGAGCCAAGGCCAGCCTGGGCTACAGGAGATATATCTCTAAATACATAAATAATAGCCATCTGAGGTCTGCTCTAGGAGAAGACCTAAGGAAGGAAGAGGGAAGGCACACAGACAGTAAAGACAGCCCTTCCCACGATTCCTTCCCATCATTCTTTTCAGCCTTCCTTTTCTAGGGAAGAGGCAGGTGAAAAACAGAACAATTGCAGAGAACCAGACTTGCTGCTGTCAAATTTTTGCAGAGAATTCTGTGGGGGTGGGGCGCCTCATAGATGCTGCTAGAGTCATTCTACAGTAAGAGACACCGCTTTACACCATACAAGTGGGTTTTCTGAATAGATGGGAAAACACTTAACCCCTCCCTCAAACATTCAATGAGCCTCTTACGTAGGAAGATGCTCAAACCTTTGTTGACTTCTAAGATAATAATCAGAGTTCAGGCGGTGACACTAAAGATTTGTCGAGGTGCAAAATTCAAACCATCAGTAACCTGAAAACTAAAACCTCCTGACCTTGCTCCTCTGAAAAAAGAACATATGCTTTGGTCAATTTGATTATCCTGCAAAAGCCACCTACCCTCTTCACCCTTTTCCCCTCTGTGTCCCCTGCAAAGTGAGCCATAGGAATTTTAGAATGTATTAGCCAAGGAACTCACTGAATCAAACACAGCTATATGCCACATAACATTTGGATCGTCAATAGACAGCCTATAGGACTGTGGTTCCATAGACTGTATCACCCAGTGATGTCAAAAGCTGCTTAGTTTGTGTAAGGATGCTTCACGATGCTTGCACACTGATGAGATCACTTCTCAGAGTGTGTCCCTGACTTTAAGTGATGCTTGATTGTAATATGGACAAGAAACAAAGTAAAGACACAGCATTCGAGGTTAAAGTGCAGATTCCCTTGAGAAATTTCTGAAAATTTAAAAGATACTCATCACTTGCAATTTATTATTTTGAAGTCAGTTCATAACAATAAAGAAATGTATACCTACAATATATACACAAATAATTTCTGACAGTTAATACTGAAGATCAAAATGTAAGGGAAGGAAATCATATTTAGCACCCTGTAACTACTACAAACAGTAATGTTTTTAAACAAAATATGCAGAAGAGAGGGTGGAAAGATTGCAGCTCAACCCTGCACAAACAACTGGAGGCAACTAAGGAATACTGAGAGCTGGAGAAACAGTCTTTACCTAGGGAGGGCCGCACTAACTGGCTATCTAACACCAATATATATGTAACAGTGATGGAAAGGGGGACATGAATTTGAAAGAGAACTGGGAAGAGTATACAGAGGCTTTGGAGGGAGGAAAGGGTTGGGGGAAATTATATAATTATATTATAATCTCAAAATAAAAGAAATGAACAAATAAGCAAATATCTATCTCAAGCTAACTATATGCTAAGAGTGGAAAGGGTAGGGAAGGGAAAGACCTGGCCTCACTTTTATTAAGGACCTGTAGGGAGATCCCACTCCCATACTGTCAGAGACTAGTAATATCCTTAAAGTGGAAATTTAACATGCACATCATTGCCATGGAGATGGACCAGCATCGAACCAATTCCCAGGTGTGCTTTACCAGTCTGACTCACAGACTCACTCTACACCGGGAAGCTGATGGCCACATCCCCATAGCTCTTTCAAAATGCCCATCAAGCAATAAATTAAAAACCTACAAACCCTTATAGAATGCACTAGGTCAAAATATATCTTTGTTGCCCTAGGGGAAAGGCAAGGAACAAAGTCTGTATGGTCAGACTTTGCAATTGTGTATGGGTAGGCCCTTAAAAACATAGCTTGATGAGAGATAGGTTGATGTTGACATCTTCTAAGTCTTAGCTAAGTGGAGCTCAGAATCCTCACTAGGGAACCCTGATTCCTCACTAGAATGTGTACAGGTGATTACTTTTTTTAATCAACATATTCATAGATCACAATTAAAGAGGCAGAGGGAGGGAGAGAAAAAGGCACTGGGTCTGCCTAACTCCTAATAGGGTTCACAGCCAAATGTTTTACATTTGCTTGCTTTCCTAGAGAAATTTTTTCAAAGCTGTATTTAATGAAACTCAAAATTAAAGAGAGAATTCCTTCTACCACTAGGAATTCTGAGAGTACTTCATGAATCCAGAAAGAAAGTAGGGACAGAACTAGAGATTTTATCAAAACAAATACAGAATGTTATATACACTGGGGCCTAACAGACTAAAAAGAACCAAATGAAGTTGCAGAAGGAAACAGACACATAGACTGACCTGTGCATTTTCTGTGGCAGAGCTCTGAGCTGTCACAAGGGTATTTTTAAGAGGTGAAGGAGAGGCCTAGGCTGCCCACACCTGGCTGTATCAAACTCCTCAGGTTATCGTATGGACTAGTGAATCAGACTAGAGCAGAGCCCTTTGCAAATATAATATGAGGAAAGAGATTAATGAAACTTCTTTGTTTGGGTCATGACTTTGTGGCTCAGAGGACTGAGGAGTACTTGTGAAATTACATGTTGAGCATGACCACACCTCCTGTGCTGCCTGACAACTGGAAGAGATTCAGGAGAGGCTGAAATAGATCTAAGCCCTGGGCCCCAGGCTCGTGTGTGACCACTACTGAGACATCCACATGCTAGATTGTTTTCAGGCTCTTTGGGGAGCCTGTGTGTTGACTGCACAGGTCATCAGGGCATCATGACCTCTGAATTTACAAGGAATCTTATTTTTCTTTTCTTTATGATATTCTCAAAGACGATAGTTAAAAATAATGGGAGAAAAGATGAGATCTGAGATTTTAGTCCACGTGTTCCTGGGTTGTGCTCCTTACCCAAGCCTCCTTCCAGCTGCTGCCCACTGTGGACCACTGACAAGGACAGACGTATAACAAAGCCAGACTACCCTGCCAGAGTTCCTGGGCTACCACTTCAGCAGATTTCCAGCAAATGTTGTCGGTATTGATTCACTGATGACTAAAGGGAAGCAGAAGTGCCCTTCCCACCAACACCAGGTCTCTCATAAATGTAGTTGTATTCATACATTCATGAATAAAATCCTTGAACAAAAATCTGCTTTGTTCACTCATGTACCCTCAGCATCTAGAATGTTATCACCTTGTACATAGCTGGTGTTCAAAATTATTTCATCTGTCCAAGAAAATTTTATTTATTAAGCACCTACTATGTACTAGTCGCTGTTTGAGAGGATGAGGTACAAGAGACTCTGTCCTTTCTTAGAATGTTCGCCCTGTCATGGGGAAGAGAGATAACAAACAGAGGTTCAATTCAACCTACACTAGTCTCATAGCCAGGGCTAGAGTGGAGAGTCATGGAGAGATGCCATGCCGGTGAGTGGGAGGAATGGGCTCTTGTGGAAGGTAACTGACCTTACATGCCCTTCTGAGTAAGCCTCAAGGGAGTATGGGCAGGCTCTAATGTTTTTATTAGCTTTCCTAAATGTGCTGCTTCAAAAAATACAGAGCCTGGGACGCTTCTCCATTTGTGGTTTTCAGTCAACAACTTGAGGTCTGACAGCCACATCCCTCGATGCTCAGAACACACGTACTTGACACTGCTTTGCTCTGTGACTTACCAGAGTGCACACACATGAGCTGAACCTCATCAATTTGAGACTGAGTGAAGTTCTGGATGCTTCTGCCAGGAATGGACTTGCAGGCCAGATACCCATTGCTGGGGGAAGTGATCCAGTAAACCAAGTCCTGGGGGGAAGAGTCCCCATCTTCTGCACACAGGTCACCTCTTATATCTCAGTGACAGAATTCACCCATACCTTAAAGAAAAGAGAACCAGTTCCGGTCCACCTGCATTTATGAACTGGATAGTCAGGACCCTTGGCCCTATGTGAAAAGATGAAAAAAACTAAACCAATTCACAGGAGTTTTTAAAGAATGGAGTTACTTTTTACATTTTTAATTTTATGCATATAGATATTTTGCCTGTACATGTATTTGCCCACTATGCACATGCCTGGTGCCCAGGATTTAGATTGAAAGTATTAACTAATTATTTGCTCAAAAATAATTATTCAACAGTGCATATGCACTGATGTAACTATCTAACCATAGAGCCAATGGCAACAAAGCACCCTGCACGCTGAACAGATGCATGCAGGTGCTAAATGCACCACATGGAATCTCAGATGGTGATGCAGCAGCTACTTTGCTAGGTTGGTTTGAGGATCTCTACGCATTGCTTTAAGCAGCTAATAGTGTCACCAGCTTTTAAACAGCTGAGGAGGAGGATGCACATTTGTTATTCCTTTTCTTCTTCCTGTCTTACATGAAAACAAGTGCCTGGCTTCTTTGTTCTTGTGCTGTTTGCTGTACTGATGGTTCACACATGTAACTGTAGCCGAGAAACACAGCCGCTCTCCTCTTTTTGTCAAAACCCATGTACATTGCCTAAACAACTCCCCCTACCCACTCCCTCTTTCTCTCTCTCTCTGTCTCTCTATCTCTCTTTCTCTCTCACACACACACACACTCACCTCATCCCTTCTACACTCTGTATGTTCAGGTATGTGTGTGTATGTGTGTCTGTGTGTAGGTGTGTATGCATGTTCATGTGTGTGTGGGTACCCACATGTGTGCACACATGCCTGTGAAGGCCAGAGGAATACCTTGGGTGTTTTTCTTCAGGCCTTGCACTTTTGTTTACTTTTTACACACTCACTGGGACCCAAGGTTCACAGACGAGGCTAGGCTAACTGCAGAGAGCAGCTCCAGGACCTGCCCACCTTCACGTCTCCAGCAAGAGGGTTACAGATGCATCACCACTGCTGGCGGATGTTTCTGTGTGGGTACTGGGCATCAAAGTCAAGTTGTCACACTTGCCTGGCAAGCACTTTACAGACCATACTCAAACATCTTAACTCGACAGTTAGCCAAATTTAGTGCTCCTTTATCATACTGCAGCAAATATTTTGGATGGTTGCACTGTGTCATGACACAGGAGTCATGTCCTCGTGGAACCCGCACTTCAGCTGAGGCCACAAAACGGTACAGAAAAGAGACAACAGGTATAGTTGGAGATAAACAGCATAGTGAGTTATAAAATCAGTACTCCATAGAAAAGACAAAACAAGGTAAGGGGATTGAGGGGTGTGGGTATTAGAGCAGCAGGCCATGCTTGCTGCCATGCTCCCTGATAGTGATGATGGATTAAAGCTCTGAAACTGTAAGTAAGCCCCCAACTAAATGCTTTCTTTTCTAAGAGTTGCCTTGGTCATGGTGTCTCTCCACAGCAGCAGAGCAGTGACTAAGACACATGACATTTCCTTAACACCAAAAGCAAGCGGTTTTACTACTAACTCGATTTTCACTCCTCTATCTGTGTTTGCTTCTTGCAGAAACACTATGTACACACGCCTGAGTTTACGTGCCATGTTTACTCTCAGGTGAGCACTGTAACCGCTTCGATACTTTCTAACAGATTATCTAAAACTTCACTCCTAAGCCATTAAATCGATAAGCTGCAAGCTCAGAAGGAACCATTTTCCTCAGCAAAAGAGGCACTTTCACAGTCCCAGTTCATGTCCCATGCCATCTAATAGTCACTGAAACAGAGTTTGGATGGGAGTTCAGAAGACATGTACGGTTTTGGTTTGTATTTTTATGTTTTCATACCACTCCTGATAGCCAGACAGTAAAAATCATTCAGGTTCTTTCTAAAGTTCCACTACCTGATAGCAAGAAAAACATCCTTTATGATTGATCCCTAACTTTGTGAAAGTTGGCAGCTATGATTATAAAATAGTTGTACATAAAATATTCCCACATGTGTGCCCACATGCATACACACACACACATGTGCCAGGAATTACATATCCAAATCAGTGTTCAAGTCTCCAAGGCTACTGTGGGGGTTTGAATGAGAATGCCTCTCCTAGGCTCACATGTTTGAACGCTTTGCCCTCAGTTGGTGGAACTATTTGGGAATGAGTAGGAGGTGTGGCCTTGTTGGAAAAGGTGTGTCACTAGGGAAAGGCTTTGAGGCTTCAAAAGCCCACATCAGACACAATTTCTCTCTCTGTCTCAAACTTGAAGATCAGATAAAAAGCTCTGCTCCAGCACCATGCCTGCCTGCTGGTTGCGGTATGCATAGCTGTATCAGCTATGGACTCACCCTCTGAAACCATAAGCAAACTCCTAGTTAAATGTTTTCTTCTGTAAGTTTCCTTGGTCATGGTGTTTCTTCAAAGCAACAGAAAGTAACTGAGACAGCGACTAAGACAGTTCAGCAACTCATGCCAATAACAACAGCACTGCTCAAAATTCAAATCCTGTGTTCTAATTATTCTTATTCAGAAACATTGGATTTTGTTTTTATCCAGTGACAGCCAGGGCTCAAGTTACTGTCTTGGTACTTACTAGCAATGTAACCTTACCCCTCCCACATCTCTTAATTTCTCTGGGTCTTAATTTCTTCATCAATAACAAGAAAGGATGGGATTATTATGTATTCTGGGTGATTTAATTTATGTATTTAGCACAACTTTACCTAACATACAGTGAGTCTTCAATAAATACTAGTTTTGTGTTATCCACTTTCTTCATGAGATCTGGCTCTAAGGTTAAGACATTTGGTTGTTGTGTTGTGGTGCTAGGTGGCAAACTCAGGTTCTTTTATGAACTAAACAAGTGCTCTGTCACCAAAGTTACACACTCCTCCCGAATGTAACTTTTAAAAATATTAGATTTATTTTATGTATGTCTTTGTCTATATATACATATGTATACAGGCCCCTAGGGAGCCAGCAGAGGGCATCTTATGCCCTGAAGCTAGAGTTATAGGCGGTTATGAACTGCTCAATGTGGACGCTGGGAACGAAACTCTAGCCTGTAAGAGCAGAAAGTGCTTCTAACCAGCAAGTCATCTCCTCAAGCCACTGGGTATGATGTTTTCCAACAGTACTTACTCAAAAGTCATCCCAGTCATGGGGATAGCACCAAGGCTATTTCTTACCACGTGCTGATATTCTGCTTAGTTTCACAGCATCCATATTGGAATGAGGAGTTTACCTGTTAACAACTGCAATTACTGATGGTTTCTCCCTCAGCATCTGGAACACACTCACTTAAGACTTTTTAGTGCAAAGCCCTAAGTACATCAAGTTTTTAATGACTACTGGAAACATAAAATTAATGGAGTGTTCAGATGACATTTAGTTTGTTGAAAAGCCAGTTTCTATAGAATACATAAGTTGGCTTGCTTAACAAAATGCCATGCACACTCTTTCCAGTTCCAGGTTTTACGTTTTTAAATCATTCCATATGGGTTATTTTTATTTCTTCAGTAATGAAAATTGATTTGGGAATGTGCTACCATTTCTCTTCCTATGACATATAGACACCCATTTTTTTCCAATCAGGAGCATGGAAAAGCTGCTGAAGCATATTTTCCCCTGCAGTTCCTCTATGGCTAAGCACTGCTTTCCCCCTGTTGCCTCTGGAATATACCATCTTCCAAAACAACTGGAAAACCTGTCACTTCAAACAAAATCACCCTCAGGTCTTCATTTCTATTCACACCCAACTCCGTTCAATTAGCAGTCCCAATTTCTTGGCTTACTGCCCTAGCACTGGGTTATAGTAACTTTAATAGATGGGCAGAGGAACAGCAATGACTCAAACTTGAATTCAGATTTGAAAGTAATTCAAGGTTCAAAAAAATAAATATCTGAATACAAGCAACATTCACCCCTGGGGCAGTACATTCTAAATTCACCTTTGCTTTTAAGAGGAAATGAGGTTTACCTATGGGTAAACCTACTGGGTCTAGTTATGACCCAGTTTCCTCCAAGTTGTGATACCAACATTTAAAGACCCCCAACCTTAGGTTCTGATTTCAGGGGAGCTGTGTAAAATGTTCTGAACTCACTGCTGTTCTGTGTGATGCTCAGGACTGCGACTGACTATAGCCTTCATTTGTCCACTGCACATGGCTTGCAAAACTCCTTTTAGTTATCATATGTACTTGCCCAACACAAACAAAAAGTGGGGCCGGGATGTAACTCAGAGGGAAAATTCTTGGCTAGCATACACCAGGCTCTGGGCTTAATTCCTAGCACCATACAAAATCAGGCCAAGCCAAACAAACAGAAAAATAACTAAATGGTTCTATTTTTAGGGTAAAAATAAGGCAAAGCATTATAGTATTATATTACAGAATTATAGAAACTTGGAGAATGGGAAAATAAAGCCCCCTTGTGGCCAGAATTTTATATGGTCTGCATAAAAATTGCTAGTTATGCTTAATATAAAAGCACTAAGATCTGCATGTCTGTGGGTTGGCCCAGTGGCTGTGTGATGTCTGGGCCTCTGCAGGATGCCCTTGAGCCTGGGGGATATTCTGCTGCCTGTGGATTGTATGGATGCTTGTAGGAGGCTCTGGTACCTGCGGGATGTCCAGGTGTCTGTGGGATGTCTGGGGGCCTGCCTGATGCCCTGGTTCTTGCTGGATATCAGGGTGCCTGCTCAGTGTTAGCGTGCCTGTGTGTTTGGGCAGTGAGGCCCAACTTTGGATTGAACTTCATTGTGCTTGCTATTGGGCTAGTATGGACCAGGGGAATATCTATCAATATCTATCCTCAGAGCAGCCTGCTGCCTCCAGGAACTGTGGTGATGCCCTTGTTAATGTTCCTTCCACATTAGCTGGACTTAATTTTTTCTTCTTTCTTTCTTTCTTTTCTCCCTTTCTTTCTTTTCTCTTTCTTTCTTTCTTTCTTTTCTTTCTTTCTCTCTTTCTCTCTTTCTCTGTTGAGGGCAAAGGATCAGGAGGGTAGATCAGGGAGGAATGGGAAGTGGGTGCTATCAAGATACATTGTATGAGACTCAATATATTAATAAAAGTATTATATTAAAAAGGAGAATGGATTTGAGAGCAGAATACGAAAGAGTCACTCAGGATGACCTAACTGAGTCTGGTTTGTCAAACCACAAAGGATACCAGATGTACCCCCAAATGGCCTTAGAGATGGATTAAGAGGCCTGCAGGTTAAGGGCATGTCTTGTTACTACAGGAGAAAGATGTTGAGTGAGATGCTGAAACAGAGAAGGTGTCACTCAGACTCTGGCTCTGAACTCCCACGCAGAGTCCAGAATGCCATCGGGACTCTATCCTCGGCACCCCCATGGCCTTCTTGAAAGCAGACTCTGGTGGACATTCTTGCTATCCTCCTGGCAGGAGTAAGAGCAATAAGGGCATGTAAGATCACCTAAAAGTGTTAATAAAGTCCAGGTGGAGGTCAGAGATAACATAAATATGGGCCAAAGTCGCCTATTGCCAAAACTGAGGACCTGAGTGTGATACCTGGGACCCACATAGAGGACGGAGAAAACAACCTCCCTGTAAATTGTCCTCTCATCTCCATACCTGTGCCTTGGTGCACATGTGTGCCCCCCCATGTCCCATTCACTTCCAGGAAAGTGTTGACTGACCTGACAATTCTTCAATATTATTGGCAATCAATTCATGAAACTCCCTGCAATATGACTGATACACTTAGCCTTTCCATGCTAATCTGCCATCGTTATCAGAAAATCTAGTGAAAAGACAGAAATATTTTGAAAACAAAAATAATTGGTGGCAGAAAATAATATAATATCTTAGATTCTATAAACTACGTATACAGAAAGGCCAATTCCTGGCTGCTACTTGGCTCTTTTTCTAGTTGAAATTAGGTTGAGATTGATAACAAATATTATTGTTATGCTTTAAAATTTCAATGTACAAAACTACATTGTTCTAAAACCTTTAGGCAATTTTACTCCGTGTGTGTGTGTGTGTGTGTGTGTGTGTGTGTGTGTGTGTGTGTCTCCTCAACCCTACCCCTTTTACTTACTTGGAATATTTAAATTCTTGTCATTCGTTATTTTCTTCTTTTGGGACCATGACTTTGGATGACCACAGCAGTCTATAAAATGAGCTGGCCAGGCTTGCAAGAAGATACCTACTGTTCACCATCACAACCTATTTTCTAGCCAGGAAGGGCAAATCTATATGGAAGGACAATGAGCAGGCAGCGTTTAACTTGGTTGGCAGAGCTGGAAATATGAACAGTCACAAGGAGACTTCAAAGCAGAGGAAAGCAAGCACTTAGGCTTCCTTGCCTGGAATACAGAAGACTCTTCATGTAGTGAAGAATCTGGACAGTATTGGGAGAGCATAGTGTGGGTTATTATAGGTGGTAGCAACTTTGTCATAGCCCTATGGTATCAGTTTCTAGGAGTTCAGGATTTAAGACTTAGCAATTTCAATAGATGAACTCCTGGAACTTGACTCAATTCACCAAAATTCAAGTTTGTATATATATATATACATACACACGCACAGATCAGATTTTCCCAGAAAACAGAAAGAGGGATGGAAGGAACATTGTTCATCTATATAAAAACATCTGGCTTTGCTAGTTTCATGACTTTCAGTGCCTTTCAATTGCCCAAAGTAAATAACACATTTTACGAAACAACCTAGTGTGTGTGTGTGTGTGTGTGTGTGTGTGTGTGTGTGTGTGTTAGACACAACATATTTTGATACTACTTATTCTATTTCATTTAACATGTTTTTAAAATATTGGAACCATAAGACCTGTAATCTCCAGATTATTCCCACTGTGGGTAGCAGGTGTGTTGTGAGATATTTTATAGTTATGGATCATATTCCTGTATGCTGTTAAAAAGAAAGGGTACTTTTTAATGCCTTGCAGCATGTAAAGGATTTGCTTCCTACCTGTTTACACCTCTGTGCTAGTCAACCAGATCTCTGTAGGAACAGGCAGTTTGTTTACCTTGAAGCAGATGAAAGTTTCCTATCACCATCAATGTCTGCAGCCAGGTGATCAGAGAAGACTCTGACTCACTCCCAGCTTGGACCCCCTGCAAGGATAGGTGGCATGTCTGCTGGCAGACTTTGAGAAGTGTTAGGTTCCATTCATTTGTTTATTGAAGGTCTGTTTGTGAAGACAGGAAGGAAAGCACCTGAGGGGTAGAGGTGGAGCAGGAAGGAACAGGGAGGAAGGATGAGGAGAGCCATGTGAGATGGATGGAGTGAGCTTTCTGCCTAAGCCACCCAGGTATTGGATCCCTTGTGGTGAGTCCCCAGACTCTGGGCCTAGATTCTGTTGTGAGCCTCTGGCTATGTGCCTATTCATTTATTGGGAGATTCTCTGAGTAAAACTGAGTCACTAAAATAAACTGCTGGGAGCTAGTTTCGAGGAAGTCAAAGATTACCTAAAGGAACATTCCTTCTCTGGCTAAACATTCAGCTCCATCAAGAGAAGCTATTGCCCTAAGTAAGCATTTAGCACCATCAAGTGAGGCTATTGCCCAAGGTGAGCATCTAACCCCACCTAGAGAAATTATTTCCCTAGGGTGAACATTCAGCTTCCCTGAGAAAAATTATCTCCCAGGATAAACATCCTGCCCCAGCAAAAAAGGATGTCTTAAGGCGATTGATACCCTCATTGCATACCTGCTGAATTCCTTATGCTTTGTAACCCTTGAGAAATAAGTATACTAACCAAGAAAAAAATAAAGCTTCAGCTCCATTCCATCTGAGCTCAATGATACTGTGTGTGCCTGGTCTATCCCCTTCCCTTCTTGTCTCTTTTCCCCTCTCCTCATAAGGCCCTTCAGTCTCACCCCCATTCAGGTACTTTCCGACTTGTCAGGCTGGCCCTGGCAATCCCTGAGATTTGTCATGGCTCATGATTAATATACAGACAATGTTTTAATAAATAGTTTTATAACAATTAACACAGGTGTGTTGAATCTGAGCCCAGACTACTCAGGCTCAAATCCCACTTTTACTAACTGTACAGCATTTGTCAAGTGATGTAACCTTTCATTGCTTCAAATATTTATTGTTGCCCTCCTTTGATTTCAAGAATTATTGAAAGAATTAAATGAGAAATCATCAATTATATGTTACATTTATATCTGAGCCTGACTCATAGCAGGGTTCGCAAATGCTGGATGCTTCCCGGTATTATCTCTGGAAACCAAAAGAACAGAATCACATCATGCTAAGGGGTCCCTATCTCAGAAACAAACTCTCAACATGGAGTTATTATTTACCATTCTTTTTTTCTCCCACCAGCTATTTCTGTCACTCCAAGCTTTTCATTCCAGGCTTATTTTAGACTGGTAATCTTTGTTCTGGAATACTCCTTGACCAGGAAGGCTCTTTCCTCTAATATGCATACAAACAAATCATCTAATCACTCTACCCCTACAGAAGAGTTCATAGGAGTAAACAGCAGATTTCTTCTCCTTAGAGAGGTCCATTTACAAGGCTAGCCTTTGGCTGGTACTGAGGGTGTTAACTAGTTTTCTGCACTGGCTTAAAAGATTAATATGGTAACAGTGGCTCACTGTGTCTAACCTGTTTCAGCAATGTGGTCTGTGTTGGACTCCTGTTTTTCTCCTAGGAGGCTGAGATTTGAATTCTTACCAGGAAGAAAGTGCCTGCCTACCTGACCAGTCCCAGAAAATATCTTGGCCACTTGGCAAATAATGAGTGTCCTGGTAGAAGCCACTTGGCATGTGTTGTCACAAATCACTGGGCCAATTGACTACATCCCTAGTGATGTCACTGGAAAAGCACTCTGATAGCTGACCTAGTTTCCTCTGGACTCCACCCTGTGTGCTGTCTCCCTTTGTTGATTTTGCTTCGTTTATTTTCCTGAAATAAATCTTAGCCACAGCGTGCCAAATCCTGTACACATCTACCAATCCCAGCTAGAGGAGACCTTGGTTTGTCTAACACACATGCCTCTTTAAAAATCCCATCATTGGAGAGATCTTCCTTCTCTGCAATGTCGGTGTTCTCTGACCCAAGCATCCTGACTGGTGAAGAGTATCTAAACTGAGAGACTTGGCTTCAAGGTCACTTCTTCCTTTATAACTACGCTATGCTTTAGTGTTCCCAGCAGTTTCTTGGGAAGGCTAGGAAAACAACACCTGTAATAGAAAGGACCAGGAATCAGTGAACATACAATAAATGTAAACTTTTATAGCGATGTTTAACTACTACTGACAGCTACACTTTCTTTCAGTAGCTAACAGGTCACTTCTCAGATGACTCTACAAAGTAATCTTTATGAGAATTACTACAGAAGAGGAGCAAATGTAATGGAAAACAGGAATCTAGAAACTTGACCAGCTAGTACATAGCATTCTAGGAGAATGGGGTAAAGACTGCAAGGGAAACTCAAGCCACAAGGTTCCAAAGTTCTTTCCTGATGAAATGCAGAGGCTGAATAACTCATCTAGCTGTAAGATAACCAATGCACTAAAAAAAAACCCTATTCCTAGGTCCCATTATCTTGAACAAATAATAACAAATGTTATTTACCAGTGCATGACCTGCTACCTAGACTAGCCCCTGCCCTAGTAGGTTACTGGGTAGCCTGCACAGTGAATTAATTGGTCCTGGAATGCTTCGTAAATTGAGGTCAAGGTTTACTGTGTCCTATTTTGCTGTTATTTCTTCCTGTTCCTCTCTGTCACCTATCTGGCCACCACTGTTAACCAAGATCCTTTCCTGTTTATGTCAACAGACATTCATAAACGGTGACTTGCTGTGCCATTCTGTGGCATTGTGGATGACAACCACTACTTTTGGAAAATAAAAGAAGGTACTTGGCTGGTATGAGTAAGGTTCTGGAAACCCCAAAACCATTTTGACACCAAGCAACAACACCTTTAAGTTACAAATAATTGATATTTATAATCCCTCTCCAAAAAAGCACACTGCTGAAAGAGTATGAAAATTCTTGGAGTAGAAGTCAATAGAACTCACAGCTAACTCCAAATCAGGACCTGTTGTTTTCTTTTTCTTTCACTTCCTTCCCAGGAATATGGCTATCAGCTGCCAGCTCAGCCCCCAGGAAGGAAAGTGCAGAGTGTGAGTAAACACATCCTGGTGGGTCCCAGATAGAAGGACTAAGAGCAGACTAGAGCAAGCCAGACTCTCTGGAGAGGCTGTCAGAGGAGCATATCTTTCATTTATTAAAGCAAGAGTGGTTACATTACATTTATAGGGTACAGGCAGGGGAGGGCCTTTGGTACCCAGAGTTAGGATCCATTGGCTAAGACAGGAATACTGGAGTAGCCTCATTTGCATGTGGGAATCAGTCTAAGCATCAAGGTGCTGCAAGGGCACCTTCTGCATAAGGTGTGGTCTCACAGGGAAAAAGAGGAGGGCACCTTATCAGTAAATGGACTCATCCCTATGCTTCCAGCTACAGTGCAGATAAGCACCAACCAAGCTGCATTCCTTTGCTTCTGTGAAACAGGCAATATTTAATATTTAGCTGGGTTCTGGCCAGGGCTAAAGTGGGGAGCATCTCATCTCCTGGGATGACTTGGGGTTCCAAGCCAGCTTTGAGCCAGTCTTAGCTATGGCTAAGTCCCACAAGGACCCTCATTTCCCCATGAGTTTTAGTTTAGTTTCTTAACCAATAAAGGAAGATAATTTGATATTATTTTTAAATGAGAAACTATATTAAAAATGTACATAGTAATATATATCCAAGCATGTATACACGCATACATAAGTAATATTATACTGCTGAATATGCATTCCAAAAATACAGTTTTGCTTTTATTTGACATATTAAAATTGAATGTGTATTTAAATTACATAAATTTATAAGATATAATGTGTGTAATTATCAACTCAGAATTACTGATATTTCCATTTCTCTAAATATCTATCATATTTATCATTTTGTTGGCAACCTTCAAACTCCTTTTTCCCAGTTCTTTATATAAAAGTTTATTATAGATCAGTTGATCTATGTTAGTTTTTTATTAGGTAACATTGTCAAAACTCATGAGAAACTAATGGAGTCTTCAAGACCCATAGTTAAATTAAACCACATGAACAATCAGAGACTTTTACCCAGTTTTTCCTATTCTTTAGCTGTGAATATAATGAGCTTCAGAAACAGGAAGGGGGTGGAGTGGGAACCAATGAAAAGGTCTCTGAAAGCCAAGTTCACCTTGGGAAGAATGAGGAGGGAAGACCAGCAAGGGAAGACCAGCAAAGAGGTGCTCTGAAAGTCAAAGAAGGTTCACACTGGAAAGAAGGAAGGGCAGTATGAAGAAATAGGAATGAAAAGTGTTTAGATAGTGGAAACCATAGTTTGTTAAATATTAAGCCTCAGAAGGGGTTAAATGGCTCTCATGGGACCTGAGGTGGTTCTCACAAGAGGATATGGTTATAAAACAAACTCTTTCCCTGTTCCCGGGTCTCCTGTTTTGTCATGTTATCTCTTCTTTCAGGAGCTGCTTCCATCTTAATACCTCTGACACGAGGCCGTCACTAGAGCTGGCACCAGGCTGTTAGGATCTCCAGGATCCAAAACTATGAGCTACATAAACCTATTTTCCTTCCAAATCACCTCAATTATTTCATTATAGCAACAGAAACAGCCCATCCTCAGGCCTGTTCATGAGAAGGGTGGGATTGGTTTTGAATGGATAAAATTTGGCTTCCATGGCATTCAAAGCTAGTGTTCCCTGCTTAGATCAATTATAGATGTTCATCTATAGCAGTTCCCTGCTGTGTCGCTCAAAAAGGAAGACATGGAGGCATATTTGTAGATGTAAACCCTGTCAGACCTCTGCAGAAGGAACAACTACCATGGCAAATGCCATCTTGGACAGTGGAACCCTGAGCATCTCAATTGATGCTCATTGATACCTAAGCTCCAAAGGTGTTCTATTGATATCACATGCAGATCATGAGAAATCAAACATCTTTTACATAAAGCCAGCATCTGCAGGTAACGCAAAACACCAAGACTAGGCAGCCTTTCACCCAACAATGCACAAAACTACCATTTTAAGCATAACTAAAAATAAACTTCTTCAACATTTCCCCTTTTCTGTATACAATAATAAAAAAAATTGCTTTATCTCTAAAACACAACTGAACCCTACATCAAGAAAACTATTTACAAGAGGAACAACCTTAAGATTTGCTAAGATTCGCAGGCCCAAATGAAATCAATCAACTAGCAAGCTTTTCACAATGTCTTTGGACAACAAAAAAACATTATCAATGTCCAATTATTTGGAATTCACTCATGAACTTCTGGTCTCCTCCAAAGGGCTTGGATCACTTCTCTGTCTCTGCCCTCTGCAGCATACACAGCTTATCCTCCAGATTCTGGTGGTTCCCCTCTACTACTGCTGCTATCCTTGATGGTCATCCCATGGTACTAACATCTTCAAAATTACTAGGGTTCTTTGCTACAACTGAACTGCACTTTCACCAATACTCTCTCCTGGGCTCTCTTCATGATGCTAAACCTCAAGTTCTCTTCATGACCCCTTCAATCTGGGCCTTCAAGTACTGCTAAGGTTGCACTTTCACCAATAGCCTCTCTTGAGCTCTCTTCATGGTGCCAAACTTCAACTTCTTTACATGACTCCTTCAATCTGGGGCTTCAACTGCTACTGTGGCTGCATCTTTACCAATGGTCTCTCTTCACCTCTCTTCATGGTGCTAAGCCTCAGCTGCTTTCCATGAGCCCTTCATGCCTTTAAAACCAGCAACACTGGGTGACTCTTACAGCACCAAGTTAGGCTGCCAGAATGAGATACAACCTCTTCCAATTCTAGAAGACAGTTTCTGTATGCTGACCCTGAGGAAACACTTTCCAGATTTTAAGACAGAGTCTGGTTTGCAGGAAAAAAACAACTGGTAACCTTGGTGGAGTTCTCATCACCATAGCAGATGTGTGTTGTGGGAGATTTTATAGTTATGGATAATATTCCAGTAAACTGTTCTTGTAGCACTGTAAAGGACTTGCTTCCTACCAGTAAACAAAGGAGTGGCTATCCAGCCCTCCAGCATTCCTTAGCCTTAAGGCAGATGTAGGTTAGGTTCCATTCATTTGTATATTGGAGGGCTGGGTGGAGAGAGGGAGGATCTGGAATAAAAAAGCACCTAGGGCAAAAGCCAGAGCAAGCAGGGAGAACCAAGAGGAGAGCATGGGGTGAAGAGGCTTGGAGTGAGCTCTCTGTCTAGCTGCCCGGGTATAGAATTCCCTGAGATTTGACATGGTTTGTAATTAATGAAAAGCATTGAGAAAATTCAACGATGGACTCTTATTAAGCGATCAAAAGATAATTTAACAGATGTGTCTTGTCATGACTGCCTCACCATGGACTGCTTGCAGTCAGGTTTGCAGAAACAAACAAACAAACAAACAAAAAAGGCATACTCTGAAAGGTCTGGAGTTTCTTTTTCTTCTTCCCTATTCCATGTTGGATCAGCTGGCATGATGTCATGCCCCATGTTGCAGGCTCAACTTGTAGTAGTACCTCTATTATGGAGGCTTATCAAAGATGATACAGAGAAGGCATATTCATAGGTGTAAAACCCTGCCAGACTTCAACAGAGGGAACCACTATCATGGCAAATGCCATCCTGGACAGTGGAACACTGAGCATCTCATCTCAGGGATTTTTATTGATACCTAAGTTCCTCAGGTGTTCAATTGATATCATGTGCAGGTCATGAGCAATCAAGCATCTTTTACATGAAGCCAACACCTGCAGACAATTCAAAGCACCAAGACCCAGGCAGCCCTTCACACAGCAATACACAAAACAACCATTTTAAACATAACTAAAAATAAACTTCTGCAACATTCATCCCTAAGAACCATCCTTTTTTTCCTGTACAATTTTTATTGGTTCTTTGAGAATTTTATACAATGTATTTTGAGAATATTTACCACCTCCACGTCTTCCCCTTACCACTCTCCCATCCTAACATCCTTTCCCATCCAACTTTGAGAAACATTCTTCCTCTTCTTCTTCCTTCTCCTCTTTTCTTCCTCCTGTCCTCCTCCTCCTCCTCCTCCTCCTCCTCCTCCTTCTTCTTCTTCTTCTTCTTCTTCTTCATCTCTTCCTCCTCCTCTTCCTCCTCCTCCTCTGCCTCCTCTTTCCCTATCAAGTCAAGTTTGTGTTGCCTAGCTAGTCTTGGAATTGGGGCCTGCCCTAGCATGTGGACAACCTATCGGGGGTTACATCATTAAAGGAAACTGACTCTCTTTCTCCCAGTGGCTATCAAATGTCAATAGTTCCTCAGCTAATCATGGAATCACATGTCTACCTTCCTCCCTATATTCTGGGATTTTGTCTGGCTGGGGCTTTCAAAAGTCTTGAGCAAACTGTCACAATTGCTGTGACTGCCTATGTGTCAGGTATCCTTAACCTTTTGGCATTAAATACAGCAGCATCTTCCAGTCAGTATCACAACAACACAACAACAACAACAATGACAACAAAATCCTTACTTAAAGGCAGGCACCATTACCAGGATAGATTTGTTGGAGTTTTCCTGCATCTCCTTAGACCACCCAATCAACATCCTTGGAACTTCCACAGTGTGGGTCTCTGTCTCTCCGGGTTCCCACGCACCCGCTGGATGGTGGCAGTAGTCTGACCCTGTTCCCTGGCCAGGGGAAGGTGGTTCAGACCTAAGCGGTGAGAAGGTGTGGGCTCGGAGTCGAGGTTCGGTGACCTTTCGTGAAGCTGTCCACACAGCGGACCTGAGAAATGACGGGGCACAAAGAACACCTCCGGGAGCTTGCGTTTGGTGAACATGAAACTCGTTTATGGGCGGGCTTTTCCCTGTTTAAATCTTTCCCAGAGAAGGCAGGGTCCTGCTATTCCGGGTGGAGGGAAGCCGAATTAGCATAGGCAGGGCAGGAACACCTGAGGCGGGAAAGCAATGGATCCACCCAATGGATGGATACGGCTACAATACAGGTAAACATGTCCCCTTTAGCTTCCATGAAGCAAGCAAGTTATAACTAATATTTTTTGGCTAGGGACCTCTCTGGACTAGAAGAGGAGAAGGCTGCCCAGCATCTCACCCCGCTTTACTTTCCAGGAAGCAGGGGCACTTTTTGGCCTCAACTTCTACTACTCTCCAGCACCCAAGAGCCCCACACCACAGAAATACTATTAGCTGTTTTTTTGATAAATGATAATCAAAGCTGAAACTCTGTGTGTGTGTGTGTGTAGATTTCTCTCAACCAAATTTCAAATTTAGTAAATGTAGAAAAGGCTTACATGTCTGAAGAGCCAAACATTCTCCCAGAAGACAGCCACACAAAAGGAAAAAAAAAAAAAGAAGCAAGACAACACCTGATCTAGAAAACACAGGCCGGTGCTGGAGCATTACAGTTTATGTTTTTACTTATTCAACCCTTCAACAAAGGTTTCCTGTTACCTCTGTGTCAGACATGACGCAGACCACGATAAGAAGTATGTACAACCATGAGCCGTCCCCAGCCATGTGATCACTTCAAATGTCCAATAAGGAAAATGGGAGCAGGCACCTCAGTCCTCAGAAAGGTTTCTGGCACGTGAGAGTAGTTTATTTTTTGTTACCTACTAATTTTAGTTACAATTGTTCTCCGTGTCAGTCTTGTTCACGTTCACCTTCTCTGAAGAAGGAAAATGAGGCCCTGGGCATAGGAAGTGTAAACTAACACCCCCAAGTTCACCAGTACTGATGCTAGAAGTGCTGATGTGGGCAGAACTGTGCCATCAGTGCTCGAGACTCCTGCACACCGGCTTCTTTGTATGACCAGCAGAAGCCGCAAAGCAGATGCCACCTTCCTCAGCAGCCCCAGGTCAGGACCTAACAGCTTTAGTAGCCAGGAGGTGTGTCTGTAGTGCTTGGGAACTAACCCTGGAGGTTCTCAGAGGAATGGAGGGAACAGAGACTCCCAGTCCAGCAGTGCAGTGCTGCATATTCAACCCCAGAGTTCTAAGGCCTGTTTTTAATTTTAGCTATAATAGCTAAACTATTGAGTACTAACCACCTTTAAGCACTGTATGAGACCTTTACATCTTCTCATCAATTAACCCTCACAACTCTGCCCCCACCTCATGACAGCAAAAGAACTCTTCCAGGATCACACAGCCAACAGTGGAGTCAGGGCTCTTACCCAGATACGCCTACCGCAAAACTTTTAATCATCCTGCTACCAGCCTAGGGGGAACGTTTCATGTACAGATACCTCCCTAACCCATCACAATATTACCATGTCTCCACAAGGACATTGAGAGTGACACCAGCTCAAGAAATGCAGAAATCAGGGACAGCGAGATGGCTCAGCAGGTAAAGGCACTTACAACCAAGCCTGGTAACTTGAACTAGATTCTGAATCCCACATGGTGGAAGGAGAGAACCAGCTCCTACAAGTAGTTCTCCGACTTCCACAAATGTGCCATGCTATGTTACACACACACCCACACCCACCCACCCACACACAGACACACACACACACACACCCCAGCCAAATAAATAAATGTAAAATAATTAAAAAGATAGCCAGACAGTGGTGGCACACTTTTAATTCCAGCAGTTTGGAGGCAGAGGCAGGTAGATCTCTGTGAGTTCAAGGCCAGCCTGATCTAGAGTGAGTTGAGTTCTAGGACAGCCAGAGCTACAACAGAGAAACCCTATCTCAAAATAACAAAAAATAAAAATAAAGGGAGATACAGAAATTATTATCATATCTGACAGGATATTGACAAGTGAGGACATGTTAACATGCACACATGGCCGTATATGCTTTGCTGTTTTACAATAGCAATGATATAAATAAGAACCAATTTGGTTGCCCTGAAGTTCTTGTGTGAAATCAAAAGCATGCAGCATTTATCTGGAGGACTTTATTGACTGTTATGACCAGAGCCTTATCATTTACAGATTCAACAGTGACAAAAAGAGTGTGAGGCACACTCGGTTTCCCAAGCTCTGAGCTATTTGCCAAGATGGTGAGACTGTCCAGAAACTCCTCACTGCCGTTATGAACATAGTAAATCGACTCTTGCTCAACCTGAAACCAAAACCAACAAAAGCACCAACCAGTTGAAATGCAATCCCAAATGATGACTGAATTGCTAAAACAGAAGTCCTAGCTTAAGAATTTCCCAAAAGCACAGCAGCATGTCTTCATCCCACGAGGTCTGAGTGAGCATCAGAATGGAAACTGTGATGGATGGCATCACACTTCATCCTAGGAATAAGTGAAATACCACTTTCATTTGGGGGTAAGTTTAAGGAAAGTCAGAGAAATGCAACGTGGTGTAGTAATGAGAATGCTGGATTGATAGCAGAGTTTAAATATCACTTCTAACAGTAACGTGTGCTGAGTGTACGTAAGCCAGCATTCCTACCAATGGGACGCCACAATAAAGTTCAGGTTCTACTTGCTTATTTAAAGTTACTTGCTTATTTAAATTAACTTATGTTTTGAAGGTTCTGATTGTTTTATTTGACCATTCAGACTGTTAGATTTAGCTCTCCTGAGATTTCATTTGTCTTCCTTGGAAACATATGGATTAGGACAACTATTAAGTTTTAAATATATTTTCTGACTAAGAAGGCACTGTTTCCTCATTTGTTCTGTGTCTCAGGTTATGTGTGATGATAAGTTTTAATTGACAATTTGACACAATCTAGATTCACCTTGAGAGAGAGTCTCAATGAAGGATTGTTTCCATTAGGCTGGCCCTTAGGCATGTCTGGGGATGGGTATCTCAATTTAAGTTCATTGATGTAGCCCACTGTGGGTAGTACCATTCCCTATGCAGGGGGTTCAGAACTATTTAAGAGTTGAGAAATAGAGCTAAACAAGTAAGTAAGCAGCATGCATGTATCTATTTCTCTCTGCTCTTGATTATGGATGTGATACAAGTTTCTGCCATAGTGACTCCCCTGTTATGATGGACAGTAACCTGGAATTGTACGCTGAAATAAAAATCTCTAAATCACTTTTTGTCAGGTTATTTTATCATAAAAACAGAAATGTAACTAGGACAACATGCTACATCCCAATCTTGACCCCTCACCTTCATAATAAATTATGAGTCTCTTAAGATAATATACATCATCTGTGGATAGACTATCACAGAATACATTACAATCAAATTATTCTGCCACAGAAGATCTCTTTTAACTGTAAAAGAAAGGAAATATAAACATTTTTACTTCTGCTATATTTCATCTTTTTTTATTTCAATTTTGAAATGGTCACTGGATGATTTAGTTATTCTTCTTTGATTTGTAGTAACCATAAATCTGATCCAATTCCTTTCCTCTCTTTTAGACTTGACTCTGCTGGAAATACTGATTACTACAGGTCAGCATCAGAGATCAAAAGAATATTCAAGCTAAATGGGAATTCAGCTTCAATGAATCTGTGACCCAAACACAACAGTGAGAATTTCCAAAGCACCAAAGGAGTTGTTGGAATTCTGAACAAGTTTCTGGGCTGTATTTGCTTTGACAAAATTTAGTCAAATTTTTTAACAGTTGCCCATTCCTGTGGTGTACTTCTTTTGAGCAGTCTTTTGATCTTACAGGGGTGTTTCTGACGAGGGTTGAAAAGGTCAGTTAGGGCCCAATGCACAAGTGGGCTCACACAGAGCACTCACAGGCACTCATACACAGGTGCTGAGAATTTCTTTGGCGTTCTGTGAGTAGAAGATTCCAGATAATAGGCCTAGCCTCAGGTTCGTAGAATATGCTGTTAGCTACTTGAAAACAAACAAGGAGAGGGACTGATCACAAGATGAGAGAACTCAGAATGGAAAGAACTTTAGGGACATTGATATTGCTCACTTCCAGGACATTTTTCCTGGAGAAATCTATCACTTCCACCAAATTACACACACTTTAATGAGGAATTTGCTCTAAAATTTGTATACCATTTAATGATATTTGGCTAAAAGCAGACTACTACTGCTACCTTTTGAAAGCCAGAAAAATATCTGCTGATCTGGTTAAGGCCCCATTGCTTCCTAGCTTCCTTTTCTGGCTTATTTTTTTCTATAGTACTGATCTTCATTCAACATGCTTTGTATTTCACATGTTTCTTGTCTCCCTGCTTCCGTCTTTCCTGGGAGAAAACTCTGCAAGAACAGAGGTCACTGCCTGATTAGTTCACACCACTTTGTCCCCATCATTCTGCTCTGGAAGCCCTGACACAAGATACTCAAAAACTTCTTGAATGAATGAAGCCAGGGACTCTCCACTAAGACACTGAAGACTACAGACACATAGGATTCAACTTATATCAAAGCAGATGGTTGCTATCAGTGAGTTTTCCAGCCTTTGTGATAGAAGCTGCCATGAAGAGATCCATACATGATGTCAATGAATAGTCATCTTTCCTGGGTCAGAGGGAGAAGCTGCTTTCATATGCTCTGCATCCTGTTTCTTCAAGGCTTCCTAATGATACCTGGTTAAGTCTAGCCTCCTTGACAGTTGATGTAGTCTACACCTTCTACGAACAGAGGTAGGAACTCCCCAGTGTAGTGCCAAGCAACCTCTGCCCCTCCTCAGCCCTACTCCTCAGCTACCCAGAATGCCCCTCATCTCTCAGGCCTCCACTCTCTTGGCTAGGCTGCTACTTTAACTTACACTGCCTTTTTCTAGTTCCTAATCTATTACTTCTATCCTCTTTATCTAAGTCTAGGTTAAACATTGTTCCTTCACAAAGAGTAACTTACAATCTTCTCTCTGTTCTCCAGTTAGATTTGGATATGACAGTTCTGTACTTCTACAATGCTACTGTGAAAATACAATATGAGAGACACGAATAGAGCATCCCCATTAACGATGAAGCATCTGTCTCCTCCATAGCATTTCTTGGGGCAAGGAATATGTTTTAGTTACCATGGTAACACAAACAGAGCAAACCTTTAGTACGTGGATTTGACTCCATGAAGAATCCCATGATCTGGACTTTCAGATTTTTATTTTATCTTATGTTTGGGTATTTCACCTGAATGTATGTCTGTGTACCACTTACACACTTAGTAGCCATGGAGGCCAGAAGAAGGTGTCAGATCCCCTGGAATTGGAGTTACAGATGGTTGTGAGCCACTATATGGATTCTGGGAACTGAACCTCTTTAAGAGCAATCAGTGCTCTTAACTGCTAAGCCAACTCTCCAGTCCCCAACCTGGAATTCTTAAGGGCAAAATGGAGCAACATACATGTGTTTTCAGCTGGAGAAGCAAACCCAGGCAAAGATGGTGGGAAGTTATTTGTAGTTTGCAACCCAAAAAGTATAGGTATATGCTAGGGATTTATAAGGGAGATCTATTAGGTCCTTTTCAAAATTAAAAAGACATGGCAGAAATAATTCAATGACTCATGATAAGATTAAAGTCTAACAATAATACCAAAGCAAAAATAAAAAATAAAAAGATAGCAACCTTGAGTTGACTTTGGTTATTTTATTGGCTATTTTGTCTGGATGCCAGACATACAGTTGTATCCAGGTTGCTGACTGCCAGGGCTGAGTCTGTACAGGCCTGTCGGTTCTGTGTGTGTTCGGGTTCCTGTGCGGTCCTGTCTGACGGCAGCTGATATCCCACCTGCAGCAGTCTAGAATCCGTTTTGCTGGCCAGGCAAACGGGCCTAGACCTAAGCGGCAGGAAGGCGCGGGCAGGGAATCGAGGTTCGGGGACCTTTCACGAAGCTGTCCACCCAGTGGACTCGAGAAATTGACTAGCCGTGAAGAAAACGCGGGAGACAGCGTCTGGTAGACATGAAACTCATTTATTAACGGGCTTTTCCTGTTTAAATATCTTCCCGGGGAAGGCGGGGTTTCTCCCTCGGGTGGAAAAGCCTAATTAGTATGGCAGGGCGGGTGCACCTGAGGTGGGAAGGCAAGGGGCCCGCCCAATGGATGCATGCATCTACAATACAGGCAAACATGTCCCTTTAGCTTCCGTGAAGCAAGCAAGCTATAACTAACATTTTTTGGCTAGGGACCTCCGTGGACTAAGAGAGGAGAAGGCTGCCCCAGCGTCTCAGCCCGCTTCTCTTCTTCCAGAGGGCGGGGGCACTTTTTGGCCTCGACTTCTGCAACTCTCCAGCCCCCAGGAGTCCCACAGTGGTCCCATGTTTAGCAAATAGTATGTTCTCTGTCAAACATCTAATGATTTAATGAAGGGATACATGAATAAAAAATGCACACCAAAGATGAAATAGTTGGATGTTCCTGGTATCAATGAGAGATAGAGCATTTGTGTAGAGGTGGGCAGTCGGGATGCCACAGTCAATTCATAGTGTACAGCCAAGAGTTAGAGGACTCAGAGAAAGTAACAAAAACGGCAAAATTCAAGGGAATCTGATACCTTTCAAATATTTAAAGAGTGTTTGGGAGGAATGATTTTCTCTGTAGGAACAATGCCTCACGTTGTATTTTCAGCAGAACCAGGATCTAAGATAAGTTTCCAAATTCAGGTCAGTGAAAAGAACTGAAGAGTTGAAATGTTTTTAAACCACAAAGGGAGTAGTAAGTATACCATCACTGAAGATGTTTAGGCAATGTTAACAACATCCTTATGGGGACACTGCACACAGACTTCTACCATCTTGTGGGAACTTGGACTCCAAGGTCCCGTCACCCCTAAAGCCTGTGAGTCTAAATGATAAAGAGCCAATTCCAACCCACCTCTGGCACAACATATTTAAATGTATTGACTGAGAATTATTACCTGTTTCCTGGAAATTTTCAGTAGCTTTACTCCTGGAAAATTGGAACTTTCAACATAACTGTACTTTGGTGGTTCAAGGAGAATAAATTCACAGTCAAGACTCTCAAAATACTTGCTTGGAATTCTGAAGTGATTTCGCAAAAGTGCTTTGGAGCTCCCTTCTTGAACTGTGAAATTTTGTACCTCCAGAGGTATCCACTTAGGGATGATATCCAAAAGCACCTCTGCTTTCCTCACAATGTGGGAGTCCACTGAACATCTAGAATGAACTGATCCTTTTGTTGGCCGGAAGCTATCTACAGATAAGGGACATTGCCATCATCCAAGTAGTGCTGGGTGAAGCTCAGAGGGTACTTCCTATCTGCACCCATGCAGCTGTCATCTGCTGTTGATTTTTTGAAGTGTTCATGAATTGGTGGAGTTGTGACAATGAACACTGCCTCTGAAGGAATATCTTCTTTATCCCCAGCCTTGTGTTGACAAACACAACACATAGACTTGAGAAGAAAAGCATATGAATGACTGTAAGAGTCAAAGCCATTGATGAACCAAATGGTTTCTCTTGACAAGTGACTTAAGTTACAATGAGGGTTGTTACACAGCTTAAGGTCAGCTCTGACCCGGGGCCCATGCCAATATCAGCCCTGGACACACACACACAGACACACACACACACACAATTAATGGTTAACAGTCCTTGAGGCTTAAGTAATTATTTTACACCAAAGTAAAAACTCTGAATATTCCAAAATTTAGATAAATGAGATATATATATATAATTTTTTTTTTGAAGGGGCTTTCAAGACAGGGTTTCTCTGTGTAGCCCTGGCTGTCCTGGAACTCACTCTTTAGAGCAAGTTGGCCTTGAACTCACAGAGATCCACCTGCCTCTGCCTCCCAAATGCTTGGACCAAAGGCATGTACCACTGCCCGGCTCAATTAAATATTGTGAGGAGAGGGATGGAGGCTTGCCCAGGATGTTCAGAGCCATGGATTTGATCCCAGCACCATGGTGGGGAATTATAAAGAGAAAGAATCAAAAATGGTGGAAGAAAACAGTTGAATCACTAAAATTGCACAACTGTAGAGGAAAGGGCTTTCTCATTTTCAGCACTAACTCAGCATTTCCTATGCATTTTCATTTTATTGATTCAGCAAAGTTCATTTTGAAACTATTTGCATCTGGTTTACTGTCACAAGGGTGAATATGCCCTCTTGTGGTGAAACATATTAGCACTCTAAGCTTGAAAAAGAATCGTGAAAAACACCTGCCTTCTATCCCCTTAGTCATGATTCATTATTTAGCAAATTTATTCTAGCTCAAACTCATCTCTGACATTACTAGCTGCACTTGGAAAGCTGGCCTGCAGTCCTGAAGGCAGAGTTAGAACAACCTGCCTGTGTGGCCAACTGTCATCAAGTACACCCTATAGGAAGTTCCCCTAAAAACAATAGCCCAGTCAACCTGATCCACTGGACTGTGCCTACTGGAAGTTTCCAGGTAGGAGCCTGAGGAAAGCACGTGGCTCTGCTCTCACCCAGGTACTGCCCCACTGGTCTAGACCATTGTTATCCACCAATTTCAGGAAACTAAACAAAACCACATCCAGAAGTGAAGAAGCAGACTGTGCAATGGTGTCCTCTATTGTTTTGGGGATCTTTTTCATGTCTGTTAAATTACTGCTTCCTCTCATCATAAATTTACCCATATCAAATGAAATCTTGCTAATACTGCTGTTAGGAACAAATAAAAATCAAGAGCTTTAAATTTATCATAATATATACTTCCCTTCCTTAATCCTAGTTCATACTACATACACTAAGCATGGACAGACACATGAATGTATATGTAAACTCAACTTTAAAATAAGGCTGAACATTGTGCAAATTTTATTTCCAAGTGTGGGAAAACTGGTAGCATGAAACTCACAAACCTTCTAACTTTTCATCTCAGTGGAATATAAATATGTATATATGTGTGTGTGCACACATATATTAGAGCTACTCCCACTACCATGAAAGACACACCACACATCACTCTCACACACACACACACGGGGTGGGGTGTTCTTAGAAGCAAACAAATGGATTACAAGTCCCTGCTAGTCTAAGCCAACAAGAATGCTTAGTGCTTTGATTGACCCCTACCTGGACCATACCTCTACTTAGTTTTATTGGTTTTCCTTCTTCAACTATCAGACTCATGCTGTGCAGAATCCGAGTGTAATGTTGGTGACCCTGCAAAGACACTTGAACACACATCCAAGTAAGTATCTTTAAGTTTTACTGTCAAATTAAACATATTGAAGTTACCATGATTGTTGTGCCTATAAATCATGTGACCCTGCTTCAGGTCATGTTAGGTAAATGAGTGAAACACAGAATTGTTGACCAGGATTCTGCCATATTTGGGGGTTGCATGATGTGAAATTCAAACTCATGGTCTGTTCTGACACCTTGGTTTGTGGTGACACTCAGGTTGGCTGCCCCCCCTTCCTTGCACAAGCAACTCTGTGTTGCTGATTATGTGAACTTAGGCCTCCGACACACTGGAAAAGAGATGACATGTAATAGACACCGTCTGTCACAAACAGCAGGAATCACACAGTCTGGACTGTGGTGCCTGAATAGTACACACCCTTCCTGTAGGTCCTCTTGTATGAACTGGGAAAGCTTCTGAGTAGGGTCACTGGCTTTCACCAAATCTTCATTTGGTATGCCACACTGAGTGTAGAGCAACTGCCCATCATCATTATCTATGTCAGGGTTATGGTAATAGAGGTCTGCTAGTGTCAAGTAGGCACTGGCTGTCCCTCTCAACATGAAAGACCTTATCTACCATATACACTGGCTTCTCATCATTCTTTAACTCAATAGAAATGCTGACTTTGATTTCTGCAGACAAGTGTTCAGAGTTAAGACTTGTGATACCTCCCTGTTGGCCCAGACCTGCAGCAAAGACCAAAACAAAGAACTCATCATGCTGGGTCTCAGAGTCATCATGAACATATATCAGCCTTCCGCCTACTATGCCTTCATCTGTGAACCCAGTGATGCTATGGTCACTTCCCAGAGAAGCAGAAGAGCTGACCAATTTCAACTCCCCATGCTGAGGACTCTTGGTGACTTTATATTGGAAGACATGGTTGTCCAAAGTCTCAATATATAATTCTGATTTTGTAACTAGTGCCCATTCTCCTTCTTTTACCAATAATCCAGTGTTTGTTAAAATAATATGTGTCTTATCTGCTTTAAGGTTTATCTTGAAGGCATAATTTTTTGATTCTATATGTTTTACAACAATTGAAAAACTAAAAGTATCCTGTGAGTCCTTCCCAGGCCTTCCTTAAGATTTATAGCTTACCTTCGAGTCTGTAATTTTTTTTGACAGAAAACTGAACCTGTTTTAAGAACTTTATTACTGAGTAGCAATTTTCCTTTCTTAGATGGGGGAGGGGATCAGTAACTTGAAATAGAGTTCCCTTTCAGCTAGTTCCACATTCCCTGTTGCAGCCTGCAAATGATCAGAATCCAATACTTTTTTGTTTGTGTTGTTTTTCAGAAGTGTCAGCCACTGCACAGTCACAGGAAACAGGAGCTAACTCTGCTAACTCTGCCTTCTATGTTAACTTTAAATTTAAAATGATAACACTTTTCTTGCTGCAGTTCTTTGAATGAACTATAGCACCGGATCCAACAGAACATTGAGAAAAGGTATGTTTCCATTCTCCGTTGGATTCCCCCAGGCTGAATTTGGCCAAATTGAGGTGGACGAGTGATATCATATCTCTATGTCATGTTCTTCAACATTCACCTTCACTGATAAGTTGCTCTGCATGATCGGGACAGTATCACCCTGTGTTACCACACACCAGTCCTTTTGGCCACTTCAAAGTCCCAAGGAACAGCCATGATCCGTACGTAACACCACAGGGTTGCTAAGCAGCTCACCATCAGTTGCTCTCAGAACAATCCCAGAGTTTCAAAGACCTTGTGCACATAGAAAATGTGGCCATTTTGTAAATCAACATGTATGAAACCATTGATGGTTCTCCCGGAGTCACTGGCACTTTCTAAAAGCCCAGCAAAGAACTGCAAACCTGAGATGTTGAGAATCTGTGTCAGGGTCTGACATCTGTATCACACTGGGAGGCAGTCGTTTCTTAGAGTTCTCAAAGACAATAAGTGCCCTTCTGGGAGCTTAAGGCATGGGAGAGTCATTCACTGGCATAACAATAATATTAAAAATACGCAGAATGGGATCCTGCTGTCGGGTGGAATTGCCTTCTTACTACTAGAAAAAACCAAAACTGTAAAAGAATCTCCAGGTTCTTCTGAACCATTGTGGACAAACCATACTTTCCCATGCCTCAAATCTAACAAAGTGAATATCCTCTATTCTTACGTAGGCCAGACATCTACTTGAAGGAGCCCATGAGTTGGCATTTCCTGTATTTTAAATAGTATCTGAGAATAGTTGATCCCCAGCTCCATAAAGTCCACATTCACTTTCATATGCCTTTGTCCCAGGAAGGCTCATCCACCTTCTTGGTCTCCCAACTTATTCAAAACCAACTGTCACTTTTACTTTACAGGAGAGAATCGGTACTGGGAACTGCGGTGGAAGAAGATGGCTCTGGCTAGAATAGGTCTTCCACCGTCAGAGAAGGATCTGTACTATGGCTACCCACACTTGAACACCCAGCAGAAATGTCTTTGGAAACAAAGGCATCCCTTAATGCTCTCTTTTCAGAGTTGGCTTCCAAGGCTCTCAGGCATCCTTTCACAGAGATGCCTCAAGCAGATATCCACCCTCCCACTCCCTCCACACCTCCACCCCCATCTCCCGCACTGCTTCCCATATCCAGTCATCCAGGCCTCTATGAATGTGGGACTATCATAGAGCTAAGAGTGGGTCGAAGCTGGCTTGGAATCCCTTGTCATCCCAGGAGATGAGAACGGTAGGCATTCAGCTGCTCCTCACCTTAGTCCTGGCCAGAACCCAGCTAAATATTAAATATTGCCTGCTTCACAGAAGCAAAGGAATGCGGCTTGTTGGTGCTTATCTGCATTGTAGCTGGAAGTCTGGGGATGAGTCCATTCACTGATAAGGTGCCTTCCTCTTTTTCCCTGTGAGACTACACCTTACGCAGAAGGTGCCCTTGCAAAACCTTGACTTAGACTTGAGCTCCACAAGCAAATGAGGCTACTACAATATCCTTGTCTTAACCAATGGATCCCAATCCTGGGTACCAAAGACCCTCCCCTGCTTGTGGCCCTATCTATGCAACCTATACACTGCATCAAAGTGACTTCGGCTTCCACCAGAAGTGAGTCCCAGGGTTTTTCTTGTACCCTGTGTGATTCTCTGTGCGGCAATAGGATTTGTGCCAGTCTGGGCCCAGGCCCCTTCCCCTTCCCCCCAAACCCCTCTTCCTGCATTCAGAACCCCCGGGGGAACCTAGACACAAACAGGAGGCCTTCAGCTATGAACACTTGGGTTTGCAAAGGCAGCGTGGTCCTCACCTCTTGTTCATCTACCATGAGGTCCAGGTGCCTCCCTGTGACTCTGAGATGAACAATGCGCCACTTGTTGCTGACCAAGCTGAACGATGAAAGCTGAATTTTTGTATCGCCCCTTCCTACATGAGCCTTCAGTAGACCCTCATGTATTTCCAAGGTTACAAAATCTCTTCCTCTACCAGACTGAAATAAAAGCAAGGCTTGTTGGGTTCCAGTTTGCCCAGCAAATCTCAGTATCCCTTCCTCTTCTACCTTCAATTCTGGAAAAGTGACATAGGACGTAGAGCTGAAAAAGCTGAAAGTTTTGTTCTTCCCAGCAAAAAACTCATTGCTACACCCCAGTGACACCTCATAAACCTAGGGTAAGACCTAAGGGATGAAAAGACCTCTCTCTGGTTAAACTTCACAGCTCCCATGCATCCACGGAGGTTGGGGGTCTTTCAGTCCAGGTGAGGGACACTGAGTTCCCCATGACCTCCTACATAGATTCCATGGTGAAATGTGAAGTTACGCATCCCAGCAGCCCATTGTCCGGCTGTCTCATAACACTTGTCAGTAACTAACAGAACATCATCCTCCTCGCCACATTACAGTTCCACCGAATGCCAAACCACACTGTCCACATGAAGTCTTTGCTCAGAAAGGAGGACTCGTTCATCCCTACCCAAAATTATTTTCACCTAAAAGAGATGGGAACCATAATTAATGAACTTCATTAAGATTTTTCACCTCACAGTGCTTTAATTGGGAATGGAGTTGCTATGGCTTGGCCCCACTAAGACTCACACTGAGGCTTAAATCCCCAACCCAGCAGTTGTGAGAGGTGCTGAGGCCTCAAAGAAGTGATTAGGTAGTTAAGAGGGGTTCTCACTTTTCAGGACAGTGAGTTCTCTTGTGGAAATGGATTGGCGACGTAAGAGGAGTTTTTAGAATGCACTGTTGCTTCTTGCTGCTTCTCTTCCACCATGAGGCCTTCACCAGAAGCCAAGCAGACTCAACAACCATCCTCTTACATACCCAGAAATGAACCTATTGTCTATTCCTTTATAAATACTCAGCCTCAGGTATTTTTGTTATTACAAAAGAAGAAAGGAGATGGGGGGGGGGTGAATCTGGACATGAAAACTCGTTATGCATTACATACTGAGGTGAAAGAATTTCAGTCAGAATACTTACGACAGGCTGAAAAAACTGGAGATAATCCCACCCTAAATAAATGTCATATCACTTTATTCTAGTCAAAAATAGTTTGTTCTCTTTTTCTGTTGCTTTGCATTCTCTAGCAACTGAATGCTTATATATATCTTAAACATTTTTTTAAAAATCATAGCTGTAATATTCTTGATAGAAGTTCTATTAGGCAATAGTCAGTTTTCTCAGCTACAAGAAAAGGTAACCCGTGTGGCTTGCAGGTTTGAAATCTTAACTGGAGTGACAGCGCAGAGAATACTTCTGTGATGCTGGACCCCACGTAACTTTCACCACAAAAAGATGCTATAGGGAAGAAAAGCAGGAGTCAGTAAATTTTCTATACAATAGCTATGCTTTATATTCTCTTCCTCTCCATAGACTGATCCTGCTGAGAAAGCTGCCCTGTCAGAGGCCACTCCTGTTTTCTAGGATGGTTTCTAGGCTCAACTTCTCCTTATGCAACACAGGAAAGCTCTGAAGAGTCCCCTCCTCATCAGAACCCTCCAAAGGAGCAGCCAAAACTTGCCCTGATGCTGAATAGCAACTCAGATTCTTTATATCTATACAAGTCTGATCACTTGCCTTCTGTGGGGTTTGATCCTAAGCTCCCTCTAATAAACCTCTTGAATGTTAAGTTCCATCTCAGATTTAGCTTCCCACAGAACCTACTTGGTACTAGAAGTGGCCTAAGAAAGTAGGCTCTGGAAGGGATTTGAACTGAAATGACAATTAGGATGAGTGTCACTGTCAACAGGTGGGATCCAAGAAACCATAGCAGTGGTGTTAAAGATTCACTGGTTATGAACTGGGATGTCGCAATAGCATCAGAGAACATACTAGTCCATCTGTGAAACACTGAGCAATAAAACACAGAGGGTAGATACAACTATGAGGACCATGAAACTGGGCAATGATTGACAAGCTTGAAGTTTTAGAAAAAGATCATCTGAGACAGGTTAGCATCAAACATGAACTATGTCCTTCTCATTTCCCACAGCAGGAGGACAGTGGAGCTAAGATCCATACCAAGGAACCAATCAGAGTGGCCAAGCTCAAAAAGTCTCAACTAAACAAGCTTGCTCTGACAAGGCAGGGATCTGGTTAGATAAAAGCAGGACATGCTGTGTGAAATTGGAAATCTGCATTGATACAGTCAAGCATCTAGACTCTTAGACCCCCTTGATCCCTCTGAGCCCACAGATGCTGGCTATTTTCTTATTAAAGCCATCACCTCAGAGATTATAGAAGCCTCTCTTCACAAGATTGTGTGGAACCTCTGAAGATAGAACCCATTGCTCCTGCCAGCAGCTAGATCAAAAGCAAAGGGTAAGTCACAACCCAACTTGCCTGGGGTCATGGTTGGCTGGATATGGGATAGAAAATGCAGACGCACAGAGGGTGTTCATGTGATTACCTTGGATGCCTCTTAGCAATAAATAAATGATTGTGGTCAGCATGGCATGCCAGCAAAGGCCGAAAGAAGTAAAGTTGCAACATCAGGTAGCCACTGAAGCAAGAAGAGATGTTAGTTGGAGCAAGGATCTACAGTGAATCAGCAGATACAAGAAAATTACCACTCCATGGTAATTCCCTGAATTTACACAACAAAGTCAATCCAAGTGATGTACAGGGTAGTCCAGGGTAGACTGAGACAGACCACTTTGATAAAGGACTTTGGACTCTGGTTGCTACGGATGCTATTGGAAAACAATGACCAGCATCTTCAGACTTTAAGACTAGTTAAGGCTTTCACTGAGACAACATTGTAGCCTATCTCTTCTCTTCCCAAGCAGCTGTCTTCCTTTCCCTCCCTCCCATTCCCTGTCCTTTCTTTCCCTTCCCTGTGCCCAGAGGTCAACCCAAGGATACTTCATAATAAAAATTCATGCATATTTATCTCCAATCAGAGTCTGCTTTGGAGGTGGCCTAATCCAAGATCCCTCCCCACCTTTCCTCTTTGCTTCTAAGCACTCTGAGCTTCTCTAGCCTATCTTTTACTGTATCTCATTGAAATTACTAGTTTTGCATTTATACTGTGTACTATTCCATGAGTTTCCTAAGGTGAAGACTACATCTTTTATATGTTTGTCTCTCTGGTACCTAGCACAGTTCCTAGCACACAAGGGACATAATAAATTCTGTTGGTTGTCCTTTTAACAGGCTATATAGACTCATCCTTCCATTGAATTGCTTAGTATAAAGACACTATTAAGTTAAAGCAGCCAACCTGGAAGGTTACCCAATGACTGATTAAGACAGAACTCAGTGTTAACATTCATGATTCAGAGCCTGCTGTGGGATCAAGCTGAGAATATATCAGCTGACACCACATCTTTGCTTTGTGAATCCTGACATCTATTAGCTTCCCTCACTTCTTTACATTCTCTCATGGGAGAAATCACTCTGAATCCTATCTCAGGTTTTCTGGCTAAGGAGTCGGACTTGAAATATATGTAGAACAAGCACGCATTTATTTAACCAAAGTAAAATGGTTTAGTAGACCCTTCAATCTATCGTTGAATAAACTTGGATCTCAGGAATTCAGATAAACGCAATGGTTTGTTAGAGTTGGGGCAAAAAGAAACAGTCTAGGGTTTTCTGTGGGTTTTTTTGTTTTGTTTTGTTTTTTCTAAGCAAAACATTAAGTTTATACAAAGGTGAATATGACCTCTGCAGAGTTCCCCAGATACCACAAGTACTCCTTTTCTCTGTTAAAATGGCCACAAAAGTAGAGAAAGGCAGAGGACTGATATCTGGAAACTCAGAGTCTCTCACCCTCTGAGCCGTGCCCCTCCCAGGTCCTCCCAAATATCTCAGGGGACACTATTATCCAGAGTTTACAATCATCTTTTTCAGAGAAAGTTGATCCACTTCCAAAGTCAAGCAGATAGTCTCAGAGCACAAGATGGCCCACAGAGGGGCCCAGCATTCCTCTTCCAAAATGAAGAAAAGCAAGAGCTGAACAGCCACTCTCTGAGGCAAGTGACCATGAACGCTGGGTCTCTCCCAAACAGTCAAATCCTGAAAGACTCTACAAGACCTGGGATGACAGTATAGAAAGAAAAAGAAAGTATCACAAGTGCCAGTAGGCTGCCCAGACAGGGAATGGGGGTTCTGCTTTGGAGAAAAATGAATAGAAGTGTCCCGGTAAACTCCATGATGGCCATTGCTGGCAATCTTAGCTACTCAGATGTTTCCTTGATGTCACAGGTTTGCAAATTAGTTAGGGCAGCAAACTGGAGCCTACACAGCAGCTTTACTTTTCAAAAGGAATTTCCATTATCTCCTCTAAAACACCCATAGCACTGCTCTCACGGCTTGGTCCCATTTTAAGAGGATGCTGCTGTCTAAATTAGTAGTGTTGTGGGGAATATAAACCCTGTGTTCATTTTCATCACCAGACACCAAACCATAGGAAAGGATTACAGACTCGCAGACCTAACTTGACCCAGCACAGCAGCTGTAACCCTAGAATATAACACTTCTCTGTGGGGTTGCCATGGGGCTTGAGGAGTGGGTTGAAGCAGCTGAGAAGCACCTCACCTTCCCAGAAGTTGAGTGAGTTGAGTGTTCAGCAGCTCCTCCTCTTTTGGCCCTGGCCAGAACACAGCTAAATATTAAATATTGCCTGCTTCCCAGAAGCAAAAGGAATGTGGCTTGGTTGGTGCTTATCTGTGCTGTAGCTGGGAACCTAGGGATAGGTCCATTCACTGATAAGGTGCCCTCCTCTTTTTCTCTGTGAGAATACATCTTATGCAGAAGGTGCCCTTGGAAGACCTTGACGCTTAGACTTGACCTCTGCATGCAAATAAAGCTACCCCAATGCCCTTGTCTGACCCTCCCCCACTGTTGGATATAAATGTAGCAGACACCCTGCATTAAAGAGAGTACTACTTCCACCAGAAAGGCTCCCAGGACTTATTTATTGCGTCTAGTTAGTTAGTTAGTTTGTTCTTGCTCTCGGCGTGGGGGTCAGAGTCTACAGTCGGTCCAAGAAACCCAGATTCCACGCTTTTCTGCCACTCTTTTAGCGCAGATTTCCCACTCCTGGCCAGGGCAGGAAACCGGGCAGAAACTCAGCCACCAGCGGACTGCGACAGAGCGGAGACAGCATGGGAGGGACCGAACCAACACTTCTGCACAGCCTGCACTGTAGAGACAGACATCTCACATAGGGAGTGAGTAGAAGGATGTAAAGTTCCCCTTCCAGAACTGAGAGTTCGCAGTGATTATCCACTGGGAACAAGGGAGTGGGCAGTTATCTGTGAACCCAGGCCGATACAAGGACTGAAGGCAAGCACCCACATGATCCCCACCAGGGATCTTATCTCCATAGGATAGGATCTATTCTATGCTGAGTTTGGTGTTTACTACTCTCCCTTTGGGGCAGAAGCCAGTGCCCAAGGGACTGCTGCAGGCCCACTCCCATGATCCCCAAGTGTTATGGATCCCTCTGCTATTATCTCCCTACCCATGCCTTCTTACCTAGCAGTATGATGACTCCAATTGTTTGAGTGCTACACAGTGGACAGCCATACCCACTGCTGTGTATACCATACCTGCTGGAGCCATGAACATGTCCCCACATGCATATGACTAGCAGGGATAGTGAGTCTGTGCCTGTACATGCTGTGCCTGTAATATTTTTTACGGTAAGAGATGCCACTATAGTACCCAGCTAGAACTGAATTCAATATCACATACTAATATAGGAATGAAATAAATTTAGACAAAAAACAATATGGTAATATAATGTCTCCAAGAAAACACAATTCTCTAGCACTGGATTCCAAAGAAAACAACTCTAATGAAGTGCCTGATAAAGAATTTATTAAAAATGGTAATAAGGAAGCTGAATGTAACTCAAGAAAATACAGAAAAGTAAAGCAAAACCAGAAAAACAATGCAAGATGTTAGTGAGAAATTCAGCAAAAATAAACGTGGCACGTGCAAAGTCTAGAATGTAGATGTTCATATATGACATGAAAATAGGAGGGAAACTGTTTGGGAAAAGGAAAAGGAAGGGTACCACAGAATGAAGGGGACAATGGGAGAGGGAAGAATATTAGAAAAATACACAATATACATGTATGAAAAATTTAAAATTAAATCTATCATTTTGCACAAATTATAGTAGCAAAGAGATAAAAATATTTTAAAAAATCTAAAACACAAAAAATGAATGCAACAAAGAAATGGAGATCTTCAAAAGGAATCAAACAGGAATCTTGCAAATGCAGAGCTGTACAAGTCAGTTAAAAATTGCAGTCAAAAGCCTCAACAACAAACTAGATCAAATAGGGAAAGAAGACCTGAACTTGAAGACAAGTCTTTCAAAAGATCTCCATCATATACGGAAGAAGACTAAGTAGAAGGAGGAGGAGAAGGGGAAAGAGGAATGGTGTAGAGTATCTTCAAGAACTTTGGGACAGTACTAAATGTACAAATGTTACATCCCAGGAGGTTCTCAACCTGTGGGTCATGACACCTTTGGGGGTCAAATGACCCTTTCATGGGGGGTCACCTAAGATGACCATACATCAGATATTTACCTCATAATTGATAACAGTAGAAAAATTACAGTTATGAAATAGCAACAAAAATAATTTTATGGTTGGGAGTCACCACAACATGAGGGACTGTATTGAAGGGTCACACTATTAGGAAGGTAGAAAACCACTGGCCTAGAGAAAAAGAAAAACAAGAAGGCACATAAGGTCTACCTGATATAATTATCCTTATATAAATTATCCTTATATATATATATCTATCATTATATAAATTACCATTATAGATGATACAATGGCTGAAAATATCCATCATCTTGGGACAGATTTGATGTCTAGACATAGGAGAGTCAAATGATCCAAACGAATGCCTCCAGAAAAGATTCCCACACCAACAACTTATAGGTAAGCTTTCAAAGTCACAAAACAAAGAGGATTCTAAACTCTGAAAGAGAGAAGCTCCAAGTCATATTTAAGAGAATGATCATAGGACCTACAGAAATTTTTTTTTAGCAGAGTTTCAACTATGTATCCAAGCCTGACCTTGAACTCAAGATCCTACCTCAACCTCCTAAGTGCTCAGATTACAGAAATGCACTCCTCCCTTGTTTAACTGCAAACAGCAGACTTCTAAAAAATGTTCAGATCAGGAGGGGACATAATGATTTGTTCCAAATTCTAAAATAAATATTAACCAAGGAAAATAGCCACCAAGATTGCAGTACTCTGCACAACTTTCTTCAGAAACACAGGTTTGCAAAATAACTAAACAGCAGGAAAATTCATCACCATTGGGTAATAGCTACTAAATGATTAAGAGAATCTCACATCCAGAAGCAAGAAAGATGGCTATTGTCATGAAAATATGTGAAAGTATAAAATCCTCCAGTCAGATAAACATATGACAGAGAAACAGAAAGAAGCAATCCTCATCATCATAACAAAAGCACCAAAAGATGAAGATAAACGAGAGGATGGATGAAGCAAATACTACTCCAAACAAAGAAAAAGTAACAAATTTATCAAGAGTAAGTCCTTACATATACATAAAAACCTTGAGTGCAAATAAACTAAATTCCACAATTAAAAGATAAAGACTGGCTGAATGGATAAAATTAAACAAATAAAATCCAACATATGCTTCCTATGAGAAACTGACTTGACACAACACAGGCAGACTAAAAATGAAAGGGTGGAAATACATCCCATGAAAACAGGAACCAAAAATAATCAAAAGTAGCTGTTCTTGTATCAGACAAAATAGACTTAAAGACAAAAACTGCAAAACAAAACCAAGAAGGTCAGACTACAATGAGCAAAGCATCAATGAAACAAAAACATGCAACAGGGCCAGAAATCTCAGAAGGTTAAAGGCATTTGCCATCCAGCCAGGCAATCCAAACTCAATCAGGATTTCTGACCCACACCAGATTTCTGAAAGAGAGAATCAACTTCTGAGTGTTAACCTATAACTTCCAAATACATACCATGGAAACACACACGCATACACGCAAATACATTTTTTAAAAGTTAAAGACTATAACAATTGTAAATATATATTCATGTAGTGTTGAAGCACAGACTTCCATAAAATAATCATTGACAAACTAAAGAAATAGATAGGATCTAATACATTAGCGGGAGACCTCAGTAACACACTTTCACCAATGGATAGATCATCCAAATAGAAAAATCAACAAACATAGTCACACTGTAGATTAAATGGTTTTAGTAGGCTTAACAACACATTATGATAAAGTATTTCTTACATTCTAAGCGATGGGAACTTCTGTTGGACCTCACAGTCAGAATTACTAAGATACCTTGAGGTCATTTAAAACTTAAGCCTGTTGGTCTAACCTGCCTTTAAGAGAACAATGAAACAATCAATCTTACTTGTCTTGGATTTCCATGTAATCAGCTTTCAAAGGTAATGCATAGCTGTAGTCTTAAGTTATGTACTCTTCCATGCCTCTAACCCAGAGTAATGCACGTGTGTTATCATAATCCTATGCTGGAAACAGCAAATAGAGGCTGAAAGCAGCCTTATAAAATGAATATCCCCCATAAGTGTTGAATGTAACCTATGGATATTGCTTGATAACAATACGTTTGTTATATGATCAATTAGGGCCTATTGGAGTCAATGACTTAATCCCTTTAGAACTCTGTTAAAGATTTCTATGAAGTATCCCTTATTCCTTCTCTATGTGATGCTTTCTGTACTATTCAATAAACACAGGGCAAAGTCCTTTGTTGGGGACACTCAGACACACACAGAGACACAGACTTACACATGGGGCAGGGGCAGACACAGACACAGGGACAGATTCACAAGACAGCTTTCAGGAAGGTACTGTTTCAGACTCATGCAGCAGACAGACTGGAAGACAGGAGACACAGGGAGAGTAAAGCAGAGAATTTAAATCTGGGCTTGCTCTTGGTTAAATGACACCAAGAGAAAGTGTTCTGATTCTTTCCTAAATGTGACACTGACACATTATTGGTGAGTTTGAACTCATTATTAATAAATTCAAAGCAACCACAAATAGGCATTTTCAGAACATTTCATCCACAACTATAAAATATACCTTCTTTTCTTCAGCACATAAAACTTCCTTAAATAGATCATATGTTAGGTTCAAAATAAATTTCAGCAAACCCAAGTCAAAATTATATCAGTATCGTTTCAGATCACAATGGAAATACAGCTAGAATTTAACAGCAAACTTCAGAAACTATGTAAATTTACTAAGACTTAGCAAAATGCTACTGAATATTAAAGAAATCAAATCATTAAAGAAATCAAAACAGAAATTCAAAATTTTCTTGAATAAAGTATGAATAGAAATAATCTAACAAAACTTATGGGACACAGCAAAAGCAGAGGAAACATGTTTCAAAATAAATGAAAGATTTTAAAAATGCAACTTAATGATACTTTTCAAGGATCTAGAGAGGTAAGAGTAAATCAAGCACCAAATTAGTCATAGGAAAGAAATAACAAATGTCAGAGAAAAAAATAAATAAGATAGAGACTAAAAATAAATAAAAGATCAATGAAGCAAATGTTTTTAAAAAAAGATTAACAAAAACAATAAATACTTAGAAGTAAATCTAACCAAGGAAGTAAAAGGAAAATTAGAAAACATCAATGAAAGAAATTGAAGAAGACACACAGAGAGAAGAAAGGTATCCCATGTTCATGAATTGGAATAACTGATATTATTAAAATTAAAATTAAGTGATTTGCAGATTCAAGGCAATATCTATCAAGACACCAATGATATTCTCCATAGAACTAGGAAAAAAAACCTAAATTTTATATTAAACACAAAGTACTCTAAATAGTTAAAAAAAAAAAGGTCACAGAATCACAATACCTGATTTCAAGGCATACTACAAAACACCATGGTACCAGCATACAAACAGAAAGACCAACAGAACATAGTAGACATTCCAGAAACAAATTGAATCAATAACGGCATCAAAAACATATACTGGAGAGACAGCACTGGGAAAACTGAATGTCGGAATTTGAGCCCTATCTCTCACTCTTATACAAAAATTAACTCAGAATTATCAGAGATCCAAATGTAAGGCCTGAAAAACCTCAAAGTACTCCAAGAGAATAAAGAAGGAAACAGCTTAAATATCTCATAGATACAGAAAGGACCCCAAAAGCACATTAAAGAAAGCAAACATTATGTTATCTCAGAATAAAAACTTGCACAGCAAAGGAAACAATCAACGAAGGGACAACTTAAAGGATGAGAGAAGATATTTGCCAACTATTCATCTGACAAGGGATTGATATCCAAACACAGAAGGAACTCAAAGGTTCAACAGCAAAAGAAACAACTTCCTATTAGCGATCTGAATAGACACTTCTCAAAAGAAGAAATACAAATGGCCAATAGATGCATGAGGAATGTTTGGTGTGATTAGTGACTTGGAAAATTCAATTCAAAACTAGGCTATCATCTTCACTCAATTAGAATGACTATTATCAAAACAGTAACAGTTGGTGCTAAGTATATGCAGAAGTAAAGGAACTTCAGTACACTGTTAACAGAAATGTAAAACAGGACAATCAATATGGAGATTCCTCAAAACAGTACAATGTCTCTACCATAAGACCCAGCCTTTCCATTTCTGAGCAAATATCCAAAGGGGTGGGAGGAAAGCAAAGGAGAAGTTACATACATATCCATGTTTTCTGCAGAACTATTGACAGTAGCTGAGATAAAATCATCCACAGACAAATGAATAAATGAAATTAGATAAACTGTGGATCATTGATAAATGGTATATAGATGATGGACAGAGATAATATTCAGATATATAATGCATTACTATTCAGCCATAAAATTAATTACAGCAAAAATAGACGGAGCCAGGGAACACTAGATTAGGGTAATAAGCAGATGTGTGTCTCTCATGTGTGGAAGTCTTTTGCTGTTGTTGTCATCCTTAATATAGGAGAGTGATGACAACAGGCTGGGAGGAAGGAGGGGAAAGGGGGCTGGAATTGATCAGTACATACTGTTAGTACCTATAACATACATGACTGATGAGTGTTGAACAAAAATATATTCAAAAGTCAATCAGTCTTAATGAATGCTAGAATATAGAACCAAAGACATTAAAATGAAGCAAACAATCATAAATCTCCCAGGCAGCTGAGTTTATTCTCCTTCATGCCCCCCACATCCCAACTTCTGGCAGGCTCGGAGGTTGTATTGTTAAGTGTTCAAAACCAGGAAATGTTTTCTAAATCATAAGATCTACTGCTGAGAAGACTAAAAAACATTCATAAACAATATCCTTACAGTTTCCCATGTTTCACCGCTCGGGCACTAATCAATTCCAGTCCCAGCTGGTGGCCAGAAAATTCTATCGCTTCCAGAGAAAAACCAGGAAGTGGGTTTAAAACTTCTGGTTTGATAGTCTGAAGCCACTCGATGTCCTTACATATCTCCAAGTTGAGCCCCTAATACATGTCTCAGAATAATAATAAGAACAAACAGGAAAGAGAGTGAAATCAGTTCCTAGAAGGGAAGGAGACTTGCCTTCTGGGGAAGGCAAGGATGTGACCTCAGTATCTAATCAGGTGGATCAGAAACTCAAGATGCTGCCCTAGTCCTGTGTGCTGAAATAACAGGAGAAATGCTTAATGCCAACCAGAAGGTAGCTAAAACACAGTGGTCCTGGAAGCAAATATTTATGCTGCCCTGCAATTTCTCCCATGAGACAATATACAGTCATCATATTTACCTTAGAATCAATTCTAATTTTTTCTTCCAAACTCTTTCTAGTTTTTTGTTTGATTTTGGTTTTGTGTTTGTTTTCGTTTGGGTTTGGGTTTGGCTTACTATTTACTAAGTGCCTAGCATGTGCCAACTATTGTCAGGAGTAGAAGGTAAGGACTTGATTTAATGGCTTGCTGTCTATCAAGAGTAAAAAGGTATCCAGAAAGAAGAGTGCCTTTGAGTGGTGGAGTTTTGGGTGAGCTAGGGAATAAGGGAAGGAGCAATCAATGTGACATGTGTTTTCCCAGGTCCACAAAGAAGCCCAAGGGTTTTCTTCCGTACTGAAGGCTCAAAAGTAAACATTTACAAGAAACTGTTGTCTTGGTTATTTTTTTGATGCTGTGATAAAATACTATGAGTAAAACCACTTAAAGGGGAAGGGGTTTATTTTTGCTTACTATTCCAGAAAGATGCATTCCGTCTGGCAGGAAGATATGGCAGCAAGCAGGGACACTGTGGTGCAGGAGCAGGAAGCTAGCTGGTCATACTGCATCCACACTCAGAATGCAGAGAGTGAAAAGAAGTGAGGTCAGTCTATTAAGCCTCAAACTTGCCCCAAGTGACACACTCCATCCAGTGAGGAGGAGGCTCCAGCTCCAAACAGTTCCCAAACAGCGCCACCACCAGCAGGGACCAAGAGTCTGAACAATGAGTCTATGGGGGGAGGTAGGGCATTTCACAATCAAACCATGATAGCTAATCAAGCAATGACAGTTGCTATTGATTAGAATGCAGCTGAATCACTCAGCCTGGTTAAAGGACAAGGGGTGGCAGGTTTCAGGCAAGACCTAGGGGATGGAACAGGAGGAAAGGAGGGAGAAAATAAAGGATGAGAAGTGACAGCACAAAGGCTAAAGGTATAATGAATGGGACAGGTACAGTTGAGGCTGCAGCAACCTAAATGGTGATGGGGCCAACAGAGAGAGAAGGGGCTGCCTTCTCCATAAGAAGGGCCTCTTCAACCATCTACAGTGCCTTTACAACAAGAGTTACTGGGTGTTCCCTTAATGGACTTTATAAATCTCTACTTAAAAAAAAAAAATCTGTGCCACTGGTTATTATCAGGCCTCAGCCGCATGCCACACCAAATGGAATGTAAGGTTTGGGGATCAAAATTTTTGTTAGTCAGACCACTAGTTCTCAATGCATATAACAATGTCCAGCACACATTAGACTATTTAATAAATGACTGCCTTTGAAATCACGATTGATTCTATCAAAGGAGGGTCAGAAGGGAATCAATTAGGGAAATGACACACCAGACTATATATAACTCACATGGCAGTACTGTGACACAGACTTGAAGGGGTGCCACAAAGCAGAGGAGAGGTAAGTGAGCTCGAGAGATGGTTAAAAAGCAGTATCATCGCGTGGTAGGGGGTGGGGAGAAGCAAGAAGGCAATCCTGATCAACTTCCAGATTTGGGGTTGGGTTGCAACTTACTGAGATGGAAACCTGGGCTGAGAAGACTGTGACTGTGTATTTGAGTTGTTGACACACATACAGGTTGGGGGAGCAGATGAATGGCTCACCAGCTAGGCAAGCAGCAGGGTCCTCACTGATGGCCTGTTAAGAAGGCCAAACCCTATTCTGTAAACAATGGAAAGCATTAAATAGCTTTCATCTGCAGAGAGACAGATTTGTTCTGTATTTTAGAGAAATGGTCCTGGTAGCTCTGTGAACTAGAACATAAATGAATTAAAGAAATATTTAGAAAAATATTTCAGATCTATTTGCTGTTCCTGAAAATTAGAATTACTTTTCTGTAATTTTAGTATTTAGGGTAATGTTATATCTTGTGTTTTGACAGACTATTGTTCTTCAAAATGCATTCCATGAGCATCATGGGTGTAGAAATTTGTCTTTAAAGTTGAAATTGGAAAAGAAAACAAAATAAAAGTGCTTTGGCATCACACAAAATCCTACGATGCAGTTCTAAGCAGCGTCTTGCACTAGGAAGCACGTCGTACTCATGCTGTGTGGTTTAAGCTCAGTAAATCAGTTGGAAAGGCAGATTTTGTCCTATAGATCCTTCTTAACAGTCTCTAGTATTGTAATATGGTACGGACATTGTGTGCACATCAAGTTGAAGTGAAATATTTATTCAAGAGACAACTAACTCTAACCAGCTCCTCTGAAGGAAAAGGAAACTTACAAGTAAGAAATAACTTAGCACAAACATCCTAAATGTCCCATGAGACCTCCCAGAAGATTAACACAGAACTCGGCTCCATTACATTTAAGTCAGAGTAGAAAATTAATGAACCAAGATTCGCTCTATGGCTGCAGCATGGGAGGTTTACTAGATGCTCAGTGAGCTGTGTAGGGCAACTCTGGCACCAAGCCCCTGTACTAAATATGCTGCTGATACAGTTGGAGGATGATAGAGAGCAGAGGCAGCAGGTGTGGATTCACTAAAAAATCTTCAGTTCCCAGGCTGATCTAGGTCCAGCAAGCTATAGCCCTTTGGCTCTTTGCCACAACTCACTAGGCTCTCAACTCTCCAGTTCACCTAAATGTTAGCCTCTGTGCAATTGCTCTGGGCTAGGTCCTCGGTTCACCAAGACAAAACCAGCAGAACTCCACCCTTACCTCCTCCCAATGAAGGATTCCCTGTCTGGAACTTCTCTGGGGGTTGCCGTTCCTTTAGTCTCTGATCTAAATAGCCCCTGCGGAGTAAGTGAGTAAAATACTGCTGGTGCTCAGCCTGCCCTGGTTCAACCACCAGCTCCCTCTGCTGTGCCACAGAGCCTAGGCCCAAACATTCATGCTCTGCATGTGGTCCCTGCTGCCCAGGTAGGGTCTATTAAGACTCTTCCTTACACATGGGTGTCTGTGCTGGAGCCTGGCTTCTTCCCTAGAGTGACAGTGCCTTCCCCTAAGATCTGAAGTTGACAGCTCTTCCAGCCCCTCCCTCCTCTCCAATGGCACCTGCCTTCTAACGCCTGTGCCAGAATTCAATGACCCTTTTCCATCTTTGCTGTGCCCATGCTCAGGCTGTAGGCATTTCAACCACCAGCCTTCAGTACTCTGTGCCACCTGCTGTCACACCAGCTGCTTAAGAAAATCTGAATTTTTTAACCAGTTTTGAGGTACCAATCATAAAAGGTGCCAGGATATTTACTGCAGAGCCAAAAGAATATATTAGGACTTCTGAGTCAGTTGCCATCTAAAAATAAAACCAACAAAAAAGCACTTCGTTTGTTTGTTTCATCTCTAATTTACTATCTGGTTGAAAGTCTGTCTCAATTGGCATGTGAAATGGCTGTTCACCTCTTGATGCACAAGCCTTCCTAAGGCAAACAGGGAACTTTACAGTATGGAAAGTAGACTTCAGTAACCCTTTCCTCTCTTGGCATTCACTTACATAACACACAGGCTTGCCTGGCTAACTAGGTTAATCAATTATACCAGCTCACTGTAAGTAAACATATCCTCAAAAAAATAATAAGTGTGTCTTGGTTTGGATGTTACTGACGCCTTTGAGTATCCCTGATGCTAAATAGAGTTTGCCTGACAGAGATCCATGGATAAAGAACATACATGCGAAGGTATATGCTGTGAAATTATTTGTTCAACAAAGAAGCCACACTCTTAACTTAAAGGAATATACAACCTACCATCTCCTGCCCACACTAATTGCATCTAAGAGGAGGAATGGGAAATAAAGAGTAGGAAAGGATGGAAACTGAGGTTTATGGGGCGTTCTCGGTCTGCTGAACAGTTGGTTTAGTTAAGCCTCTCTGGAGACATTATTACCATAGCAAATTTACAGAGGCAAAAATCAAGTCCCAGAGAAGTAACTTGTGCTGAGTGAGAACAGAAGACAGCCCTTGGGTCTGAAGCCCTAGCCCAGCTGACTCCTAAGCCATGAGCTTCTCATTGCCCTCACTTATTGCTGGCTCCTTGTCTGACACCATCTGGGTTCCCTTCGGTCACAGTCACAGCAGCCCTTTGTCCTACTCACACTTGGAACCTGGCATGATGGGGCAGGGCAGCCCCCAGATGAGGACCTAGAAATAGGGAGGAAGATGAGGGAGGAGTTGATGCTTTCCAAGCAGTCTCCTCCCCACCCGAGCAAGGGGAAGGCTGAGGAATCTTATAGGACCTCCACAGCCCCTGTTACTCTAAAGCTGCCAATGACATCATCCGCGATGATCAAAGGCAGCAATGCTGTTTGGCCACCCTAAAAATGGATCTGAATCTTCTGAATCTAATTCAAATACAACACACATTCAACGCCTGTGATTTAGAATTTCTCTTATATTAAAAAAAAATGTCTAAGAGTCTTTGGTTGAATTGAGGTGGGAAAAGCCCAGGAACCCGGGCACAGTCATGTAAAAGTCCAAAGAATCACATGCTTAGCAATCTGGAAGATAGGCAAAAGCCATGGAAATAGAAAACATCTTATGCATTTGTGCTCCTGAAAGTGAAGCTCCTCTACCGTGGGGCTTAAGGGACAAGGAGCTAGGGGTATAGGACTACCCCAGATGAGCTGAAGATCCCGTGTGCTCCTGGAACAAACTGAAAAGGGCCAGCCAGGCCGCCCTCGGGAGTCGGCCATTTGCTGGTCAGGTGGCCAACCCTAAAACTCAGAGTGGAGTTCCGAAAGGAGGCGCGGCACGGGCTCGGCTGGGAGTCGGAAGCGGTCGGCCTTGCAAGCCTGTGCGCAGGGCCTCGACGCGTCCTCCCCGGCCGCCAATCCTCTCCGCCCAGCACTTCTGGGCCTGGCCCGCCTCGGGAGGGGAAGAAGGGAAGCTGGGGAGAGTACCTCTGAGCAGCGAGAGGCGGCCGTCCGTCCCGTGTCCTGGCTGCGCCGGCTCCACCTGCGTGCAGCCCCGGAGCCCGGCGAGGGAGCGCCCCGGACGGACAGGGCGGAGGAGGCGGGCGCACTTCTGCAACCTGCTGGTAGCTGGGGTCTGCCGCCTGGGGAAGTCAGAGGAGGCGAGAGTGCAGGTGACAAATGGGACTAGAGTCGGTCTGGAGAGAAGAGAGAGAAGAGAGAAGAGAGAGAGAGAGCGAGCACGAGAGCGCTCTGGCCAGTGGGCTGGGAAGAGAGTAGGGCAGGACTTAAGCTGGCCTTGAAACAACCGACTCCTCTGACCACAACGCGTCTCAGGAGAGCAAGGGGCTTGTTTTCCTCTGCCCTATCCTAAAGCAGACCTTCTGTGTGCCTATTTGTGAATGTGATGGATAAGCAGGAACAGTAGGAGAGAAGGTCGCCTTGTCACTTCTTTGCAAATTCAAGCCTTAGTTTTGTTTCTTTTATCCCTAAGTTAAATCGTTGACTTTTTGGAGCAACTACCTGTCAGAATAATTAAGGTCTAAAACTTGATATGTGGCTGCTTTTATTTCAAACCTTGGGACCCATGATTGTAAGTCATGGAGAGGCCCCCACACAAGTAGTTCCAAAGATGTTTGACCCGAGGGTTCCAGGGCTCTCCAGCTTCCCCGGATTACATTTCTTCTGCTCCATTCTGTACAACGCTAGGGCTTGTCAACATGCCAGTTCTCAGCTACTGGCTACTGGGACAATCAATGTTAATCCTGCTTTGTTCCCAGTAAAGGCGATGATGACTTCATATCCTGTTTGTTCCCTTTTTTTTTTTTTAGTTCTGTAATAAAGTGCTTTTTAAGCATAGAATCACATTTTGGCCTTTTCTGCAGCAGACAATCTGTGAGGCCAGTGTTCCCCTTCTAAGCAGATATGTTTTGTCTACAGAGCAATCTTCCATGATCTTGGGAACCTCACTACCACCACCCCTTCTTTAGGGGAGCTGCACTCTATTGCCTGCCCCACCTATGTGTGGGAAACTGGAGTTGGCACCCACTTCTAAGACCTCTCCTCTGTCACGTGGTGGGGGGTAGTTATGACTCAGGCATGACTGGTCATTTCTAATCTAAAGATTTCCACAGAAAGTATCTAAGGAAGAGGGCCTCAACTCTCCAGAGGGGAGGTAAAGAAACTGGACAGCTCTGATCTCTGACCTTTCAAATAAACTGGTGTATAAAAAGAAGATAGGCTAGAAAATGGTTGTACCTGGCCTGGGGTTGAGATCTACCATCTCCATTCATCCCTGAAGCCAGCTGTGCCTTCTTCCTTTCCAGATGTTTTTGCATAAACCATTCAAGTCCCCTTTTAACCGAATCTACCCGGAGTTAGGTTCCATATTTGTAACCAAAAGAAACCCGTCAACTTGAGCCCAAACATGATTTAAACATCAATAACTTTGGTTTATGACCTGTGTATGTATTGGTGGCCTTTCTGTCACAGCGACTAAATGCCTAACAAAATCAGCTTAAAGGAGCAATGGCTGATTCGCCTCTTGGCTTTGGAGGTTTCAGTCCATGCTCAGTTGGCTCTATTGATTTTAGGCCTGAGGTGAAGAAGAACTGTGACAAGGAAGGGCAGTAGAGAGAACTGTTCCCTTCATGACAGACAAGGAGCAGGAAGCACAAAAGAAGAGGCTGAGGATAAAATATACCTTCAAAGACACTCCCACAGACCTACTTCTTTCAGCCATGAACTGATCAATAGATCAATCTCTTATGATCCAATGTCCCCTCATAGTATCATCAGCTAGCGACCAAGCTGGGGTGGGGGTGGCTGGAGTGGGGATGTAGGGGAAAGACTTCATATTCAAACCATGTCAGCAAGGCATTTGTGGTGGTTTGAGTACAAATGGCCCCTATAGGCCTGTAGGGACTGGCACTATTAGGAGGTTTGGCCTTGTTGGAGGAAGTGTATCACTGGGGGAGGACTTTGAGGTTTCAGATGCTCAAGCCAGGCCTAGTTTCTCTCTTGCTCTTGCTGCTGCCTCCAGATCCAGATATAGAACTCTCGGCTTCTTCTCCAGTACCCTGTTTGCCTTCGTATCACTGTGCTTCCCACCGTGCTGACAATGGACTAAATCTCTGAACTGTAAGTCAGTGCCAACTAAACTCTCCTTTGTAAGAGTTGCAGTGGTCATGGTTTCTCTTCACAGCCATAAAAACTCAACCAAGATAACATATATTTGCAAGCCCTAGACAAGCAGCAGACATCTAACCCTGGGCAGGTAGAATTCTACTCATGGCCTCTCTGTACTCATCTAAATCCAGTTCTTTTGTGACCTTTCTCCAACAAATGTGCACTTCATCAGTGTTATCTGACCAAACAAGAAATGCCAATCATCAGAATAAACAGCCCAAAGAAGATCCAGCTAAAAGAATTAGATTCTTTTAGGTCATGTGCAAACCTGCTACTTTTACCAGCCTGGTTCCCAGCTATTTACAGCAGAGTGTTTACAAAACATAAATCAGACCTTTGATTCTTCCTTCTTAAGATCATATCAAATCTGTGGTTCTTCCAGTTTTAGCTTTCTAAATCTTGCATTTAGAGTGTAAGTGGATATTAGCCCAGGCTGACTCTTTCTGACCAAAGCATTGGAGGTACAATATGTTACTGGGTCTGTAACACAGCTGGGAAGTCAGTCAGTCCAGAGGTCAGTTCAGCTCAGGCTTTGTGGGCATGTAGAGTTTCTCTTGACATGCTGATATCTAAGTCTGTCTAAAAATGTAGACAGCCTCCCAAAGAGGCCATAACAGTCACCAATGTCTTCCAGAAGGGCTTCTATTCAATTGTCATCTCTAAGAACATGATCTGGTATCTGGACGGCCTACAAATGCTAACTGGGATGCTAGTAACTGGCATGGGTGCAGGGCCTTGGAAAAGTCACAAATCCTATTTGTCTCCTTGTCTAAATTGAAGATTCTATAAGGCTTATAATATGGCTTTTCAGACTCATGATTAAATATTAAACATTGTGTATGGTTCACAGTAAGATTTCACCAGATACTACTAGATCTGGAAGACGAACCAGGGCCACAGGGCTCCTCTTCCAGCCTCTAAGCTTATCTTTAGGACAGAAGGCTATCTTAATTTCCTTCTATAGGCTTAGCGTATATACAGCTGAAGTCTAATCTTGTTGCCATGTTAGTGATCTACAGGATCCTCCACCCACCTGCAGCGGAACAACTGTGGACTAAGTTGGGGTGGTAGGGAGCTATAGCTCTGGTCCCAGATGTGTGGCAAGCTGCACATACACTGCACCAGCTTGTTTCCTCCCTCACAATATGAAAGGAATTGATTAAATAAATTCCCCTCAGGTTCAACATTTTATGATTCTAATTAGTTATCATTGGTATTGGGACTGCTGCACCATTTAAATGAAACCCTTTTAATTAGTACATAAGGCAACATGAAATGCTTGGATGTCTTTACACAAGCCAAGGAAGTGACTGCTAATAAACTTGGAGCTTTTAATTTAGAGAAAATGTTAAAGTGTCAAAGAGAGAAGATAGGATTATCTCCCTGTAGAATGCCCCCTTGTTCCTCTTTTTAAAATGACTTAATCCATCCTCTGCATCCTTCCAAGATGGAATGTGGTCTCCAGCCAATTTAGATGGCTGTAAAATGAGGAGGCATTAAAATGTTCACAGTTTTTAGGAGAAATCCATTGTTTATGGTGACTTTAAGTGTTTCTTTACAGTGTCTGGTCAAGAAATCAACCCACATAAAGGTCACAGTCTAATGTAGTCATTCCATCTAGCAACAACTGCAGGCTAGAATGGGAGCTCTGACCAGCTCCGCAGAGAGTATTTCAAGACAGCTGCTTTGAGTAGAATGAAGATATGTTTTCCAAGTAGGAAGATATCATTATTTTCTGCTCTCTCTTACCTGTGGGGAGATAAACCGTTTACAGGAGATTCTATCCTAACAAAGAATCACAGCTAACAATGTGGAAGCTGAGGCATATTTAATGGTAGAGAAGGGAGCTTGGAAAATCAGATCAGGGTCCAAAGAGGTCATCTGTTGTGCAGCAGCCTAAGCTCAATCAACTCCCTTCTCCTCCAAGCCCAAACGGTCTTGGAAACTCTCTTTTAAATCATAGACACCAAGAGGAATAACACAGCTGGAAAAGCTCTCTGGCTGTGTTGTGATATGTATTCTGGAGAAACTATTTTTATTCACTCCAGAGAGATCAAGTGATGAGAGATTAAAGGAAGGATTCCATCCAAGTCCAGTTTAGTGAACCAATGAGTTGATGAGGATTGCTTAAGGAGAATGTGTGACACAGCGACTGGACCGATAAAAAGCCTTCACCCAGCAAAGGTGATGACTCGTGAAAGCTACTTCACTGGAGTCCCTCTAAAGCACCCCCCCAGTGGTTGTTTAATGTTTATATGATGCTCCTCCTGGGGAAGGAGCATCTCAAGTCTTGTGAGTTTCTTAAAGTGCTGCCTCCCCAAAACAAGCTCCATGATTCATCAAAGTAAGTTGCTTAATCTTCAAGAATCAGGTTTACCATCTAAAACATGGTGATGTCGAAAGGTTAAATGAGGTCATCCAAATGGTATGCTTGACACATCGTGTCTTAGTTAGGGTTACTATTGCTGTGATGAAACACCATGACCAAAAGCAACTTGGAGAGGAAAGGGTTTTTTTACTCACAATTTCATATAACAGTCCATTATCAAAAGCAGTGAGGGCAGGAACTCACACGCAGGATAGGAACCTGGAGGCAGGAGCTGATGCAGAGGCCATAGAGGGGTGCTGCTTACTGGCTTGCTCTCTACAACTTGCTCAGCCTGCTTTCTTATAGACCATCAGCCCAGGGATGACACCACCCACAATGAGCTGAGCCCACTCCCATTGGTTACTATTTAAGGAAACACTTTACAGCTGTATCTTATGGCGGCATCTTCTCAATTGAGGCTTCCTCCTCTCTGAGGACTCTAGCTTGTGTCAAGTTTATGTAAAACTATCCAGTAAACATGGTAACAAGCAGCGTTTTGACAATTAATTATTCCTGGTCCCTTTAAGCAAAGCAAGATATCTCTTCTGTAAATAATACTATTCAGAGGCTGGAGAGATATTTCAGTAAATGCTCTAACTTCCTTTCTGTTGCTGTCATCAAATACTCTGACCATAAACAACTAGAGGGAGGAAAGTGTTTATTTCAGGTTAAAGTCCATCACTAAAGAAGTCAGAGCAGGAACCTAAAGGCATGTCTGCTTGCTATGCCATGCAACATTACCTCAATCACAGCCAATGAAGTACACAAAAATGTGGAAGAGTGTTGCTTGATGACTCACTCTCCGGCTCATGCTTAGCTAGCCTTCTTATACAGCACAGGACCACCTGGCCAAGGAACAGTGACACCCACAATGGTTTGGGACCTTCTATATCAGTTATTAAGGCAAACAGACATGCCCACAGGCCGATCCAATCCAGGGAATCCTCAATGGAGGCTTTCCTGTCAGATGACTCTAGATTGTGTCAGTTGATATTTTAAGCTAGCAGTCGTAAAATGATTGCTTCAAGCATTAGGAGATGATTTTAACCCCCAGAATTCATATAAACATTCTGAGCATGGTGGTATGTACTTGTAATCTCAGCTAGGAAGAGGCAGAAGCAGGAGGCTCCCTTGCTGGTCAGCCAGTCTGACCTAATTGGTGAAGTCTAGGCCAGTGAGTGGATGGTATTCCTAACACTGACACTCAAGGTTACCCCCTAGCTTCCACATATATGTGTACATATGTGCACATATGCGCCCAACACATGTGTGCATTCACACACACATGCGCACATGTACACACATGCATAGTTATCTAAAAAGTAAAAAGTTAAACTGTTCAGAGACAAATACCAAGAGGAGAGGGAAAATACCCAAGTACAGGGAGATCTAGGAATTTACCTGTTTTAAAATATTATCCCACCACTGAGTTTGCTTGCATAGAACAGAACCACCCTGAAAGCAAAGTCCTAGCCAGGTCCTGGTCCCTAGTTTATTTTATCCATGTGGAAATGGTTTCTTCCTGTTTCCAGGTTACTCATAAGCTTTGCTTTATCACCTCATATAGATGATTCCCCAGGAAGAGCTAAGTCCTCATTAGACACCAACAGAAGAGACAATGTGCTTCACAGACAGATAGGCAAGAACAGATTCTCTCTGATGGAGAGAGTGGCACTGATGGACTGAGGCTCAACCTAAAGCAAGTCTTCTACCCTTGGTTAGGCCCATTCATCTAGCAGTAAGACCCTTGTCACCTTCATGAGGGTCAGCTTGACAATGATGATGATGATGATGATGATGATGATGACGATGACAACGATGACATACTCGTTCCTGTCATTCCTAGCCATTCTTTTACCCACTTTATCATAATCTCTTTTGATTTGAAGTGACATCTGTTTTGATCCTTCTATTTTCTGCTCTGGTTTTGTTCATTGGCTCACAAAGGGATTCATGGAGGAAGACATAGATGGAACCCTTGCAGCTTTTGTAATCCCCGAAGTGTAAACCTTTGTGGGAATGAGATTCATACACACAAAGACAACTTCCTGTTTGAATGGCAACTGAAAGGCTGCTCATAAAGAGAAAACTTAAAATTCTCAAATTATTATTTCAGCCCCTTCTGACTATAGGACAATCTTTTTATTTTTTTAAAGATTTATTTTATTTTTATTTATGTGTATGTATGTGTTTGTGTGTGTATGTCACATGTGTGCAGGTACCCACAAAGTTCAGAAGAGGGATTCAGATCCCCTAGAACTAGCATTACAGGAGGTTATGATCCATCTAACATGGGTTTTGAGAACCAAGCTTGGGCACTTTGCAAGGATAGCAAGTCCTTCACTGTTCTTAACCTTCTATAGACAATCCTTTAGGTAAGAAGAACTTGTCTCTTTTTCCACCGCTTGAAGAATCCAGAGTTCAGATCAATGACTTGTCATTTAGAAGCACAGTGAACTTTGGTTTTGGCTTACCCAGGAGACGGGTTCATGAGTTCTAAATTTCCTCAGAAAACTGGCATGTACAGACAAGGGAGGAGAAGGAAGGGAGGAGTCGGTTGGCAATGGGAGAGAAAGAAAGAGAGAAAGAGAGAGAGACAGAGAGAGAGACAGAGAGACAGAGAGAATACTGTAAGCTGATGGTATATTATATACTCCAGGAATTTGACTTAAGAAGCCTTCATATCTTATCTGATTATTGTAGGACGCCAATCCAGCACAATGCTAAGATGGCGCCGGCTTCCGGACGGCTTAGTAGTAAACAACAGCTTTGCGCATGCGCTACAGTTGAGAACAGCTTGGCTCTTGGTAACACACCCATAACAAACCCGCAAAAGCAGATATGCAAATGAGGTGTTGCAGAGGTAGCCTATCATCAGGAACCACGATTCCTGCAGTGTATATAAGCAGCTTGCTCCTGGGGCTTGGGGTCCTTCCGCATCATGTTGAAGTGCTCCTCACAATAAAGGTGTTGAGAAGAATCCGGTTGTGGCGTCTTACTTGCTGGTCAAGGCGGGCGCGACAGATTATCACTTATTGCTTTGCTGTCAGCAATGAATAGCTTCCCACTGAAGGAATGCAGAAAATGTTGCTATCGTATGGCTTATACATTATGGAAGCCAAACCACCACTGGCATTCTCAAGGCTTTAGTCCACAAAAAATGAGATGGTCCTTGTGGTCCCTGCCAGTTCTGAGATTCTACAATGCCTTGAATCACTGGGCCACAGTACCTGAACTTTTACAGAGCCTTTGCAGTAGCACAGAGCACACAAAGATGACTCTTGTCATAGAAAGATGGGATTTTCATAATTGTCCCATAAGTGATAAATTTTTAGCTTCACACTACCCTATGACCTACCTATATTGTATCAGGATTGAGGCTCTCCCAGGCCAGTGGCCAAGATGTGAAACCACATATTGTGTGATGAGAACCCACATAGTCAGTCTGAATGGTGGGTTATTCCCCATAAACCTGCTCGTGAGATTTGTGTGTAGATCCCACACAGAAGTCCTGTGCTGAGACCCAAAGCTCCAGTGTAGCTTATGGACATTAAATATGTGAACTTCTCAGTAATGGGAAAACCAGAGATAGTCTCCACCTACCCTCCCCTGCTGAATAGCCTGGGGTTCCCAATACCAACAGGCAGCAGGCCTTATTAGGAAAGACACATTTCTGCTGAATGTGCATATTGACACAAAGCTGCCTTCTGGTTAAAGAAATGTAAGAACCCACATGAGACTATTTTGGGGTCTCTTAAAAATACAAAATACATTCGAAATTGTTGAGCTCTACTTTCCAAAGATTCATTTACCCATTTTGCTTTCCCCTTCCACAAACCACATATGTGACTAAATGAACACCAAAGAAACCATCCTTCAGCCGTGCCCCACCCACCCCCACCCACTCAACTTGCCCCAGCCCCAGCCCCAGCCCCAGCCCCAGCCTGAGCTGTCCGGAGCTTGCACACAGACAGAAAGAGCCCAGCAGGCTTTTCCACAGCCCTTCACTGGTGCTCTTCATGCACACCTGCTCGTGATCCATGTATCTCTGGTGCCACCTGCAGGAAGTAGAAAAGGCCAGACTCTGTCCCTTCCCCTGAGGTAATCCTGATGGTGACTGACCAGAGAGCACCTGAGAGAGGCAGAGGAGAACAAGGTGAGCCAAATACATGAAGAAGTCCAGTGTCCAAAGGCTTCATGAGAGCTGGAACAAGAGAAAGATGAAGATGGCTATTTGGAGGATACAGCCATCCTAGAATGCTTCCTTAGCTCAGCAGGAGACAGAAATGATCATGCCCAGATAATGAATTGATCATAAACAGGCTGCTAAGAGGAGGAAAAGCCAGGTGCAGGGACTGCTTCAAGGAGTTGGGATTTGACAAATAGGAATGGGATTAATTGTAGGGTAAAGGGATATTAGATCAGACAGGGAGTTTTAGAATTTGAGCTTGTCTGAGAAAAATGAGGTGTGTGTTTGTGTTTGTGTGTTGTGGGGAGGGGTTGGTAGACAGCATGCATGGAATCCAAATGCAAGAGACTTGAGCAGATGACAAAGTCTATTTATTTGGCACAGGGCCACTTTCTCTATGAAATGAGAAGCAAGCATAGGGAATAATACAGCCCTGGGGGGATGGAATTAACCTTTCTCTGGTCACCTCTCCTTCCCCTCTAAAATGTAAGATTGATTTTAAGTGGACTGACCATTGCTCACAGTGTGTCTGAGAGGGTAGTTTATGCCTCTTGCTGTCATCAGTATTCATAGCAGCTCATTCTCAACAAGGGAACAATGAATTAGGTGGTGGCCACATCCAAGTTTCTCATAGAAAATAGCTTAGTTTTGCATAAAACCTATACATACCCTGCCTGAGAATTTTATACCTTACTTTTTGTTTGTTTCCTTTATAAAATTAGCATATGGTGTGTATAGATATTAATGAGGCCTAATGAAATGTCTTGATTCAGGTAGGCATTGGATAGTGGTAAAGTCTAGTATTTTCACCACCTTAAACTTTAGCCATTTCCTATGGTGAGCACATTCAAATTCTTCTTTAAACTATGTAAAGATATATAATGTGTTATTGCTAATTATACTTTGCCAAATTAGACCAGACTCTATTCCTCCTATTAAAAGTAATGCTGTTCCTATTGATTAATCTTTCTCTTTCCACCATTCCCTCTAGTCTACCCAGACAGAGGGAACTATTAGTTTCCTACAAGGTCAACTTTTGTAGATTCCACTCAGAGATGAGACAGTGTGTGGTTTGTCTTTCCACACCAGAGCTGTCTCACTTAGCATAATGTCTTCCAGGTCCACTTATGTCGAAATAGCAAAAAAAAAAAAAAAAAAAAAAAAAAAAAAATAGCAACAGGCAGATTTTATTTGTTTAACAGCCAAATAATATTCTATCCAGTATAAATTTAAGCCTTTGGTATGTTTGTCTGTTGATGGTCACTGATGTCATGCTTACTTCTTGTGATCAGTGCTGCAGTAAACACTCTCTCCTGCACTTGAGGCCATCTCTAGACCTCTATGATATCAATACAAAAGAAATGCTGTATAAAATAGGTGTCATGCTCTATTGTTTAGTGAAAACTGACATGAAAAATAATCTGTTCATCTTCACTACTTTTATAGAGTTGTTTCCCCTGGGATTGAAACATTCCCTCTGGGAGGGCAGAAGGAAGCTCCCAGAGACCCATGAAACTTACAACAAATGTACTAGATTCAGAAAGCTCAATTCTGAAAGATCATGCAGATCTCAGTATGCCATCCCACTAACTTTTATAAGCAGTAAACAATTTCTGGGAAAGAGGAGATTCATTCATGACACAGCTACTTGCAAGTCTCACAGTGCACCCCAGTGGTGCAGCTTTCTGGAGTCAGCACCCATGCTGAGTGAGGCTTTTTAGTGGTGAAATTGCCATAGATACGCATAAACCAGTAAGCTCATTGGATCAAGCTAGACTTGGGTGGAATAATTTCTTTGATCTGTCATTGGCCACCCAATCTAGGGTGAAAAGAGGTTTGTTTGTTCATAGCTTGTCAGGAAAAAGTATACAACAACTATGGATTTTTCATATATATATATATATATATATATATATATATATATATATATATATAGGCGGGGAGGGAGGGAGAGAGAGAGAGTTTCATCAATTTGCACAATTGTTTTTTCTTGTAGTACAAATCCCACATCAGACACAGAGACAGAATGTAGTATTGGCCCAGAGTTGGATTTTTTAAATTTAATTTTTAAAATTACATTTATTGGGGTATGCATGTCATAGCATGCACATGAAGGTGAAGACAACTTGTAGGGTCAGTTTTCTCTTTCTACCTTGTGAGTCCTGGGGATCAAGTCCGATCATCAAGTTTGGCTGTAAGTGCTTTTAACCACCGAGTCATCTCACTGGCCCAGGGTTGGGATTTTTTTTTTAAGCAGATGAAGTATAAGGCTAGGACATGAAAGCTGTGGTAACTGATTCTTTTACTCATAGGAAAGAAAATCAAGAACTTATGGTTTTAGGCATCTCTCCTAAGAAAAGCCAGTGCCCTTACAGTGAGTGCCCTGCACATGCCTCTGAGGTCTCTCAGCTCCCTCTCATTTTCAGAAAAGGAAACACGACTGATAACATACAGTGATGATTACAGTGAAGGAAGCCTAGATGATGGTGACCACCACACCCTGATCCTTAACGTGAAAACTGCAGATTTTCCTTTTCATACTGATTGGCTCAATGCCCCCTTCCCCAGTCCACCATCTCATTGAGTGTGGTGCAGTAATTCTGGAACACAGAGAGGGGAAAGGATGGTGTAACTAGAGGAGGGGGAATGTACTGGTGCCCAAGGGAGGGAGACAGTGTAGTTCTGAAGTAGGGAACCTACAGAGACACACAGAAGAAGTGGCGGTGATGTATTTTTTCCAGACCAACATTAGAAAGTCATCATTTACTGGCAGAAAAACTATACTCAGATCCCTGAACTAAAGGACATGAGAGAACTATCAATAATTAAAGACCGGCTGGGTGGTGGTGGCTCACACCTTTAATTCCAGCGCTCAGAAGGCAGAAGCAGGTGGATCTCTGAGTTTAAAGCCAGCCTGGTCTACAGAGTGAGTTCCAGGACAGCCAGAGTTAAAACAGAGAAACCCTGTCTCCAAAATAACTCCCCCAAATAACAATAATTAAAGACCAGAACAAAGACATTCCATGGGTCAGGCAACAATGGCAAACATCTGCAGATATAGGAATGTATTCCCATAAATAGCCAGGTGTGAATTAGAAAGTCCAAGGAACAACATGGTGCGGATACGACTGCAGTGGAGTGTTATATACCACCATGCCCAGTTGATTTGGTGCTGGGGTTGAACCTAGGGCTTTGTGCACACTAGGCAAGTACTCAAGCAACTGAGCTTAGTCTCCAGCCCAGACCTTAAAGTTCTCTGGTTCCAAAGTCCATCATATTTATTAATTCTAATGTACCTACTATCCTTTTAAGAAAGGAACACATTTGATAAGTGTTGTCTCCATCGCAACCTCTACCTCCAAGACCCTTTTCCACCAACTCCAGCCTGGTTTTCTCAGCCCTCCTCCACTGAATCTGTTTTTGTAATGGTCACTCAATGCCACTTCAATGGCACGTCTGTTCCTATCTATTGCCTTTGCTGTACTTGAGCTGACTGTTACCTTCTGGGAACCTTCTCCTACATTGGGGTGGTAGTGGTTAGTCTCCCACCCCAGTGTCTGTAATCTCACAATCCTGTCTGTGGAGTCTATGTCCTCTAAGCCACCTCTGCTTGTTTCCTTAGAGTTCAGACATGCCAGCTCCTTTCTTCTGCTTCTTGGCTTGAAGTAGAAATGACACCTGTGCTGGTTAGTGTCTGTTGTCAACTTGACATGACCTAGAATCACCTGAGAAGGGAGTCTCAATGGAGGGATTGCCTAGATTGCCAAGCAAACAAGTAAGCAAGCAGACCCTTGGGCATTCATTTCCCTCGGCTCTTGAATGGAATGGGATATGGTTACTTGCTTAAGTTACTTGACTTCCCTCACTGATAGACTACAACCTGGAATTGCAAGACAATAACCCTCTTTACCTTGAGTTGCTTCGTGTCAGGGCATCTGTCATAACAGAAACAAAACTAGAACAGCACCTAAGTTCACATCTCTGGTTCCAACACTCCTCTTGAGTTTCAGATGGACTTGTTTCCGAAGACCTTGTTATGGACTGAATATTTGTATTTCCCCCCAAATTCATGCATTGCAGTTCTAACCCCCAGATGGGGTTGTATTCAGATAATAATTTAGATAATAAATTCTTGAGATTGATTGGTTCCCTTAAAAAGAAAAGCCAGTATGTTGTTTCCTTTTCCTGTTTTCCACCATGGATGGATGGAATGAGAAGACAGCCATCTAAACACAGGAAGAGCACCCTCAGCAGATTATTCGTGCTGACATCCAGATCTTAGACTTCCTGCCTCCAGAACTGTGAGAAGGAAAGGCTCCTTAGTTAACCTATTGTGATGTCACATATGGCAGACCTGAACAAAGACACACCTACTTACTGCTTTCTTTTGGATTTCAAACAGGCATCTCAAAATTAATATGGCAAAAGAAACCTTGATATTTGCTCCAGAAGTCTGGTCCTTCTCTCATCTCTGAAACACTACCACCACATATCCAAAGCTTGAGGAGCTAACATTCATTCATCTATTTTTCTTACCTACAGTTCATTTGGCCCTATGTGTAAACATAACTCAGGTTAACCTGTTCTTCTCCATCTCTATATGCCCTAAACCTCATTTTTTGGGTTGTATCCCCAGGATTTGGAACAATGGCAGACAGACAGCAGGTAAATCTCGGGTGAGTGAACCTAAGTGCTTTCTGCATTTCGGATTACTAGTTTCTTGGTTTCAGAGGACAGTCCTGCAGAACTGAGAGCTACTTTTACAGAAGAACTCAGAGACCTCACAGAAAACTCAGATATTCATGATTTTCATATAAACTAGCTAAAAAACCTTTCCTGCCCCTGCCCCATGGGAACCTTTTTATTGTTCTGCAGTCTTCATAATTTCTCATGAAAGAGCTAGAATTCCTCAGAGTGTGGTTTAGTTTTTTGTCAACTTGACATAAGGGATCTTGGAAGAGTCTCCTCTTCCAATTGAGAAGATGCATCCATCAATCAGATTGTTCTGTAGGTAAGTCCATGGGTCATTTTCTTGGTTGATGATTGGTGTGGGAAGGCCAAGCTGTGAGCAGTGCCACTCACTGAGTGCCACTCAGGAGTTGTATAAGAAAGAAGGCTGAACAAGCCATGAGTAGAAAGTCAGCTCCTCTACAGTCTGTGCTTCAGTTTCTGCATCCAGGTTCCTGTCTTGTATTACTGACCTCAGTTCTTATGATGGGCCAGAAACTGTAATGTGAAATAAACCCTTTCCTGCCCAAGTTGCTTTAGGTCATGGTCTTTATTACAGCAATAGAAAGCAAACTAAGATATAAAACACATAAAAATATAAGTCACTGGTATGGACTTCAGTTACTGCCCTGCATAGATTGAGAAGCAAGACCTTACAATGAAGGAAGAACACTAAGATGGGGAGATTTGTAGTAACCAGCTAGAGTTTCCTCTAAGAGTTAGCTCTGAAGATTCAGGACCATCTGTAGTACTTCCTTCAGCACAGATTAGCTCCAAGGTTAGTCCATCAGCATAGTCCATACAGAAGTCCCTTGTAGGTCACAGTAAGAAGAGTTGTTACTAACAATGAGAGGTGGACAATGAGTGACAACAAGAGATTAATCCTGAGCTTCTTGTTGTGTAGCCTTGTGAAGTCAGTATCTCTTCCTCCTACTTAGGAGTTAGGTGGTCACCTCTGTCCTTCACAAAACACAGAGAATGGGTTCTGATCTGAGAACCTATGGGGTGAGGAATGACTCTCCATTCTGTTCTTTTTCCTTTTCGCCAGTAAGAGGGTTGGGAATACAAGCCAATTCTGTATGATACCAAAGCCCTTTGCTACCCAAACCTGCAGAATGCACAAGGTGCCTGCCTCATTCAGCTGTTCAGAAAATGTTCTGTTGTGAAGCAATAGCCAAGAGAACACTGTGGCATGCCCACGGCCTCTCTGCAGGCCATGAAAACAAGAGTTTGTGGCTCTTCATCAGGTCATTCTCAGGATTCTCAGGAGATCACAATATCTGACAGAAACAACTTTAAGAAGGCAAAACTTCCTTTGGCTATGCAGTTCATCATGGTGGCAAAAGCATGGTGGAGCAGCTGATATGGTGACGGTATAGTGATGGGAATGTGTGTGACAGAGTATATTCACAGTATAGTAGGTCATAAATCAAAGAGGGGAGACAGGAAGTGGGCTACATATAACGTTCAAAGGCCTACCTCTAGCCATCTAACTTCTGCCATCTAGTCTCTATCTTTCAAGGTTCCAAAGCGTGCACACATACACACACACACACACACACACACACACACACACACACACCAAATAGTGTCATCAGCTAGAGGACAAACATTCAACCATGAGCTTCTGTGGGACATTTCAGATTCATTCCCAGGAGACCTAAACAATCACATCTCCAAATACAGACTTCTTACACTGCTGCAAACTGTTCTCTGTCATCTGGCCATTCAACGAACACTGGGATTTAGCTCCCAAAAGAAGTTCCACTCTATATCAGAAATACTACTGTTCCTGACATGAAAGACAGACACATTCCAGAGAATGCCCATCTTTGCAGTCAACTCAGGTAACAAAGTCATTCGTGGAGCCAATGAAAGCAGGAACCAGGAGATTTTAGATCTAGAAAACAGTCATTAACGGCATGGGCTTTCTAGATTCTTAACCCTCATTCATATATGTTCATTCACTTCATATTTATTAAAAGACAGCATAAATTTCCCAGTCAAGCTGCTTCACAGCACAATCTCAGATGGCCTTCCGTTAGTCAGGAAGCCCTTTTAGTTTCCAGTAAGAACTGAGGAGTTAACTGTTGAGATTCAGATTGCTATTTAGGATTCAACATAGTCAGTTTTACTCCCATGAATGTAGTGAATTATTAATCATTCCCAGAATAAATAGTGAAGTAATATCATGTGTCAAAAACCATGAAGTCTCTACAAGTTGTATTTTTGGTACATTTTATGGTATATATTTAAGACTTTAAGACTTATGGTATATATTGAGACTTTAAATGTACTTATTTTGATATGCAGTGGGGGAATTCGATATATCTCAAATAGCTACTTTCACTTTTTTCTTTTTTTTTTTGTGGTAAGAATACTACCATATATTTATTCTCTTATACAAATATTTTTAATTAATTCAATCCACAGACAGTATGGCATTGACTGGAATAAGACATAATATTTTTTAATTTGTGGATATTACTCATCTTCCAGTGTAGAGTAATTTGAAATTGACCCTGGCAACCTTGTCTCCAAACTACCATACTCCTTCACAAAGCAAGACATTTCAAAAGTATGCACTTTTCTCCAGACTCTTTTATAAGGGCTTAATTCACTCAGGGACTCTCTGTGGTAAATACTATTAGTATCTATGTTTTCAGATTCTGTGGGGCATGCAATTCTTAGACTACAGACTCACTTGCTAGACTTGAACAACATCCCTTTTCAAGTCATTTCCTCATTTTAAATGTGCACAGTCTTTAACACCATGCCCGATGCAGAAGTTCAATGGCCCAAACCTGTACATAGTGTAAGTTGGTTACAAAATTCCTTGCTTCCTGTAGTCTGAACTCTTGGGGAAGATTCTGAAAGACACAGAGAGCAGATAGTAAGAGCCAGCAGGATGCGTGCCCATACCACATCTGAGGGCCCTGATCAACGCCCCTTGTAGCTGGGACTTAACTGGGAAATAACTGGAGGCTTTTGTCTTTTTAAAGCTTTTATTCATTAACTCTGGGCTCAACAAGAATCTTGAAGAAAGAGATATTTGGGTCTTATAACAATGGAATAACTGACATGTAAGTCTAAACTACAGTACATAAGTGGTTGTCAAGCAAGGGCAATTTCTCTCCAGAAGATAATTTAGCAATTGGAGGTATTTATTGTCGTGACCGAGGGGTGACTGCTGGCTTCCAGTGGTCAGATATGTTGCTAAATACTCGGCAATACGCAAGACAGAGCCTTCACCACTGGTCTGAGATAAGAGAATCTTATCCTGCTGAAATTGGGAAACCCTGCTGCTCTGTTCCGACAGCTTGGCCACTGGAATTCTGAGCGGGTAATACTGTGCGGGCGCGTCCTCTGGTGGCCAGTATGAGTAGTGCAGTGAATATATAGGCTTGTTTTACTGTCTTAATCCCCACTCTTCTATTGTAAAGGCTTTTAAGTATGTCTTATTCTTTCTGGGTGCTGACCTCCCCCACCACATTTGCACACCCAAACACACATTTACAAAATCATGAAGCGTAGACATTTGCTTTTCATGTTGGAACTCCAATCTTTCAGTTCCTTATCAGCAAATCTCCATATTAGCCTGGCTACCTGTACAGCTGTAGCCAGCAGAGTGGCATCTTCCTCGCTCTCCTTACAGTAGTAATGGGCTTAGCAGCAGCAACAAAAATCTTCCTGGTATTTACTAAGTCAGTGCCCTCCTTTCTTGTGCATAAATCTCCATGGCATCCTAGTGAGGTGGAATCCTTTGTTATCGAAGCAATGAAAGAGATGTTCACAGATGATTTCTTTTCTTATTTTAAAGAACTGTAAAGCTCTTAAACAATTGGATCATTATGTGAAGTCTGTATAAAATGTCAAAAAATTACAAAGGGTAAGCGTGAAGCTCATCCTGCATAGCTCCCTTGACTGATGCTGTGGGAAAGAATTTTTCTTTCCAGTCCCCAAACTATGTCTGCATGTGCCAGATTTAATCAGACCCACTCAGCCAGGTTGGGCCAGGGGAGGTGTAGTGCTTCCTTGCCTCTTAGCTGAGCTATATCTTTGGGTGAAGGGAACAAAAATAACCATTCAAAAGACATCATGACTACCCAGCCACACCCCTCAGATGCCTCATCTCTCTCACCAGACCTTCATTCACATTGCACTAGAGAACATGAGGAGGTCCGGTGGATGGCTTTCCATTCTGTGGAAAGCTCAGAACCTCCCAACTTGAGATGCCTCAAAATCAGCCTTGAGAAATAAGGGATAATGTGGTGCTTTAATTCCTCCAGGAACTCCATCATTGACACCTCAGAACAAATTGAGGCATTCCATACCATTTATACCTTGAAAAGCATAGTTTATTGAACCCTCTCATCTTAAAAACTCATGTGTGCTTCAGAGAGAAGACCAGGGCATGAGCATGCTAATTGTAGCTCAAACCATTTACTTTTTTCCTCAAGTATCCTCTCTTACTTAGGTGGCAGTTCAACTGGAAGCATTCATTCTAAATTAACCTGCCATTTCTATGAGAATGTACAAGAAATCACTCACTGGGCATGCTCTTACACAGGCCTGTCCAAGACGCAGCCTTGAGGCTGCATTTACCCTGGGATAGCTATGAACACAGTCCAACACATTTATATGTGATGATGTCAAATCGAGATGCCTAAAGGTTGGACCCCACCCTCCTAAGATCAGTGCTTTCATCTAAGTTTCTTTTCCATGACAGCAAGTAGCAAGAAACAGCTCAAGTGCTACAGGAATTAGAGGCTAATGTTGAAGAATTTGCATATATATAAAATTTATATTTATCTTAAGGGCTGCAGGTGTAGCCTGATGGTACAGCACATTCTTAGCAGGTGTTAAGGCCATGGGTTTAATCTCTTCCGGCAACTGAAATGATGGTGGTAGTGATTGTTCTGATAGTGTTGATTATTTCAAAATAATTTCTCCAGTTTTTAAGAAACAAGGCTTCTGGGGCTGGAGATATGGCTCGATAGTTAAAAGCATGCTCTTCTCTAACTGGGTCAGGTTCCCAGCTTCCATGTCAGGTAGATCACAGACATCCAGAGGGTTCCAATGCTTCTGGCCTGTGCTGGTACCCAAACACACATGCATATACTTACACACATAGTAGTTTGCCACTGTGTGGGCTCACCAAGAGAGACAAGGAGGCATTTTTCATATATGGATACTCTGCCAGACCTTAGCAGAGGGAACCACTATCATGGCAAGCACCATACTGAACAGTGGAACCCTAAGTGTCAGAGCCCTGATGTTTTTATTGATTCAGAACTCCTCAGGTGTTCTACTAATAGCACGTGTAGATCATGAGGAATTTACATAAATCCAACACCTTCAGATCATACAAAACGCCAAGACTTAAGCAGTCCCTCACCCAACAGTACACAAATCACTATTTTAAACACAACTAAAAATAAACTGTAGCTGTATGTTGCTGTGCTCCTGGCTGACAACCCCCTGATGGAACCTCATGACCATCTGCACTCTGGGCTGACACCCCCTCCCCTTCCAAGATGGACCCTCACAGACATCTATGTTTCTTCCAGGAAGCAAGGTGACTTTACCAGCAAAACCTAGCCTCTCCTACTGTCCAATTAATTCAAGATTAATGCTTGCCTCCCTTGCCACTCTGCTGGGAACTCTGCAGGTCCAGCCACCATTCCTTGTGCCCACCAGGAACCCCAAATGGTGCCAAGGACCACTGAGGAGCCAGCATATTTCCCTTTTAGGGGAGTCTAGCTCTGCAAGGCTGGGGAGCTCTGGGACTTGAAACCCTTCATAAGAAAGCTTCCCCCCCCCCGGGACTATCAGGGACCCCACTCCCAGTTGGCTGCGGGGTTCCCCAACCTGACAGAACAGCACAGAAGTGGTCTCAACTAACACAAATGACCCTGATCTGGGGTCCCCTCATCCTTCTCTGTACTGAGAGTTCCACCAATCACAGGCCAAAGAAATTGCTCCAATTGCAGGCCATGTTGATAGCTCCACCCCCTCCAGAATCCTTTAAAAAGGACTGTGCAACCCTCAGTTTTCACTGTTTCTTCTTTGAGTGGAAGCAGTCACTGGCCTGCTGAGATCATTGGACAGAAGAAAGAACAGCTTGCCTGAGATATTTCCCTACAGAGCTGCAACACTGGGGACACCGGGCCAGAAGCTCCTAGGTCTTGTTGGGATATTCTCCCTTCAGGACTGCATCATCTCCAGGAGACGAGGTGAGACGAGGCAAAGCAGAACTGGACACTTTACCTCAGCTCTGCTGGGCTAAGCAACTCATCAGTCCTGTTGGGAAATTTTCCCTTCAGGACTGCACCACCTCTACAGGGAGATTTCTCCCTTTGGTGTTGTGTGGTTCCCTGGGCCATCACAAAAGAGCTTCCATCTATCTTCTATCTCTGTTCTCTTTCCATCTGATCCACCTTTTAATAAATTTTAAAAAAAAAACCCTTTCCAACACTTTGGACAGCAGAACACATTGTCAATGTTCAATTATCTAGGATTTACTCACAATCTTCTGGGCTCCTCCAAAAGGCTTAGATCATTTCTCTGGTTTTGCCCATTGCAGAACACATAGCTTGTCCTGCAGGATCTGACTGGTTCCATTCCACTGCTGCAGCTGTTCTTGGTGGTCTTCCCACGGTACTGGTTTCTTCAGAACATTGCTGGGGTCCCTTGCTGCAACTGGGTTGCACTTTCACCAATAGCCTCTCCTGGTCTCTCATCATGGTGCCAAGCCTAACTATTCAATCTGGGCATCTGGGCCTTCAACTACTACAAAGGCTGCACTTTTACCAGTGTCCTCTCCTGGCCTTTAACAGTGCCAAGCCTCAGCTGCTCTCTAAAACCTTCATGTTTTCAAAACCAGTAATACCTGGGTGACTTTTACAGTACCAAGTTCAGCTTCCAGCAAAAGATACAACCTCAGCCAATTCTGGAAAACAGTTTCTGTATGCTGACCCTTAGGGAATACTTTCCAGATTTTAAGATAGAATCTGATTTGCTGAAAAAAATAAATGGTCACTTTGTCTGCAGTAAGGATTCCTTCATGGTGTGCAGTTACCGCTTGTGGACAGGTTTGCTGAAAAAAAAAAATCTGTTCAATTTAGCTAAGTGGTGTTTTGGCTCTAAGTCATGGCTTCCATAACAGGGGGTCCTGGGCTGGTGGGAAGAATCTCTGGTTGAAATATTCTAGCTGTTTGATATTCTTTTTCACCACCACTAAGGGGAAATGTATGTCCTTCATAGACCTCAAACACACAACATCTTGAGCTTCACATGTATACAATGCAACTATCAGAAAACTCAGTCTGTGAAACAGTACACTACCACCAGCGGCAGGAGGGAGCGTTGATTCCATGATCAGGAAAAGGAGTTAGAACCTTGCTTTCTCCTGCTCCCAGCTGAATTCTTTATCTCTAAGGTCCTCCATTCTGTGGCTCTCATCTTGGAGCTGTTTTCCTATTAATTTCATAGCCTTTTCTCTTCATAGAGGCTTATTTCCTTTTTCTCTCTCCTCTTCCTTCAAGAGATTTCTACTCATTATTTTCAAATATAGGTAATCTCTGTCATCTAGGGAGCTGCCCTGAGCATACTTTACTAGACTCTGCAAGGTCTAGAGTTTCTTTCTCTTCTTTGTCTCCACATTGGATTAGCTGGTACAATGTCATACCTTACATTGGCGCACCATTTGTAGTTGTATGCTGCTATGGTGGCTTACCAAAGAAGACAGAGAGGCACTTTCGTATGTGAAAACACTGCCAGACCTCAGCAGAGGGAATCACCATCCTGGCCAATGCCATACTCAATTGACAGTAGAACACCCCTGCCAAGCGTCTGAGCTCAGGTGTTTTATTGATTCAGAACTCCTCAGGTATTCTACTGATAGCACATGCAGTATAAATCCAACAATTGCAAACAATACAAAACACCCTAGGCAGCCCCTCACCCAACAGTGCATAAAACAATTATTTTATATATAACTAAAAATAAACTTCTGCAACAATAAACTTCTACAATACTTACATATACATATAACTAAATATGATCTTTTTTATTCCAAGGAAAAAAAAGATTTTTCTGTCATGCGGTGCAGGATATTGAAACAAAATATGCCACTTGGAGGCACCATTAGGTTTTCTGAAAATCTGCTACTCTAAAGTGTCATCTTTGACCCAGTCCCATGTCCAGCCAGTGCTATGAAATAAAACTGAATTTAAAGCTCACTTCTAAGAAAACAGAAATGGTAGTTTAGTCTCTTTATGTTCAAGTGGGATTAGGTAAAATTTAGTTGAAAAGCTCTGGGTTCCCTTTTATAAAGCTGGCTTTATTCAGCCAAATGAAATAAAGAGTACGTGTTAAAAGAAGCTCTGGATATTTTGATAGAAGAGACAGTTACTTAAGATCAACATTCCAGTATGAAAAGAGAGTCACAGTGAGAACAAACTGCATAACAGGAATCTCTGACTTAAAACTGGAAACCTAAGCTGTTTGGGTTCTGTGGAGGAAGTTTTTGTTTGTTTGTTTTTTGTTTTGTTTTACTTTATTTGGGTGTTTGAAACTCCCAGGGGGGAAATGATGTGTGACCTTAGCCTTTTGACCAAACACTGTTTGTCCAACAACATCCTACTTCCAGCCAGAGATAGCAGGAAAAGAAAGGGAGACTTGAAATCCCAAATGTTTCAGAGGGCTTTGCAGAAGGAGGCTCAGACAGGACTCTTAGAGTGTTTAATGGAGTTAAACCTTCATCACTGGTAAATTGCAAATGAGACTGTCAATGGGGAAATACAACTGAGAGCTAGAGAGAGCAGGAGAGCATTGTTGGTCCTAACAGAATTTTCTTTCCTTGGCTTCCACCTACCTCAGTCTACCCAGTCTTTGGTACTTATTATGAGCTCTGTGACTCCCATCACACCATTTTATTTTTCACCCAAATGATCACTCCCTATCTTTCTTTTTTTTTTTTTCCTTACAGTTGGCCTTCATTCCACCGTCCTTCTGACTCAGCTTCTGAAGTTTAGGACTACAGACATGCACCACCAGGGTTGGCTCATTTTCTTGTTTTTAAAGGAAAATCACTTCTACTGGTGGAGAGGCTTAATTAGTGTTGAAGACTTAAAGAGATATGGGTTACAATATTTACAAACAATCACGTATCACACTTCTTAGGTTAAGGTATTTCATGCTATATGACCATATATACTGCCAATATCACACTGCATCCATACATATCCATGTAACTGAGGTACATCATAAGGGGAAGAAAGTGGCACTAAATATTAGTGACTATATATCAGTTGCTGACTCTGTGCAAACCACTTCATCTTTGATGCCCTTATATTCCAGGGAACTTGCTTGGAAAGAATTAAGCAACTCCCTTGAAGGCCAGAAAGGAAGGGGTGAAAGCTGAGAGTCAAGCTCTGAGGCACTCAAATATGGGAAGGGAGGCTTCTCTGACCTGGCATCTCTGTGAAAAAGGGTACTGGTCTCTGATGCTGCTGACCAAGAAGCTCAGTGAGAGCTGGGATGCAATATCAGTGCCATACACCACCCTCCCACAGCAGCTCAGCATTTGATGGTGGCATGAGCACCTCCCTGTCCCCTGGCATGATCAGGAGACTGGGGTCCAAGACTGTCAATGAGTCCTTAGGCTCGCCTATCTAGAGTCTCATAATCAGCATAATCCCAAGCAGCATGAACACCCCATAGTCTACATTGTCATGTGGTTCTACGATATCATCTCCAAGTCAATAAGCCCCCTTTCATACCCTTAAGTAAACAGCAATCCTCACACTTTGTTTTCTCATTTTCTTTAACATGTTCTTGCTATAGTTTAGATCTTACACATTTCCCTAAGGCCCACATATTAAGGGTTTCATTAGGGTTATGTTCCTAGAGGAGACTGTGAGACCTTGCTCTTTCTCATCTCTATCATGAGATGAACAATTTTATCCACCGCACTGTCCCCATTGTGTGCAGCTTACCTCCAAGCGGTAACTAACTCTATGACCTGTGTTTTCCATCTCTTCAACATAGAAGAGGTTGGATAGCTTTCTGTCATGGTGTGCCACATGGCACCTTCAGAGTTATTTAGGATCCATGGTTGAATAAAATACAAAGGATGTACAGGTAGATAATCAAAATTTTGGATTCAAATTCTCTATTTCTTACTTTTTTTTTTTTTTTGTAAAAAGGGCTATCTAAAGGTTTTGGGTCTCCCATTAGGAAGAGGGAGTTCACAGATGGATATTTTATTTTTTTCTGACCCATCCCCTCCAGCTTCAATTTCCTCTGCTCCTAAAGCCTATCATCAAGTGCAGTTCCTGATAACATGTAAACTTTTTTCACTGCTTCACTTCACCTCTTTCTGAAGTTATTAGGAGGTTTGTCAACCACCTTAAGAGAGTTAATTTCTTTTAAGTCATGACAGGGGTCTCCCAGCCAAGAGACTTTGTACTGAGCCAAGAGATGGAAAAAGACACAGAAGGATTTTCTCTTTTTCTGGTGAGTGAGACACCTAATCCTGACAACCCCAGGCAACAAGTTAAAAATTGTATACTCATTTAACTTTAGACTCTTAAGGATCTCAAGCAGGTCCCAGGAATTCCAGGGTTGCTGGGGATGGGGCTCAGCATGTGGCTCCTGCTGCAGCAGCTCCTTCTGTAGGAGGCTCTCAGCCTGGCCTGTGGCCTGGGCCAGCTCATGCTGCAGTTTTTCAGACCTAGGAGAGGAAAGCAGTTAAGACACAGGCCTGGTGGGGACATGCCATGTCACCTGTCAAGTTGCTACCTCCCACCACCTCAACTGTGTCAGACAGTCATCATTGATCTTCTGACTGAAGTCATTGTTTGTACCCCCCAGGGAACATGGGTCACAGAGTAACTGGGCTAGAATTTTTCTCAGCCTTAAATAAGTGTCAGAAGTTGATCTTAGTATGTTTAGCCCAGTAAGGCAAGGTTTTGCTAAGATTTTCCAGTCAGAGAGAAGAAAAGCATCCTCAGAAGTAGAATCAAAGAGAAATGATGTAAAAGGAACAGTTTTCAGCCCTTCTAGCCTCTGTTATCCAGAACTTTCTCCATGGGCTCTCTTTGTTGCCATGAATTGAGTGTGAATTTTCAAATGTGGCAAATAGTCATCTATTTTCAGGGAAAAATAATCTGCTATTTATGAATATATCACAATATACAAAACATAATACATTGCATATCAAAATTTTGTGGGGCTGGAGAGATGGCTCATCAGTTAAGAGCACTGTTCAGCTTTATGCCTTATGTTTTACTCTTTGCTATCTAACATCATCATTCTCTGTATAACGGGAAGACATTTAAAGAAAAGGACAGTCTGTGTCCTCTCCTGTCTTGATAACCAGTGTTTTACATTCTAGCCAGATTAAGAGCACATGACAATAAGGAGCTTCAGGAATAAAAGGAACTTCTCCCTTCTGTAATACATTAGTCCTTTCCCCATGGCCTTTCACAATGGCCATGGGGATCTTGAGATAGCAAAGCAACGGAAGTGATCTTTGAAATGCATGAACAAAGTGTGCCAGTGTCCACAGCAGAAAGGAGCTGCTGAGCTCCAAGCCGGATTCTGAAGATGCCTCTGATATTCAACTCCCTTAACTGTGACTGTTGGATGTATGAATAATGGCCTGTTCCAGCACCACTGTAGCAGCTTGAATGAGAGCAGTTCCCACATGCTCATGTATTTGAATTGCTTGCTTCCCAGTGGACCGAACTATTTTGGGAAAGATGAGGAGGTGTGGGTTTGTTAAGGAGATGTGTTACTAGGGGTAGGCTTTGAGGTTTCAAAAGACTGGTGCCATTTCCAGTGAGATCTCTGCTTCCTGATTGTAGATCAGGACGTATGCTCTCAGCTGATGCTCCGGCACCATGCCTGTCTGCCTGAAGCCATGATGATGATGGAACTGTATGTATCCCTTTGGAACCAGAAGTCCTGCCCCAAATAAACCCTTCCTTCTATAAACTGCCTTGGTCATGGTGTTTTATCAGAGCAATAGAAAGTAACTAATACAACCTTCATCTACTTTCAGCAGGAGTGACATGAAAAAAGCCTGTAGGATTCATTTAAAGCCCCCAAAGAGGTATTACTCACCCATTTATGTCACAAAACAGATGAGATAATTCCATAATGCTGGCTTGGTTAGGATACTCAGAGCACTCGTTGAGTTAATTGGGTAAATTTAGCAAGTGTGAGCTTTGAAAACAAATTTGATGCTGCTTGGCAGATGGGAAGCCTCATCTACTCTAATTTGATAACAAATAATGTCTCCAAGTCTTTGTCATTCATTAAACTCAGTAAAACTTGTACTTCAGCAGCTTACTTTTGCCTTCAAAACCAAATTTACTAATGGTATATGCTACTTATGTGAAAAACTCACACATTCCAAAACTTACCAAGCATCATCAAATAATGTAACACAGAAATGATTAAGCAAAATAGCTTAAGGAGCATTGCTAATAAAAGAAAAATTGATGAGGAAGTATAATTGCTACATGTTTGTCAAAACTCTTTAAAGTGTTCACGTGAGAATTTTAAGTTTACTGGTTTCTTTGAGAAAGATGAATTTGGACACATCAAAGCACAATGAACAGATGAGTTTGCGTGTGGTATTTTCAGACTTAAACACATTTTCATGTGTTTTCTTACTCATTGCTTCCTCCTCGATATCTAAGTAAGCTTAAGGCAGCTATAAATAAAAGAATTCAGGGTTCATTTTTCAGGACACATGCCACATAGAAAACAGAAAGATGACTGAGAAGATCCTGAAGATATTTTCTTGAATTGTTATTTACATACAAGAGTATTAGTGAATATCTAGACATCATTTATTTACCAGAATACACAATTTTATATGAAAGATTCTAAACTCTTTTACTGGGTTGTGTGTACATGTGTGCGGGCATTCGTCTGAGTGTGTGCTGTGTTGCTGTATCTGTGAAGGCCAGGGAAAACTTTCAGGGACTGGCTTTCTCCTTCCACTGGGTGAAATAGAGTCTCCCACTGTTTCTGCTGTTCCGTGTGCTCCAGTCTGGCTGGCTCGTGAGTTTCAATGTTGTTTACTGTCTCAGCCTCCAATCTGGATTTAGGGATTACATACATATACATACCACTTGTTCCTTATGGTGCTTTCCAGGATGGAACTCGGGTCATGAGGCTTGCAAGGCAAGTGTTCTGACCCTCTCAGCCATCTTGCTGGCCCACACATGCATATGAGTTTGTTCGTCTGAAGTTCAGAATGAAAATAACAGAGAAAACCATGAACACAGATCCTTGCTGTGTGAGCTTTCTGCTTTTCCAAAGCCAGGCATCATCCTTGAAACACACATGTGTCATTGTACCTTGGATGACTGTACCTCTTTCATGAAGACTTCTGTTTGCTAATCTGTTAGCATTTGGTGTAGAACTGACATTATCTAGCTCAAGTCTGTGATTTTGAACTTTTTAAACTTCAATTATCAGGTAATGACTTCTGAGAAAGTCTTATGCTAGTTTGGTAGTAAGCATGTTTAACAGCAGAAAAGTGATGTCTTTTTTTACTTCAGTCACATAATTTATTTCTTTGAAAGATGGAAACCTTTTTGGTTTAGTAGACTCAGACATATGTCTGATATCTATTTGTACTTAGTGATATTGTAGTTTATATTCTAATCATTTGCATATCAAAGATTTTTGGTCCTTTCATGTCCACTGTAACTACTCCATGGTCATCATACATATCACCACTATCATTTACTTTCTGTATCATAAAATTTCTATATTAGTATAAAAATTCTCCAATTTGCATTAAGCATGCTAACTTTCAGGGTTGTTGTTTTCATATTCTACTGAATTTTCATTTAAATTAAATTTTCATTTAAGAGGATGACTGACAAGTGAAGTTCTGTGACTAAGAACTTGAGAAAGATGCAAGAACATTTTCAAGGTTGGGTTCATTTTGTCTGGAACAGTACACAGTATTGCAGGGATAGGCTCCAGAAGCATCTCTTATCTTACAATGAAATATATTACTTTTCAACGTGGTGGGAATTACCTTTATGCATATTGCCCTTCTAGAGTCATCAAGAGGCAGCTCTTCCTTAGGATAAGTAATAACTTAAAAATTTTAAGTTGTTCAAGAATCATCTCCTTTAAGACTTTTCTGATGTGTTCTTTAAGATGTTTATACTGCAGTGCACTCTGCTCACCCATTGACACCTCATCTGTTTTCACAGAAGGCTGTGATCATAAAGATGGACATTCAACGTTGTATCTCTTCTCCATTTCTTGTTTTTGACAGATTTTCTGCAAATGAGGAAGTGGCGGGTTACTCTGATTAATTCAACCTCACATACTCACGTACTTTGTGTTCAAGTGTTTGAGGGTGCTTATTTTCAAAGTGGCTTTTTCTTTTGTCCTTATATGTTACAGGATAGAGGCCCAGAAGAAAGGGGAAACTACTTAGTATTTAACAGGAATTTCTTCACATAAGATCAGATATTCACAAATCACTAGACTATCAATGAGAAATGAAAATAATTTACAGCCTTAGCCTAGACTAGGAGAGAAACATGAGCCAACAAACTTAACCTAGCCAATGTTGACTGGAATAGATGTATCTTATTTCATTCATATTTTATTTACATATTTATTAATTCTTTCCAAAAATGAATTACACAGTTTTAAACATTAGAAAGCATTTTTCATGTAAAACTATAGTATTTCACTCTATCTAAAAATGTTGAGCCCTGACTGTGCATATAAGCCCTTTCTCTGAAGTTCAGTACTAGGCAACAGACAGACTTTAAATTAAGAGCCCCAACTAATAAAACACCAATGAACTAAAAGGCAAAACAAATGGCTAAACATTAGGACATATAGAGATAGATAGATATAGATATAGATATATGTATCTCTCTCTCTCTATATATATATATATAGAGAGAGAGTTTAGTCATTTGTTTTGCATGTGTGTGTGTGTGTGTGTGTGTGTGTGTGTATGTGATCTAGCTGTATAGAGTTCAGTTCTAACATGGTCTAATTCCAGTGAACACATTGCATACAACTTACATACAACTTCTATAATAATATTGATTTGCCATGTAGAAATGAACAACTGTGGTCTGAATGAGAAAGGCACTCATAGGTTCATATTTTTGAATGCCTGGTCCATGGGTGGTGCGATTGTTTTGCTAAGGATTCGGAGGTGTGATCTTCTTGGAAGAGGTGTGTCACTGGAGGTCCCCCAACCCTCTGCCTCTGCCTCATACTTTTGGATCAGATGTATGCTCTGAGCTACTGCTCCAGTGCCATGCCTGCCTGCCTGCTGCCATGAGCCCTGACATGATGGTCATGGACTCATTCTCTGAAACTACAAGCAAGCTCCCAATCAAATGCTTTTCTTGTTAAGTTGCTTTGGTCATGGTATCTTCTCACAGTAGTACAAAATTAACTAAATCATTACTCTAGGTTAAGAATAGTTGGGTTGATTTTATGCCCTTATTCTCTCTTTCAGTATAGACACTGAAGACACCTGGAAACCAGGAGACAGAAGAAATCTCCTAAAATTCCCCTGAGTGACTGGAAATAGGAAACTACAAATTTAAAGCCTGGGAATGATATTTTTACTTGACCCTATTTTAATGTCTATTACTGACACATTTTTCTTAATATCAGTCCTTAATCTGGAAGCTTAAATATGAAGATGTCATTTGAGGACATCATGAATGGAGAAACAAATCACTTTCAGAGTAAAACTGACATCAATTGTGAATATATTCTAATGATCAAGTTTAGCTAGAAGTTACTACAAATTCTGAGAGTTGTTTTGTAAATTCCTATACTTCTGTACATTTTCAAGTCTTTATACTAAATTTCTATGCAAATTATGAACCAGAAATAAAACACGATTTTTTTTCAAGAAGAATTCAGATATGATCCCTATGAATCATATTTAGCACAATGAAGTGGTTAAGTCAGAGCACCTTGAAGGAGCAAGAATAAAGAGAGAGATCTTTGAGGCTATGTATTACCTACTCAGCTGTAACCAGTATTAATCGATTAAAGCTTACCTATTCTTTTGTAGGAATAGTATTTTTATAGTATAAATGAGGTCGAATCTTGTTTTACTGATAGGACTTCAAGCCACATTTCTCGTTTGTGGGCAAAGTGCTCTAACAGTGAGCTACATCCTGAACCCTAAAATTCTATCCCATTTTCAAGAATTACTATCAATAATCTAAACCATCTCAATATAAGTCAGTACCAACCATCTTGAAAACACTAAAATCTATGTTGTGATCTACCACAAAGAGTTTTTAAATTGTAATATTCACAGAGGCAAAGTAAGTGACATCTAAAAGTAAAGTTGGGTCCTTAGCAAACTGATGCACGTGTATGCCTCATCTACAGAAGACCAGTCCATAACACTGGCTCAAATGGACACCATGGTCAGTTCCTTAAGAGCAACTGTAAATCCGGATTGTTGATAAAGTTGCAGGAAGTTTAACTGATGTTTCAGTTTGTGGAAGCAACTAAGTGGTATCAGCTCCTGGGCACATTCAGTCCTTCATGTTAGTGGGTTTCTAACTGGTCGTGTACGAAGAAATCATTTATATGTAAACTTTTCTTTTCTTTAGTATCATTGTTATAAAAAACTAGAATAGATATAAATGGGTTCAAAAACCTAACTATTTTTACTAGTTAATAATTTATTTTTATTCAGATTATATTCTCCCAGATTTTTAAATGAACAATTGATCCCATCGAATGAATAATGTTAAATTATTGAAAGGAGTCTTACTGCTGTTCATACAGACTGTAAATTGTAAGGATCTCAGTGTAGAACACTGCCATGGTGATGATATCAGGGTCTATGGGTTTAAGAGACATGCTGAGATAGGATATAAACTAGCTTCAACTGAATAAAACAAAACAAAACAAAACGACAACAACAACAAAGCAGATTATTTGAGGTCACTGTGTTGTTGACCTATGACCTGCCACCATACACACAAAGAACAACAAAATTCATAGTATTATCATAATACAGACTCTTTTCAACTTACCTCTTGGGGTCAGAGGCCATTTGTATTCACTCCAAGTGTGGTTGACAATAGCAAGGTAAGTATAAAAGACGCTTTGATGACAGCTGCTGAAAGTACCAAGTGGAAGGCAGTTTCCTTCCACTGCCACAGCATCTCTCCAGTTGCAATGGAGACGCAGCTAATGCTTTGAAATACAAAATGGTATCCTTTTATCAACTCTCTGCTTCCTGTCAAAAATTTTTCTGGAAATTGTGCTTTGCAGCATGTAAACTATGTTTTTATCACACTCTGATCTACTTAAAATCTAAAGGGAAAACGTTTTAAAGGCTTAGTTAACAGGAAGAGTGCTTGCCTAGAGTGCTCACAAAACTTTGTGTTTAATCCCCAGGACCTTAAAATCCAAGCAAAAAGAAACAAAGAAATATATAAAAGGAGAACGTATAAGGATTGGAAAACCTTCCTGAAGTCTATGGCACTCACTGCAGTACAACACTGTCACTATAAAATGAGAAATTACGGAAGATAGCTGTTATAGAGTATGTGAAAACTGCCTCAAGCGAGAAACTGCAAAGAAAAAAAAACAGATTATTTTAATTACCTCATTAGGTATGAAACTAATTAAGGAAATTGATTAATAAGTCTTGTTTGTGACATAATTACATTTTAATGACCTGAACTCTGTGTAATCATATGCAGTACAAAGTACAATGCATTTGTTATAAAGACTGAAAGGAAAATCTGTTTGCCTTATAGTCCTGTTTGCTCCAATATAACTGTGAAGGAATCCTGCCATGTTAACAAGTTTTTCCTTTGTACAAAGACAGTACATATACCAGTGTCAAAATAAAATAAGCAACATTTTGACAGTATATTTTCATAGTTGAAAGTGCCTAGAATTAGTTTTTTTAAATCAACTACGATGTTCTTGAATATGAAGAAATGAATTTTATTTATACTTGATTTCCTTAACTCCTTTTGGGGTGCTAACATTTTTACCCTTACTTATTTTATTTAGCATAAGTAGGACCAGCTAGAATAATTCACTGGAAATATTTACCTTTATTGAACCTAACAAGCTCTTTAGTTCTCTGTTCTGGCTCTTTGGAATATGTTCCTTTGTTTTGACATATGTTAAATGTGATCATTATTTTACTATTCATATGAAAAACACTTAGCAAGTATTCTAAATCCTTTATTTTTCAGTCCCTATATCTTACATTACAGATTTACACCCAACAACTTTTTGATATAGGATCTCATAATATATCCCATCTGGCATAAAATCCACTATGTGGAACATGTAGGCCTTGAACTCACAGAGATATTTCTGCTTTTCCCGCCTTAGTTTGGATATTAAGGGCATGCGTAAATACCTGGCACAAACAAGTTTGAATTCATTCTTCAACAGTTGATTATGATTGATGACTGCTGTCCTTCCATCCTTTTTCATGTAGAAGAACTGATGAAAATTTAGTCATTGATTAAAACAACAAACACACACACATACACACACACACACACACACACATATTCCACACACACACAAAAGGAGGACCATGGTTCTTCCACATGCTTTGTTTCGATAGCTACAGTAACCCTTGCAGTTGTATTTTTGTGCTCATGGAGTAGGTGCTCCTATTTCATTCACCTGCTCATATCCCTAGGGTACCACAGCCATATCTCTGTCATGACACTTTGGAGGCATTTCATTGAGTGTGATGTTCTCTACAAAGAGGGTGGTTCTGTAGATTATGAACCTGATTCCTGCTTCTAAGTCTCCCTCTGCCAGCACTCTCATAAGCCATCACATTTTTGTTACCTTCAAGCTGGTTCTTAATAGTTCATTCATGAGTGAATACTGCAACTACTACCTGGCTGTTTCTTTGTTCAATAAGTATGCCTGTGTAATGCTGGGCCTTTATAACTCACAACTGGCTCCAAGCTCAAAGAAATCAATACTGTCTCTTCAAGTACATTCTCCTTTAGACAAAGGTAAGAATGATATATTCAGGCCTTAATGCTGGTGAACCCTGGGCTACCAGCTTTATTATCCTAGGTTCTGCTTTGGGTATCACTATTGTCTTGGAACTGGTGGAGGGGCTTATTGGGTCACATAAACTGGATTTCTTTCAGAACCATATGATACAACTTAATCTAGCTTTCTGAACTGATATGAAGTATATCTTCATATTGATACTAGAGCACATTGGTCCTAGTCAATCTGTACAGATGGGCAAAAGATGCACTGGGAAGCCAAGGGTAGTTATGTAATCATGGCCAGTTAGTCAAGCTCTCTGAATATCATTACCTAAGAAGGAGGAGCTAGGTTATAGAGCATGAATACTCTGCAATCCTGATCTGAAGACTTTTAAGGACAGCAAGCACTGACATATAATATAACATCTACCTCAGAAGTATCAACTTCTTATCTTTGCATTCCACAATACCTTCATGCATTTTAAAACCTATAAAAATCTTACCTAGATAAAGATGTCTGTTCAGTACTGCCATCCACCTCTAAAGACAACAGAAAAGCATATCTTATAACAACTTTAGAAAAATATAACATATTGAAATGCAAAACAAACATTTTGTTAGACATTTTCCTTGGAGATCATCCCTGGAGAATATTCTATAGTAGATATCAGTTTATAGGTAATTAATACATTGAGAACTCTTGCTTATATTTTATTGAATAATTCAAATGAAGAGAGAAGGGATAAATTTAACAAAATTGATAGCTGCAAATAATAAACATAGTGATGGTTGTGATTGTGATGGTGGTGGTTTTGACCAATGGTGCTAGGAAGACTGTTTATAAGAGTATACTTTGCTAAATTTTTTTACTTGGTCGGTTGAAATTGTTCAGTTTAGAATAGAAATGCCCTATACAAAGAAAATGGATCTATGGTGAATCTCCTTTGCAGCACGGCAAAACACAGAGGACAGAAATAGACCAGGGACAGAGACCTTTGCGAAGAATGCCTGGGTGCTAATGCTCACTCTCCTGACCATTCTGTAGAAGAGTCTATGTGGCTCCTGAGCTCTAGTTCTGTTTCTTCTGTTCTGTGCAGTATAAGGCAGTTCAGAGGCAGCTTTAGTTGTCTCCCACATCACGAACTATTGAAAAGATCCCTCCCTTAGTAGTTATGCTCTGTGAGCTGTATCTATATAGCAGGAAAGCATGAAAGCAACAGCCCTGGGGACAGAGCAGCAAGCTCCCAGAGGAGAACTGTATGACACAAAGGGTATCTTTATATGCTTATAGATAAAGTATTCATTTATTCAGTTTTCACTACATACTTCCAGTTTGTTCTCCATAAATGATTAAAAAACAATTTTTTACTTCACTTAAAGTATGTAAACCCAGTCAGACCTTCTTAGCATTTCCCATGACCAGGATAAAGCATTTGAATTCTCGAAACAAATGGACTGGGATTGTGGCTTAATGGCAAAATATGTACTCCGCATGTGGATTTCCTTGATTTATTCCTCATTCACACAAATAAAAGTCCAATGATATTCATGCAGAAACAATGCAAAAGAAACTCCTCAGATTACAGTAATTCTGACTCTTTTCATCTCATCTTTTTTGGGAAGAGGGCCATTTGGATATATCTACAGTATTCAATTGTTGGTGTAGTTTCCCAAGCAAGATAGAAAGATGCTGTGGTGACAGCTGCTGAAAGCACAAACCCTTGACATTCTTCCTTCCATTGTTAACAGAAGCTAAGGAGACTCAATGAACCAGGGCAGTCCATAGTAAGTGCTGTGCATTACAGAATGGCGTCCTTTGCAATTTTCCTCCTGCTGTGGAAAACTGCTATGGAAATTATGCTTTGGAGCATGTAAATCATATCCTATATTATATTATCCTATTATATATTATCATATCCTCTATTACTATATCATATAATCATATCCTATAATAAATAGGATTAACAATTATTACAATTACTAACAATAATATGATTAACAATCATAAACTATATTATTAATAAAAAACAGAAAATGAGGTGCTAATGGTATAGTTACTAGGGAGAGTACATGCCTTGAATGCTCACAAAGCACTGTGTTCAATCTTAGTATTCCCAAAAACAAAAGAGAAAAAGAAAATAGTCACCTTTAAATGGAGATGGTTAGAGATTACAGTGAGAGGGTATGGAAAAAATGTCTAAATAGAAATTGTAGAAAGATAATGGTTTAGTTATATAATAGGCAAGAAATTAATGAAAACCATTGAATATTGTTTGTCATTTTGTGATATAACCACATGATAGTTAAGTTGAACTATCCAATAATATGCATTTTTATTTTATTTATTATAATTTATTTTAAATAAATTATTATAAATAAATTAATTTTATTTATTATTTAAAATTTCAAAAAGAGTTTTAAGAAAGAATGAAAACTGAAAGAGGCTGGGAAGATTTCATAACAAGTCCAATTTTCAAAATTCACCTATAAAGGATACATCGCATAATAAGCTTAAAACCCTTTTTCTTTGTATTAAGAGATATTTCATATACTACGGCCCCAAATTAAATAAACCCATAGTTTTCAGACAATATAGTTTAATGTAAGAAATTTCTTAGAAATAATTTGCACTTATAGTTTATTTCTTTACTTCCTTCTGGGGGACTTAAACGTTTTCATGATACATTTATTTAAAGTAGTGTAATGTAGTTTCAAAATGCTTACCTGCGTTGATCTGTGCATATATATTTAAGGATCCATCATGACTCCTCCCCAAGTTAAGCTTCACAGTGATGTAGTTAGAAAGTGATAATTATTTTAATATTCATACAAAAACATTTGACAAATGCTCTTAATTCCTTATTCTTGCCTTCGTAATGTAACTTACATTAGACATTTATTTAGAAATCACTTTTAATTTGTGCTTCAACCCTTAACTATGAGTCTGATGCTCCCTCCCCAAGAGATGGCCATAGTGGAATGTGAAATCGACCCTTGCGTTTGAGCATTGCCCTGCCAACACTCTCAAAAGCCATCATATTTTTGGCACCATACAGGTGGCATTGTTTTTGATAATTACCTGTTTTCTAGTAGATGCCAAACCTTCACCAAATGTTGCTATATTGTGTTGAGTCACAGCCTGTTCCAAAACTCATGGGAGGGTAACACAGTGCCTCCAACTCCATTCTTTCCTGGCTGTGGCTAAGCTCCAGATTCCTGGGTTTTGTAGTCAGTGAATTCTTGCATAATAGCTGTGTTTTCCTTGCTTGTACTTTGGGCTTCACCCCTGTTGTGTGAACCTGCTCTACAGAACCATGTCCAAAGGTCACTGTTGATGGGTTCCCCAGCAAAGCCAAGTAACTTGAGTCTTAGTTCTTAGCACTCACCATGGATGAGTGCCCCAACCATATTAGCTGTTTCAGGAGCTTGGGTTCACAGCTGACTAACACAGCATTCAGAGAGGAGAGGAACAAAAGAATACCTTCTGTTGATAGCATTTAATTGTCTTGATGGATAACCTAATACATTTGACTATTCAAAAGCCATTTAAAGCAATGAGTGATCAAAGAGACAGCATGATTTTTTAAACCTATTTATGTTGATTACAGCATTTTAAAATAAAATATATAAGGAATAGAATGAAAATACTAAAAGTGATTATAAATTTCATTGTTAATAAAAATTAAACTAAGTTGATACTTTTCAAAATAAAAACCATTAATGTGAAATTGTCTTCATTAATATAAAATCAGAATACAAATAACAAAAAGGGGAGCATACTTTACGTGTGCTAGGGTTTCTCACTATGTGCCTCCAAGTTTAAGCCAATCTTCCTCCTATCAGTTTAGTATTCCTGTCTTAAGCAATTATCACCCTCAAGGACAACACTAAGACTGTAACAAAGAAAAAAATGTACCTATCTGACTCAAGCATTGCATGCACATTTGCACCCTTCTCTTTTAAAAACTCTGCCATCTGCTGTTTCTTTCTGAATACAGCAAGGGAAAATGGTATGAAGCCATGCTAAAAAAGAAAAAAAAACATATTTTACAAAACAACGTACTTCTCAACTGGAAATTGATCAGAGAATCTGTGAACATAAATGCATGGTGTGAATAGTCACAAAGGATCTATTTTCCTTCACCCTCACCCTGCTGCACTTTTGCACACACAGTTGCCCATTTCCCTTTGACATGCCATATCCTGTCTAGCACTGCCTATGATTGCCACAGAGATACAGAGATACACAGATATATTACAGAGCTATACCTGCCTCTGCTTCCCAAGTGCTGGGATTAAAAGCATGCGCCACCATCACCTGGCTGGAATTTAAATCTAATTTCACTTCCATTATTCAGTCTACTCCAAGCATTCAGAGGAAATTATTGAATAAGATGATGGAACTTGGATTCAGATATTTAACAACAAAATTAACCAACTTCAAAAGGCAGATTGAATAACATTATAGATATAGAAGCAAATGCAATTCATAACCTGAACCCTAAGAAATGATATATTTCCCTATACAGGTGAGTATATGTTAATACATTGAAATCCAGAGCTGAAGAGAGGATTCTCAAGGGGCAACGTCTTCCAGAACTATAACAAGCAAGGCACACGGGAAGTACTGCTCTTAATAGAATCTTAAGACAGAATGCAGACTTTTCTCCCTTTGCAAATAGGGAGATCAATGAAGAAGAACAATATTCAGTCTCCCAAATTCAGAACACCCTTCAGCTTGAATTGTAGTGAAAGGAAGCAGCCAAACTTTAGTCAGGCTTCTAAGAGCACCAAAATTGTGTAGGCCCAAGGCAGGGGCAGTGTGACCCAGAGCAGTTCCCAAAACTGAAGTAAGACAAACAAGACGGCCTTGGGCTAAAAGAGTTTCCCCACGTAGACAGCCCATGGCCTCGGGCTAAGGGTCTTCCCCCCACCCTCTTCTTGAGTCCAGGGAATAGATTCAAATGACTGTGTGAAGGAATGTGAAAGAATGTGAGGGAATGTAAGTCAGCTTTTACTAGGCCTAAGTTTCCTGCTCCTGGCAGTCAACACCAGGAACAAGGAAGTAAAAAAAATACTTTCCAGACCCTCCCTGTTCAAGGGACTAGCTCACCATTACGGTGAACCTATCGGAATGTACCCACCCAACCTGTATCCGGAATACTGCCTCTGTACTGTATAAAACTGATGGAAGCTTGTTCTTTGGGGTCGCCATTTTCACTTATGTGAGGGTGGCCCCAGTGCGCTGGTTCATTAAATCCTCTTGCTATTTGCATCGATATCCCGTCTGTGAGTCTCTGTGGGGATGTGGCGTTCCGGTTTGGACCCTGGGGGTCCCAGTTTGGATCCCTGAAGTCCAACAGTAGCTCCCCTTGAAAAAGGATTCTTCCCAAGGTTGCTTGATGGCATCCTCAGCAAGCAGCTACAGATGGCCACCAAAGTACTTCAGGTTACAGTTTTATTATGTATTTCATTTTTAAACTTATTTGGTAACAATGTCATACAGACAGACATCTTATGGGAGTCAATTCACTTCTTCTACCATGTGAGGTCCCTGGTAACAAACTAGGTTTATCAGGTTTGGTGGTGAGTGTTTTTACACACAGTCATCTCATGAGCTCAAAAGTGACTCTATAATAGAAGTAAAATTATTGATTTTCTTTCTAACTCAGAATCCTTGTTCTCTGCCTTAATTAGTTGTTAAATTATTCTTTCATGCGCTTAATAAGAGTTCATTGTTGAATTTTCTAATGTTCTTTATTAATCACAAACTATGTCAAATCTCAGGGAATTCTATACCTGGGCAGCTAGGCAGAGAGCTCACTCCAATGCTCCCTCACCCCATGCTCTCCTCTTTGTTCTCCTCCTGCTCACTAGCTTCTTCTTCTGTCTCCACTGTCTGTTTCTCTCTGCCCTTGCCCTAGTTCTTTTTTATTCCAAATCCTCTCTGTCTCCACCCAGCCCTCCAATATACAAATCAATGGAGCCTAACCTTCATCTGCCTTAAGACTAAGGACCATCCTATTCATGTGGAGAGGCGGATAGCCACTCCTTTGTTTAAGTGAATCCTTTACTTGCTTCAAGGACAGCTTACTGGAACATTATCCATAACTAAAATCTCCCACAACATTAGTAACCTAGGTTCCTTTCTAAACAAATGTGGGTAGCAACAAGCATTGATAGGTATACCCCAAATATGGCACAGCTATTATGGTCAGTTATAACCTGACAATCTCACTTAAAATAATTCTCTCAGTATATGTAGCAGAAAGATAAGATGGGACACTAGAGGTTTCACTTGAAAGTCCCAAAGTGACTTCATGACTAAGATAACCAACTGTTTATAAGCTGTACCACCTTACAGGAGTGCAGTGTGGGCAGAGGTGTGGTTCTGAAACCTTGTTCTCAAGACTGAATGCAAGATCATCTGGGACTTCATGCTTATTCCTGGGGAAAGTATTTAACATTCCTGTTATTTGTCTTGGAAAATGTCCTAAAGGACTGTTGTTTGTTTCTAAAGTAACCTGGGGTGTAAAAATCAGCTATTGACTCTCCTTTAACCTTGTACCAAGGAAACTAAGAATGATATCCAAATGCTTTTTAGGGGAATGATTTAAGAAGCTTTTTCCATTTATGACTAACACTTTATGTGAGTAAATAAAGGTTTGTTCCACTTTGTTTAAAATAATGTCATTCAATAGAGTAAAGTGTGTCCTTTCTGAATCTTACATGGTGAAAAACATCTGAAAGACGAGGTTACTTCAGTTGGGAACAACTCTATGGGAAATGTGCTTACAAACAATGTATGAAGACCCAAGTTTGGATCCACATATCACGTATCCAGAACAGACATGACTGTGCACACATCTAGTTCTACAGTAATATAGAAGTTTGCAACAGGAGAATGACTTGACACTGAATGTCATCAATACAGGAATACCCAAGAAGGAAAAAAAAAACTACTTCAAGAAATAAAAACAGTCTTAAAGGTGGTAAATTAAAAAATGAAATGCTGTTTTCTGATTTCAAACATACATTTGCTCATACATGCCAGCACTTACAGAGAATCGGTTCTTGTCTTAGATTGCTTGCTATTGATCTGATAAGGAGTAAAAACAAAACAGCTTGAAGTAGAGACAGTTTTGGGGCATGTACTTTGAGACCACAGTGCAGGACTGAGGGAAGCCAATACTGAAACTCAGAGCATAAATTTATGTGTCAAAAATTGAAGCAGACACTCTGCAGGAATGCTGCTTACTGGCTTGCTCTGCAGACTCGTGATTACTCACAGACCTCATACCTCCCAGCACTACCTGCCCATGGGCGGCACTCCCCACTTTCTATATCAATCACTATTCAAGAAATGGCCCAGTCACTTGCCTATAGGAAATCAGGCACACCTATTATGGTCAGTTATATCCTTGACAATCTCACCTAGAAACAAAAAGTCTCCCAGTATGATATATGCAATTTCTTCAGCAGAGGTTCTCTCTTCAAAGACAACTCTAGCTTTCATCATGATGACAAAAACATGCCATCAGTTGGCCCCTTGCTAACTTGAGACACAAACATTTATTATTAAACATTAACTGATGCTCTATTTCTTATTCCCAAGATTTACTATCATAACATATCATACTGTAACACAGTTTGACTTTTAAAATTTCCCAAGTATTTCAAAAAATTAGGGAAAGACTCAATGGCTCTTTAAAATATTCATTGTCTTCACTGTGGGATTTAGAAAACTTAAAGTAAGTTACATACTTTCTTCTTTCAAGAAGAAAAAACAAGGACAGAATTGTGAATCAAAGCCAAGACAATAATCTAACATTCTAAATAATTTAGTTTGTTCAATGTGTGCAACTGAAGATATTTTGAGTCACAAAGGGTTTGGGTATCTACATTTCTCTTTCTCTGCCTTTCACAATACAGACACAGACGGAGTCATAGTTCAGACCATGTTATCCCACAGCTGCTAATGTTTTAGTAGGTCATTCTAATGTTGTAGAATCTATGAAATATTAGGCTCCTCACTGAAAGTGAAGTTACAACTTCATTAATGGCTTGTCCTACCCTCCTTAGGCACTCCAACCCTGCCACATCGTGCCATGCCTCATATGCTCTGTGTGACCACTTTAATACTGGGATTTACAATGCAACTGAACCAGAAATATCACCAAGGACCTCTCTTTAGGGACTCTATCACTGCTACAGAGTTGAAAACCCAATGTCCTCTCTAAGACACTTCCAACCCTACAATGTCAAGGCTACCAACCCAATACCAGCAAGAAGACTTGAATATTACATGATTCTGATCCTGGAAAGAGGTGCATCCTTTATCCCTTCTGGGCCACAAGCTCATTGTTCTGATCCTTGCCAAATAGTTCCCAGAAAGTTTTGCCTCAGTTACGATGGTCTCTTTAAACAGAATTGATCTCTCAGCTCTGCAGAAAGGCAAATGTTTCACTTCAGTCATGCTGATCTCTTATTAATCATATCTGTTTCTTCTGACCAGGTGACCAGAAGCCAGAGATTCTTAATTCAGATTAAGTTCTGATAATCTGTCCTGATAAGATCTCTGGAAGATTCTCATACTTTCCTTTCAAACATCACAAGTCCAGTCCTCTTAGTATTGCCTTCTAGCACACAACTTAAGCTCTGGATACTCAAAGACTTTCCAAACTAGGAGTTCCAAAGGTTGCTACGATCTTCACATAGGCAACAGTATCAGACTTCTCACAGCAATATACCATGATCCTGATATTAATTTCTATCTCAATATACTTTCTATTGCCATGATAATAATCATGATCCAAAGCAACTGAGAGAGGAAACAGTTTATTTGACTTACACATTCACATCACAGTCCATGTTGAGGAAGCCAAGGCAGGGACGAAAGCAGGGCAGAAATCTGGAAGCAGGAACTGAAAGGGAAACCATGGAGGAATGCTTCTTGCAAAAGGTGGGAAGTATATAAGAGTGTATGCTTGCCCCTGGTTGGACTAGGTTGGAAATATGTAGCCTTGTGGGTTTGGCCTTCACAAGCTCCTTTCTTATGTAATCTGGTGTCATATCCTGAGTATGGACCTGTCAGTACCCATGATCTTGGTCAGGATTTAATAAAACTTACTTCAAATTAGGCTCAAAATTTTTGGTAATGGTCTTATTCTCACCTGGTGGGACTGACAGTTTACATTGTGCTCAAAACCTTTTAAAATGGAGTTTTCTTGCACACAAGTTTTATGGGAAATGCACGTCTCAACACCCAGCATAACCTGACCACCAAAGGAATTTTTATTCTGTTCTCTGCAGCATGTACTTCCTGCCTTTTGCCTCTTGCCTACCAGTGAACAAACTTGCAGTTTGAACAACCAAGCTTGTTTACAGAAGTAAAAACACATGGCTTGTTATCTTGATGAACAACAGCCCCAAGCACTCAAAGAAGTTATCTGTCCTCTGGTAAGTGGGGCTTACAAGTTAGAGGCATTTTAGTTTTATAGATCTAAGCATAGAAACTTAAATTTAAAACATTACATTAGCAGTCAAAGAACTAAGATGGGTAAATATTCTAGGTAGAACACACTCTAAAGAAAAAGAATGAGACAGAAGTAGCCGAGAGAAGGAAATGTTTCCCTTAAACAGTGAGGAGTGAACTCCTCTAGCTGTGCTAAAGATTATTTTAATATAACCTACCCAAAGGAGAGATCATACAATGCAAGGTCTCCAAACTTAGATTTAAGTTCCCATCTTTCCTTTACATGTATGGCAGTGAACCATGTTTCCCTCCCTCTCTAGTTCCCTTGGAGAACCTGGGAAACCTTGGATTAGGTCCTGTGGAAGCAATGAAGACAGTCTCTTGATGTAGCTAATTCTGTTTTAGATGATGCTGAGCATCACTGTTTTTCTGAGTAAATGTGTCACAAAAAATGAGCAAGGTTTTAATTAGGAAGAACTAATTTGACAAGTTTATTTCTAAATGTTTTAAATTGCAGGACACATTAAGAATCATAGATACATCAGCATACTCAACTGGAATAAAATGGAGCCAAGCATCCTCTTGTGCCTTGGGACTAAGTAGAAGGCAAAACATCTGTATGATAATGATTGGTTTCCACAGTTACAATTCGTTTAAGATATATGGACTCAACTGTCTCTGACTGAGAACACGGAATTCTTTCCTCTGTTTACTTATTATTTGGGGCCTACCTGCCTGTGCCATAGGTATCATCTCCTTCTAAATTAACTAAAGTGTCATTTTAAAGGAAATAGAGCAACAATGCATATTTAGCTTGTGCAATGTGTCGATCCCACATGAACTTGTGCCTAATGGGAGATGGGTACACTTTCCATGGAGCTGAGTACCCTTGAGTAGAATGCAACCATGTGGTTTGATGCCATCTTGACTGGTGACCACATCATGATGAAGGCAACTCATGTGACTTGGCCACCTTCTTTGCTAATGCTTTCATAAAAAAGGTAAATGCCATGTGACTTTTTGGAAAATTGAGGTATCCATTAACATCCTGCTGCCAGTAAGCCTTCAGGGAATTAACTCTTTTATACTAAAGAGTTAATGATAATGGGTTACTAGATTTCCATGGTGTATGTTAATTTTATTTTTTTATACATTACTGTACTAATATATTTACTGGTTTCCAGAGGAGATTGAAGAATGTTCTTAGCCATATACATCTAACACTAGCCAGGCATCAAAGGAATCTGACACTTTAAAATGGTGAATTGGAAGTTTCATATAAATTTATATCGGCCTAGAGCAAGTCTTGGGGAAGCATATTACCTACCAGAATCAAAAGAACACAATGTACTAGGAAAGGTGTTGCCAGTAGGCAGTGAGACAGCCTATGCTAGGTCTTAATGCCTCATGCCAGCTCCCTACCTCAAATCTCCACAATGTTTTCTGTTAAGGACTCCTCTCTCTGTTTGCTGTGCACATTCGCCCCATCATGTGCTAGGAACCATGCTTTTGTTTTCATTTTCTAGACTCTTCACATCAGTAGAACAGGAACTGAGACAATGATCCAAATCATCCTCTGGCCTCCATACATACTAGTACACATGTTGTGACCACACGTGTAGACATACATAAAAACATGCATGAACATTACACACACATGAACTGGAATAAAGAATTGGAGATCAGAAGAGAACTCAGCTGGTTAGAAATTTTTGCACTTCCTTTTCTACTAGCTTCTTTCTGCCCTGCAGAGGGCCTTTTCACTTCCAATAAACTAAAAATACTTCCTTTACTAACCATTTGTCACTATTCCAATTGAATTTTCTGACAGTTGGCAAACAGCTAGTAAGGAGGTATACATGAAATATATACTGTTCACGAAACATTTCCAAATTCTCATTGGTAACAATTCTATGAAATCATGTACTAACCAAAAAAAGGAGACTGTAAAAAAAAACAAAAAACAAAACTCCAGAATCTTTGTAATTCTGTTATGACTAAATCTAACCCATATCAGACTGTAAAATTATAATTTAGCCTATGGTAGAAGACACAACATGTTTTGAGACATTGTCAATGGTAAATATAAGAAGGTATTGCCAACATAAAAAAACAGAATTTGTGATCGGTGTATCAGGCTTGTAATGGCAGCCACTTGGGAAGCTGAAGCTAGTACAGTACTTTTGGAGCAGGTGTGGGTTCTAGACTGTGTGCTGCTAACATAGAAGCTTGCATCTTTGCAAGGTGACATTCCTCCCCAATGCCACAGTCAGTGAAAACTGGCATCTCAGAGAAGACCACTTTGGTAAATTGTGAAACAGATGGACTTCAGGTTTAGAGGCAATTGAAACCACCAATTTATCAAAATATTTTGCACAATTACACACCTATAATAGTATTTTATGAACATTTATTATATATTTTTGGTTATGTGAACAAGCTGCTGCTGAGTTCTGAGATATAACTGGCAAATATCATAATCTGTTGCTGTTATTTGTCCACTTATCAGCTGAGGGAAACTTTAATTTTGTCAATACTAATATTCCTCTCTCCGGGCATGGTGACCCATGTTCATAAAATTCTGTTAGTATATGGGCTGAGACAGGAGAATCACAGCAAGTACCACACAAGTCTGGATTGAAGCCACAGAATGACTCTACTCCTTCATACTTGCAATGCCTGCTTTTAACCTGACAACTTCCATATCTGAGAAGACTTGAAGTGCACTAGACTGGGCAAGATCAAGGGCAAATAAAGAGAGCTGAAAAAGATTGATGGCCATAGAAGATTTGTGAGGCTCCATCATGCAAAAATCATGGAGCAGGTGTCTGGACTTTGGAGTCCCCAAGGGAAGGATGTCTTCACTTTGTCAGTCCCTCAGTCACCCACAGGCAATCTGGTACTGAGCTGCAGTCTCAGTCCTAGGCAAGCAGGACCTGGTCAGCACCATGTGAGCCAGGGCTCTTAAGTTCACTTAGGCCTACATCACCCTCCACTGGTCCTGTGTCTAGGCCTCTAGGATATGAGTGGGGAAGTGGCAGATGGACAACCACCATAGCCAGTAGGCTGCTCTGGGCATCAAACTCCTTGCCCAGCACAACACAGATGAGAGACCCCATCTATTCTGTACAAATGCTCTAGGCTCGGAATACAAGAGGACCGGCCTGACACTTTGCAAGGCTCATCAAACTGGCTTCTCAGGCCACAGGGAAGAAGATCCCACTACCAAGGGAACAGATCATTCTGAGTGTCAGTTCTAAAACTTGATGGTGCCACATGCCCTGAAGTTCTTGAGCTATAGGGATGACTGTGGACACTGACCTAAGCCAATTAGGCTCCCTAAGTTCTGTGGGCTTCCCACCATACCCCACTGACCACTCTACTTTGGATGAATTTGAAATCCTGAAATACCTACCTGAATTTCCTAAGTACCATTATGTGCCAGCATGAATGGCTTGGGGTCTTCTTTTAACATGTTACTGAGTCATTAGAATGGCAGGGTGAGTAAAATTAGTTACAATGATCCATATTGAAGAAAAAAAAACTACTTATCCATTGAGCTTGTTTTCACCATCTGTAAAATAAGGACAGAATGCTGCCCTAATGTTTTGAGATGGTATGATGGTATACAGAATAAAATGATAAAGAAAAATAATATTGCTCATATTTGCAAGACAGTGGACTTCAAGGCAGCAGAGCTATATTTGATGGCAGCCTTCTTCTCTTACTGGAATTAGAACTGAAGTCTTTGTCCTGTGTCCAAGTTTGATGACTGATATGTCCACTATTAATGCATGAATCTGATGGCAAGGTCGGCAGATCAACCTGATGTTCTAGAACATCCTAGACTATGTAGTGAGTTCAGGTCAAGCAGGGATTAATAGAGAAATGCTTCTTTGAAAAAAAAAAAAGGACTGGCGGTGGTGGTGCATGCCTTTAATCCCAGCACACAGGAGGCAGAGGGAGGTGGATCTCTTTTAAGTCTGAGGCCAGCCTGATCTACGGAGTGAGCTCCAGAACAGCCAGAATTACAACGGAGAAACACTGTCTCAAAAAAACAAACAAAATAATAATAAATGAATAAGTAATAAAAAGAATGATGATGATGAAGCAAATCAGTCAGGAAAAATGAAAACATTTATTCAGTGTGATGACTCGAAACAGGGACAAACATACAATTTAATCCATCATTGGGATCCTAAAAGGTTGATAAATTAGGCAAGAGATACACACACAACTAAGTAATCTAACCAACATATGTAATGAATTTGACCCTATTCCTAAGCACTTCTATTCTTAGCTCCTGTCTCTCTTGAAATGTATTGAGATAAGGTGTCAATGTTTAAGCAGAGAATTTCTCCTCTGGAGGACTCAGGCTTTGCCCAGAATGAGATTTCTCAGGGAATTCAATTTCATAGGATCCATTGTTTGATAGTAGGTAGCCAGAGAGCTATATAAATGTCTCTTTAGAATATCCTTTTTCCCGACTGGCAGGCAGGTTACAGAGACAACAAGATAGGGACAGAGTTTTAATGTCCCATGGCTAATGCCAGATGTGTGCTGCAGGCTGTTGTCACTGACAACTATAGTACAGTTGCCAAGAATAAGGAAAGACTGGGTGACATGGCAGGGGCTGACCCACCACAGCTGAATGGATACAGTGAGCACAGTAGAGCCAGAATGTTCTCAGGTACACTGTGAGCATTACCCTCTGACCTTTTGATCCACTGGCTTACATGACCCTCCCTAGCAGTTGCTCCGTACTCAACAGCTCTTTGTATATACGATTACCCCAGCCATAGTGTGACTTTTGTTCAAGTCTCAGTATCCTCTGGTGAACTAAAAATCATCAGAAGTCACCGCCACTCAGGGCTCCTAACCAAGGGTTTTTCAGGCAGCAGGGAAGCAGAATACCATCGCTTTCAGAAAAGCCCATCTTCATACCTGCAAGTTCTTTATCTTCATAGGAAGCATAAACTACAGCAGAAGCACACCTATCTGTGCCCTTCTGGGCTCCCATTGCTTCCTTTAACCACATTCGAGATAAAATAAGTCTTGTGGCTTTGGTCAAGCAGACAGTCACTTTAGGGACTTGTCAGTTTCTCTCCTTATCATTAATTGGACTACTTCTACATTGTATAGAAATTTGGGCTCAGAAACTTATTGAAACAACTAGTCTAAGTTAGTTTCTGATGCTATCGACCTTGGATTTCTTCTGTGTCATCAAGGCTGAAGTAAAGATGAACTCAGAGCCAGCTATTCATAGCTTACTGCTATATATGACACATACACGGGGCTGAATAAATGGAGCACTGGATGCTTGTCCACAGGCCCCAGGCTTGATTCCAAGGAATGAAAAAAATCACTCACAATTGTCTGTAACTCCAGTCATGGGAGATCTGACACCTTCTGGCCTCCCCTGGTACCTGGCATGCATTTAGTATACACATTCACAAACCACTCATATGTCCAAATTTAAATTAAGTTTAATTAAAAAAATAACAATATACATGAAGAAAACCTTTTTTACAATATGGAGTCACATACACATCTGTCTTTACACTGTTTGCATAGCTGGTGCTCAAGGAGATAAAAAGAGTCTATCAGATCTTCTGGAACTGGAATTACAGGTAGTTATGAGCCATCTGATATGGGTCCTAGGAAGTAAACTTGGGTACTCAAAAGCAGCAGTACTACCATGTTAACTCTCCAGTTCCCAAATCTGTCATTGTAATGCAGAAGGTGAAGATTCCCCATTTCCTCCTTTTGTTTCCTATCAACTGAAGATGATGACAGTCCCCATTACATGGTCTTTGAAGGATTCAATGAATTGCCATCCCTTTATGAATGGACTTTCCACATTGCTTCTTACTGTCATTGTTCACACAGGTCTCTTGATGTGAGTAAAGACAAAGAAAGGTTTAGTTGAGTAGAGATGAGTCCACCCAGAGTATATTGTATGAATTGTTTAATAATTTCTGATGTGCAAAGACTTTATGGCACACAGTACATTTATAGGGTTAATCTCTAACATGAATTCTTTCATGTAGTTGAAGATACCTTCTACATGCAAAGGTTTTACCACATTGATTACATTTATAGGGTTTCTCTCTAGTATGAGTTCTTTTATGATGAGCTCTAGTATGAGTTTTTTCATGGTTTTGAAGACTACTATGATATCCAAATGCTTTACCACATTGATTACATTTATAGGGTTTCTCTCCAGTATGAGTTCTTTTATGTATTTGGAGATTACTGTGATATGCAAAGGCTTTACCACATAGATTACATTTATAAGGTTTCTCTCCAGTATGAGTTCTTTTATGCATTTGGAGATTACTGTGACATGCAAAGGCTTTACCACATTCATTACATACATATGGTTTCACTCCAGTATGAAGACTTTCATGATGTCGAAGATTACTGTGTTCTGAAAAGGATTTATCACATTGACTACATTTATAAGGTTTCTCTCCAGTATGAACTCTTTCATGTATGCGAAGATGACTGTGTTGTGCAAAGGCTTTACCACATTGATTACATTCATAGGGTTTCTCTCCAGTATGAATTCTTTCATGTATGCGAAGTTGACTAGGATGTACAAAGGCTTTACCACACTGCTTACATTCATAGGGTTTCTCTCCAGTATGAATTCTTTCATGACATTGAAGTTGACTGTGTTGTGAAAAGAATTTACCACAGTGATTACATTTATAGGGTTTCTCTCCGGTATGAGTTCTTTTATGTGTTTGAAGATTACTGTGAAATGCAAAGGCTTTACCACATTGATTGCATTCATAAGCTTTCACCCCGGTATGAATACTTTCATGCCTTTGAAGTTGACTGCTACATGCAAAGGCTTTACCACATTGATTACATTCATAGGGTTTTTCTCCAGTATGAATTCTTTCATGAATGCGAAGTTGACTATGTTGTGAAAAGGATTTACCACAGTGCTTACAGTCATAGGGTTTCTCTCCAGTATGAATTCTTTTATGTATTTGAAGATTACTGTGATGTGCAAAGACTTTACCACATTGATTACATTCATAGGGTTTCTCCCCGGTATGAATTCTTTTATGACTTCGAAGTTGACTGTGTTCTGTAAAGGATTTACCACAGTGATTACATTCATAGGGTTTTTCTCCAGTATGAATTCTTACATGGATGCGAAGTTGACTGTGTTGTAAAAAGGATTTACCACAGTGCTTGCAGTCATAGGGTTTCTCTCCAGTATGAGTTCTTTTATGTATATGAAGATTACTGTAATATGCAAAGGCTTTACCACACTGATTACATTTATAGGGTTTCTCTCCCGTATGTGTTCTTTCATGCCTTTGAAGATAACTGTGATGTGCTAAGACTTTACCACATTGATTGCATTTATATGATTTCTCTTCAGTATGACTTGTTTCATGCCTGCAAAGGAAAATGGCACATGTAAATGCTTTACTACACTGATTACAGCAATGGATTTTTTTATATGTATGACTTAATTTTATAATTTTGTCTAATTGTAAAGAAGAATCAGATGTTAAGTTTTTAATCACCTTGTTTATGTTCATATGGTCTCTTAATTATGGATCTTTTGTGTGTTTGAAGATATCTGTGATAGAGCTTTTCATACATGGCTCATATATATAGTATCCTTTTTGTATATGAGCTTTTTTCACATCTTTGAAGATTACTGAAAAAACTCAAAGTTTTACTACACTGCATTCATAGCATTTTCCTATTGTGTAAGACACACTACATTTGCAAAGTGAACAAATAGAAGAATTTGATTCTTGTATCAAATTCCTTATAGTGATAGGGCTTTTCTCCACTGTGGATTTTTTGGTATACTTCCAATGAAGTTAGAAAAGCAATTAATTGTAAACGTGTATCACATTCAACAAGTTTACACATAATGGGGGCTACTACCTTTCTTCTAACTGTTCTAGGAAAGAGAGAGGTACATTGTTTCTTTCCAAATCCCCTATGTTCATACGGCTTGTATCTAGATGGTCATATAATATATTAATTAAAGGAAGAATAACAGATAAAAGACTTTCACAATGCATTCACACAGTTTTAACTTTTTCTTCCTCATAGAGATGTGGTACAGGGAGGGATTAAGGTTTTCCCACAGTAACCTTCTGAACTCTCATAAACTGCCCTATCACTAAGCTTTGGTAAGTCACTACAAGTATATGAGTAACATTAGGTCCTCTGTGAACTATTTGCTACTTAGAACATTTTGGATATATACTGATATCCTAATCAATGTGTATGTGTTTTTTTTGATTCCACAATGGCATGAAACTAAATTGGATTGACAGTTCCTCAGTATAGCTCTCACAGGACTATGAATGAAGTGGTGATATCTGTTAAAGCACTGTTTCCTTTTCTTGTTTCTTAGAATAATGCCTTACAAATACAAATCAGCTACCTGACATTCAAGTTCATGGTGTTGTGAGAATTTAATAATCATCAATATACTTAAAACTCTGCTTCTTTGCACTGTTGCTTTTCATTAAAACTTCTAGAGCATGTTAAAATTAACTCGGAAGTAAATTAATATCAACTTGCACAAAAAATTACCTTCCACACCTTGTAGAACTTTGGCTATGTTCTTCAATATTTGCGACTTCCCACTGACAGCCTAAAATATAGTACCAGAAAATGCATGACAGATCAATGGAAGTTATGCAAAATTTAAGTTACTAACATTGGTGAACCTTAGAGCTATACATGATTTGCTTATAATATTTTTCCTCTTTCAAAAGCAAAATCACAGAAGAACATCACTAACCAATAAACACTTTGTTACTCCATTTTAAAAAGTGAAGGAAAGTTCACATTCTTACCTATAGCAATAAGGTTGTTGTATGTCTCCAGCATCACATCTTCATAGAGACACTTCTGGGAAGGATCCAACAAAGCCCACTCTTCCTCAGTGAAGTTCACGTGCACATCGTAATAGGTCACTGCATTCTAAAATATCCCACACATATGTACAAGAGAAAGAGCGACACTGATAGCATTGTAAATGTATACTTCATTGATAATATACCCACATAATTCACTGTGCTTCCTTCACTTAGAATGACAAAGAATTTCTAATGTAATTACCAAGTCATTTTATAAGAAAACTGAAAATGAGATTCACGCCTGACAATTCTAGGCCCACTGAAAACATAGGATATACCATTCCAAAAGAAATGCCTAATAACAAATATGTAAAGAGAGACAAGCAAACAGATCACAAGTACTTAGTACACATCGGAGAAATTGTATTAACAATTACTAACTTTAAAAAAGGGATAAGCAAACTGAGTGTGTTGGTTCATGCTTTTAAACCCAGCAATCAGGAGGCAGAGGCAGGTGAATCATTGAGTTTGAGGCCAACTTGGTCTATGCAATTAGTTCTAGGACAGCCAGAGGTACATAATAAGACCCTGTCCCAAGTCAAAGAAAAACAAATAAATAAAAAAGACAGACAAAATCTAGAGGGTCTTACTGAAGTTCCTACAAAGAGTTATGCATTGACTCCAGTTCTGTATTTATCTCCCAGAACCCTGAATAGTCCCAGTTTAAACTATAGATTAATATGATCTTGTGAAAAATGAATGCATGTTTAAAAAGTTACAGATGGAAAGAGGAAAACATTGGCAATGCAAATGTTGGTCATACAAAAACTAGGGCAGGAGAAGTGGCTCAGCAATTAAGAGCACTTGCTGATCTTGAAGAAGAGGTGAGCTCACTTGCAAGTACTTACATGGAGGCTCGCAACTATCCATAACTGCAAGTACATGGGTTCTGAGGCCATTACTATGACCCTCAGAAATACTTCATGTGTGCACATCCATGTACACAGGCAAAGACTCTATTAAAAAAAAATAATACGAAATACAAAAAAGGTATTTAGAATGTCACACAACTTCAATCCAATGACTTAAGAGGCTCAAACAGTATAAATGTCAATACATGGGAAAAAGAATGGTACTCCCTGCCAGAGTTCAGAAGTCAAGATGTGAGTGAAGCTCAGCACAACAGCATATGTGTGACATGTAAAAAACGTACATTCTAGGGCCACCAGCCAATTATATAATAAAAGTGCTGAGCGTGTTAGTGCTCAGCTTAGTCCTACCACTTGGGAGGCAGAAGGAGGCTGATCTCAGAGTTTGAGGGCAGCCTTGTTTACCAACTAGTATCAGGATAGCCAGGGCTAAACCGAGAAACTCTTGTCTTGAAGAAAAAAGTAACAAAATAAAAATAAAAACAGGTTAGGAAAAAATCAATGAAAAGTAATTACTTTTACTGTATCTTATGTTTTTTAAGGAAAGAGTCTATAGTGGTGGTGTAGAATCGACAGCAGGAGAAGGAAGCTGGTTGGTCAATTTCTAGTACAATAAAGTAGCCAAAAAAAGAGAAAAGAAAAAGAAATGGCATGAGTCTATAAACACTCTAACTCGATCCTCAGTGAGGCTCGTTCTCCAGAAAGGCTCCTCCTACTAAATATTGCATTAAACATCCCAAAGAAAACCAACAAAGAGAGACAAGTGTTCAAATACATCAATATCTAAGAGAATTTCCATTCAATCAACTACATTCTGAACCAGGTCACTACAGGCTTATGGTCATCCTGGGATGGAAATGTATTTAGTCTAACATCAAAGATCCAACACTGTTCAAATGTCCAAAGTCTCTTCTGACACTCAAGGCAATCTCTTGACTGTGACATCTTGTAAAATCAGAAAATTAACTGTATGTTTCCAACATAAAGTTGCATGGAATATTCATTACCATTCCAAAAGACAGGATTGGGACATAGTGAGGGAAGACTGGACGAAGCTACAGTCCAGGATCAAATCCTGTAGCTTTGTCTCAGACACATGGGGCTTAGACTTAGATGGCTCTAATCCCTGCGATTTCTCATACATCTCTCTCTTTGGATACTTCCAAGCTCTATATGCAGTTCTCCATGGCAGATTTCTCATAGTGTGAGTATCTGTTTTGCTCTACAAACCACAGCTTTTTCTCTTTCTGCCACACTTACTGCTCTTTTTCAGTGTAGACCTGAATGAGTCATCAGTTACAACCACTACCAGAATCAACATTTTGTGAGCCCATTACTTTTAAATTCTGCCTTACTCAGTGTCTCAGATCATGACCAAAATAAAAAAAATATTTTTGGCTAAAATGTTACACAAATGAAATGTGGCTTGATTTTTTTATGGAGTCTATTTCCCAAGGATATCTTATAATCTCAACTTCCACTGTCTGAATTACTCTCAATATTCCCATCTTGAAAGTCCTACAAGAATGATTCAATCTACATCTATAGCAGTATGTACAGCTTTTTGGGATTTTATTTTGGTTTTTTAGTTTTTCGATACAGGGTTTCTCTGTCGTAACTCTGGCTGTCCTGGAATTCACTCTGTAGACCAGACCAGGCAGACCTGGAACTCACAGAGATCCTCTTGCCTCTGCCTCCCTAGTGCTGGGATTAAAGGCGTGCATCTCAACCACCACCACTACAGCTTTTTAAGACTCTGGTCATCTAAAGTCCTTATATCTTTTACATTCCTCTAAAAGACAACATTCCCAGGTTATTTGGAGCAAAAAGATCTTTTGGGGTACTATTTTTTTTTTTTTGGTTCTAACTTGCTTGTCTGTTATTGTGATTAAATCCTCCAACCAAAAGCAACTCAGATAATGAATAAGAGTTTATTTGGATGATACTGCCAGATCATATTCCATCATTGTGGGAGCTTAGGACAGAAACTCAAGCTACCAACAGAAGGCAAAAAGCATGGGGAAACATTGTTTCCTGGCTTTGTTTCTTGTTTGGTCACTATCTTATGCTCAGCTAACTCTCATACCCAGCCCAGATTCACTTACTTACAAATACTGCCACCTTAATTGGAAGAAGTTTTCCACATTAAACATCAATCAACAAAATGTTTCACAGACATAGAAAACTGTCATTCTGATTTGGTAACGTCCTGAATTGATACTCCTTCCGATAACTCTAGGCAATGTCATGTTGGCAGCTGAAGTTAAATAGGATACAGATACAAAAATATATGTGAATTAAAAAAAAAAAGAACCATAACCCATGTATTCATGATATCAATCACTTAAGTACCAAAAACTCAAACCTATGATAGCAACAACTGTAAAACATGAATATGAAAAGAAATGAGAAGGAGCCTCTAGGATCAAGAAAAATAACACTGTTTCTCCACAGAAAGTCCCCCAAAGCAACATGACAACACTGATAGAAGAACATCTACAAATATAATATAGTTGCTTAAACAAGATCCACAAGATTTTAATCAAACTCAATACCAAAGAAATCACTGGCCAGCACTTAATCTGTGTACTTCTGTTCTCTCCTTTGCCAATAACAGAAAATAGGTGGAAAGGAGGGATGTTACAACAAAATTGGAGAGATTTGCTTGGAGCATTCTGATCTTTCAATATTGAAGAAAATACCTTTCACTAGGAAATGCATTTCATTCTCTTATGGTAAAGAAAAGGATGTCTGTTAACAATCATTTAGCAACTATTTTTTTCCCAATGATTGATGAATGGGTGAAAGTATGCATCACAGTGAGCAAATGCAAAATCTTAAAAACCAAATGCAAGATAACAGGTTTATAAGGAAACACTGTATGATTTGTACTATACATCTAAAACAACTTGTTTTGTTCTAATTGCTTTACAAATCATAAGCACTTTTCAAACAAGATTTCTGCCATTTTTATGTGTATGTTTGTATGTGTTAGAGAATGTCTTCCATATGTATACAGATGACACACCAGAGAAGAAAGTGTCAGATGCCCTAGATCTGGGGTAGAAGGTGGTTATGAGCCTCTCAATTTTGGTGTTAAGAGGGATCATCTGAACTCAGGTCATCTCCAAGAAGTGTATGTACTGAGCGACATGCACGGCCCTATAGTACTTTTTATCTAATAAACTCAAAGTCTTTCACAGGACAACAACAACAAAACTTTCATAAATGTATACATACATAAATAAATAAAAGAACTAAATAAATGGTCCTTGGGAACATGATGAATTAATATTAAGATGTTGGGTATGTTCAATTTGCAGCATGAATTCACAACAATCCAAAGAAAATTCCCAAAAGTTTAAAGGAAAGTTGATTCTAAAGCTATAGGCAAAGTGGAAAGAATCAAATGCTCAATAGGATTATGAAGAAATAGTATACACATTGACACAATGTGACCTCTGAACTTAGCACAGAGGTATAACAATCAAATGTGTTCAATATTAGTTGGGAACAAAGGGGGAATAGAAAAGAAAACCCAAGAACAAAGCACAAAAAGTATAGTCAAGTTTTAAACAAAAGACCTAAGCATATTCTGCCAGGAAAGGTGTGATCTTGACTAATGTAACCAATTGGGTATGATTCTACGTGCATAGAAATGAAATAAACACATACTTCACAACTCCAAAAGATTATCTCAAATTGACTCCTAAACAGTTATGTTACTGTCCCTCCAGTTACTGTTATTTTTTCCAAACAGAGACCTCAAGTTCTAGAGCTCTCTCTAGAAGGTGATCAGAAAGGTCTACTGTGAGTCTGCAGCTGCTGCTTCCCTACTGCATGAGCAGAGCTCAAATGCCAGCAGAGACCTTCACGCTCTTCCCTTCGACCCTAGGGGCAGAGAAGGCCCTAGCAGGATTAATTTTCCAGTTTCCAGGTGCACTTCCTGTTTCCTCCTAGGTGTAGGGTCCTTTGTTCTCACAGTTCATTACACACTAAGTGTCCAAGAAATCCATCCCTTTGCCTCATAGCTGGGAAGTCTTGCATGCAAATTTCAGTCAAATTCAAACAGTAACAACAATTAAAACAAAAAGAGGCTATGAACTTGAAAGCAAAGAGGGGCACATAGGTGGGAGGAAAGGAAAGGTGGGAATAATGCAATTATAATTTCAGAAATTGTTTTAAAAGTTAAATCAGGCTTTATGGCCCCATGTGCCCCAGGGACTAGGGAACTGAATCAGACCACACCAAAGATTACTTGCACCTCTTTTTTTAGGGTGTACATTTTCTGCCAGGAAAAATAATACTCTTGTGAGGCACAGTCACACAAGTTCATCTAGATCTTATTTGGTTGAACTAGTCGGATTACAGTAAGTTTGTTTCATGATAAGTTCAATTCTTTATCCAGGTTCTTGATTGCTTCGGTCTGTGAACCCAAAAAATGGCCAGTCAGAACATTTATCAATCAATAAAAATAGGTTACTGACTACTCATTGGTAATCCCAACTGTGCCAAAGTAGAAAAACTCTTACCCTCCTTTGTGCATGTCCCTTTCTATGCTGTGACTACACCAGGTTCAAAGTTGGTCAGTTCTTACACAGGTCCCTCTTATTTGTAAGTCCCCAGTAAAATTCAGAGAGGTTGGAGGGCACTCATTCACTGGCCTTTCTTTCCATTTATTTATTTATTTGAGATTGAAATGAGACACAAAGAGGTATTCAGTTTATTCAACGATGCATTGGAGACCCTTGCCATTGAAATAAACCTTCCTTCTAATTTTCATTAAAGGTCACTGAATACAATTTTACCTTGGTAACCTAAAGAGAAAGTGTTTTCTTCTATTTCTACAAAATCCTTCTGGGGACGATATAAAGTAGACAAATATTTAATGGTCGCCTAGTTGTAAAATCATATTACAATTGGGCTCACTTTCTAGAAGAGAAAGGGTTCAGGTGTCACTAGTGTCTTGATCCACTAGCAAGACCTTTCCATTACAAGTGAAACAAAAGGAAACTAACTCCTTGGTGACATTGTAAGTAATCTGCTCCTTAGGCCCATAAAACACGAGGGGGATCTCAGTCCCCATTACCATGTCACCTCAGTGTTGACCCATGGATAGACTAACAGTGTCATGAGGTCCTATATGAAGTCTGTAAGATGGATTTCCCCATTTTAATATAACACAACTATGTCATGCTTTAGACAAGTGTTAGCATTGGTTCCACCCTGATACTAATAGGAAGAGAGAAGGAAAGTGGGGATACCAAGAGATTAGTATTGATTATAAACTGACTTGGAATTGATTGGCTCACAGAAGTATATTACAAGTAACTTCATAGATCAGAACATTCCAGCATGCCCTACCACCTTGATCAACTCTGGAACACAGAAGCAGACGTTCAACCACTGTTACCACAATGGGACTTTCTTTACCTGACTGTAGACGTCCAACTACTTGGTGCATGTTAATCTTTTTTCTTATAGTGAGCCAGAGTCTTTTTCACTCTTGCCAATCGTGGGCTCTTGACTTTTCTATTGAATCATGTGAACTACATCTGCATTGTAGTTTTTCAATCGTTTGCAAAGAAATGCCCTTTCTCCATCATGAGTTTCATTTTCTTTAATATATTTTAAATGCCTTGATTCATAGCTTTCCTGGTTCTCTTATTTTAGACAAAAACAAAAAGCCAAAAACAAAAAACTTTTTGAGATTGTTTTAATAACATGGACTTTGGGTTAATCTACTTTGTGTTACAAGGTCATAATTGGCATCAAAATTAACTGTCCTGGTTTAAATGTGAACTATCCTCCACAGTTCATGTGTTTGAACACTATCCCAAGCTAGCAAAGCCATTTTGCAGTTGGGTAGCCTTTAGAAAATAGAGTCTTCTTTGAGAAATGGATTGCTGAGGAGTACTCAGCTTTATAGCAGTTGGAAAATTCTATTTGTTCTCTGATTTCTGACCTTAGACCAATTTTTGAGCTAGACTCCCAACACTGTTCCCAAGAACTTTCTATCATAATGGAGTACTTCTCCTTGGTACTATATGCTAAAATGTCATTCACTACTCACATCGCATAATGTCAATTATTCTGAAGCAGCAAAGAGGACTCTAACAAAAACATCTCTTGTGTTCCCTTGTAGGAAGACAGAAGTTTATTTTTGTGTCACCAATTTTTGAATGGAAGAGTTAGAACTCACAGAAAAAAATCTCTTTAGTATGATCAGCCAAGTCTGTGCCAGCTACCAGCTTATACGCAACTATTTAGCTTTATGATTCCTGTGGAACTCTACACACAGACAACTGTGAGCTGCCAAATGGGCGGGAGGAATGGAACCTGGGACCACGGGAAGAGTAGCCAGTGCCCTTAGCCACAGAGAAATCTCTGCAGCCCCACTAACCCACTTTATGTAAAATAAATTATACCACGCACAGGAGATTAAAAATAGGAGGCCCATAGGATAATCCTTGAGGAAAGCTGCAGTTTCTAATGGAGCTGGCCTAAAAGAGGTCATTATGCTACAGGTGACAAAATTGGAGGAGTGGGAATACCTAAGCCCATTGACTTCTGGGCAATTATATCATGATCTGAAGATGATGGAAGGAGCTACATCATTTCTCTTGCCTTTGAGGGTACGAGTGACTCCAAGATTGACAAGTGCTACTTCCATGATTAAAAAATCCTTTTACGAATGTCCTACTCTCTCTGTACCACCAGACTCAACCCCTAGTCTTGTCCCTAGCAGAACAGCAGCTGCAGCCTTTTCGTTCCCTGCCACTTCTCCTGTGGATTCTACAGAATATCCCCTTCAAAAGTTTCTCCCCGACTCACTGCTGCATTTGAGCCCCCAACTCTTTCTGGTCCCCATTGCTAAATACAGACCAAATCTCCCAGAAAACCAGTTAGGCTGTCTGCAGACTTTCTCTTCTCTGTTTCTCAAGAGCCAACATCTCAAATTTGTCCTGAGTGCTGCAACCAGCTGCAGCTTTCCCACCCACATGCCTACATCTCCTGTTAATAACACAGACCATCCCTTCCTATCCTCCCTCTTCCCTCCTGACTATATATCCCAGTGCCCGACCACAGGAAACAACCCCTGGTAAACCACAGGCAATGCCTGCAATAAACAAGGTAGTCAGATTGCAAACTTTCTCCTCTCTGTGTACCCCCAGACCAATAACCCAGTCTGGTCCCCTGCACTGCAATAGAACATTAGCTACAGCTTTCCCCAACCCCTGCCCACATCTCCTGTGGATCCCACAAACCATCATCTCCTTGCTTCCATCAGCCCACTTGTTGCTTTTTCCCAGACCCCAACTACAGCAGACGCACCCTGCCAACCCAAGGTTTGCTCCTACCAGGGCAACAATAGGCTAAATAGAGACCAATACTCCTCTTATTTCTTCTCAGATCCAATTACCCAGTCTCATTCCCTGCTCTGTAGCTCAACAGATGCTTTGGCCTTCCTTACTTCTCTGAACCACTCCAAAGTGATAACAAAGACCTCCTACAAACTCCCTTCCCCCAACCCACCCCAGTATCCCAGCCTCTGACACCAGCAGGCGTTCCCTGTGAACACAGTAGTTGAACAGGTGAGGAAAACAGGCAAAACATAGCCATCATATTCTCCCAAAATCCAGAGAGGAAACAGAAACAAAGAAACAAAACACCCACTCATCAAAGACAAATCCAGAAATCAACACCTAGCTCTATAATAATCCCGAAACCAGAAGCTAAGACACCAGTGTAAAAACACAATCAACAACAGCAAGAGCAGTGTCTCCACTAGAGCCCAGCTATCCTACCACAGCAGACACTAGATATTCTAACAAAGCAGAAACACGCAGAGAGAGAGAGAGAGACTTTAAAGCCAACTATATGAAGACGATGGAAGTCATTAAAGAGGAAATTGATAAATCCTTTAAAGAAATCCAGAAAAAAACCAAGAAATTGGAGAAAATTAATAAATCCATTAAAGAAGCCAAGAAAACACAAAGAAGCAGTTGAAGAAAATGAATACAACCTGAAGCTTTTCAAGACCTGAAAATGGAAAGAGAAGTAATAAACAAAACAGAACCGAGGAAATACTAGAGATGCAAAATTTAGGAAATTGAATAGAAACTACAATGGCAAGCTTCACCAACAGAATACAAGAGATGGAAGAGAGAATCTAAGGCATTGAATCTCCAATGGAATAAATGGATACAGATACATCAATCAAAGAAAATGTTAAATCTATAAAACTCCTGACACAAAACATCCAGAATTTCTGTGACACTATAAAAAGACCAATCTATGAATAATAGTTACAGAGGAAGTAGAGGAAATCCAGCTCAAATGTGTAGAAAATGTTTTCAACAAAATCATAGAAGAAAATTTTCCTAACCTAAAAATGAGATGCCTATAAAGGTACAAGAAGCATACAGAACACCAAATAGATTGGAACAAAAAATAAAGTCCCCTTGCCACATAATAATCAAAACACTAAAAATATAGTACAAAGAAAAGATATCGAAAGCTACAAGGGGGAAAAAGGCAAGTAACATATAAAGGCAGACCTATTAAATTTACATTTGACTACTCAATGAAGACTCTAAAAGCCAGAAGGGCATGGACAGATGTGCTGCAGACTCTAATACATCATTGATGCCAGCCCAGACTACCATACCCAGCAAAACTTGATCACAACAGTTAGAGAAAATAAGATATTCCAAGATAAGGCCAAATTTAAACAATATCTATCTATAAGCCCAGCCCTAGCCAAATTGCTAGAAGGAATAATCAAACCTAAAAGAGGTTAACTCCATCCCTAAAACACAAGAAATAAATCCTCCACAAGCAAAACCAAAAACACACACACACACACACACACACACACACACACACACACACACACACACACCACAGGCAAACAGAATGGATCCTTCTTTCTGCTTCATCTAAGAGACAGACCTCAACTTCAAGGATAGATTTTACTTCAGGGTAAATGGTTGCAAAAAGATATTCTAAGAAAATCCAGCTAAGAAGCAAGCTGGTAAAGCCATTTTAATATCTAACAAAATAGACTTCAAATAAAAAAAAATGTTCAAAAGAGACAAGAAAGAACACTACATACTCATCAAAGGAAAATCCACCAAGACGACCTTTCAATTTTTAATATCTATGTGTCAAACAAAAGAGCACCTAAGTTTGTAAAAGAAACACTGACCCTAAACAATTATATATTGACACTTAAACACTGATATTTGGAGACTTCATTATCCCACTCTCACCAGTAAACAGGTCTTCCAGAGAAAAACTACACAGAGAAATACTGGACCTAAGAAATGTTATAAACCAATGGACCTAACAAATATTTATAGAACATTTCATCCAAATACAAAGGAACTTACCATCTACTCTGCAACTCATGCAACTTTCTCTAAAATTGAACACATACAGATACAAAGCAAGCCTCAACAGAATCAAGAAAATTGAAATTACTCCCTGGATCCTAACAGACCATCAATGATTAATGCTGGATATCAACAATAGCAGAAACCAGAGAAACCTTAAAAAGTCATAGAAACTGAACAACTCTCTATTGAATGAAAAATGGTTCAAAACAGAAATAAAGAAATTGAAAGACTTTCTAGAATTCAATGAAAACAAATATACCCAAACTTAAGGGACACAATGAAAGCAGTGATAAAATCACTATGTGCCTACATTAAAAGAGAAAAGAAAGAAGGGAAGCCGCGCTGTGGTGACACACATCTTTACGCCCAGCAAAGGTAGAGACAAGGCCACCCTGGTCTACAAAATGAGTTCTAGGACAGCCAGAATTCCAACAGAGAAACCCTGTCTCAAAAACAACAACAACCAAAAGAAAAGGGTGCAGGGGGAGATCTCATATTAGCAACTTAACAACTTAAAAACACACATGAAAGCTCTAGAACAAAAAAGTCTTCACCCTCAAGAGTAATGGATGGGAAGAAATAATCAAACTGAGGGCTGGAATCAATAAACAGAAACAAAGAATCAGTGAAACAAAGGTTGGTTCTTTCACAAAATCTGTAAGAAAGACAAACCCTTCTCTAAACGAAAGGGCAGAGAGAGAATATGGAAATTAACAAAATTCAGAAATGGGGAATAGAACAACACACATTAAGGAAATCTAGACAATCATAAGGACGTTTCAATCAAAACAAAGTAGACACTAAACAGAAAAAAATGAGGTGAGGCTATAGATACTCAAATCCCATCATCAGTGAGGAATTTCCTCCTGAAATGCTCTTCCTACTAAAAGTTCCATAAGTTCCACCAAAAGGTGGGGCTTATACATTATGCATTATTATACATAATTATACATTATCCATTCTGAGGAAGTTTTTCATTCAATCAGACTACATTCTGACCCAGGTCACTATAGGCTTATCCTATGATGGAAACGTAGTCTAACATCAAAGACCTACATGTTCTATAACAGCCCCAACACTGTTCAAATGTCCAAAGTCTCTTCTGACACTCAAGGCAATTATTTGACTGTGACGTCTTGTAAAGTAAGAAAATAAATTATACCTTTCCAATACATGGAAGCACATTCCTATTCCAAAAGAGAGGAATGAGGAAGACTGCACAAAAGCAAACATCAAATCCTGTAGCTCTCTCTCAGAAAATCAGGACTTTGACTTCAAAGGATTTAGATGGCTCTATCCCTGCAACTTTTCACACATCTCTCTCTTCGCATATATCCCTATATGCTCCCTATATGGAGCACCTCATCGCAATGTCTCATGCCTATGGTATCTCAACATTTTGTGTCTCAATATTCAACCGAGGCTTTGCCCTCTACAGCTTCATGCAATGAACTCTCAGGGTCTCCTCACCGAAGCTCTGACTATGCCAAACATAAATGAGTGTAGAACTGAAACCACAGAAGAAGAATCCATGACCTTTAAATTTTGCATGTTTCTTGTTTCCAGAACCAGTAAAACATGGGTGATCTGGCCAAATTTTACTTCCAAATTGGAATGGACCATGCAATATTTGGACCACAGTTGCATCTGCCTTAGCTGGATGCAGTCTTAACATTAGGACACTTTCCTAGGCTTCCAATGCAGAATATATGCCTTCTCTTTTATGGTGCTAAGCTCCTCAGATATTCCTGCCTTTTTTCTTTTGCAGCACTTGACTGCCATCTGAAACTATCTAGTACTGTTTTTTTCTACATAGCACAGACTTTTTATCTTTCTGCTCCACTTGTTGCTCTTTTTTCAGTGTCAACCTGCAAGTCATCAGTTATAACCATTTAATAGAATCAATATTTTGTGAGCCCTTTATTTTTTAATTCTGTTGTACTCAATTTCTCAGTACATGCACAGAATAACAGATTTTTGGCCAAAATATCACACAAATGATATTTGTCTGCAATACTTCCAACTCTCCCAACTGACATCCTGCAAGAATGTCCTTTTAAGCTCTACGTATAGCTTTCTATGATTTGGGCCACCTAAAGGCCTGATACCTTACCATGGTACTCCAAAATACAACATTCCCAGATTATTCGCAGCAACAAACTAACTTTGGGGGTACTATTTTTTTTTTTTTGTTGTTGTTGTTGTTCTAACTTGCTTCCATGCTGCTGTGATTAAGTCTGCTCACCAAAAGCAACTCAAATCATTTGACTGACACTGACAGGACACATTTCATCATCATGTGAGCTTAGGATAGAAACTCCCGCTAGCAACTGTTAACTCTTAACTGTTAAGACTCACAAACTGCTGGCTGAGATATACATTTAACATATCAAAGTGAACCTAGCTGGCAGGATCTCCCAGCATCCTGCTGCCCCTATCTGTTATAGGGTCCTTTTGGATTACACACTGCCCCCCTGGCCCTGAACTCTCCAGCCCACAGGGTGGGCTGTCCTTCCCTATATGATTCCAGCCATTTTTAGTTATCTCTCTCTTGCTCTCCTGGTCCCTTGGCCACCCCTCCAGGTTCCCTTCTCCACCCCCTACCCCGTTCTTACATGGCCAGGAAGCTAAGTCTGGACATGTCCACCTTGGAATTCCCCAGATGTCTCTGCTCCTGGCTATGTTTTCCTCCTATCTACTATATTCTCCCTCATATATACAACAAACTTCCTCCTTCACAATATGTAGGAGCAATCATATTCTTTTCCTTTTTTTCATTCATCTGGTGCCAAACCCAAGAGTAGCACAAATGAGTTGCCTACCAAGGTACTCTGCTGCTTTGAACCAAGCTGCTAATCTGACTCTCCCTTCCCCGTGAAAACTACAGTCCTGCCTGCAGTCCCTGCAGCAGGACACTTTGTCAAGAGGTCTTTTGTCCTGTGCAACCTTCCGTATGGTTACAAATCACTTGGACTTCTGGGAACTTTGTTTGTATTATAAAGGAGTATTGGCAGTTGGAGCTAGCAGTTGGTGGACTGGTTTGTTAGATGCTAGCAGTGCCAGTTCTCCAAGCTAAGGACAATCAAAACAGGCAGTGAATTTTTCTTTCTATCTTTAAAGGTTGCCTGCAAGAGTGGTACAGAACTTTCTATTTTTCCTGTCTCTTTTTAGAGCTAGAGGATAATAGGCACAGTGGGAATCTGTTACAAGTTAGGAAATATGTCACAGTAGCAGTTGGGGTAAAAGAACAGGCATTCAGTTAAAAGTTACGTCCAAATGATGGGCCAGAAAATAAGGATAATGGGAATTTTGATTTCAAATGTAGAACCAGAGAAAGAAGGGTTGGATGTTTGTTTTCAAGAGGCCAGCAAATTATTTATAGTGGCTGTTACCACTGGGATATACAACACTTTGCTTCCAGTGGTGATTTACTTTTTCTTTTTCTTCTTTTTTTTCTTTTTTTTCCAAAAAAAGGTTAAAGAAGTGGCTATGCAACTAGAAGAGTTGTGGAGGGAATTGGAAAGTGCCAAGTGAGGAAAACCAGAACAAAAGTGAGAACTAAAGAGCTCAGTTTTTTTTTTTTTTTCTCTTCGAAAAATGAAATTATAAAAAAAAAAAAATTGGCAGTACTAATAAAAGAAATAAAGGGGGGAATTAGAAAAAAGAGGAATTGGTGGTACTATTAAAAAAAATATTAGAGGAATTAGAAAGGGTGGAGACACAGAAAACTGAAGAATTGGGAACACCACTGGGTTCATTCCTAGTGACAGACAGAAAGATTTCTCCCCAGAGAGAGAAAGGGAGGAGACTACACAGGATGATGGTCCTGTTAGGAATATAAGGAAAAGAGTTTGCTCAGGTGAATGATCACATAAGGCAACCCTTCCCAAAAGAGGTGTCTAATCATGAATCCTCAGCTACACCTGAGATGGAAGAAAGGCAGCACAAAATCACCTTCAGCATTTCCAATAGTAAGACAGTATATTCCAGCTGATGGGGATAAGCCACATGGTTAAAATGAAACAAGATAGCATCTGATAGAAATGCATGATTTAAGGTGAATAAAGAAGCTATGATGTTTTACAGCATGAATTTACCCTACGTAAAGCAGGTCCTGAATAACTGGGCACTGCAGCACCAGATGGTGTCATTTGATTGGAAATGATTAATGTCAGCTATACTAGAGGCAGGTCCTCAGCTTCAGTGGTTAATCTGGTGAAGAGAAGCAGCAGCATATATGGTAAAACAGAATACGGCTAGAGGAATAAATAAACCCAAAATCTTGGTAAGGGTCGGTATGCTGAACTACAAGAACAGATTCAATTTGATGACATGACCATAGAACAATGTCATTTAGCAATTTTACAAACTTGGGAAAAAGTAGAGGAACCAGGAAAAAAAAATTCTTCCTCATTAACAAAAATTATCCAAGGCTCAAATGAACCCTTCATTGACATTTTGCAAAGATTACCTACAGCAGTTAACAGACCGATCTCAGACCCTGAAGCAAGACAGGTGCTGATTGAGACCATGGCATTTGAAAACATCAACACAGAGTATAACAAAGTTTTATGGCCATTATAAGCAAATTCTGCACCATTGGGTCAATGCATCCATGCTACTGCTGACATTGTTTCCAATACTTACACAGCCACTGAAATCAGACAAGCAATAGTTAGAAGGCTGAAACTGTGTAAGACATGGCCACTTGCAAAGAGATTGTGAAAAAGCTGCTTCTGAAGTCAATGATTATTTTAAATATGACTCATAAAAAAAGGAGATTTCCAGGTGTGTGTACACAATATGGAAAGGTCCAACACTGGGCAAATGAGTGTAGAACCAAGAGAGATATATAGGAGAATTCCCTTGTTATTGGGAAACATCACAGGAGGCTGAGCTTGGGCCCTGGAAGAAAAAATGAGCTGCTTGTGTACTGTCAGCCTTGGGGTAGTATGCAAACAAAAAATCCCAAATTTGTTGCTGGAGATCTGATGTATGCTACTAAAGGCAGTGCTACACTGGGATCTGTCTATAGACAAGACAGCTTACCCTATCCCCAAGCATTCAATAGTATAAAATCCTATTTGAGTTTATGGTCCACTTCCCCCAGAAACAGTAGGAATGATCCTAGGTAGGAACAGTTTGACATCAAAGAGATTCATTGTGCATTCTAGAATTATACATGGAGAATTTAAAGGAGAAATTAAAATCATGGCCTAAGTAACAAGAGACCTGCAATTTAATGCAAGAGATAGGGTTGCACAGCTTTTACTGTTTCCCTATATCAAAAGAATGGTCACTTCTGTAGAGAGAGTAGGTGACTTTGGAAGCACTGAGAAATGAGTATTCTGGAAGGCAGTCATTAATGATAAAGGCAAAAATTAAAAATGCAAATAAGTGGTATCGAAATAGAAGAGGTGGTAGACACTGGTGCAAATTTAACAATAATCTCCCAAGTATCATGGAATACAAATTAGCCCCTTCAGGAAGTATCCACACAGTTTATAGGGATTGGGAAATTATCCCTCATAAAGCAAAGTGTGAACTGGGTTAAGTGTTTGGGATTGGAAGGCCAAAAAGGAAAGTTAAGGCCTGATGTGGCTGAAATAGCTATAAATTTATAGAGAAGATATTTATTGCAACAACAGGGAACTCAGATTAATATCCCTTCAATCCCAATAACAGTACATACAATAAGATCTCAAAGGAATATGATTCTTAATATGAGAGATGCATAGGCTACACAGGTCATCCAAAAGCCAGACACAATAGGTATTGAGTTTCCAAATTTATAAAGGGAACGACTATTGAAACTACACCAATTGTTCTACCCTTAAAATGGCTAACTAACAAGCCTGTATGGGAGAGAAGTGGTCTTTGACAAAAGAAAAATTTCAGGCACTTCAACAGCCTGTAGAGGAGCAGTTACAGACCGAGGATATAGAAGAATCTACCAGCCCATGGAATTCACCTGTATTCATTATAAAGAACAAAGATCTGGAAAATGGAGAATGTTTACTAATTTGAAGGCTATAAACAAGGTGATTCATCCCATGGGTCCACTACAACCTGGAATTCCTTTACCTTCATTATTACCCAAGGCATGACATCTGATAGTGCCTGATTATTAAGACTTTTTTACTATCCTCTTACAAAAGCATGACAAGTTTGCATTTACAGTACCCACTTGTAACAATGCTTAACCTGTCAAAATGTATCAGTGGGAAGTTCTTCCCCAGGGAATATTAAATACTCCAACTTTATGTCAATATTTTGTGCAAAAAACATTAAAACTAATTAAAAAACAATTTCTACAATCTATTATTTACAATTATATGGATGATATTTTGTTGGCTGATTCTGATGCAGGTACTTTGAAAAAAAATGCAAAGAATCTTACCTTGTTGGTGGTTAGAAACTGCTCCTGCAAAAATATAGACAGGAGATTCTATTAATTATCTAGGTTATAAGATAAGTCAACAAAAAAATTCAGCCACAAAAGATATAGATCATAAGAGATCAGCTGGAAACTCTTAATGATTTCCAAAAAGTATTGAGTAAGACCCACAATTGGATTAACTATGCAAGAGCTAAGAAATTTATTTCAAATGTTACAAAGGACAGCACTTTTGAAAATAAGAGTATCTTTGTGTGTTAGAGAATGTCTTCCATGTATAAACAGGTGACACAAAAGAAAAGAGGGTGTCAGAACTCCTGGATCTGCGGTAGAACGTGGTTATAAGACTTTCAACTTTGTTGCTGAGATCTGAACTCAGGAAATCTACATTAAAAAAAAGGGGTGAGTGAATTGCCGAGCCCAACAGTAATTTTAATTCAATAAACTCAAAGTCTATCACACATTAAAAATAAAAACCCCAAATAAATAAATGTAAGAACTAAATTAATGATCCTCAGGGACATGATTAATCAATGTTAAGATGTTGGGTATGTTCAATTTGCAGCATGAATTCAATACAATACAAAGAAAATTCCCAATGGTTTATATGAGTGTAGTTAGCCAGGGGGATCAAGAGAGCAGAGACTAGTATCAATTATTTTTCCCAAGTATGGCACTGTTGTTTTTAACTATGGGCCCCTTATATGTCTCCTAAAATTAATTTGGGCTTGCCTGTGACAAGAGTCTCACTTAGGCAGCACGAGACCATGGTATGTCATGAGAATATCAATAGGCCCCACTGGTCACAGGGCCATTTGTCAGGAAGCCAGATAAGCAGTCTAGCAGTTGATGACAGCAATTTGTAAGGGAAGCAAAACATCCTGCAGGAGGGCCAAGATTTTTTTCCCCCACAGTGGTGAGAAGCCTTCTTTCTCTATCATACTGTAAACAAGAATAGTAGAAGCATAGCCATTGCCTTGGACTTTCCTTTTCTCCATCTGAGAGCTTGGGTGAGATCAATCTCTTTTGTTCTCTAGGCTGAGGTACCTGGCTTGGACCTACATCTTTTTAGTTAAAGTGACTATTGTAGCTGCCATATACATGGTTTCTTCTTTCATTTCCTGACAGTCATGGATGAGCACCTGTGGGTAGTCATCAGGCAAGAGGATAGCAGGCTTGATGGTGTTGAGTTTCTCACATTGAACGCAAGGGTGTTACAGAAGTAGAGCCTGGCACTGGGTCACACAGTCATTAGACAGTCAGCATTCTGGTGCTCCTCAGAGGAAGGACTCAATCACATCATGAGGCGCTATGAGTATATAACATCTTGACCCAGAATTAAATTCCTTTTTCTTTCTTTCATTAAATTAGCAGTAGCCACCACAGTCTCAGGCAGGTGGGATATCCTGTAGCTACAGGGTTCAATGGTTTGGACAGTTGTGTCACAGGGGGTTTACATGGTATCAAAATTCGGGTTAAAACCCCTTTTCTCTTTTGTTTCATGGATAAACAGATGAAAAGGTTTTGAGACATCTGGAAGTATGAGGTTGAGACTGAAGTCAGAGCTATTTCTAAAGCCTCCAATGGTTTTGGTTCAGTCTCAGTTCAGATTAGAGGCTCAGTGCCCCCTTTTGTGCTGATACATAGAGGCTTTTCTATTTCTCCAAACTCTCTTATCCAGAGCTATTCCTATTCATAGCCTCTGATGTAAAAACAGAGGTTTCTTAACTGATATTTTGTAGTCCAAGGTCTGTAACTCTTGCATCAGTACCTCAGTGGCCATTCTATAATCTATTTTCCCAGGAAACCTCTGATGAAAAGGCAGAACATGTGTATTAAGTGTCTTTAAATCCTGGGGCAACCTGTTTCAGGTATGTTTCCCTCTGAACTTCCCATTTGTCTGTCCATTTAAAAGCAAAGGTGGGTTGACTCACTTCCGCCATTGGGAGGCTGAAGAACATATCTTTCAGGTCTAAGACAGCGTACACCTATTTCTCTGCAAGAATCAGATTCATGAGAACTGGAGGTCACAGTTTCTTCATAGGCAGGAAGGGCATATTTCAGAATGACTGGTAGGGTACCAGAATGCCTGTCTCTTTAAGCCATCAATATGGAGTGTAATTTCCCCCTTTTGTTTCCAGAATCAGTGAGTATTGTTTAATCTGGGCAGAGGTAGTTGAACTGGATAGTTGAACAATTATAGGAGCTTGGTGTCAGGCCAGTCCTGGAGGGGTCATTTCTGCACATACCCCTGGAAAGCTCTGTTGCCAATCTGAGAGATAGTCAAATTGTATCTTTTGATTGGAGGCAGGACTTTCAGTTAGGAGATATTCTTCTAACATAGAGTAAGATACCAAAATTTAGCAGGGTATCTGTAAGTCTAACTATTTCATTATCAGAGAAGGTGATGGTGGCTTTCAATTTATGCAAAAAGTCTTGACCCAGTTAGTTTTCTGCTGTTAAATAGCTTCTGAGCAACCAGGACCTATTTGTATCTTTAAGTTTTAATTTTTTTCCCTTAATATCTGGGGCTGATTGTGTGACAAAGGAAATCTTTTTAGTAGTTTACTTTAAGCTCTTTAAAAAGTACCTATTGAAAATTGTTTAATGTCTCCTTGGTCAGGGTCGGTCAGAAGAAAAACCTGTTCTGTCCAGGCTGCACTGCCTGGCAGCTATCCCCCTGCCCAGCTCAGAGGTATTTTTTTCTAATTTTCTTAGATAATAAAGGGTTTTACAGATCAATGATTGAAACAAAGGCATATATTATAACAGAGAAAGGAGTGGAACTTTCTTTTTTCTTTCAATCTCAGTCCAGGAGAACCATGATCAGAGCCAGCATGGAGCAGACGGCATGCTCACCTGGGGAACTACTTCCCACTCCCTGTCTGCATTCTGCTTAAATGTTTAGATGTCGAGAAGCCCTCGATGACAGGCCCAGCCACTCCCCACATCTACATAGGGACCAATCATGACCATGAGCAGGAGTCAAGCAATAAAACAAGTAACAGTTCCTGCTCCCAAAGTGGGACAAGTGAAAGTTTCTTTGGGTTTCTCTGTGTGACCAGGCAGAGCCCTAAGGCTTCAGGTCCCCAACAGGAAGGAGCACAGGTTCTCATACCAGGGAAAGCCACTGGTCAATATAGGAAAACAGAACTGACAGAAAGACATAGAAAGACACACAGGCTGATTCACACACAGGGACACACAGTAAAGACAACCAGGGGCCACCACACATTCATACACCCAAACAAAGGGAATCCTGTGACATTTCACAGGACACTGGATCAGGAGTTGGATATGTCACTGTGGATGAGCTTTGGGATTTCAATAGCCCAAGTCATACCCAGTGTCTCTCTCTTCTCCTGCTGCATGTGTAAGATCTCAGCTACTTCTCCAGCCCCATGTCTACCTGTGTGCAGCCATGCTTCTTACCATAATGATAATGGACAAAGCCTCTGGAAGCAAGCCCCAAGTAAATGCTGTCTTTTATAAAAGTTTCCACGGCCATGCTGTCGCTTCACTGCAATAGAACAGTGAGTGACTGAGACAGCTCTGATAAGAAGAGACCCAAAAAGGCTGCTGGGTAAAATGGCCTCAAAGCTTTTTATGGAGTGATGACCAAAGACTGAGAGCGTGTTATTATCTGACCAATTAGAAGACTTCGAGTTGCTTGCTCTCTTCTTCTGCTCCTGGGGTGTTGAAGAGACCCTTTGTCTAGGGTAATTGCTAAGTTCCTTCTATGGGATGTGAACAAAAGATTGGACACCAGACAAAAGCGTGAGAAAGTACTCCCTCACCTGCTCTCTCCACCCTCAGTGGATGCGCTCCAGGGGTCATCACCTCACTGCCTGGTGCCCCTCCCCCACACCAACTGCCATTGCACTGCCATCTGTTTCTGCCTTGGAGCAAACCTGACTTTTCTCAGCGGCCTGGGCCCTCCAGCTGATAGCTGCCTCTAGGGTCTCTGCTTGGCTCTCTTACTATCCTGCTGGGACCCTGGGGCCTCTACCACTACCTCCTGTGCTCACCATAAGCCTCAAATGGCTCGAAGGAGCACTATGGAGCAGCCACATTTCCCCTTTGTGGGAATCTGGCTCTATGAGACTGGGGAGCTCTGGGACTTGAAAGCCCCTGTAGGAAAGTTCCCATCATGGACCCTACTCCAGCTACAGAGTCCTCCAAGCTGGCAGAGAAGCACAAAGCAGTCACAACTAACACACATGGCCCTAAATTGGACTGTTCTACCATCTCCAGACTAGCCAAATAAGGACAAAAAAAAAAAAAAAACACCGTACTAATCACAAGGCCATTCTGGGAGATTCTGCCCCCCCCCCCCCCCCCGCACTATATAAAGAGCAGCCTTCTGCACTCTGCTCAGGAAGGAAGCACAGCTTCAGCTGCTGCCTTCTTCCCAAGTGGAAGTAGCCAAGAAGAACACCTCAGCTCAGCCAAAAGCACAAAAGAACACCTCAGCTCAGCCAGGAATATTTTCCTTCAGAACTGAAACACTGGGGAAGCTTCTCCCCTTGCTGAGCTGAGCAGAGCTGAGCAGAGCTCACTCTAGCTCAGCTAGGGAAGCCTTCCTTGCCTCGGAGCTGTGAGAGCTGTGCAGTTCCAGGTTCCTGAATATCAAGATACCTTTCCACTGAGGACACTTAGCTATCTCAGAGCTGTGTGTCAGGCCACTTTTCCATCTCTGCCCGAGCTGAATAAAAACACAGAGAAGAAAGAGCAGCAACCACAGACACAAGAAACACAAGAAAGTGGAAACGACAGAAGAGCTTGAGAGGCCACAGATCTGAGGACCACCATGACACTGTCCTCAGGAAGTGACAGTGACAGGTGGAAGAGAACAGGGAATCACCAGTCATACCTACAGAGAGAAAAAGAACAAAACAGACAAACTACTAGAACAGACACACAGCTCCTGCCATGGGAATAAGAGGGGCCCAAGTGCTGGGAGTCCACCTGGGAGCTCAGGGTTTCAGGGCCCTATCTCACGCCCGGTTCCCTCTCTTTCTCTATCCTGCCCTTGAATAGGCTCTTTTCTTCCTGCTGTTAGCACTGTACAACACAGCCAGAAAGGATTATGCTCTGCTGAGTGTTGCCCACCTAGTCAGGGATGGAAGAAGCATCCTTTGCAGCTACTTTATCACAGGGGTATGCTCTGGCCAGTGGGCATGTGGATTGTTACCTAGACCTTCCAGAGGCATAGGGAAATGGAAAAGTCACTCTCCCTCCTTGTCTTGGTGCCCAGAGGTATCAGAGGAATCAGCCCTGCCTCAGTTTCCACCCCTTGTTCACAGACCTGACGTTGGGGATGCTGGAGGAGGTGCTGATGCCTGTGCCTGTGGGGATAACCACACAGGAGGTCTGCCACATCAGCCGGGCCCGCTCCCACACACTGTGCTCCGGTTCTTACGGGCTTCAAAGATCTGTGGAGTTAGAGGCAGGTGGGGTCAACATGTGAACCCAAAGTGGCAGCCTCCCCTGACGGTCAGTGTTCCACCTCCCCTCCTCCGGCGTCTACATTACCCTAACAACTGCTCTATCCTACTCCAGGGCCTTTGTAAGTCCTGAGCCCTCTTCCCAGAGTACAGGTTCCAGAGGTCACCCCCTCTCTTTCTCTTCCTTCAAGTTTTTGGGTTACAGGAGACCCCAGTGGCATTGCCCCTGACCCTGACTTTGGATAACCCTTGCCTCTCCCCTAAACCAAAATGTAGCCAGATTTGTCTGTAAGCTCCATAAGTGAGTCAAGCAGGGTATGATGGCCGCACCCTAACCCAAGCACTCGGAAGGAGGAGGCAGGGGGATCACTGTAAATTCGAGGCCAACATGGGCTACATAGTGAGATCCCATTCTCAGAACAACAAAGACTGACTCCATACCCCCGCCCCCTCTGAAGCTCCCTCAACAAGCCCGGCCAGCCTTACTGAGGTGCGACCCCAGAATGGGGTGCCAGATTACAGTACCACAGACCTCTGCCCTTCCCACAGCTCTACACTCCTGCCTGCTCGAACCCAGCCCACCCTCGTAGTATTAAAGGCCCACTCCCGGGCCTGACTGAGGCTCGGTCCCCCCCAGCCCCTCACTCTTTCCCTGACGCAGATCCCACTGTGTCAACCTGGATGTGCAGGGGGCGTCAGTTACCGCCCCCTCCTTCTAGGTGAGTCCCTCCACTGTTTTGCCTCTGAGCTTCTTGCTGTTCCCACAAAGCCCCGCTCCGCCGGGTCGCTCCCGGTTGGGGTCGTTCGGGGATCGGGGATCGGGGATCGAGGACCGGGACACCGCGGCACTCACCTAGGGCAGCCTGCAATCGGCCTTGTCCGCATAGGGCGACAGCCCTGCTCCATAATTCACCCAAATCCGCGAGGCCGACTCAGCACAGAAAGAGAAAGTTTGCTTGTTGGGTCCGCTTCCGCCGGAAATGGAGCAAGGACTTCAGGCAAGGAGGAGCCTATTTCCCTAGTGACAGCGTCAAGGCGGTATTTCCAGAGCGCATGCGCTATGTTGACACCCCGACGCCATTTTTAGTACTGGCAGAAACTACCAGGTTGGGACTACACGGTGAGGATATCACGTGACCGCAGGAGCTCCTGACCCTGGTTGGAGACCCCAGGAAAGTCTCCCGGAGGCTGGGGCGCACAGGTGGGAGGCCATCCTCGGGTTCACACCCGAGCGCGCTGACCCTCGGCAGCCGTCTACTTCCTGGGCTCATCCCGTCCATGTGAGCCGGCGCCCCCCACAGTCTGATCGGGTGTCACCCCGACTCTGCTGCCGACAGCTCGCATCTGGATCGGTTATCAGAGAGGATGCGGTGGACGCCGGGCTCGGCCTGGAGTCGCCTCAGGTGGGGATGAGGGTGAGGGATGCAGGGCAGATGTTTCCCTGGGTCCCCAGAAGCGGAGGCCTGGTGCTGGTGTTGGTGCTGCGCCCTGGGGCTACCTGCGACACCACAACACATGCACCTGAACCAGGACAGGCGCACACTTACCATCCTGGCCGTGGCCCTTGCGCAGTGCTTAGCCTCCTCCCCTGAACCACGCTGGCCGCTAGACCTGGACTGTGTACACCTCTTCCGGGAGGGAGACTCTAAATCCACAGGCCTTCCCCATTCCATGGAGCGATTTCCTCCTGAGGGCAACCTGTGGACTACTCTCCGGGGTGTCCTGTTTCCCACTCTTTGCTGTGATTGAACCTTACAGTTGGCTGGAGTTAGAGTGAACCATCAACTGATTAGCAGAGAGGAGGGACCAGTGATGTGTGGATGGATGGACGGGTGAGTGGATGGATGGGTGGGTGGGTGGATGGGTGCCTGGCTGGCTGGATGTTTGCATGGGTGGATGGATGTGTGGATGATTGGATGGATGGCTGTTTGTGTGGGTGGGTGGATGGATGGATAGATGGTGGGTGGGTGGGTGCATGGGAAGGTAGATGGATGTTTGGATGGGTGAATGGGAGAGTGGATGGGTGGATCTGTCTTGAATAGTGTTTTTCCTTACCTAGAGGTGTGAGGAGGCTTCTCTGCAAGGACATTCTGTCTGACTGACTAATGTCTTCCCTCTAGATCCAGTGACTAAGAAATCTGTTAGTGGGCAGCGTAGCTGTTCCTCCCTTGGGAGCCAAGGTAGAGGAGGAGACCCCTCCAGGGAGGATGGAGGAAGCTCAGTTTGGGAAGGGAAAGTCAGTTGTGCCTGGGAGAGAGAAGCAACATTGTCAGCACATGAGATTTAATGGCTGGGATGTGAAGGGTGAATAAGAGTTGTGCAGAGAAGTGGGCAGGAGTTCTTGACCTCAGTGCTTTTACAAAAACAAGACCTCAGAGCTGTGAGCCACTAAGGCCAGGACTGGAGATGTGCATTTGCTGCTTGTCGGCTCTCCTGCTGGGCACTGCCTTGTGTACTCTCCCCCACCTGGCCAGCTACCTCCCACTGCTACTCCTCTTTGTTTACAGAAGAGGGCAAGTAACTTGCACTGGGATCTACTGCAGAAGGAGAGCAGGTCTGCCCAGTGTGCAAGGAGGACAAAGAGGCTCTCTTTCCTTCACTCCACCCACCTTCCAGACAGACAGGACAAGCGCCTGCAGCCGGCATGTTGAAGACCCTGCATGCATGGTACAATAAAACTGGTGGCTCTGCTGCTCCCCAGGTCCAGACCGCAGAACTCAGAGAGAGCTTGACCCCATCAGGCCTGCCTCCTGCTCTAACCCCCACCCAGGTCAAAACCCATAGGCCAGAGTCTCAGCCCTTTCCCCACCCTCACCAGTGATTGCCTCAGCAGCTCAGGGGGCCAGTTTTCTGTGGTTCACATATGACCTGCTGACATCAACCATCCACTCTCGACTTTTCTAGTTTCCCTACAGCAGCCCTGTGGGAAGACAGTGAATACGATGGCTGTGGGAATAAGCCTTTCTGATGCCCTGGGCTTCTGGGTCCCCTCCTGGGGTGGCCAAGCCTGGGTCTCAGGCTGGGCTCCAGTTTGCTAACTTCCTGTGAAGCCCCAACAAGGGGCATGATGGACTCCTAGTCTGTTTTCCTTCTCTAGAATGGAGATTACTTTATCTGGGGCTTGTTGACCTTTGACCTTACTTGAGGAAATTCTCTCCAGGGCAGTGAAGGACACTGGTAAAGATTTGATGGTGCTGACTATAGCCCAGCCTGGCCTTGAAATCACAATCCTCGCACCACAGCCTCCCGAGTGCTGGGGTCACAGGTTGGACGTCCACACTGGGCTCAAAGTATTCTCTTTTTCAAATTGTGTGTGTGTGTGTGTGTGTCTGTGTGTGTTGTGTTTTCCTGGATGCTGGCCACCTCTAGAATTCTTCAAGGTGGGCTCAGAGTTAGGTTCCCTGGGACTCATTTGGTGTCCCTGGGTCAGGGTGAAGGAGTGGGTGCAGAGCCCAGGATGGACCCAGTACCCAAAGTGTAGGTGGACAGGAAGTCACATCCCTAATTGTACAAGGTGACTGATGAGCCCCTCACCTCAGCCCGTTCTGCCTCTCTGGAAACCCCACATCTCACAGTTCCTGTCTCCAAGCCAGCTTCTAAAGTCCTGACTCCGGGCACAGAAGCCACAGCCAGAAAGGAGCTGGTCTTGGCTCTGAGTCTCCAAGGCATCCAGTAATCACTCAATAAATGCTGACCAAAAGAGCCTCTCCCCAGGGTGGCAACGTGGTGCTGTCTACCCTTTCCTCCCCTCCTGAGATACTGGACTGGTGGCAGGGATGCCTGTGTGGGTCCTGCGTGGGTGGTGAGGAAATTAATGAGTGACCAGTGAGAGAAAAGATTAACAGATGTGTGAATGAGTGTTGGAGGGAATGAGTGTGTGAAAGGTGGGTGAACTAATGAATGGAAAGATAGGGACAAGTGAGTGAATGAGAGCAGCTGGGAGATGACGGTGAATGAGTGTATGTGAGGGGACAGAGGCACTAGTGAAGGAAGCAGTTGGATCCTGTGGGTAAGCTGTTGCATGGGCGCCTGTGAGGGAGAAGCTGGCACAAACCGTGCCCAAGGTCCAGGTCGGGCTGAAAGCTGGGGCTACATCAGGGAAGGGCAGCAAGTCCTGCCAAGGACTGTGAGGAGAGCAGGAACCTGGGGAGCATGGTAGGGTAGCCTGAGCCTGGGAAGGAAGTGGGAAGGGGTAGAGGTGCCAGGGTGTGGCCTGGTGAAGAGGTGGGTTGTGTCTCAGCCAGAGGAGGCTTGTAGACTGCCTGAGGAAAGGGAGCCTGAATCCTGAGCCAGGGCAGTAAGTGACAGTGGCCTGAGGTATCTGCAGACTGGGTCTTGTCCTTCCTGGAGCCGCCCCACAGCCCAGTTCACCTTGAAACAGCTTTGCCTGTGTGAAGCCTCCTTCGCAATTGTCTTTCAGCTCCCATTACCCTGCGCTGGAAGATGCTCAGAGAGGCTGGAGACATCTTCCGGGCGCGGGTGGGACGTGGATGTGGCACCAAGGGCTACTGTGCAGGCGAAATGGTCAGCGGGGCCTTGTTGCATTCAAGTCTTGGAGGACACTTGGCAGACAGTGGCTTGGGAACAGTCCGGGCTCCTGGGAAGGGAGTTTAGGAACATTCCTGGTCTCAGTTACTCCTGCCTCTCCTTGCAGCTATCAGGGAGGAGAGTCTGTGGGGCTTCGGCAGAGCAGCTGGGAAGGGCGTTGTGGGGTTCATGGTGTCAGGAGCACTAGGGGATGGTTTGGGAAGGGCCAATCATGCCAGCATTCAGGGGCTGAGGCAGGTAGATCTTTAATTTGAGGCCAGCCTAGCCACATAGTGAGATCCTGTCTCAAACAAACAGATGAGTAAACAAATAAACGACAGTAAAATAATTGTGAATGGGGACAGAGCGATGGTTCAGTGGGTACAGCTTAGCACCACGAAGCCCTGGCTTCTGTGCCCATCACCTTGTAGACCAGGTGTCTGTCATCCCAGCCTGGGGAGGGGTAGGCAGGAGGATCAGGAATTCAAGATCATCCTTGCCTTACAAGGAGTTTGAGGCCAGCCTGGGCTACATGAGACCCCACCCTGCCAAAAACAATTAACAAAAACCAGCTGGAGTGTTGGGAATCTCATCTTTAATTTCAGCATTTTGGGACAAAGGGGGCTCCAGGTTTCAGAGGCAGTGTTTCAAAGGCCCCCAGCCCAGCACCACCTACCCCACAGTTCTGGCTCAGCTCCACCAACATCAGCTCCTGCAAGGCCTGTGGCCCATGCCCTATTCTGAAGCCCGATGCCAGCGGTAGGCACCAGGCAAGTGCCTAGGGGTGGGTGGTCGAGATCCTGGAGCAACTGCCCTGTTCTGTGGTAGAGAGACACAACGACCCACTTAGTCCCACACGCCTCTTGATGTGCCACTGCAGGGCCAAGATTGGGGCAAAAGTGACCAGCTCCTACTTCAGGCTGTGGAGAACAAGGAGGCAGCCAGAGTGACTTCATTGCACCCACGAAGAGCTAGTGCCTACCAAACCTGAGCCAAAGGGTACAAATCTGTGTTAGTGCCCAAGCCTTGGTACTGGGGAGACCAGTCCCCTTCTGAGTCATGCCTCTGGGTTGCACCTAGCTTCCATGAGAGGTACGATGGGCTGTCTGGAGGTGATGCTGTCTCAAGGTGCAGATGGCATAAACATAGATGGAGCCAATACATCTCGACAGGCCCCTGGATGTCAGGGATTCATCAGCTGTAGAGAGCAGGACCACGGGGCTGGCTGTAGGACTTCACTGTCCACACTGGGGCTGTAAATCAGTGGGAAGCCCTGGAGTCCATGCTCCACACTGTTGACAGCTTCCAGGAGTCCAGATAACTTAAGAGTAGTCTGAGAATCCACTGTGATTTCTTGGGTCATCCATAGTATTTCCCTCTGCCTTTCTTAAGAGATGGCACCCACCCCAGCCTGAAAGCTCCCCTGCCCTCAGTCTCTGAGAGTTTTGAGGCCCTCTCCACCCAGAATACCTCCAGTGTAGGTGTCTACCTTAATTTCCCTGATTCGGAGGCTAGGTGTGGTTGTGGATGGCCAGGAGCTCAGCACCCAGGGGAATTAGAGCTGAGCTGGAGGTTAGCCTTGGCTATGGAGTGAGATACCTCCTGCCCTAATCTGAAAAAATGAAAATGTCTGAATGCTTGGGAATCTGGGAGAGGCCTCTTGAGTTTCCTGGGCTGCCCAGTGGCCTTCCTGGAGCTGAGAACGTAGAATTGGTTGCCTGGTTCTATTTTCCATCTCTTCCCAGCCTCGAATGGATGACTCCAGAAAGGCCTCTTCTCAGGCAGGAATCCTGAAGGCCTGACAGCCCTCTGCCCTGTGCACACATTCCTTCTCCCACCTTAAAGGAAGACAGATCCATGTGTCAACTCCAGGATCTGCTGCCTCCCAGTGGCCGCCGTGTGAATAGCAACAGTCCTGCACTCCAGGGACAGCGCAGCTGGTTGCAGGAGTCTCAGAGGGCCTTATTCAGGCAGAGGAAGAGGCAAGCCCGGCCACTTCCCACATGCTCGTCCAGGGTCTTATGTGTCCCGGGCTTCACAGAGGATAGAAAATGATACAGAAGCCGACAGAAGCAGGAAAAGGTACAGCAAAGAGATGGGATCTAGAAAGGGAGAGGACCCGGTCCATGCCATCCACAGGAGGAAGTGGGGAGCTGAGGCTGCTCCTGGCTAGGGGCTGGCTACATTGGGTCCACTGAGTGCATCCCGGCCCAGTCTTCGTGTCCTACCTCCCCCTATGCCCAACCAGAGCTCAGTGTTCATCCATGAAAATCAAGGGGCTTCCATAAAGAGAAGGCACCCCAGCCTACAGCCAGCATGCATTTTCCCTTAAGGGGTGGGGGTGCCCTCGGGTGTAGTGGGCTCCACCTCAGACTCAGGATGGAGCATCCATGGAGACCTCAACTAAGGTGGTGTCCCATGCTGTTAAAGGAACAGGTTGATGGAGAAGCCTGTGAGGAGATTGTGCGTCTGAGCCAGTAGAGATCCCAGCTCCTGCAGAAGATCAGGGGCCTGGAACAGCACAAGGAATGGAGGAGGAGGGAGGCTTAGAGGCTACAGTGTCTGACTCTGGGTGTGGGGGAGCAATTTCCTGGCTCACCACACCACCTCCCTTCCTATCTTTCCCTTGCTGCCCCTCCCTCCCTCTGCTCCAGACACTCAGCCACCCACTGCCCTTCCAACATGCCATGCTCTGTCCTGCCCCAGGGCCTTTGTACACGGTGTCTGCAGTGCAGAAATGGCATCCCTCCAGCTGTTCCCAAGGCTCCCTTCCTCACATGCTTGGCTAGTTACCAACCGACATCTCCCCTGCCCACCTTATTCAAACTGTACCTGCATTTTCAGACTCCTTCATTTCCATCATAGCGATCCACCACTCAAATGCATGCCCAGGAGGGCAGGCTCAGGTGAAGGTGCCCAGCTCAGAGTGGATATAGTTAAGAAAAAAGACTATCCCAGGCTGGGTGAGTGAATAGCCTGGAGCAGGGTCTGCTGCAGAGCAGGCACTGGGCCAAAACACCTTGAGAGAGAACAGAATGTGGTATGGCACACAGCAGACACTCAGGCAATACTAGCAAACGCTCAGAGTGGCACACAGTAGGTGCTCAGCGTATATGGGGAATAGAGACATGGCTGTTGGACCCTATGTGGACCGTGGCTATCCAGCCCTGACCAGCTCCGTCCACAGTTCTGTCCTGCTCCAGTGTCTTCTACCTGCAGCCCCTAGAGGTACAGGCCAGCTCAGCACTCAGCCTGCTCATGAGGGTAGGTGGAAGGCATAGCCAGCACATGGGAGGGTCCAGGATCCTCTAGCCCCAGGGAGCTCAGGTCCCAGAGTCCAGGGTCCAGCATCCTTGAGTCCAGGGTCCTCAGGTCCTCAATCAATGACCTCAGTGTCTGCAGGTGTGGGAGCTGCAGCAGCTGCTGGCAGAGAAGCAGGAGGAGAGCCTGGGCTGGTAGGTGAAGAGCCTGCAAAGCCTTCTGTCCCTGCTGGAGGTGGGTGGGGCCAGAAGGAGGGGCTGGAGGGCTAAAGTGCTGGGCGGGACTAGAGGCTGTTGTGGTTGTAGCCTGGAATGGGGGAGGAGCTGTGGGAAAGTCGTAGAACAGAGTCAGAATCAGTGCAGGGACATCACCTTCATGGAGCCAGCCCTGGGAGGGGCAGGGGCGGGATCCAATGCTGAGCCATCTCCCAGTCCTTAATATTTCTATTAAGATTTAGTTAATTGCCAGGTGGTAATAGCGCACACTTAGAAGCAGGTGGATCTCTGTGAGGTCACGGCCAGCGTGGTCTGCAGAGTGACTTCCAAGACAGCCAGTTACAACAGAGAAACCCTGTCTATTAAAAAAAACAAATGTTTTAATTAATTAATTAATTACTCTTCTCTATTTATATGCAAAGGCATGGTATGCTGGGATAGTCAGATGGCAGCCTGTGGGAGCCAGTCCTCTCCTTCAGCCCTGTCCACCCTGAGATCCAAACCACAGCCTTCAGACTTGGCTGCACCTGAGCCCTAGTCTCCCCAGCCCTCATTGCTTTGGGGGTTTTGTTTTACTAACAGGGGCTCATGTAGTCCAGGCCCTCATGCCACCACCTCCCACTTTGGGGGTGACAGGCTGGTGCATGCTGGTCCAGCGCTCTACTCGCTGAGACCCATCTTGGCTGAAAACATTGGTATAGCAGACCTGGGATGCACAGCTACACACTGACACGCTGTCCCGGAGAAACAAATCAAAATGCAAACACAAGCTTTTGTGTAAGAAGGGTGTGTGTGTGTGTGTGTGTGTGTGTGTGTGTGTGTGTGTGTTGAGATGGAGTCTCAACTGCCTGGGTTGTCCTTGTATTCATTCTGTAGCCCTTGAGTTCTTGATCCTCCTGCTTCAGCCTCCTGTGTACTGGATCACAGTCCTGTGCACTGAGTGAGGAATCTAGGACACAGAGAGGCTTAGCTACCTGTCCAGGGACACACAGCTATAGCCAGAGGTTCATGGCAGGACCAGAATGATCCTAAGGTCCAGTGGGAATCCAGACCTCTCCTTGAGGTAGAACACTATCAGGTCAGCATGGAAGGGTGGAAAGAGCCCCAGGATCCAAGTCTCTGGGGTCTAAATGTCCCAAGAATGACACTTGGGCTTGGGTCACAGGTGAAGTGTGAGGCATTGTTTATGAAGAGCGAGTGGCATGTGTCCGAGGCCCAGCTGGCCAAGTCTGAGCAGCACCACTGGGGGCTTCATACAGAGGCTTAGAGGGTGCACCAGGCCCAGAGTTGAGCTCACTGGGCCCTGGACATGACTAAGGAGAGAGACAAGAAGGCAGGTTTCCTCTTCTCACTGTGGGATGCCACTCAATTGAGGTTATACAGAACTGGAGACCTTAGAGCTTTCAAGGCCTTCTGAAATCAGCCTATTTCTGTCCTAGGAAATTGAGGCACAAAGAAAGAAGAGAGTCTTGCTAGAGCCACTCTGGATGTTGATACTCCAATGGGTCCTTGTAACCATGGAAACAGGGGTAGAACACTTGTATCCCCATTTGAAAAGGCATAGAGAAATGATTCCATTCACACAAGGTCACTCGGCCACTTAATGAATCATAAGCCAGAATTCAAACCCAAGTTTCCCATGTGTTTGTGTGCGTTTGTTTAAGATTTTTAAATTACATGCATTTATATATGTGTGGTCAGGGCATGCATGTGTGGAGGTCAGAGGACAGCTTGCCTAAATTTGGTTTCTCCTTCAACCTTGTGGGTCCCAGGAATCAAACTAAGGTAGAGAGGCAGGTTTGGCAACAAGGGTCTTTACCCCCTGAACCATCTCACTGGATCCCAGTTGTGTCTTTTTGTGTGTGTGCTCTTTATGTGCATGTGCATGTGTCAAGGTCACAGGTCAACCTTGGACATCTCATAAAATGAAGTTAAAATCCAAGTTGTCTTTATGGGTTACTGGGCATGGCTGGACTGCCAGTTCCTAGTGTTCACCAGATGGGCCAACAGAGACTCTAAGAGAGGGGAGGCATGATGTTTTTCTATGAGGATCTGCTCAGCTCCTGACTCAAATCTGAGACACTTTCCCAAGCTGCCCAGTAGAGGTCAAGGGGTCACAGGTCTCTGGCTGGCTCACATGGCTGCTCAAGGAGCCTCCAACCCCATTCAGATCACAGAACTGTGAAAGAAGTCTTCATGTGGAAGAAGGCTCTGATGGCATAGCAGGCTATCCTGGCCAGCTCTGAGGAGGAGACCAAGATAGGTCTCAGTGAGTAGAGTGCTGGACCACCATGCACCAGGCCTCTGCATGAACAGGGCATACTGGTGACGCCTGTCAACCCCAAAGTGGGAGGTGGTGGCATGAGGGCCTGGACTACATGAGCCCCTGTTAGTAAAACAAAACCCCCAAAGCAATGAGGACTGGGGAGACTAGGGCTCAGGTGCAGCCAAGTCTGAAGGCTGTGGTTTGGATCTCAGGGTGGACAGGGCTGAAGGAGAGGACTGGCTCCCACAGGCTGCCATCTGACTATCCCAGCATACTATGCACTTGCATATACATAGAGAAGAGTAATTAATTAATTAAAACATTTGTTTTTTTAATAGACAGGGTTTCTCTGTTGTAACTCTGGCTGTCTTGGAAGTCACTCTGTAGACCACGCTGGCCGTGACCTCACAGAGATCCACCTACCTCTAAGTGTGCGCTATTACCACCTGGCAATTAACTAAATCTTAATAGAAATATTAAGGACTGGGAGATGGCTCAGCATTGGATCCCACCCCTGCCCCTCCCAATGCTGGCTCCATGAACATGATATCCCTGCACTGACTCTGTCCCTGTTCTCCTCAGACTTTCCCACAGCTCCTCCCCCATTCCAGGCTACAACCACACCAACCTCTAGTTTCACCCAGCACTTTAGCCCTCCAGCCCCTCCTTCTGGCCCCACCCACCTCAAGCAGGGACAGAAGGCTCTGCAGGCTCTTCACCTACCAGCCCAGGCACTTCCTCCTGCTTCTCTGCCAGCAGCTACTGCAGCTCCCAAACCTGCAGACACTGAGATCATTGTTTGAGGATCTGAGGACCCTGGACCCAAGGATGCTGGACCCTGGACTCTGGGACCTGAGCTCCCTGGGACTAGAGGACCCTGGACCCTCCCATGTGCTGGCTATGCCTTCCACCTACCCTTATGAGCAGGCTGAGTGCTGAGCTAGCCTGCACCTCTAAGGACTGCAGGTAGAAGACACTGGAGCAGGACAGAACTGTGGACGGAGCTGGTCAGGGCTGGATAGCCACGGTCCACATAGGGTCCAGCAGCCATGTCTCTATTCCCCACATATGCTGAGCACCTACTGTGTGCCACTCTGTCTGAGCGTTCGATAGTACTGCACGAGTGTATGCTGTGTGCCATACCACATTCTGTTCTCTCTCAAGGTGTTTTGGCCCAGTGCCTGCTCTGCAGCAGACCCTGCTCCAGGCTATTCACTCACCCAGCCTGGGATAGTCTTTTTTCTTAACTATATCCACTCTGAGCTGGGCACCTTCACCTGAGCCTGCCCTCCTGGGCATGCATTTGAGTGGTGGATCGCTATGATGGAAATGAAGGAGTCTGAAAATGCAGGTACAGTTTGAATAAGGTGGGCAGGGGAGATGTCGGTTGGTAACTAGCCAAGCATGTGAGGAAGGGAGCCTTGGGAACAGCTAGAGGGATGCCATTTCTGCACTGCAGACACCGTGTACAAAGGCCCTGGGGCAGGACAGAGCATGGCATGTTGGAAGGGCAGTGGGTGGCTGAGTGTCTGGAGCAGAGGGAGGGAGGGGCAGCGAGGGAAAGATAGGAAGGAAGGTGGTGTGGTGTGCCAGGAAATTGCTCCCCCACACCCAGAGTCAGACACTGTAGCCTCTAAGCCTCCCTCCTCCTCCATTCCTTATGCTGTTCCAGGCCCCTGATCTTCTGCAGGAGCTGGGATCTATACTGGCTCAGGCGCACAATCTCCTCACATGCTTCTTCGTCATCCTGTTCCTTTCACACCAGGGGACACCACCTTAGGTGGTCTCCAGGGCTGCACCATCCTGAGTCTGTGGTGAAGCCTACCACACCCGAGGGTACCTCCACCCCTTAAGGGAACATGCATGCTGGCTGTCGACTGGGGTGCCTTCTCCTTCTTGGGGGACCCTTGCTTTTCATGGATGAACACTGAGTTCTGGTTGGGCATAGGGAGACATAGGACACGGAGGCTGGGCCAGGATGCACTCAGTGGACCCAGTGTAGCCAGCCCCCAGCCAGGACTAGCCTCAGCTCCCCATTTGCTCCTGTGGATGGCCTGGACCAGGTCCTCTCCCACTCTTTCTAGAACTTATCACTTTGCTGCACCTTTTCCTGCCTCTACTGGCTTCTGTATCATTTTCTATCCTCTGTGAAGCCCGGGACACAAAAGACCCTGGACGAGCACGTGGGAAGTGGCCGGGCTTGCCTCTTCCTCTGCCCTTGAGACTTCTAAAACCAGCCCTGCTGTCCCTGGTGTGCAGGACTTCTGCTATTCACACGGCGACCACTGGGAGGCAGCAGATCCTGGAGTTGACACATGGATCTGTCTTCCTTTAAGGTGGGAGAAGGAATGTGTGCACAGAGCAGGGGGCTGTCAGGCCTTCAGGATTCCTGCCTGAGAAGAGGCCTTTCTGGAGTCATCCATTCAGGGCTGGCAAGAGATGGAAAATAGAGTCAGGCAACCAATTCTATGTTCTCAGCTCCAGGAAGGCCACTGGGCAGCCCAGGAAACTCAAGAGGCCTCTCCCAGATTCCCAAGCATTCAGACATTTTCATTTTTTCAGACTGGGGCAGGAGGTATCTCACTCCATAGCCAAGGCTGGCCTCCAGCTCAGCTCTAATTCCCCTGGGTGCTGAGCTCCTGGCCATCCACAACCACACCTAGTCTCTGAATCAGGGACATTAAAGTAGACACCTACACTGGTGGGATTCTGGGTGGAGAGGGCCTCAAAACTCTCAGAGACTGAGGGCAGGGGAGCTTTCAGGCTGGTGTGGGTTGGTGGGTGCCATCTCTTAGGAAAGACAGAGTCTAAATACTATGGATGACCCAATAAATCACAGTGGATTCTCAGACTACTCTTAAGCCCACTGGATCTCCTGGAAACTGGCAACAGTGTGGAGCATGGACTCCAAGGCTTCCCTCAGGTTAGGTGAGTGACCTGCCTGCTGAGCTACAGCCCTAGCGTGGACAGTGAGGTCCTACAGGTAGCCCTGTGGTCCTGCACTGGACAGCTGATGAATTCCTAACATCCAGGGGCCTGTGGGGAAGTATGGGCTCCATCTATGCTTATACCATCAGCACCCCTCATGCATCTAAGTGCAACCCAGAGGCATGACTCATGGGTCAGTCCCAGAAGAGTGACCAGGGTCACCTCAGTCTGAAGACTTGGGCACTCACACAGACTTGCACCCTTTGGCTCAGGTTTAGTGGGCACCAGTCCTTTGTGGGTGCAATGAAGTCACTCTGGCTGCCTCCTTGTTCTCCACAGCCTGAAGTAGGAGCTGGTCACTTTTGCCCCAATCTTGGCCCTGCAGTGGCACACCAAGAGGCATGTGGGACTGAGTGGGTCATTGTCTCCTCTCCACCACCAAACAGGGCATTTGCCCTGGGCTCTCGACCACCCACCCCTGGGCACTTGTTTGGTACCAGCCACTAGCATCAGGCTTCAGAATAGGGTATGAGACACAGCCTTGCAGGAGCTGATGTTGGTGGAGCTGAGCCAGAGCTGTGGGGTAGGTGGTGCTGGGCTGGGGGCCTTTGAAACACTGCCTCTGAAACCTGGTGCCCCCTTTGTCCCAAAATGCTGAAATTAAAGATGAGATTCCCAACACTCCAGCTGGTTTTTGTTAATTGTTTTTGGCAGGGTGGGGTCTCATGTAGCCTAGGCTGGCCTCAAACTCCATGTAAGGCAAGAATGATCTTGAATTCCTGATCCTCCTGCCTACCCCTCCCCAGGCTGGAATGACAGGTATGGATCCTCACACCTGGTCTACAAGGTGATGGACACAGAAGCCAGGGCTTCGTGGTGCTAAGCTATACCCACTGAACCATCGCTCTGTCCCCATTCACAGTTATTTTATTGTCATTCATTTGTTTATTCATCTGTTTGTTTGAGACATGGTCTCACTGTGTGGCTAGATTGGCCTCAAATTAAAGATCTACCTGCCTCAGCCCCTGAATGCTGGCATGATTGGCCCTTCCCAAACCATCCCCTAGTGCTCCTGACACCATGAACCCCACAACGCCCTTCCCAGCTGCTCTGCCGAAGCCCCACAGACTCTCCTCCCTGATAGCTGCAAGGAGAGGCAGGAGTAACTGAGACCAGGAATGTTCCTTAACTCCCTTCCCAGAAGCCCGGACTGTTCCCAAGCCACTGTCTGCAAAGTGTACTCCAAGATTTGAATGCAACAAGACTTTGCTGACCATTTTACCCACATAGTAGCCCTTGGTGCTGCGGTCCACATCCCACCTGCGCCTGGAAGATGCCCCCAACCTCTCTGAACTTCCCCAGCCTGCAGGTTCTGCAACAAAGGCCCTAGGAGAGGAAGCAAGGCTTGGGGGGACAAGGAACGTAAGAGATGAGGCAAAACAAGATTCTGATCAAGCCTCGGTTTATTGAACATACAGCACCAGTATTTAAGCAGTCTCGAGGTGGTAAGAGGAGTGGGGAGTGTGTAAGCAGGTTGCTGTCTGGCAGGCTGGCTGGTCTTATTTATTCGAGGTCACTGGGTCAAGGAACCGTGGAGTCAAGATGTCTCAGATGTAGAAAAAATACGTATGGCTGCAAGATTTCTCCCAGGGCTGCCTGGCACCAAAAATGCTGTTTTATCTAACTTATAGAGGTAGAAACATTCCATGGAATGGGGGAGTGATAAAATTGAGTTAGTCAAGTGGTGGTTCCCCTGAACTGGGCGGCTTCAGGCTATCTGACCTTTGTCTGAACTCTGTCCGTTAGGACTAGAGAAAAGTGGAGCCTTCAGGCAAAATAGAGTGCCTTGTGCCTCAAGTCTGAGCACCCAAAAGCGGCCCTCTACAAATCCTCCTTTTTTATTTTTTCAAGGCAGCAGTGAGAGGTGGCCCATACCTGTCTTAGGCTATATGCCTTGTCATCTCCCCTTCACAAAGCCTTCTCACCTATCTCTGAAACCTCATCAGCCAGTATTGGGCTGGGGCTTCCTGTGTTAGGTTAATAACCAGGCAAATGGAGGGAAGAAGGCATGCTAATCCCATCATAGGCAAATGGGTCCCTGTGAGGGCGAATACCCCTGACCCGTCATGGGAAGCCGGGGCTGTTTCAGCCCTGCTCCTGCCTTAGGTGGGACTGCCCTGCAAAAGGCCGTTAGTCCTCGGCCAGGCCTTGATCAGCTAAATCCAGCCTATGGTAGTGGACCTGTATGGGTTTTGCTTGAATGGCGTCCATCTGTTGTTTTATAAAAGAGGTTAGTCTCTTAAAATCCCAGGGCCCAAAAGATATTAAAAGGAGTAGGCCTATCAAAGTTCCTAACAGAGAGGGTAGGAGGGTTGTTAGCCAAGGGGAAGTGGAAAACCAGCTCTGGAACCAGCTTTGATCTAGTTCTCTCTGTCTCTTTCTGTGTTCTAAACCTTCTCTGACCGTAGCCATGGAGTCCTTGACAACACCAGAATGGTTCATGTAAAAACAGCATTCCTCCCTGAGGGCAGCACAAAGCCCGCCCTGTTGGAGAAGAAGCAAATCTAAGCCTCGTCTATTATGTAGGACAACCTCAGCAAGCGAGGAGAGGGATTTCTCTAATTGGGAAATGGCGGATTCCAGTCATTCAAGATCTTCATCGATTGATAGGTGAAGGTCTGAGTAATGCTTATTGGAGATAATGAGAGGTTAGGCCCACCCCAGTTCCCGTGGCCCCAAGACCTAATAGGACTGCCAGGGTAATGGCCGATACAGGCTCTCTTTTAGTTCTTAGGAGGCCATGATCATCTTTTGGGTCCCATGCTAGGGAGAATTGTTCTTCAGAGTTATAGATCAGTCTGGGAATCAACTGGACCAGGACGCAGTAACTGTTTGATTATTCTTAAGCAGGTCCACAGAGACACAAGGAGTCAAGCCATTGCTGCAGGCCCACCAGGTGTCATCCGGAAGGAGGAGATAAGACCCCAGTATTGTTGTGGTATGTTTAGTTGTGGATAATATTTTAGTTAAGATTCGTCTTTTACTTGTTTACATCTCTGCCATCCCCAGCTTCCACCCCCCACAGGAGGTTCCTGTTATTTGTCTATTGAGGGTCTGTGTGAAAACAGGAAGAAAAACACCTGGGGATTGAGGGGTAGAGCAAGGAGGGAGCAAGGAGTAGGAGGTGGAGGAGGAGAATGAGGAAGAGGACAAGGAGGAGAGGATGGAGTGAGGAAGCCTTGGAGGGAACGCTCTGCCTAACGGCTTGGGTATAGAATTCCCTGAGATTTGACATGGTTTGTGATTAATAAAGAGCATTGGAAAATTCAACGATGGACTCTCATTAAGTGGTTGAAAGATAAAATTAACACGGTGTAACAGCAGAGAAGTTGGATTGGGTTAGATTGCATAATTGTTGGTGGGAAAAAGGAACCTTGCTCAGGCAGAGGCCAAAATCTGAGACTGATTGGAGGGTAATCTTGGCAGACCCCTGTTGGCTCCATCTGCAGTGGTAAAGGTCAGAAGTAGTATTATATTTTCCTAGGGTGGCAATGCCATCATAGAAAGGGGGGCATCATAGCACAGCCAACATGAGTTAGTGAGGTCTGGTCTAGAGTGGTTTAAGGTTAAGAAGGTATGTTGAATGAGGTTGGCTAGGGCTTCTTGGGTAGTCTTTGGTTGTGGAAGCCTCCTAACAGCAATGGAGGAGCCATTAATTGTTGGTGAAGAGGGAGCTGACGACAAAGAGACAGGAGTGAGGGCAGAAGATTTGGAATTTGGAACAGTCGAAACACAGTTGGGCCCCATTGGTACACTAGACAAGGAATCAACCTGGAGTCTGAGTTGAATAATTTCTCTAAAATCTGTTCCTGTTAAATATTGATGAAATCCAAAATACTGACCTGTTTGCCAGTCAGTAAAATTTTTTCCTGGATCATGGAAGATAATTACTAATTGATTACATGGCTGGGTACCAGGAATGGTAGAAGAAGGGGACTGTATGAGGGAGGTGGACAATGATACATAACTACTATGAGATTCCCATTGACAGTTATTCTGTAAGGACTGATCTCTAATAATTTCTACAACAGCATGTGGCTCAATTGTTTTCCAGGGACCCTGGGTTTCACATCCCCAGGCATAACAATAAAAATCTGAGACTCCCCCACATCTTTGATATCTTTGTTTGTCACCATAGATGCTGGACAAACATAGAACTGAACCTTTCCTTTTGTGGAGGGATATCTAGTGCGACCAGGGGGCAAGACCTTTGAGAGGTTGAACCCAATATCTGGGAACCAGGTTCCAAGGGGGCCCGATTTTGAGATGCTATTAATGATGTTCCCATCCCAGGAAGCTGTTACCGGCCATGTCAGGTTGTAAGGAGTGTGAGGATTGACAAGTCCACCAGGTACAGATATCAGGGTGATCCAGGTCATTGCCAACATCCAAGGAATCATTTTTCTTTTTCTGAAAGAAAATCACAAAGGGGATTCTCTGGGCTTATATATTCCCTGGATATTGGGTTAGAATCTACCTGTTTCACAAGTCTTTCAGGCAGCCACCTTGGTGCTCCAGCTTTGATGTCAAACACACATACTGACCCTTGGCCCCAGATAAGTACTGGGTCAGGTTTGACCACCATTTGTAGGTCAATGGGTCTTACCACAGCCCAGTGGCATAGCTGTCTTTGTGGCAGGGTGCCAAAAGCGATCCACCGCTGTTTTTCCTTTATCATCCATATTTAAGAAGTTCAAAATGAACAAGGCATGACCAAGAATATTTCTTGGAGAACCTTTGACAGGATATATTTCCCCCTTTTTTAGTTTTTTCAAGGTGTACTTAAGCATTTGATGCACTCTCTCAACAATCCCCTGACCCTGGGGATTATAGGGAATACCTGTGACATGTTTAATTTGGAACTGAGAGCAAAAGTTTTGGAAATTTTTTCCCACATACCCAGGTCCATTATCAGACTTTATACTTTTTGGTTTTCCCATGACTGTGAGGCAGGCAAGAGTGTGTGCAATAACATGTTCTCCTGTCTCTCCTATTTGGAGCGTACCGTAAATGAATCCACTAAACGTATCAATAGACACATGAAGATATTTGAGATTACCAAACTCAGGAACGTGTGTTATATCCATTTTCCAGATGTCATTAGGAACCAAGCCTCTAGGATTTTCCCCTAAATGTGGGGTAGGCAGGAATGTCACACAGGAGGAGCACTGTTTAACTGTCTGGCTTGTTCTTGATAATCTTAAATAAGAGCCTAAGGGTATGAGCATTTAAATGATGTAAGGAATGGGCATCCTGGGCCTTTTGAATGGCTGTGTCAATGATGGAGCAGACCAGGCGGGTGGCGAGGTCCGTTGTCACATTGCCTTCTGAGAGTGGGTCTGGAAGGCCAGTGTGGGCCTGTAGATGGCCTATGAAGAAAGGATAGGATCTGGCTCTGATAGCAGCCTGGACCTGGAGGAAGAGTATGAATGCCTCCGTGGAGGGTTTGACAAAGGCCACAGTCTCCAAAAGAGGGATAGAGTGAGCAATATAGGCACTGTCGGTATACAAATTGAAAGGTCTATCAGAGAAGGTCTTAAAAACAGCCACAACAGCATATAACTCTACAAGTTGTGCATAGGAATAGGGTGTATTTACAATAGTAGTCTGATTTTGGCCTGTAAAGGCTGCCCTCCCACTGGAGGAGCCATCAGTGAAAATTGTCAGGGCCATGGGAACAGGTTCTGAGGAGGTATTTTTTGGGAAAATGAAAGGGTGGGACCTAACAAATTGAAGGAGTTTGTCAGCTGGGTAATGATTGTCTAAATGCCCAGAGAATGAGGCACAAGCAACAGGCCAGTCTTTAGTAGTCTGAAAAAGCCAGTTAATTTGGGTTTTGGAATAGGGCTGTATAATCATGTCTGGATCTCTACCAAAATACTGTCTCCCATACTCTCTGCCTTGAGTAATAAGGTCGGCCATTGTAGTATAATAAGGGGTAATAACCTTTTTGGGAGAGGAGTGGAGGTGAATCCACATTAGGGGTCCAGACTGCCATAACACCCTGATGGGCGTGTGGGGTGTGGAGCAAATAATGAGCAGAAGGGGTTTGGCATAATCTATAAAGGTTACATACTGTTGGCTAATGGCCGTTTCTACTTTTGTTATCTTAGCTTCAGGGATTAGCAGTCAATGGGACTTAGGGTCGCTATATCCCCTTAGGATGTCAAACAGTGGCTTAAGTTATCCAGTGGTCAATTTTAAACAGGGCCTTATCCAATTGATATCTCCCAGGAGTTTTTGGAAATCGCTTAATGATTTCAGATGATCAGTTCTTAGTTGTATTTTTTGAGTCTGTACCTGGGTACCCTTGAGCTCAAAACCCAAGTAAGTATAGGGGTCTTTTATTTGAACCTTGTCTGGGGCAATTTGAAGCCCTCTTTCTGACAGGCTTTGGACAAGCGAATCATAACAGCATAAAAGCTTTTCCCCATCATTTCCAGCCAACAGGATATCATCTATATAGTGTATGATATAAATGAAAGACCACATTTCTCTAAATGGATCAATTACTTGGACTACAAACTTTTGGCAGAATGTGGGACTATTAGCCATGCCCTGTGGGAGCACCTTCCACTGGAAACGTCTCACGAGTCCTTTGAAATTTGTAACTGGCAAGCTAAAAGCTAATCTTTTTTTGTCTTCAGGGTGTAAGGGAATGGTGAAGAAGCAGTCCTTAAGGTCAATAACAATTTTTAAGTAATGGCGAGGGACAGCTACTGGTGTCGGGAGGCCTGGTTGCAGGGCTCCCATTAACACCATCATTTTGTTTACTTCTCTTAGATCTTGGAGAAGCCTCCCCTTCCCTGATTTTTTCTTAATAATGAAAATGGGAGTGTTCCAAGGGGAGTTACTAGGTTCTATATGACCTGCTGTGAGCTGTTCCTGCACTCACTGTTCAGCAGTGGCCAATTTATCTGAGCTTAACCGGCACTGACCCACCCACACAGCTTCCTCGTTTTTCCATGAGTTCTTGTCTGCGTGGGGTGCAGGCTTGTCAGTGACCATTAGGGTAAATTTCCCAGGCCAGAACGGTCTAATTTCTTACAGACCTGTATAGGATCCCTCATTCCCTGAGCCTGTTTTCCTAAACCTTGTCCAGGGAGGAAGCCCTGATTTAACATTTGTGAGGCCACCACCTCATTTGGACTAAGCATCATTAATTTAAATTGTGACAGTAAGTCCTGGCCCCAGAGATTGACGAGGAGGCCAGGAAGAACATATGGCTGTATAGTTCCTGAGTTTCCCTCTTCATCAGTCCATTTTAGAAGTCTAGAACTTTTCTCAGGGTTTTTGCTTTGTCCAATTCCTAGAAGATGAGTAAGGTTAGTGGAGAGGGGCCAGGATATAGGCCACCCTTCTTTTCTCAAGATGGTAACATCAGCACCTGTGTTTATAAGCCCTTCAAATTCTTTACCATCTAGTTTGAGTTTTAACATGGGTTTATTGGAGGTGATATTTTGAATCCAGTAGGCATCAGAGGAACCAAAGCCCTTATTCCCTCTATGGTTTCCTTTTACTGGGTTCTGGGTTTTGTTTAAGGGTAAAAGAAGTAATCGAGCAATTCTTTGTCCTTTTTGAATAGTAAGAGGGGCTCTTTGGGAGGCAGCCATAATCTTAATTTCTCCAGTAATATCATTATCTATGACTCCAGGGTATATTTGTAACCCTTGGAGGGCAGAGCTACTCCTCCCTGTTAGTATCTGGTGGCAGCGGCCCAAAGTCCCAGTAGGGAGGGCTTGAATTCCTATTTCAGGCATTAGTACTGAGCAGGAGGAGGAACTGAGGTCCAATCCGGCACTTCCTGGTGTGGCTCTGGAGAGTTGTGAAATTCCTCTATGAAGCTCTTGGTTTGGGGGTGAACCTCATGGTTGCCCCAGAGGCTCAAGTAGCTTTGGGGCCTGGGGCTGGCCCCTCAGGGAGTTTCCCTGTTGCTGGGACAAGGTATTGCCTTGGGTGTCCATTTTAGAACGGCACTCACCAGCCCAGTGTTTCCCTCTCTTACATTTGGGGCAAAGGCCTGGCTGACCAGACCGCCTGGGAGCACGGCATTCCTTGGCAAAATGGCCATTTTGTCCACAATTAAAGCATTTTTTTTATTTATCAGACATTCTCCGGCTCGAAGTAGTCTCTGAGAGCAACTCCGATTGCAAGGCCCATTTGGTGGGTGGAGCCAATTTCTGCACAATAGCGGATGTAATCTGAAAGGCTTTTTCCCTTGCAGTGTGGGCGAATGGCAGCCTGACAGGCATGATTGGCATTTTCAAAGGCTAAATTTTTAACAAAATCAGTTTCACTTCCTGAAGGGCCGAAAAGCCTCTCTGCCGGGCTGGTGAGGTGGCTGTTAAAATCGGCATAGGGCTCTTCGGGGCCTTGCCTGATGTTAGCCAGCGATGTAGTCGCTGCTCCCTTTTGGGGTAATTTTCTCCAGGCTATAAGGCCAGTAATCTGTATTTGAGGAAATAAGCCAGGAGCATAATCTTTTTGAGCCTTATTTGTTTCATAGGGCTTATTTCCCTTTAACATCTCAAGGGTCCACGCTGCGCTCTCTCCGCCAGCCTCTAAATTACGGCGGGTAGTTTCCTTACAATTCTCTGAAAATTCTGATTGCCAGAGTATAAAATCACCTCTTGAGAGAGTGGCCCGAGCTAATTGATACCAATCGTTAGGTGTAAGCCAAAGGTCGCCCAAAGTTTCCAAAATTGTTAGGGTAAAGGGAGCGATCGGGCGGTAGTGAGCGACGGCTGCTTTTAGCTTTTTTAAAGTTTTGAAACCCAGGCAATAGTATTCTCTTGTGGGAGTGCCTGGCTCTTCTCCTTCCTCCTCCTGTTTTGGAGGGACCTCCGTAATGGGAAATAAGTCAAGTTGTGGAGGAGGGGCGGACTTCTTAAGTGAGCCAGCTGTCTCTTTTTCTCTGTCCTTTCTTTGTTCAGCAGCTACTTTTAGGTCTGTTGAAACAGGGGCCTCAGTGGGAGCCTATGGAGTCGAGAGTTCCAAATCTAGTGCTCTGAGCTCCTGGAGGAGTTCATTATGTTCTTTTTTGAGTCAGATGGCCTCTCTGAGATTTTTAATCTTTTAAGTGAGATCTTTTTTAGAGAGAACAAGATCCTTTTCTGAGTCATGGGGTTTGGTAATACTCCTCATGGGAGGAAGGGGTTGGAATTGGGGTGGATGGAGAAGAGGGACAATCCAGGGTGGTGTCAAATTATACGGAGGTGGCCGTTGTAGGAGATGCGGCCAGTTCAAATTATGATATCTGGCCACTTTTTCTTCCAAATCGGCCTCCTCTTCAGGAGTCAAGAAACCATCATCATTAATGTAATTATTATAATTAGGGCCTCTCAACTCAGAGTGGAGAATCTTCAAAGATGGATAAAGTTTTCTAGGAAGCTTAGAATTTCTAATGTGGGGTTTATTCTTTGGGTTTTGTTCCTGAATGTCTCACTCCCCCTTTTTAGGCTCTGCCTGGCCCTCTTCTTCATCTAAGGGAATTGTTATAGAGATGGAATCATTATTATCTGGTGGGAGAGGTATTGGACTTGAGGGGTATTTTTGAGTTTTCTCGGAGGTGGAAATGAGGGAGGACAGGCTTTTACTCTGTTCCTTTTTAAGAAAATTTTCTCCCTCCTCTAAAACTTCTTTAACATCCTGGAGATAATATCTTATAGCCAATATATCATTAATTAAATTCCAGTAAGAAAAAACTGTCGCAGGCACCTTTTCTGGGCCAACTACTTTATAGTAGTCTTTTAAACAGTTTCCAACTCTGGCCCTAGGTTTCTCATCAATAGTTCCCTCTTGAGGAAGACACAGAGAGGCTTCTTTTAAAAATTCAAAAACCTTAACTAAATCTTTCTTTTTAACTGTTACCCCTTGTGCCTTTAATGAAATCTTTAAGTCTCCTATGAGCTTTTCCTGTACACTTATGCCTTGTCCCATAATTGCGTCGTCCCCTTACCTTCCGGGTCTCTGTTCCACTAGGCGGGTGATTCCGCGGCAACACCTTTTGTCTTAATCGCTGGCCAGCTCTTTGAATCAGGCGACATCCTTCACTGAATCCCTCATGCCTCGGCCCCTCATTGCAGCACTACTTTGTCCTGGCCCTCGAGGGAGCAAGGCTTGGAGTGACAAGAGACGCGAGAGATGGAGGCAAGACAAGATTCTGATCAAGCCTCAGTTTATTGAGCACACAGCACCAGTATTTAAGCAGTCTCAAGGTGGGGAGGGGGAGTGGAGAGTGCATAAGGAGGTTGCTATGGTAACCTATCTGGTCTTGTTTATTTGAGGAATCAAGATGTCTCAGAGAGGTAGAGAAGTACGTGCAGCTGCAGGATTTTCCAGGGCTACCTGTATCAACAATGCTGTTTTATCTAATCTATAGAGGTAGAAACATTCCACGAAATGGGGGAGCGATAAAGTTGAGTTAGTCAAGCGGTGGTTCCCCTGAACTGGGCAGCTTCAGGCTACCTGACCTTTGTCTGAACTCTGTCCGTTAGGACTAGAGAAAAGTGGAGCCTTTAGGCAAAATGGAGTGCCCTGTGCCTCAAGTCAGAGCACCCAAAAGCGGCCCTCCACACTGGGCTACAGGAGACACTGCTGTAATCAGAAGTAAATAAATAAATAGCACTTGAGAAAATGGGATAAAATTCCTTTTTTTCTAATCAAGGTTTATGTGTTGTAACTTTGGGTATCTTGGAACTCTGTAGTCTAGACTGGTCAGGAAGTCACAGAGATCTGCCTGCATCTGTCTCTGTAGTGTTAGGATTAAAGGCATGTGCCACCACTCCCTGGCTGAATAAAATTATTTTAATGACTGGGAAACATTGGAGAACAGAAATGAACAGAAATTAGAGCAATGATACATTAAAGAAAATGGAATTTGTCAGGCAGTGGTGGTGCACATTTTTAATCTCAGCACTTATGAGTGAGTTCCAAGACAGCCAGAAATATAACAGAGAAACTGTGTCCTGAAACCAAAAAGAGGGAAAAAAAGAAAAGAGAGAAAGAATTTTTAAAAATGTAATTTAAATAGTGGTATCAAGAATCCAAAAATTGACTTTTAAAATAAATGACTATAATTGAAAAATAACACAGCCATACTGACTTTTAAAAAGATTAGGCCCTCCCCTTACCAGAGGAATGAATGCTATTAATAAGGTACTGATTGACTTTGTTTGGACTATGCACAATGTTAGCTGCCAAGATCTAAAAGCTGACACACAGGACCAGCCACTTTCCCATGTCTCACACCTCTGAGCTGACTACTGTCAAGCAGGGTTGCACATAGGAGAGTACTCTAATTGGAAATCCAAAACACATTGGCATAAGCTAACCTCCCCAAAATGTACACGCATCAGCCTGGTCTGTCTTCATTCACAGGACATGAATGAATACATGGTGGGAAATTACAAAATCACTCACCCTGCCCCAATCAGACCCTTCTTCCTAATGATGACCCCTGCAGCTGACTACCTTGAAATTCAGCCAGTGACATCGTACTGCTTACCCTCTTTCCTTAGAAGTGCACACAATAAACTGTTTCTCCTATTCTGGTCTGAAGGCAGAAGTCATGCTGCACCTGCAAATCCTTCTCCTGTTACTGCAATGAACTGTTGACTCTGTGATTCAAATGAGTAAATTTAAATTCTGTGATGGTACAGCCCTTTAATTTAAAAATTTAGGAAGTATAATCGGGAGGACAGCAAGGTTGTTGCCCTGTAGAGATGCAGACTAGGATCAGGGTCATCTGACTCAACATAGGAGAGCTTGTATCTGATACAGTTTTCTAAAAGGCTGGATATGCAGTTGTTTAGAATCTATTGCCTCCTCACGGAGAAATTGTTCCACACACTTGAGAGAATAGTAATAATAATGATAATGATAATGATAATAATAATAATACCTCTTCAATTGCATGAAGCCGTTTCTGTCTAATGCTCAACAGAGGCCAGCCTGGAAAAGATACTCTATTACACATATGCTGTCAACATTAAGTCCCTTTTAGTTTTAGGCCCCAGGCTATACTTTGAACAATGTAAAGAGGGGACACTGCAAGTCCCATAAAGCCTGTTCCAACTTTTTAAAATAATTTTTGAAATCATTACATCTTTCCACTTTTTCTTTCCTTCCCCCAGTGTGCCCCCATGCTTTCAAATTCTTAACCTCTTTTTCCTTTAATTGTTGTTGGTGTTTGAATTTGACCTAAGTTTTGCTGCAGGACTACCCGGCTATGATGCCAAGGGAATGGGTTCCATGGACAATGAGTGTAAAATGGATTGTGAAAACAGATTACCCTACATCTAGGAAGAAACAAAGTGCTGGGAAAGTTGGAAGAATTTCTACTAAAATACAAATTTCCCAGACTAGAGATCCATCTGCTCCTAAGGTGGAAGGACTCCTCTGGGAAGGCCTGTTCTGTCAGTTGATCTCTGTTAACACAGTAGGGGAGCTGCCACTGTCCTGAGGACAAGCTGGGTGGCCCTTGTAATTAGGGACTCTGAGAAGGCTGGCACTCTTAATACCTGGTGGTAAGCTCCTGGGTCACTTCAAGGATTCTCCTCTAATGCAGCTGTTGGGAATTGTAAAAAGACCCCAGGACATGCCATGGTGACTGTGTAGGGATCGTTTCTCCCCTGATAAGGAGATCCTCTGAGCTGCTAGACTTGCTGGGACTGGGATGGACTGTGGGACCAGACTGTGGTTCTGTTGGTCCCTGTGGTGACCTGGGGAGAAGCGGTTTGCCTTTGAGCCTTCTTGAAGATGCCAGAATGGGAGAGAATCTGCTGTCTTGGCTCTGGGAAGCTGTGTTGCTTGTAACATTGCTGTCCAGTATGCACACACAGGTGTTGCTTCTGTTGTGCAGTGAGAAGACAGGTTAGAAAACTGAAGGTTTTGATTATAGATGTGCTGAACACTGCATTCCATGTTCAGATTTGTCTTACACATGTTATAAATAGTTTAAAAACTGGTTGGAAGAGTTGATGTTGATCTGCTTATTGAATACTCGAGTAGAATACTTTTAACTTTCAGCAGCACCAGCCACAACAGTGAGATTTGGGGTAATTCATTCCAGATAAATTTCAGGGCATGAAAGGCATTTTTAAAGTGGAGAGATTTCTCGTGTATTTATGGGGTTGGACAGGTGGACAGGGCACTTCACAAATCCTGTGCCATAGTCCATGTGGCAGAAAGCAGACATGGCAATATTCTTCAACATTGTTTTGTGTGTGGGCATCAGCAGGGCTGGGTTTGCCTGACACCACAAGGGGGAGTTAGGGCTGCAGAGCCATAGCAGACCTGTGTAATCACCTCATTTCTAGAGAGAGCTCTAGTGCATCAGGCCTCTATAGTTGGAAGAAATATCAGTACCTGAAGGATCAATAACCTAACAGTAGGGTTCATTTGAGTACATTTTGTGGGAGTTGTGAACTCTGTGTTTATTTCATTTCTGTACGTGAAAAATGCTTCCTGAGTTTCCTTAGGTCTTTTGTTTAAAACTTGACTATATTTTCATGCTTTTGTTTCTGGCATTTTCTTTCCATGCCTTTTATTTTCACAAATATTGCATGCATTCTAGGTTGCTGTAACTCTGTGGCAATTTCAGAGTTCACATGTGTCAATTTGTGTACTATTTCCTCATAATCCTTTTGAGCATTTTGAATTTTTCCAACTTTATGTATCTGTAAGAATTGTTGAAAATTTTCTTTGGCTTCTAATGAATTCATGGTGCAAGTTAAACACACCAGACTTCCTAATATTGATGCATCATGCTTCCAGGGATCATTTATTGACTTGTTTATTTTTTTATTTATTTGTGTTATTTTAATATAAATATATATAAAATATTATATATATAAGTATATTGTCAATATCTGAAAGACTTTGATTATCTTTGATAAAATAATAGCCAACAAATGTCTGAATGGACCTAAGGACCACTCCATGAAAAGGAACCCATACTTGACCCTGCTTGTGTAACCAGAACCAGAGACTAGATTGCCAGATAGCTGGGTAAAGCCAAAAAGTACTGGTTTAAAAAATTAATCAGTAAAATGATTCCTACTGATACTCTGTTATACTCATAAAAAGTGTTTCATCGAGTCAGCATCAGAGAGTCTTCTTCTAGCAGCAGATTGAAACAGATGCAAAGATTCACAAGCAGACATTATGCAGAGAGAGAGCAAGAGAAAGAGTCAAAATTGGAAGTTTGCATCAAATCCCTGCCCTCAGTGCTCAGAGAATACCCAGGAAGTGGAGTCAGAAAGATTTCCAGAGGGCATGGAGGACACCATGGTAAGTAAAGCCCTCTGAATCTACTAAGCAAGGAACCTATGGGCTCACAGAGACTGAAGCAGAAAGCACAGAGCCTACCTGGATCTTCACCAGTTCCTCTGTGTATATATTACAGTGATTAGCTTAGCATTTTTATGAGATTGATGACCATGAGAATGAGTGAGTTTCTGACTTTGTGCCTACCCTTGGGACTCTGTTCCTCCTGTTGGTTTCCCTACTTCGATATGATAATTTTATTTTATTTTATTTTATTATATTTACTTATTATCTCTTTGAAGCCTGTTCTTTTGTAATGAGAGACAGAAAGTGAGTGAATCTGGAGTAGAGAAGTGGTGTAGAGGAACTGGCATGAGTAGATGGAGGGGAAATTATGATCAGGATATATTTAGGAGAAAAATCATTTTCAATAAAAGAAAAATAATATGAGAAAATGAATGCTCTTCTTTACGTTAACCAGACTATTTCAAATTACTTGGTAGTTCCTTCCATAGAAGACTCATGCTAGGAATGATGTCCAAAGGCACAAGATTGAATATATATGAGTATTAACTAACGACTCAATATGTATTACACATTACTGTGTACTTAGAGATTTGAGAACAGCTAATGTTTCAAATGAGACCTTGTCACAGACAAGAAAATAAGTCAAAAATGTATTCAGGTTTTTCAGAATTTTAGGTTTTTATTAGATGGGTCTTACTTCGGTAGTGACTTTTCAAATCAGCATGAACTTTAAGGTTAGGAATTCTGGAATGCTTTTGATGCCAAATTGCTGGGATTAATGGCATGTGGTACCATCTTGGCAATATTTATTTTTGAAAATGTTTGTATTGGCACCAGATGCGAACACCAGAAATAACATTAGTGATATTATATTCTCTCAATTTCTATGCTTCTTTTCCTTCATGTTATTCAGTTTTGTTCTTCTTTCCAGTGTGTGTGTAGTGTGTGTGTGTGTGTGTGTGTGTGTGTGTGTGTGTGTGTGTATCTACTATGTAGCAGAGGCTTTCCTCAAACTCACAACAATCTTCCTGCCTCTGTGTCCTGAATGCTGGTATTAAAGTATTCCCTGCAATACACAGCTTGAAAAAGAAGTTTTAAATATATGTCTCTTACTTTTTTATGAAAATAATTATTGTCATTATTTTAATTGTAGGGATTTTTAGCCTGTATGGAAATCTTTGTATGACATTTATGCCTGGTGGCCAGGGAGGCCAGGAGGTTAAAAAACCCCTTAATTTGGAGTTACAGATAGTAAGTAGTGAAGACCATATGTACTGGGAATGGAACATGGGTGCTTGTAGGATCCTCAGTGCTCTTAACTGCTGAGGTATTTCCACCATGTTTTCTGTTCTTGATAATTTTTCCTGTCTAAAGTAGCCTAGGTCACTCAGGGGTCAGAAACCTGTTATTCATTAAAGACTGGAATTCTCTTTTAATGGGGAAATTAGGCTCAGGCCAGGATGATCTCTCTAATTGTTTATCCAATACAGAGTGGTCATTCCTAAATCCTTGTGTGTACAACCAACAAAAATAGACTGAACAGGTGGTATTCATACATTTGGGCATTCTCATTTATATGTATTTAATGAGGAAGAAGTTGGAAGGGCAGAATTTGAGAAGGGCTGGAGGCAGGAAAGGAAGTGGGGAAGTGCTGTAATCTAGTTCATTAAAAATGTAGAAAAGTACATGTTAAATTAAAAGAGAGGCACTAGATATTTCCCATTGTTAAGAGCACTGGATGTTTTTCCCGAGGATCCAGGTCCTGTTCCCAAAAACCATATGGAAGTAAACCAACTGCTGTAATTCCAGCCCCAGGCCCTTATTGCCCTTGTCTGCCCGGTATTATTGCACGCAGAAATGCAGGCAAACACTCAACAATGAAAATGTAAATAAAGGTTAAAAAAACCCAAAAACAACAAAACGAAGCAGAAGGGAGTTCTTTACAGATGATGTGACATTCTGAACACAAACAGCAGCGAGTAATATTAAAACTAATTCTTCTGGTCCTGGATGCTAGTAGCCTTGGCATGCTTCTGAGCCAGCCTGCTCAGAGGCAAATACAGCTTTGTTCTGTGATTAAAATAGGTCAACATAACCATTCATTTAAGAACAGTGCCCACAATGCTAATCAGTGACTTTTCCTAGATGAGTTCTATATTTGTGTTCTCTCTCTTTTGTATTTTAAGAATTGTAGCATTGGTAAATCCATCGTTAAGATCATCCATCATGGTTGATACGTAGCATCATCTGTTAAGCAATGCACTGTCACAATAATATTTATTTGATTTTCAGCAAAACCTTAGCTCCTTCTCCAACCCAGAAACATGCTTGGAAGAGCCAGTCACAGCCTTGTGCCTTCTCCTTGGGCACTTAGCTTAAGCCCTGATGTAAAACTGGGCTCCTTCTCTAGAACCAGAATTATGCTTTTGAGAGTTGGTAATGATCTGGAGCCAATGCCTTCAGGGAGCAATTATGTCAGATACTGAGCGTTCGACACTTTCCACCTTATAGATCTGTGGCTATCAGTCCCAAGTCCACTGTGAGCTTGGTCCGTTATGTTCTTGAGATACCCTGTGCATGCCTTGTGCAGCATTGTTTGATTAGACTCCTGAGTTTGTCTCGCTGTGTTAGATTCTGCTGATTCAGAGAAGTCTCCTTTTGCTTCCATTTCCCCCCTGGAAGTAGTATACAGGGTTCTATTCTTCAGAGGCTTGCTTGAAATACAAAGTCATGGTTGTGTAAGACCCCTGAGCCCAGTCCCTATGTTTTCTGTGTTCTTCTGTTCCAATCTTTCTCTTCCCCTGGCACCTCCACTTTAGGACCTGTCACTGGAGATTGACCCACTGTTTCAGGTGACTGTTGTAATAGAAATAATTCTGGGAATGTCTTTGTTGTGTAACCCTCCCATCTACCTAAGTACCTAGAAAAGTTGTCTCTTATCCATATTTGCACTGTTCAAAGTGTGTACTGGGACCTGAACCCTCCCCCTCAACAAAAGCTCGAGGACATTAGCATACATGTAATGTGAAATAAGATCTCGGTTGTCTCCTCTTTGAGCAATAGGCAGAGCTGCGTGCATGCTGTTATTAATGATACTTTTTATTAACCTCCTGAGTAGAGTGATTTCTCTATGGGAAAGCATATTAATTCTAGAGCAGATGTACCTACTGCCTTTTAGAAAAAAAATGTTTCTGAGACAAGCTCTCTTATGTTGACTCAGCAGGGTTGCCTTGATCCCAGTTTGTAGGTCCACAGGGCAATGATCTTGCTGTTCCACTGATTAAATTCCTAAATTTTGAATTAAAGGACTGTACCAGCCCAGAGTTTTAATATTAACCCTTTGAGTCACATAGAAACCTGGCCTTTGCAGTCACAGTTGAAGGATTTCATGTGGAATATAACTTCTGCTTTCGGACTAGTATAGGAAGAATAGGTTAATATGTATTCTTCAGGGTGAAACAGATTTGGCAATAGCTAGATCTCAGATTGAAGTTTAAGGCAGTCAGCTGCAGGGGTCATCATTGTGAAGAAGCAGGGTGAATTATTTTGTAATTCTCCAATATTTATTAATCCATACCGTGTGAATGAAGTCAGAACAGATTGGCGGGTATATAGTTTTGGGAGGTTAACTTGCACCAATGAATATTGAATTTTCAATTAGGGAATTCTCCTCTGCTTATATATGCAATCGTGGTTGACAGAGTTAAGTCATATCAGAGGTTTGAGACACAGGATGTACTGTCACTGTTTTGTGTCAGGTGTCAGTCTCATTAGCTAACATTGTGCCTAAGACCAAGGTCAATCAGCATCTTATTAATGACATCCTCTATGCCAGGGAAGGGCCTACTCTTTTGCAAAGTTAATATAGCTAAGTCTGTTTCCAATTATATTTGTCTTTCTAAAGAATCAGTTTTTGGTATCACATTTTAAATTTCATTTTCTTTAATGCATCACTGCTCTAATCTCTATTTGTTTCTGTCCTCCAATGTTTCCAATTCATCAAGAATTTCATTCCATTTTCCTCATGAGCTGTTCATTTATTCATTTGCTTTAATAGCAATGACTCCTGTATCCCAGGGATGATTTTCTTGGACATTTATTGTGTGATGGATTGAGAATACAAAGGACTTTATACCTAGGAAAACACAGGAAATGCAGGTGGAGACTGGATGAATTAATACTAAAATATGAATTTCCCAGACTAGGATCCTGAGTACTCCTAAAGTGGAACGGCAGAGCTTGGTATGGAAATAGGGGGGCTGTACCTGTCTTGAGGCCCAGCTGGGTGGCTCTAAGTAGTGATAGTCTCTGGGAATGCCTGGCATTCAGGAGAACCTGTGGGAGGTAGCTTGTGGGTTCTTTTCTGGATTCTCCTCTATTGCTGCTACAGGGAAATGTGGGGGATGCCACAAGCCATGCCATTGTATATGTGGGGCCCACTGTCTCCTGACCAGGAGGAACAGGTCCAGTGAGCATCAGAACTCCTGGGATTGGGATATAATGTGAGCTAGAATGTTGTTTTTTTGGTCCGTGTGGTGACCTGGGCAGATGCCCTTGGCCTCTGAGCCTTCCTGAGGCAAAGGGATGCTCTGTAGCTTTGGCTGTGGGAAGCCGTGGTGCTGCTAACATCACTGTCCAGGGTGTACACACAGGCTTTGCTTTTGGTGTGTAGTTAGAAGACAGTCTGTTAAACAAAAGTCTGGGTTCTAGAAGTTCTGAAAGCTGTATTGCATTCCACTTTCAGGTTTGTGTTATAAAGTTACAAACAGTTTAGAAACAGGCAGAAAGGTAGTTATGGGGATCATCATTGAGCAGTACTTGATTAGAATCCTTTTAACTTCCCTCTACACTAGCCACAATAGTGTGATTCAGGGAAATTCAATTTCAGGGCATAAGGCATTTTGGAGCTGGAGAGACTTTTCACGGTGCATGGGCTTTAATGGGTGGGTAGCTCAGCTCCCATATATCATTCAGGAAACAGACATTCAATTATTCTTCAACATTGTTTTGTGTGTGGGCACTTGTGGATTTTTCAGAAATCATAAGAAGTGTGAGGGGCTGCAGAGCCACAGCAGACTTTTCTGGTCTCTTTCTTTCCAGAGACAGCTCTAGAACATGAGGCCTCTGTGTTATGAAAAAATACCAATAGCAGGAGGAACAGTAACATAAGAGTTGAATGGTCACTTTGAGATAATTTTCTGTGGTTGTGAAGTCTGTGTTTATCTAATTTCTATACAAGTAGACCCATACCAAACTGGCTACCATTGGTCAAGATCACACCTTTCCAAGCACAGTTTCCTTAAGTCTTTTGTTTAAAACTTGGCTATATTTTTATGCTTTGTTGGTGGGTTTTCTTTCTATTTCCCCTTTAGTCTGAAAAATACTGTACACGTTCGATTATTGTAACTTGTTAGTAAGTTCAAAAGTTACATTGTGTCAATATGTACTTTTTATTCATAATCCTATGGAGCATTATGAATCTTTCCACTTTGCATCTAGTGTTGAAATCAGTTTTTCTTCTGTATATATTGGGAATTGTATTTGGATTGTATTGAATTCATGCTCCAAATAAAACATACCCAGTGTATTAATACTGGTGCCTCATATTCCCAATGATCACTGATTTATTTCTCTTATTTCTTTATTTAGTTAAGCACTTTTTTTTTACTTGTTATTCTGTGAAGGACTTTCGGTTTATTGGAGGAAAAGTGCCACAGGACTGGGCAGGTCACTCAGCACATATTTTTTCTTGAAGATGAACTGAGTTTAGATCCTATCACCCAAGTGGAGATTCTCATAGCCACCTTCTAGCCCAGATCCAGAGGATCTGAAAGCTTCTTCTCTGGTGTTTCACCTGTATACACATGGCAGAAATTCTCTAACATGCACAAACCTGCAAATAAAAATTGCAATAATCTTTCATTCCGCAATCCTAATGGTTTATAAAGCAATTAGAGCAAAATAAGTTTCTTTAAATGCATAACACAAATCATACAATGTATCTATCAAAACCTGTTATCCTGCATTTGGTTTTTTAAAGTATTCATTTTGCTCATGCAAAGCCGACTTTCATTCAATCATTGATAATAGGGGAAAAATATTTTCTAAATGATCTTAACAGACATCTTTTTCTTTATCCTATGAGAATGAAATACATTAGTTGCCAAAACTATTTTCTACAGTGTTGATACATTACAATGCTCTAAATGAATCTCTCAATTTTGGGGGAACAGCCCTCCTGTCTAACCAAGATTCTATAATTAGCAAAGGAGAGAATAGAAATGCACAGGGTGAGTGTTGGATTTTTAAAATATTCATATAAATTCTTGTTTCTGTGTCCTATTTAGCATCATCTGTCAGCATGACATTGCCAAGAATCATCTGAAGAGCATCAATTGAGGTCATTTCTAGATCAGAATGTCAGTTTTCTATGTCTGTAAAAGATTGTGTTATTTAAGTTTGATGTGGCAAAACTGTTTCAGTGAAGAGAGCAGTATCCCAAGTGGGACTGGGTTGGATAACAGATCTAGCTGAGCATAAGACAGTGATCCAGCAAGAAACAGAAAAAGAAAACATTGTTTCCCCATGGTTTTTTCATCAGTTGCTATCCTGAGGTTCTATCCTAAGCTCCTACAATGGTAGAATATTACCTTGCAATATCAGTTCATTATCTGAGTTGCTTTTGGTGGGAGGATTTAACCACAGTAACAAAAAGGCAAGTTAAAACAAAAATAATACTCCAAGAGTGATTTTGTTGATGTGAAGAATCTGGGTATTTTGTCTTTTGGAGGAATGTGGAAGATAACAGAATGTAGGTGTCAAAAGTCAAAAAGAATTGTATATAGAACAAAATGGTCCATTCTTGGATGACATTGAAGATGGGAGAATTGAGAGTAATACAGGCAGTGAAGGTCAAGGTCATAAGATTTCAGAGGGAAAAGACTTCATAAAAATTAAGCTCGCAGTCACATGTGTGATATTTGGCCAAAAATCTTTTTTGTTCTACACAAAAGAGATATTGAGTAAGGCAGAATTTAAAGGTAAAGGGATCACAAAATATTGGTTCTGTTGAATGGCTATAACCAATGGCTCATGCAGATCTACACTGAAAAAGAGCAACAAGTGGGACAGAATGAAAAAGTCTATGCTCTATAGAGAAAATCAGATACCAAAGGTATGAGAAAGCTGCCATGGAGAACTGCGTATAGGGACTCAAAATACCCAAAGAGAGAGATGTAAAAGAATTTGGAGGGATTTGCACCATTTAAATCTGTCTGAGAAAGAGGTACAGGATTTGATGTTTACCTTGGTCCAGTCATTCCTCACCATGTCTCCATTCCTCCCTTTTGGAATGGAAAGGCATATTCTGTTGTGTGTTGAAAAGATAGCATTTATTTTCTGAATTTGATAAGAGATCACAGTCAGGAGATTGCCGTGAGCATCAGAGGAGACTTTTGACATTGAAGAGTGTTGGGACTGTTACAGAATGTGTATGGTCCTTTGAAGTTAGACTAACTACATTTCCATCCTGGAATGTCCATTAGCCTAGGTCAAAATGTAATCAGTTGAATAAAAACTCCCAGATAGGATGATGTATTTGAACACTTTTCTCTCTTTATTGATTTACTTTTGGAGGCTTATAGATCATTTAGCAGCAGGAGCCTTACTGGATGAAGTTCTTCACTGATGATGGGATTGGACTGTCTACAACCTCACTTCATTTGTTCTTTATTGTACTGATTATTGTGATCAAAACTGACCAGCCAGCTAGCTTCCTTCTCATAATAAGGCCTACCATAACCACTATAGACTCTATCCTTAAATAATTAAGATATAGTATAAACAATTGCTTTTCATTCGTTAGGTATTTTATTAATTTGATGTTTTCATTTTTTAAAATTATTTTGTTTTTGTTCTTCAAGACAGGGTTTCTCTGTTTAGCCTTGACTTTTTGAAATGAGATAGTAGACAAGGCTGCCTCAATATCTAAACCCTACCTACCTCAACCACCATCTCTCTTTTCCTGGGATGTTTTTGTATGATCAACATTTGCATTGCCAATGTTTTCATTTGTCTGTAATTACTTCAATGTGCATGCCTTATTAGCAAGATCTTATTAATCTTACAGTTAAAAATGTGACACTTCAGGTTTGGGAGATTAATACGTATCTAAAGTGAATGCATAACTGTTTGTAGGAATTTTGCTGAGACCCTCTAGGTTTTGTCTGTTTTGTTTGTTTTTGTTTGATTTGGGACAGTGTCTTACTATGTGCCTCTGGCTTCATGGAACTTACTGCACAACACACAGTTACAGTCTGATATCAAAATCATTGATTTAGCTGTCTCTGCCTTCAGAGAGCTGGAATTAAAGGCATGAGCTACCGCACCCAGCTTGCCCATCCCTTTTTTAAAGTTAGCAATGGTTCCTTCAATTTCTAAGATGTGTACTCAGTAATTTATAATCTGTTTCCTTTTCTCTTTGTATACATCTGTTATTTTATTCTTTGTGCCCAGAGATGACTGGGGTGAATCTCATTTTCAGATTCCTTCTAAAATGACTTGGTTTTATACTAGTAACTCTGTGTCATAGAATAAGAGTGGGAAGCACACAAAATTCAGTGAATATGTTACAAATAAAGTATACATTGAGAATAATGTCAGTATCACTCTTTTGTACACGTAAATGGTTTATCTTAGATTACAATGACCTGTGATGATGTGTGTTGTGGTATGTTTAGTTGTGGATAATATTTTAATTAAGATTAGTCTCTTACTTGTTTACACCTCTGTGCCATCCCCAGCTTCCACCCTCCACAGGAGGTTCCTGTTATTTGTTGATTGAGGGTCTGTGTGAAAACAGGAAGAAAACACCTGGGGATTGAGGGGTGGAGCAAGGAGGGAGGAGGGAGTAGGAGGTAGAGGAGAAGTAGGAGCTGAACGACGGGGAGGAACAGAGAGGAGAGGATGGGTGAAGAAGCCTTGGAATGAGCTCCCTGTCTAGCTGCCCAGGTATAGAATTCCCTGAGATTTGACATGGTTTGTGATTAATAAAGAGCATTGGAAAATTCAATGCTGGACTCTCCATTAAGCGCCCGAACTTTAATTTAACAGATGTGCATGTGAACTTCAGTCAGGAAGAGTGGGCTTTGCTAGATCCTTCCCAGAAGAGCCTCTACCAAGATGTGATGTTGGAAACCTATGCAAACCTCTCTGCTGTAGGTAAGAGAGTGAGTTTTCCCTCACTTTTTATAATGTGTTAACTAGTATTTCTTGTTTATTCATGCTCTACTGTTATTTTGATTATAAAACAGGAAGAATGTTTTAAATAAATCAGGAATGACTCTGAGGCTCACCAGGGATAGTAACTTAATTTTGTGTGATTTCCAATAATACATCATCTATTTCCTGGTACAATATTGTAGGCTACAAATGGGAAGATCCGAATGTTGATGAACATCGCCAAAGTTCTAGAAGACCTGAGAGGTAATTTTTATGTGAAAGTTGATACAAATGTAATTCTGAATACATTTTAATGTAGCCTAGAAGTTTTAATGAAAATCAGCAGCATATAGAAACAGAACTTTATTTATCTTAATGATTAGTAATTTCTCACAACACCACATGCCTCAATGTCAGGTAGCTGATCTGTATTTGCCTAGTATTTCTCTAAGAAACAAGAAAAAGAAACGAACCTAAAGAGATACCAGCATTTTAATAATAGCCCTGTGAGAGCTATGCTGTGAAACTGTCAACTCATTTAGTTTTATACAATTCAGGTGTGCAAAAATAAGCATACATGTTGATTTAGGTGTTCACTACTTAGCAAATAGATCATAGTAAAGCTAATGTTAATTGTATCCTTGTATTGACTTTCAGAAGCTTATTGAGAAGTGCATGAGTCCAGCTCCTGTGGAGCACAGGGCCTGGAATGGGTGGATGCAACAGCGGCAAAGAAAAAAAATCAGTGAACCATGATTTCCTTTTTCATGGCAATGCTCTTGCACAGAGACTGTGCAGTCTTGTTTACAATCTTGTTCAGTGTGCAGTCTTGATTCTTCTGTGAGCAAAGCATGTTATTTATATAGTTTATTTAAAGATTAGACAACAGAATTGGGAGACTCACAAAGAACAAATTGCAAAACAGAGTGATCATTGGTTAATGGTTTTTAGAAACAGTGGAAGAAACTCATTATGAACTTAAGGTGCTATAAGCAAGGTTATGTTTAAGGTTATACAACTTGAGACAAAACTTCCCCCTCATTTCTCAGACCATATCTGTCTAAAGTTGGCAAAGGCCTTGCAGTTACAAAGTGACAGACACAGTGATCTTGTGTCTACATCCTTTTTGCCAGAGAGCCCCTGTTTTCTGAAACAAAGTTTCTGCCTTACATCACACATCTCTCTTTGTAGTCCTGCCAGTATGGTTCATAATTTTCAGTTGCCATCAATGCCTTTTCAACTGCCTTTTGTTGCTGCAGCAATGTGAGAAGCTTTTCTGAGGGCTTTCTGCTATTCCAAACTGGTCCTCCTCTGCCCAATCTGTCAAGGAATGATTCAATATCTAACAGCCATGTGGTTTTACTCTATTACCAATGCATGTTCTCTATCCTGTCCTCTTTTTATTCATAACCACGTTAGTAAAAACTTTCTCTGACATTTCCCACTACTCTTTCTTAAGTTTTTGTACCTAAAGACAAGGAGGAGGCCATTGTCATAGGAAGTACTTCCCCTTTCATTTGTATCTTCACTTGACCCATGACCTCCCTGGAATCTTGCATGTTCTGGCAAGTCCCTACAACTCTTATTTTGATGAAAAGACGTGGGCTCTTTCCTGTTAATGTATCATTCGACCGCTAAATAAGAGTCCATCATTGAATTTTCCAATGCTCTTTATTAATCACAAACCAGGTCAAATCTCAGGGAATTCTATACCCAGGCAGCTAGGCAGAGATCTCACTCCAAGGCTTCCTCACCCCATGCTCTCCTCTTGGTTCTCCTCCTCTCCTTTTCTCTTGCTCCGCACTTACCCTAGGTGCTTTTTTATTCCAAATCCTCTCTGTCTCCACCCAGCCCTCCAATATACAAATGAATGGAACCTAACCTTCATCTGCTTTAAGGTTAAGGAATGTCCTATTCATGTGGAGAGCTGGACAGACACTCCTTTGTTTACTGGTAGGGAGCGAGTCCTTTACAGAGCTACAAGAACAGTTTACTGGAATATTATCCATAACTATAAAATCTCCCACAACACTTTCCCAGGGAACACTGTATTTCATTAATTCCCAGAACTAGTTGTGGTGTGAAAGAGACAGTACTGTGATTTGAGCCATTGAACAAAGCAACATCATTTTCTGTCACATTAAGCCTAGCATCACCTTGAACCATTTTAACAGAAAGAAAAGCCAACATTAAAAAGGTCAAATGAATCATGGACAACTGCACTGCTGATTTACACCATATGAAATGCTAAGGGCCTCAAGATGCTGGTGTTGGGTTCCTGAACCGGACCCCAACTTGATGACGCACCCACAGAGAGACACAGTCGGATAATCGATGCAAAAAGCAAGAGGTTTATTAACCAGCGCTGGGGCCGTTCTAACACGCAGGATAGAAGTGGCCCCGAGGAGCAGAAAACAAAGCTTTTTATACAAAATACAGACAGTTGCTAGGCATAAACCGATTTGGTACAAGTCGATTGGTCCCCAAATTGCTTTTCTATTTTGATAGGTTAGAGCCAATTAACCTTTAAGCTGATTGGAGCTGGCGTATAGCAAGGTCGTGGGCACCAGGAAATGTACACTTAGGGTCTTAGTCAACGTGGAAAGTCCCTTGCCCAAGGCTATTAGGCAGCAGCTGCAGCTGCCTCTCATACTTTAGTTTTGGGAATTTGGGCTGGGTCACAGTGCCCTTGAATTAAGCCTGACAAGAATTGTTTTATGGTTTCTGGGGTGGGCTAGTTCTTGGAACAGGGAATTCTGGAAAGCACTCAATAATTATTGTATTGAGTAGAGAAAGCCTAAGTTCCTGTTAAGAGTTTAGGATTAATGCCCAGGGCCAGGAGTCTCTGGCCTCACATTTCCCCCCTTTTCTTTGGGAATATTGATTCCAATCATGGAATCAAGGGCTTTCATCTGCAGGAACTGTCTGGTATTGTTGTCTGAGTACCAATACTTGCACTGTACTGATGTGTTCTTCAATAAAAGTAATTAAGCGGTTAAGAATGCAAGGGCCAAAAGTAAGCAGCAAGAGCAGTATTATAAGTGGTCCCAGGAGTGTAGAAATTAAAGTTGCAAACCATGGGGACTGATTGAACCACGACTCAAACCATCCCTGGTGCTGGTCTCTTTCTTTTTGTCTGGATGCTAATCTTTCCCACAACTTAGCCATTGAGTCTTTAACTACTCCTGAGTGGTCTATATAAAAACAGCACTCTTCTCTGAGAGCTGCACACAATCCTCCATGTTGTAGGAAGAGGAGGTCTAGTCCCCTTCGGTTTTGTAAGACTACCTCAGAGAGAGAGGTTAGGGATTCCTGAAGTTTAGAAATTGAGTCTTCCATGGCTCTGATATCTATGTCTATGGCATCCCTTAGTCCCCTGTAGTAGGAAGGCTGGAGGGCTAAAGCAGTGCCTCCTGTAGCTACTCTTGCAGTCACTCCTACCCCCAAAAGTACAGCCAGGGTCATACTTATAGGCTCCCTCTTGAACCTAACCTGCCCCTGCCAGATATCTAGTTATTCACTTTCTTGATGGTAAATAAGACTAGGCACCAGCTGCACCATAACACAGAAATCTTTGGTTATATTTAGGACACTTAGTTCAACACAGGGTGGTAGGCCAGTCCCACATACCCACCATCCATCTTCTGGCAGAAGGAGGTATCCAGAGCTACGTTCAGCCTGAATGGTGGAATTGCAAAGATGTGAGTGGGTGGAAGGGACCTGCCCTGTACAAATTCCTTGTCCTGAATCGGAAGTGATGGTAAGTCTGGGACCTCTGGAGTGCCACTGGCATCCGTTTGCATCTGCTAAGTGTGAGAAGTTGTTCATTAACCCTATAGCTTCGTAATAAGGGGGAACTATACCATAGCATAGCCAGCAGGCTCTGGTGGCTTCAGGGTTAGTTGTATTAAGAACCTTGTAAGCCTGTTCAATCATGTATATCAGGCTCGAGTCTTTTGAATTGGGAGTCACTGATATAGGCATACTGGGGGCTAGAGGTACACCCGGAATATTATTAGGGGCTGGACTTAAGGGCTCAGGTTGTGACTGTGGGTGTAGCTCTGGGTTGGGGCCTATCACAGCAATTGGGGAACTTGTGATTTTGAGCCGGATTGTCATTAAGAGTCCATCGTCATATTCATACTGATATAACCTTAATCCCCAACGATTTCCTGTTACCCAATTCCGGTCCTGCTTTCCTTTCGATGAAAATTTGATAAGGAGGGGATTACAGGTGAAGTTAGAACACAGTCCCTCCCCAGTCCAGGTTCCAGATACTTGTTGAGCCCCTCTATATCCTAAAACAATATTGTCTTGGCACTTACTTTGGCTTAACCCTGTTCCATTGGAATTTCTTTTTACCATTATTAGATCCCAACTTGAGCTAGGGTTCCAGTAAACTGTACATCTAGTTTCACAACCCCAGGCTGCACAGTAGAAGTTCTCAGGGCCCCCACACTTATAAGTCATTTCCCGTGTTCTTCCATTTTTGGGGCATATATAGAATGGGGCGGCCTGCAAGCTATTTCTCACGTGAGGATGACTGTAGCCAACCCCAGAACCCCTAACACTTCTGGTGGCACAAGGCACTTTGCTACAAGTTTGTTCCCCCTGACATTTGGGCTTCCCATTTCTTTTGGGATCTGTGCTTCCCGAATAATGGTATTCTGGAATGTCCCAGGTGTCGAGGCCTGCCGCCAATTGGCAGAGGTCTGGAGTTAGGTCTGGTCACCAAGTGTAGGGGGTAGCAGTTTTGGATGTGGACCATACCGTTTCCCCAGTTTGGGAGATAACCTCCCAAGTAAGTAGTTGAGGGGCATGGGGGTTGGGGCCCCCAATCACTTTACCTAATGACTGGGCCCAAGCCCATGCCCAGAGGATCATAAATGAAACCAGGAACATCTTGTATAAGATTTTTTTCTGGATCTTGATCTTGAGGGGAAGTCCAGTCCGCTGAACCGTCCAGCTGGAGTCGGGCTTCTGATCCTCAGGCCTGATGTGCGAGGTGTGAATCCAAGCTGAGATGCCGTCTACTTCGACCACCGTGGGCGTAGTCAAGAGGACGATGTAAGGTCCTTTCCACCGCGGTTCCAACGTCTGGGCCGGATGACGGCGAACGTAGACTGAGTCTCCAACCTGGTACAGGTGAGGTGTTTCGAGAGTCTCAGGCTGGTAAGCCTCGGCTAATCATGGCCACAGTTCTTTCTGGATGGCTTGAAGACCTCGGAGCCTAGCATACAAATCACTATTACTTATTTGAGAGGGCAACCCGAGGTCATACATAGTGGTTAGGGGCACAGGGGCCCCATACAGGATCTCAAAGGGAGTTAAGTTATGTAAGGAAGGAGTATTCCTAACCCGGAACAGTGCTAAGGGAAGGAGCATCACCCAGTTGGCCCCGCCAGTCTCCATGGTCAATTTGGTCAGGGTCTCTTTTAGAGTTCTATTCATTCTTTCTACCTGCCCTGAACTCTGGGGGTGGTAGGCACAATGTAACTTCCAATCAAACCCCAGATACTTGGCCACTCCCTGACTCACCTGAGCAACGAAGGCAGGTCCATTGTCAGAACCTATTACCTTAGGAATCCTGAACCGAGGGAGGATGTCCTCTAGGATCTTCTTGGCGACCACCATTGCAGTTTCTCTCTTTGTGGGGAAGGCTGAGAAAATATCTATAAAAACTAGTAGGTATCTATTACCGTACCTGGCTGACTTGATTTCAGTGAAATCGACCTCCCAGTAGACACCGGCCGATCCCCTCGCAGTCTTTTACCAGAGGGGGATTTGTTTGGGCAGACATTCACCTTTTGAGAGGCTACACAATTCCGGACCACATGGTACACCATGTTCTTGGCTTGTGAAATGATATACTTAGTATTTTTAGGGTGGCCATTAGTTTCTTCTCTCCTAGGTGAGTCCATTGGTGCATCTGTTGTATCATCAGTTCAGCTTCCCTCTGGGGAAGCAGGGTCCTACCATCCTGATTTATCCATACCTGTAGCTCAGAATCATATTCTTTTTCATAGTCTGTTATCATTGCTAGGTCCTGTACTGTGTACTGAAACGGTGGCTCAGGTTGCAGGTCTTGTCTGGGCAAGGGCGCAAGCGGGTGAGGAACCCATACTGGCAAAAGGTGGCACTATCACTGTCTGCTGCCACCTTCCTGGCTTCCAAGTCTTCCATCCGGTTGCCCCTGGTACTTTTGAGGAGTCTTTCTGATGCCCTGGACAGTGAATTATACTAACTTTAAGAGGCAGGTGGAGGGCGCCTAACAAGGCCAGTATCTCTGCCTGGTTTTTAATTTCTCTCCTGGCCGAAGTGAGGAGACCTCATTGGTAGATGGTCCCATGTACATGAGCCATTGCAAAGGCATACCGACTGTCGGTATATATATTGATCCTTTTTCCTTGTCCCAGTTCTAGTGCTTTGGTTAATGCTATAAGTTCAGCTCACTGGGCGGAGGTTCCCTCTGGCAATGATTGGGCCCAGATAACTTTTTCTGCATCCACTACCACTGCCCCTGCTTTCCGCTTACCTTCTTTGATGTAACTGCTGCCATCCGTGTACCACGTGGCATCAGCATCTGGTAGGGGAAGGTCGGTCAGGTCCTTTCTCCATCCATGAGCTTCTGCCAAGACTTGTAGACAGCCGTGTTCAGGGATGTCAAAGTCCGGATCAGGCAGCAAGGTGGCAGTGGCAAGTGGGTTTAACCCACTTGCGGGGGTGAAGGCGATACGGTCAGAATTCAGCAACAATGTCTGGTAGTGGGTCATCCTCGCATTGGTGAGCCACCGGTTGGGAGGTTGTCTGACCACACTCTCCAATGCATGAGGGGCAGTTATGGTTAGGTTTTGACTGAGAGTCAATTTGTCAGCATCTTTAACCAAAGCTGCAACTGCCGCTACTAGGCACAGGCAAGGGGGCCATCCTGCTGCCACAGAATCCAATTTTTTTGATAGATAGGCCACAGGTCGTCTCCAGGGACCCAATTTTTGGGTGAGGACCCCTTTAGCTATGCCATCATGTTCTGCAACATAAAGGTGAAATGGTTTGGAGACATCAGGAAGTCCCAATGCGGGGGAGGATAGCAATGCTTTCTTGATGTCCTCAAAAGCCGCCTGGTGTCTCTCCCCCCAGGTAAATGGACAGTTCTCCTTGGTCAGTGAATATAGGGGAGCCGCTAATTCCGCAAAGCTGGGGATCCAGAGGCAGCAAAACCCAGCCATGCCCAAGAACTCTCTCACCTGTTGGGGCATTCGGGGAGTTGGGATGTGGAGCACAGTCTCTTTCCTTGCTTCTGAAAGCCACCGCCTCCCATCTCTTAGGAGATACCCCAGATAACTAACCTCTTTCTTGCAGAGTTGTGCCTTCTTAGCTGAGGCTCTGTATCCCAAGTCTCCAAGTTCCGTCAGCAGCCGTTGTGTTCCCTTGAGGCACTCAGCCTCAGTCTCGGCGGCCAACAGCAGGTCATCAACATACTGAAGGAGGGTTACCTGTGGATTCTGCTCTCTGAACAGGGCAAGGTCCCAATGGAGTGCTTCATCAAATATGGTAGGTGAATTTTTAAACCCTTGGGGAAGCCGGGTCCATGTCAGCTGCCCAGTTATGCCAGATTCTGGATCATGCCACTCAAAGGCAAATATAAGCTGGCTGGCTGGGCTTAGCGGCAAGCAGAAAAAGGCATCTTTTAAGTCTAAGACGGTGTACCACACTCTCTCAGGTGGCAAAGCACTCAGCAAATTATATGGGTTAGGAACAGTGGGGTGTACATCCACCACTCGTCTGTTGACCTCTCTTAAGTCCTGGACCGGCCAGTAATCGTTGGTACCAGGTTTCTGTACTGGCAGCAATGGGGTGTTCCAGGGGGACTGACATCTTTTAAGTACCCCAGTTCCAGTAATCGACGAATGTGGGGTCTGATTCCTTCCCGAGCTTCCTTACTCATAGAGTACTGCCATACCATGACAGGGGTGGCAGAGGCTTTTAATTCTACCAGGATGGCAGGTTGGTACTTCGCCAGTCCCAGGCCAGCAGTCTCTGCCCATATTTGGGGGTAAGTCTTAAGCCACCAGTCAACATTCTTTCCTTAAATTGGCGAGGGGTCTCAAAGAGTCTATACTCATCTTCTAGTTTAACTGTTAGGGCCTGAATAAGCCTTCCGTTGCCATCTTTTACTTGGGGCCCATCTGGTAGGAAATGTATTTGGGCCCAACAGCGGGTAGGGGCACTCTGGAATAACTAAGAAGGAGTGGGATACCCGGCCCACACTGAGATCCACCGTTCTTCGGGTAGTCCATGAATAAGATTTGTGGCCAGTGGCCCCTTGGACCCATGACCGTTTGTGGGATAACGGTCCCCCAGCTTGGAGTAGCACTGAATGTTCAGCTCCGGTGTCAACTAGAAATTTAGTAGGCGTCCCCTCCACTCTAAGGGTTACCCTGGGTTCGGGGAGGGGTTCCAAACCCCATCCCCTCCAGTCACTATCCTCCTCCAGGGCCAACACTTTATGACCGGGCGCCTTCTCTGAAGGCCGGCAGGCCCCCCTTTTCTTAGGGCAGTCTCGAGCCCAATGTCCTTTTTCCTTACAGTAGGCACATTGGTCTTTATCAAGCAGCTTGAGCCTCCCGCCCTGCATCTTCTTTTCTCTTTCTATGTTTCTTCCTTCCCTGACTGCAGTGGCCAAGATCCGAGTCAAATTCTTTTCCTGCCTCTTATCCCTCTTTAATTCCTTTTCATCTCGTTCCTTTTGTTTCCTTTCCTCTCTCTCCTCCTGTTTCCCTAGTGTAAAAAACCTTGTCCACTACTTGTTCTAGGTCCCTCAGCGACTTGTCTTGTAATCCCTTTACTCTCTGTAGCTTCTTTTTAATATCCCTGGCTGATTGATCAATAAAGGCTACCATAATCATCGCCTTGACATCCTTGGAGGCAGGATCATAAGGAGTATACTGTCGATATGCCTCCATTAGTCGCTCTAGGAATGCAGAAGGTGATTTCTCAGGTCCCTGCACTACTTCTCTGACCTTAGCCAAATTAGTGGGGTGGCGTGCCGCCCCACGGAGACCCGCCATTAGAGTCTGGCGGTACCATCAGAGGTGCTCCCTACCTTCTGCCGTGTTGAAGTCCCACTGGGGTCGGGTCAAGGGAAAGGTATCATCAATTTCATTAGGCAGCTGGGTGGGTCTTCTGTCTGGCCTGAGGACATTCTTCCGAGCTTCCAGCAGGACCCTCTGCCTCTCCTCTGTAATGAGAAGAGTCTGCAACAACTGCTGACAGTCATCCCAGGTGGGCTGGTGGGAGTGAAGGAGGGAGTCTATCAAGTTAGTAAGGACCTGAGGATTATTAGAAAAGGAGGGATTCTGATTCTTCCAGTTATAGAGATCAGCTGCCGAAAATGGCCAATACTGTAGGGGTTGATTTCTCTCGGCATCTGGGGGACCATAGGCTTGGAGTGGGAACGCCACCATTGTATCGGAGGTCACTCCCCTTCTGCTTCTGGTTCCAGTGGCTGGTCCTCCCAGTCCTTCCTCTACCAGGGGTGCACATGGCAGGGGTGCTGGTGCCACTGCCCCCAGAGGGAGAGTAGGAGGTCCTGCCACCTGTGGAGTGAGAGGGATGGGATATGGGGGAGGGAGATCCCGAAGAAGTAGATCTAGATTGGAGTCTTCCGGCAGGACTTCCTTCTTTTCGGGGGTCTCTCCACTGGATGCCTGGGCGGTAGAAACTGCCAAGACTTCAGTGGTGCATGGGCCTGGAGGGACAAAAGGCTTTAACCATGCAGGAGGTTCTTCCACTAAGTATTGCCAGGTGGTGATGTACGGAACTTGGTCGGGGTGGCCCCCATGCTTCTGAATCACTTTGAGTTTAACCTGCAGAATAATATCAGGAGAAAATGTCCCCTCCAGGGCCATCCAACCCCAAAGGTTGGCCATTCAGAGATACAAAAGATCTGCCATTTTCTCTTCCTCACTAAAAAACCCATATTCTCTGCAAAGTTCCTAACTTCAGACCAATGTTTCAGAGTAAGGGTCAAGGGAGTCATCGCTGTCTGTCCCATCATTAACTCAGTCACAATTAACACAGAAATCAGACACAGAGAAAGACAGAACACAGATAGCAGACAGAATTTCCTTGCCGGTTTCTGCCAAGTCAAAAGTATGGCAGAGGTTCTGACCAGACGCCGCGGAGCTGCCTGCCCCCGGCTCAGACAGAGAGGAAACCTTACGGTGTCCCCTCCAAAAAAAACTCCGCTGGAGCGTCCTCCAGGGTCTGTCTTGGCTTATACCGACTCGGTGAGCCTAAGCCGCGTGGAGCGATCCTTACAGACCACACCACAGACCGTCACAGACACAGTTCTGGCCAGTTACTTGTTCCAAACAGACAGGCAGACAGACAGACAGATTGGCGATCACTCTTACCTCGGAAAATCTGGGCTGCTGGTCTCTGGGGTACGTCAGTATCCCAGATGAGCCCCCAAACTGTTGGGTTCCTGAACCGGACCCCAACTTGATGCATCCACAGAGAGACACAGTCGGATAATCGGTGCAAAAAGCAAGAGGTTTATTAACCAGCGCTGGGGCCATTCTAACACGCAGGATAGAAGTGGCCCCGAGGAGCAGAAAACAAAGCTTTTTATACAAAATACAGACAGTTGCTAGGCATAAACCGATTTGGTACAAGTCGATTGGTCCCCAAATTGCTTTTCTATTTTGATAGGTTAGAGCCAATTAACCTTTAAGCTGATTGGAGCTGGCGTATAGCAAGGTCGTGAGCACCAGGAAATGTACACTTAGGGTCTTAGTCAACGTGGAAAGTCCCTTGCCCAAGGCTATTAGGCAGCAGCTGCAGCTGCCTCTCATACTTTAGTTTTGGGAATTTGGGCTGAGTCACAGTGCCCTTGAATTAAGCCTGACAATAATTGTTTTATGGTTTCTGGGGTGAGCTAGTTCTTGGAACAGGGAATTCTGGAAAGTACTCAATAATTATTGTATTGAGTAGAGAAAGCCTAAGTTCCTGTTAAGAGTTTAGGATTAATGCCCAGGGCTGGGAGTCTCTGGCCTCACACTGGGACCTTGTAAAGCAGCATTCTCTTTAGCACTGATGGCTCCACCAGAGAATGGCAGTTTGTGAGAGTCAAAAGGGTTATTGTGGAGAAACCTTAAACCCTATATCACATCTTTACGAGGAACAAAATTTACACTGTGTGAATGCAATCTGAAAACCTGCCTTATGTTATTCTTTATTTAACAGGTATATTATATGGCAGTCTGGATAAAAACCATGTGAGCATTAGGGATATGAAAAGAAGCAATGTACCCCTCACCCTCATAGAACAGAAGAAATGTAGTAGTCACCACTATGTGTAGACTTGTTGAATGTGATACAAGTTTGTAATTAATTGGTTTTCCAACATTATTGGGAATGCATAAGTTGACTTGTAGAGGAGACAAGCCAGTGAGTACAAAGGATGTGGAAATTCTGTTTGTCTTGTTTCAGTTTGCAAATATAGGGTGACTAACTCTATGGGAAGTTTACATGAATGCAATCAGGGTTGTAAAACACTTGAGTTATTCCAGTAATTTCAAAGGTACAGCGAAAACTCATGAAAAAGGATTCTATAAATGTGAACCATGTATTAAGGGCTCTGAACATCACAGGCATCTTTGCACACACCAACGATTCCATAATGAAGAGAAACCATATGATGTAAACATGGTATAAAATCTTAAAATCTGAATCTTCTTAAAATCAGGCAAAAGTATAAAACTGAATCATTCAGATAAAGAGATTGAGCAGTGTCACCATGTGCTAAAGCATTTACAAATGCCATTTTTCTTTGCAGGTGTGAAACAAGTCATACCGGACAGAAACTCTATGAATGTAATCAGTGTAGTAAAACCTTTGAAAATCACGGACAACTTTGCATACATGAAAGAATTCATTCTGGAGTGAAACCTTACGAATGCAATCAATGTGAAAGGCCTTTGCAAACAGCAGCAGGGTTGGACGTAATGAAAGAACACATACTGAAAAGAAACCCTATAAATGTAATCAGCCTTTTCTCGTCACAGTTATCTCCAAAAATATAAAAGAAGAAATACTGGAGAGAAACCCTATAAATTTAATCAATGTGGTAAAGCCTTTGCACAATGTAGTCATCTCCAAATACATAAAAGAACACGTACTGGAAAGAAACCCTATGAATGTAATCAGTGTAGTAAAGCCTTTTCTCGTCACTGTTATCTCCAGGAACATAAAAGAACACATACTGGGTAGAAACCCTATGAATGCAATCAGTATGGCAAAACCTTTTAAGTCCACAGTCATCTTCAAAGTCATGAATGAATACATACTGGAGAGAAACTGTGTTTGGAATCAATGTGGTGAATCCTTGAAATATTGCAGTTATCTTCAAAGGCATGAAAGTTTTCATGTTGGAGTGTAACTCTGTGAATGTAATTAGTGTGGTAAACCTTTGCATACCACATTAGTCTTTGAAATTATGAATCCATCATACAAAAGTAAAGGCTTTAATGTGTACTTAGTGTTTTAAAGCCTTTGTATATCTAAGTAGTCTCTGAAAACACAAACACTCTCATACTGCAGGAATCTATGAATGTAAAGAGTTAAGTAAAATCTCTACCCAACACATTTACACCAAGGTACAGAAGATTATTCTGGAGAAAATATCTGACTAGTGTCAACACTCTGGTCAAGCCTTATGATGTCCCTCTTTATTTCATTTGCATCCACACACATGAACAAAAGCTGTGTGAATGTAAATGACAAGGAACACATTTTACATATTACATTTCTCTTCAGCCATCCTGGTCTAAAATGTTATGGACATATATTCTCTGTTGCTGTGGTCAAACACCACAACTTATAATGAATTTTAATTTGGCTTATGGTTCCAGAGGGATATAGGCACACCACGAGTGAAGCTATGTGTCAGACATGACAGCTAAAGGTAAAAACTCAGACCTCATATCCGTCACCTAAAACATGAAGCAGAGATTGATAAATGGAATTGGGTGAGGATTCAAACTCTGAAACCCATGCTAGTGACATATTTTCTCCATCAGAGTGTCATTTTCTAAATCTTCCCAAAAAATAACCACCAACTGTGAATAATTGATTCTCTGTCCTCAAGCTTATATGCTTGATTGCTTTTACACGAGCCAATTCATGATGAATTAAAACTCTGTAGGTAAGCCTTTAGATGCTACAACATCTGGATTATGTAAGTGAAAGCTTGTACAAGGAAAAGTCTTAGGCGTGAGGTGGTGGAGAATGCCTTTACTCCCAGTTTGGTGTTAATTCCTAACTTGGGAGCAGAGGCAGGTCTATAGAGGGTGATCCAGGACAGCCACCACAACAGAGAAAACCCTGTCTCAAAAATCAAAAAAACAAAAGTTATGAGTGAATTTTTGTTTAAATATTTGTTTTTTTAATTATTAGATATCAATATGTTATATAAGAACATACGAAACAATTTCCCAGTTGAAATTATTACATCATAGAATTCCAAGAAGTGTTACTGTTCAGCAGTACAGTAATAGTTTCTGTTTAAATCTTTACACTATCCTTTCTCTTGTGATTCAAAATAAGTCATTTTAAAAACAGGTGTCAACTAGCTATAGGGGTGCATAACTGTACTCCTAGTGCTTGTAAGACAGAGGCAGTTGAATCTCTGAGTCTGAGGCCTGCCTCACCTGCAGAATATGTTCCTGGAGAGCCATGCATATGTAGATATGCTCTGTCAATCCTCCCTAACCCCCAAAAAAAGCACATCTCAATTTACGGAACTTAACGGATCTCAGCCTTTTGGCTAAGACCAAGTATTGTATCATTTTATGGAATTTTTCCTAATATAATTGGGTGGACTCCTACTCAACTCAATCTTTCATTATGCTTACTCACATCAAGACGACTATGTGAATAAGGAAAGTAAGAAGTGGAGAGTCCGTTCACAGTGGTATAGAAAGTCTTTGAATCCTTTAGTGGCCATGTAGCATGAGACGTTCATCACCTTTAAATGATAAAAGGCAGAAGGAGGACATGGGCTATCTTCATCTTCTCTTATAACGACATATTTGCAATCTGGAGAGTTGACACTGTGGTTCTACTGCTGTTGGTAATCTGTTACATAGTTAGAAATAATTGTAATTTTATGACAGGAGATCTGATAAATTATTTTGACATCTTTTGACACCCAGCTATGCAGTATAAAGACATGTATATGTGACTCTATATTATAAAATATTTTTCATATGTATTTTTAATTAAATTTAAATTTGACCTATGAGTGTTTTGTCAGTGTCTATCAAATGTTTGTCATGTACCAATAGAGGACCAAAGACAGTATCAGATCCCACATGACTGGAGTCGCTAACAGATGTGAGCTGTCTTGTGAGTTCTGGGAATCAAAACCACACCTTGTGTACAATTAGCCAGTGCTCTTAATGACTATCCATTTATTCATCCCCATGTACATGTCATGTGTAACAGTTACATGTAAATGGAGAGTTCTGAGTACATTTTTGCCTCAGCTCTGATGACCCAGGAGAAATCTAAGATTGATAGTACTACAAACTAACATATGTTAGGTTCTTACATAAGTTTCTGGACCCAAATCTCCACACAATGACTGAGGAGTCCAGTGAATGATAAAGAGAGAAATTGACAAGTCCCTCAAAATGGTTGCCTACTTGATGAAAGCCACAAGAATTATTTTATCTCAAAGGTGGTAACAGAGCAATGGGAGCCCACAAGGACAAACAATGATCAACTATAGCCCTGCTGTAGTTTATGCTTCCTGTAAGAAAAGAGAGAATTTGTGGGCCTGAAGACTAATGTGTCTCAACGGGATCATATTCTGCTTGTCTGCTGACTGAAAAACCCTTGGTTAGGAGCCCTGAGTGGTAGTGACTCCAGATGACAAACTCCAGTTTCTCTGGGATATTGGAACTTAGACAAAAGTCACACTAAGGCTAGGACAGTCAGGTATTTCCAAAGAGCTGTTGTATATGGAGTGACTTTTATGGAGGGGCCTTGGGACATGCAAGCCAGAGGACCAAAAAGCCAGAGGGCAATGTTCAGGGTGTACCTGAGGACAAGCTGGCTCTACTCTGCTCCTTGTATCCATTCAATTCTGTTGGGTCAGCTCCCACCAGGTCTCCCACTTTCCTTATTCATGGCAACTGTACTGTAGCTGTTCCTGACAGTACCCTGGGACACACACCTAGCAGTCCCCACTTGAACTTTAAAAGTTCTCTGTCACCACCCTGTCATTCCTGTAACCTCCTGCCTGCCTTTCAGGAATAAAGATACTTTAAAGAGACATTTATATCTCTCTCTTTGGCTAATAACAAGTAAAAGAGTGGACCCCATGAAATTCAAATTTCTTGCGGAATCTCATTTTGGGAAAGGCCTGAGTCCTCCAGAGGAGAATTTTCTGCTTAAGAAATGTTTACAACTTAGTATTGCAGTATAGACAGGAGCTGAGAATTGGAGAGGTACTAAAGGATGGGGTCAATTTCATAATAGAGCTTGATTACATTAATTAATTCTTTATACCTCTTGCCTTCTATTTTAACCTGTTAGGATCCCATTAGTGGATTAGTTAAATTAGATCATTGTCACTGTTTCAAATTAGTCACATTGAATAAAAGATTTCAATTTTTCACAATTTGCTATTTTTTCATCTCTTGTACAATACATCCTGACCAACTAGTACCCTCCCTCTACACTTCTCAGCTCCCCTCTTTACAAACCTTTCCCCCAGGTCTACTCTCTTGGCCTCCAACAGGAAGCAAAACCCCACTTCTCCACTGAAAACAGCAGTACCCCAGGGTTACTGCTCAATCAGGGCATAACAAGATGGAACAATGCCAGGCACTACTGCCTACATCAAGGTTAGACTAGGTACTCCAGCAGGAGCAAAAGGGTCTCAAGGACAGGTAAAGGGGTCAGAGAATTTCCCCACTCCAGCTCCCTGGAGTTTTGCAAGAACACCAAGCTAGACAGCCGTAAGATATATTTAGGGGATCCTGCAGGTTCTGTACCTGCCTCTTCAGTCTCTGGAGCCCATAAGTGTACTAGTAAAGTTAACTCTGTAGGTCTTCTCATGTCCTCAACCCCTCCAGTCCCTACAATCTACCTCCCCCTCTTTTATGGGGTTCCCTTAGCTCTCCATGATGTTTGGTCCTTGGCCTTTACATTTGTTCCCAACAGCAGATGAAGAAAGCCTATGTGTTGCAAAATTGGCTAGGAACTGATCTTTGAGCAGAGTAGCGCATCATTAGAAATCATCTTCATGCTATCCAGTCTAGTTCTTGGTGTGCCCTTGAATATCAGGCTTGGATTCACTTTTTGTCATGAGGTTCTGCCTTTCTGTTGTCCTAGTGTGTCCTATACTGCCCTGTCCCGTGGGTTTTCTGCAACGATAGCCCTAGGGGAGAGAGTGAGGTTTGGGTAGGACAAGAAGACGTGAGAAATGATGGAGACAAGCCAAGGGGTTCTGGTCAAGTCTCAGTTTATTGAAATCGACTACAAGCTTTTATAGGACTGTGGAATGGGGAGGTCTAGCGTTCTTGGCAAGGAGAGGCTATACATAATCTCTGAGAAACAGTTAGATCTTAGAGAATCAGAACCTACAGTTCTGCACACAATTCTTGTAATCTAGAGATCCTCCTTTCCTAAGGCTAGAGGGAACATTCAGGACCCAGCCCTGAGCCCGAGGTGTACTTTCCCACGAGTTGACAGATCAGACAGCTGACCAACTACTCCTAAAGACCTTGTAAGCAAGCGATGTGCTCAAGGTCGAGACACATTAAGCTTCTCCTCCCAACTCAGCTCTTCTTCTCATGACTCAGAGAACTTAAGAAGTAACATAACAGCGCTGTTTATCTAGTCCATAGGGACAGAAAGACCTGGGGGATAAGAAAGCGTTAGAATTAAGTTAGTTTAGCGGTGGTCTCCCAGAACTGGGCGTCTTTAGGCTATCTGACCTTCACTGAATTCTGTCCGTCAGGATCAGAGAAAAACAGAGTCTTTTTTAGGCAAGATGGAGTGCCTTGAGTCAAGCCAGCATGTCCAGAGGGATGGCTCCCCACACTATAGGAAAGACAGGCCATAAGGGTGAAGGTTTTATGGCCAGATGGTGTTCCTGTTCCAACACTGGAAGCCTTGCCATACCACTGGAGATGGCCTGTTCAGGCTCCCTCTCCCCCCAAGCTAGAGGCCCTTCCTAGTGTCTACCTCTCAGATTCCAGTGAGTTTCCACTGCACTATGTCTCCTGATCAACCTCTAAATATCCTCCGATTCTGGTTGTCTCTCTATATATTCCCTGCCTCCATCACTTTCCCCCCACCTTGTTCCTCCACTACCATTTGCATCCTTCCTTAGTCTACCTGTACCACCAATTCTATTCTCCAGGGAGATCTATTTATCATTTAGATCCCTGTGTCCACAAAGGGCATCCTTGTTGCATAGTCTCTCTGGGTCTGTGGATTGTATCACCTATGTCCTGTGCTTGACAGTTAATATCGACATATAAGTGAGTACATACTATGTTTTTCTTTCTGGAGCTGAGATATGTCACTCAGTATGATTTTTTTTTTCTAGTTCTATCTCTTTGCTTGAAACATTCATGAGATCATGTTGTTTAATAGGTGAATAATACTCCATTGTGTACTTGTACCACAATTTCTTTATTCATTGTTCAGTTAAGGGACATCTTGGTTGTTTCCAGTTTCTGGCTATTATGAATAAAGTTTCTATGAACACAAAACTTAGTTGAACAGTGTCCTTCTGGTGGAATTGAGGGTCCTTTTTGAATATGCCCAGAAGTGGTATAACAGGGTAATAGGTACGGCAATTTCCAATTTTGTGAGGGATCACCATAGTGGCTGTACAAGGTTGCACTCCCATCAGCACTGAAGGAGTGTTCTTTTTGATCTACGTGCTCACCAGCTTAAGCTGTCCTTTGTGTTATTGTCTTAGTCCTTCTGATAGGTGTAAGATGTAATCTGAGAATAATTTTGAAATGAATTTCCCAGATGCCTTAGGATGTCAAACATTTCAATAAGTGTTTCTCATCAATTTGATAGTCCTCTTTTGAGATTTCTTTGTTTAGATCTGTACTCCATTTTTACTCAGATTATTTATTTTGTGGACGTCCAGTTTCTGGAGTTCTTTATATATTTTGGATATTAGCCCTCTATCCAAAGGGGAGTTAGTGAAAACCTTTTCCCATTCTATAGTCTGCTGTTTTGTCTTCTGACAATATGCTTTGCATTACAGAAGGTTTTCAGTTTATGAGGTCCCATTTATTAATAGTTGGTCTTAGTGCCTGAGCTTTCAGTGTTTTATTCAGGAAGTTCTCTCCTGTGCCACTGCGTTCAAGGCTATTCCCCACTTTCTCTTTGAAGTTCAGTATATCTGGATTTATACTGAGGTCCTTGGTCCACTTGGACTTGTGTTTTATGCAGGGTGACCAATGCAGTTCTATTTGCATTCTTCTACAGGCAGACATCCAATTAAAACACCATTTATTAAAGTTTTTTTTTTTTGCATTGTGTATTTCTGGCTTCTTTATCAAAGATCAGCTGTCCATTAGTATCTAGATTTCTGTCTAGATCTTTGATTCACGTCCCTTGATCAATTTGTTTGTTTGTGTTTGCCAAGACCATGCCGTTTTTCTTTCTATAGCTCTGTAGTACAGCTTGAGTTTGGGTCTGTTGATACATACGAAGTTCTTTTATTTTTCAAGATTATTTTAGCTATACTGTGTTTTTTGTTTTTCCATATGAAGTTGAGTATTGTACTTTCTGGGTCTGTAAAGAGTTGTATTGGTATGTTTATAGACATTGCTTGAATCTATAGATTGGTTTAGGTAAGATGGCTATTTTTACAACATTAATCCTACCAATCAAGAAGTGTGGGAGGTCTTTCCATCTTCAGAGTTCTTCAATTCCTTTCTCCAAAGACATAATGTTTTTGTCATACAAGTTTTTCACGTACTTCGTTAGAGTCACCCCAAGATATTTTTTGTTATTTGTGCTACTAGCTACTGTAGCTAGTTAATTCACTGAAGTTGTTTAAAAAACTGTAAACATTCCCTGGTGGAATTTTTGTTGTCACTTCTATGTACAATCATATCATCTGCAAATAAAGATACTTTGACTTATTGCTTTCTAATTTGTATCACCTTGATCTCCTTCTTTTGTTTTATTTCTCGACCTAGAACTTCAAGTACTATATTGAATAGTTATAGAGAGAGTGGACAACTTTTTCTTCTTCCTGATTTTAGTGGAATTGCTTTGAGTTTCTCTCCATTTAGTTCCAAGTTGGCTGTAACTTTCTATAAATTGCCTTTTTTATGTATAAGTATGTTCCTTATATTACTACTCCAAGATTTTTATTCTGAAGCCATCAAAAGTTTTCTTGGCATCTAGTGAGACGAACGTGCCTTTTTTGTTCATTGCAGTTTGTTTATATAGTGTATTATGGTGACTGATTTTCATATGTTGAACTATCCCTACATCTCTTGGAAGAAGCCTACTTCATCATGGTGGATGATTTTTTTGTTAAGTTCTTGGGTTTGGTTTTTGAGTATTCTCTTGAGAGTTCTTGAATCCCTGCCCATGATTGAAGTTTGTCTATTAATCTCTATCTCTCTGTCCATGGTTGAAATTTGTCTATTAATCTCTCTCTCTCTCTCTCCCTCTCTCTCCCTCTCTCTCTCTCTCTCTCACACACACACACACACACACACACACACACACACACCATCCTTTCAGTTTCTTTGAGACACAGTTTCTCTGTTGTAAATCTGTCTGTCCTAGAATTCATTCTGTAGACCAGGCTGCCCTCGATCTCACAGAGATCTTCCTGCCTCTAAATTACAAGTATGGGGATTAAAAGCATGTGCTACTATTGCCCAGCTATAATTCTCATTTTTTGTGCTTTAATCTTTGTCTGTCTTGCGTATCAGACTGACTGTGTCCTCATAGAATGAGTTTGACAATGTTTCTGTTTCAGTTTTCTGGCATAATTTGAATGTCTGATAGAGTTCTGCACTAAAGCTATCTGGCCCTGGGACTTTTTTGGTTGGGAGACCTTTAATAACTGCCTCTATTTCCTTTGTGTTCATAGGTCTGTTTCAGTTGTTTCTCTGATCTTGATTTAACTTTGGTAGGTGGTATCTATTTAGAAGATTCAAGATAATTTTTATATTTTACAATTTTGTTTAGAACAGGTTTTAAAAATATGACCTAATGAAACTTTGGATTTCCTCAGTGTCTGTAGTTATATTCCCCATTTCATTATTCATTTTGTTGATTTGGTTATTATTTCTCTATCTTTTAATTAGTTTGCATAAGGGTTTTTCTATCTTGTTGACTTTTCTCATGAACCAACACTGTTTCATTGTATTGTTCTCTTTGTTTCTAAATTGTGGATTTCAGCTCTTGTTTGATTATTTCTATCTATTTCTCTTGGGTGAGCTTACTTACTTCTTTTTGTCTAGTGCTTTCAGATGTGGTGCTAACTTGTTAGTAGGAGAGCTCTCCTCTTTTTCATTCAAAGCACTTTGTGCACTGAGTTTGCTACTCAGCACTGCTTTCATTTTGTCTCATAAAGTTGGGCATGTTGTGGGTTCTTTTATATGGAATTCTAGAAAGGCTTTAATTTCTTTCTTTATTTCTATCTTGACCCACTAATCATTCAGTAGAGGTTGTTCAGTTTTCACGAATTCGTAGGCCTTCTGTTGATGCTATTGTTCTTGAAATCCAGCTTTAATCCCTGTCAGTTTGAAATGAGCCATGAGGTTATTTTAAGTTTATTGTATGAATTGAGGAATGCTTTGTGGCCCAGTATGTGATCAGCTTTGGAGTAGGTTCCATGAGGTGGTGATCAAAAGGTATATTCTTTTGTGTGTGGATAAAATGTTCTGTAGCTATCCATTGGGTCCATTTGATTTATAACATCTGTTATCAGGGTAGGGAAGGTAATATTAACGAAGCCTTAAGCACAGTTCAAACTGGGGAGATGGCTCCCCACTGTTTAGGGTGAATATTTCCTTTCTTCAGCTACTCTCCCTCTCTTTTACTTTTTCTTTAGAACTCTTTCTAAATGCTTACTCTCCCATGTTACACTTTTTATTTCTAAAGTTATGTTATAAAATTAAATTATTGTGTTTAAGAGATCTAAAAAACAAAAATGCCTCTAACTTGAAAGCTCCACTTTTCCAAGGACAGATAACTTTTGGGAATGTCCAAGGCTGTTGCTTATGTAAAACAAGTCATGTGTTTTTACTTCTGTAAACAAGCTTGGTTACCCCAACTGCACAGGATGTAATTGATCACAAAGAGTTGGGAGGTACAAAAGCAGGAAGTACAACAGGATGCTTGCTTTCCCCTGACTGAGTGAAGGTCAGAAGTATCTAAACTTGTTAATTTGGCCTTTATAAGACCCTGGCTGACCTTATTTGGTGCCATATTCTGGGAATCCTGGGTATCAATCCGGCCACATTTCATGGTCTTGTCTGATATATAATAAATTTAATCCAAATTTGACCCCCAAATTGTGGCAATGTCTTATTCTTGCTGAGTGGGATTCACACTTTACATTGTGCTCAATGCCCTTTTATGTAAATTGCTTGTACACACCTTTCATGCTAAACATGTGTCTCAACTCCTTGGATAACCTGACCATGAAAGGAATTCTTTTCAGTTCTCTGCAGCATTTCTTGCCCTTGGTCTGTGCAGTGTTTCTTACTGCCCTGGTGATGTCCTTGTACTGGCCCTAACTGTGACATCCAGAGACTTCCATTCCTGACAGTCTTTTGCTGATCTGGAGAATTTGAGAGGCAAAGGCCACCACAAAAGCTGTTGAGAGCAATTTACCCAGGGATGCAATCTCAGGTGGTTCCAAAGGTGAGCAATATTAGAGAAGTGAAGATACCCAACCTCTTTGTGACTCAAAAGATCCTGTCATAAATTACACACTAAGTTACTTGGAATATTGGATTTTTGCCTTGTGTTTGAAGGGTCATTTTATTTTATTAGGTTGGAACAGATGGAAAAGTGAAGCTCTTTTGTGATGGAAAAAATGGCCTGGCTTTCAGGAACCCAGGAGTCACACAGCACCAAAGTCAGTAACATCCCTGTAGAGGTAATGCAGTCATGAAGGGAGAACATCCCAACAGGACTGGGGTACCCAGTGCTCAGGACTGAGGTATATAGCACCCTGGAGAGCTGGGGTGATCAGCACCCTGGAGACTTTGGTCATACAGCTCTGCTTCGCCTTGCTGGTCAGTTCTTCTTTTCTTCTTTGGTTCTTCTCTTCGGTCAGACAAAAAGAATCTTAGCAGGCCATTGACTGCTTCTGCTCCAGAGAGAAACAGCAAAAAACTGCGAAATGCTCAGCCCTTTATTTAGCACAAATGAGAAACAGAAATGGAAAATTCAGGTTTTGGGATAGAGGAGTTAAGTTTAGACAAGTACAACTGTATCATTTTTCTCAAATCTGTTGAAAGAAAGAGCCCAGTTCTCTGAGGGACACTACAGTGGTTGAAAAAGAAAGTGAACCCCCACCCCGCTTTGCTCTCCAGCGTGAAGCACAGGTTTGGGTGCTTGATCCAACCACTGCTGCAGATGTCATGTCAGCGATCTAGAGGCTGCAGAGCCTCTACCCAGCGAGCATGATGGAAGTTGGATGGAGGAAGAGTTATGTGGAAAAATGTACATATAGTTTAATATGTAATAAATATTGCTTATCTATTTAAACTATAGTTTATTAGTTTAATATATAAATATGGTTTAATATTTAAAAATAAAAAATAATAGTCAACCCTAAATATACAGGAAAAATTGACTGGGTGTTCCAAAGTACCTAGTTTTTACCCAATAACAAATCCACAGTAGAATAATATAATTGCTGAGTTATTACCTGATGTAACATTAGTGATTTAACTGAAATAAATTTAATCCAGCATTAGATCTCAAATATGTTTCTTGAAACTCTTCTGTTTGTATTTATTCTGCTTCTCATATTTCACTGTATTAAATCTTTTAGTGAGTTGGATAGCTGCCTTGGTGGTTAAGAGAGCTTGCTAACAAAAATTGAGGACAAGAGTTCAAATTCTAGCACACAGGTTACAAGCTGGGTGTATTGTGAATGCCTGTAAGTCCAGCTCCAGGGGATCTCATATCTTCTTCTGGTCTCTGAGTTCACACAGACAAACACATGCATTCCCCCTCATACACACATATGCACACACCTGCATGCATGCACACCCACACACCAGAAAGTTCTTTAAAATATTTGGCTACTAAATACTGACAAACATCATCTGGTAAGTCTATTATAATATAGTCTAGGTGTGTTTACATTCTTTGCTTACAAGTACTTCTTCTATACTACACTTGTAGCCCTGGAGATGGAGACCGGGAAGAGACTGGCCCATCTGCATGGCCACACTGTGAGCTTTGGGTTGAGGGAGCATTGCTGTCTCAAAAAAATGCAGTTGAGGAAGACACCAGTGTTGGCCCCTGTACCCCAGCTCTTTACTGCTTGTAAGCAGTGAGTTGCAACCATCTGCATAGCATCTGCATGCAGTATCACATTCATCTCTGAATACTTGTGTATTTTCCATTTCTTCTTTTAAGACGCTTAGGTGCCAGTCTTCTAGTCTCTGTGTTTACATTACGTTCTCTCAGTGAACAGTTTCCTCTCATGCTTGTCCTGATGAGCTCCTTTTTCATATATTCCTGTTCTGTAAATGCTTCTTCATGCCCAGCTCCCACTTTTCATTCATCAATTCTATACATGTATATCTCCTCAATCCATAGTTGTGCAGTTACCTGTTTTTATAATTAGGAAACATATCTTTCATTACCATTAGCTAGTACCTTTTAATCATTTGTAAGTGAATAAACAAATTAATATAGGGAATGGCTGCGATTTTTTCCAACAGGTTTTCCTTTTTTTCAATTGTTTGCTTGCTTGTTTTTATATAACCGTGGTCAGTGGGGGGGAAAAAAAGATTCACTCCCAGGAATAAAGTGCCATGCATTTGATGGCAGAAGTTAAAATGAAAATGTGTTTTTCCAGAGAATCTGTGATTACTCCTAACTATGGGAGTCTTGGAGCTGGGCAGGGAAAGTGGTCCATGTCTCCTCCCATTTTCTAGGATGGGGATCAGTGGGCCAATTAGTCCACTTGCACTCCTGAGCGGGTCTCCATTCCCTCTTGATGCTAGCCCAGGCCTGGTGTGACTAGCCAGCTTGGCCTGAGCTGGGACAGAAGGGACTGAGATGGTGGAGTGTGCAGGGGGAAGGTCTGCAGGACCTACTACACAGTTGGTCTGGGGTCCAGATGTGGAGAGGCCACAAAACACCAGGCTGGGAATCAGAGATGGCCAGGGAAAGTGGGGAGAACCCTCCTGGGACACCCCCAAAACAAACCCCCTCCCAAAACACCATTGTAGAGATTGCACAGTGAAAGATAAGCAGAGACTGGGGACCTCAAACTTGAGAGAGCTGGATGGACAGGGTGGCAATGGAGGCAGGTGGAGGGAGGGCAGGCAGGGGAGCTGGGAGGAGGACAAAGAGAAGAGAATCTGGAGGGGGAGGAGTTGGGAATCTGGCCTGCAGCTGCTGAGTGAGTCCTGGCTCCCAGCTACAGAGTCAAGCTCCAGGCTGGGAAGCGATTTGGACTGTGGTGGAGGAGGGGAGCACAAGAGTCAGGGGTGGAGACCCAGAGCCAGGCTGTCCATGAGCTGCTGCTGCAGCCCACAGGGATGACTGGGACACAAATGCGCTCTCTCTCTCTCTCTTCACACACACACTAGTATCCTTGTTCACACACACACACAAACACACATAAATACCAGCTTATGAACACAACTAACAGCAAACAGGGCTTTATGTCACCTCCAGAGTCCAATTATTCTACTACTACAAGCCCTGAAAACTCTGACACGGCTGAAGCACAGGAAAAATTTCCTAAGATCTATATTATGAAGATAATAAAGGCCTTTAAAGAGGAAATTAATAAATCCCTCAAAGAAATCAATGAAAAGGCAAATAAACAACGGGAGGAAGTGAGTACACTCATGAAAGAAACCCAGGAAAACACACAGAATCAACTAGAAGAAATGAGTAAATCTCTTTAAGAAACTCAAGAAGAAACAAGCAAACAGTTGAAGGAAATGAGCAAAGGCACTCAAGACCTGAAAATGCCAGTAAAAGCCATAAAGGAAAACACAAGCTGAGAGAATTCTGGAAATGATAAACTTAGAAAAGAGAACAGGAACTAGAGAAAGCACAGCAATAGAGTAGAAGAGATGGATGAAAGAGTCTCAGGAGTCGAGCATATTATGGAAGAAATAGACACATCATAAAAGAAAACATCAAATCCAAAACATCTACTCACACAAAACATCCAGGAAATCTGGGACACTTTGAAAAGAGGAAACCTAAGAATAATAGCAATAGAAAAAGGAAAAGAATCCCAGCTCAGAAGCCCAGAAAATATTTTGAATAATATCATAGAGGAAAAATTTCCAAACCTAAAGCAAGACATCCCTACAAAGCTACAAGAAGCATACAGAACACCAGATAGAATAGACTAGAAAACAAAATTCCCCCACTGCATAATAAAACACTAAACATGCAAAATAAAGAAAGAATACTAAAAGCTGCAAGAAAAAACAGCCAGTAACATGTAAAGGTAAACCAATTAGAATTACACTCAACTTCTAAACCAAGACTCTAAAAGCAGAAAGTCACATACCCTAACCATAAACAAAGAATTCTCAAAAGAGGAATATCTAATGACTGAGAAACACTTAAAGAAATGTTCAACATCCTTAGCCATCAGGGAAATGCAAACCAAAACTACTCTGAGATTCCATCTTACACCTGTCAGAATGGCTAAGATCAATAACACAAATGGCAGCTCATGCTGGCCAGGATGTGGAGCAAGGGGAACATTCCTTCATTGCTGGTGAAAGTACAAACTTGTACAGCCATCATGGAAAGCAATAAGGCCATTCCTCAGGAAATTGGAAATCGACCTACCTTAAGACCCAGTTATACCACTCCTGGGCATATACCCCAAGGATATTCCATTATATCAGAAGGACATGTGCTCAACTATGTTCATGGCAGCCTTGTTCTTAATAGCCAGAAATTGCAAACAACCGTGATTCCCCTCAAGAGAAGAACGGATAGAGAAATTGTGGTATATTTAAACAATAGAGTACTACTTAGCTATTTGAAAAAAAATGACTACATGAATTTTTCAGGCAAGTGGATGGAACAAGAAAAATATCATTCAGAGTGAGGTAACCCAGTCCCAGAAAGACAGACTTGGCATGTACTCACTTATAAGTAGCAATTGACTGTTAAGCAAAGGTCAAAGGCCCTGACAGCCACAGTCCCAGAAAGACTGGACAACAAGGAGGGGCTCTGTTTTAACCTTGGTATCTCCATGCTGAGGGGGGAGGTGGAACAGACAGCATGGCTGTGTGGGGAAGGATGAGAATGGGAGGAGTGGAGGCTGGGTGTGGGGAGAGGTATGCAAAGAGGGAGTGTATGGAGGGACAGCTGAACTGGGAATGGTAGGGGAGATCTGGAGACTAAGGGCAGTGGAAACTCACTGGAGGCTATGATAGAGATCTTGGAGAGGACCTCTAGCAATAGCGGATGGGGAACCTGAACAGGCCATCTCATGTAGCCAGGTAGACTCCCAGTGGAGGTTCTGGGACACCACTCCAGCCACAAAACCTTTGGCCTACAACCCATCTTCCCTACAGTACCTGCAGGGCCAATGGAAGAATAGAGCCCCATGCCCAGGGACAGAACCCATGCCTGACTCTACAGGGAAGGCCAGGAACTAGAGACTGGATAGCCATGAGACGATTCCTGAAGATGTCCTGTTCTGCTAATGGATTGTTACCTAGTCCAGTCACCATCAGAGAGACTTCTGCCAGCAGCTGATGGGAATAGATGCAGAGGCCCAGAGCCAAACATCATACAGAGCCCTGCAAAACTTGCAGAAGGAGAAGAGGCATTTGGGGGACCAGAAGGGTCAGGGACATCAGGAGAGCAGGCTCCAGGAAGGCAACAGTCCAGCACTGTTTGAGTCCCTTGGAGCCTGAAGCATAGGACTTGGAACATAAAGGGTCTCATAGATTTGTTATGTGCTTGTCTGGCTTTGGGTTCTTGTGGAAAACTATATGTGGGGAATCTCTGAGGCTTTTGTCTGCCCTTGGGATCTGTTTCCTCCGTCTGGGTTGCCTAGTCTGCTCTTGACATGGGGACCGATGGCTGACCTAGTCCCATTTGTCGTGCCCTGTTTTAGTGGTGATTCTGGGTGGTCTACTCTCTTCTATAGGGAGAAACAGGGGCAGGGTTGGATGGGTGGGTAGGGATGGGGAGGATATATAGTGGGAGGGGAGGGAGGATAGGGAGGGCTCAGAGGAATGGAGGGTGGTGGGAGGCATGCTGATATGTATTATAGGAAAGAAGAAAAATAAATATAAAATGTATAAAGTAAATTTTAAATAAAAAAGAGCTGGGCTGTGGTGGTGCATGCCTTTAATCCCAGCACTCAGGAGGTAGAGGGAGGCAGGTCTCTGTGACTTTGAGGCCAGCCTGTTCTACAGCCTGAATTCCAGGACAGCCAGAGTTACAACAGAGAAACCCTATCTTGAACAAAAACAAAACAAAACAGAAAAACAAAGAAAAGAGAACAAATAAAAAGGAGGGGTAATAAAGATAGCTCAGCAGTTAAGAACACTGGGTGTTTTTCAGAGACCCTGTTCCATAGGGAGACCCCATATGTTAGCTACCAATCTGCTGTAATGCCCATCCCAGGGGATCTATTGCCCTCTTCTGTTTTTGAAGGTACTGCACACATTTCATGCTTGCAAACACTCATATACCTAAAGTAACATATTAAAGAACCAAGAACCAAACAAACAACAACAAAAAAAAAGAATAGCATTCTTTATACTGACACCCCTGAAACAAGCAGCAGTCAGCTCTTTCTGGTACTGCATGGAAGCAGCTGTGACTTTCTTTTTAGGCAGCCTGATAAGAAGCAAAAGCAGCTTAGTTCGGATGTGAAAATCAGTCAGCATAGCTGTCTATGTGAGAACAGCATCCACACTATTCATAGGTGTTTTTACCTTAATGTTTTTCCGTGTTTGTGCCCTTTGTACTTGTGAGAATTGTGGCATTGGTACTTCTATCTCTTAGTTCATGCATCATGAGAAACAGTTTGCATTGGTTCCTAATCAAACTACTTTTACAGTATCATTTACTTGATTTTCAGCTCAGAACTTTCGGTACAACATGTTCCTTACCAGACCCATTTCTTTCCATCATTTTCATAATTTACACATGTTTTTGCATGACAATGAGACATTAATACACCCAAATATTTCTGCTGTTACATTGTAACCACGTTCAGCAGTGGATTTGTTAACTGAGCATGCTTAGGAATAAGCAAAACATGTCCAGACTCCCCAAATGCACATGCTTTCTTTGTTGAGGAAAATCATTGCTTTGGAAATGACTCCCATGCACTCTTGGCCCAGCTCTTCTATCTTGGCTATTGTGATGGTTATTTTTGGAATAAAACTGACTGCCTCTGGAATTAGCTAACACCCAATCAGCTGGGCACACCTGTGAGGGATTTTTTTCTAAATTAAATCATTTGTCATGGAAAGATGCACTTTTAATCAGGATCTTTTGGGTGGTATGATCCACCTTTACTCTGAGCCACAGCTTCTGCTACCAGCCTACATACAGGATATGGAAGAAGGAAAGTTGCTCTTTGCCTGCGTGCCCGAGCTGTGGCTAGCAAGTACATTAGAGCCTTCTTCTTCAGAATTCTGCTGTAACTGAAGACCACATGAGACAACCAGCATTATGAACATCTACAGGAATCTTCAACTTTCCCTCGGTAGACAGTCATTTGTATACTAGCTGCACCACAACCTGTGACACATTCTAATACCTCCACTTAGTACATACACAGAGAGATTTATTCTATCAGATTTGGTCATCTAGCAAACCTTGACAAAGACTGCTGTGTTTTCTTCACCTTAGAACTCAGAAAGATGTGCTAGTTAACAATATGCTCATGTAAGGCATTCTTCATCTCTCAATTTCTGGCTAAGTATTCAAGTTACCGTAGAGACTACACTTATATTTATTATGCACCTGCCTAGAGATCCATCTGAATTTTAGGAAGAAAGCTTCTACAGGAATGGAGCCATCTGGTGGCAGAAGAACCTATCATCCATCCAGTTTGTAGTCAGGTTCCTGATTTTATCTCAGTGTTGTCTGAAGTCCCCTGCCTACCCCTTAAAATGTAGCTTCAGTTCAACTGATCTCAGCGCGAAGCCACAGGGGGAAAAAAATCCCATGCCCTAAAATCTCTCTTTAATCATTAATATTCTGGGCACTCTTCCATATGTGGGAAAGGGAAATAACTAAACAGCAAGTTGTGTAATGGGCTGTGTAAACTGGTCACCTTGTTTCTAGGGGAAGTGGTACTGAGCACAGGAAGACAGCAGGGTCAGTTCCTGAAGGGCAGGCATAGTGCTGCAGAAACGCCCATCTCTGCAGATTCCGGGAAAGTCTGGGCCTGAGTGGAAGCAGGCTGTGTCCCTTTAACACACTCTAACCCTAAGGGCGGTGCTCCTGTCACTCTGACCACAGCAGCCAATCAGAGCCGTCCGGAGGCCCGCCAGTCAGAAGGGGTGGGGAGATGCTCTAGGCGCCCTGCTGCAGGCTCCGCCCCGTGGCGGACCGGCGGGTTCCGGTTCGCTGTGTTGTGCTGTGCGCGTGTCCACCAGGAGTCGTGAGGACGCGGGGCGGTCTCCGAAGCAGCGGAATGGTGAGCGCAGGGCCGCGTTCCCCGCACGGGGAGGAGCGGAAGGCTGAGCTGCGGGAGCTGCGGTCCTCTGCGGGGCGCCTCGCGAACCGGCAGCCGGCGCGGCGTCAGGTGAGGTCCTGGAACTCCGGGCGGGCAGCCACCGCTCACTAACTTCGCTCTGCGGGCTGCGTGTGCACCGAGCCCTGGGAGCGGGCCCTGTGTGCGGAGATATCTAGAGTCAACAGCGCCGTGCTTCTGTGCATCCGACTCCTGCGCGTTGCCGGAGTCGCAGTGGCCTAGGCTCTCGGGTGTCTTGTAGAGTTTGCACACTTCTCACCTAACGTTTAGGTGTAAGATCCATTGGCAGTGACTTTTGTGGCGGTTGTGAATGGCTTCTCAGGTGTTGGATAGCACTCCTTTACCATGCTGCGATGTAAAAGAGTAGAATTGATTACTTCAGGGATTTTCAAATGCTTAAGAGATAGTAAGTCCCACAAAGTAAATGTAGCAAAGGCAGGCTGCCTCTAAAACACTATAAGTAGCATGCTAACCAGGCCCATTAGAGATTAGGATGCTAGGATACACATGTTAATTCACCAGGACTGTCCGGACATTTGACACCAACCTATAATAAAAAAGAAAACTCTGTTTAATAACCAGCCATTAGGTCCGTGTCCATGTCAAAGAACAGGCCTCTAAGAAGCTGGTTAATTGGTCATTGCAGGGTCACAGCCAACATTATGTCCTGATGTACCATAAAGATCCATTTTCCTTCTTGAGAAAAGCATAGTTCTGCCAGATGGGCAAGATGACTCCTGGTGACAACTTTTTGAAAAGGCAAAACACTGGTATCTTGAGTGCTGGACGGATCAAGAAAGGCTTCTGTGAGGCCCTCGTGGAGAAGTGTTGCAGGAGTTTATTTTTGGTTATGTTTAAAATGGTTGTTTTGTACATCGTTGCAGGAAGGGCTCCTAGGAATTGGCGTTTTGTATGGTCTGCAGATGTTGGCTTTATGTACAGATGTTTGAATCCTCATGATCACATGTTCTATCACTAGCTCACCTGGGGAGCTTTTCTGTCAATAAAACCCCCTGAGATTAGAAAATCTGGGTTCCACCTAGCAATATGGTGCTGGCCACGTGGTTTCACCTGCTGAGGTATGCATCTGTGAGCTACACAGCAGCTAACAACTACAAAGAAGGAACACAGCTCCTTCTCAAACTGAAGAACATGCTTATCAGAGCCAAGGTCAGGGGCTAGAGATCTGTATTAGAGGACAACAAGGATTACCCATACCCCACCTCCCACCAAACTATTTTCAGCCAGTAAAAGAAAGTCTTCTTAGGCATGGCCACACACATTTGTCCAGATCTTCTGTTTGGTTGAATTAGTCTAATTACAGTAAGTTGGTTTCACAATAAGTTCTGTTCTTTATCCAGATTCTTGATTTCTGTGGTCTGCGGACCTGAAGAATGTCCAGTCAGGACATTTCCTGATCAAGTAAAATTGATCACCTGACTACCCATGGGTGATTCCAACTCCTGTCACAGTAACAAAGCTCTCACCGTCTTTCCTGTCCCTCCCTTTCTGCCTTGTGACTACACCAGCTTCAGTGTTCATCAGTGAACTCAAGTAAGTTCTAAACAGTTGCCTCTTCATGACTAAGTCCCCAGTACAAGTCAGAGAGGTTGGAGGTCACTCATTCACTGGTCCCTTTTTCCTTCTTGCTGATCAGTCAAGGCCCAGCCTGGAAGGAAATGCAGTGCTGTCTTCAGCGGTGGGCAGCACAGGCAGGGTTATTTGCTCAAAGCCATTCTCATTTACAGAGTGAGGCAACCTGGGCTACAGGAGACACTGCTCTAACCAGAAATAAGTAAACAAATAAACAAATAGCACTTGAGAAAAATGGGATAATTTTTTTTCTTTTTCTAATCAAGGTTTATCTGTTGGAACTCTGTAGACTGGGCTGGTCTGGACCTCACAGAGATCTGCTTGCATCTGTCTCTGCAGTGTTAGTATTAAAGGCATGCACCACCACTCCCTGGCGGAATAAAATTCTGTTAATGACCGGGAAACATTGGCGAACAGAAAGAAGTGGAAATTATAGTAGTGATGCATTAAAGAAAATGGAATTTGCCAGGCAGTGGTGGTCCACACTTTCAATCTCAGCACTTACGAGTGAGTTCCAGGACAGCCAGAGTTATAACAGAGAAATCTTGTTTTAAAAATCAAAAAGAGAGGAAAAAAGAAAAGAGAGAAAGAAAAAAAGAAAATGTAATTTAAAAAGTGGTATCAATAATCCAATAATTGACTTTTAAAATAGATAACTATAGTTGAAAAATAACACATAGCCATATTGACTTTTAAAAAGATTAGGCCCTCCCCTTACCAGGGGAGTGAATGCTATTAATAAGATATTGATTGACCTTGTTTGAACTGCTCAACGTTAGCTGCCGAGATCTAAAGGCTGGCACACAGCAACAGCCAGTTGCCCATGTCTCACACCTCTGAGCTGACTTTACTCTGTCAAGCAGGATTGCACATAGGAGAGTACCCTAATTGGAAATCCAATACACATTGGCAGAAGGTAACCTCCCCAAAATGTACACCCATCAACCTGGTTTGTCTTCGTTCACAGGACATGAATGAATACATAGTGGGAAATTACAAAATCGCTCACCCTGCCACTTCTTCATAACAGTGACTCCTGCAGCTGACTACCTTAAAAGTCAGCCAGTGACATAGCTACTGCTTACCCTCTTTCCCCAGAAGTGCAAACAATAAACTATTTCTCCTATTCTGGTCTGAAAGCAGAAGTCATGCTGCACCTGCAAATCCTTCTCCTGTTATTGCAATGGACACTCTGTGATTCAAGTGAGTAAATTTAAATTCTGTGATGGTACAGCCCTTTAATTTAAAAATTTAGAAAGTATAATTGGGAGGACAGCAATGTTGTTGCCCTGTGGAGATGCAGACTAGGATCAAGGCCATCTGACTTAACATAGGAGAGCTTGTAGCTGATACAATTTTCTAAAAGGCTGAATATGCAGTTGTTCTAGAAACTATATGCCTTCTCAACAAGAAATTGTTCCACACACTTGAGAGAATATTAATAATAATTAATAATAATGATGATAATCATCTCTCTTCAATTGCATGAAGCCATTTCTGCCTAATGCTCAACAAAGGCCAGCCTGGAACAGATACTCAATTCCACATGTGCTCTCAACATTGAGTCGCTTTTAGATTCAGGTCACAGGTTATGTAAAGAGGGGACACTGCAAGTCCCATGAAGCCTGTTACAACTTTTAAAAATAATTTTGAGATCATCATTACATCTTTCCACTTTCTCTTTCCTTTCCCCAGTGTGCCCTCATGCTTTCAAATCATAGCCTCTTTTTCCTTTAATTGTGTTGGTGTTTGAATTTGACCTAAGTTTGGCTGCAGGACTACCCAGCTATGATGCCAAGGGAATGGGTTCCATGGACAATGAGTGTGCAATGGATTGTGAAAACAAAGTGCTCTGGAAAATTGAAACAATTTCTACTAAAATACAAATTTCCCAGACTAGAGCTCTGTCTGCTCCTAAGGTGGAAGGACTCCTCTGGGAAGGCCTATTGTGTCAGTTGATCTCTGGGTCAGTTAACCCAGTAGGGAAACTGTCACTGTCCTGAGGACATGCTGGGTGGCTCTTGCTAATTAGGGACTCTGAGAAGGCCCGCACTCTAACCCCTGGTGGCAAGCTCCTGGTCCCTTCAAGGATTCTCTGATGCAGCTGTAGGGAGTTGTCAAAAAGACCACAGAACATGCCATGGTGAGTGTGTAGGGATCATTTCTCCCCTGATAAGGAGGAACAGGTCTTCTAAGCTGCCAGAACAGCTGGGACTGGGATGGACTGTGAGCCAGACTGTGGTTCTGTTGGTCCCTGTGACCTGGGCAGAAGCCCTTGGCCTTGAGCCTTCTTAAATGTAGATGCCGGAGAGCGAGAGGATCTGCTGTCTTGGCTCTGGGAAGCTGTGTTGCTCATAGCATTGCTGTCCAGTGTGGACACTCAGGTGTTGCTTTTGATGCGCAGTGAGAAGACAGGTTGGAAAACTGAAAGTCTCGCTTCTAGATGTGCTGAACACTGCATTCCACGTTCAGGTTTGTCTCATACATGTTACAAACAGTTTGGAAACTGGTAGAAAGAGTTGCTGGGGATCTGCTTATTCAATACTTGAGTAGAATACTTTTAACTTTCAGCAGCACCAGCCAGGACAGTGAGATTCAGGGAAATTGAATCCAGAAAAATTCCAGGGCATGAAAGGCATGTTTTAAGGTGGAGAGATTTCTCTTGTATTTATGGGGTTGGACAGGTGGACAGGGCAGATTCCAAATCCTGTGCCGTAGTCCATGTGGCAGAAAGCAGACATGGCAGTATATGGCAGGAAGCAAACATGGCAGTATTCTTCAACATTGTTTTGTGTGTGGGCATCAGTAGGGCTGGGTTTGCCTGACACCACAAGGGGGAGTTAGGGCTGCAGAGCAATAGCAGACCTGTGTAATCACCTCATTTCTAGAGAGCGCTCTAGTGCATCGGGCCTCTATAGTTGGAAGAAATATCAGTACCTGAAGGATCAATAACTTAACAGTAGGGTTCATTTGAGTACATTTTGTGGGAGTTGTGAATTCTGTGTTTATTTCATTTCTATACGTGAAAAATGCTTCCTAAGTTTCCTTAGGTCTTTTGTTTAAAACTTGACTATATTTTCATGCTTTTGTTTCAGGCATTTTCTTTCCATGCCTTTTCTTTCACAAATATTGTACGTATGCTTAGTTGCTGTAGCTCTGTGGCAATTTCAGAATTCACATTGTGTCAATTTGTGTACTATTTCCTCATAATCCTTTTGAGCATTTTGAAATTTTCCAAGTTTCATGTATCTGTAAGAATTGTTGAAAATTTTCTTTGGATTGTAATGAATTCATGGTGCAAGTTAAACACACCAGGCTTCCTAATATTGATGCATCATGCTCCGAAGGATCATTTATTGACTTGTTTATTTTTTATTTATTTGCGATATTTTAATATAAATATATATTTAAAAATATATAATATATATAATTATATATAAATTTGTCAAATCCTGAAAGACTATGAGTGTCTTCGATACAATAATAACCAGCAAATGTCTGAATGGACCTAAGGACCACTCCATGAAAAGGAACCCATACCTGACCCTGCTTGTGTAACCAGGAACCAGAGATTAGATTGGCCAGATAGCTGGGTAAAGCCAAAAAGTACCGCTTTAAGAATTTAATCGGTAAAATGATTCCTACTGATACTCTGTTATACTCATAGGTGAGTTTTTGTTTTATCGAGTCAGCATCAGAGAGTCTTCTTCTAGCAGCAGATTGAAACATATACAAAGACTCCCAAACAGACATTATGCAGAGAGAGAGCAGGAGAGAGAGTCAAAATTGGAAGTTTGCGTCAAATCCCCGCCCTCAGGTCTCAGAGAATACTCAGGAAGTGGAGTCAGAAAGATTTCTGGAGAGGATGGAGGACACCATGGGGTTTAAGGCCCTCTGAATCTACTAAGCAAGGAGCCTGTGAGCTCACAGAGACTGAAGCAGAAAGCACAGGGCCTACCTGGCTCTTCCCCATTTCTTCTGTATATATAATATAGCGATTAGATAGTTATTTTTATGAGATTCCTGACCATAAGAATCAGTGAGTTTTTGACTTTTGTGCCTACCCTTGAAACTATTTTCCAACTCTTGAGTTCCTAACTTTGATGTAATAATTTTGTTTTATTTTATTTTATTTTATTTTATTTTATTTTATTTTATTTTATTTTCTTATAATTGCTTAATATCTCTTTGAAGCCTTTTCTTTTGTAATGAGAGACAGAATGTGAGTGAATCTAGAGGGGAGCAGGGGTGTAGAGGAACTGGAATGAGTTGATAGAGGGGAAATCGTGATCAGGATATATTTAGGAGGAAAATTATTTTCAGTAAAAGAGAAATAATATGCGAAAAAGAGAATACTCTACTTCTACCCAGACTATTTCAAATTACGTGACAGCTCCTTGCATAGAAGACTCATGCTAGGAATGATGTCCAAAGGCACAGGATTGCATATATATGAGTATTAACTAACGACTCAATATGTATTACACATTACTGTGTACTTAGTGATTTGATATCAGCTGATGTTCCAGATGAGACCCTGTCGCAGACAAGAAAATAAGTCAAAAATGTATTCATGTTTTTCAGAATTTTAGGTTTTTATTAGATGGATCTTACGTTGGAAGTGACTTTTCCAATCAGCATGGCCTTTAAGTTTGTGAATACTGGACTGCTTTTGATGCCAAATTGCTGGGATTCATGGCATGTGGTACCATCTTGGCAATATTTGTTTTTGAAAATGTTTGTATTGGCACAAGAGGCAAACACCAGAAATAACATTAGTGATACTATATTCTCTCAATTTCTATGCTTCTTTTCCTTCATGTTATTCACTTTTGTTCTTCTTTCCTGTGTGTGTGTGTGTGTGTGTGTGTGTGTGTGTATGTATCTATCTACTATGTAGCAGAGGCTTTCCTCAAACTCACCACAATCTTCCTGCCTCTGCGTCCTGAATACTGGGATTAAAGTATTCCCTGCAACACACAGCTTGAAAAATAAGTTTTAAATATAAGATGTCTGTTACTTTTTTATGAAAATAATTGTTGTCATTATTTTAATTGTAGGGATTTTTAAAGCCTGTATGGAAATCTTTGTGTGACAATTATGCCTGGTAACCAGGGAGGCCAGGAGGTTTCAAAACCCCTTAATTTGCAGTTACAGATAGTAAGTAGTGAATACCATATGTAGTGGAAATGGAACCTGGGTGCTTGTAGGATCATCAGTGCTCTTAACTGCTGGGGTATTTCTATCCCATGTTTTCTGTTCTTGATAGTTTTTCCTGTCAAAAGAAGCCTAGGTCACTCACGGGTCAGAAACCTGTTGTTCACTAAAGACTGGAATTCTCCATTTAAGGAGGAAATTAGGCTCAGGCCGGGATGAGCTCTCTAATTGTTAATCCAATACAGAGTGGTCATTCCTAAAACCATGTACGTACAACCAACAAAAATAGACTGAACAGGTGGTATTCTTACATTTGGGCATTCTAATTTATATCTATTTAACAAGAAGTTGGAAGGGCAGAATTTGAGAACGGCTCAAGGCAGGAAAGGAAGTGGGGAAGTGCTGTAAAATATTTTATAAAAATGTAGAAAAGTACATTTTCAATTAAAAGAGAGGTAGTAGATATTTCGCACTGTTAAGAGCATTGGATGTTTTTCCAGGAGACCCAGGCTCTGTTCCCAAAAACCATATGGAAGTAAACCAACTGCTGTAATTCCTGCCGTAGGCCCTTGCTGCCCTCATCTGCCCAATAGAGGTATTATTGCACACGGACATATGCAGGCAAACACTCAACAATAGAAATATAATGTAGGTTTAAAAAAAAGCAAACAACAAAACAAAACAGAATGGAGTTCTCTACAATGATGTGACATTCTGGGCACAGACAGTGGCGAGTGATAATTACAACAAATTCTTCTGGTCCTGCATGGTAGTAGCTTTGGCATGCTTCTGAGCCAGCCTGCTCAGAGGCAAGCACAGCTTTGTTCTGTGATTAAAATAGGTCAGCATAACCATTCATTTAAGAAGCGTGCCCACAATGTTGATCAGTGACTTTTCCTAGATGATTTCTTTATTTGTATTCACTCTCTTTTGTATTTGTAAGAATTGTAGCATTGATAAATCAATCATTGAAATCATACATCATGATTGATATGTAGCATCGTCTCCTAATCAATGCACTGTCACAGTAATATTAACTTGACTTGCAGGAGTATCTTGTTCTACAATATGAACTTGCCAGAGGCATTTCTATTCATCATTTTTCTGATTTATATATGTTCCTGCATGACTTTGTGATAACAGTGCCCTCAGATGTCTCTTATATTGTGACTGTATTCAGAATGGGAGTTTTTAACTGAGCATGCTTAGGAAAGGGCAGAACTCTACATAAACCTGTCTAGACTTGATAAGTAAAATCCTCTTGCTTCCTTTGTTGAGGAAAAGCATTGCTTTGGAAATATCTCCCATGCTCTTCCTTGCCTGCTTCAGGTAGAAATCTTTCTCAGCTCTTCTGTCGTGGCTGTTGTGATGGCTATTGTTGGTAGTCATATTGAATAAATCTGGAATTAGCTAAAACCCAAAGATTTGAGTACAGTAGTGAGGATTTTTCTTAATTAAATGTTTTGAAATGGGAAGACCCTTCTTACATCTGGATCTTTTAAGGTGATAAGATCACACATGATTCTGGGCCACGCTTCTGAAGGCAGCCTGCATGCATCAAGGGTACTGAAGAAGGAAGCTCTCACTCCTTGCATGCTTTCCCTAGCACTGGCTAGTGAGTTCATTCGTTCACTTGCATTAGAGCCTAGTTCTTTGTAATTCTGGTGTGTACTGAAACTAAAGCTAAGACATGCAGCACCATGGATTGAACAAGTACAGGAGTGTACAAGTTTCTGTGTATATATATATGTATATATATATATATATATATATATATATATATATATATAGAGAGAGAGAGAGAGAGAGAGAGAGAGAGATTCATTCTATTCTGTTAGTTCTTGGTTAGTACTGGTGTCTGTTTCACCATTGCACTCAGGAAGATGTACTGGATACCAGTATTGCTTCTAAAGGGATTCCTCCCAGATCTCTTTCTCTCTAAATATTAAACTTACCGTTGAAACTACACTCTTTCTTATTTCTTATTATTATTTTCTTATTATTCATCGACCTGAATTTCAGGAAGAAAAGTCCTATAGAAACAGTGCCACCATCCAGCCTTCTGATGGAAGGAGTTCCTCTCCTCCTGTTTATATGGTTTTCTTCTCATGGAGTGGGCCTTAGGTCCAGTCAGACATTTGCTGGTTATTATTTTTATTGAATAAACTCAAAAGTCTTTCACACATAAACAAGAGAAACTACTACAATGACAAAAACTCTCAAATAAAAGAAAAAAAAAATCGATCCTCGGGAACATAAGGCATCAATATTAGGATGTTCCTAAAAAGAAGTTCAATTTTCAGAATGAATTCTATAGAATCCAAAGAAAATTCCAAACAGTTTATAACAGGAAAGATGTTTCCGAATCTACATGCAAACCAGAAAAGTGCAAAACTCTCAGAACGATTATGAGGAAATAGTACACAGAGTGACACAATGTGACTTCTGAGCTTTGCTCATGCTACAAAGCCACATATGTGAAAGAAAAAAAGGAACAGAATGAAAAAGCCAAGAAAAAAAGCAGGAAAGTATAGCCAAACTTTAAACAAATGATCTAAGGTTAAATTTTGTCTTGACTAATGTTACCCAACTATCTGTGATTCTTCATGTGTAGAAATGAAACAAACACAGACTTCACAACTCCCAGAACATTGACTCAAAGTGACCCCTAAACTGCTATGTTACTGGCACTTCAGCTACTGATATTTCTTACAAATATATAGGATAAGCCTCATGTGCTAGAGCTCTTTGTAGAAAGGAGGTGATCACAAAGGTCTGGTATGGCTCTGCACCCTCTCCCTCCCTCTTGTGGTGTCAGGCAAACCCAGCCCTGCTGATGCCCACACCCCAAACAATATGGAGAATCCTTTAGTGCCTGCTTCCTGCCCCATGGACTATGGCACAAGATGTGGAAGCTGCCCTATGCACCTGTCAAACTCCACGCACACCTGAGAAGTGTCTCCAGCTCAGGAATGCCCTTTGAGCCCTGGAATGTTTCTGTATTGAATTTCCCTGAATCTCCGCATTGTGGCTGGTGCTGCTGGAAGTTAAAAATATTCTAGTGAAGTATTGATGATGCATGATCCCATCCACTCCATTCCTCCAGTTCCTAAACTATTTGTAACATTTATAAGACAAAACTCAAAGTGGAATGTGGCATTCAGAACTTCTAGAATCTGTGGGAGAAGGGGTTCATTCATTCCACTGCCAGTTGAGTGATGGACTGTGCCAGCTAGCTGTGGTATGTGCAGGAGGAAGGAGGGAAAGAGCCTACTGAATGAAGGAAGACCATAAGGGTCAGCAATTAGAGGCCTGGTGCAAGTGCTGGCGAAAAGCAAATCATTGCAGATCAGGGTAAAGTCTGGGCCTAGAGTGGATACCAGGGCCAGGAACCGCTGTGCTGTGTTCCTTCAGCAAACTGTGACCCTAAGGTTCTCTTTCCACTCAAGCCTCACTAGGACATCAAGGCTTCTAGTCAGTCAAAAGAGGCAAAGATGTCTTCCGGACAATGTGCTGCAGCCTAGTTTCATAAGGCGACAGTGCTTCCTTGTGCTGTGAGCTATTCTGCTGCGTCCTGTGAGTTGCCAAGAGGCAAGCTCAGAACCTACATCATGGTGAGAGCGGGACTGCCCTGCCCAAGGAGGGAGGAGTGGTCGGGCCAGCAGAGCCCTGAGTGCCAGTGTGGAGGGTTCTCCCCAAGGCTGGGTGGGAACCTGCAACCAAATTCTGTGTCCTGTGAGGTTCTGTGTGGTCTTCCCAACTCCCTGGACCAAGGTTTGTGGCTGGCCTAATTAAGCAAGACTATCCCTGAGGCTCTGATGTCTAGAGAAGGAACTTAGCTCCTTCTCCAACCCAGAAACATTTTTGGCAGAGCCAGTCACAACCTGGGGCCTACTCCTTGGGGGCTTTGCCTAAGCCCTGATGTGAAAAACAGAGCTCCTTCTCTAAAACCAAAATTATGCTTTTGAGAGTTGGTAATAATCTGGGGCCAGCGCCTTCGGGGAGCGATTATTTCAGATCTGGAGAATTCAGCTCTTCCCACCACATAGGCCTGTAATTATCAGTCCCAAGTCCACTGTGAGCTTGGTCGGTAATGTTCTTGAGATACCCTGTGTATGCCTTGTTCAGCATTGTTTGATTAGACTCCTCCTGAGTTTGCCCCCCTGTGTGATACTTTCTGATGATTCAGAGAAGTCCCCCTTTACTTCCATTTGCCCCTGGAAGTACTGTACAGGGTTCTGTTCTTTAGAAGCTTGCTTGGCATACAAAGTCATAGTTGTGTAAGACCTCTGAGCCCAGTCCATATCTTTTCTGTGTCATTCTGTTCCAATCTGTCTCTTCCCCTGGCACCTTCACTTTAGGACCTGTCGTTGGAGAATGACCTGTTGTTTCAAGTGACTGTTGTAATTAAGAAATAATTCTGGGAATATCTTTGTTGTGTAAACTTCCCATCTACCGAAGTGCCTAGACAAGATGTCTCTTGACCCTATTTACATTGTTGAACATGTGTACTGGGGCCTGAACCGTCCCCCAAAAAAGTTGAGGATATCAGCATACGTGTAATGTGAAATAAATTTTGAGTTGGCCCTTCTTTGAGCAGTAGCCAGAGCTGGATGCATGCTGTTATTGATATATTATTTTTTATTAATCTCTTGAGTAGAGTGATTTCTCTCTGGAAAGGCATATTAAATACTGCCTTTTAGGAAAAATGTTTCTGTGACAAGCTCTCTTATGTTGATTCAGGAGGGTTGCCTTCATCCCAGTTTGTAGGTCCACAGGGCAATGATCTTGCTGTCCTATTGATTAAATTCTTAAATTTTAAATTAAAGGGCTGTGCCAGGACAGAGTTTAAAAATTAACCGTTTGAGTCACATAGAAACCTGGCCTTTGCAGTCTCAGTTGAAGGATTTCCATGTGGAATATAACTTCTGCTTTCAGACTAATATAGGAAAAATAGGTTAATTGTACTCTGCAGGGTGAAACAGATTTGGCAATAGCTAGATCTCAGATTGAAGTTTAAGGCAGTCAGCTGCAGGGGTCATCATTGTGAAGGAGCAGAGTGAATTATTTTGAAACTTCCCAGCATGTATTAATCCATGCCATGTGAATGAAGTCAGAACAGAACATTGGCGGGTATATAGTTTTGGGAGCTTAGCTTGCACCAGTGAATACTGAATTTTCAATTAGGGAATTCTCCTCTGCTTATATATACAATCGTGGTTGACAGAGTTAAGTCATATCAGAGGTTTGAGACACAGGATGTACTGTCACTGTTTTGTGTCAGGTGTCAGTCTCATTAGCAAACATTGTGCCTATGACCAAGGTCAATCAGGATGTTATTAATGACATCCTCTATGCCAGGGAAGGGCCTACTCTTTTGCAAAGTCAATATAGCTGAGTCTGTTTCCAATTATATTTGTCTTTCTAAAGAGTCAGTTTTTGGTATCACATTTTAAATTTCATTTTCTTTAATGCATCACTGCTCTAATCTGTGTTTGTTTCTGTTCTCCAGTTTTTCCCAGTCATCAAGAATTTCATCCCATTTTCCTCATGAGGTGTTCAGTTATTCATTTGCTTTTATAGTAATGACTCCTGTATCCCCGGGATGATTTTCTTGGATATTTATTGTGTAATGGATTCTGAAAACAAAGGACCCTACACCTAACAGAAAACAGGAAGTGCAGGTGGAGCCTGGAAGAATTAATACTTAAATATGAACTTCCCAGACTAGGGTCCTGTGTACTCCTAAAGTGGAAGGGCAGAGCTGGGAATGTCTATGCTATCGTTTGATCTCTGCTCATGCAGTAGGAGGGCTGTAACTGTCCTGACGCCAAGCTGGGTACCCCTAGCTAGTGAAAGACTCTAGGAATGCCTGACCTTCAGGAGAACCTGTGGCAGGTAGCTTGTGGGTTCTTTTCTGGATTCTTCTCAGTTGCTGATACAGGGAACTGTGAGGGATGTCACATGTCACATGCCATGGTGAATGTAGGGCCCACTGCCACCTTACCAGGAGGAACTAGTCCAGTGAGCATCACAGCTCCTGGGACTGGGATGGAATGTTAACTACAATGTAGTTCTTTTGGTGCATGTGGTGACCAGGTCAGATGCCCTTGGCTTCTGAACCTCCCTGAGTGTAGATTTCCAGGCAAAGGGAGGCTCTGCAGCTTTGACTGTGGGAAGCCGTGGTGCTTGTAACATCACTGTCCAGGGTGTACACACAGGCTTGGTTCTTGGTGTGTAGTTAGAAGACAGGCAGTTAAATAAAAGTCTGGGTTCTAGAAGTTCTGAAAGCTGTATTGCATTCTACTTTCAGGTTTGTGTTATAAAGTTACAAATAGTTTAGAAACAGGCAGAAAGGAGGTTATGGGGATCATCATTGAGCAGTACTTGATTAGAATCCTTTTAAGTTCCCGCTTCACTAGCTGCAATACTGTGATTCAGGGAAATTCAGTTTCAGGGCATGAAGGCATTTCTGAGCTGGAAAGACTTTTCTGGGTGTATGGAGTTGAATGGGTGAGTAGCTCAGCTCCCATATATTGTTCAGGAAGCAGACTTTCAATTGTTCTTCAACATTGTTTTGTGTGTGGACATTTGTGAATTTTTCAGAAATCATAAGAAGTGTGAGGGGCTGCAGAGCCACAGCAGACTTTTCTGATCTCTTTCTTTCTAGAGACAGCTCTAGAACATGAGGCTTGTTTGTTTGGAAAAAAATACCAATAGCTGTAGGAACAGTAACATAACAGTTTAATGGTCAATTGAGATAATTTCCTGTGGTTGTGAAGTCTGTGCTTATCTAATTTCTACACAAGTAGACCCATACCAAACTGGCTAACATTGGTCAAGGTCACACCTTTCCGGGCAGAGTTTCCTTAAGTCTTTTGTTTAAAACTTGGCTATATTTTTATGCTTTGTTGGTGGATTATCTATTTCCCCCTCTTCTCTGAAAAGTAGTGTACACATTTGCTTATCTTAACTTGGTGGTTAGTTCAAAAGTCACATTATGTCAATATGTACTTTTTATTTTTAATCCTATTGAGCATTCTGAAACTTTCCACTTTGCACGTAGTATTGGAAACAGCTTTCCTTTGTAAATATAGGAAATTTTCTTTGGATTGTATTGAATTTATGCTACAAATAAAACATACCCAATGTATGAATACTGACGCCTCATATTCCCAGTGATCATTAGTTTTTTTTCTTTATTTAGTTAATTTTTTTTTGTTGTTGTTTTTTTACTAGTCATTCTGTGAAGGACTTTCAGTTTATTGGATGAAAAGTGCCACAGGACTGGGCAGGTCGCTCAGCAAAGATTTTTCTTGAAGATGAACTGAGTTCAAATCCTATCACCAAAGTGGAGATTCTCATAGCCACCTTCTACCCCAGATCCAGAGGATCTGACAGCTTCTTCTCTGGTGTGTCAGTTGTATACACCGGCAGACATTCTCTAACATGCACAAACCTGCACATAAAAATTCCAATAGTCTGTTATTCCACAATCCTCATGGTTTATAAAGCAATTAGAGTAGAATAAGTTTCTTTAAATGCACACAAATCATACACTGTATCTTTTAAAACCTGTTATCATCCTGCATTTGGTTCTTAAAAGTATTCATTTGCTCATGTGATGCAGACCTTCATCCAATCATTGATCATAAGGGAAAAAATACTTCCTAAACGATCTTAGCAGACATCCTTTTGTATATATTTAGTTGCCAAAACTATGTTCTACAGTGTTGATACATGAGAAAGCTCCTAACAAATCTCTCCAATTTTGGAGGAAACACTCTGCTATCCAACCAAGTTTCTATTATTATCAAAGGAGAGAACAGAAGTGCACAGGGTGAGTGTTGGCCAGTGATTTCTTTGGTATTGAATTTGATTCGATCTTTTGGATCTTGTTTAAGTAGCCATGTTATATTTGTAGATATATATTTATGTTTCCTTTCATTAGTGTTGTCATGTTGATTTGGGTGACTTTCTGTGGAGAAACAGTTTTAGTCCTTGTTGCATCTGTGTTTTCCAGTTTTGCTATCATCGTTGTTTGTGGTTTTGTTACTGAAGTGATTCATGTGATTAATATATTCTATTTGGATTTTTAAAAAAATTCTTAGATATTATTGTCTCTGTGTCCTATTTAGCTTCATCTGTCAACATGACATTGCAAAGAGTCACCTGAAGGAGCATTAATTGAGGGCATTCCTAGATCAGAATGGCAGTTTTCTGTGTCTGTAAAAAATTGTGTTATTGATGTTTAATGATGCAAAGCTGTTCCAGTGAAGAGGGCAGTATCCCTTAGTCAGTGGGACTGGGTTGGATAAGAGATCTAGCTGAGCATAAGACAGTGATCCAGCAAGAAACAGAAACAGAAAACATTGTTTCCCCATGGATTTTTCCTTTAGTTGCTAACTTGAGTTTCTGTCCTAAGCTCCCACAATGGTGGAATGTGACCTGGCAATATCAGTTCATTACCTGAGTTGCTTTTGTTGGGAGGATTAATCACAGTAACAAAGAAGCAAGTTAGAACAAAAAGAATACCCCAAGCGTGATTTTGTTGGTGTGAAGAACCTGGGTATTTTGTCTTTTGGAGAAATATGGGAGATATCAGAATTTAGATGACAAAAGCCAAAAAAAGTTGTACATAGAACATAATGATCCATTCTTGCAGGACATTGAAGATGGGAGAATTGAGAGTAATGCAGACAGTGAAGGTCAAGGTCATAAGATTTCAGAGGGAAAAAGACTCCATGAAAAATCAAGCTAGAAATCATTTGTGTAATATTCAGCCAAAAATCTTTTTGATGTGCACATGTTCTGTTGAGTAAAGCAGAATTTAAAAGTAAAAGGCTCACAAAATATTAGTTCTGTTGAATGGTTATAACCAATGGCTCGTGGAGGTCTACACTGAAAAAGGGCAACAAGTGGGACAGAAGGAAAAAAGTCTGTGGTCTATAGAGAAAATCAGATACCAAAGCTGTGAGAAAGCTGCCATGGAGAACTGCATATTGGGTCTGAAAATATCTAAAGAGAGAGAGATGAATAAGAAGTTGCAGGAATTTGAGCCATTTAAATCTGTCTGAGACAGAGGTACAGGATTTGATGTTTACCTTGGTCCAGTCATTCGTCACCATGTCCCCATTCCTCCCTTTTGGAATGGAAATGCATATTGTGTTGTAAGGGGAAGATATCATTTATTTTCTGAATTTTATAAGAGATCACAGTCAGGAGATTGCCTTGAGTGTCAGAAGAGACTTTGAACATTTGAAGAGTGTTGGGACTGTTACAGAATATGTGGGCCTTTGAAGTTAGACTAACTACATTTCCATCATGGGATGTCCATAAGCCTATAGTGACCTGGGTCAGAATATAATCACTTGAATGAAAAACTCCCAAATGGGATGATGTATTTCAACACTTTTCTCTCTTTGTTGTTTTTCTTTGGGGGCTTATAGACCCTTTAGCAGGAGGAACCTTACTGGATGAAGTTCTTCACTGATGATGGGATTGGACTGTCTATAGCCTTGTTCCATTTCTTCTTTTTTGTACCAACTATTGTGATCAAAACTGACCAGCCAGTTGGCTTCCTTCTCATGCTGATAAGGCCTACAATAACCACTATAGACTCTATCCTTAAATAACTTAAGATACAGTATAAGCAATTGCTTTTCATTCGTTAGGTATTTTATTTATCTGACGTTTTCACTTTTTAAAATATTTTGTTTTTGTTCTTCAAGACAGGGTTTCTCTGTCTAGCCCTGGCTGTCAGGAAACTAGGTGCTCGACAAGGCTGTCTCAATCTCTAAACCATGCCTACCTCAGCCACTCAAGTACTGAGATTAAAGGTGAACACCAACCTGCTCACCACAATTGATTTTATATTATTGACTAATGGGCCTGGAATGTCATTTTTTGTTTTTTTTTTTTTTGTACATGTCAGTGTACAGATGTACAAACAGCATATGCTGTTGTGCCGAGCTTCACTCCCATCTTGACTTTTGAACTTTGGCAAGGAGTATTATACTTTAGCCCAGGATGGCATGAATTCTTGACATCATACTGATGGAACCTCCTAAACAATGGAATTGAAGTTGTGCAACATTCTTCCTACCTTTTGAATATTTTTTATTTTGAGTATGAATTTTTGGCTGTATGCATGGATGTGCACCACATGATTTGTGTCTGAGGGTCACAGTAGACAGCCCCAGAACCCTGTATTTAGAGTTTTAGATAGTTGTGAGCACCCATGTAAGTCCTGGCAATTGAACTCACCTTCTCTGCAAGAGCAGCAAGTGCTCTTAGCTGCTGCACCATCTCTCTTTTCCTGTGGTGTTTTTGTATGATCAGCGTTTGCATTGCCCATGTTTTCATTTGTCTGTTCTTCAATGTGCATGCCTTATTAGCAAGATCTTATTTATCTTACTTTTTTAAGTTGGCACTTCAGGTTTTTTGGGAGATTAATACATAACCAAAGTAAATGCATAACTCTTTGTAGGAACTTCACTGAGACCCTCTAGGTTTAGTCTGGTTTTGTTTGTTATTTTTGATTTGGGACAGTGTCTTACTATGTGCCTCTGGCTTCATGGAACTTACTGCATAACCCAGGCTGATGTCAAAGTCATTGATTTAGCTGTCTCTGCCTCCAAAGCTAGAATTGCAGCTATGAGCTAACACACCCAGCTTGCCCATTCATTTTTTTAAAGTTAGTAATTGTTCCTTCAATTTCTAAGATGTGTGCTCAATACTTTATAATCTGTTTCCTTTTCTCTTTCTATACATCTGTTATCCTATTCAATGAGCCCATATATGACTGAATGAATCTCATTTGCAGATTTCCTTCTAAAATGACTTGAGGATTATACTAGTGTATATATTACAAATAATGTATACATTTAGAATGATGTCAGGATCACTTTCTTTTGTACCCATATACGGCATATTTTAGAATGCAGTGACCTATGAGGATGTGCATGTGAACTTCACTCAGGAAGAGTGGGCTTTGTTGGATCCTTCCCAGAAGAGGCTCTACAAAAATGTGATGATGGAAACCTACGCAAACCTCTCTGCTATAGGTAAGAGAGTGAGGGAAAACTCACTTTTTATAATGCTTAAACAACTGTTTCGTGTTTATTCATGCTCTACCATGATTTTGATTGTAAAACAGGAAGAATGTGTTAAATAAATCAGGCAAGGCTCTAAGGCTCACTAGAGATAGTAACCTAATTTTGCATGATTTCCAATAATACCTCATATATTTTCTGGTACAATATTGTAGGCTACAAATGGGAAGATCTGAATATTGAAGAACATTGCCAAAGTTCTAGAAGACCTGAAAGGTAATTTTTGTGTAAAAATTGATACAAATGTACTTCTGAATACATTTTAATGTGCCCTAGAATTTTTAACGAAAAGAAACAGAGTATAGAAAGAGAACTTTATTTATACTAATGATAAGAAAATTCTCAGAACACCACATACCTCACTGTCAGGTAGCTGATCTGTATTTGCTTGGCATTCCTCTAAGAAACAAGCAAAAGAAACAATTCCCCAACAGATATTACCATTTTAATAATACCCTGTGAGAGCTATTCTGTGGAACTGTCAACCCATTGAGTTTTATACTATTCTGGTATCGAAAAAAGCATACTAGTTGATTAGGTGATCAGTATCTGTTTTAAACCTTCTCTTTGCAAATAGTTCATAGTAAAGCTAATGCCTTGTAGTGACTTACAGAAGCTTACTGAGAAGTGCATGAGTGCAGCTGCTGTGGAGCACAGGGCCTAGAATGGGTGGATACAAGGGCAGCAAAGAAAAAAGATCAGGGCACCATGATTTCCTTTTTCATGGCAATGCTCTTGCATGGAGAATGTGCAGTCTTGTTCACAATCATGTTCAATGTGCTGTCTTGATTCTTTGTGAGCAAAAACCCATTGTTTATATAGTTTATTTAAAGATTAGACAACAGAATTGGCAAAATCATAATGAACAAATTGCAGAATAGAGTGGTAATTGATTAATGATTTTTAGAAACAGTGGAAGGCACTAATCATAAACTTAAGGCAGTGTAAGCAAGGTTATGGTTAAATATACAACTTGAGACCAAACTTCCCTCTCATTTCTCAGACCATGTCTGTCCAAAGTTGGCACAGTTCTTGCGGTTACAAAGCCACAGACAAAATGATCTTGGCTAAGCACCTACATCCTTTCTGACACTGAGTCCCTGTTTTCTTAGAATAAGTTTTCGCCTTACATCATGTGTCTTTCTCAAGTCTCTCTTTTAGTCCTGCCAGTATGGTTCATAATTTCTAGGTGCCTTTAATGTCTTGTCAACTCCCTTTTGTTGCTTCAGCAACATGGGATGCTTTTCTGAGGACTTTCTGCAATGTCAAACTAGTCCTCCTCTGCCCAACTGTCCAGGAATGACTCAATATCTAACAGCCATATTGTTTTGCTCTTATACCAAATCTTAATCTCTATCCTGTCCCCTTTTTATCATAACCATGTTTAGTAAAAACCTTCTCTGACGTTTCCTGTTTCTCTTTCTTAGTTTTTTGGTGCCAAAAGTCAAGGAGAGGCTATTGTCATAGGAAGTAGTTCCCCTTCAATTTGTATCTTCACTTGATCCATGACCTCCCTGAAATCTTGCCTGTTCTAGCAAGTCCCTTAAACTATTATGATGAAAAGATGTGGGCTCTTTCCCAGGGAACACTGCATTTCGTTAATTCCCAGAAGTGGTTGTGGGAAAGAGACAGAACTGTGATTCAAGCTAATGATCAAATCAACTTTTATTTCTGTCCCATTAACTAAAGCATCACCTTGAGCCATTTTTACAGGTAGAAATGCCAAAGATAAACAGTCAAGAAAATCATGGACAACTGAACCATTGATTTACACCAGATTAAATGCCAAGGGCCTCGAGATGCTGGAACCTTGTCAAGCAGCATTTCTTTAGCACTGATGGCTCCACCAGAGAATGGCAGTTTATGAGAGTCAAGAAGGTCATTTGGAGAAACCTTAATCCCTCTACCTCATCTTTATGAGGAGCAAAACTTACACTGTGTTAATACAATCTAGAAATCTTTTATATTTTATTTTTCCTTTACCAAGTATATTAGATGGCAGTCTGGATACAAACCATGTGAGCATTAGGGAAATGAAAAGAAGCAATGTCCCCCTCTCTCTCCCAGAACAGAAGAAATGCAGTAGTCCCCACTATGTGTAGACTTGTTGACTGTTATACAAATTTACAGCTAATTGGTTTACCAACATCATTGGGAATACGTGAGCAAACTTGTAGTAGCAACAGGCCCAATTATTTCAAAGGATGTGAAAATTCTGTTTGTCTTCTTTCAGTTTGTAAATACAGAGTGACTCACTACAGGAAGTTTACGTGAATGCAGTCAGTGTGGTAAAGCGCTGAGTTATTTCAGTTTTTTTCAAAGGTATAGAAAAAACTCATGAAAAAAGGATGCTATAAATGTCAACATGTAATAAGGTCTCTAAAAATCACAGGCATCTTTACACACACCAAAGATTACATAATAAAGAGAAACCATATGAATGTAAACATGGTGATAAAACCTTAAAATATGAATCTTCTTAAAAATTAGGCAAAAGTATAAAACTAAATCATTCAGATAAAGAGATTGATCAGTGTAACAGTGTGCTAAAACATTTACAAATGCCATTTTTCTTTGCAGGCCTGAAACAAGTCATACTGGAGAGAAACACTATGAGTGTAATCAATGTAGGAAAGCCTTTGTAAGTCATAGACAACTTTGCATGCATGAAAGAATTCATTCTGGAGTGAAACCTTACGAATGTAATCAGTGTGAAAAAGCCTTTCCAAGCAGCAGTCAGCTTCGATGTGATGAAAGAAATCATACTGGAGAGAAACCCTATGAATGTAATCAGTGTGGTAAAGCCTTTTCATATCGCAGTAGTCTCCAAAGACATAACAGAACACACACAGGAGAGAAACCCTTTGAATGTAATCAGTGTGGTAAAGCCTTTTCATGTCACAGTAGTCTCCAAAAACATAACAGAATGCATACTGGAGAGAAACCCTATGAATGTAATCAATGTGGTAAAACCTTTTCATGTCACAGTAGTCTCCAATTACATAAAAGAACACATACTGGAGAGAAACCCTATGAATGTAATCAGTGTGGTAAAGCCTTTTCAGGTCACAGTAGTCTCCGAGTACATAAAAGAATACATACTGGAGAGAAACCCTATGAATGTAATCAATGTGGTAAAGCCTTTACACAATACAGTAATCTCCAAGCACATAAAAGAACACATACTGGAGAGAAACTCTATGAGTGTAATCAATGTGGTAAAGCCTTTACACAACAAGGTAGTCTCCAAGTACATAAAAGAACACATACTGGAGAGAAACCCTATGAATGTAATCAATGTGGTAAAGCGTTTTCATATCACAGTAGTCTCCAAGTACATAAAAGAATACATACTGGAGAGAAACCCTATGAATGTAATCGATGTGGTAAAGCCTTTACACAATACACTAGTCTCCAAGTACATAAAAGAACACATACTGGAGAGAAACCCTATGAATGTAATCAATGTGGTAAAGCCTTTCCAGACAGCAGTCAGCTTCGAAGTCATGAAAGAATACATATTGGAGAAAAACCCTATGAGTGTAATCAGTGTGGTAAAGCCTTTTCATTTCACGACACTCTCCAAAAACATAAAAGAATACATACCGCAGAGAAACCCTATGAATGTAATCAATGTGGTAAAGCCTTTTCAGGTAACAGTAGTCTCCGAGTACATAAAAGAACACATACTGGAGAGAAACCTTATGAATGTAATCAATGTGGTAAAGCTTTTTCATATCACAGTACTCTCCATGTACATAAAAGAATACATACTGGAGAGAAACCCTATGTATGTAATCAATGTGGTAAAGCCTTTTCACAACAAAGTGGTCTCCATGTACATAAAAGAACACATACTGGAGTGAAACCCTATGATTGTAATCAATGTGGTTAAAGCCTTTTCAAGTCACAGTAGTCTGCAAAAACCTGACAATGTGTATGGGAGAGAAACCGTATGAATGTAATCAATTTGGTGAAGCCTTCACATATTGTAATTACCTTCAAAGGCATGAAAGGTTTCATGTTGGAGTGTACCCCTATGAATGTAATTAGTGTGGTAAATCTTTGCATATTACATTAGTCTTTGAAATTATGAATAAATTGATATAAGACTAAAGATTTTAATGTGTAATCAGTGTTTTAAGACCTTGTATATCAAAGTAGTCTCTGTAAACATGAACAATCTCATACTGCAGGGAATCTCTGGCTATAAGGAATTTGGTAAAATCTCTAGCCAACACACTTACACTCAGATACAAAAGATTATTTATTCTCAAGAAAATATCTGATTAGTGTCAACTCTCTGTTCAAGCCTTAAGATGTCTTTATTTCATTTTCACTTACACACACACATGAACTAAAGCTGTATGCATTTAAATGACAAGGAACACTTTAAATATGTCATTTCTCTTCAGTAACATGAAATCAGTCATCCAGGTTTAAAATTTTATGGACATAGATTCTCTGTTGCTGTGATAAAAACACTATATCCAAGGCAAGTTATCAAGGATTTTAATTTGTCTTATGGTGTGGAGAGCCTTCTGACCTTCGGCTCAAGTTCTGCTGTGTGCCTTCAGCTAAATCTCATTTGGGACAGCTGTTGAGCAAGGCTAAGTTGTAAAAAAGACAAGCCCAGAGGCAGCTCGTTTCAGGGAAGTCAAAGATTACTTAATCTCACAAAGCAGGATGATGGGTTTATGGTTAACTACAGAACAATAATGTTTTGTATATATTTTGATTATCTTGATGGATTGTAACCATGTAACTACCAATGCCTTTCACCTTGTGATCATTAACCTCGTGCTTGCAAGCACACCTGGTTTACCCCTTGTGATGGTTGCCTTGGAAACTGCACGCAGGTCTCTGGTGGGGAAGGATATAAAAATCTGAGAATAAACTATTTGGCCAGGTTGGCCCCTGTGAGCTCAAGATACAGTGTGTGCGTGTTCCAGTTTTTCAGGCTGCCCACGATCCAGCACCGTCTGAACTGATAACCTGGTCTTATCATTGTGGTTCCAGAGGGATATAGCACACCCTGAGTGCAGTATGACAAGTGTCAGACATGGCAGCTAAAGAGAAAAGCTCAGACCTCATATCCTTCACCTAAAGCATGAAGCATAGAGTGGTAATGGAAATGGTGTGAGGATTCAAACTCTGAAACTCATGCTAGTGACATATTTTCTCCATCAGGATATCATTTTTAAATCTTCCCAAATGATATCACCAGTTGAGAATAATTGACTGTCTGTCTTCAAGCTTATATGCTTGCTTTCTTTTACATAAACCAATTCATAATCAATAAAAAATCAGTAGATAAACCTTTAAATGCTACATCATCTGGATTACATTAGAGAAAGCTTGCACGAGAAAGTCATGACCGTGAGGTGCTAGAGCACACCCTTAATCCTAGTTTGGTATTAAATCCCATCTTGGGAGGCAGAGTCAGGTCTACACTATGAGATCCAGGACAGCTACCACAACAGAGAAACCCTCTCAAAAACTCCAAAAAAAAAAATTCGTGAGTCAATATTATGTTTGTTTAAATATGTTTTATTTTTAATCGATATCAACATGTCATATGAGAACATATAAAACAATTTACCTGTTGAAATTATTACATCGTATGTTGGACCAGAGGGTCCCAGTTGGGTCGCCGCAACCCCACAGATACTCGCAGTCGGGAAATTGATGCAAATAGCAAGAGGGTTTATTGATCCAGCTAGCTGGGCCGTCCTCTACTCGCAGGTAAAGGCAGCCCAGAAGAACACAAAGTGAGCCTTTTTATGCACAATTCAGACAGTTGCTGGGCACAAACCGAATTGGTACAAGTTGATTGGTCCCCTAATTGTTTTTCTATTTTGATAGGTTAGGGCCAATTAACCTTTAAACTGATTGGTGCTGGCATATAGCAAGGTTGTGGGCTCATAGAAAATGTAAACTCTAGGGTCTTAGTCTTTGTGGGTGGGGGGAAGATCCTTAGCCCGAGGCCATGGGCTGTCTATGTGGGGAAACTCTTTTAGCCCAAGGCCGTCTTGTTTGTCTTAGAAAGTGTTTTTCTTTAACTCTGGGAACTGTTTTGGGTCACGGTGCTCCTGGCTTGGGCCTGTACAATTTTGGTGCTCTTAGAAGCCTGACTAAAGTTTGGCTGCTTTGGTCTTGTCCTTTCACATAGACTTCCAAGAAGTGTTACTGTTCACCAATACAGTAATAATTCCTGTTTAAATCTTTACACTATCCTCTGTAGAGTGAGTCTTTGCCAGGGAAAAGCCCCTCTGTGTGATTGCATGCCACTTGGACTTCTGGGAACAATTGAGGAGGGTACAAAAGAGGGACCATTGAAGGCAGTTTGACAGTTGGAAGTTAAGAATTAGAGCTAAGAGTTACAGGAGAGTTGCTGCAGGAAAGGGAAAGAGTGCAAAAGCTGATGATAGGAGAAGCAGGCAGAAAGAAGGCTGATAGTGAAGCAGGCAGAAAGAAGGCTCAGATAAATTGAACTAAGTGGGGTTTTAGAAAAGTTACAATTTAGATCTCAGTAACTTCTGTGCTGGGAGAAGCTGAGCCAGAGTGAGATAGAAGTAGTCCAGTCCCCAGACAGGCAGCCAAAAAAACGGAGCTGTAAATGTTTCTCTTTCCTTCCTGTCCTTTAATTTCCTCCCTCACCCTATGAGCTATCTGAGGTTTTAAAAGTTAAAAGTTAGAAATCTAGCAGCGAGGAAGGAGGGGTGAAGTCAAGTTGCCAGAGAAAGAAGAGCTGCTTTTGAGAGCCCAGATTCAAATGGCAAAACAGTTAAATGCACACCCTCTTTTAAAAGAAAATTTACATTTTAGGTACATTTCTGTTTGAAAAATACCATTTATATTTTGGTGACATTAAAAAAAAAACTTTTACACTCCTTTTATTCTGTGATTCAAAATAGGTCATTTTAAAAACATATCAACTGGCAATAGGGGTGCATACCTGTAATCCTAGTACTTGTAAGACACAGTTGAATCTCTCTGAGTCTGAGGACTGCCTCACCTGCAGAGTATATTCCTGTATAGCCATGGGTATGCAGAGATACTCTGTCAACCCTTCCCCACCCACTCCCAAAAAAGCATATCTTAATTTAGGAATGTAACAGAATTCAGCCTTTTTGGCTAAGATCAAGTATTTTATCAACTATGGAATTGGGTGGACTCATTTCTACTCAACTAAATCATTATCCTTACATCAAGACATCTGTGTGAATAGGGAAAATAAGTGGAGAGTCCATTCACAGAGAAATAGAAAGTCATTGAATTCTTCAGTGACCCTGTGGTGGGGACGTTCATCAATTTCACATGGTAAAAGGCAGAAGGAGGACATGGGATATCTTCATCTTCTACATTATAATGACATATTTGCAATCTGGAGAATTGACACAGTAGTACTACTGCTGTTGGTTACCTATTACATGGTTCAGAAACAATTGTAATTTTAAGTCAGGTGATCTGATAAATTATTTTGACATCCTTGGGTACCAGGTATGCAAACAATGTAAAGGCAAGTATGTGTGAGTATATTATAAAAATTTTCTTCATATATATGTTATTTTTTAATTAAGTTTAACTTAAATTTGACATATGACTGTTTTGTCAGTGTGTCTATCAAATATATGTCAGGTACCAATGGAGGCCCTAGATGGTATCAGATCCCACATGACTAGGGTCACAGACAGTTGTGAGCTGTCTTGTGAGTTCCGGGAATGAAAGCCACAACCTGTGGACACGTAGCCAGTACTCTTAATGGCTGATGCATGTATCCATCCCCATGTACATGTCCTATGTGAATGGAGAGTTCTGAGCTCATTTTTACCTCAGCTCTGATGACCCAGGAGAAATCCAATATTGGTAGTATCACAAGCTAATTTAGATTAGGAGTCCAGTGAATGACAAAGAGAGAAACTGACAAGTCCCTATAAATGGTTGCCTACTCAATGAAAGCCACAAGAATTATTTTATCTCAAAGGTCATAAAAACAGCAATGGGAACCCACAAGGACACAAAATGGTCAGCAATAGCCTTGCTGTAGTATGTGCTTCTTGTAAGGAGAGAGAATTTGTGATTAGTCTGAAGACTAATGTGTCTCAACAGGATGGTATTCTGTTTGGATGCTGCCTGAAAAACCCTTGGTTAGGAGCCCTGTGTGGTAGTGACTCCAGATGACATACTCCAGTTTCTCTGGGATATTGGAACTTAGACAAAAGTCACACTAAGGCTGGGCCAGTCAGGCATTTACAAAGAGCTGTTGAGTATGGAGGACTTTTACGGAGGGGCCTGGGACATGCAAGCCAGAGGATCAAAAGGCCAGAGGGCCATGCTCAGGGTGTACCTGAGGACAAGCTGGCTGTACTCTGCTCTCTGTATCCATTCAGCTCTGTTGGGTCAGCTCCACCAGGTCTCCCACTCTTCTTATTCTTGGCAGCTGTACTGTAGCTGTTCCTGACAGCACCCTGGGGCACACACCTAGCAGACCCCACTTGAACTTTAAAAGGTTCTCTGTCACCACCCTGTCATTCCAGTAACCTCCATGCCTGCCTCCAGGAATAATGATACTTGAAAGAGTCATTTCATATCTCTCTCTTTGGCTAATAACAAGTAAAAGAGAGGACCCCATAAAATTAAAATTTCTTGTGGAATCTTATTCTGGGAAAGGCCTGAGTCCTCTAGAGGAGAATTTTTGCTTAAATGTTTACAGCTTAATATATTGCAGTAGAGACAGGAGCTGAGAATTGGAGAGATACGAAAGGATGGAGTCAATTTCATAATACAGCTTGGTTACATTAAATAGTTCTATATAGCTCTTGTCTTCTATTTTAACCTGTTAGGATCCCATTAATGGATTAGTTAAATTAGAGCATTGTCACAGTTTCACATTAGTCACACTGAATAAATGATTTCAATTTTCACAATTTGCTATTTTTTATCTCTTGTACAATACATCCTGACCAACTGCTACCCTCCATCTACACTTCTCAGCTCCCCTCTTTACAACCCATTCCCACAGTTCTACTCTCTTTGCCTCCAACAGGAAGCAAGCCAACACCCACTACTCCACAGAAAAGAGCAGTACTCCCAGGGTTACTGCTCAAACAGGGCATAAGAAAATGGAACAATGTCAGGCACTACTGCCTACATCAAGGTTGGACTAGGTAATCCAGCAGGAGCAAAAGGGTCTCAAGGACAGGTAAAAGGGTCAGAAACATTTCCCACTCCAGCTCCTAGGAGTTTTGCAAAAACACCAAGCCAGACAGCCGTAAGATATATTTAGGGGATCCTGCAGGTTCTGTGCCTTCCTTTTCAGTCTCTGAGACCCTAAGTGTGCTGGTAAGCTGATTCTGTAGGGCTTCTTCTCATGTCCTCAAGCCCTCTGGTCCCTGAAATCTACCTCCCCCTCTTCTGTGGGGTTCCCTGAGATTTCCATGATGTTTGGTCCTGGGCCTCTACATATGTTCCCAACACCTGATGGAGGAAGCCTATGTGATGGAGAATGGGCTAGGAACTGATCTATGAGCAGAGCAGCACATCATCAGAAATCATCTCCATGCTATCCAGTCTAGATCTTGGTGTGCCCTTTAGTATCAGGCATGGGCTCTCTTTTTGGCATGGGATTCTGCCCTTCTATTGTCCCAGTGGGACCTACAGGAAAGACAGGCCAGAGGTTCAAGGTTTTATGGCTGGGATGGTATGCCAGTTGCAACACTGGAAAATGCCATGCCACTGGAGATGACCTGTCCAGCCTTCCTTTCTCCCAAAACTAGAGGCCCTTCCTAGGGTCTACCTCGCATATTTCAATGAGTTTCCATTGCACTATGTCTCCTGTGCAACCTCTAAATGTCCTCCAATTCTGGTTGTCTTTCCATATATTCTCTGCCTCCATCACCCCCCCACACACACCAACGTGGTTCCTCCACTAGCATTTGCATCCTCCTCTAGCCTACCAGTTCCACCTATTCTATTTTCCAAGGAGATCTATTTATCAGGTAGATCCCTATGTCCACTGGGGTCCTCCTTGTTGCATACTCTCTCTGGGTCTGTGGATTCTATCACCTATGTCCTTTGCTTAACAGTTTATATCGACATATAAGTGAGTACATACCATGTTTGTCTTTCTGGGGCTGAATTATGTCACTCAGCATGATTTTTTCTAGTTCCATCCATTTGCTTGAAAAATGTATGAGATCATGTTGTTTAATAGTTGAGTAATACTCCATTGTGTACTTGTACCACAATTTCTTTATCCATTCTTCCATTAAGGGGCATTTGTTTGTTTCCAGTTTCTGACTATTATGAATAGAGTTGATATGAACATAGAACATAGTTGAACAAGTGTCCTTCTGGTGGAACAGAGGGTCCTCTTTGCATATGCCCAGAAATGGTATAACTGCGTGCTGAGGTAGGTCAGTTTCCAATTTTCTGAGGGATCACCATAGTGGCTGTACAAGTTTGCACTCCCACTTGCAATGAAGGTGTGTTCCTTTTGCTCTATGTCCTCACCAGCATGAGCTGTCCTTTGTGGTATTAATCTTAGTCCTTCTGATAGGTGTAAGATGTAGTCTGAGAGTAGTTTTGATTTGCATTTCCCAGATGGCTTAGGATGTCAAACATTTCATTAAGTGTTTCTCATCAATTTGATAGTCCTCTTTTGAGATTTCTTTGTTTAGGTCTGTACCCCCATTTTTACTCAGATTATTTGTTTTGTGGATGTCCAGTTTCTCGAGTTCTTTTTATATTTTGGATATTAGCCCTCTATCGGAAGTGGAATTAGTGAAAATCTTTTCCCATTCTATAGGCTGTCAATTTGTTTTATTGACTGTGGCACTGTCCCAGAGCTAAGAGTGAATTGAAGCTGGTTTGGAACCCTGAGCCATCCCAGGAGATGAGAACAGGTGTTCAGCTGCCCCTCACCTTACTCTTGGCCTAAACCCAGCTAAATTATTAGATACTGCCTGCTTCACTGAAGCAAAGATGCTTTGTCTACCCTGCAGGCTGGAAACACTGGTTCAAAGTACATACCCAGGCAAGGCCACTCCATCCATCCTTGTCCTAGCATACAGACATTCTTGGGGTCACTGGTTCCTCCTCTGCCTGTGCCCCTCTAAATGTACCCTGAATCCTGCTTTCAAAAGAGACACCCCCCAACCCTGTGGGTTCCTTTGTGTGTTCCCTCGCTGACTTATGGAGCAACCCTAGAGGCAGGAGAGATGTGGTAAAGATCCATGGTGTCTGCCACACCATGTAGCCCAGCATGGCACCCTGCCATATAGATGGCAAAACTGGATGGGCACCGTTCCCCAGGTGGAGTGGCCACAGCTGGAAAATGCGAATGGCAGAAGAATCCTTTAAAACAACAACTGACGGTGTCCTTTGCATTACGAAAGCTTTTATGTTTCATGAGGTGCCATTTATTAGTCACTGGTCTCAGTGCCTGAGCTATCAGTGTTATATTCAGGAAGCTGTCTCCTGTTCCACTGCGTTCAAGGCATTCCCCACTTTCTCCTTCAAGTTCATTGTATCTGGTATTATATTGAGATCTTGATCCACTTGGACTTGTGTTTTGTCCAGGGTGACAAATATGGTTCTATTTGCATTCTCCTACATGCAGACATCCAATTAAACCAGCACCATGTGTTAAAGACTCTTTTTCCATTGTATATTTCTGGCTTCTTTATCAAAGATCAGCTGTATTTGGATTTCTGTCTAGATCTCCGATTCAGTTCCCTTTATCAATTTGTTTGTTTTTGTACCAATACCATGCAGTTTTTCTTATTATAGCTCTGTAGTACATCTTGAGTTTGGGTATGTTGACACCTCTCAAGTTCTTTTATTTATCGGGATTATTTTAGCTATATTGTGTTTTTGTTTTTCCATTTGAAGTTGAGTATTGTGCTTTCTGGGTCTGTAAACAGTTGTGGTATTTTGATAGAGGGTGCATTGAATGTGTAGATTGCTTTAGGTAAGATGTCAATTTTAACACATTAATCCTACCAATAGAGGAGCATGGAAGATCTTTTCTTCTTCTGAGTTCTTCAATGTCTCTCTCCAAAAACTTAAGTTTTTGTCATACAGATCTTTCACTTGTTTGGTTAGAGTCACCCCAAGCTATTTTTTTGTTATTTGTGTTACTTTGATGATTTCTTACTTGTCCTTTGTCATTAGTATAGAGGAGGCTACTGATTTTTTAGTTGATCTTGTAGCTGGCCAATTCACTGAAGTTATTTATCAGCTGTAGGTGTTGCCTGGTAAGATTTTTGTCGTCTCTTACATATACAATCAAATCATCTGCAAATAAAGATACTTTTACTTCTTACTTTCCATTTGTCTCTCCTTGATCTCCTACTTTTGTCTTTTTCTCTACCTTGAATTTCAAATACTATATGAATGGGTATGGAGTAAGTGGACAACGTTGTCTTGTTCCTGATTTTAGTGGAATGGCTTTGAGTTTCTCTCCATTTAATTTCATGTTGGCTGTGACTTTCTGTAAATTGCCTTTATTTTTTTAAGTATGTTCCTTATATCACTAGTCTCTCTAAGACTCTTATCATGAAGTGGTGTTATATTTTGTTAAAAGCTTTCTTGTCATCTAATGAGAGGAGCATGCATGTTTTTTATTTGTATCAATTTTTATATGGTGTAGTATATTGAATGATTTTCATATGTTGAACCATCCCTGCATCTCTTGGAAGAAGCCTACTTCATCATGGTGGATGATCTGTTTGATATGTTCTTGGGTTTGGTTTTTGATTATTTTATTGAGTATTCTTGAATCTCTGTCCATGATTGAAGTTTCACTATAATTCTCTTCTTTTTTTTTTTCAAGACAAAATTTCTCTGTTGTAACTGTGGTCATTCTGGAACTCACTCTGTAGACCCGGCTGCCTATGATCTCCCAGAGATCCTCCTGCCTCTGCTTCCCAAGTAAGGGAATTAAAAGCATGTGCCACGACTTCCCAACTATAATTCTTTTTTGTTGAATCTTTGTCTGGTTTGGGTATTAGGAGTGACTGTGACTTTGTAGTATGAGTTTAGCATTGTTTTTTTCTGTTTCTGTTTTGTGGAACAATTTGAAGAGTATTAGTATTAACTCTTCTTTGAATTTCTGATAGAATTCTGCCCTAAAACCACCTGGCCCTGGGACTTTTTTTGTTGGGAGAACTTTAATGACTGCTTCTATTTCATTTGTGTTTATAGGTCTGTTTCAGTTGTTTCTCTGATCTTGATTTAACTTTGGTACTTGGTATCTATTGAGAAAATTATCCATTTTTTTTTATATATTTTACAGTTTTGTGTAGTACTGGTTTTAAAAATATGACCTAATACTCTTTGGATTTCCTCAGTTTCTATAGTCATATCCCCCATTTCATTCTCATTTTGTTGATTTGGATATTCTTTCTCCATCTTTTAATTAGTTTGGATAAGGTTTGTCTATCTTGTAGACTTTTCTCAAAGAACCAACTCTTTGTTATATTGTATTGTTCCCTTTGTTTCTAATTTATGGATTTCAGCTCTTGGTTTGATTATTTCTCTGTCTATTCCTCTTGGATGTGCTTACTTCTTTTTTGTTCCTTAGCTTTCAGATGTGATGTTAACTTACTAGTAAGAGATCTCTCCTCTTCTTTATTCTAGACACTTTTGCTATAAATTTTCTGCTTAGCACTGCTTTCACTTTGTCCCATAGATTTGTAGTGGGTTAATTTTTATTGAATTCTAGAAAGGCTTTAATTTCTTTCCTTATTTCTGTCTTGACCCAGTAATTATTATGTCGAGGTTGTTCAGTTTTCATGAAGTTGTAGGCCTTCTGTTGATGCTATTGTTGTTGAAACCCAGTTTTAATCCCTGTCAGTCTGATATGATGCATGAGGTTATTTCAATTTTCCTGTATCAGTTGAGGCTTCCGGTATGTGGTCAGTTTTGGAGTAGGTTCCATGAGGTGGTGATCAAAAGGTATATTCTTTTATGTGGGGATGAAATGTTCTTTAGCCATCCATTAGGTCCCTTTGTTTTATAACATCTGTTATCAGGGTAGGGGAGATAATATTAAGGAAGCCTTTAGCACAGGTAGAACAGATGGCTCCCCACTATTTTGAGTGAGTGTCTCTTTCTTTCGCTACTCTCCCTCTCTTTTCCTTTTCCTTTAGAGGTTATTCTACCTAGCTTATTTTCCCATCTTGATTTTTTCCTATTTGTAAAGTTATGTTCTAAATTTACAATACTGTGTTTAAGAGATCTACAAAACAAAGATGCCTCTACCTTGAAAGCTCTACTTTCCCAAGGATAGATAACTTTAGGAAATGTCCAAGGCTTTTTTTTTTTTATGTAAGACATAAAACCATGTGTTTTTACTTCTATAAACAAGCTTGGTTATCCCAACTGCACAGGATGTAATTGATCACATGGAGTTGAGAGGTACAAAAGCAGGAAGTACATCAGGATTCTTGCTTTCCCCTGACTGAGTAAAGGTCATAGTATATAAACTTGTTTCTTTGGTCTTCATAAGCCCCTGGCTAACATAATTTAGTGCCATAATCTGGGAATCCTGGATACTTATCTGGCCACTATTCATGGTCTTGTCCAATATTTAATAAACTTGCTCCAAATTTGACTGCAAAATTGTGGTAATGTTCTTATTCTTTCCTGGTGGGATTCACACTTTACATTTTCCTCAATGCCCTTTTATGGAAATTTCTCTTACACACAATTTTCATGCCAAGCATGTGCCTCAACACCCGGGATAACCTGACCACCAAAGGAATTCTTTCCTATTCTCTGCAGCACTTCTTTCCATTGCTCTATGCAGTGTTCCTTATTGCCCTGGTGATGTCCTTGTACAGGCCCTAACTGTGATGTCCAGAGACCTCCATTCCTGACATTCTTTTGCTGACCTGGAGAGGTCAGGAGTCAAAGGACCACCACAAAAGCTGATGAGAGCAATCCACCCAGTGAGGCAATCTCAGGCAGTTCTGCAGGTGAGCTATTTTCTCTGAATGATCTCTAAATAACTTTCCTCATGCAAAGGAAACTCAACTAGACAAGAACTGCTCTTGCTTATGTAAGAAATGTGGTATGCCTTTTCCAAAATGTCTGGGGTTGTATCTCATAATCTTACTCATGTTGTGAGTCTGAAAAGAATTAGTGCATAGGAAATAAAGTAGAAGGCATGGAAGAAAGGCTCCAAGGGAAAAAATGGTCACTGTTCCACATCATCAATTTTCTACAATAGAGAAGTGGAACTGTGAACAAACAGTATAGAGACTTAAAGTCCATGTGTTAAACACAAGTTTGTCACTATTTGATATAAAAGATTCATATTTGATATTCCTTACAATTGTCTGTGTCTTCATTTGCTGAAACCACAAGAGGAAGTATTGCTGCAAAGGTACATCAGGTTTTTCTGACCAATTCCATGTTCAGAGAATGCTCTAGAGACTTGGGCCTCTCCGTCTGGAAGAAAGACCAGCAGCTGAAGGATCAGTAACATAACAGTTTATGTTTCTCTTTAAGTCAGTTTTGTGGAAGTTGTGAAGTCGTTGTGGACTTAATCTCTACACATATAGATTCATAGATAAATAGCATTTGCCAAGATCCAAATTTTCCTAGCTGAGTTTCCTTTGGCCCTCTGTTTAAAACTTGACTATAGTTTTTTGGTTTGTTATGCGTTTTCCTTCCCATCAATTTTTTCACAAATACATCACCATTTTTTTCATTTCTGTAGCATTGTGATAAATATATAAGTCAGATTGTGTTGATGTGTGTATTATTTCTTCATAGTCATATTGAGCATTCTGAGTCTTCTGCTCACCATATAGCTTTAGAATAAGCTTTACTTTTATAAACTTTGGGATTTTATTTTGGTGTTTTGAATTTATGCTGAAAATTGACCATGCCTGACATCTAATATTGATTCATCATATACACAAGGATCATCAAATATCTCATCACTTACTTTTTCTTTCTGGGCAAGTGGATCAGCACATACTCTTTTTTGGCATGACCTGTACTATTCCTTTTTGTTTGTTTGTTTGTTTATTTCACAGCTATTCTCTTCATAGAGTCTTATTTCTTTCTCTCTCCTCGTCCTTCAGGAGACTTCTACTCATGATTTTGGCAGATATGTAATCTCTGTCATTCAGGAGCTGCCCTGAGTGTACTTTACCAGACTCTGCAAGATCTGGAATTTCTTTTTCTTCCTTGTCTCCAGGTTGGGTTAGCTGGCACGATGTCAGGCCCCATGTTGCAGGCACTGTTTGTAGTTGTACACCTACAGTCAGAGCACAGAAACAGGATAAGGAGGCATAATCATATGTGCAAACTCTGCCAGACTGCAGAGGAAACCATCAGCATGGCAAGCACCATCCTCAACAGTGGAACTCCGAATGTCTCAGCTCAGGTGTTTTTATTCATTCAGAACTCCTCAGGTGCAGACTATAAGCAATCAAACAACCCACACAGAAATCTAATACCTGCAGACAATCCAAAAGACCTATACATCCCCCTTTCCAACAGTGCACAAAAACAATTATTTTAAACACAACTAAATATAAACTTCCACAACACTTATGACTACAAGCTGCTTGGACTTCTGGGAACAGCTTGGCAGAGCTGTTTAAGAGAGTGTGTTCAGATGGAAAAGTCAGTTGGTTTGTGTCAGGAGTGATAGTGAGCACCACAAGTTGGCGAAAGAGAAGACAAGCAGATACAAGGTTCATATAATGACAGTTAGTTCCAGAGAATAAGAAAAAAGGGAGATAATTGCATGCTTGACTCATATCTAGATGGAGAAATGTAACAGGTATGAACAGACTATAAATTTGAAGAACAGAGTTAATGGAATGTTAAAAGATATGTTGGAATTTTAACTCTCAAAGTAGCCAGAACATTCCCTAACTTACAATCATTAAAAGTTTACTGATATCCTCAGCATGTGAGTTTCAATATGAAGGTAGAAGAGGATCTACCACAGACAGGCAAAATCAGACAGAAATACAGATGGAAATACAAGGAGAATCCAGTAAGCTCACAGGTATTCCAGAATCATGTCTCTAGAAGTGGATAATGTACATTGATGTTATTTCTTGATTGCTATAAAGAGGTGGAGGATATAGGTAACCAGGCACATATCAGGAAAGTGGCTAATCTGAGAAGTGTATCTTTTTTTCTCATGGATACTCTTGTGAAAAGTAATAAGAGCTAGGAAACTACTAGAGGATGCTGTAGAGAGAGAGGGAGACAAAGATCAGCAGATGTTTCCAGGTTATTTCTCTTGTCTTAAAATATAACTAGCTGTCAGTACATATATCCCCTCACTGTACACTGACACTTTGAAATCTTTTCCATCCATGAATCCTAAGAATGAGATGTTGATGGATTTCTTTTCCACACAGGCCTGTCTTGAATACAACATGGGGGATGAAGGGTAGCCCTCATAGAAAAATAAGTCAGAGTATTGTATAGTCCGACAACTTGATGTCTTCATAGGAGAGAGAGTAATGGTTAAGGTTTTCAGATTATCTGCATTTATTTGAAGATGCACCTAAACTGATTGTGGGTTTCATTACACTAGTCCTGAAAGTGTGGGTCCAGACTGGACCTCCTCAAAGTTATGTCTAAGGATTGTAAACCTCAGTTTTGCATGCTAATTAGAGAAATTATGCCTCTAAGTTTTGCAACATTCCTTTCAGAAGTATACCTGAAAGAGCTCCTATTATGAATGTGGAGGGTGTTTTTATGCACAGGCTCTGCTCCCTATGTTCTCGGCAGATCAGTCCACAGAGCAAAGTTGTTCAGAAGCCACTGATGATCCAGGGAGTTTAAAGAACCATTCAGGTACCAGTTGGATATTGTGTCTGGCCTCTAGTTCCCACAAAGTCTTGGTGAGGATCCACCATATCCGCTCCAGCAACGGAATTGGCCACTTCTCCCCTTCAGTGAAAAGCTTTGCAACCATGTCAGAGCTTCAGAGCTCACCCAAGCTCAGCACACGCTCCTTACATTTCCTGGCAATGGTACTAACAGGGCATCACATGCTCCTATATGAGTGGTAGAGCAAGCCAACAACTTGAAGGCTGGAAGAACCCTCCATTCCTCGTGACTGGTGCATCCACTCAGATGCTCTGATTGACTAATGAGTCCTCGGTGAGAAGAGCAGCTTCCATAAAGAAAGAGTGTGCTGAAGGGACACAGCACAGTGGCTACCAGCCCTGGCTTCCACCCCAGGCACAGACAAGTCCCACATCAGCAGATATTTGCAGTTATAGGCACTCATGCCTGGCTTCCAAATCTGACCCTGCCCTCTTCCTTCACTCAGTCTAAGAATCCAGTAGTTGTTCAATCCACAATTTTGGATATCTTGGCTGCTCTTCAATATGAGTGGGAATTCTGAAGAAGTGTCCTGTAATATCAAGAAATGAGTGAACTTTCTAGAGAGAGGTAGGGCAAGCAGGCAAAGGGTAAATTCTTCCTTCCATGTTCTTTATATAGGCTGCCAGCAGGTGTGGCCTATATGAGAGATGTATCATCCCACCTCAAATGACCTGGATTAATGGGGGTTCCCATGGGAAGTTTCCCACTTCACATGATTTAATTACAAAAAATTCTTATTGCCGTACCCACTTGAATTGGGTTTAGTTAATACTACATATAGTGAAATTGACCGTCAAGAGGAGACAGCACCTAAATCAAGACAATATAATGGAGAGAGATTTCTTACATCCATCAAGCAAGGAGAAAAGTGGAGTCATTTCCAAAGCAATGCTTTTGCTCCACAAAGGAAGCAAAGGGGTTTTATTTAGGGAGTCTGAACATATTCATGTGTACGTGTGCCTTTTCCTCACCATCTTCATGTAATACAACTATTTCTGAATGTGGTCACAACATAGAGACATTTAGGAGGATTCTTAGCTCAAAGTCATGTAGAATCTTATGTAAAATATAAAAACAAAGAACATAAAGACTTCTGGAACACTCATCCTCTACTTTAGGTTCTTAGCTGGAAATCAATTAAATAATACTGTGAAAGTAGATTGTTCAGGAGCCAATGCTGCCAGGACTCAACAAACAGATGCCATATTGTCACAAATACAAAGGACAGAGAACACAAATACATAAAACATCAGGGAAGAACCACCATTCAGGACAGTGAACACTGTCTTAGATGGACAGATATGTGAGATCGTCTATCCTCAGAACTAGGCAGCTTTTTCCTTTGTGCAGACTGGCTCAGAAGAAGGCCACAACTGCTTCCATTTTGAACCAGAAAGAGTTCATTTTAACTAGCCCTGGATGCTGTCTGTCTCAGGGCTGTGACATCAGTGTAGAGAATTCCATTCCTTTTTATCCTTTATTTTCAATATTTGTATGAGTGTTTGCCTGCATGTGTTTGTGTGCAGGAACTGAAGAAGCCAAAAGAAGGTACCAATTACACCTGGGGATGTAGTTATAAGTAGATGATTAACATGTGGGTGCTGCTGATTGAACCTGAGACGTCTGGAACAGAACCCAATTGTCTTAACCACTGAGCCATCTATCTAGCTCCTCATTTTTATTTACATTATATTTTTGTTTTTTAACTAAAACCTAATTAATGATTATCTCTCCTCTGCTTGCCCTATATCTCTTCTGCTTTCCTTGATATTTTCCCATTTCTCCCAATTTCCTTCCTCCCGCAATTATTCTTTCTTGTTACAACTGTATATACATATGCGTATGCATAAGGATGCACAGATGTATGAATGCGTCATGCAGATGGTTGTGTGTATGTAGTTTCAGGGTGTGCCACATTGTTATGGTAACCAGTTTTGGAGTTAATGCTTACCTGAAACTAATTTTCTCACTTGAAGGATATTTCCACACTTTAATGATGAACAAGATTCCCCAGTGACCAAGGCTGCCTTGGAGTGGGCATATCATCAGAAATAGAAAACATGGCCTGAAGAAATAGGTAAGTGCAAGAAAGACTCTTCCAGAGCACTCAGAATCCATTTCCAGTACAATATGGTAGCTAGAAGGTATCCATATGTCCAGTTCCAGGGGATTTGATCACCTCTTAGTCACTAGGCAAGCACAGTGTATTCCGATATTCATACTAATTTTTTGTTTGTTTTTATTAAAAAAGAAGCAACTCATAACATAAAATGTATCTTTCAAGTTGGGCATGGTGGTGCATACATTTAATACAAGCACATGGGATGCAGAGATAGAAAAATCACTGTCAATTTGAGAAAAGTCTATGATACATTCAACACACAAACACACATACACACACACACACACACACCCTGAAAATAATTTGATCTTTTTTTCTTCGCCTCATATTGATCCATTATATATAGTATAATGTATAATATACATCAAACTTTAAAAAAATAAATAATGGCATACTCTTAATACTGTACATTTGGCTCATGATTCCTAGCATGACAGTCTTCTATTGAGGGTGGAGTTTCAAAGCAATTTTATGTTGGTGCTTGAAGAAGTAAAGGAGAATGTTATCAACAGGGTTGTTTCTTCATGACAGTCAGACCTATGAATCTTGGGTCTGAGCCTATCCTCGAGGTCATGGGACATACGTTACTTGGTCTAGAGGTAAAGTCAGAACCAAATCCTTTCTGGTTTCTGGAGTTGGAAGATGAGACTCTTGTCTTCTGATGTCTGTACCTTTAAGAACCCTCTTTGTCCTTTGAATCATCTCTTTTCAAATTCCCCTTTATTTCAAAATACCCCTTTAATCTTTCCCAAATCACCATCTGCTCTAATCTTAATCTTTGAAGACAATTTGACCTTGATATCCTAAAACATTCTGGCCACCGTGTAAGGGTACCAAGAATGAAACATGGCCATTGAATTGTATTCTAATTACCAAATCATTTTCTAAGAGAAAAGATAAATATGTCAAGTGTGACCTGAGCACTTCTTTATTATTTAGCACCTATTGTGAAAAAGACCATCATCAAGGCAACTTTAAAAGAAAGCATGATGTTGGGCTTATGTTTCCAGTGGATAGAACTGATGGAGACTGAGTGCACACGTGTCAACAAGAATGGCTGAGACCTTGCATCCTAAACTGCAAGTAGGAGGCAGAGAGGACACTGGGGATGGAGGGAGGCATTTGAAGACTCAAAGCCAGCACCCTCAAATCACCTCCTTCAATAAGGCCATACCTCTAATGCTTCCTAAACATTTCACCAAAAGGAAAATAATCATCCAAACATGTAAGTCTATGGAAGCCATTCTCATTCAAACCACAACTTTATTCCAGTATTACATAATGACAATTACCTTTCATAAGACCAAACTCTACCATATCCTTAAGTGAGACTGCCATGTTTCCAACATAGAATATCACAGAATAAGCATTCCTATTCACTAAGAAAGAATCAGAACAGATCAAGGAATGAACAGAAAAAAGCAAGACCAAAATCCAGAAGGCCCAACATAAAATGTTGGAGCTCCATATACAACACCTGAGCTCATGATTAAATTGGGTTGACTCCAGAGGTCAATCTATCAAACCCTAGAGGTCCATATCAAACACTTTGGGCTTTTGGTGAAATTATATAGATTCCAAAGGGCTATGTTATTCCCACTTCTCCAGCTCTGTCACCTGTAGGACACATAGCCTCTGGCTCAGTCCTGGTCCATGATATGCCTGCAGTTTCCTCAAAGAGGTCCCGTGGTTCTCCTAGGTCCAATTCGCTATGTATGTTATACTATTTTACTTTATGAACAGTGGCCTAAATGGGCTGGAGAGATCACTGAGTGGTTAAAAGCATTGGCTTCTCTTCCAGAGAACCTAGGTTCAGTTCCCACCACCACATGGCATATCAGAACTTTCTGTAATTACAGTCCTATGGGAAAAATAAAGCTAAATAGTTGGCTGTAAGTTGGTATCTGGCAACAATTCTGGTGAGTGAACTATTGAGAGGCTTTTCTGAGAGTCCAGACACTTAGATTAAAACATTATTCATACAAAAATATGCTTCTATCCTTAAAGAGAATGTGAGGAAATTTTAGTTACTGCCACTTTGCCGCAATTCATGACAACCTGTAATGTGAGGAATGAGAACTATATTCTAGCTTTTAACTCCCTGGGAAATATTTCATTTTGGTGAGAAGGCCATGGAAACAGTGCTTAGAATTGGGACAGAGCTCATTAATTAAAGCAAATCCAATTTTCCAGCATCTGTAAAACTGAGTATTCTACAGTGATCCATTTCCTTCAAGGAGTCTCCAATTCCTGAAGGTACCACAAACTGCAAAACAACATCAGGAGCTTGGGATCCAGTATTTAACACATGAATTTCTGGTGGATATTTTACACTTAAAACACAGCAGTTAGGTCTAGAGTCAAATATGAGTGACCATGACCTAGAAACACAGATGAGATTAACTCAAAATTCCTGTTCCTATAGAATAGTCACATAAATTTTATTTGCTTTTCATTCACAAAGACAGAACAAAGAACAATATGAATCAGGACATTTAAAATATATTAGTATAAGCATTACATAGGTGTGTTACATCAAAGAGAGGAAATCTCTTTAGAGACTTCAGGTAGGACCTCATAACAATATTATTCTATCCTTTGGTGAACATTAATGCAGGATGGTAATGGAGACTGTCATCCCCTGCTGACACCTATGAGTATCCCTAATGCTCAATATTGAGGACCGATGATACCCAAGTAGTAGATGTAATCAGCTTGACAAAGATCCTGGCTTTTCCCTTTGCTAGGAATCTGAAGCCCACGAACTGCTTTGCCCCTTTCTCATCTTTACTGTATGGTGAAAAAAAAAGCCTCTCATCAATAATATTGTCTATTTGGCCTAATAGTTAAAACTCAAATCAATTCCTGGGCTGGCTGGGAGAGGGACACTGCCATCTCAGCACTAAGTAATTATAAACTAACCTTCAAGTTTTTGCGTGTAAGAACTAATCATGGTTTCAGCAGACATATCATAAAAACTCTTTCTTGGTTAAACTGACCTTCCCATGAAAACAGAGTCACAGTTGAGATCAGAAGTGAAGAGTCTAGACAGTAGGTTAGGAAGCTTGAAAAAACAAATAGTTAATTCACCGTTGAATGTCTGCCTCCTTTAACAGTAAGTATGAAGACCAAAGATCAGCTATTCATTAGTTAAACTCTTGTGTTAAGACTACTCACTAAAATTAACCTTGAAGATCAGAGGCCTGCAGCTGGGAGGGGATGAACATTCTTGCATTGGTTCCCCATTTGATGTATGTTTGACATCTGCAGATAAGAAAGCCTGAAGTTTTTTACTATTGAATTAGAGAAAAATCTGTGTGAAGGAGGGTAGCATTGTAATTTTTTCCCCAATGTGCACATTGTAATTTTGCTTTATCTAATCCTTAATTTTTCTAAGTTCTAATATTTTATTACTAAAAAATATATTATCACATATTAGCCATGTTCTATTAGAGTCTTAAAAGCACTATGTCATATTTTGTCCCAATTCATTTTTCTTAATCTCTCTTAATTTTCCTTCCACAATCCATTTTCTTCTGTGGAGAGTTCATGGAACTGCATTGTGGGCGAAGACCAGTCAGTAACCTGCAGCTAAATAGAGTCTGCCTGGCAGAGATCTGGACACTTCAGTCAGGGAAATACTAGTCCATCAGCTATATTGCTCCCCTTCCTTGCTGAATTTTCATCCTTAATGAGAATGCCTACATGGCCTACCTGAGTTGGCAGTTGTTGGCTGGGAAAGGAATGCAGCTGCCACTTCATCTCAAAACCTTGCAGGCCCCTTTTTCCCTCAGCCCTGGCATACGCCCTGGGACAGGTGTTAATGCTCCAGGAAGTGATAGCCTTTAATATTAACACACCAAAAAATGAATCCACACCAGAAGAGCTAAATTCAGCTGACAGGGGCCTCCAGCCATTGGCAGTCCATTGTCTCAGATGTTCTTTTCAAATACTCTTTATAATCACCTCAGGTTTTGCAGGTTTGCAGGCCAGCAGGAGGAATGATTCCATCTGCATACCAGGAAGGCCCCTGCTTAGATGACTGGCCCTTAAAGTTCTCAGCTAGCAACTCTCTCTCTCTGTCCATCTCTCCCCTCCCCCCTCTCTCAGTGTAGCACCATTCTAACAGTGTGCTTTGTTTTTTCTCCTACCCTTTTCCCCTTAATATGTACACTGTTAAATTTTCTTATTAAAAATGCTTTTGTGTTTTTATTTCTAAAGCAGGATTGTGTGTGTCATTTCTTAAAGTGCGGAAGTGTGCCATGTCCGATCCCATTAAAGAATGAACTACTGTGTTCATTTGCCATAAAGAACGAACTATCTTGTTCGTTTCCCAGACATTTCCTTTCTGCCCGTATTCCCCTCCTGAGTGGAGTCCCGTGAAGCCATCTGCAGAAAAAGCTAGTTCCCTCTGCTAGGCATCAGCAATCCCCAACATGTTAAATGGCCCTCAGGAATAAATTACCCACAGTGTCAGCACTGAGTTCATCATTCTCTGTCTATTCACTTTCCTTGACTTACTTGTAAATGGAAGGTTCTTTGCTAATGAGCCAAGAAGTTCTATAGTCATAACACTTGATATAGTTATCCTGTGTTTTAGAAAATGAGGCTGAGTCAGGATGTATTGTAAGAGAGAGTATAATAAATAATAAATAAATAACTAAAGAAACAAACAAAATGAATGTGTATGAAAGATATGACTCTAATTCAAACATGACTTGTTTATTAGGATGCCATTCATTTGCCTTGATTCTTTCTTATCTTTTTATATGGTTTCAGAATGCTTTAGAGAAGAGGAAGGCAATTTCTCCTTGGGTTCTCAAGGTTAACTTGTCTACAATGTTTAAAATGACAGCATATGGAGATTTTTTGGCAAGATTAAAGGGGGTGCTTCTCATGGAATTAGAACAGAAATAATTCAGAGCACAAGAAAGTTAGAGTTCCTTAAAGTACAAGATTCCCTGAGAGTGTCTCTGAGAATTCAGTCATATTATATTAGTCATGACAATATTAATCATATTGTCTGCCATATGCCCAAAGGGCATCCCATCCACAACTTGGCATTGTGTCCTCAGATGCCTCTATTATTTGCTGCAAAATGCTATCACTTCCTTTGGAGCAACCTCTACAGGGTTATCGCCCATCACCTAAAGTTGTGTGACTCATCTTGGCCTTATCTGACATATAAGACTTCAACATCCCCACAGTTTCAGCAAATGAATTCAGTTCAGAATTTGTAAAGTGATAACATGTTATTGCTAAGTGTTGCTGTAGCTAGAATTTTACTTATTTGTGTATTTACATTGTTAGTTTAGATAAGACATAAATTCATTATGCAGAGCAAGCATACAGGTACTGTGAATGTATTCACTGTCTCCAGTAATTTTCACTGTGAAAAGAAAATTTAACACAAACATTTTTGACAATCATACAAATTCATCTCCCTATGTGGAAAAAAAAATCATTTTCTTTATACTGAGAACACTTCTGGAAAAGAATTGTATTTCTAATCCATTTGTAGAACAAATTTCATCATATATATTGCTATATGATCAACATAAATTAGCGAGTAACAATGCCAGTTTAGATAACCTTACTTAATTGTGTGCCTGTGTGTTATGTACTATTCCGATTAGTTTTTTCTCACATTGACACAAGCTTACCTCATCCGGGAAGAGAGAAGCTCAATTGAGAAAGTGTCTCTACCAGATTGGTATTTATACAAATCTGTGGGGTCATTTTCTTCAGAAATGATTGGTGTGAGAGGACTCAGCCTATTGTAAACAGTGCCACATTAAAGGAGTTAGTTGTGGGAGGCATAAGAAATGTAGCCAAAGGGGCTGGAGAGAGGCTCTCCAGATCTGAGCACATATTGCTTCTCCATTGGACCTGAGTTCAGTACTGAGCACCCACATTAGGAAGCTTTAAATAGCAGGTCCCACAAGCTCCAGGTATGGAAAGCAAGCATGTAAGAAGCATTTCTCTGTGGTCTCTTTTCAGTTCCTGCTTCGAGATTTCTGCCCTGCTTTCGTTCCTGTCTTGGATTCCCTCAAGGATGGATTGTAATATGGAAGTCTAAGTCAAATAAACCCTTTCATCTCACAGTTTCTTTCAGTCATGGTCATTATCATAGTAATAGAGAGCATTCTGAGATAGAAATTGGTATCAGAATCATGGTGTTTTGCTGTGGCCCTGTTGCTTATGTGGAGATTTTTGAAGGATTTTGAACTTTGGTTTTGGAAAGCCATTGAGTGTTCCATGCTTAATAATTTTTGTGTAAACTAGAAAGACAATTCTGAGATGAATACAGATGATTCAGGCCTGGATTGTGATGCTTGAGAGGGAATTTTAAGACTTCTTCAGAGACCATATCAGGGCCATTGTGTGATATATTTGAATCAATAACCAGTGGATTGTGTTCAGCTGGGATAGAGGAATCATGTGTGATTAATAACAAGTCACCATCATTGAAGTGAAATGTTAGCTTTACTGGTGAGCTAAGTGATCAATTATGTTAAAGAGAGAGAGGGAGAGAGAGAAAGAAAGAGAGAGATCATCATTACTGAGGCAAAACCATCAAGGAAGTATTTCCCCAGGGTCAGAACAGGGAACTTGTGTCCCAGAAGGGATAAAGGGTATACTTCGTGTTTGCAAAAGAGTTGGGTAATGTTCATGCGTCTTCTAGGTGGCATTGGTTTGACAGCACTGATATTGTAGGGTTTGAGTTGTGGTGGATAACGCCTTGGATTTGCCACTGTGTAGCAGTGTTGGAGTCCCCATAGAGCTGTTGGTGATGGTGCAGCTTTATTTACAGGGGAAACCTCAGTATTGAGAAGGCAAGGCTTGGTACCAGGTGGTAGGGTTGGAGTCACTAAACATGGTTGGATAGGCCATTGCTCAAGGTTTACCTTTAGTTTCAACGAAAATATGAACTTGGTGGAGATTCTAGGACCTTGGGATAACCAACAAGAAGAGCAGCTGTGGGATAACATGGCCTGAGCATAGGAGATAACCTGTCTCTGTTCTATGGAGGGCAGAATAGAGAAGTGAAGACACCCAACCCCTTTGTGACACGAAAGATCCTCAGTTGCATACATTATATATTAAGTTATTTGGAATATTGGATTTTTGCCTTGGTTTTGCTTTGTAATTGTGCCTTGGTTTGTTTGTTTCTTTCTTTGAGGAAAGAATTAACTTACTTTTAGGTTTTCTAAAGCCCACAATTAAGAGAGTGAATATTTGAAAGAGGCATTGAATCTTTCAATTTTTGGAATTCTAGAAACACTGTGGGATTTTTAAAAGTTAAAATGTTTTACATTATGATAGTAACATGATATCTTAGGGATGAAGAATAGACTGCTTGTTAAGGTTTAATAATAAAATGTAAGTTTGTCCACTTAGCAAGGAATCGACTGTGATCACTAGTCTTTTGTTTGTTTGTTTTTCAATTTTGATGAGAGCTGTAGTTGTCTGGGGAGAGAAAACGGCAATTGAAGAATGTATATATTAGGTTGACCTATAGGCCAAGATCCGGGCAATTTCTTTAACAGTGATTGATGTAGACTGTGGGGAGCTCCACCCATGGGCAGATGCCCCTTAGAATTACAAGGATGGTGAGTAAACATGAGTCTTCAGTAGAGGTGTAATCTATTCTCCAGCAGGTTTAATGAGAACAAAAGACAATCTCTGAGATGTAAAGTCTGAGCCATTTAGGTAGAGGAACTAGCCACTGTGATGGACTGTAATCTGACCACATTGTCTCCTATGAGTTTTATTAATTGGAAGCTCCACCCAATGGAGCATCTATGGTGACAGATGACTTGCTACATCTCCAAGTAGACTCTTCTATCTTTGGATACTCATTAGACATTCTTTCTGAAATTGAAATGAAAGCAAGGCTAGCTTATGCTTGTCCTCAGTTCCCAGGTATTTCATAAACATCTTATCTCCCTCCTGATGCACAGTGTGGCCTCCAAAGAACTAACCAATAAAGAAACTGAGGCTTGGCACCATGAAGAGATAACAGGAGAGGCTATTGGTGAAAGTTCAGCCCAGTCACAGCAAGGAACCCCAGAAGTTCTGAAGGTGCCAGTATCAAGGGATGATTACTGAGATCAGCAGCAGCAGTGGAGTGGAGCCAGCCAGACCCTGGAAGACAAGCTGTGCGTGCACAGAAGTCAGAGCCAGAGAAATGACCCAAGTCGTTTGAAGGAGCCCAGAAGATCATGAGTGAATTACAGATAATCGGACATTGATAATGTTTTTCTACACATTGAGATGCTGAAGAAATATAGTGTGCATCATCTGCGACAGGACAGAGAGGAGCAGTGATGAGCCTCAGGAATTACAACAACCCCCTGAGATATACCAAGTGGGACCAAACCCCTTGAGCTGTTACCAGAAGATCCAGCACACAATCACTTGTCAGGCAAGTACAAGGACTCACCACAAACATACAGCAGCTAGCATCTGACACAAGCCACCACTTCTCAGGACCTCTCCAATACATTCCTGGGATTCAAACACAACTGCATCAATCCCTGAGATGTGTGACTCAGGCCACAGGGTCTGGTTTTCATCTGGAAGAAGCAGAATATTCTGCATTCATATCTCAATCCTGCCCAGGCTTCAGGTTCTGCCACTGGGAAGTATTTAGGTACATGTGGTTGGAACAGGGAAAACATGGAGGTGCAGCCTCCTAGAACTCAGTACCACAGAAGGAAGAAGCTGATGGTGGTGACATTATAGACCCAAGACAGTTACCATGGAGTTTGAAACAATAAGTACCTCTTGTCCATGGCTCTTTCAGTGATGAAGATCAGGTGATCTCACAGCTTATTTCTCTCACTGGTCATCAATGCAGCTGAGTGGACAGACTCTCCTCCTCCTCCTTCAACTGCTTCTTGGAGGATGGCTGGGGTGGACAATGGACAGCAGCTCCTGTGGGTAGAGGAACACAGTGAAGTTGCATAATGACATGGCATAGAGCATAGACACACCACCCTGAGTCCCAGTCAGATGGTTGGGAAAGGGCATATGTGTCCCAGTGACACCACAAAAGGTTTTGGTCCAGGCTTGAGATGACTCCTCTGTTGATCTCAGCTCTCCTCACTCTCAGAAGTGAGGTGGATGTCCCAGCCAGCTGGTTTCCTCTGTCTCCCTTAGCACATGCATCAGATGACCAGGAGACAGCTTCCTTAAGCTTCCTCATAGCTGCACAGGATTAAGTTGGCTGCAGAGCCTAGAAGCCTGCAGTTTTAGAAGCCAGGCAAAATTGTCATAGTCCACAAGTGGAGTGGAGATGCCAAAATCTCCTGCCAGGTCAGTCCAGGCACATGTAGATGGAGAAAATATGCAGGGGCAGAACATGGTTACCAGACTCACCAAGTCAACTCACTGACAGCCCAGGACACCCAGAGCTGTCAGGAAGGAGCCAGTGTCCATCATTGTCCACTGCCTTTGACAGTTCTTTGCATGCACTAGATAACAACCTGCCGCTCAAATCTGCTGACTCAGATGCCTACAGCGGAACTTCCAGGGAGTGGTGGTCAGAGTAGTTCTGCTGCAGACCTGAGAACATACAGCCTTGTTGAGAATCACTTTTCTCTCCCTGTAACTAGTGTCAGACAGCCACTACACCTAGAGGAATCTACTGGGGGTGATGTGCAGGGATGCCCTGCCCTAGGTGGGGGACACCTCACTCATCCCTCCCTACCTCCTGCTGGTCTCATTTTGTCCCCCTCAAAAACCTCACTCCATAGGAAGTGTGAAAGCCAATAGCTCCCAGCACAACAGCTTTGGCCCTACCAGCTCTTGGCATCTGGATCAGAAAAACTAGTGTCCTGGAATCCTTGACTTTCAGGAACCATGACAAATGGGAAGTCCAGAAGATTTCCAGAACATCTAGCTAATGAGCCCCATTACTGGAAGATCCAGCTTAATCCCACCTCTTCCAGGAAGCCTCTCATGCTCTGCTCAGGACTCCCTGTGACTTCTGTTTCATTTATTTTTCAGTGTTTTAAACTGACACCAAAGACCAGCTTCCTTCTGCCTCTTTCAGATCTCTCTACACTCACCATTGTCCCTCCCAAATAGCCTGTTTAATCCTGCTAACACATCTATGGGAGAACAGTAAAGGCACTGCATAATCATCTCAAGAGCAGTTGGTGTTGCCTCAACACAGGTGACATCACAAAGAATGCCAGGGCTCTCCAGGATACAATAGAATGTCAGGGAAGGGACTGCGGATGTCACCTGGAACTCCCATTGCCTCCCTGCTAACTAGTTCTCCTCATACCTCACCAGAAGTCATGCTGCTTCTTCTAGGATCCATTCCTGGGACCAAAGGGAAGCCCTTCAACACCTCCTCCTTCCAAAACAGAGATAACTCTCTGATTGAAAACCGCTTAGTATTTCCCATGTTGGGATCTGAGAATTTACTTCATAACCAGTACTCAGCAATGTCTCATTCCTTCCTCAAAAGCCTATTAGGAATAGAAATCAAATACTACTGAGAAATTACATCAGAATGAATGTAGAGGAGGAAAGATCTCCTACTTCAAGTACAGGCACTTGGAAGCACACCCAGGAAGATCCTGTGGAGCTGGGTACAATAAGGGATTTGAGTTAGTGGATACACTCAGAGAATCTGTGTGCCTAATCATTGAAAACTGCCCTGATGATGCCCCAACAGGTCAGAGTACAGCCATTAGGGTGCTGAGAAAATGTAAGGAGCTGTTGGTAGATGTAACTGAAGAGTGGAGCTATCAAGAGAAAAAGTTCTCAGGTTGAGTGTCATGCCCTCCACTCTGCATGAAGGAGACCAAACAAGATACAGTGTAGGCCACTGTGAGGTATTAAACATTGACACGATCAAGGGGCCCCGGGGGGGAGGGGTTCTCTCCCTGTCAGCCTTGTGCAATAGCTGGAAGAACCCTCAGACACACCTAGAACCAACCAGTACTGAGGTTAGACAGCTGGAAGAAGACAGTACATGGAACATTCATGACTCAGGATTATGGACTAGACATCTAAGGCTCAGCTCTCCCACATATCACCTGGCTGGACACAGCTCATCACTTTCCTTTCTCATGTGCTAGGGGATGGCTGAGGGTCACTGCTTCCCAGCATTTCCTTCATGGCCTTGCTTTCAAGTATCTTCACTTATCACAGTTTATGCAATTCTTTATAGAAGGCCACCTTGTGAGAAGAACATTCTGACTCTGCCCCACCCATAATTCACAGCTTTCTTACACAGAATCACACAGGAGCTTAGTAGCAAGGAATCCCTAAAGATGTATGAAAACTGTCCCCGTGAACAACACAAACACACATGCACATCTGTTGTAGAAGTTTATTTTTAGTTGTGTTTAAAATAATTGTTTTGTGAACTATTGGAGGAAGGGCTGCCTAGGTCTCGGCAGTTTGTAGGTGTTGCACTTACGTTGGGATGTGCAATTAAACACTGCACATGATCTGCACATGTTATCACTAGAACAACTGAGGAGTTCTAGATCAATAAAACATCTGAGCTCAGATGCTCAGTTTGCCACTATCCGGTATGGTGCTGGCCATGATAGTGTGTCGCTCTGCTGAGGTCTGACAGGGTGTACACCAATGAATATGCTTCCTTATCTTCTTTGCTGAGCCTCAACAGTAGGTGTAAACTACAAACACCACAAATCGTGCAAACAGGAATTTGCACATGCACACACAGACACACACAAACACACATACGCTAATACAAGGGGGAGATACGCATGCTGAAAAAAGATAGGACAGTGGATATAGAAGGCAAGGTGTGTAGGATTGCCTTCAAATCTCAGAAAAGCCCCAGCTCAGTAAAACCCCCTGCATGCAATTACTGACTTGGGATTGCAGACTTGAGATCTGAGACCCAGCTCTCCCATTTGTCACCAGGACGAAGTCTGCTAATCACTTGCCTTCCCATGTATACTCGGGGGATGGCTGAGGAGCACTGTCTCTGGAAGGACAGTGCCTGCTTCAGCCCAGCAGGTCACTGGAGACCAATTCAGTCTACCCAGCCTTCTCCCACAGGAGTCAAAAAGCAGTTTGAAAAACTGCTTAGGCAGCAGGAACCTGCATATTATCTGGAGATGGTGAGTTTTCCACCTGATTTTCCTTAGCTTAGTGCCTAAAAAAGATAGCTACCAAAATGGGAGTTCAGGGCCGGGGCACAAGTGCCCTTATCAGAACATTCAGAAGGCATGCTTCCACTGATGTTAAAAGGATGGTGCAGATTCTCTCCCTTAGCTCTAAGTATAAGCTCTGTGTTATGGCTTTGAATCTACAGGAAGTGAGCAAGAGTGGTGCATTCGAAGTTACTGCCAAAGGCAATAGAAACAGAGAGGCAAAGAGCAAAACTAACCCCAGTGTGCTCTGAGGGCTCCAGGGATCCAGGCCTAAATAAAGACAGGGGACATTTCCAAGTAGGGTGGGGATGCAGGCTGTGTCAAGTCTGCAAAGGTGTCAGTGGTGAAGAAGTATCAGAAAGTGGGTGCTGCACAGCTTCAAGGACCCAGTCTCCTGTGTCATGGGTGGGTGCTAGGTCTCAGTCCTGTTTTCTGACTGCTGTATGCTGGCTTGTAACTGGGCTTCTCCCTTTCTAACTCTCCCCAACCTAATCTTTGCACACTTTTCTTTCACTTCACCTTGAAGATTTTTTTTGCTTTTTTTTCTTGCTATTGTTGTTATGTTGTTGTTGTTGTTGTTTTGACAGAGTCTCACTATTTAGCCTTAATGACCTGGGACTTGCTATGTACTGGCATTGAACTCACAGAGATCTGCCTTACTCTGCATCCTGAGCAGTGGGACTAAAGATGTGAACTACCATGCCAAGATTCCCCTTCCCTTTCTTTCACATTAAACCACAGGTAAGGAGTGTGATCTTTGGTTAGAACACACTTTACCCAGAAAGAACAGCTTTAAAGAGAAAAGCATCATTGTTTACTCCTCATATGAATTCCAGAATTGATATATGAGAAAATAGGCCCAAGAAAACTAGCCATTGCTATGCATTCTGTTCTAAAAAATCAAGCTTCCAGGGGACAGAGAGGTAGCTCAGCTCCTAAGTATATGCACTAAGCTAAGGGAGGCAGAGTTGCTTATGATTATGTGCAGGGTTCCTGCTGTTAAGCCGTTTCTCAAAAACTGAGTTTTTTTTTTTTTGTTTTTTTTACTTTTGACTTTTGTGGTAGAGGACTGAGCTAAATTGACCTCTAGTGACCAGCTGGGCTGATGCAGGCACTATCCTTCCAGAGACAGTGCTCCTTAGCCATCTCCCTAGGATACATGGAAAGGAAAAGGATGAGTAGAATTCATCCAGGTTTTATGTAGTAGAGCTGGGTATTAGAAACCAAGTCAGTGATCCTGAGACAGTAATGTATCTTGTACTATGTTAGTCCAGCTCTCTGACCTAGAGCTGGTTGGATTCAGGCTTATCCCAGTGCATTATTTTGGGAATCCTGATGACCCTCCCTTCAAACTGGACTCTTCCAGATTGTGCACAAGGCCAACAGGGACTCTAACCTATCCAGGAGGACACTGGTCTTCAACATAAATGAATTCCACATCACTTTTTTGAACTAGTGGGTGCAAAATATTTGTGCACAATAAAATGTTTTGTGCAAAATAATTGTTTTGTGCACTGTTGGGTGCAAATGCCATACTGGACAGTGGAACCCTGAGAGTTCCAGTGAGGTGTTTTTATTCATTCAGAACTCCTCAGGTGTTCGATACCATGAGCAGATCATGAGCAATCAAACATCTCCCACATAAATTCAATGCCTGCAGATAATACAAAATTCCAAGACCTAGGCAGCCCCTCACCTAACCGCACACAAAATAATTATTTTATATGTAACTAAAAATAAACTTCCACAACATTTTTTTGTCACATAGTTCATTGCAAGAGAGCACCAATCCTCACCTGGTCTTCTTGTCTTGCATGTAGCTGAATGCGATAAGTTTGTGTGAAGACTGCATGACCTTACTGGTCCTATGGTCAGACAAGGCCCATGGCCTTGACAGGACCTCCTTGGATTGGGGACCTGGAGGTCTGTATGTTGTCTGACTTGTAGGGCTAAAAACTGCTACCAATCCTGCCTCAGTGCCAATTCTACCTCACACTGTCCCTGCAGAGTCTCCTAAGGTATCCCCACACCTGGCTGCGAGACAGGTCTAGGCCTACAGAGGCCAGGACACAGTTTCCCACACCTCAGTTGTGCTGAACTCTTCACTGATGTCCTCCTGTAAATACATTACTGTTATTTGTTCTTTTGGAGGTTTTGCAGTGTTTGCTGTCATTTTCTTTTCAAACCAAGAATATGTAGAACCAAGAAAACCATTCTCAAACCATCACTGAGAAAGAATCTTGGAATTTGAGGTCCAATATGGGAAGGCTAGCCCCAGGCCAGACACTGTCTATTTGAATTTAGAAACCTAAAATGGAAATGAAATAGAAAGTTCATGTTTCCCAGCAAAGTGAGTCTTCTGTATCCCAAGGTGTCCTCAGACTGGTTTTATAGCCAAGATTGACCTTGAGTTTAACATCACCCTGCTTCCACTTCCCAAGTGCTGGGATTATAAGTGGGGCCACCAAGGCCAGTGAGCACAGTGCTTGTGACTGAACCCTGGCCTCCTGAGTGCTAGGCAGTCGCTCTGCCAGCTGTTGTCTTTCTTTGCTCCTTTGTCTTTCTTAAAAACAAATAACCTCAACTCCCAATGTCTAACTCAGAAAGGGCTATAATTTGTCTTTCTTTTTATCTCTTTAGTGAAGAGTGGAAAGCATCACACTCAGCCTGAGGGCATTTTCTCTTGATGGCTCCACTATTCCAGTTACTATCTATGTGGAAAGATGCTGAATTTTGTATAACAGCATTGATACCAGGGTAACATTTTTACTTTAAATATTGTGTTAATTCAGTTTTATATGACTATTTTATTTTAAGTTGTTCTCTGAGATATTTCTATTCCTGTGTGTCCTAAGTTCATCCAGAGTCATGGGCTACAAGAATCAAGCAAAAAGAATTTGCAGACTTAATGGTAAATACTCGAAAGACCCCTCAGTAAACAGCCAGAGAAGGACTGGACAGACTTCCATTGGGATGTCTATAAGTAATGTAAGCTCTGAAAGTCTTTTTAGAAATAAACGTTCAGGCAACATAAATGGCTGTAGCTGCTGTGGGACATCACTCAATCATGTTAAAGGAAAGTAATGATGGATGCATTACCCCATGCTCAGATGATTTACCAAAACTCCCAAAGGTATGCACTGTGCAAAGAAAAGAAATTTTAAACAAATTGGAAGACATGAGTTACTAAAGGATAGACCCTTCGAGGAGGAATCTATTGGAGCTAGAAAGATCAGAAGTTATGTTTGGGGTATATAAGTTTCTTCACTGGGCAATGTCCAAGCAGACATAGCACATTTACCTAGCTCACATTCTGAAGGGCTTTACATGTCAGTGGACAGGGACAGAATCTGGGTCCTTCCTGCCAGCTCTGGGTGTCCTGAGCTGATATCACATAGGATGGCTTGCTTAGTCTGGTGACCATTTTCTGTCCTTCTATGTATTATCCAGCAACAGCAATGCTCTAGATCGGATAGCTAGATGACCTGGGCATCTCCACACCACATGAGCATTTGGGAACTGTGCCAATATTCTCTGGGATTCTGAGGACAGACTTGAGGACTCTAAAGCCAAGCTATATGCTGTGAATAAGCTTAAGGAGACTGTCCCCCAAGTCACCTGAAGCATGTGAAGGAAAGGATGAAGAAGCCACCTGACCAGTGAGGCACCTCCTTCCTTCTAGTAGCAGTTCTCAGCATGTGGGTCTTGATGCCTTTTGAGGTTGAATAACAAGTCACAGAGTTCACTAAGGCTATCAGAAAACACATATTTCAGATTTATGCAATTAGTAAAATTAGCAAATTAGCAAACTTACAATTTGTGAGTAGCAATGAAAATAAATTCATGCTTGAGATTAACCACAACAGGAAGAACTCTATTCAAGGCTTGCAGCATTAGAAAGGCTGAGAACCTTACTAAGTGATGGGGGAGATGACACACACAGAGGGTGTCTCCAGCCTGAACTTTGAGAACCAACGAGGCAAACTCTAATCTGTCAGTTCACTTCCTGAAGACCCTCCTAGTGCCAAGGGTGGGCTGATATGAAGCGTTGTGGAGGGCAGGTGCTATCCCTTGCCAGCTGGATATCAGGGTATTTGGAAGATCTTTAAGCCTCTTCTGTTATGTAAGATCAGTGTGCTGAGGCAGGCAGATACAGAAGGGTTTCGTGTGTGTGTGCCTGGACTGCTATAACTACATCTCCAGGCCTGGGGCTTTGCTCATGGAAGTGCGATGATTCGCAATTAATTGCTGGAAGAGCCATGATGTCTGAAGTCCCAAAGAAACAACTGTTTCCAGGCCTCTTTCTTCGTTGCTGGGATTTGCAGGCAACCCTCAACACTTTGCCACTAGATCCATTGCCCCATCTCTGGCTTCATGTGCACATATAGTTCATTCATAACAGTTTAGGCACATGATTTGCTCATAAACTCCAGTGTGGCCTCAACATGCTAGTCTCTACAAAACACTATTTTGTAAATAAAGTTGACATCCTCCTTTGGTCAACATCTGAAAAGACACAGATCACAATAGCCCTCATCAATCCTAGCATCAAAAGAATACACTTTGGAGGAAAGTCTAGAGGTCTGGAGAACATGCTTTCCAGGCTGACCATGGGTTGGCCCTTTTTTACAGGGACTGCCAGGGTAAGAAAAAAAGTGAGGTGGGGCTTTAATAAAGCTGTGTGGTGCAGATCCCTGAATGTCTCCCTTTGCCTTCCCAATGCCTGCCCTTCTCATGTTCTCCTAACGGACACTGTATCCAAAGCTAGCAGTCCCACCTTTTCAGGAGCATGTGAATTGTCAAAGACATAGCTAGACCAAGGAACTGGCTTTGTTCACTGGTTCATCCCCATGGCGTGTGTGTGTGTGTGTGTGTGTGTGTGTGTGTGTGTGTGTGTGTGTGTGTGTGTGTGTGTTTCCTACTCACGATGCCTCTACATAGCCCAGGCTGACACTTTACTTGCCACTGCTCTTTCCTCAGCTTCCTGATTCCAGGTTTGGGCTATCATACTCTTTCTGGGAATGTTTGCTTTTGAGGGCTCACCTGGGCTGACCCACTGCTCAGGTGTCTCCAGCCAGACCTGTGAACAGCTTATCACATCTTCAGTAAGAGCCTCATAGCTGGAGTAAGCTCTGCTGTGGCTCTGGGGGAAATTTTCATCACTCATATGGAATTTCTCTTTGTTTCTACCCCCCCCCCACACACACACACCAAAGTGTAACAGTCCTAGAATCTTCCCCAGAAGCTTCCTCACCTCAGCAGACTCAGCCCTCTCCCATTATTGTGACCTAATTCCTCAGCATACTTGATTTCTCATCTTATTTAGTATGGATATTAAGGAGGGGAAAAGCCATTCTTGGGAAATGTTTGGAATGTGAGCCTTCAACTCCCCAAAGATAGAAAGTTTCTAACAAAGTAAAGACCTAGATTTCTGGCATTGAAAGGATGAGGTACAGAAGGGCTTCCCTTGTGAACAAGAAAGTACCTGGAAGGGCACCTCGGCTACAGGTAAATTTGGAGTGAGGTAGTTAGTAGGGAGGAGAAGGATGTGACATCAGCAGTCTTCTCCCTCGACATTCTATTATATCCTAGAGAGGAGAGCCTTGGCATCTCCTGTGATGTCACCAGTGTTGTGGAAACACCAACTGCCAGTAGGGTATCCGTTCAGTGTCTTTATTGTTCACCACTGACATATTGGCAAGACTGAGAAATTTACTTCAGAGGAAGAGTGGAGATGTGGAGTAGCTCTTTTTTACATTAAAAAGCAGGCTATTTCAACTATAAAAATCACATCTTGCCAGACTTCAGGCAACAAGTAAAATAATATCTGGAGATAAGTTCAAATATACCACAACAGTTATTTTTAATATTCTTTGTGATCCAATCAATTCCAAGTCAATTTATATCAATACTAAGCCCATAATGACCCCATTTTCTTTCTTTCTTCCTACTAGTATCAGAGTATAACCAATGCTTACACCTGTCTGAAGCATGACCAAGTTGCATTATATTGACGTGGGGAAACCCCTCTTACAGACTTCAGATACGACTAAAAGACAATTTTAGTTTGTGTCTGGGTGAACATTCAGGTAGAATGGTAATGGGGATTAAGATCCTCCTGTAAATTATATGGACCTCAGGACCAGATTACTAACAATGTTACTGGGGAATTCAATGTTTCATTTCAGTTTCCTTGGTTCATCTGTAAATGAAAAGGTCTTAATAGGACCTTTTAGGTCCTTAATAGGATCAAGATATTAGTAACACCTGAACTATCTCTCTTCTCTTTTAGAAAGTTGAGTCCAACTGTAATATGATTTTGTAACTATGATATTATTATTTGTTTACTTTATATCCTTGCCAGAAGGATTTTGTAGAAATAGAAGAAGACACTTTCTCTTTAGGTTCCCAAGATCAAATTGTACTTGGTGGTTAAGATTACACCCATCTGTGTGAGCTTTAAAAAAAATTGGAATGAGGCTTAGTTCAATGACAAGGGTCTCCAATGCATTGTTGAATAAATTAAGTAGTTCTCTGTGTCTTATTCCAACCATAAATAAATAAATAAATAGACAGATAGATAGATAGATAGATAAATGGAAAAGTGACATCAGAAATAATATCCATTTTTTAAATTTTTTATTTTATTCATTTTTATTTTATGTACATTGGTGTTTGTCTCCATGTATGTCTGCCTGAGGGTGTTGGATCTCCTGGAACAGGAGTTACAGACAGTTGTAACCTGCCATGTAGGTGCTGGGATTTGAACCTGGGTCATCTGGAAGAGCAGCCAGTGCTCTTACCCACTGTGCCATCTCTCCAGCCCAGTAATCTCCATTTTGACAACAGGACTCAGAGCCATTTTCTAGGAGAGATGATCATTGAGAGTTTTATCTGTTACGAACTTTGTTATTTATTCAGATATTTTACAACACGGTTAAGTATTTCCTCATTTTTTTTCCAATATCAACTTGGGATGGTTATTATATTAAGAGAATACTCATGTCTACAATCCCACTCATATAAAGTTGTTACCCAGATGTATTTCATCATCTTTACCCAAAAACTTTATGTCTACAAATGTATTTATTTTCTTATCACTTGGTGGCTGACTTTCTGTCTATCTGGCTACACCCATCAGTTCAACAAGCTGACAGAGTCACAGGCATCAGAACCAAAGAGCACTAGAGAGCAGTAATGTCAGTGACATAGAAGAGGACTGGGACTTTAATTCAACTCACTATCCAAGGTGTTTCAATGGGAGGCCTTAGTGATGTCTGTGAACCAATGTCCAAGTTCTTTTTCATTTTGAGCAACACACAGGGCAGTGGTTCTAGTTTCATTTCTGTTAAGCTGATTAAATAATCTGAACCAATGCAACTTTGTGAGAAAAACATTCATTTTACTCACAATTCTAAGTTACAGTCCATCATTTACAAGGTGTAAAAGCAGAAACTCAGGAGCCTAATCACATAATATCTACAGTGAAGAGCAAATGAAGAATAAACTCATATTCACTTTCTTCTTTTCTGTTTTCTTCACTCTTCAACAGCTCAGGGGACTATATTACAGTGACGCCCAGAGTGAGTTAGTTATTATATATCAATCAACTACAAGACAATGGACTACAGATGTGCACACAGGTCAACCTGATCTACATAATAATACATTCAAACATTTTCCAAGTGGTTTTAGGTTGTGTCCTATTGACAATTAAAATTAACCAGCAAATTCTATAACTTATGACTTAACACACAACGTGAAAAGGTACCTTTTCATCCCTGGTCCCCAAGGTCTCATGATAAAATGAAAATCACTTTTAAATTCTTAAATATCATAAAAAAAAATCTATCTATAGTCTCTAGTTTACACTTTGAAAAAAACCAGAGTAACATCCCACTGAATGAAACTGGAAGAACAGGAACATATCAAAAAATAAAGCACATTTAAGGAAAACCAAACCTAGCAGCTCCTGGTGTCACCCTGTACAAATTCTGAGACTCTGGGCTCTAAAGAACTTGGGAAGCTCCATGTTTGAGGCTCTGCCATCCCCAGGACACATATTTACGTATCATTCCAGCTCCCCTCCACACCTGCAGTTCTCCTGGGTGGTCATCCTATGGTCCTAGAACCTCCCACAACTTTAGGTTTCCACTGTAAGAAGTGTCCTCTCAGGGGGTTCAAATCTGCCACAGCTCTTCATGAGCCTTTCAAACTTGGATTGGCAGTCCAGTCACTGAGGCAGAAGAATCCCAAGAAATTCCACACCAGCCTAGGCTCTGGCCAGATAGCAAACAGGGGTAGTCTCTATTCTGTAACTGAATGCTAATGTAACAGATTCCTAATTTGTAACTGATGATGAACTTGTAACAGATTCCTACTGTACCTTTTATCCTCTAGCTCTTTTGCAGGCAGCCTTGAAAAAGAAAGAGAAAGAAAAAAGAAATGTTCATTGCCTTCTTTGGCTGTCTTTAGCTTGGAGAACAGGAGCTGCAGAGAGAACTAGCATCTATCAAACCAAACCACCAAGTGCCCACTGCCAACTGCCCCCACTCTCCTTTATAGTCTACCCAAAGTTCCCAGGAGTCCAAGTGGCATGTAATCATATGGAAAGTTGCATATGACAATAAACTTCAAAACATCCTGCTACATTATTCCCTTAATCTACAGACTATTAATTTTGCTTTTAACCTGAGAGCTTACTGAATTTGAGGAGATACAAGGGAGAATAAGAGGAAACCAACAGACAGCAGGAGACCTGAAGGAGACAGAAAAGAACAGGAAAAGACAGGAGAGAACCTGAGTGGCTCTGGGGTACTGGAGCTGCTAGCAGGTCTCCGTCTGAGCCCTACTATCAGCTCTCTGGAGACACTAATGCCTGGGCCACCTTAGTGATGACCTCCTGGACATGGTGTGTGGGGTGGAGTCTGATGAATTCCTTGTGTACCATCCACATTATATTGTTTGTATGCCAGGTGAGCTTGATTTGCTCACAGCCCAGTGACAAATAAACTGAGAAGTGGGCAGAAAAGAAGCAATGGACATTAGCCCCAGGCAAGAGAGTCAAAGGTTCTCCCCACCCGCTGCCTCCACACATCCTGACATACTGCTACTCTGTACTAAGGTTGTGAGCTTAGAATTCACAGAAACTGGGACTCAACCTCCCTCCACTTAGACCATGAGTTTCACAAGATACAGGGAATAAGATGCTGTGAGCTGAGGGTGGGGGGAACCATCCTTAGCTCCACAGGCATGCTCTCTAGTCTGGAGAAGATAAAGACAAACGTTTACCTGAGCCAGTCAGTCTCGCCTGGTCCTGAAGGCCTGCTTCAGTACTCTATTGCACACTCAGTCCTTGGATGACATTGAAACTGTTAAATTCCTGCCTCTGCTTGGTGGTGCCACTGTATCTGGCTTAGTTGGCTACGTTTTTAACTTTATTGTGTCAGAATAGTGGGATAAGATGAGCAAGTACAATTAATTATAGTCAAAACCCACTTATCCCTGTGAGACTGAGTTTAGCTACCTGTAAAATAAAGACAGAACTCTGACCTAGTCCATTGATGTGGTCATAGCAAGCACAATGATAAAGAAAAACAATATGGCTTAGAGTTGGAAGACAGCAGAGTTTAAAGCTGCATTTGATGGGAGCCTTCATCTGTTCCTGCAGTTAGGACCAGAGCTCCTATCCTGGCTACCATAACTAGCCAGGCTAAGCCACTCATCCTCAATAAGCCAACTAAGAGAGCCAAGGTAAGGGTTGTACTCACCTGTAAATCCAGCAGTCTGAGGGTATGGTACACAGAGATCTCTGATGTTCTAGACAGTGTAGTCTATATATTGAGTTCCAGACTAGCCAGGGTTTTATGCTGATATTCTTCTTTAAAAGGCAATAAATAAATCAAACAACATAATAAAATGGAAAAGATTCATAACAAACAGTAGAAAGACAGGACTTATTCGATGTGTTTAATTGGGAATAGAGAGAGAGATCCTAGAACTCCCGAGTGCATCCTAGGTCCTAACCTCAGGATAAGGTTTAGATAAAAGGCAAGAGACATATACAACTAAGCAGTCTAAAGAAGGTGTGAAGTATAGTGCCTCCACATTCCATTCTCTCCCATATTCTCAGGTCCTGTCTCTACTGCAAATTGTAAGTATTTCTTCAGGAGACAAGCTGTTTTTTCTGTTTTAGATTTCTGGGGAAATTCTTAGGGTCCACTGCTGCCATAGTTGATAGTCAAAGAGAGAGTCTCCGAGTATCCTTATTGCTGTCAGGCAGGATGGTTATAGGAATGACAAGGTAGAGAATGAAGAACATTCAGGTCCCAGTGGGGGCCTCAAGGTGCTATCACCAGCAGCTGGACTGCAGTTGTTAGGAATAAGGAAAGAGTCAAAGAACTATCAGGGTCAGATGAGTGACCACAGACTGGATAGTAGGAGTCAGGTAGCACTCAGGTACACCATAAGTCACGCCTCCCTAGCTCTCTGGCATGGGTTCCAGCATCTCACCCCTGATACTTCCTCCAGACACCACAGGTCTTTGTAAATGACTGTTTGATCCAGGTTTGGAGTGACTTCATTCAGGATTCAAAGTCCCCTGACAACCAGATGTCATCTGGAGTCACCACCACTCAGGGCTCCAAACATGGATTTTACAGAGAGTGGTAAATGTTGGTTTTTACATACTCCAGTACCATTCCTATGAAATGTGATGGTTCTATCACAGAGTTTTCTCATCTCAATGAACTTAAGCAAGACAATCTCTCAGAAGCACATACCAGAGACTAACATGATCTAGATGATGTGACTGGAAGATTTTTCCTTAGGTGATTCTAGATCTTGTCAAGATGACAATACTAACCATCACACACGTTTTAGTAAAATTTGCTGTATAGATGGCTTACACAGAGAAATTATTCCTTTTATGCAGTATTATCTCAAATACCAATGAGCCATGCTTGAGGCCAAAGTATAAACAACCTTTTGAATATGGACTTACTACTCTTCCAGATGAATACAAGCTCCCCATCCCTGAACCACAACTACATTTCTTGGTTTCTTTAACTATTTCATTGCTATTGTATTTATTGTCATAACTGTTTTGGGTCTAGAAGATCAGACTTTGTTCTGAGCCCTCCTGCCCTATCCCTGCCATTACCTAGCATCCCACACTGCTTATCTCTCCTCTTACAGTGAGGCTGTATTCCTGGGTGGAAAGTTTTGATTTAGGTGGCATAGGGGGAGTTGAATATATAGGTGGGGAATGATGAAAATCACAGGCATGGGGTGTAGGGAGCCGTGGAATGATGGGGTCAGCTGGGAACTGTTGGTAAGACCCCAGATTGGTCTCCCAGTGTGATATCATTTGTCACCCTTGGACTGGAGAAGGTAGTCCCTCAGGCTTCAGCTTGCAGAAGAGAAAGATGGAAACTGAACAACTGAGCTGTGTCCTCAGCAACCCTGGGCCTGCAGTTGCTGCATCTGCAGGATCTGGCTGAGAATGTGCGGGGGTCTGAGTCCAGCTCTAGTCCCGGAGATGGGTTCCTCAGCTTCCACGAAGGAGGATAAACAATGTAAACTATGACAAGTGAGTGCAGTACCTCACTCTTCTAGAGGACCCTTAGTTGGCAAGCTTAATGCTCTTTAATAAGACACATAGAATATGCCTTGTGGTGATTATGACATGCAAGAGCGCTTCTTTAATAGTAAAATAAAGAAAGATAAAGAAAAACAAAGAATAAAATCAAAGAAAATAACAATGTGCACATTAAAACAAAGTTTCTCTAAGCTAGCAATCCAGTTCGCTAGGCCTTACAATCTATTCTCCTCAGTTAGTTCATTCGCCTCATCTCTCCTCTCTGTCTGTCTCTGTCTCTATGTCCATTATCCTCTCGTTCTCTCGTTCTCTCATTCTTCTGACCAAGACTTTTTCTGTAGCTTAAGTAGCAAACTGCAGGAATGCTTCTCTAAGGGATGCAGATGTCAGACATATCTTAAAACAGGAACTAGTACGAAGGTGTCTTTCCTCCTTACGGCTGCAGGTTTCTCAGTTCTCACCAAAGAGTAAACAATACAATGATCAATTAGTGGATGGTAGGGATGTCACTGTTGATTGAATTATATTGTCATTTGCTTTGCACAGATAGTTCAGGGTGCCAAGAAGGCATCAAGGGAAGAGTTTATGGTTTTTTGTTCCTTGGTATGTATCTATTCTTCTGGGTCAAAGCTCTAAATTTCTAGTCTTATCTGGCGGCCTGGCTAGGTTGAAGGCTATTTCTCTCTTTAAGCTCTGGGAATGTTTACTTTTAAGTTGGTGCAGGCTTGCTATATTCTTGGTTAGTGAAGGGCTAACTCTCTGCTTGTTTTTCTAGGTGCATTAACTTTCTAACTAAGCTCTCTGGCTTCTATCTATTAAGGCTTATCTCTTCCTGGGAAGATCAGCATTTACTCCAGGAATAGCTTTATGATGCACTTGCAATAAACTCTCACATTCCAGGATTTAGAAGTCCAGAGGTGAATACAATTTACTTCTGAATAGCATGGCTGTGTTTCATTCCAGCCCACAGTGGCCAGCTCAGGGATTAATTTGGATATTACTATTAGGCTATGCAGATCTTATCATTGATGAGAAACGTATGTCACTGTACAGTAAAGATAAGAAAGGGGCAAAGCAGTTAAGGGATTCCAATTCCCGACAGCAGATGCCTAGGAACCTTGTCAGGCTGAAGCTTCCATAGTCTGGGGAAGCTGGATCCTAACAGTTTCCTGGTGGTATATGGGTGAAAGGGGATTTCGAGATCCAAGCACAACAGAATACCAATCAAGTCATTTCAAAGTGTCCATCAAGGAACACTTGAACTCCTAAACATGGAGAATTGACCGTACACATGACACTGTTAAATCACATAGCTTTCAAATACTTGGGAATTCAATTTGGAAAGTCATTACCTTTGTAGTTTCTTCAATGTTTGCTCCAAATAGTATTGGGACTGTCAACATACACTGCATGATGCAGTGCTGATGATATTCCATTGACATCCTTAATGCTGAGATCTGCTTCATGCTCAAGGAGGACAGAAACAACCTTTGCCTCCCAGCTTTGTGCGGCCTGTGGGTACTTTAACAAGGAAAACACTGTCAAATCAAATTCAACATAATTGTATCCAGCTGTCACCATCATTTATATTTGAGTGATACTGATTTTACTTTCAATCTAACCATTTATATCAAATTCATTCCTTAAATTGAAAACCTTGAACTACCTTCATTAAAGGTGTGACCTTTGGTTGTCAAGAGTATTGATCCTGGATTCCTTGAATAAAAGGAAATAAAGCAGCTGCAGATGTCCATAAAAACATCCAAAATGGAGAGCAGTTCCGTGGGAATGAGAGGTACTATTTACGAAACTGTAAGGCACTATGTCAATGGACACAGTAACGTATTAACAAATATGTAACACTAAATCCTCTGACCCATAATCCAATAACTAAATTTGTTTTAAAATTAAATTGGCTGTTATTATTTAGTATATTGGAAAAAATTGCTACATGCAATGTTTATGGCAGTGTGAATAAAATCTGCTGCTCTATCACTGACCTCCGTAGCCAAGAGCACCCTATTAGAACAAAAAGAACATGATCTTGGAGTTGAAGTCATGTTGACTTGCCATCCTACTCTAAGCTCCATCATCACACAAGTTCTTCTCAGTCTTCTGGTGATGTGATTTCCTTTTCCATAAAGTGAGTGTTTAAAAGAGTTCTTCTCTCCTAACAATTTAGGATGCAACAACAAGAAAGTTTGAAAAAGAATCTTGAACAACAGAACAGTAACTGTTAGAGGTTTAATTTATTAATGCTAACACTGTAATAAATACATTTAAGTAAATGTTAGTTCCATTATATCTATATTGCAATTAGATTACACATGTAGTCCCCAGCTTAATACCTCTTTCTCACATTTTAACTCACTACAATTGGAATGTCATTTACAACTCATAATGTACACCAATGACTGCCAACACTTAAAAGCAAGTCTTAATATACAAGCTAAAATGTCATCATCTGTGGTGTCTTGCACTAACAGGGAAATGGAGAAGGAAGAGGAGGAGGAGGGGGAGGGGGAAGAGGAGGAGGAACACACTGCCATCTTTTAGGTTTAGATTATTTCTCTTATTCTTCAGTGAAGAATATAAATATGACATACATTGTTATAAAATTTATATTGAATTGTATTTGGATAATTTTGGGTGGAACAGGGCACATTATCAGATACATTATTTGAATTCTGTACTTTCTACAGTTTATATAACATTGTCATTATTGAGAATATTGAAATTAAACTCCATTTTTTTATATTTTCTTAAGCTATTTTAACATAGAGCCAATAAAATGTTCATTGGCGAATTACAGAGTCACAGTCAACCCACAGATTTGGTCTTCAGCTTCCCTGCTCCAGAAGATGATCAGGACACTGGACCCTCTGTGATCACAGCTGCCAAGGAGACTGTAGTACAGAAAGCACAGCTGGGCTCTCCCCACCCCTCCTGTCCTCAGTGGAGCTAGGAAAGGTGTGCTTCTCCCATCTCCCGGTTTCCTCACGGCCCCTCATCCTTAGCGGCCAAACACGCTCACCGTTTTCTTTCATCCTGGTCATTTATGTGAACTTTCCCGTAGAGAGAAGGCGCAGCACCTCTTTCGTCCTTCCCTCGCATATGGCTTCGTGGAAGTTGTTCTCCGGATCATAAGGCTGACTGTATCTATCCTCGGTGCTGCAGCAGCTGCAGTTTGAGGAGCTTCTGCGTCCACTGCAGAGGCCATCACAAAACTCCAAGGGGGTTTTGGGCTTTCTCTTACAGTGGAAAAGCTTTCCCAGGGTGGAGAATATTGCTGTGTGCACCTTTCTACAAGCTCAAGTCTATTAATAACTGACAAAATCCGTTTAAAAACAGGAACCTAGCTCTCGGGGTCGCAGAGGAGATATACCCTGGTTTGACCAGAGTGAGGCAGTAACATATGGAACAGCCGTTGCTAAGCAACTTGTAAACAAAAGCTTGCCCATTCTGCCTTGGGGATAACTGAGAGGTTGGGCAGCAAATACTGCTCACTGCGCATGTGCAGTGTAAGAACTGATGTTCTTCCTTGACTTATCATGAAAGGCCTTTCCTGTTGAGGTTGAAGTATTCCTTTGGCAGTTTTTTTTTTGTTGTTGTTGTTTTGTTTTTTTTGTTTTTTTATGAGGGGGGGAGGTGGAGTCTAAATCTTTGCTTTTTTTTTTTTTTTTTTCCACTCACAGGTCGTGGAATGTGTCTTTGTAGGAAAATGGAACTTGTCTCTTAGAGCTTCTCTCTGGGTGCTTTTGGTGCTTTGATATCAGGATGTTCACTGTATTGAGCAGTTTTATAGTCAGAGATTTTGTGAGACCCGGAGTGGAGGAACACACATTTAATCACAGCACTTGGCAGGAGGCAGAGATTCATGGATCTCCTTGAGTTTGAGACCAGCCTGGTCTACACAGAGATCCAGAGCTTCATGGTCAGAACTTCTCTTAAGAAAAAAGTGAAACCTTTTAAAAATTTGATATAATTATTACATGATGTGGAGAAGTTATTTTCCAGCCATGGCTGTTGTGGTTCTATATGTCTTCTGCACAGCTGGGTCCATAAATTTTCCTTGATATGGAGAAATATCTGCTATTATTTCATAGAACATGATTTCTATGCCCTAAGAATCTCTGCACTGTCTTCAATGCCAGATCTTTATATTTGGTCTTTGGAGTGCTTCTAATGAGAATGTCCCCCAGAGGTTCAGATATTTGAATACTTGGTTCCAGGTGGTAGTACTGTTTGGGGTGGTTGTGTATCATTTAGAAGATGGATCCTTGATAGATGGCATTTGTCCTAAAAGTAGGCTTTGGTTGTTTCTAGTCTTTGCTATAAACATTCTCTCCCACTATGTTTGCTCTCTGCTTCCTGCCTGTGGTTGAGATGGGATCTCTAAGCTTCCTCTTCTTGCCACCATGCCTGCCTCTTGCTGGTATGCCTCCCACCTGTGACAGACCCATGTACATCAGGAACTGGAAGCCCAAACTCTTCCTTTCATAAGATGCTTATGGCATTGTGTTTTATCACAGAAACAGAAAATTAACAAATACAATCTCTGAATAGCACTCAGAGATCTTGAAAGATATAATCATTTCTAATTTATCAGTGTCTAACTCTATTGATACATACACTTTGATTTCTAGCTCTGATGTTCTTCTGATTGATTTTATTGGTGATGCTTTATATAGATGCTTTCTGAGCAGAATATTGAAGTGACTTCTAAGTTTTTACATATATTGTTTATGTATTCATGAATGTGTGTATATGTGTGCATGCACACATACATGGACATACACATATGCCATAGCTCCCATGGGAAGTCAGAGGACAATTTGTAGGAGTTGGTTCTCTCCTTTCACTCAGGTCATCAATCATGGCAGCGTACAGTTTTACTGGATGAGCCATCTTACTAGTCTCACGAAGTAATTTCTAGAAAATGGCCAGCTTCAAGATGACTTGATTTCTTTACCACCCAGTATTGACTAAAAATACAATCGGCAAGACATTCAAAAAGCATCAGTTTCCCAAGGTATGGTAGACCTGGAAGAAAATAGATGCTTTCTCCCACTTTGTTCAATTTCCCAGTTGGTTCTCAGAGGCAGCCATCAGTCCTGGCTTCTTAATATGTTCCTTGCACCTGACTTCAAAATGGTAACTAAAAGGAGAAAAAAGTTACTGTTCAAGGGGTTCTGTGTTGTGTAATAATATGTCATGTAATGACATCACTGTCCATCTCTCTACTAAAAAGAAAAGAAAAGAAAAGAAAACAGAGAAACAAAAAACAAAATAAGTCTTATCTATTTATCTGGGGTACTCTGCTTTTAATGACCACTGTGACTCTACAATGGAATCACATTGATGTTATGACTCATATTAAACTATTCAAACCTTCAGTCAATTTCCAGTCACCCCTTCACTAGCTTTCCCCCCTTCCTGGTATAAAATGCTTCCTAGATCTGCAGATTGGGCAGACAGCTGGGGTAGGTGTGGTGCCTAGAAACACCAGCTCTACTAGGCCACAAAGAACAGCTCTATGGATGAATTATTAAGATCCACAGAAGGACAGGTGAGGGTTTGAGTTCAAACACCTGTCTTGCCAATAAGAAAATAAAGGCTAGAGGGTTGTTACTTAGCTGTGAATTCAGACTGTGTTTTCAGTAAAGACAATGGTAAGAGTCATCACAGCTGTAAGCATTTAATGTGTACTTTGATCAGGCATGCTAAAGTCTTCTGGGGTATGATTCATTAACCCCATCTCATGAGATGCTGTGTTATGCAATAAATCTGTTAATGACATCATTGTCCATCTCTCTAAAAGAAAGAGACAACTTGTCTAATTCACCTGAAGTACAATGGTCTTAACGATCACCATGACTCCAAAATGGAGTTGTATTGGTGTCTTTCCCTTCCACAGGGGGCGAGTAAGGGAAGGAGTGGCTTGGCCATTCATCTCTCACCTGAGAGAAGGACAGGTGGGATTTGGGCCCCCACAATGATTGTGGAAGCCAAAGCTCCAAAGATGTCCAACCAGTTGGCGTTTTCCAATCCTAGAAGGACTTTCCTGGTGGCACAGCTCAGAGGCTTAGCAAATAGGATAGCAACATGTTTTTCAAGGATGACAGGCCTTTGTCTTCTGTTAGAATCACACCTGGTGGCATCTGTGCCTAAGAGAAGGAGGTCCTATAGGAAGAGCTTGGAGACCAGAACACCACTGCCAGTGTCAACCTCTCTCTTCACCCTGCTGATGCCTGCTGTTGTACAGTGCCTGTCTAGAGGAGCTGGGCCTGGATGCAGCAGCAGGATCTGAAAGCCACAGAGCTAAAAGAATGGCACCACGATTTTGTATCAACGCACCATGTTTGGTGGAGGTGGGCTGGGTGTGGGAGGTTGCAGGGGTCTTGCAGTACCAGGAAGGTAATTAGGAAAAACATGGAGGTCCAGCTGTTCTCTGCAAGGGTGATGCACACTATGGACTCCCTGAAAGCAGCCACACTGTCAGGTGTCATGGTATAGACAAAGTACCACACCATATCAGTGTTCACTATCAAAGCACCATGGGACCTTACACACAAGATAAGGCCAGATTACTAGATTGGTCAGTGCTGGATTGGGAGTTAGGCTGAAATATGGAACAAACATGCACACACTGTACCTTGAGTTCACAAAAGCCGAAGTGCCCAAAAAGTTTATTCTCAGTTTCTTATACCCTTCCTCACCAGAGGTATCTGTGCAGTTTCCAAGGCAATGGTCACAAGGGGCAAAACAGGTGTGCTTACAAGCACGAGGTAAATGATCATGACGGGAGAGGCATACATTTGATCACAAGGGAAAAAGCATATGTGTAAGCACTGGGTTACAATCAACAAGGTAAATCAAAATATTTACACAACATTATTGTTCTGTAGTCAACCATATAGCCATCATCCTGCTTTGTGAGATTAAGAAGGGAGGTCTCTTTCAGCAATCCTTGACTTTCCTGAAACAAGCTGTCTCTGGGCGTGTCTTATTTATGACTTAGCCTTACTCAACAGCTGTCCCAAATGAGATATAGGCATTTAGCCGATGGCACACAGAAGAATTTAAGTTCAAGGTCAGGGGTGGGGGGCTCTGCACAGAGTAACAAGGCCCCAACTCTGCTTCTATGGCTGCTTTAAAAAAACCCGATTGTTAGCACCTATCTGAGGACACACAGGATTACTTCCTCTACATTTTAACTCTCTATTTACCTCCAGTCTCAGAAGTCAGTTCTGATCCAGGGAGCTTAACAGTAATAAAACAATCATCTGTTAGGAACACTTCCCTGTTGTACACTCAGGTATGCCATGTAAAAAGGGCAGGTTCAACTGTTCCTCTCGTGTCCCAGGCTTGCACAGGCAGGGTCTCCACTAGAAGCATGTGGCCTGTGCTGCAGGCTCTATCCACCGTGGCTGCTCTGGAGCTTCATCCCAACACTGCTGAGCTGGAGCTCTGTCTCTTGTTATCAAGAAGGATGCCTTATCCCACCCCCAGACCCCAGGGCGATCATCTCAATGCTGTGTTTCATCAGGTAGACCTAATATACATTGTCATCCTAGAAGGCAGATGGCAGATCTGCTCAAACCCTGACAATAAGTAATGCTACAGTATGATCCTGAATCCATGGAGAGCACTGGTGACACCAGGGCCCTGCACAGATGCCTATATGGCTGCATGCCTACCTCACGTGTCTGTCCATACAGCTCTCCAGAGACTTCTCTCTTTGGGTGGGGTGATCCAGTCCAACTAATCTAGGACATAGGGATGGAAGAACAAATGCCAAGTGCAGGTGCTGGACAGAAGTTTCATAGGCTAAGAGCATTTGCTGCTCTTTCCAAGGACTAATGTAATGCCTAGCAACCATCTATAACGCTAGTTTCAAAGCATCCATTGCCTTCTGGCCTCCAATGGAACTGTATGCATGTGAGGCCCAGACATGCAACAGACAGAACAGTCATACATAAAAACTAAAAATAAATAAATCTCCCCAAATATGCCAAATGCATGTTCAAGGACAACAAGGTTTATTAGAAGCTATTTCCCAACATGTCTTGGAAGGCCATTACGACTGCTATGTGCTTATCACTGATGCTGTGTTACAAGAAAAAACCCAGAGCTCTAGCTTTCCAGATTTCTTTTATGCTCCTTTATTGAATATTTTTATTTCCTGAGAGGTTGTGGAGGAATACAGGTGTTTTTCTCCATAATTTGGTTCCCATGATCACTTTATGAAAAATGTGTATATAGAGTACCATATTTCATGGGTAGTTAAATACATGACTGTGTGAACACACTATGGATATTGATTTCCATCATAAAGTCTGTATCCATGGAGTAAACAATGCTGTCCACACGAAGACACCATGCTCCTATGTAGCCCTGGCTTGGTGGGAACTCCCTTGTAGCCCATGTTGCCTGGAATTTGCACAGATCCATCTCTGCCTGTGAGTACTGGGGTCACAGGAATATGACACCACACCTGACAAAGAAGCTGGTCTTAAGAGGAAAAACTTGGAAATCATCTTTATTCATGAAAATTACAATCATTTTTCTCAACAATGGCTTTAAAAGTTGAGTCAATATGTACAGTGAAAAGCACTAGCAAAATATCAAAAACAGTAGCAAAGATGAAATAACAACCAAATAACCAACCCCAAACAAAAACAACCAAATGCACAATCTCAAACCATGAACCAAACAAGAAATTAAGGTAAGTGGTACTCTCTTGCTGCATATTTAGCAGGTGTGAAATTGAGGAATACCCAGTCTTTCTCCTTATGGCAGAATAAACAACTAACAGGAGGTCAAAGGGATTGTTGTCAACTCTTGAGCAGACTATCTTCACCTACACTTGTATGTCAGGCAGTCAGCATCAGCACTGTACTGGAGAGAGAATCCTTTTGGGTGTGATCTGTCAGGATAACAAAGTGGCATCAAAGCAGTCTTCCATGACAGATCTCCTACCACATATACAGGACTGAGGACTCAGCCAGCTTGCCAATGTCCTCAAGAGTAAACTGACAGAGTAATTGTTGATCACCAGTGTGTCTTCCCTCCATATTGTACCCCCAGCCAGGACCATTTGCTAGTGGGTATCAAGGTTGTAAGTAATTTCAGTCTTTGGTTTTTCTGTAACCCAAGATTATTTTTGATGTGTTCTTTTCTCCTGGAATAGGAAGCCAACAGATACATGGACCAGATTGTGGCTGGATCACCTGGAGTTAGGTTGATGTTTGATTCACTGGTGATTTCTGAGCTACAAGCTACAAGGAGGTGTTTTTTTTTTTTTCTGAAGAAGCCTTGATCCTAGTGTGGAAAATGTCCTGTGTTGAAGTTCTCTGTGGCTTCCTTTGGTATACTGTGTTCTCTAAGGGGTGCTATCAGAAAAAGAAAATCAATGAGATCCAGAAGCAGCCTCACTGGATCATTGGCTAGACAAAATCAGGGCCTATTCACACATAAAATACCAAATTCTAGGAAGTAAATCATCCCAGGAATTCCAGGGTTGCTGGGGATGGGGCTCAGCAGGTGTCTCCTGCCGCAGTAGCTGCTTCTGCAGGAGGCTCTCAGCCTGCCTGGCCTGTGTCCTGTGCCAGCTCATGCTGCAGTTTTCCAGGCCTAGGAGAGGAAGGCAGTAAAGACACAAGCCTGTTGGGGACCTGCCATGTCACCTGTCAAGCTGCTACCTCCCACCACCTCAACTGTGTAGGACAATCATCATTGATCTTCTCACTGAAGTCATTGTTTCTACCACTAGGACCATGGGTCACAGAGTAACTGGGCTAGAATTTTTCTCAGTATTAATAAATATCAGAAGTTGATCTGAGTACTGTATGTTCTCTGTTCTACTAGAAAGAATAGGACTTTCTCCTACAGTCCAAGGACATCATTATGTAAGCAATAATACCATACTGATGCCAGAGTTAAGAGCACACACATATTTCTCATGGTGAGATACTAATTGACCGCCTCATATTATAAGCATAATACAAGCTTGTAACCTGGGCATCAGAACAAGGTCATGAAGCTATCAAAATCCTCTAGCCCAGGAGACATCTTGAACCCAGGCAACATGCAAGATAGAGTCTGTCATGCTAGAGCAGAATTTTATGAGTTGAATGCCTCAGAACAATGACCTTGCAGGGATTCAGGCTCTGGCACCAAAGTCTCCAGGATTTTGGAGATACCAACTGCCAGTGGGGTATCTGCACAGTGTCTTTATGGTTCATTCACCCACTAACGTGTTGGCAAGACAGAGCAGTTTAATTCAGAGAAAGAGTGGATACTTAGAGAGATCAGAGACAGGCATAAGGAAGCTGGCCTTCTTTTCAGTGTAAAACAGCAAGAAATGAATAGTCCTGTGGAAGGCACAGTGAGTCCTGGGCAGGGGTTGGGAGATTCCTGGAGAAGATGGGCTTTAGCTGGGCTTCCAGGAGTGAGGCTCAGGAGCTTGGAGCTTCTGAGGAACAATGTGCCTAAACTTGTCTGGGTTCCTAAAGATCAGCCCCTGAGTCACAGGTTCCTGGGGGTTAATTTGGCAGAGAGCCAGGAATTGTCAAGGCCTCAGCTGCTGCTCTCAGAACTCCTTAATTTCATTCTGAGTGGAAATGGAGGCAGCAAGAGGCACAGAGTGATTTATGGGGTGTCCCTGTCAGAGCAGGATGCTATTGCAGTTCTGCCTCAGTGGATTCCTTTAGATACCCGGAGTGTCTGATGCCAATAACAGGGAGACAAATGCTGCAGCTGTCCACTTCTGGGTGGTGCCTGCATTATGTGCATGCCATCAGGAAACAAGGCCACTGTGTTCTCTTCCTCAGTCACCTGGTGATATGGCACACCCCAGGCTCTAGGTACATGCTTCACTTGCAGAGGCATTTTAGTGGGAGTACAAACCATAGGCATTTGGGCAACTTCTTCATGTAAGTAGCTTGTGCCTTCAGCATACGTTCAAGCCAACCACATATTTACCACTTCCATTTGATAATAGGTTACTGCTGTGCATGTCTTATTTTATGACTTGGTGGATCAAATGGCACCCAGCTTGTGATGGGCAATGCGGGTTGAATGGTAACTTGGTGGCCCACTGTCAAACATTCAGTTTCCACAAAGGCTCAGTAGAGGGCCAAGAACTGTCTTTAAAAGGAAAAGGAGTTGTCTGGTACATCCTGGCTCCAAAATACCTAAGGTTTCTTCTGTGATTCACGCAAAGGCTCCAATCCAGTATCCCCATCTGCCAATGACACCTCATAACTGTCAGATGTGGTGGATCATATGGTCCAAATGGTAGAGCAGCCTGATCAGCAGCCTGGACCTGGTGAAGAGCCTTCTCCTGTACCATACCAAGCAAGCAGCTTTGCAAGCCACTTGGTAAATGGGCTGAAGTAACACAGCCAAGTGAGGAATGTGCTGTCTCCAGAATCCAAGTAGGCCCATTATATGTTGTGCTTCTTTCTTGGTGGTAGGAGATCCAGGTACAATAATTAATCTTTCACCTTAGAATGAATATCTCTGCATGCCCCACACCACTGGACTCTAAAGAATTTCATTCTGGTAGAAAACCCTTGAATTTTAGTTGCATTAATTTTCCAACTTCTCATGTTCATATGTGTCACCAGTATGTCTGGAGTGGTTGCTATTTACTGCTCACTGGTAAAATATGCATGATGTCATCATTACAGTTCAGGGATATTTTATTTCATGGAAGAGTGAGATGATTAAGATCCCTTCTAACCAAGTTATGATACTAGAGCTGGAGAGTTTATATATATATATATCTCCTTGAGGAAAGGCTGTAAGGTATACTGCTGGCATTTCAAATTGCTTTTCATGGTCCTTAGGGACAAGAAAAAAGAGTTGTCCGGTACATCCTGGCTCCAAAATACCTAAGGTTTCTTCTGTGATTCACCCATAGAGGCCTGCCAAAGACTCCGAACCAATATCCCTATCTGCCAATGACACCTCTTTACTATTAGGTGTGGTGGATCACATGGTCCAAATGGTAGAGCAGCCTGCACAGCAGCCTGGACCTGGTGAAGAGCCTTCTCCTGTACCACACCAAGCAAGCAGCTTTGCAAGCCACTTGGTAAATGGGCTGAAGTAACACAGCCAAGTGAGGAATGTGCTGTCTCCAGAATCCAAATAGGCCCATTATATGTTGTGCTTCTTTCTTGGTGGTAGGAGATCCAGGTGCAATAACTTATCTTTCACCTTAGAATGACTATCTCTGCATACCCCACACCACTGGACTCTGAAGAATTTCGTTGTGGTAGAAAGCCCTTGAATTTTAGTTGCATTAATTTTCCATGTGTACCAGTAACTCCAGAGTGGTTGCTGTTTCCTCTCATTGATCCAATCAGCATGATGTCATCATCATAGTGCAGGGATGTTTTACTTCATGGAAGAGAGAGATGATTAAGATCCCTTCTAACCAAGTTAGAAGGGCTAGAAAGTTAATATATCCTTAAGGTAAGACTGTGAAGGTAAACTGTAGGCATTTCTAACTAAAAGCTAATTGTTTTTGGTGGTTCCTAAGGACAGGTTCTGGAAAAATCATTTGCTAGATCACTAGCTTCATATTACATACCAGGAGATGTGTTAATGTGCTCTGGTAAGGATACCATTCAGTCATCTTGCAACCTTGATGCTTTCTCCTCCCTTTGCTGATCTCCTCACACTGCTGACATCTAAGCTGGAAACTGCTTTGCAGGCTTGTGGTTTCTCTCATATGTAGATGCTGCTTTTCCCCAGCTCCAAAGCTCCACTCTCACCTCCTTAAGCTCTTCTTGCAAAGAAGCAAACAAAGTCAGTGTCCTCCTCAGAAGCAGCCTTTGCTGTTTCAGGATGGAGGAGCCTAATCTCATCTTAGGCATTTAGTGATTTATCAGGAGTGCTGGAGATTTCCTTGGCCTTCTCCTAGAGACTGTCCCTATCCAGGGGTAAGCTCTGCAGATGCACTATAAAAGTATATGTATCTATCATTTTTTTAAGTTTATAGGAATTAGGAACAAAATTACAACCCATTACAGGCCACAGCTCTTGTGTAGCCTAGGTATAACAGTTGTTTCTTTAAACTGCACAGGCAATCCACAGGGAACCACTGTCCTGGCCAGCACCATACTGGATCAACATTGGAACCTTGAGCATCTGAGATCAGATGTTTTGTTGATTCAGAGCTCCTGAGGTGCAGACCATAAGCAATCAACATCCCCCACATAAATACAATACCGGCAGACAATATAGAACTCTAAGACCTGGGCTAGCCCCTCACCCTAACCATGAATACAACATTTTATACATAACTAAAAATAAACTTCTGCAACATTGCCCTTTAATGTATGAAAAAAAAATAGCTTCACCTTTACAACACAATTTAACACTACATTAGCAAAACCACTTAGAAGAGGAGCAATCATGAGAGGTGTTAATGCACAGGACCGAATGAAACCGAACATCTCTCAAGCTTATTACAATGTCTTTCGATATTAGAAAAACATTATCACTGTCCAATTATCTGGAATTCACTCACCATCTTCTGGGCTCCTCCAAAGGGCTTGGGTCACTTCTCTGGCTCGGCCCTCTACAACACACACAATTTGTCCTCCAGGCTCTGGCTGGCTTCACTCCTCTGCAGCTGCTGTTCTTGGTGGGTGTCCCGTGGTAATGGCATCTCAAAAGCTTCAGGGTCCCTTGTTGCAACTGGGCTGACTTTCACCAGTAGACTCTCCTGGGCTCTATTCCTTATGCCAAGCCTCAACTTCTTTACATGACTGCTTCAATTTGGGCCTTGAACTGCTACTGAGGCTGCACTTTTACCAGTTGACTCTCCTGGCCTCTTACAGTGTCAAACCTCAGCTGCTCTCCATGATCCCTTCATTCCTTCAAAACCAGCACTACTTGGGTGACATTTAGAGTACCAAGTTTGGCTACCAGCACAAGATACAACCTTCGCCAGTTCTGGAAGATAGCTTCTATATGCTGGCCATGAGGAAACACTTTCCAAATTTAAGATAAGTCTGGTTTGCTGGTCACTTTGTCTGCGGGAAGGGTCCCTTCATTGGATGGAGTTCTCATCACCATCACCAGTGCCTGGACTGCTTGCAGTATGGTTTGCAAAAAGAAAAAAGAAAAAAGAAAAAAAAAAAAAAAGATCAGTTTAACTAAGAGGCTTTTTGGGTCTAAGTTGGGTTTCCATATCAGCAGGGGGTTCTGGGCCATTGGGAAGAATCTCCAGTAGAAACATTCTGGCTGTTTGGTGTTCTTTCTCACCACCATTACAGGTAAACATGCATCCTTCTTCATAGACCTCAACATAACCCACCTGGGTTTCATGAACACAAAAGCTATCAACAAACTCGGTTTATGAAAAAACATGCTACCACCAGCAGCGAGAGGGAGTGTTGGCTCCATGATCAGGAAAAGCAGTAAGAACCTTGCTTTTTCCTGCTCCCAGCTGAATTCTTTACCTCTAAGGTCCTCCATTCTGTGACTCTCACCTTGGAGCTTTTTTCCTCATTTATTTATTATTTCACAGTCTTTTTTCTTCATAGAAGCTTATTTGCTCTCTCTCTCTCTCTCTCTCTCTCTCTCTCTCTCTCTCTCTCTCTCTGTGTCTCTTTCTCTCTCTCTCTCCTCTTCCTTGAAGGGACTTCTACTCACTATTTTTGCATGTATATAATCTCTGTCCTCTAGAACCTGCGCTGAGTGTACTTTACCAGACTCTATGAAACTTGGAGTTTCTATGAAACTCTTCGTACTTGTCTCTGCCTTGCATGCAGCTAGCATGTAATTGTGTGCTTCTTTAGTCTCTGTCACCAAGCTGGGCACCATTTGTAGTTGTACCTTGCTGCGGAGGCTCAGCAAGGAAGACAAGGAGGCATTCTCATATATGCAAATTCTGCCAGACCTCAGCAGAGGGACCACTGTCCTGGCCAGGGCCATACTCAATCAACAGTGGAATCTCTAGCATCTGAGCTCAGATGTTTTATTGATTCAGAATTCCTCAGATGTAGATCATAAGCAATCAGCTTCCCCCACATAAAGACAAAACCTGGAAACAATATAGAATGCCAAGACCTAGGCTAGCCCCTCACCCAACTGTGCATAAAACATTTTATACATAACTAAAAATAAACTTCCACAGCAATCCTGCATACAAAAGACAAAGAAAAGTATTGGGCATATATCTAAGTGGTGGGATATTATTTTCCTACTATCCACAAAGGTACACTATCAATTCCTAGTACTACAAAAAATAGTGAGGATCATGTCTTAACAGCCAGGCATGATGGTGCATACCTTAATCCAGCACTCAGGAATAAGATGTAGGAAGATTTCTTTGTGTTCAGATCAGCCTGGTCTATTTAGAGAGCCGCTTGCTAGCTCTATCTCAAAACAAAAACCAATGCACCCTAAACTACAAACAAAAGAAATCTTAAAAATCACACACAAAACCAGTCCAAAACAAGACAAACAAAAACCTAAAACATAGAATTCTCGTGTTTACTGCCAAACACACAGAGAATACAATATCAAAACTGATTGCTATATATTTTCATTGTAATTAAACATTAGCCTGTATCATATTATGAATTCAAGATAAAGGAGTACCCCATTTGTAATTTTTGCAGTTCTGGGGCTCAAAACCAGGGTTTCACAAAAGCTAGGTTGACATTACACTGAGTTATAGCTACCTTGATCGATAGTCCTAACAGCTCATGAGGATAATAATGTCTTTAAGAAAGGAAGCAGTCATGAGGAGTTCCTAGCTTCTTCTTGGCATATGGATTGCTCTTCTGCTCAGGAAGGACATCTCATAAACCTAAGGATGCCATAAGTATCCATGGGATCTTAGGACTCTCCAAGATTATAATTGCCAAAGAGCAAGTGCTGGAGTCCCATGGAAGCATAAGCTCCAGAGAATAGCTCTGTCCCCATGACAAGTGACTATCAGACAGACAAGACACAAGGAAGAGAAGGGCCAAGATGAGAAGACTATTCTATTCCTTCTTTTTGAGAGAGTCTAGCTATCCAGGCTGGCCTCACACATGTGATCATTCCTCCACATGTGCCACTGTGTTCAGCTCAGCAGATTCTGTACCCTGAACTTTGCCTGCAACATTTTGTTAAATAAATTCCAATCTCCCCAAGTGAGTACAAACATTAAATATAACTCAGTTTATAGGGTTCTCCACCAAGGCTTGTGCTGTACTGGGCAACTCATATCCAAAGACATCTGAAAATGAAATGTTATGAAATCTGAAACTTTTAATCCCAAACATTTCAGATAAGGTATTTAGCCTGAAATTAGCACATAATTAAGGATGGAGAACTTTAGTTGGTGGAATTCTTGATGCTCTTAACATCAGCTGTGTAAAGAAGGAATGTGAAGCAACCAAAACAGTTCTCATCTTACCCATCTGAAATTGAAGCTTGGTAGGTTGAATTGGTCTCTGAGATGAGGCATAGAGAAGCCATGGCTCTGGAATCCCTTGCCCTTTCTCTGGAGATCACTGTTGCAGCTCTGCGCCCTGAGTTCTGTGACATCAAATCACACTGTGCTGTCTTCATAGGCCCCCAAAGCACTGCAGTCCTCTTGATACCACCCAGAAGTTCAAAAACATTTTCTTCACTTCTCTAACTTGCTCCTGGGTTTCAGTCAATACTTTGGGATGATGCTGAATTTCTTGTTTGGGCTCAGTTTCTGACTGTATCCTGCAAGTCATCTGATAAAAACATGCTTGTCTTAAAGTCAAGAATGAGTACCATACTATAATCTCTATAATTAAAATCTAGTGCTCTTTTTCATATTTAGACATACACAGCTAATAACATACCACAACTGAGTATAATAAATCTTAGAAGCAATTTAGAGTAAACATATTAGTTACTTTTTTACCTTGAGCAACACACAGTTAACACAGATTCAAATACTACAACATATAGACATAAATATACATCATTGACAATGTATGTGAACAATAAATGTACATTTGTTGACATATAGCTCCTGTAAAGCTTGAAATTCAAGGAGATAGATATAACATTGTTCTCCATCACTACTACTGTTATTGTTTTTGAGTACCTGTGACATGCATGTCATAGTACATGTGTAGAGGACCGAAGACAGTGTAAGGGTTGATGCTGTTTCCTAACTATGTGAATACCAGACATTGAACTGTGTTTGTCAAGCTTGATGAAAAGTGCCTAATTCACCTGATAAACCATTTTTTCAGCTCCTTGTCAAGCTATTTTGAAGGTTTGTTGATGTTGTTGTTGTTTGAGACAGGGATTCTTTGTGTAGCCCTCAGTGTTCTGTAACTAGGTCTTGTGGGCCAGGCTGACCTCAACCTCACAGAGATCCAACTATCTCTGCCTTGGAGTGCTGGGATTAAAGGCATTGTGTGAGTACTGCCTGCCTCAATTTTAAAATTTAACAAGCAGACAGAAAAACTTTATTGGAACCTAAATAAAAATGGAAAAACAAAGAAATTCTTCCTCAAGAAAGAAGTGTTTGAGGGCTAGCAAGGCTCAGCAGGGAGAGGCATTTCCAAGCAGGCCTGAGGATCTGTGATCAACCCTGGAATTCCACAAGGTGGCAGGATGGAACAGACTCCCTTACATTTGTCCTCTGAACTCCACAGTCATACCTCTTCCCATACCACCCCCAAAACGAACAGACACACTAAATTAGAAAAAAATTAAATTTAAAATTATTATTAAAAAATTAAAATTAAATCTAAATTAAAACATAATCTGGTTTTGTTTATTTCTGCCATATATATATATATATATACATATATATATATATATATGTATATATATATATATATATATATATAAATTTTTTCAGGGTCTCATTATGTAGCCCAAGTTAGTTTACCCTTCATTATGAACACTAGGTTGGCATGAGATTCATCTGTCTCAGCCTCTTGAATGCTAGATTTCAAGGTATGTACCAGCCAAAGAGAAAAAAAAGTTTTAAAAGTATTATAGCAATGCTACTTGTAGAATAAAAGACACCTGGTGTGTGTGTGTTTGATATAACATTTAAAGAAATTGAGGCCTACTGATGTTGACATTGTAGAAGTTGGATGAAGGGTAATGAGGAAAATGTAGATATAGTTTAATATTTAATACATATAGTTTATCTATTTAAACAATAGTTTATATAGTTTAATATATAAATATATTTCAATATGTAAAAATTAAAAAAATATTGTCAACCCTAAAGATATAATGAAAACTAGACTGGGTGTTCCAAAGGACATAGTTTTTACCCAATTTCAAATACAAAGCATATATATATATATTTGCTGAATTATTACCTGATGTAACATTAGTGATTTAACTGAAATAAATTTAATCTAGCATTAGATCTCAAATATGCTTCTTGAAACTCTTCCCTTTGTAGTTACACTACTTTTTATATTTCCCTGTATTAAATCTTTTGGTGGGCTGGAAAGCTGTTTTGTTCATTATGAGAGCTTGCTAAGCAACCTTGAGGACTAGAGTTCAGATACTAGCACCCAGGTAACACGGTGGATGTCTTGTAAATGCCTGTAACTCCAACTCTGAGGAAATCTTATATCTTCTTCTAGTCTCTGAATCACAGATAAACATATACATTCCCCCTCTGACACACACATATGCACACACACACACACACACACACACAGATACACCAGAAAATTCTTTAAAATATTTGGCTACTAAACACTGCCCAACATCATGTGGTAAGTTTTATTATTATAATATAGTCTAGTAGTGTTTACATTCTATTATGTGTGACCTTGTAGCAAAAAGAAAACAAGTAGATTTTTATTACAGTAGGAGGCAAGTCATTAAATATGTAAGGAATAATATAGTTGTGAAATCATTTTTTGGCCCCTACTATAGGAGTAAATAACCAGGTTACAATAACAAGTATATGCTGAAACTTTGGTAGTAACAGGTCTGAGGTTTATCGGAACATGTATATAGCCATAGGCAATTCTCCATCAGATACTACTAGTTCCCAAAAGAAAATTAGTTATTTTGCAAGGAGAAACCTGGGAGACAACACGTTAAACAGGCAAGGTAAATGTCACCAATAACAGAAAAATTCAATATCTTGCACTTTCTGACATGAGACCTAATGTTTCTGTAAAAATACATAATTTGAAGCATGAGGAGGCCTTAGTCCCATCCAAACTGACATACATTTTATTTGCTCCATGCTGTTCAGAACTGCTGATGTCATGCAGTTCAAAGGAGGCTGAAGAGACATGAAAAAGGCAATGTATGAATCAGGACTCTTTTGTCATAGGACATTACTGAGACAACGGTAGGAGAAATGGGATATGTAGAGCAGAGTATTTAAAAGTGAAGTTTATCATGTCTGCAGTTAGTTCTGAATGACCTATGGATAAAAGGAGAGAGAGGAGAAAAGAGGGATGGACACAAGCAGGCAGAGAGCTAGCAGTGAGGACGTTTGTCAAGTGCCTTTACTAAAGGTCTCCACGGAGTCCATGAGATGAAGGTGTGAGGAGCTGCACTGAGCATCACTAGGTAACATCAGAGGAGGGCATGGAGGAAAACATGTGGCAGGGACAACTATTGGCAGGGAAACCTTTGGAAGGGACGAATCTTTCACTTTGGGCCAATACAGCTGTCTGTACAAGGTGTTTACTGCTTGTTTGTGGTAATGTTGAGGTTGAGGTATTAGGAAAATATGAATTACCCCTGTATTATATATTATCACATATTTTAAAAGTAGGGTTTGCTCTGAGGATATATTTCTTCACTTTCTGTAACATTATATTCCCTGGGCTATATAAAATTTAAAGATAATAATATTGTATTTAAAAAAGAAAATGTAGCACAAATCTAGTTATAAATACTACCCATGTGTCTAAGCGTCATTTCTTGGGCTGGAGAGATAGCTCATCAGTAAAACACTTGCTGTGCAAACAAGAGGACCTGAGTTCAGATCCTCAGTACCCAAGGAAAGCCAGGCATTGTAGCATGTTTCTGAACTTGAAGCCCTGGAAATGGAGAGGGGGAAGAGACTGGCCAGTCACTATGGCCACACAGTGAGCTTTGGGTTCAGGGAGCATTGCTGTCTCAAAAAAATGCAGTTGAGGAAGACATCCAGTGTTGGCCTCTGTACCCATCTCTTTTACTGCTTGTAAGCCGTGAGTTGCAACCATCGGCATAGCATCTGCATGCAGTGTCACATTCATCTCTGAATACTTGTGTATTTTCCGTTTCTTCCTTTAAGACGCTTAGGTGCCAGTCTTCCAGTCTCTGTGTTTACATTATGTTCTCTCAGTGAACAGTTTCCTCTCATGCTTGTCCGGATGAGCTCCTTTTTCATATTTTCCTCTTCTGTAAATGCTTTCTCATGCCCAGCTCCCACTTTTCATTCATCAGTTCTATACATGTATATCTCCTGGATCCATAGTTGTGCAGTTACCTGTTTTTATAATTAGGAAACATATCTTTCATTACCGTTAGCTAGTACCTTTTAATCATTTTTAAATGAATAAACTAATTGATATAAGAAAGAGTTGCAATTTTTTTCCAACATTTTTTTTTTTTTATTTTATTGTTTGCTTGTTTGTTTTTATATAACCGTGGTCAGTAGGGGGAACAAAAAAAAGACTCACTCACAGGAATGAAACTGGCATGCATTTGATGGCAGAAGTGAAAATGAAAATGTGTTTTTCCAGAGAATCTGTGATTACTCCTAGCTATGGAAGTCTTGGAGCTGGGCAGGGAGAGTGATCCATGTTGCCCCCCCCATTTCCCAGAATGGGGATCCTTGGGCCATTTAGTCGACTTGCACTGTTAAGCGGGTCTCCATTCCCCCACAATGCTAGCCCAGGCCTGGCGTGAATAGCCAGCTTGGCCTGAGCTGGGACAGAAGGGACTGAGATGGTGGAGTGTGCATGGGGCAGGTCTGCAGGACCTGCCACCCAGGTGGTCTGGGGTCCAGATGTGGAGAGGGCCCAAAACACCTGGCTGGGAATCAGAGATGGGCAGAGAAAGTGGGGAGAAAACTCTCGGGACACCCTCTCCCAAAACGCCCTTGTAGAGATTCCACAGTGAAATATGAGCAGAGACTGGGGACCTCAAACTTGACAGAGCTGGACAGGGTGGCAATGGAGGCAGGTAGAGGGAGGGCAGGCAGGGGAGCTGGGAGGAGGAGGAAGAGGAGAGAACCTGGGACTGGGAGGAGTTTGAGATCATGGCCTGCAGCTGCTGAGTGAGTCCTGGCTCCCAGCTGCAGAGTCAAGCTCCAAGCTCCAGGGGAGCGATTTGTCCTGTGGTGGAGGAGGGGGGCACAGGAGTCAGGGGCAGAGACCCAGAGCCAGGCTGTCCATGAGCTGCTGCTGCAGCCCACAGGGATGAATGGGACACAGTCAACTGTAAATAAAAAAGAGCTGGGCTGTGGCGGTGCATGCCTTTAAGCCCAGCACTCAGGAGGCAGTAGGAGACAGGTCTCTGACTTTGAGGCAAGTCTGTTCTACAGCTTGAGTTCAGGACAGCCAGAGTTACAACAGAGAAACGCTGTCTTGAAAAAGAAAAAAAAGAAAAACAGAAAAACAAGAAAAAACAAATAAATAAAAAGGAGGGGTAATAAAGATGGCTAAGCCGTTAAGAACACTGGGTGTTTTTTAGAGAACCCTGTTCCATTTGGAGACCCCATGTATTAGCTACCAATCTGCTGTAATGCCCATTTCAAGGGATCTGTTGCCCTCTTCTGTTTTCTTAAGGTACTGCACACATTACATGCAAAAATAAAGGTTAAAGAGCAAAACAACAAAAAAGAACGACATTCCTTATACTCACACCCCTGAAACAAGCAGCAGTCAGGTCTTTCTGGTACTGCATGGAAGCAGCTGTGACTTTTTTAGGCAGCCATATCAGAAGCAAAAGCAGCTCAGTTCAGATGTGAAAATCACTCAGCGTAGCTGTCTATGTGAGAAGAGCATCCACACTATTCATAGGTGTTTTTTACTGTAATGTTTTTCCGTGTTTGTGCCCTTTGTACTTGTGAGAATTGTGGCACTGGTCCTTCTGTCTCTCAGTTCAGGCATCATGAGAGCCAGTTTGCATTGGCTCCTAATCAATCTACTTTTATAGTATCGTTTACTTGATTTTCAGCTCAGATCTTTTGGTACAAGATGTTCCCTACCAGAGCCATTTCTTTCCATCATTTTCATAATTTACACGTTTTTGCATGACGATGAGACATTAATACACCCAAATATCTCTGCTGTTACATTGTAACCATGTTCAGCAGTGGATTTGTTAACTGAGCATGCTTAGGAATAAGCAAAACATGTCCAAACTTCCCAGAATACACATGCTTCCTTTGTTGAGGAAAATCTTTGCTTTGGAAATTACACCCAACATTCCTGGCCCAGCTCTCCCAGCGATGGTAATTCTGTGGAGTAAAACTGACTGCCTCTGGAATTAGCTAACACCCAATCAGCTGGGCACACCTGTGAGGAATTTTTTTTCTAAATTAAATCATTTATTATGGGAAGATCCACTTTTAATCAGGATCTTTTGGGTGGCGTGATCCACCTTTAGTCTGAGCCACAGCTTCTGCTACCAGCCTACATACAGGATACGGAAGAAGGAAAGTTGCTCTTTGCCTGCATGCCGGAACCGTGGCTAGCAAGTACATTAGAGCCTACTTCTTCAGAATTCTGGTGTAACAGAAGACCAGATGAGACAACCAGCCTTATGGCCTAAACATCTACAGGAATCTTCAACTTTCCCTTGGTAGACAGTCATTTGTATATTAGCTGCACCAGAGCCTGTGACACATTCTAATACCTCCACTTTCTACATACACAGAGAGAATCATTCTATCAGATTTGGTCATCCAGCAAACCTTGACAAACACTGCTGTGTTTTCTTCACCTTAGCACTCAGAAAGATGTGCTGGCTAACAATATGCTCATTTAAGGCATTCTTCCTCGTGCCATTTCTTGCTACGTATTCAAGTTAGCATAGAGACTACACTTATCCTTTTAATTCATCTGTATAGAGATCGACCTGAATTTCAGAAAGACAGCTCCTACAGGAATGGAGCCATCTGGTGGCAGAAGAACCTATCATCCATCCTTTTTGTGGTTAGGTTCCTGCTTTTCTCTCAGTGTTGTCTGAAGTCCCCTGCCTACCGGTTAAAAAGTAGCTTCAGTTCAACTGATCTCAGCGTGAAGCCACAGGGAAAAAATCAGGTTACCTAAAATCTCTCTTTAATCATTAATACTCTGGGCACCCTTCCATATGTGGGAGAGGGAAATCATTCCACTGCAAGTTGTGTCATGGGCTGTGTAAACTGGTCACCTTGTTTCTAGGGGAAGTGGGTACTGAACGCAGGAAGACAGCAGGGTCAGCTCCTGAAGGTCAGGCACAGTGCTGCAGAAACGCCCATCTCTGCAGATTCGGGGAAAGTCTGGGCCTGAGTGGAAGCAGGCTGTGTCCCTTTAACACAGTCTAACCCTAAGGGCGGTGCTCCTGTCACTCTGACCACAGCAGCCAATCAGAGCCGTCCGGCGGCCCGCCAGTCAGAAGGGGTGGGGAGATGCTCTAGGCGCCCTGCTGCAGGCTCCGCCCCGTGGCGGACCGGCGGGTTCCGGTTCGCTGTGTTGTGCTGTGCGCCTGTCCACCAGGAGTCGTGAGAACGCGGAGCGGTCTCCGAAGCAGCGGAATGGTGAGCGCAGGGCCGCGGTCCCCGCACGGGGAGGAGCGGAAGGCTGAGCTGCGGGAGCTGCGGTCCTCTGCGGGGCGCCTCGCGAACCGGCAGCCGGCGCGGCGTCAGGTGAGGTCCTGGGAACTCCGGGCGGGCAGCCACCGCTCACTAACTTCGCTCTGCGGGCTGCGTGTGCACCGAGCCCTGGGAGCGGGCCCTGTGTGCGGAGATATCTAGAGTCAACAGCGCCGTGCTTCTGTGCATCCGACTCCTGCGCGTTGCCGGAGTCGCAGTGGCCTAGGCTCTCGGGTATCTTGTAGAGTTTGCACACTTCTCACCTGACGTTTAGGTGTAAGATCCATTGGCAGTGACTTTTGTGGCGGTTGTGAATGGCTTCTCAGATGTTGGATAGCACTCCTTTACCATGCTGCGATGTAAAAGAGTAGAATTGATTACTTCAGGGATTTTCAAATGCTTAAGAGATAGTAAGTCCCACAAAGTAAATGTAGCAAAGGCAGGCTGCCTCTAAAACACTATAATATAAATAGCATGCTAACCAGGCCCGTCAGAGATTAGGATGCTAGGATACACATGTTAATTCACCAGGACTGTCCGGACATTTGACACCAACCTAACCAGCCATTAGGTCCGTGTCCATGTCAAAGAACAGGCCTCTAAGAAGCTTGTCAATTGGTCATTGCAGAGTCACAGCCAACATTATGTCCTGATGTACCATAAAGATATATTTTCCTTCTTGAGAAAAGCATAGTTCTGCCAGATGGGCAAGATGACCCCTGGTGACAACTTTTTGAAAAGGCAAAACACTGGTGTTTTGAGTGCTGGCCCGATCAAGAAAGGCTTCTGTGAGGCCCTCGTGGAGAAGTGTTGCAGGAGTTTATTTTTGGTTATGTTTAAAATGGTTGTTTTGTACATCGTTGCAGGAAGGGCTCCTAGGAATTGTCATTTTGTTTGGTCTGCAGATGTTTACTTTTTGTACAGATGTTTGAATCCTTATGATCACATGTTCTATCACTAGCTCACCTGAGGAGCTTTTGTGTCAATAAAACTCCTGAGATTAGAAAATATGGGTTCCACTGTTCAGTATGGTGCTGGCCTTGACACGTGGTTCCCTCTGCTGAGATCTGGCAGGGTTTGCACCTGTGAGAAATTCCTCCTTGTCTTCCTTGGTGAGCTACACAGTAACTAACTACTACAAAGGAGGAACACAGCTCCTTCTCAAATTGAAAAACATGCTTATCAGAGCCAAGGTCAGGGGCTAGAGATCTGTTTTAGAGGACAACAAGGATTACCCATACCCCACCTCCCACCCAACTATTTATTTTCAGACACTAAAAGAAAGTCTTCTTAGGCATGGCCACACACATTTGTCCAGATCTTCTGTTTGGTTGAATTAGTCTAATTACAGTAAGTTGGTTTCACAATAAGTTCTGTTCTTTATCCAGATTCTTGATTTCCATGGTCTGCGGACCTGAAGAAATGTCCAGTCAGGACATTTCCTGATCAAGTAAAATTGATCACCTGACTACCCCTGGGCGATTCCAACTCCTGTCACAGTAACAAAGCTCTCACCCTCTTTCTTGCCCCTCCCTTTCTGCATTGTGACTACACCAGCTTCAGTGTTCATCAGTGAACTCAAGTAAGTCCTAAACAGTTGCCTCTTCATTGCTAAGTCCCCAATACAAGTCAGAGAGGTTGGAGGTCACTCATTCACTGGTCCCTTTTTCCTTCTTGCTGACGAGTCAAGGCCCAGCATGGAAGGAGTTGCAGTGCTATCTTCAGCGGTGGGCAGCACAGGCAGGATTATTTGCTCAAAGCCATTCTTATTTACAGAGTGAGGCAACCTGGGCTACAGAAGACGCTGCTCTAACCAGAAATAAGTAAACAAATAAACAAATAGCACTTGAGAAAAATGGGATAATTTTTTTTTTTTCCTAATCAAGGTTTATCTGTTGGAACTCTGTAGACTGGGCTGGTCTGGACCTCACAGAGATCTGCTTGCATCTGTCTCTGCAGTGTTAGTATTAAAGGCATGCACCACCACTCCCTGGCGGAATAAAATTCTGTTAATGACCGGGAAACATTGGCGAACAGAAAGAAGTGGAAATTATAGTAGTGATGCATTAAAGAAAATGGAATTTGCCAGGCAGTGGTGGTCCACACTTTCAATCTCAGCACTTACGAGTGAGTTCCAGAACAGCCAGAGTTATAACAGAGAAATCTTGTCCTGAAAAACCAAAAAGAAGGGAAAACAGAAAAGAGAGAAAGAAAGAAAAAAAGAAAATGTAATTTAAAAAATCGTATCAATAATCCAATAATTGACTTTTAAAATAGATAACTGTAGTTAAGAAATAACACATAGCCATATTGACTTTTAAAAAGATTAGGCCCTCCCCTTACTAGGGGAGTGAATGCTATTAATAAGATATTGATTGACCTTGTTTGGACTGCTCAACGTTAGCTGCCGAGATCTAAAGGCTGGCACACAGGAACAGCCAGTTGCCCATGTCTCACACCTCTGAGCTGACTTTACTCTGTCAAGCAGGATTGCACATAGGAGAGTACCCTAATTGGAAATCCAATACACACTGGCAAAAGCTAACCTCCCCAAAATGTACACCCATCAACCTGGTTTGTCTTCAGTCACAGGACATGAATGAATACATGCTGGGAAATTACAAAATTGCTCACCCTGCCCCAATCAGACCCTTCTTCATAACAATAAACCCTGAAGCTGACTACCTAAAATTCAGCCAATGACATCGCTACTGCTTACCCTGTTTCCCCAGAAGTGCACACAATAAACTATTTCTCCTATTCTGGTCTGAAGGCAGAAGTCATGCTGCACCTGCAAATCCTTCTCCTGTTATTGCAGTGGACACTCTGTGATTCAAGTGGGTAAATTTAAATTCTGTGATGGTACAGCCCTTTAATTTAAAAATTTAGGAAGTATAATTGGGAGGACAGCAATGTTGTTGCCCTGTGGAGATGCAGATCAAGGCCATCTGACTCAACATAGGAGAGCTTGTAGCTGATACAATTTTCTAAAAGGCTGAATATGCAATTGTTCTAGAAACTATATGCCTTCTCAGCAAGAAATTGTTCTACACACTTGAGAGAATAGTAATGATAATAATAATAATAATAATAATAATAATAATAGTAATAATAACATCTCTTCAATTGCATGAAGCCGTTTCTGTCTAATGCTCAACAGAGGCCAGCCTAGAACAGATACTCAATTCCACATGTGCTCTCAACATTGAGTCGCTTTTAGATTCAGGCCCCAGGCTATACTTTGAACAATGTAAAGCGGGGACACTGCAAGTCCCATGAAGCCTGTTCCAACTTTTAAAAATAATTTTGAGATCATTATTACATCTTTCCACTTTCCATTTCCATCTTTCCATTCTCTTTCCTTTCCCCAGTGTGCCCCCATGCGTTCAAATTCATTGCCTCTTTTTTCTTTAATTGTTGTTGGTTTTTTAATTTGACCTAAGTTTGGCTGCAGGACTACCCAGCTATGATGCCAAGGGAATGGGTTCCATGTACAGTGAGTGTGCAATGGATTGTGAAAACAAAGTGCTCTGGAAAATTGAAACAATTTCTACTAAAATACAAATTTCCCAGACTAGAGCTCTGTCTGCTCCTAAGGTGGAAGGACTCCTCTGGGAAGGCCTATTGTGTCAGTTGATCTCTGGGTCAGTTAACCCAGTAGGGAAACTGTCACTGTCCTGAGGACATGCTGGGTGGCTCTTGCTAATTAGGGACTCTGAGAAGGCCCGCACTCTAACCCCTGGTGGCAAGCTCCTGGTCCCTTCAAGGATTCTCCTCTGATGCAGCTGTAGGGAGTTGTCAAAAAGACCACAGAACATGCCATGGTGAGTGTGTAGGGATCATTTCTCCCCTGATAAGGAGGAACAGGTCTTCTAAGCTGCCAGAACTGCTGGGACTGGGATGGACTGTGAGCCAGACTGTGGTTCTGTTGGTCCCTGTGACCTGGGCAGAAGCCCTTGGCCTTGAGCCTTCTTAAATGTAGATGCCGGAGAGCGAGAGGATCTGCTGTCTTGGCTCTGGGAAGCTGTGTTGCTCATAGCATTGCTGTCCAGTGTGGACACTCAGGTGTTGCTTTTGATGCGCAGTGAGAAGACAGGTTGGAAAACTGAAAGTCTCGCTTCTAGATGTGCTGAACACTGCATTCCACGTTCAGGTTTGTCTCATACATGTTACAAACAGTTTGGAAACTGGTAGAAAGAGTTGCTGGGGATCTGCTTATTCAATACTTGAGTAGAATACTTTTAACTTTCAGCAGCACCAGCCAGGACAGTGAGATTCAGGGAAATTGAATCAGGAAAAATTCCAGGGCATGAAAGGCATGTTTTAAGGTGGAGAGATTTCTCTTGTATTTATGGGGTTGGACAGGTGGACAGGGCAGATTCCAAATCCTGTGCCGTAGTCCATGTGGCAGAAAGCAGACATGGCAGTATATGGCAGAAAGCAGACATGGCAGTATTCTTCAACATTGTTTTGTGTGTGGGCATCAGTAGGGCTGGGTTTGCCTGACACCACAAGGGGGAGTTAGGGCTGCAGAGCAATAGCAGACCTGTGTAATCACCTCATTTCTAGAGAGAGCTCTAGTGCATCAGGCCTCTATAGTTGGAAGAAATATCAGTACCTGAAAGATCAATAACCTAACAGTAGGGTTCATTTGAGTGAATTTTGTGAGAGTTGTGAACTCTATGTTTATTTCATTTCTATACGTGAAAAATGCTTCCTAAGTTTCCTTAGGTCTTTTGTTTAAAACTTGACTATATTTTCATGCTTTTGTTTCAGGCATTTTCTTTCCATGCCTTTTCTTTCACAAATATTGTACGTATGCTTAGTTGCTGTAGCTCTGTGGCAATTTCAGAATTCACATTGTGTCAATTTGTGTACTATTTCCTCATAATCCTTTTGAGCATTTTGAAATTTTCCAACTTTCATGTAGCTGTAAGAGCTGTTGAAAATTTTCTTTGGATTGTATTGAATTCATGGTGCAAGTTAAACACACCAGGCTTCCTAATATTGATGCATCATGCTCCGAAGGATCATTTATTGACTTGTTTATTTTTTATTTATTTGCGATATTTTAATATAAATATATATTTAAAAATATATAATATATATAATTATATATAAATTTGTCAAATCCTGAAAGACTATGAGTGTCTTCGATACAATAATAACCAGCAAATGTCTGAATGGACCTAAGACCACTCGATGAAAAGGAACCCATACCTGACCCTGCTTGTGTAACCAGGAACCAGAGATTAGATTGGCCAGATAGCTGGGTAAAGCCAAAAAGTACCGGTTTAAGAAATTAGTCGGTAAAATGATTCCTACTGATACTCTGTTATACTCATAGGTGAGTTTTTGTTTTATCGAGTCAGCATCAGAGAGTCTTCTTCTAGCAGCAGATTGAAACATATACAAAGACTCCCAAACAGACATTATGCAGAGAGAGAGCAGGAGAGAGAGTCAAAATTGGAAGTTTGCATCAAATCCCTGCCCTCAGGTCTCAGAGAATACTCAGGAAGTGGAGTCAGAAAGATTTCTGGAGAGGATGGAGGACACCATGGGGTTTAAGGCCCTCTGAATCTACTAAGCAAGGAGCCTGTGAGCTCACAGAGACTGAAGCAGAAAGCACAGGGCCTACCTGGCTCTTCCCCATTTCTTCTGTATATATAATATAGCAATTAGATAGTTATTTTTATGAGATTCCTGACCATAAGAATCAGTGAGTTTTTGACTTTTGTGCCTACCCTTGAAACTATTTTCCAACTGTTGAGTTCCTAACTTTGATGTGATAATTTTGTTTTATTTTATTTTATTTTCTTATAATTGCTTAATATCTCTTTGAAGCCTGTTCTTTTGTAATGAGAGACAGAATGTGAGTGAATCTAGAGGGGAGCAAGGGTGTAGAGGAACTGGAATGAGTTGATAGAGGGGAAATCGTGATCAGGATATATTTAGGAGAAAAATTATTTTCAGTAAAGGAGAAATAATATGCGAAAAAGAGAATACTCTACTTCTACCCAGACTATTTCAAATTACGTGACAGCTCCTTGCATAGAAGACTCATGCTAGGAATGATATCTAAAGGCACAGGATTGCATATATATGAGTATTAACTAACGACTCAATATGTATTACACATTACTGTGTACTTAGTGATTTGATTCAGCTGATGTTCCAGATGAGACCCTGTCGCAGACAAGAAAATAAGTCAAAAATGTATTCAGGTTTTTCAGAATTTTGGGTTTTTATTAGATGGGTCTTACTTTGGAAGTGACTTTTCCAATCAGCATGGCCTTTAAGTTTATGAATACTGGACTGCTTTTGATGCCAAATTGCTGGGATTAATGGCATGTGGTACCATCTTGGCAATGTTTATTTTTGAAAATGCTTGTATTGGCACCAGATGCGAACACCAGAAATAACATTAGTGATACTGTATTCTCTTGATTTCTATGCTTCTTTTCCTTCATGTTATTCACTTTTGTTCTTCTTTCCTCTGTGTGTGTGTGTGTGTGTGTGTGTGTGTATGTATCTATCTACTATGTAGCAGAGGCTTTCCTCAAACTCACCACAATCTTCCTGCCTCTGCGTCCTGAATACTGGGATTAAAGTATTCCCTGCAACACACAGCTTGAAAAATAAGTTTTAAATATAAGATGTCTGTTACTTTTTTATGAAAATAATTGTTGTCATTATTTTAATTGTAGGGATTTTTAAAGCCTGTATGGAAATCTTTGTATGACAATTATGCCTGGTAACCAGGGAGGCCAGGAGGTTTCAAAACCCCTTAATTTGCAGTTACAGATAGTAAGTAGTGAATACCATATGTAGTGGAAATGGAACCTGGGTGCTTGTAGGATCGTCAGTGCTCTTAACTGCTGGGGTATTTCTACCCCATGTTTTCTGTTCTTGATAGTTTTTCCTGTCAAAAGGAGCCTCGGTCACTCACGGGTCAGAAACCTGTTGTTCATTAAAGACTGGAATTCTCCATTTAAGGAGGAAATTAGGCTCAGGCCGGGATGAGCTCCCTAATTGTTAATCCAATACAGAGTGGTCATTCCTAAAACCATGTACGTACAACCAACAAAAGGTGGTATTCATACATTTGGGCATTCTCATTTATACCTATTTAACAAGAAGTTGGAAGGGCAGAATTTGAGAACGGCTCAAGGCAGGAAAGGAAGTGGGGAAGTGCTGTAAAATATTTTATAAAAATGTAGAAAAGTACATTTTCAATTAAAAGAGAGGTAGTAGATATTTTGCACTGTTAAGAGCACTGGATGTTTTTCCAGGAGACCCAGGCTCTGTTCCCAAAAACCATATGGAAGTAAACCTACTGCAGTAATTCCAGCCCCAGGCCCTTGCTGCCCTCATCTGCCCAATAGAGGTATTATTGCACACGGACATATGCAGGCAAACACTCAACAATAAAAATATAAATGTAGGTTTTTTAAAAAAGCAAACAACAAAACAAAACAGAATGGAGTTCTCTACAATGATGTGACATTCTGGGCACAGACAGCAGTGAGTGATAATTACAACAAATTCTTCTGGTCCTGCATGGTAGTAGCTTTGGCATGCTTCTGAGCCAGCCTGCTCAGAGGCAAGCACAGCTTTGTTCTGTGATTAAAATAGGTCAGCATAACCATTCATTTAAGCACAATGCTGATCAGTGACTATTCCTAGATTCGTTCTATATTTGTGTTCTCTCTCTTTTGTATTTGTAAGAATTGTAGCATTGATAAATCAATCATTGAAATCATATATCATGATTGATATGTAGCACCATGGCAATGCACTGTCACAGTAATGTTAACTTGATTTTCAGCAGTATCTTGTTCTACAATATGAACTTGCCAGAGGCATTTCTATTCATAATTTTTGTGATTTATATATGTTCCTGCGTGACTTTGTGATAACAGTGCCCTCAGATGTCTCTTATATTGTGACCATGTTCAGAATGGGAGTTTTTAACTGAGCATGCTTAGGAAAGGACAGAACTCTACATAAACCTGTCTAGACTTCATAAGTAAAATCCTCTTGCTTCCTTTGTTGAGGAAAAGCATTGCTTTGGAAATATCTCCCATGCTCTTCCTTGCCTGCTGCAGGTCTGAAATCCTTCTCAGCTCTTCTGTCATGGCTGTTGTGATGGCTGTTGTTGGTAGTCATACTGAGTAAATCTGGAATTAACTAAAACCCAAAGAGTTCAGTACAGCAGTGAGGGATTTTTCTTAATTAAATGTTTTGAAATGGGAAGACCCTTCTTACATCTGGATCTTTTAAGGTGATAAGATCCCAAAAAATTCTGGGCCATACTTCTGAAGGCAGCCTACATGCACCAAGGATGCTGAAGAAGGAAGCTCTCACTCCTTGCATGCTTTCCCTAGCACTGGCTAGAGAGTTCATTCGTTCACTTGCATTAGAGCCTAGTTCTTTGGAATTCTGGTGTATACTGAAACTAAAGCTAAGACATACGGCACCATGGATTGAACAAGTACAGGAGTGTACAAGTTTCTGTGGGTGGACAACCATTATTGGAGTAGCTACATCACAACCTGTGTGGCAGTCTAATGAAAAATAATAGATCTACTTTCTACATACGTATGGAGAGATTCATTCTATTCTGTTCCTCTAGGAAACCTTGGTTAGTACTGGTGTCTGTTTCACCATTACACTCAGGAAGATGCACTGGATACCAGTATTGCTTCTAAAGGGATTCCTCCCAGATCTCTTTCTCTCTAAATATTAAACTTACCATTGAAACTACACTCGTTCTTATTTCTTACTATTGTTTTCTTATTATTTATCGACCTGAATTTCAGGAAGAAAAGTCCTATATAGAAATGGTGCCACCATCCAGCCTTCTGATGGAAGGAGTACCTCTCCTCCTGTTTATATGGTTTTCTTCTCATGGAGTGGGCCTTAGGTCCAGTCAGACATTTGCTGGTTATTATTTTTATTGAATAAACTCAAAAGTCTTTCACACATAAACAAGAGCAACTACTGCAAGAACAAAAACTCTCAAATAAAAGAAAAAAAAAATCGATCCTCGGGAACATAAGGCATCAATATTAGGATGTTTTTTAGTAAGTTCAGTTTTCAGAATGAATTTTATAGAATCCAAAGAAAATTCCAAACAGTTTATAACAGGAAAGATGTTTCCGAATCTACATGCAAACCAGAAAAGTGCAAAACTCTCAGAACGATTATGAGGAAATAGTACACAGAATGACACAATGTGACTTCTGAGCTTTGCTCATGCTACAAAGCCACATATGTGACAGAAAAAAAGGAACAGAATGAAAAAGCCAAGAACAAAAGCAGGAAAGTATAGCCAAACCTTAAACAAATAATCTAAGGTTAAATTTTGTCTTGACTAATGTTACCCAACTATCTGTGATTCTTCATGTGTAGAAATGAAAGAAACACAATACTTCAGAACTCCCAAAAAATTGACTCAAAGTGACCCCTAAACTGCAATGTTACTGACACTTCTGCTACTGACTTTTCTTCCAAATGTATAGGATAGGCCTCATGTGCTAGAGCTCTCTGTAGAAAGGAGGTGATCACAAAGGTCTGGTATGGCTCTGTACCCTCTCCCTCCCTCTGTTGGTGTCAGGCAAACCCAGCCCTGCTGATGCTCACACCCCAAACAATGTGGAGAATCCTTTAGTGCCTGCTTCCTGCCACATGGTCTATGGCACAAGATGTGGAAGCTGCCCTATGCACCTGTCAAACTCCACGCACACTTGAGAAGTGTCTCCAGCTCAGGAATGCCCTTTGAGCCCTAGAGTGTTTCTGTATTGAATTTCCCTGAATCTTCGCATTGTGGCTGGTGCGGCTGGAAGTTAAAAATATTCTAGTGAAGTATTGATGATGCATGATCCCATCCACTCCATTCCTCCAGTTCCTAAACTATTTGTAACATTTATAAGACAAAACTCAAAGTGGAATGTGGCATTCAGAACTTCTAGAATCTGTGGGAGAAGGGGTTCATTCATTCCACTGCCAGTTGAGTGATGGACTGTGCCAGCTAGCTGCCGTATGTGCAGGAGGAAGGAGGGAAAGAGCCTACTGAATGAAGGAAGACCATAAGGGTCAGCAATTAGAGGCCTGGTGCAAGTGCTGGCGAAAAGCAAATCATTGCAGATCAGGGTAAAGTCTGGGCCTAGAGTGGATACCAGGGCCAGGAACCGCTGTGCTGTGTTCCTTCAGCAAACTGTGACCCTAAGGTTCTCTTTCCACTCAAGCCTCACTAGGACATCAAGGCTTCTAGTCAGTCAAAAGAGGCAAAGATGTCTTCCGGACAATGTGCTGCAGCCTAGTTTCATTAGGCGACAGTGCTTCCTTGTGCTGTGAGCTATTCTGCTGCGTCCTGTGAGTTGCCAAGAGGCAAGCTCAGAAGCCACATCATGGTGAGAGCGGGACTGCCCTGCCCAAGGAGGGAGGAGTGGTCGGGCCGACAGAGCCCTGAGTGCCAGTGTGGAGGGTTCTGCCCAAGGCTGGGTGGGAACCTGCAGCCAAATTCTGTGTCCTGTGAGGTTCTGTGTGGTCTTCCCAACTCCCTGGACCAAGGTTTGTGGCTGGCCTGATTAAGCAAGACTATCCCTGAGGCTCGGATGTCTAGAAAAGGAACTTAGCTCCTTTTCCAACCCAGAAACATTTTTGGCAGAGCCAGTCACAACCTGGGGCCTACTCCTTTGGGCTTTGCCTAAGCCCTGATGTGAAAAACAGGGCTCCTTCTCTAAAACCAGAATTATGATTTTGAGAGTTGGTAATGATCTGGGGCCAGCGCCTTCGGGGAGCGATTATTTCAGATCCCCAGAGTTCAACTCTTCCCACCACATAGGCCTGTGGTTATCAGTCCCAAGTCCACTGTGAGCTTGGTCGGTAATGTTCTTGAGATACCCTGTGTATGCTTTGTTCGACATTGTTTGATTAGACGCCTCCTTAGTTTGTCCCATTGTGCGATAGTTTCTGCTGATTCAGAGAAGTCTCCCTTTGCTTGTATTTTCCCCTGGAAGTAGTATACAGGGTTCTATTCTTCAGAGGCTTGCTTGTCATACAAAGGCATAGTTGGTTAAGACCCTCTGAGCCCAGTCTGTATCTTTTCCGTGTTCTTCTTTTCCTATCTTTCTCTTCTCCTGGCACTTCCACTTAGGACCTGTCACTGGAGATTGACCTGCTGTTTCAGGTAACTGTTGTAATTAAGAAATAATTCTGGGAATATCTTTGTTGTGTAAACCTCCCATCTGCCTAAGTGCCTAGACAAGATGTCTCTTGTCCCTATTTACATTGTTGAACATGTATACTGGGGCCTGAACTGCTCCCCCAAAAAACTTGAGGACATCAGCATGCGTGTAATGTGAAATAAGTTCTTGGTTGGCTCCTCTTTGAGCAGTAGCCAGAGCTGGATGCATGCTGTTATTGATACATTATTTCTAATTAATCTCTTGAGTAGAGTGATTTCTCTATGGGAAAGCATATTAATTCTAGAACAGATGTACCTACTGCCTTTTAGAAAAAAATATTTCTGAGACATGCTCTCTTATATTGACTCAGCAGGGTTGCCTTGATCCCAGGTTGTAGGTCCACAGGGCAATGATCTTGCTATCCTATTGATTAAATTCCTATATTTTAAATTAAAGGGCTGTGCCAGGACAGAGTTTAAAAATTAACCGTTTGAGTCACATAGTAACCTGGCCTTTGCAGTCACAGTTGAAGGATTTCCATGTGGAATATAACTTCTGCTTTCAGACTAATATATGAAGAATAGGTTAATTGTACTCTGCAGGGTGAAACAGATTTGGCAATAGCTAGATCTCAGATCGAAGTTTAAGGCAGTCAGCTGCAGGGGTCATCATTGTGAAGAAGCAGAGTGAATTATTTTGAAACTTCCCAGCATGTATTAATCCATGCCATGTGAATGAAGTCAGAACAGATTGGTGGGTATATAGTTTTGGGAGCTTAGCTTGCACCAGTGAATACTGAATTTTCAATTAGGGAATTATCCTCTGCTTATATATGCAATCGTGGTTGACAGAGTTAAGTCATATCAGAGGTTTGAGACACAGGATGTACTGTTACTGTTTTGTGTCAGGTGTCAGTCTCATTAGCTAACATTGTGCCTATGACCAAGGTCAATCAGGATGTTATTAATGACATCCTCTATGTCAGGGAAGGGCCTACTCTTTTGCAAAGTCAATATAGCTGAGTCTGTTTCCAATTATATTTGTCTTTCTAAAGAGTCAGTTTTTGGTATCACATTTTAAATTTCATCTTCTTTAATGCATCACTACTCTAATCTCTATTTGTTTCTGTTCTCCAACGTTTCCCGGTCATCAAGAACTTCATTCCATTTTCCTCATGAGCTGTTCATTTATTCATTTGCTTTTATAGTAATGACTCCTGTATCCCCGGGATGATTTTCTTGGATATTTATTGTGTAATGGATTCTGAAAACAAGGGACCCTACACGTAGCAGAAAACAGGAAGTGCAGGTGGAGACTGGAAGTATTAATACTTAAATATGAATTTCCCAGTCTAGGGTCCTGTGTACTCCTAAAGTGGAAGGTCAAAGCTGGGAATGTCTGTGCTATTGTTTGATCTCTGCTCATGCAGTAGGAGGGTTGTAACTGTCCTGAGGCCCAGCTGGGTCCCCTAGCTAGTGAAAGTCTCTGGGAATGCCTGGCATTCATGAGAACCTGTGGCTGGTAGCTTGTGGGTTCTTTTCTGGATTCTCCTCAGTTGCTGATACAGGGAACTGTGAGGGATGTCACATGTCACATGCCATGGTGAATGTAGGGCCCACTGCCACCTTACCAGGAGGAACTAGTCCAGTGACCATCAGAGCTTCTGGGACTGGGATGGAATGTAAGCTACAATGTAGTTCTTTTGGTGCATGTGGTGACCAGGGCAGATGCCTTTGGATTCTGAACCTCCCTGAGTGTAGATTTCCAGGCAAAGGGAGGCTCTGCAGCTTTGACTGTGGGAAGCCGTGGTGCTTGTACCATCACTGTCCAGGGTGTACACACAGGCTTGGTTCTTGGTGTGTAGTTAGAAGACAGGCTGTTAAACAAAAGTCTGGGTTCTAGAAGTTCTGAAAGCTGTATTGCATTCTACTTTCAGGTTTGTGTTATAAAGTTACAAATAGTTTAGAAACAGGCAGAAAGGAGGTTATGGGGATCATCATTGAGCAGTACTTGATTAGAATCCTTTTAAGTTCCCTCTACACTAGCCACAATAGTGTGATTCAGGGAAATTCAGTTTCAGGGCATGAAGGCATTTCTGAGCTGGAGAGACTTTTCTGGGTGTATGGAGTTGAATGGGTGAGTAGCTCAGTTCCCATATATCGTTCAGGAAGCAGACATTCAATTATTCTTCAACATTATTTTGTGTGTGGACATTTGTGGATTTTCAGAAATCATAAGAAGTGTGAGGTGCTGCAGAGCTACAGCAGGCTTTTCTGATCTCTTTCTTTCCAGAGACAGCTCTAGAATATGAGGCTTGTTTGTTTGGAAAATATACCAATAGCTGGAGGAACAGTAACATAACAGTTTAATGGTCAATTAAGATAATTTCCTGTGGTTGTGAAGTCTGTGCTTATCTAATTTTATATAGGTAGATCCATACCAAACTGACTACCATTGGTCAAGATCACACCTTTCCAGGCAGAGTTTCCTTAAGTCTTTTGTTTAAAACTTGGCTATATTTTTATGCTTTGTTGGTGGATTTTCTTTCTATTTCCCCCTCTTCTCTGAAAAGTAGTGTACACGTTTGACTATCTTAACTTGGTGGTTAGTTCAAAAGTCACATTATGGCAATATGTACTCTTTATTCATAATCCTATTGAGCATTCTGAATCTTTCCACTTTGCACGTGGCATTGGAAACAGCTTTCCTTTGTAAATGTTGGGAATTTTCTTTGGATTTTATTGAATTTATGCTCCAAATAAAACATACCCAGTGTATGAATACTGACGCCTCATATTCCCAGTGATCATTGGTTTATTTCTTTTTTTATTTATTTCTTCATGTAGTTAATTTTTTTTTTTACTAGTCATTCTATGAAGGACTTTCGGTTTATTGGATGAAAAGTGCCATAGGACTGGGCAGGTCGCTCAGCAAAGATTTTTCCTGAAGTTGAACTGAGTTCAGATCCTATCACCAAAGTGGAGTTTCTCATAGCCACCTTCTACCCCAGATCCAGAGGATCTGACAGCTTCTTCTCTGGTGTGTCAGTTGTATACACCTGGCAGACATTGTATAACATGCACAAACCTGCACATAAAAATTCCAATAATCTGTTATTCCACAATCCACAAAGCAATTAGAGCAGAATAAGTTTCTTTAAATGCATAATACAAGTCATACAATGTATCTTTTAAAACCTGTTATCATCCTGCATTTGGTTTTTAAAAGTATTCATTTGCTCATGTGATGCAGACCTTCATCCAATCATTGATCATAAGGGAAAAAATACTTCCTAAACGATCTTAGCAGACATCCTTTTGTATATATTTAGTTGCCAAAACTATGTTCTACAGTGTTGATACATGAGAAAGCTCCTAACAAATCTCTCCAATTTTGGAGGAAACGCCCTGCTATCCAACCAAGTTTCTATTATTATCAAAGGAGAGAACAGAAGTGCACAGGGTGAGTGTTGGCCAGTGATTTCTTTGGTATTGAATTTGATTCGATCTTTTGGATCTTGTTTAAGTAGCCATGTTATATTTGTAGATATATATTTATGTTTCCTTTCATTAGTGTTGTCATGTTGATTTGGGTGACTTTCTGTGGAGAAACAGTTTTAGTCCTTGTTGCATCTGTGTTTTCCAGTTTTGCTATCATCGTTGTTTGTGGTTTTGTTACTGAAATGATTCATGTGATTAATATATTCTATTTGGATTTTTAAAAAAATTCTTAGATATTATTGTCTCTGTGTCCTATTTAGCTTCATCTGTCAACATGACATTGCAAAGAGTCACCTGAAGGAGCATTAATTGAGGGCATTCCTAGATCAGAATGGCAGTTTTCTATGTCTGTAAAAATTTGTGTTATTGATGTTTAATGTTGCAAAGCTGTTCCAGTGAAGAGGGCAGTATCCCTAAGTCAGTGGGACTGGGTTGGATAAGAGATCTAGCTGAGCATAAGACAGTGATCCAGCAAGAAACAGAAACAGAAAACATTGTTTCCCCATGGATTTTTCCTTTAGTTGCTAACTTGAGTTTCTGTCCTAAGCTCCCACAATGGTGGAATGTGACCTGGCAATATCAGTTCATTACCTGAGTTGCTTTTGTTGGGAGGATTAATCACAGTAACAAAGAAGCAAGTTAGAACAAAAAGAATACCCCAAGCGTGATTTTGTTGGTGTGAAGAACCTGGGTATTTTGTCTTTTGGAGAAATATGGGAGATATCAGAATTTAGATGACAAAAGCTAAAAAAAGTTGTACATAGAACATAATGATCCATTCTTGCAGGACATCGAAGATGGGAGTATTGAGAGTAATGCAGACAGTGAAAGTCAAGGTCATAAGATTTCAGAGGTAAAAAGACTTCATGAAAAATCAAGCTAGAAATCATTTGTGTAATATTCAGCCAAAAATCTTTTTGATGTGCACATGTTCTGTTGAGTAAAGCAGAATTTAAAAGTAAAAGGCTCACAAAATATTAGTTCTGTTGAATGGTTATAACCAATGGCTCGTGGAGGTGTACACTGAAAAAGGGCAACAAGTGGGACAGAAGGAAAAAAGTCTGTGGTCTATAGAGAAAATCAGATACCAAAGCTGTGCGAAAGCTGCCATGGAGAACTGCATATTGGGTCTGAAAATATCTAAAGAGAGAGAGATGAATAAGAAGTTGCAGGAATTTGAGCCATTTAAATCTGTCTGAGACAGAGGTACAGGATTTGATGTTTACCTTGGTCCAGTCATTCGTCACCATGTCCCCATTCCTCCCTTTTGGAATGGAAATGCATATTGTGTTGTAAGGGGAAGATATCATTTATTTTCTGAATTTTATAAGAGATCACAGTCAGGAGATTGCCTTGAGTGTCAGAAGAGAATTTGGACATTTGAAGAGTGTTGGGACTGTTACAGAATATGTGGGCCTTTGAAGTTAGACTAAGTACATTTCCATCATGGGATGTCCATAAGCCTATAGTGACCTGGGTCAGAATATAATCACTTGAATGAAAAACTCCCAGATGGGATGATGTATTTCAACACTTTTCTCTCTTTGTTGTTTTTCTTTGGGGGGCTTATAGACCCTTTAGTAGGAGGAACTTTACTGGATGAAGTTCTTCACTGATGATGGGATTGGACTGATGATAGCCTTGCTCCATTTCTTCTTTTTTGTACCAACTATTGTGATCAAAACTGACCAGCCAGTTGGCTTCCTTCTCATGCTGATAAGGCCTACAATAACCACTATAGACTCTATCCTTAAATAACTTAAGATACAGTATAAGCAATTGCTTTTCATTCGTTAGGTATCTTATTAATCTGACGTTTTCACTTTTTAAAATATTTTTTTTTTGTTCTTCAAGACAGGGTTTCTCTGTCTAGCCCTGGCTGTCAGGAAACTAGGTGCTCGACAAGGCTGTCTCAATCTCTAAACCATGCCTACCTCAGCCACTCAAGTACTGAGATTAAAGGTGAACACCAACCTGCTCACCACGATTGATTTTATATTATTGACTAATGGGCCTGGAATGCCATTTTTTGTTTTTTTTTATGGTTTTTTTTTTTGTATTTGTCAGTGTACAGATGTACAAACAGCATATGCTGTTGTGCCGAGCTTCACTCCCATCTTGACTTTTGAACTTTGGCAAGGAGTATTATACTTTAGCCCAGGATGGCATGAATTCTTGACATCATACTGATGGAACTTCCTAAACAATGGAATTGAAGTTGTGCAACATTCTTCCTACCTTTTGAATATTTTTTATTTTGAGTATGAATTTTTGGCTGTATGCATGGATGTGCACCACATGATTTGTGTCTGAGGGTCACAGTAGACAGCCCCAGAACCCTGTATTTAGAGTTTTAGATAGTTGTGAGCACCCATGTAAGTCCTGGCAATTGAACTCACCTTCTCTGCAAGAGCAGCAAGTGCTCTTAGCTGCTGCACCATCTTTTTTCCTGTGGTATTTTTGTATGATCAGTGTTTTCATTTGTCTATTCTGCAATGTGCATGCGTTTTTAGCAAGATCTTATTTATCTTACTTTTTTAAGTTGGCACTTCAGGTTTTTTGGGAGATTAATACATAACCAAAGTGAATGCATAACTCTTTGTAGGAACTTCACTGAGACCCTCTAGGTTTAGTCTGGTTTTGTTTGTTATTTTTGATTTGGGACAGTGTCTTACTATGTGCCTCTGGCTTCATGCAACTTGCTGCATAACCCAGGCTGATGTAAAAGTCATTGATTTAGCTGTTTCTGCCTCCAAAGCTAGAATTGCAGCTATGAGCAAACACACCCAGCTTGCCTATTCCTTTTTTAAAGTTAGTAATTGTTCCTTCAATTTCTAAGATGTGTGCTCAATACTTTATAATCTGTTTCCTTTTCTCTTTCTATACATCTGTTATTCTATTCAGTGGGCCCAGAGATGATCGAATGAATCTCATTTGCAGATTCCTTCTAAAATGACTTGAGGATTATACTAGTGTATATATTACAAATAATGTATACATTTAGAATGATGTCAGGATCACTTTCTTTTGTACCCATATACGGCATATTTTAGAATGCAGTGACCTATGAGGATGTGCATGTGAACTTCACTCAGGAAGAGTGGGCTTTGTTGGATCCGTCCCAGAAGAGGCTCTACAAAAATGTGATGATGGAAACCTACGCAAACCTCTCTGCTATAGGTAAGAGAGTGAGGGAAAACTCACTTTTTATAATGCTTAAACAACTGTTTCGTGTTTATTCATGCTCTACCATGATTTTGATTGTAAAACAGGAAGAATGTGTTAAATAAATCAGGCAAGGCTCTAAGGCTCACTAGAGATAGTAACCTAATTTTGCATGATTTCCAATAATACCTCATATATTTTCTGGTACAATATTGTAGGCTACAAATGGGAAGATCTGAATATTGAAGAACATTGCCAAAGTTCTAGAAGACCTGAAAGGTAATTTTTGTGTAAAAATTGATACAAGTGTACTTCTGAATACATTTTAATGTGCCCTAGAATTTTTAACGAACAGAAACAGAGTATAGAAAGAGAACTTTATTTATACTAATGATAAGAAAATTCTCAGAACACCATATACCTCAGTGTCAGGTAGCTGATCTGTATTTGCTTGGCATTCCTCTAAGAAACAAGCAAAAGAAACAATTCCCCAACAGATATTACCATTTTAATAATACGCTGTGAGAGCTATTCTGTGGAACTGTCAACCCATTGAGTTTTATACTATTCTAGTGTCCAAAAAAGCATACAAGTTGACTGGGTGATCAGTATCAGTCTAAAACCTTCTCTTTGCAAATAGTTCATAGTAAAGCTAATGCCGTGTAGTGACTTACACAAGTTCACTAAGAAGCTCCAGCTGCTGCGGAGCACAGGGCCTAGAATGGGTGGATACAAGGGCAGCAAAGAAAAAAGATCAGGGCACCATGATTTCCTTTTTCATGGTGGTGCTCTTGCATGGAGAATGTGCAGTCCTGTTCACAATCATGTTCAATGTGCTATCTTGATTCTTCGTGAGCAAAAACTCATTGTTTATATAGTTTATTTAAAGATTAGACAACAGAATTGGCAAAATCATAATGAACAAATTGCAGAATAGAGTAGTTATTGATTAATGATTTTTAGAAACAGTGGAAGGCACTAATCATAAACTTAAGGCAGTGTAAGCAAGGTTATGGTTAAATATACAACTTGAGACCAAACTTCCCTCTCATTTCTCAGATCATGTCTGTCTAAAGTTGGCAAAGTTCTTGCGGTTACAAAGCCACAGACAAAGTGATCTTGGCTAAGCACCTACATCCTTTCTGACACTGAGTCCCTGTTTTCTTAGAATAAGTTTTCGCCTTACAGCATGTGTCTTTCTCAAGTCTCTCTTTTAGTCCTGCCAGTATGGTTCATAATTTCCAGGTGCCTTTAATGACTGGTCAACTCCCTTTTGTTGCTGCAGCAATATGGGATGCTTTTCTGAGGACTTTCTGCAATGTCAAACTAGTCCTCCTCTGCCCAACTGTCCAGGAATGACTCAATATCTAACAGCCATATTGTTTTGCTCTTATACCAAATCTTAATCTCTATCCTGTCCCCTTTTTATCATAACCACGTTTAGTAAAAACCTTCTCTGACGTTTCCTGTTTCTCTTTCTTAGTTTTTTTGTGCCAAAAGTCAAGGAGAGGCTGTTGTCATAGGAAGTAGTTCCCCTTCGATTTGTATCTTCACTTGATCCATGACCTCCCTGAAATGTTGCGTGTTCTAGCAAGTCCCTTAAACTATTATGATGAAAAGATGTGGGCTCTTTCCCAGGGAACACTGCATTTCGTTAATTCCCAGAAGTGGTTGTGGGAAAGAGCAGTAATGTGATTCGAGCTAATGATCAAATCAACTTTTATTTCTGTCCCATTAACTCAAGCATCACCTTGAGCCATTTTTACAGGTAGAAAAGCCAAAGATAAACAGTCAAGAATATCATGGACAACTGAACTGTTGATGTACACCAGATTAAATACCAAGGGCCTTGAGATGCTGGAACCTTGTCAAGCAGCATTCTCTTTAGCACTTATGGCTCCACCAGAGAATGGCAGTTTATGAGAGTCAAGAAGGTCATTTGGAGAAACCTTAATCCCTCTACCTCATCTTTATGAGGAGCAAAACTTACACTGTGTTAATACAATCTAGAAATCTTTTATATTTTATTCTTCCTTTACCAAGTATATTAGATGGCAGTCTGGATACAAATCATGTGAGCATTAGGGAAATGAAAAGAAGCAATGTACCCCTCTCTCTCCCAGAACAGAAGAAATACAGTAGTCCCCACTATGTGTAGACTTGTTGACTGGTTATACAAATTTACAGCTAATTGGTTTACCAACATCATTGGGAATACGTGAGCAAACTTGTAGTAGCAACAGGCCCAATTATTTCAAAGGATGTGAAAATTCTGTTTGTCTTCTTTCAGTTTGTAAATATAAAGTGACTCACTCTACAGGAAGTTTACGTGAATGAAGTGTGGTAAAGCTCTGAGTTATTTCAGTTTTTTTCAAAAGTATAGAAAAAACTCATGAAAAAAGGATGCTATAAATGTCAACATGTAATAAGGTCTCTAAAAATCACAGGCATCTTTACACACACCAAAGAATCCATAATAAAGAGAAACCATATGAATGTAAACATGGTGATAAAACATTAAAATCTGAATCTTCTTAAAAATTAGGCAAAAGTATAAAACTAAATCATTCAGATAAAGAGATCGATCAGTGTAACAGTGTGCTAAAACATTTACAAATGCCATTTTTCTTTGCAGGCCTGAAACAAGTCATACTGGAGAGAAACACTATGAGTGTAATCAATGTAGTAAAGCCTTTGTAAATCATAGACAACTTGGCATACTTGAAAGAATTCATTCTGGAGTGAAACCTTACGAATGTAATCAGTGTGGAAAAGCCTTTCCAAGCAGCAGTCAGCTTCGATGTGATGAAAGAAATCATACTGGAGAGAAACGCTATGAATGTAATCAGTGTGGTAAAGCCTTTTCATGTCACAGTCATCTCCAAAGACATAACAGAATACATACCGGAGAGAAACCCTATGAATGTAATCAATGTAGTAAAGCGTTTTCATATCACAGTAGTCTCCAAGTACATAAAAGAATACATACTGGAGAGAAACCCTATGGATGTAACCGATGTGGTAAAGCCTTTTCACAATACACTAGTCTCCAAGTACATAAAAGAACACATACTGGAGAGAAACCCTTTGAATGTAATCAGTGTGGTAAAGCCTTTTCAGACAGCAGTCAGCTTCGAAGTCATGAAAGAAATCATACTGGAGAAAAACCCTACGAGTGTAGTCAGTGTGGTAAAGCCTTTTCATGTCACGATAGTCTCCAAGTACATAAAAGAATACATACTGGAGAGAAACCCTATGAATGTAATCAATGTGGTAAAGCCTTTTCAGGTCACAGTAGTCTCCGAGTACATAAAAGAACACATACTGGAGAGAAACCCTATGAATGTAATCAGTGTGGTAAAGCCTTTTCATGTCACAGTAGTCTCCAAAGACATAACAGCACACATACCGGAGAAAAACGCTATGAATGTAATCAGTGTGGTAAAGCCTTTTCATGTCATAGTAGTCTCCAAAGGCATAGCAGAACACATACTGGAGAGAAATGCTATGAATGTAATCACTGTGGTAAAGCCTTTTCATGTCACAGTCATCTTCAAACTCATAAAAGAAGACATACTGGAGAGAAACCCTATGAATGTAATCAATGTGGTAAAGCCTTTGCATGTCACAGTAGTATCCAAAGACATAAGAGAACACATACCGGAGAGAAGCCCTATGAATGTAATCAATGTGGTAAAGCGTTTTCATATCACAGTAGTCTCCAAGTACATAAAAGAATACATACTGGAGAGAAACCCTATGGATGTAACCAATGTGGTAAAGCCTTTTCACAATTCACTAGTCTCCAAGTACATAAAAGAACACATACTGGAGAGAAACCCTTTGAATGTAATCAGTGTGGTAAAGCCTTTCCAGACAGCAGTCAGCTTCGAAGTCATGAAAGAAATCATACTGGAGAAAAAACCTATAAGTGTAATCAGTGTGGTAAAGCCTTTTCATGTCACAATAGTCTCCAAAACCATAAAAGAATACATACTGGAGAGAAACCCTATGAATGTAATCAATGTGGTAAAGCCTTTTCAGGTCACAGTAGTCTCCGAGTACATAAAAGAACACATACTGGATCGAAACCCTATGAATGTAATCAGTGTGGTAAAGCCTTTTCATGTCACAGTAGTCTCCAAAGACATAACAGAACACATACTGGAGAGAAACGCTATGAATGTAATCAGTGTGGTAAAGCCTTTCCAGACAGCAGTCAGCTTCGAAGTCATGAAAGAAATCATACTGGAGAGAAACCCTATGAATGTAATCACTGTGGTAAAACCTTCTCATGTCACAGTACTCTCCAAAAACATAAAAGAACACATACTGGAGAGAGACCCTATGAATGTAATCAGTGTGATAAAGCCTTTTCACAGTACGGTCATCTCCAAGTACATAAAAGAGCACATACTGGAGAGAAACCCTATGAATGTAGTCAGTGTGGTAAAGCCTTTTCATGTCACAGTAGTCTCCAAAGACATAACAGAACACATACCGGAGAGAAACCCTATGAATGTAATCAATGTGGTAAAGCGTTTTCATATCATAGTAGTCTCCAAGTACATAAAAGAATACATACTGGAGAGAAACACTATGAAATTAATCCATGTGGTAAAGACTTTTCACAACAAAGTGGTCTCCATGTACATAAAAGAACACATTCTGGAGAGAAACTCTATGATTATAATCAATGTTGTTAAAGCCTTTTCATGTCATGGTAGTCTCCAAAAACCTGACAGAATGTGTATGGGAGAGAAACCCTATGAATGTAATCAATCTGGTAAAGCCTTCACATATTGTAGTTACCTTGAAAGGCATGAAAGTTCTCATGTTGGAGTGTACCCCTATGAATGTAATAGTGTGGTAAAGTCTTTGCATATCACATTAGTCTTTGAAATTATGAATGAATTCATATAAGACTAAAGTTTTTAATGTGTAATCAGTGTTTTAAGACTTTGTATATTAAAGTAGTCTCTGTAAACATGAACAATCTCATACTTTAGGGAATCTGTGACTATAAAGAATTTGGTAAAATCTCTAGCCAACACACTTACACTCAGATACAAAAGATTATTTATTCTCAAGAAAATATCTGATTACTGTCAACTCTGTTCAAGCCTTCAGATGCCTCTCTTTATTTCATTTGCACTTACATACACACATGAACTAAAGCTGTATGCATTTAAATGACAAGGAATACTTTAGATATGTCACTTCTCTTCAGTAATATGAAATCAGTCATCCTGGTCTTAAATTTTATGGACATGGATTCTCTGTTGCTGTGATAAAAACATTATGTCCAAGGCAAGTTATCAAGGATTTTAATTTGTCTTATGGTGTGGAGAGCCTTCTGACCTTGGGCTCAAGTTCTGCTGTGTGCCTTCAGCTAAATCTCATTTGGGACAGCTGTTGAGCAAGGCTAAGTTGTAAAAAAGACAAGCCCAGAGACAGCTCGTTTCAGGGAAGTCAAAGATTACTTAAAGAGACCTCCCTTCTTAATCTCACAAAGCAGGATGATGGCTTTATGGTTAACTACAGAACAATAATGTTTTGTATATATTTTGATTATCTTGATGGATTGTAACCATGTAACTGTACCTATGCCTTCCACCTTGTGATCATTAACCTCGTGCTTGCAAGCAAACCTGGTTTGCCCCTTGTGATGGTTGCCTTGGAAACTGTACACATGTCTCTGGTGGGGAAGGATGTAAAAATCTGAGAATAAACTATTTGGCCAGGTCGGCCCCTGTGAGCTCAAGATACAGTCTGTGCGTGTTCCAGTTTTTCAGGCTGCCCACGATCCAGCACCGTCTGAACTGGTAACCTGGTCTTATCATTATGGCTCCAGAGGGATATAGGCACACCCTGACTGCAGTATGACAAGTGTCAGACATGGCAGCTAAAGAGAAAAGCTCAGACCTCACATCCTTCACCTAAAGCATGAAGCAGAGAGTGGTAATGGAAATGGTGTGAGGATTCAAACTCTGAAACTCATGCTAGTGACATATTTTCTGTATCAAGATATCAGTTTCTAAATCTTCCCAAATGATATCACCAGTTGAGAATAATTGACTCTCTGTCCTCAAGCTTATATGCTTGCTTCTTTTACATAAACCAATTCATAATAACTCAGTAGATAAACCTTTAGATGCTACAACATCTGGATTACATAAGTGAAAGCTTGCACAATAAAGTCATGACTGTGAGGTGCTGGAGCACACCCTTAATCCCAGTTTGGTATTAAATCCCATCTTGTGAGGCAGAGTCAGGTCTACACTATGAGATCCAGGACAGCTACCACAACAGAGAAACCCTCTCAAAAACTCCAAAAAAAAGAAAAAGTCGTGAGTGAATATTATGTTTGTTTAAATATGTTTTATTTTTAATTGATATCAACATGTCATATGAGAACATATAAAACAATTTACCTGTTGAAATTATTACATCATAGACTTCCAAGAAGTGTTACTGTTCACCAATACAGTAATAATTCATGTTTAAATCTTTACACTATCCTTTGTAGAGTGAGTCTTTGCCAGGGAAAAGCCCCTCTGTGTGGTTGCATGCCACTTGGACTCTGTGAACAATTGAGGAGGGACCATTGAAGGCAGTTTGACAGTTGGAAGTTAAGAATTAGAGCCAAGAGTTACAGGAGAGTTGCTGCAGGAAAGGGAAAGAGTACAAAGCTGATGATAGGAGATGCAGGCAGAAAGAAGGCTGATAGTGAAGCAGGCACAAAGAAGGCTCAGATAAATTGAACTAAGTGGGGTTTTAGAAAAGTTACAATTTAGATCTCAGTAACTTCTGTGCTGGGAGAAGCTGAGCCAGAGTGAGATAGAAGTAGTCCAGTCCCCAGACAGGCAGCCAAAAAAAGGGAGCTGTAAATGTTTCTCTTTCCTTCCTGTCCTTTCATTTCCCCCCTCACCCTGTGAGCTATCCGAGGTTTTAAAAGTTAAAAGTTAGAAATCTAGCAGCGAGGAAGGAGGGGTGAAGTCAAGTTGCCAGAGAAAGAAGAGCTGCTTTTGAGAGCCCAGATTCAAATGGCAAAACAGTCAAATGCACACCCTCTTATAGAAGAAAACTTACATTTTAGATACATTTCTGTTTGGAAAATAACATTTATATTTTGGTGACATTAAAAAAAAAACTTTTACAATCCTTTTATTCTGTGATTCAAAATAGGTCATTTTAAAAACATCAACTGGCAATAGGAGTGCATACCTGTAATCCTAGTACTTGTAAGACACAGTTGAATCTCTCTGAGTCTGAGGACTGCCTCACCTGCAGAGTATATTCCTGTATAGCCATGGGTATGCAGAGATACTCTGTCAACCCTTCCCCACCCACTCCCAAAAAAGCATATCTTAATTTAGGAATGTAACAGAATTCAGCCTTTTGGCTAAGATCAAGTATTATATCAACTATGGAATTGGGTGGACTCATTTCTACTCAACTAAATCATTATCCTTACATCAAGACTTTTGTGTGAATAGGGAAAATAAGTGGAGAGTCCATTCACAGAGAGATAGAAAGTCATTGAATTCTTCAGTGACCCTGTGGTGGGGACGTTCATCAATTTCACATGGTAAAAGGCAGAAGGAGGACATGGGATATCTTCATCTTCTACATTATAATGACATATTTGCAATCTGGAGAATTGACACAGTAGTACTACTGCTGTTGGTTACCTATTACATGGTTCAGAAATAATTGTAATTTTAAGTCAGGTGATCTGATAAATTATTTTGACATCTTTGGGTACCAGGTATGCAAACAATGTAAAGGCAAGTATGTGTGAGTATATTATAAAAATTTTCTTCATGTGTATGTTATTTTTTAATTAAGTTTAACTTAAATTTGACATATGACTGTTTTGTCAGTGTGTCTATCAAATATATGTCAGGTACCAATGGAGGCCCTAGATGGTATCAGATCCCACATGACTAGGGTCACAGACAGTTGTGAGCTGTCTTGTGAGTTCCGGGAATGAAAGCCACAACCTGTGGACAAGTAGCCAGTACTCTTAATGGCTGATGCATCTGTCCATCCCCATGTACATGTCCTATGTGAATGGAGAGTTCTGAGTTCATTTTTACCTCAGCTCTGATGACCCAGGAGAAATCCAATATTGATAGTATCACAAACTAATTTAGTTTAGGAGTCCAGTGAATGACAAAGAGAGAAACAAGTCCCTATAAATGGTTTCCTACTCAATGAAAGCCACAAGAATTATTTCATCTCACAGGTCATAAAAACAGTAATGGGAACCCACAAGGACAGAAACAGGTCAGCAATAGCCTTGCTGTAGTATGTGCTTCTTGTAAGGAGAGAGAATTTGTGATTAGTCTGAAGACTAATGTGTCTCAAAGGGATGGTGTTCTGTTAGGATGCTGTCTGAAAAACCCGTGGTTAGGATCCCTGTGTGGTAGTGACTCCAGATGACATACTCCAGTTTCTCTGGGATATTGGAACTTAGACAAAAGTCACACTAAGGCTGGTCAGTCAGGCATTTACAAAGAGCTGTTGAGTATGGATGGAGTTTTATGGATGGGCCTGGGACATGAAAGCCAGAGGATCGAAAGGCCAGAGGGCAATGCTCAGGGTGTACCTGAGGACAAGCTGGCTGTACTTTGCTCTCTGTATCCATTCAGCTCTGTTGGGTCAGGTCCTACCAGGTCTCCCACTCTTCTTATTCTTGGCAGCTGTACTGTAGCTGTTCCTGACAGCACCCTGGGGCACACACCTAGCAGACCCGACTTGAACTTTAAAAGGTTCTCTGTCACCACCCTGTCATTCCAGTAACCTCCATGCCTGCCTCCAGGAATAATGATACTTGAAAGAGTCATTTCATATCTCTCTCTTTGGCTAATAACAAGTAAAAGAGAGGACCCCATAAAATTCAAATTTCTTGTGGAATCTTATTCTGGGAAAGGCCTGAGTCCTCTAGAGGAGAATTTATTCCTTAAATGTTTACAGCTTAATATATTGCAGTAGAGACAAGAGCTGAGAATTGGAGAGATACGAAAGGATGGAGTCAATTTCATAATACAGCTTGGTTACATTAAATAGTTCTATATAGCTCTTGTCTTCTATTTTAACCTGTTAGGATCCCATTAATGGATTAGTTAAATTAGAGCATTGTCACAGTTTCACATTAGTCACACTGAATAAATGATCTCAGTTTTCACAATTTGCTATTTTTATCTCTTGTACAATACATCCTGACTAACTGCTACCCTCCATCTACACTTCTCAGCTCCCCTCTTTACAACCCACTTCTGCAGGTCTACTCTCTTGGCCTCCAGCACCAAGCAAACTAACCCCCACTTCTCCACAGAAAAAGCAGTACCCCCAGGGTTACTGCTCAAACGGCATAACAAGATGGAATAATGCCAGGCACTACTGCCTACATCAAGGTTGGACTAGGTAATCCAGCAGGAGCAAAAGGGTCTCAAGGACAGGTAAAAGGATCAGAAACATCCCCCACTCCAGCCCCTAGGAGTTTTGCAAAAACACCAAGCTAGACATCCATAAGATATATTTAGGAGATCCTGCAGGTTCTGTGCCTTCCTTTTCAGTCTCTGAGACCCTAAGTGTGCTAGTAAGCTCACTCGTGTAGGGCTTGTCCTCATGTCCTCAAACCATCTGGTCCCTGAAATCTACTTCCCCCTCTTCTGTGGGGTTCCCTGAGATCTCCATGATGTTTGGTCTTGGGCCTCTACATATGTTCCCAACACCTGATGGAGGAAGCCTATGTGATGGAGAATGGGCTAGGAACTGATCTATGAGCAGAGCAGCACATCATCAGAAATCATCTCCATGCTATCCAGTCTAGATCTTGGTGTGCCCTTTAGTATCAGGCATGGGCTCTCTTTTTGGCATGGGATTCTGCCCTTCTATTGTCCCAGTGGGACCTACAGGAAAGACAGGCCAGAGGTTCAAGGTTTTATGGCTGGGATGGTATGCCAGTTGCAACACTGGAAAATGCCATGCCACTGGAGATGACCTGTCCAGCCTTCCTTTCTCCCAAAACTAGAGGCCCTTCCTAGGGTCTACCTCGCATATTTCAATGAGTTTCCATTGCACTATGTCTCCTGTGCAACCTCTAAATGTCCTCCAATTCTGGTTGTCTTTCCATATATTCTCTGCCTCCATCACCCCCCCCACACACACCAACGTGGTTCCTCCACTAGCATTTGCATCCTCCTCTAGCCTACCAGTTCCACCTATTCTATTTTCCAAGGAGATCTATTTATCAGGTAGATCCCTATGTCCACTGGGGTCCTCCTTGTTGCATACTCTCTCTGGGTCTGTGGATTCTATCACCTATGTCCTTTGCTTAACAGTTTATATCGACATATAAGTGAGTACATACCATGTTTGTCTTTCTGGGGCTGAATTATGTCACTCAGCATGATTTTTTCTAGTTCCATCCATTTGCTTGAAAAATGTATGAGATCATGTTGTTTAATAGTTGAGTAATACTCCATTGTGTACTTGTACCACAATTTCTTTATCCATTCTTCCATTAAGGGGCATTTGTTTGTTTCCAGTTTCTGACTATTATGAATAGAGTTGATATGAACATAGAACATAGTTGAACAAGTGTCCTTCTGGTGGAACAGAGGGTCCTCTTTGCATATGCCCAGAAATGGTATAACTGCATGCTGAGGTAGGTCAATTTCCAATTTTCTGAGGGATCACCATAGTGGCTGTACAAGTTTGCACTCCCACTTGCAATGAAGGTGTGTTCCTTTTGCTCTATGTCCTCACCAGCATGAGCTGTCCTTTGTGGTATTAATCTTAGTCCTTCTGATAGGTGTAAGATGTAGTCTGAGAGTAGTTTTGATTTGCATTTCCCAGATGGCTTAGGATGTCAAACATTTCATTAAGTGTTTCTCATCAATTTGATAGTCCTCTTTTGAGATTTCTTTGTTTAGGTCTGTACCCACATTTTTACTTAGATTATTTGTTTTGTGGATGTCCAGTTTCTCGAGTTCTTTTTATATTTTGGATATTAGCCCTCTATCGGAAGTGGAATTAGTGAAAATCTTTTCCCATTCTATAGGCTGTCAATTTGTTTTATTGACTGTGGCACTATCCCAGAGCTGAGAGTGAATTGAAGCTGGCTTGGAACCCTGAGACATCCCAGGAGATGAGAACAGGTGTTCAGCTGCCCCTCACCTTACTCTTGGCCTAAACCCAGCTAAATTATTAGATACTGCCTGCTTCACTGAAGCAAAGATGCTTTGTCTACCCTGCAGGCTGGAAACACTGGTTCAAGGTACATACCCAGGCAAGGCCACTCCATCCATCCTTGTCCTAGCATACGGACATTCTTGGGGTCACTGGCTCCTCCCCTTCCTGTGCCCCTCTAAATGTACCCTGCACCCTGCATTCAAAAGAGACACCCCCCAACCCTGTGGGTTCCTTTGTGTGTTCCCTCGCTGACTTATGGAGCAACCCTAGAGGCAGGAGAGATGTGGTAAAGATCCATGGTGTCTGCCACACCATGTAGCCCAGCATGGCACCCTGCCATGTAGATGGCAAAACTGGATGGGTACCATTCCCCAGGTGGAGTGGCCACAGCTGGAAAATGCGAATGGCAGAAGAATCCTTTAAAACAACAACTGACGGTGTCCTTTGCATTACGAAAGCTTTTAAGTTTCATGAGGTGCCATTTATTAGTCACTGGTCTCAGTGCCTGAGCTATCAGTGTTATATTCAGGAAGTTGTCTCCTGTTCCACTGCGTTCAAGGCATTCCCCACTTTCTCCTTCAAGTTCATTGTATCTGGTATTATATTGAGACCTTGGACTTGTGTTTTGTCCAGGGTGACAAATATGATTCTATTTGCATTCTCCTACATGCAGACATCCAATTAAACCAGCACCATTGGTTAAAGATTCTTTTTCCATTGTATATTTCTAGCTTCTTTATCAAAGATCAGCTGTATTTGGATTTCTGTCTAGGTCTCCCATTCAGTTCCCTTTATCAATTTGTTTGTTTTTGTACCAATACCATGCAGTTTTTCTTACTATAGCTCTGTAGTACATCGTGAGTTTGGATATTTTGATACCTCTGAAGTTATTTATATTTTGGGATTATTTGAGCTATATTGTGTTTTTTGTTTTTCCCTATGAAGTTGAGTATTGTGCTTTCTGGGTCTGTAAACAGTTGTATTGGTATTTTGATAGAGAGTGCATTGAATGTGTAGATTGCTTTAGGTAAGATGGCAATTTTAACACATTAATCCTACCAATAGAGGAGCATGGAAGATCTTTTCTTCTTCTGAGTTCTTCAGTGTCTCTCTCCAAAAACTTAAAGTTTTTGTCATACAGATCTTTCACTTGTTTGGTTAGAGTCACCCCAAGCTATTTTTTGTTATTTGTGTTACTTTGATGATTTCTTACTTGATTTTTTTGTCATTAGTATAGAGGAGGCTACTGATTTTTTAGTTGATCTTGTAGCTGGCCAATTCACTGAAGTTGTTTATCAGCTGGATATGGTGCCTGGTAAGATTTTTGTCGTCTCTTACATATACAATCAAATCATCTGCAAATAAAGATACTTTTACTTCTTACTTTCCATTTGTCTCTCCTTGATCTCCTTCTTTTGTCTTTTTCTCTACCTGGAACTTCAAATACTATATTGAATGGGTATGGAGTAAGTGGACAACGTTGTCTTGTTCCTGATTTTAGTGGAATGGCTTTGAGTTTCTCTCCATTTAATTTCTTGTTGGCTGTGACTTTCTGTAAATTGCCTTTATTTTTTTTAAGTATGTTCCTTATATCACTAGTCTCTCTAAGACTCTTATCATGAAGTGGTGTTGTATTTTGTCAAAAGCTTTCTTGGCATCTAATGAGAAGAACATGCATGTTTTTTATTTGTATCAATTTTTATATGGTGCGGGGCTCCTGGCTGGAGGGTTGCAGAAGTGAGACCAAAAAGTGCCCCCACTTTCTGGCGAAGTGGGCTGAGACACTGAAGTATCCTTCTCCTCTCTAGCCCACGGAGGTTTCTGGCCAATAATATTAATTATAACTTGCTTGCTTCACAAGAAGCTAAAGGAATATGTTTATCTGCATTAGGGCGGGCCCCTTGCTTAGAAGTGCCCCACCCTGCCATCCTAATTAAGGCTTCCCTGCCCGAGGGAGAAATCCCACCTTCCCGGGAAAACTATTTATTGGGGAGAGCGCTTGGAATAAAAAAGTTTCGTGTCCACCAGACGTCGTTTTCCCAAGACTTCTTCTTGGGTCTCGTGCATTCTCGGCAGCAAGCGGGGATCACAGTCCATGCCCGGTCCAAGGCTTCCCTACGCTTTCCCGAGGCTCTTTCAGCTTGAGTTTCTTGCCCCCAGCCAGGGCAGGAAACTGGGTGGCTTCCCAGCTAACTGCGGGTTGGGGCAGAGCTTTGGCGAAGGCGTCGGAAGATCAAAACGACAGCTGCCGTGCCAACATGGCTGGATCGTGAGTGGACTGCCTCGATCTACACGCGGAGTAGGTGAGAATTCCCCTTTTAACACAGGCACACAAGCAAGCACGGGTCCAGTGGGGCAACTCATGTGGCTCTGGCTAGGGAGCTATCGCCTGCAATCTCCGTCAGAGATCAATTTCTAAGGCTTTTCAAACCCTGTCTTCAGCTTTCCGACTACCCATTCTCAGGTGACAGAGAGCCTTCTATCTAGAAATCTCTTTCATCAAAGCAAAAACTGGACACGCCACCGGACAAGTAAAAGTTCTTAGAGTGGTCTCCAGACCTGAAAGTCACAGAGGCTTCTGGCTTTAGTCAGTCAGTTCTATTCTTTTTTCTATCAATGGGGAACAGTGAATCGGCCCAGAAAGAATCTCATATCAAACTTATTCAGACAATCCTTAAGATGGCACCATGGTAGAAAAGGAAGACTTTAAAAATGGAGCCTCATGGCTCAGACTCCCGTCTGAGACAAAGACAATGCAGCAGCCCAACCCCCAAGGTCTCCTAGAGGAGAGAGCCAGGATTAAGACAAAGACAAGGCCTGGAGCAGGTACCAAGCTCCATTCAGAGAGGATTTGCATAATTACCCCAGCTGAAAGAGCTAAGGCAGGCAGTGAGGGAAGATGGGGTCCATACACCATCTCTCCTTCAGACTCGTACTGACAGTTTAAATACTCCACAGGTTTGGAGATACATTTGCTGGTCAGCTTTACCAATGCCATTTTTCTCTACAATGGGAAGCACTATACAGAGAATTAACACAGCCCGCTGAGGCTAACAGAGCCCTCGGACTAGGAATCTCTCCTTCAAGAGTCATATTTGCAGTTTAAATGCTCAGCAAGACTGGAGAGAGACATGCTTTACTTTTTCCTTTAACAATGGTAGGTCAAAATTTGTGCGCTTCCATGTGCACCTGGGAAGGAGCACGTATGCACCTCCTCCCAAAGAGTTTGAAAAAAAAAAAAAGGCTTTATGGTAATGCCCCGTAAGGGCGGAAGAGCCTTCTAGCCAGAACCGGATGGCCCGCCCATCCTAAAAGCCAATTGGATGGTCGCAGATCGCCTCCAATCTCTATCACAGATGAGCAGATATGCCCGCCTCCCTCAAATGGTGGTTGGTCAAACTGCATTCCTGTGACATCCACACGGACTCCGCCATGTTGTATCTTCTCAGGCAGGTCCACTGGAAGCTGCAAAAATCCAAGCAACAGATCCCTTCCCCCACACCAAAGCCATACAGGCTTTCATGCTCAGAGGTTTTAATTTCAAGCAAAAAGCAATCCGCTGCCGGCACCGGCAGGTCCACAGGCAAGGTCCACAGCGCGTCACTGTGCCGGACCTTCTGCAGAGCGGTCTGCTCCCGCAGCGCGGTACCAGCAGCTGAGGCCACGCCCTGCCAGCCGCAGCTTGTTTCAGAGGAAAATACCTGCCATTTAAAAACAACACTGACAAATGTCTTTCAAAGCTGACAACTCAAGACCTGCAGTCCCATGTGGGTAGATTAAAAGCAGGTGGTTTAAATTTATCAAGATCATATTGCTACTGAGTTTATTATCAAAATATTCTAACTTTATACTACATTGATTGGCTTATACAAAATGCTAGGATTTTTTAAGCTTTACTCAGCCTTTTGGCCTATATATAGGTACTCAATCCAACTATTATGGCTTACTTTCCTAAGCACAGGTGATTAATACAGGCATAATATAACGGAATTAGGTTATATAAATGATCCAAAGATGGTTGAATTCCAATAGTTCAGAGTTTAATTAATATTTACCTCACTTCAGAGTCTAATGCTGTTTTGTAAACAACAAAACAGTCTCATAAATAAGCCTTAAAGAACTCAGACCTTCTGATTAAACACCGAGAAGTGTCCCAAATGGCTATTAAAAGCCAGTCTCATGGTTACAAAATGAAAAATCTCAATTGGCTATCTCCAAAAAATAAACAAAAAGGGTTTTTTAACATCAAACCAGCTCTATAAACAGGCAAAATGCCTTTGGCTCAAAAAACCTAGGTTTTTCACAGGTCTTAATCTGACCTGTTCTCCTCAAGCTTGCCAGTATCTCCCCACCTGAGGGATGAGGCAAGAGAGGTCCGGACCAGTGGCAGCACCACTGGACACTCCGTTAGTGGAGTCAATAAAAATAAAAGAATTGGGGAATCCCCTCCCCAGAGGAAAGGGTTTTTATTCCCTACAGAGGTCTGCAATCCTGATGTCACAACAAATCCACGCAGATCCAAGAGAGCAGATGACTCTCTTCAGAAGAAAGAAAAACCAGACTTCACTTCAAGGCCAGTAATAACTTAAAAAAATATTTCTTTACAGGAAGCTCATACCAAAAGAGAAACTTCAGCCATGCTGGCTCGATCAGAGAAACTCCAGTCATGCCCACCTGGCTGACTCAAACACCCACTAATCACCTAATTTCCATGGGTTCCACCCTGTGAAGATATCTCTACAGGTACAAGGTGTCTTCCTACAGGACTTCTCAAAAAATTATATTTGGGTCCCAGAAAAATGCCAACTGAGGAACCCCAAAAAATGCCAACTGAGGAAGAGGAAAAGATGCCCCCTAGAGGAACAACACCCAAGAATTAGTAACCACAAACCCTTCCCCCTTCCTATTCTCACAGGAGTGGCTGGAACGTCATTCCAGCCTGACATCTAACTTTTCGCTGTCTATCAGAGAAGCCAAGACTGGAAAAGAGATTCTAGACTTCGAACATGGTGAAAAATTCTCTAATATTATCAAACTTAAACTTCTTTACAGGAAATCACAAGAAGATGGTCCCTTAAGATCTCCACTCAGAGACACCTGTCTCTCTGAGTCTCACTCAATTCTCAAAACCCTAATGCCTATATGAAATCTTCTAATGCTATACCTTGCATCTCAGCTAATTTCCTATACCTATGCCTAATCAAGGCTTGCTCTTCTCTGGTACCAAAGACCTATCAGTCCTGGTACCAACATTCTTCTCCTGGATTCCAAAACCCTTCAAAGATTATCCACAGGTTTATACAGCCCAAGCCACGGAGGAAGAGATAGACACCCCTTCTCCCACCCACGGAGTCCAGTTATAGACAGTGCCATCCAGAGACCAGTCGAAGATGCCATCCAGAGACCGACGGCAGACCTAATGGAGCTGCAGCCTAGGAGTTCCACACCTGGACAGAACTTGTGGGGTGGGGTGGATAAATAAAGTAGCTGGGCTGGGAATTATAAAACACCTACCCCATTCCAAGAATCCCCATAGAATTCCACAAGCCCTCAGTTGTACCATCCCTACAATGTAGATAAACATGTCCAATTTTGCCATTCTTGGGCTATAATCCAAGGTCGAAATGTCTCTCAATCAAGGACTAATAATAATATTATATGTCCCCTTTTAAAATAAAAACAAATGAGGAGATGAGGGACTCCTGGCTGGAGGGTTGCAGAAGTGAGACCAAAAAGTGCCCCCACTTCCTGGCGAAGCGGGCTGAGACACTGAGGTATCTTCTCTCTAGCCCACGGAGGTCTCTGGCCAAAAATATTAATTATAACTTGCTTGCTTCACAAGAAGCTAAAGGAACATGTTTATCTGCATTAGGGTGGATCCCTTGCTTAGGAGCATCCGCCCTGCCATGCTAATGAAGGCTTCCCTGCCCGAGGGAGAAATCCCATCTTCCCAAGGAAGGTTATTTATTGGAGAGAGCGCTTGTAATAAACGAGTTTCGTGTCCACCAGACGCTGTCTTCCGGGCCTTCTTCACTGCAAGTCACATTTCTCAGGTCCGGGGGTGGACAGCTCCGCGTAAGGTCCCCAAACCCAGGATTCTGGGGCCCGTGCCTTTCAGCCGCTTGGGTCTAGGTTCATTTGCTCCTCCAGCGAACAGTCCTAGTCCATGGGACATCAGCCGCCAACCGGCGGGACTGCGGGACCCCAGAACAAACACCCACACACGGAAACCAAAAATATAGTGTATTATATTGAATGATTTTCATATGTTGAACCATCCCTGCATCTCTTGGAAGAAGCTTAGTTCATCATGGTGGATGATCTGTTTGTTTGATATGTTCCGGGGTTTGGTTTTAGATTATTTTATTGAGTATTCTTGAATCTCTGTCCATGATTGAAGTTTGACTATAATTCTCTTCTTTTTCTTTTTCTTCAACACAGAATTTCTCTGTTATAACTGTGATCATTTTGGAACTCACGCAGTAGACCAGACTGCCAATGATCTCTCAGAGATCCTCCTGCCTCTGCCTCCCAAGTAAGGGAATTAAAAGCATGTGCCACCAGTGCCCAGCTATAATTCTCTTTTGTTGAATCTTTGGTTTGGGTATTAGAATGTGGCTTTGTAGTATGAGTTTGGCATTGTTCTTTCTGTTTCTGTTTTGTGGAACAATTTGAAGAGTATTAGTATTAACTCTTCTTTGAATTTCTGTTAGAATTCTGCCCTAAAACTATCTGGCCCTGGGACTTTTTTTCTTGGGAGAACTTTAATGACTGCTTCTATTTCATTTGTGTTTATAGGTCTGTTTCAGTTGTTTCTCTGATCTTGATTTAACTTTGGTACTTGGTATCTATTGAGAAAATTATCCATTTTTTTATGTTTTACAGTTTTGTGTAGTACTGGTTTTAAAAATATGACCTAATACTCTTTGGATTTCCTCAGTTTCAATAGTCATATCCCCCATTTCATTTCTCATTTTGTTGATTTGGATATTCTTTCTCCATCTTTTAATTAGTTTGGATAAGGTTTGTCTATCTTGTAGACTTTTCTCAAAGAACCAACTCTTTGTTTCATTGTATTGTTCACTTTGTTTCTAATTTATGGATTTCAGCTCTTGGTTTGATTATTTCTCTGTCTATTCCTCTTGGATGTGCTTACTTCTTTTTTGTTCCTTAGCTTTCAGATGTGATGTTAACTTACTAGTAAGAGATCTCTCCTCTTCTTTATTCTAGACACTTTTGCTATAAATTTTCTGCTTAGCACTGCTTTCACTTTGTCCCATAAATTTGTAGTGGGTTAATTTTTATTGAATTCTAGAATGGCTTTAATTTCTTTCCTTATTTCTGTTTTGACCCAGTAATTATTGAGTCGAGGTTATTCAGTTTTCATGAAGTTGTAGGCCTTCTGTTGATACTATTGTGGTTGAAACTCAGTTTTAATCCCTGTCAGTCTGATATGATGCATGAGGTTATTTCAATTTTCTTGTATCAGTTGAGGCTTCCTTTGTGGCCCGGTATGTGGTCAGTTTTGGAGTAGGTTCCATGAGGTGGTGATCAAAAGGTATATTCTTTTATGTGGGGATGAAATGTTCTTTAGCCATCCATTAGGTCCATTTATTTTATAATATCTGTTATCAGGGTAGGGGAGATAATATTAAGGAAGCCTTTAGCACAGGTAGAACAGATGGCTCCCCACTATTTTGGGTGAGTGTCTCTTTCTTCTGCTACTCTCCCTCTCTTTTCCTTTTCCTTTAGAGGTTATTCTACCTAGCTTATTTTCCAATCTTGATTTTTTCTATTTGTAAAGTTATGTTCTAAATTTACAATACTGTGTTTAAGAGATCTACAAAACAAAGATGCCTCTACCTTGAAAGCTCTACCTTCCCAAGGATAGATAACTTTAGGAAATGTCCAAGGCTTTTTTTTTTAATGTAAGACAACAAACCATGTATATTCACTTCTGTAAACAAGCTTGGTTATCTCAACTGCACAGGATGTAATTGATCACATGGAGTTGGGAAGTACAAAAGCAGGAAGTACATCAGGATTCTTGCTTTCCCCTGACAGAGTGAAGGTCATAGTATATAAACTTGTTTCTTTGGTCTTCATAAGCCCCTGGCTAACATAATTTAGTGCCATAATCTGGGAATCCTGGATACTTATCTGGCCACTATTCATGGTCTTGTCCAATATTTAATAAACTTGCTCCAAATTTGACTGCAAAATTGTGGTAATGTTCTTATTCTTTCCTGGTGGGATTCACACTTTACATTTTCCTCAATGCCCTTTTATGGAAATTTCTCTTACACACAAGTTTCATGCCAAGCATGTGCCTCAACACCCGGGATAACCTGACCACCAAAGGAATTCTTTCCTATTCTCTGCAGTACTTCTTGCCATTGGTCTATGCAGTGTTCCTTATTGCCCTGGTAATGTCTTTGTACAGGCCCTAACTGTGATGTCCAGAGACCTCCATTCCTGACATTCTTTTGCTGACCTGAAGAGGTCAGGAGTCAAAGGATCACCACAAAAGCTGATGAGAGCAATCCACCCAGTGAGGCAATCTCAGGCAGTTCTGCAGGTGAGCTATTTTCCCAGAATGATCTCTAAATAACTTTCCTCATGCAAAGGAAACTCAACTAGACAGGAACTGCTCTTGCTTATGTAAGAAATGTGGAATGCCTTTTCCAAAATGTCTGGGGTTGTATCTCATAATCTTACTCATGTTGTGAAAAGAATTAGTGCATAGGAAATAAAGTAGAAATCAGGGAAGAAAGGCTCCAAGGGAAAAAATGGTCACTGTTCCACATCATCAATTTTCTACAATAGAGAAGTGGAACTGTGAACAAACAGTATAGAGATTTAAAGTCCATGTGTTAAACACAAGTTTGTCACTATTTGATATAAAAGATTCATATTTGATATTCCTTACAATTGTCTGTGTCTTCATTTGCTGAAACCACAAGAGGAAGTATTGCTGCAAAGGTACATCAGGCTTCTCTGACCAATTCCATGTTCAGAGAATGCTCTAGAGACTTGGGCCTCTCAGTCTGGAAGAAAGACCAGCAGCTGAAGGATCAGTAACATAACAGTTTAGGTTTCTCTTTAAGTCAGTTTTGTGGAAGTTGTGAAGTCGTTGTGTACTTAATCTCTACACATATAGATTCATAGATAAATAGCATTTGCCAAGATCCAAATTTTCCTAGCTGAGTTTCCTTTGGTCCTCTGTTTAAAACTTGAGTATAGTTTTTTGGTTTGTTATGCGTTTTCCTTCCCATCAATTTTTTCACAAATACATCACCATTTTTTTCATTTCTGTAGCATTGTGATAAATATATAAGTCAGATTGTGTTGATGTGTGTATTATTTCTTCATAGTCATATTGAGCATTCTGAGTCTTCTGCTCACCATATAGCTTTAGAATAAGCTTTACTTTTATAAACTTTGGGATTTTATTTTGGTGTTTTGAATTTATGCTGAAAATTGACCATGCCTGACATCTAATATTGATTCATCATATACACAAGGATCATCAAATATCTCACCACTTACTTTTTCTTTCTGGGCAAGTGGATCAGCACATACTCTTTTTTGGCATGAGCTGTACTATTCCTTTTTGTTTGTTTGTTTGTTTGTTTCACAGCTATTCTCTTCATAGAGACTTATTTCTTTCTCTCTCCTCATACTTCAGGAGACTTCTACTCACGATTTTGGCAGATATGTAATCTCTGTCATTAAGGAGCTGCCCTGAGTGTACTTTACCAGACTCTGCAAGATCTGGAATTTCTTTTTCTTCCTTGTCTCCAGGTTGGGTTAGCTGGCATGATGTCAGGCCCCATGTTGAAAGCACTGTTTGTAGTTGTACACCTACAGTCGGAGCACAGCAAACAGGACAAGGAGGCATAATCATATGTGCAAACTCTGCCAGACTGCAGTGGAGGAAACCACCAGCATGGCAAGAAACATCCTCAACAGTGGAACTCCGAATGTCTCAGCTCAGGTGTTTTTATTCATTCAGAACTCCTCAGGTGCAGACTATAAGCAATCAAACAACCCACACAGAAATCCAACACCTGCAGACAATCCAAAAGACCTATGCATCCCCTTTTCCAACAGTGCACAAAAACAATTATTTTAAACACAACTAAATATAAACTTCCACAACACTTATGACTACAAGCTGCTTGGACTTCTGGGAACAGCTTGGCAGAGCTGTTTAAAAGAGTGTGTTCAGATGGAAAAGTCAGTTGGTTTGTGTCAGGAGTGATAGTGAGCACCACAAGTTGGCGAAAGAGAAGACAAGCAGATACAAGGTTCATATAATGACAGTTAGTTCCAGAGAATAAGAAAAAAGGCAGATAATTGCATGCTTGACTCATATCTAAATGGAGAAATGTAACAGGTATGAACAGACTATAAATTTGAAGAACAGAGTTAATGGAATGCTAAAAGATATGTTGGAATTTTAACTCTCAAAGTAGCCAGAACATTCCCTAACTTACAATCATTAAAAGTTTACTGATATCCTCAGCATGTGAGTTTCAATATGAAGGTAGAAGAGGATCTACCACAGACAGGCAAAATCAGACAGAAATACAGATGGAAATACAAGGAGAATCCAGTAAGCTCACAGGTATTCCAGAATCATGTCTCTAGAAGTGGATAATGTACATTGATGTTATTTCTTGATTGCTACAAAGAGGTAGAGGACACAGGTAACCAGGCACATATCAGGAAGTGGCTAATCTGAGAAGTGTATCTTTTTTTCTCATGGAAACTCTTGGGAAAAGGAAAAAGAGCTAGGAAACTACTAGAAGGTGCTGTAGAGACAGAGAGAGGCAAAGAAGATCAGCAGATGTTTCCAGGTTATTTCTCTTTTCTTAAAATATAACTAGCTGTCAGTAAATATATCCCCTCACTGTACTCTGACACTTTGAAATCTTTTCCATCCATGACTCCTAAGAATGAGATGTTGATGGATTTTTTTTCCCCCACACAGGCCTGTCTTGAATACAACATGGGGGATGAAGGGTAGCCCTCATAGAAAAATAAGTCAGAGTATTGTATAGTCCTACAACTTGATGTCTTCATAGGAGAGGGTACTGGTTAAGGTTTTCAGGATATCTGCATTTATTTGCAGATGCACCTAAACTGATTGTGCGTTTCATTACACTAGTCCTGAAAGTGTGGGTCCAGACTGGACCTCCTCAAAGTTATCTCTAAGGATTATAAACCTCAGTTTTGCATGCTAATTAGAGAAATCATGCCTCTAAGTTTTACAACCTTCCTTTCAGAAGTATACCTGAAAGAGCTCCTATTATGAATGTGGAGGGTGTTTTTATGCACAGGCTCTGCTCCCTATGTTCTCGGCAGATCAGTCCACAGAGCAAAGTTGTTCAGAAGCCACTGATGATCCAGGAAGTTTCAAGGACCACTCAGGTACCAGTTGGATACCGTGTCTGTCCTCTAGTTCCCACAAAGTCTTGGTGAGGATCCACCATATCCGCTCCAGCAATAGAACTGGTCACTTCTCCCCTTCAGTGAAATGCTCTTGCAACCATGTCAGAGCTTCAGAGCTCACCCAAGCTCAGCACACTCTCCTTACATTTCCTGGCAATGGTACTAACAGGGCATCACATGCTCCTATATGAGTGGTAGAGCAAGCCAACAACTTGAAGGCTGGAAGAACCCTCCATTCCTCGTGACTGGTGCATCCACTCAGATGCCCTGATTGACTAATGAGTCCTCGGTGAGAAGAACAGCTTCCATAAAGAAAGAGTGTGCTGAAGGGACACAGCACAGTGGCTACCAGCCCTGGCTTCCACCCCAGGCACAGACAAGTCCCACATCAGCAGATATTTGCAGTTATAGGCACTCATGCCTGGCTTCCAAATCTGACCCTGCCCTCTTCCTTCACTCAGTCTAAGAATCCAGTAGTTGTTCAATCCACAATTTTGGATGTCTTGGCTGCTCTTCAATATGAGTGGGAATTCTGAAGAAGTGTCCTGTAATATCTAGAAATGAGTGAACTTTCTAGAGAGAGGTAGGGCAAGCAGGCAAAGGGTAAATTCTTCCTTCCATGTTCTTTATATAGGCTGCCAACAGGTGTGGCCTATATGAGAGATGTATCATCCCACCTCAAATGACCTGGATTAATGGGGGTTCCCATGGGAAGTTTCCCACTTCACGTGATTTAATTACAAAAAATTCTTATTGCCGTACCCACTTGAATTGGGTTTAGTTAATACTACATATAGTGAAATTGACCGTCAAGAGGAGACAGCACCTAAATCAAGACAATATAATGGAGAGAGATTTCTTACATCCATCAAGCAAGGAGAAAAGTGGAGTCATTTCCAAAGCAATGCTTTTGCTCCACAAAGGAAGCAAAGGGGTTTTATTTAGGGAGTCTGAACATATTCATGTGTACGTGTGCCTTTTCCTCACCATCTTCATGTAATACAACTATTTCTGAATGTGGTCACAACATAAAAGCAGAGACGTTTAGGAGGATTCTTAGCTCAAAGTCATGTAGAATCCTATGGAAAATATAAAAACAAAGAACATAAAGACTTCTGGAACCCTCTACTATAGGTTCTTAGCTGGAAATCAATTAAATAATACTGTGAAAGTAGATTGTTCAGGAGCCAATGCTGCCAGGACTCAACAAACAGATGCCATATTGTCACAAATACAAAGGACAGAGAACACAAATACATAAAACATCAAGGAAGAACCACCTTTCAGGACAGTGAACACTGTCTTAGATGGACAGATATGTGAGATAGTCTATCCTCAGAACTAGGCGGCTTTTTCCTTTGTGCAGACTGGCTCAGAAGAAGGCCACAACTGCTTCCATTTTGAACCAGAAAGAGTTCATTTTAACTAGCCCTGGATGCTGTCTGTCTCAGGGCTGTGACATCAGTGTAGAGAATTCCATTCCTTTTTATCCTTTATTTTCAATATTTGTATGAGTGTTTGCCTGCATGTGTTTGTGTACAGGAACTGAAGAAGCCAAAAGAAGGTACCAATTACACCTGGGGATGTAGTTATAAGAAGATGATTAACATGTGGGTGCTGCTGATTGAACCCGAGACGTCTGGAACAGAACCCAATTGTCTTAACCACTGAGCCATCTATCTAGCTTCTCATTTTTATTTACATTATATTTTTGTTTATCTTTAACTGAAACCTAATTATATCTCTTCTGCTTTCCTTGATATTTTCCCATTTCTCCCAATTTCCTTCCTCCCACAATTATTCTTTCTTGTTACATCTGTATATATATATACGTATGCATAAGGATGCACAGATGTATGAATGCATCATGCATATGGTTGTGTGTATGTAGTTTCAGGGAGTGCCACATTGTTATGGTAACCAGTTTTGGAGTTAATGCTTACCTGAAACTAATTTTCTCACTTGAAGGATATTTCCACACTTTAATGATGAACAAGATTCCCTAGTGACCGAGGCTGTCTTGGAGTGGGCATATCATCAGAAATAGAAAACATGGCCTGAAGAAATAGGTAAGTGCAAGAAAGATTCTTCCAGAGCACTCAGAATCCACTTCCAGTACAATATGGTAGCTAGAAGCTATCCATATGTCCAGTTCCAGGGGATTTTATCACCTCTTTCAGCCTCCTTGTTCACTAGGCAAACACAGTGTATTCCCGATATACATATTAATTTTTTGTTTATTTTTACTAAAAAGGAAACAACTCATAACATAAAACTTATCTTTCAAGTTGGGCATGGTGGTGCATACGTTTAATATAAGCACATGGGATGCAGAGATAGAAAAATCACTGTCAATTTGAGAAAAGTCTATGATACTTTCAACACACAAACACACATACACACACACACACACACACCTTGAAAATAATTTGATCTTTTTTCTTTGCCTCATATTGATCCATTATATATAGTATAATGTATAATATACATCAAACTTTAAAAAAATAAATAATGGCATACTCTTAATACTGTACATTTGGCTCATGATTCCTAGCATGACAGTCTTCTATTGAGGGTGGAGTTTCAAAGCAATTTTATGCTGGTGCTTGAAGAAGTAAAGGAGAATGTTATCAACAGGGTTGTTTCTTCATGACAGTCAGACCTATGAATCTTGGGTCTGAGCCTATCCTCGAGGTCATGGGACATACATTACTTGGTCTAGAGGTAAAGTCAGAACCAAATCCTTTCTGGTTTCTGGAGTTGGAAGATGAGACTCTTGTCTTCTGATGTCTGTACCTTTAAGAACCCTCTTTGTCCTTTGAATCATCTCTTTTCAAATTCCCCTTTATTTCAAAATACCCCTTTAATCTTTCCCAAATCACCATCTGCTCTAATCTTAATCTTTGAAGACAATTTGACCTTGATATCCTAAAACATTCTGGCCACCATGTAAGGGGACCAAGAATGAAACATGGCCATTGAATTGTATTCTAATTACCAAATCATTTTCTAAGAGAAAAGATAAATATGTCAAGTGTGACCTGAGCACTTCTTTATTATTTAGCACCTATTGTGAAAAAGACCATCATCAAGGCAACTTTAAAAGAAAGCATGATGTTGGGCTTATGTTTCCAGTGGTTAGAACTGATGGAGGCTGAGTGCACACGTGTCAGCAAGAATGGCTGAAACCTCTCATCCTAAACTGCAAGTAGGAGGCAGAGAGGACACTGGGGATGGAGGGAGGCATTTGAAGACTCAAAGCCAGCACCCTCAAATCACCTCCTTCAATAAGGCCATACCTCTAATGCTTCCTAAACATTTCACCAAAAGGAAAATGATCATCCAAACATGTAAGTCTATGGAAGCCATTCTCAATCAAACCACAACTTTATTCCAGTATTACATAATGACAATTACCTTTCATAAGACCAAACTCTACCATATCCTTAAGTGAGACTGCCATGTTTCCAACATAGAATATCACAGAATAAGCATTCCTATTCACTAAGAAAGAATCAGAACAGATCAAGGAATGAACAGAAAAAAGCAAGACCAAAATTCAGAAGGCCCAACATAAAATGTTGGAGCTCCATATGCAACACCTGAGCTCATGATTAAATTGGGTTGACTCCAGAGGTCAATCTATCAAACGCTACAGGTCCATATCAAGCACTTTGGGCTTTTGGTGAAATTATATAGACTCCAAAGGGCTATGTTATTCCCACTTCTCCAGCTCTGTCACCTGCAGGACACATAGCCTCTGGCTCAGTCCTGGTCCATGATATGCCTGCAGTTTCCTCAAAGAGGTCCCGTGGTTCTCCTAGCTCCAATACCCTATGTATGTTATACTATTTTACTTTATGAACAGTGGCCTAAATGGGCTGGAGAGATCACTGAATGGTTAACAGCATTGGCTTCTCTTCCAGAGAACCTAGGTTCAGTTCCCACCACCACATGGCATCTCAGAACTCTCTGTAATTACAGTCCTATGGGAAAAATAAAGCTAAATAGTTGGCTGTAAGTTGGTATCTGGTAACAATTCTGGTGAGTGAACTATTGAGAGGCTTTTCTGAGAGTCCAGACATTTAGATTAAAACATTATTCATACAAAAATATGCTTCTATCCTTAAAGAGAATGTGAGGAAATTTTAGTTACTGCCACTTTGCCGCAATTCATGACAACCTGTAATGTGAGGAACGAGAACTATATTCTAGCTTTTAACTCCCTGGGAAATATTTCATTTTGGTGAGAAGGCCATGGAAACAGTGCTTAGAATTGGGACAGAGCCCATTAATTAAAGCAAATGCAATTTTCCAGCATCTGTAAAACTGAGTATTCTACAGTGATCCATTTCCTTCAAGGAGTCTCCAATTCCTGAAGGTACCACAAACTGCAAAACAACATCAGGAGCTTGGGATCCAGTTTTTAACACATGAATTTCTGGTGGATATTTTACACTTAAAACACAGCAGTTAGGTCTAGAGTCAAATATGAGTGACCATGACCTAGAAACACAAATGAGATTAACTCAAAATTCCTGTTCCTATAGAATAGTCACATAAATTTTATTTGCTTTTCATTCACAAAGACAGAACAAAGAACAATATGAATCAGGACATTTAAAATATATTAGTGTAAGCATTACATAGGTGTGTTACATCAGAGAGAGGAAATCTCTTTAGAGACTTCAGGTAGGACCTCATAACAATATTATTCTATCCTTGGGTGAACATTAATGCAGGATGGTAATGGAGACTGTCATCCCCTGCTGACACTTATGAGTATCCCTAATGCTAAATATTGAGGGCCGATGATACCCAAGCAGTGGATGTAATCAGCTTGACAAAGATCCTGGCTTTTCCCTTTGCTAGGAATCTGAAGACCATCAACTGCTTTGCCCCTTTCTCATCTTTACTGTATGATGAAAAAAAAGCCTCTCATCAATAATATTGTCTATTTGGCCTAATAGTTAAAACTCAAATCAATTCCTGGGCTGGCTGGGAGAGGGACACTGCCATCTCAGCACTAAGTAATTGTAAACTAACCTTCAAGTTTTTGCGTGTAAGAACTAATCATGGTTTCAGCAGACATATTATAAAAACTTTTTCTTGGTTAAACTGACCTTCCCATGAAAACAGAGTCATAGTTGAGATCAGAAGTGAAGAGGAAGCTTGAAAAAACAAATAGTTAATTCACCGTTGAATGTCTGCCTCCTTTAACAGTAAGTATGAGGACCAAAGATCAGCTATTCATTAGTTAAACTATTGTGTTAAGACTACTCACTAAAATTAACCTTGAAGATCAGAGACTTGCAGCTGGGAGGGGATGAACACTCTTGCATTGGTTCCCCTTTTGATGTATGTTTGACATCTGCAGATAAGAAAGCCTGAAGTTTTTTACTATTGAATTAGAGAAAAATCTGTGTGAGGAGGGTAGCCTTGTAATTTTTTCCCCAATGTGCACAGTGTAATTTTGCTTTATCTAATCCTTAATTTTTCAAAGTTCTAATTTTTTATTATTAAAAGAAATATATTATCATACATTAGCCATGTTCTATGCGAGTCTTAAAAGCACTATAAGTATGTCATATTTTGTCCCAATAGACAAATGAACTACTGCAGTAGTTCATTTTTCTTAATCTCTCTTAATTTTCCTTCAACAGTCCGTTTTCTTCTGTGGAGAGTTCATGGAACTGTATTGTGGGTGAAGACTAGTCAGTAACCTGCAGCTAAATAGAGTCTGCCTGGCAGAGATCCGGACACTTTAGTCGGGGAAATACTAGTCCATCAGGTATAATGCTCTCCTTCCTTGCTGAATTTTCATCCTTAATGAGAATGCGTACATGTCCTACCTGAGTTGGCAGTTGTTGGCTGGGAAAGGAATGCAGCTGCCACTTCATCTCAAAACCTTGCAGGCCCCTTTTTCCCTCAGCCCTGGCATACGCCCTGGGACAGGTGTTAATGCTCCAGGAAGTGATAGTCTTTAATATTAACATACCAAAAAATGAATCCACACCAGAAGAGCTAAATTCAGCTGACAGGAGCCTCCAGCCATTGGCAGTCCATTGTCTCAGATGTTCTTTTCAAATACTCTTTACAATCACTTCTGGCTTTGCAGGTTTGCAGGCCACCAGGAGGAATGATTCCATCTGCATACTAGGAAGGCCTTTGTTGAGATGACTGGCCCTTAAAGTTCTCAGCTAGCAACTCTCTCTCTCTCCCCATCTCTCCCCCCCCCCCCCCAGTGCTGCTCCATTCTAAGAATGTGCTTTGTTTTTTTCTCCTACCCTTTTCCCCCTTAATATGTACACTGTTAATTTTTTTTTTTTTACTAAAAATGCTGTTGTGTTTTTATTTCTAAAACAGGATTGTGTGTGTCATTTCTTAAAGCATGGATGTGTGCCATGTCTGGGTCCCATTAAAGAACGAACTCTGTGTTCATTTGCCATAAAGAATGAACTATCTTGTTCATTTGCCAGACATTTCCTTTCAGCCCAGATTCCCCTTCTGAGTGGAGTCCCACGAACCCATCTGCAGAAAAAGCTAGTTCCCTCTGCTAGGCATTAGCAATCCCCAACATGTTAAATGGCTCTCAGGAATAAATTACCCACAGTGTCAGCACTGAGTTCATCATTCTCTGTCTATTTACTTTCCTTGACTTATTTGTAAATGGAAGGTTCTTTGCAAATGAGCCAAGAATTTCTATAGTCATCACACTTGATATAGTTATCCTGTGTTTTAGAAAATGAGGCTGGGTCAGGATGTATTGTAAGAGAGTATAATAAATAATAAATAAATAACTAAAGAAACAAACAAAATGAATGTGTATGAAAGATATGACTCTAATTCACACACGACTTGTTTGTTAGGATGCCATTCATTTGCTTTGATTCTTTCTTATCTCTTTTATATGGTTTCAGAATGCTTTAGAGAAGAGGAAGGCAATTTCTCCTTGGGTTCTCAAGGTTAACTTGTCTACAATGTTTAGAATGACAGCATATGGAGATTTTTTTTGGCAAGATTAACGGGGGTGCTTCTCATGGAATTAGAACAGAAATAATTCAGAGCACAAGAAAGTTAGAGTTCCTTAAAGTACAAGATTCCCTGAGAGTGTCTCTGAGAATTCAGTCATATTATATTAGTCATGACAATATTAATCATATTGTCTGCAATATGTCCAAAGGGCATCCCATCCACAACTTGGCATTGTGTCCTCAGATGCCTCTATTATTTGCTGCAAAATGCTGTCACTGCCTTTGGAGCAACCTCTACAGGGTTATCGCCCATCACCTAAAGTTGTGTGACTCATCTTGGCCTTATCTGACATATCAGACTTCAACATCCCCACAGTTTCAGCAAATGAATTCAGTTCAGAATTTGTAAAGTGATAACATGTTATTGCTAAATGTTGTTGTACCTAGAATTTTAGTTGTTTGTGTATTTACATTGTTAGTTTAGATAAGACATAAATAATTATGCAGAGCAAGCATACAGGTACTGTGAATGTATTCATTGTGTCTCCAGTAATTTTCACTGTGAAAAGAAAATTTAACACAAATATTTTTGACAATCATACAAATTCATCTCCCTACGTGGGAAAAAAATCATTTTCTTTATACTGAAAACACTTCTGAAAAAAAATTTTTTTTCTAATAGATTTGGAACTTCTGGAAAGGTAGGCACATATAGCAGCTAGAATCTCGATGCTGAGTAGTGAATCCAGGCCCTGCAAGGTCACCCAGGAATCATGAACACTTGGAGGTTGTCTTGCAAAAAATAATTCTCCCATTGGATGCCAGCACATCTCCGACCTCTGAGTCCATCATTGTTTGTGAGAAGGTCTGCCTTGCTTGAGGACACAGCCTGTCACCGAAAGACAAGGGTGACTTAGGCGGAAAGGTGAAATGTTTGTGCACAAAACTGGGAATGATCCTTACACACAAATTTAAAAATGAAAAAACAGAAAAGAAGGAAAGAGAAGAAAGGAAAAGAAAAGAAAAAAGGAAGAGAGGTTTCAGATTCTACCTGTACAGTATTCACAAAGTCTTCGGTTTGATTCTGAACACACAACCACTTAAAAGAAACCAACGTTTCTAAAAGGGCCTGTACATATAGGCCAGCAATTCTCATGCACAGGGGCTCAACCAATTTGGGAGTTGAAGGAATCTGTCCTAGGCTTCGAATAAGAATTCCTGCTTATCAGATATCGCATTAAGTTTGATAGAAGTAGCTTTGCAAAACAACAGTTACAATTAGCAACAGAATAATTTCACTGTTGGGGATCTCACAACACGAAAAACTCTCTGAAAAGTATGGTAATCTGAGGAATATTGAGAATGACTGTGTAGAAGTTACTCACACCTGAGTGAATAATGGTCAACAGCTGATCATGATCAGACCTTAGTGGTTGTGGAGAGTTCGTATAGTGTGGGTCCTGAATCAAATATTGTAGGGTCACTTCGGACTTGTAAACAGCCACATTGGCCATTATTCTTTCTGACCCCTCTTTCCATGAACAGATGTCAATGTTCATTCCAACCCAACGCAGATGCCCTCAGGATGTGGTGTTCATCTCTGACTTTGTCCTGTAACTCTAGGAACGCCATGCATTGTTCCCTCCATGGAATCCACTATTTCGTGCCCCGACCTGCGTGGCCAGTAATTAGTGGGTCTTGAGGAGGACCATCCAAACCTGAAAGAGATGGGACGGGGGGAGAAAGACAGAAGCCAAGCAAATTGTCTAGGCTTCATTTATTGAACGTTTTACAGGACTTTTTAAAGGGCAGGGACAAAGAAGAAGCTGCAGTGGGGTGAACCTGAGGGCACGGAGTGAAACGATCTTGATACATTGTGTGGTTTTTCTCAGAATGTCCTTTAATTGTCTAGTTCATAATACTATGAAAAGTTACTAATTTCTCTGTCACTGAAGCAAGCAGAAGATCATTAATTTCTTAAGCACTGAAGCAAGCAGAAGGAATAAGGAAATTGCAGAGGGGCCAACTTACGAGGAATTGAGCTCCTTCTTGTCAGCCTGCCTGAATTATTAGGGGGGTGGTCTCCTACATCTCCCCCTTACCTTTATAACAAAATGAGGCATCTGTCTTAGGCTAGGTACCTTGCATCCAGGCTGGAAGGCCTGTCCTTCATCACTGAAGGGACCACTGCAATTTAGGAGGACCTTTCTGAATAAAGGACAGTGTCGGTCATTTCCACACCGGTGGTACCCTATTCCCGTCATGGATGACCCCATAATTTGCTCAAGCCCGTCTTTGGCCGAAGTTTGTTGAAATCAAGGCCTGCCTTAGGCGAGCATGGGTTCTGATTGTCAGACCCTCTTTCTCCAGGGTCCATTCGATGGTAGTGGACCTGAACAGGCATAGTAATGGCTGAGTCAATCTGAGCTCTGATAAACTCAGTGAGCTTATGAAATGCCCAAGGCTCAAAGGAAATTAGCAATAGAACTCCTATAAATGGTCCCAGAAAAACAGGAAGCAGGGTTGTTAGTAAAGGAGATGCAGAAAACCAATTCTTATACCAGGCTTCATTTTTCTCTCTAGCTCTTTTTCTGTCTTCTAGACTCTTTCTAACCCTGTTCATGCTATCTTTGACTATGCCTGAGCGATCTGTGTAAAAACAACATTCCTCCTTAAGTGCTGCACAGAGGCCTCCTTGTTGTAGGAGAAGGAGGTCTAGTCCCCTGCGGTTCTCCAAGACAACCTCAGCTAGAGAGGAGAGAGATTCAGAAAGAGCAGAGATGCTTTTTTGGAGCTCAGCAATATCCTGATCTATGATAGTACTCAGTCTCTGATAATTTTGGTCTCCTATTATAAGGGAGGAAATTCCTGTACCCGCACCCACTGTTCCCAGCCCCAGGAGGATGGCAATGGTAGCTGCAGTGAGGGGCTCTCGTCGGTGTCTTGTCAATTCCGCGGTGGGTGCGTGTCCTTTGTCCCAAAAGTGTAGGAACTCATCCTTCTGAAAAACAGTTAGTTTGGGAAGCAGGGCAACAAAGATGCAAAATTCCTTATATTTTAGGAAGGTGTCAATTACTATATAGGGGATTAATCCACTGGAGCACACAAGGTACAGGCTCTCAGGGGCAGCCAAATAGGTGGCCGAGTTCAAGACAATCTCAGTTTGATTGCAAATCTGTTCAAGCTGACTGGGAGCTTTCATGTGAGGGCCAACAAGACAAGTTCCTATGCCTGAGACCTCAGAAAGAGTGATTCCCACCTTATTGGGAGCAGGTCTAAGGCTGGAGGTGTTATTTGTGTAGCTAAATGAGGCAAGCTGAGTGACCCCCTCATAGAAAGGCGGGGAGGAATGATAGCAAATCCAGCACTCTCCTGAAGGAGTGGCGTTGTGAGCAGTTAAAACTTGCCATGACTCATTTACCATAGTAATTATAAGTTCCGCTGATGATGGGGGACCATCAGGCAGGGTAGGCTGAAACAAGGTGCTTGTTGGAGGTGACACACTGGGTGTTGGAGTTTTTTGGTTTGGTTGGGAGTTAGACTGTTCTTTGGCGATCTGGGCTGTGGGACCCGGGGGCTGGAAAGCAGTAGAAGTCAAGGCCAAGTGCCCCTACTCCCTGAAAAAGGTGACGAAGGATGAGACGCTGGCAGATTCCTGCTCTCCCAGCCCAGGCAGGTCTCTAGCCAGAATAATATAACTTGCTCGCTTCACAAGATGCGAAAGGAACATGTTTGTCTGCATTGGGGCGGGTCCCTTGCTTAGGAACACTCCCCCTGCCATGCTAATTAGGGCTTCCCTGCTCGAGGGGAGAAGCCACGCCCTTATGGGGAGAGGTTATTTATTTGGGAAAGAACCCCTTGAATAGACGAGTTCGGGTCCACCAGATGTCGTCTCCTTCATTCCGGACTCCTGGGCCTTCTTCGCGGCTCGTCACATATTTCTCAGGCCCGCGGGTGGATGGCTCTGTGAAAAGTCACTGAACCCCGGATCCTGGGCCCCCACACGCCACCCGCCGCTTGGGTCTGGGTCTACCCCCCCCAGCCAGTGGGACAGATGCCAGACCGCCGCGGCGGGACAAGCACAGTGCGGCGGAAAAACAACACTGGGCATTAGGCCCTATGGAGATCTTTTGTTGATTTGGAAGGGCTTTAACCAGTTTAATTCTAAAGGTAAGGGCAAAAATCTTTATTATTTTTATATATTCTTAAGCCCCATTCATATCCTCTGTTGGTCCAACCAGTGACCTTTTTACCATTCTCGGTAAAAGTTATTAAAAGAGGATTGCACCATCCTTTTGTAGGAGAGTGAGAACTGTACTTACTCATATCTCTGTCTGAGCCTTTTTTAACTGTAATGTAATCCCATGAAGAGGAAGGATTCCAATAGGTGTCTCCTGTGGTCTCACAGCCCCAAGAGGCACAGAAGTAATCAGGGGAGCGGCCGCATTTATAATCTACAGAGCTGCCCCTGTGTGAGCCTGGGCACACATATATCCCAACTCCCTGTAAAGCTTCTCTTTTATCAGGGTTGTTGCAACCTGTTGCATCGGAGGTGCCTCGGTATCTCCACACCACCCTTTCACCATCGTCTGGAGCCTCTTGCTGTGGTGCAAGGATATCATGGACTCCCCAGTCAGGTGATGCCCCCAAAGCCAATTTGCAAAGATCGGGATTTAATGTTGGCCATGGTTGGGTAGCAGTGATGGTGGAATTAGAGTATATTATATCACCAGCCTCATTAATCACTTGCCAAGTATAATTATAAATTTGGTGTGGTGAAGCAGGTTTGTTGACAGAGACAAGCACCATGCTGGCCAGGACTCCAAGGAGGATCTGCAGAGGCGTCATTCTTCTTCTTTTTTTTTTCCTGTGAAGAGAAAAGAGAGGAGCATCTCAGGGGCTTTTCCCTGGACTTGGCATGTTGTCTACTTGTTTGATCAGCCTCTCTGGGAGCCATCTAGCCGCTCCTTCTTTTGAATCATATATGCACGCATAACCGCGACCCCAAATGAGAACATGGCCTGGCCCATGCCAATTTCCATGTAATGGGTCTTTCCATTTAACTTGAGCATACTTGTCAATTGTCTGTGGATGCTATAGCCTTTCAGCCGCCGTTTTTCCCTGGGCATCCATGGTAAGGAAATTAATAACAAATAAGGCATGATTGAGAACATTTTTATTCTGGCTGGGCAAAGGGAAAAGAGCGTGGCTCAACCTTTTAATCATGTTTTTAATAGTTTGGTGGGCCTTTTCAACAATTCCCTGTCCCTGGGGATTATAGGGAATGCCCGTAATATGTTTGACATTCATTTGTGAACAAAACTGTTTAAAGGCCTGGCCTGTATATCCAGGTCCATTATCTGTCTTTATAAGCCTGGGGATTCCCATAACTGCCAGGCAGGCGATCATGTGTGAAATAACATTTTTGGAGGCTTCTCCAGCTTGAGGTGAGGCAAAAATAAATCCACTAAAGGTATCTATAGTCACATGTACGTATTCAAGTTTCCCAAAAGTAGAAATGTGAGTTACATCCATCTGCCATATTTCATTAGGCATTAATCCCTGGGGGTTTACTCCCAAGTGAGGGTCAGGCAGGAAGGTGACGCAATGTTGACAATTTTTCACTATTTGACGAGCCTGGTCTCTGGAAAGTTTAAACTTTAATCTTAAGGTATGGGCATTCACATGGTGGAGGGAATGAAATCGTTGGGCCTCTGTAAGGCGATTGTGTGTAGTTATTCCTATAATTTGGGTGGCTTGGTCTGCCTTATTGTTTCCCTCAGCTAAGGGTCCGGGAAGGCCAGAATGACTTCTTATGTGGCCTCTAAAGAAGGGGAGAGTTCTTTGTAATATTAGTTGTTGAATTTTATAAAACAAGGGGGAGGCATTTGTGGTTGGTTTAATATAGGGGGTGGTTTCTAATAGGGGTATGGAAAAAGCCACATAGGAGCTATCGGCATACAAATTAAAAGAGGAATCTCTTAATAACAAAAATACTTGAAATATAGTGTAAAGCTCTACCAGCTGTGCTGACTCATAACCCGTCTTCCATTTATGTATCTGGTCACCAATGACTGCTGCGGCAACCTCATTTGCAGAACCGTCTGTAAAAAGTATACAGGTTTTAGAAATAGGATCCCTTTTGGTTGCTTTAGGAAAAACAATTGGGTGTTTTTGTATAAACTGTAACAGTTTGTCTGCAGGATAGTGATTATCTAACTGGCCGGGGAAGGAAATGCAGCTAATCGCCCACTCATCATCATTATTCATTAGCCACTTTATTTGTGTTTGGGGGGTATGGCAATATTATCTTGGTTGACTCAATCCCAAGAATCCTTCTAATTTGGAGTCTCCCCTCTTTGATAAGGGAGGCTACTAAGGAAGGGTAGGGGGACCCTGGCACGAGAGGCAGGCAAGTGAATCCAAAGAAGAGGAGCAGTCTGTCAAATGACTGCAGTTGGAGAAAAGGCAGTGGGCAATATTATGAGTAATAAAGGCTTAGCGGGTGCATAATAGGTTATGGACTGTGAAGTAATTGCTTGATTAACCTTTTCTAAGGCCTGAAGCGCTTTAGGGGTAAGGGAACGAGGAGAAGCAGGATCTGTATCTCCTTTTAATATATCAAATAGAGGTTTCAAATCTCCTGTGGTCAATTTTAGGTATGGACGGAGCCAGTTTATATCTCCTAGAAACCTTTGAAAATCATTGAAGGAGTTTAAAGTATCTACTCTAATCTGGGTCTTTTGTGTAAGGATCTTGCTGGGGAGGAGTTCAAAACCTAAAAATAATTCGGAGGTTTAAGTTGGACCTTTTCAGGAGCCACTTTTAATCCAAAATGAGCAAGCTTTTGTATCAATGTTTGGGTTAATTTTTGTAGTTCTGAGAGATTTGGTCCTGCCAAGAGAATATCATCCATATAATGAATGATATACAAACAAGGCCACTGTTTTCTAAAGGGATCAACAACTTGTGCTACAAATCTTTGACACAAGGTGGGGCTCTTAGCCATGCCTTGAGGGAGAACTTCAAAAGATATCTTTCCATAAGCTCTTTAAAATTAATATAAGGTATGCTAAAAAGCAAACCTTTTACAATTATCAGGAGCAAGAGGAATAGTGTAAAAATAATTTTTAAGGTCTCTAATAATTTTATAAGTATCTATAGAAATAACAGAAAGAGTGGGCAGCCCAAGTAGTAAGGCTCCCATTAATTCTATGGTCTCATTTACCTTTCTCATGGTACTGTTGTAATTCCTCACCTAATTTTAGTCAAGTCTGTAATTTCATGGTTCCTTTCTTTGTCAGGAAGTCACATGTAGTCCACATCACACATGTGGTAGTCGAGATTATTATCAACCACATGTAATAAGTTTTAATTCAATGTTCTCTTTTTAGATTTACACCAGAAAAATGTATCGCAATCCACACACACACATACACACAGAGAAACTTTTTAGAGACATATAAAATCAAGCCCAGAGAAACCTCAGCACTTCTCTGGGGATAACCTGTTGCTTTTGTACAGTCTGTCTGCTTAAGCAGAAATCTGAAACAGTTCAGCCCGTGCCTTTCAAAAGGTCTATCTCTGTAGCCATGTGCGCAAATGGACACAGAGACAACAGGGACAGTGCATAAACCATTCTGGAAGTCTGGCCAGTAGCAGAAACTGCTACAAGTCTCTCTTCTGAGTTTGCAGCATGAACCATTTCCAAGGTAAACTTGCCCTAGATTTTGACCATCCAGCATTCAGGACAGTGATATTCAAATGAACACAGAACATACATACATTTCCACAGATTTAGACACCATCCATACACAAATAAGAACAGACAAAACAACAAAATCAAGACATTGACAATTGATGATCATCAAAACAAAAATGAATCAGGCCCGAGAAAAAGGAAATGAGTTTTAAAGAGAGGGTGCACCCAGGAAAAAAGGCAGAGATCTCTGAAGTTTCAGGACAGCATGTATGCCAGTGTTAATGAAGTATAACCTTTAGTTTTTATTTAATGGTATTAGAAGTGAAACTGGAAGCACTTTTCATTATCCAAAAAATCAGATATATTGCCAATGTGAAGTACTTAAAATCTATATCTAAAAGAAATTTTCTTAAGTTTGTTCCTGCTAATAGTAGGATCAGTTTATTAGAACTCTACAAAAACATGTATATACATTTTAAATCACCTCTTCTGACCCTTACCAGTCGCTTGGACTTTAACACCCTCAGACCTGTAAACTTCAAAGCATTTTTAAACAATTTACTAATTAGTTCAGGTGGAACAGATTTTAATTGTGCCTTCTTGGTAGAAGCAGGAGCTAGATTGTTACTTTAGCTTTGCATAAGCGGCAGAGGTGAGAACTCCGCCAGCTGGAATGTAACTGAGGCTCCACCAGCTGCTGTGACCACACAGGCAGCTATGGCTCTGCTGGCAGCTCAGCTGTATCAACGACTGAGACCATGTTATCAGCTGTGGCCGTGCGGAACTGAACTGGCAGCAGCTGGAGCGGCTGTGTAGACAGCAACCGCAAATTCCTGTATGGGCGGCAGTCAGAGCTAGATAGAGGTGGAGGTAGACTTGAATTTCTGTATGGTCTTTGAGGAGCATTAAGATGTGCTGCCTCCTCCTCCAGGTCTTCCTCCTCTGAAGGAGTAAGAGAATTACAATCTTGGTCTTTTGAATCCATGACAGGGAAAGAGAAAACTGATTTTTGTAGGCCTTTTAAATCTTTTTTTTATTTTTTGTGTGGCTGAGGGTCGTACGGATCCCTTTTTCTTTTCTACAATTGTATTTAAATCTTTGAGGGATGGATATAGTTTGTTATGGGGAACCTCACAAGGGCTCGGAGAAGGGGGTTGTGGCTTTTCTTTAGGGCAAGCCCCCAGGTCCGTTAATGGCTTGTCAGAGGGGGGCAGAAGAATGACTGAATTATTAGAGGCTTCTAGTCCCTGTGAATGAAGGGTGATAAGGGAGGCGGAACGTGACAAGGGTTTTATATAATCTTCAGCAGAGGCAACTATACCTGAAGAATTAGGGGACTAAAGGAGGTCATTAATAAGATTCCAATAACTAAATACCTGAATTGGGACCCGCGGTGTGGTCCTTTTGTTATATAAAAGTCGTTAAGATCATCTTTAACCTTTTGCCAGTTCTTAGGGTTTATAGAAGATGACTCTATAATGAACCACGGGCAAACTTCACTCATGAAAATAAAAAAGTTAATCAAATCTTTCTTTTTTACATTTACCCCTCTCTCCCAGAGACAAGCCTTGATATCCTTAATGAACAAGACTTCTCTCGACAAACCTTGACCCATCTTGGACCGAGGACGAACTCTTACCCTACGAAGGTGTCTTCTTGCAGGTCACAAGATCAGCCTGGGACCGGTGAAGCCGAAGTCTTTTTTCGCTGTCGGTTCGTACTGCCGTGCGCACGGCCTTTTGGGGTCCTCGTTCGATCTGGGGTCCAGGCCTCCAGCCCCATGTCTGGGCGCCACCCTGCGCCGACCTGCGGGGCAAGTAATTAGTGGGTCTCGAGGAGGACCATCCAAATATAAAAGAGATGGGATAGGAAGAGAAAGACGGAGGCAAAGCAAATTGTCTAGGCTTCATTTATTGAACATTTTACAGGAGGTCTTAAAGGGTAGGGACAAAGAAGCAGCTGCAGTGGGGTGAACTTTCCAGCATGGAGTGAAACGATCTTGATACATTGTGTGGTTTTTCTCAGAATGTCCTTTAATTGTCTAGTTCATAATACTCTGAAAAGTTACTAATTTCTCAGACACTGAAGCAAGCAGAAGATCATTAATTTCTTAAGCACTGAAGCAAGCAGAAGGAACAAGGAAATTGCAGAGGGGCCAACTTACGGGGCATCGAGCTCCTTCTTGTAAGCCTGTCAGAATTGTAGGTGGACTCCTATTAGCTAATAGCTAATAGCCCTGTAGGACTCCTACAATTTCAGGCAAACCTACTGTGCTTCCCTGAGACACAGTGATGCAAATGGTTTCAAAAGGATCTCCAGTCCCCTCTGAAACTAGTTTTCAGCCTCCAGACCAGCTTGAGAAAGATGCAGTAACTATCAAGTGGGGAACATACGCCACCGTGTGGCTGTGGACGGCCACTGCGGAGGCAGGCAACTTCCATGGAGTTTCCTTCAAGGTTGTCCTCTGAACCCTTCTGCCCCGGCCATGAGCAAAAATGCTCATGGCCGGAGCAGAAGGGTTCAGAGAATTAGTTCAAGGACATTTCTAGACGTGGTGAGCCTCTTCGCGCTGCCATGAGAACCTCTCTTCTTCTGACCAAGCACAATCGCACCCTCACCAGTGTGTCCTGATTCTCCTGTTGAGCCCAATGGTCCTCTCTCTGAAATTCCATGAAACCCTTCCTGTTCTTTGTGTGGTACTTTCTGCTTACAATAACTTGTGTCTGATTCTACTCTTTGCATTTTTCCACAGGTAAAGATCAAGGTGCCTTCCACCATTACAGGTCAACATCACATGCTTAACTTACAGGAGCTGCTCTCTGCAGGGGTCACAAGAGTGGATGTTGTTACTTCTGGAAAGGTAGCCACATATAGCAGCTAGCACTTAGATGCTGAGTACTGAATCCAGGCCCCTGCAAGGTCACACAGGCATCATAAACACTTGGAGCTTGTCTTGCAGAAAATAATTCTCCCATTGGATGCCAGCATATCTCTGTCTTCTGAGTCCATCATTGTGTGAAAGAAGGTCTGCCATGCTTGGTGACACAGCCTGGCACCAATAGACAAGGGTGACTGAGGCAGAAGGGTGAAATGTTTCTGCACAAAACTGGGAATGATCCTTACACACAAATTTAAAAGTGAAAAAATAGAAAAGAAGGAAAGAGAAGAAAGGAAAAGAAAAGAAAAAAGGAAGAGATGTTTCAGATTCTACCTCCACATTATTCACAAAGTCTTCGGTTGGATTCTGAACACACAACCACTTAAAAGAAACCAACGTTTCTAACAGGGCCTCTACATATTGGCCAGCAATTCGCATGCACTGGAGCTCAACCAATTTGGGGCTTGAAGGAATATGTCCTAGGCTTCGAATAAGAATTCCTGCTTATCAGATATCGCATTAAGTTTGATATAAGTAGCTTTGCAAAAAAACAGTTACAATGAGCAACCGAATAATTTCACTGTTGGTGTGCTCAGAAGACAAAAAACTCTCTGAAATGCATGGTAATCTGAGGAATGTTGAGAATGACTGTGTAGAAGTTAGTGACACCTGAGTGAATAATGCTCAACAGCTGTACATGATGAGACCTTAGTGATTGTGGAGAGTTCGAATAGTGTGGGTCCTAAATCAAATATCTTAGGGTCACTTCGGACTTTTAAACAGCCACTTTGGCCATTATTCTTTCTGACCCCTCTTTCCATGAACAGATATCAGTGTTCATTCCAACCCAGCGCAGATCCACTCAGGATGTGGTGTTCATTTCTGACTTTGTCCTGTAACTCTAGGAACGCCATGCATTGTTCCCTCCATGGAATACAGTATTTCGGGCAAACCTACTGTGCTTCCCTGAAAGACAGTCATGCGAATGGTTTCAAAACCATCTCCAGTCCCCTCTGAAAAGTAGGGTCCAGTCTCCAGACCAGCTTGAGACAGATGCAGTAACTATCAAGTTGGGAACATACGCCACCTTGTGTCTGCGCACGGCCACTGCGGAGGCAGGCAACTTCCATGGAGTTTCCTTCATGGTTGTCTTTTGAACCCTTCTGTCCCAGCCATGAGGAAAATTGCTCTTGGCTGGGGCAGAAGGGTTCAGAGAATACGTTCAAGGATCTTTCTGGACATGTGGTGAGCCTCTTCTCGCTGCCCAGAGAAGCTCTCTTCTTCTGACAAAGCTCCATCACACCGTCACCAGTGTGTCCTGATTCTCCTGCTGAGCCCCATGGCCCTCTTTCTGAAATTCCATGAACCCTTTCCTGTTCTTTGTGTGGTACTTTCTGCTTACAATAACTTGTGACTGATTCTACTCTTTGCATTTTCCTAGAGGGCAAGATCAAGGTGCCCTCCACCATTACAGGTCAACATCACATGCTTAACTTACAGGAGCTGCTCTCTGCAGGGGTCACCAGTGTGGATGTTGGAACTTCTGGAAAGGTAGCCACATATAGCAGCTAGCATCTAGACACTGAGTACTGAATCCAGGCCCCTGCATGGTCACCCAGGCATCATAAACACTTGAAGGTTGTTTTGCAGAATATAATTCTCCCATTGGATGCCAGCATATCTCTGTCTTCTGAGTCCATCATTGTGTGTAAGAAGGTCTGCCATGCTTGGAGACAGAGCCTGGCACCGATAGACAAGGGTGACTGAGGCAGAAGGTTGAAATGTTTCTGCACAAAACTGGGAAAGATCCTTACACACAAATTTAAAAATGAAAAAAGAGAAAAGAAGGAAAGAGAAGAAAGGAAAAGAAAAGAAAAAAGGAAGAGAGGTTTCAGATTCTACCTCTACAGTACTCACAAAGTGTTGCGTTTGATTCTGAACACACAACCACTTAAAAGAAATCAACGTTTGTAACAGGGCCTGTACATATAGGCCAGCAATTGTCATGCACTGGGGCTCAACCAATTTGGGGCTTGAAGGAATCTGTCCTAGGCTTCGAATAAGAATTCCTGCTTATCAGATATTGCATTAAGTTTGATAGAAATAGCTTTGCAAAACAACAGTTACAATGAGCAACCGAATAATTTCACTGTTGGTGTTCTCAGAAGACAAAAACTCTCTGAAATGTATGGTAATCTGAGGAATGTTGAGAATGACTGTGTAGAAGTTAGTCACACCTGAGTGAATAATGCTCAACAGCTGATCATGATGAGACCTTAGTGATTGTGGAGAGTTCGAATAGTGTGGGTCCTAAATCAAATGTCTTAGGGTCACTTCGGACTTGTAAACAGCCACTTTGGCCATTATTCTTTCTGACCCCTCTTTCCATGAACAGATATCAATGTTCATTCCAACCCAGCGCAGATCCACTCAGGATGTGGTGTTCATTTCTGACTTTGTCCTGTAACTCTAGGAACGCCATGCATTGTTCCCTCCATGGAATACAGTATTTCAGGAAAACCTACTGTGCTTCCTTAAAAAACAGTCATGCGAATGGTTTCAAAAGCATCTCCAGTCCCCTCTGAAACTAGGGTCCAGCCTCCAGACCAGCTTGAGACAGATGCAGTAACTATCAAGTTGGGAACTTATGCCACCTTGTGGCTGCGCACAGCCACTACGGAGGCAAGCAACTTCCATGGAGTTTCCTTCATGGTTGTCCTCTGAACCCTTCTGCCCCAGCCATGAGCATGACAGAAGGGTTAAGAGAATTCGTTCAAGGACCTTTGTGGACACGTGGTGAACCTCTTCTCGCTGCAGTGAGAACCTCTCTTCTTCTGACCAAGCTCCATCGCCACCACACCCGTGTGTCCTGATTCTCCTGTTGAGCCCCATGGTCCTCTCTCTGAAATTCCATGAAACCCTTCCTGTTCTTTGTGTGGTACTTTCTGCTTACAATAACTTGTGTCTGATTCTACTCTTTGCATTTTTCCAGAGGGCAAGATCAAGGTGCCCTCCACAATTACGGGTCAGTAAAACATGCTTAACTTACAAGAGCTGCTCAGTGCAGGGGTCACCAGTGTGGATGTTGGAACTTCTGGAAAGGTAGCCACATATAGCAGCTAGCATCTAGTCGCTGAGTACTGAATCCAGGTCCCTGCATGGTCACCCAGGCATCATAAACACTTGGAGGTTGTCTTGCAGAAAATAATTCTCCCATTGGATGCCAGCACATCTCTGTCTTCTGAGTCCATCATTGTGTGTAAGAAGGTCTGCAATGCTTGGAGACACAGCCTGGCACTGATAGACAAGGGTGACTGAGGCAGAAGTTTGAAATGTTTCTGCACAAAACTAGGAATGATCCTTACACAAAAACTTAAAAATGAAAAAAGAGAACAGAAGGAAAGAGAAAAAACGAAAAGAGAAGAAAACAGTAAGAGAGGTTTCAGATTCTACCTCTACAGTACTCACAAAGTCTTGGGTTTGATTCTGAACACACCAGCACTTAAAAGAAACCAACGTTTCTAACAGGGCCTGCACATATAGGCCAGCAATTCTCATGCACTGGAGCTTAACCAATTTGGGCTTGAGGGAATCTGTCCTAGACTTCAAATAAGAATTCCTGCTTATCAGATATCGCAATAAGTATGATAGAAGTAGCTTTGCAAAACAACAGTTACAATTAGGAACTGAATAATTTCACTTTTGGGGATCTCACAACACCAAAAACTCTCTGAAATGTATGGGAATCTGAGGAATGTTGAGATTTACTGTGAAGTTAGTCACACCTGAGTGAATAATGCTCAACAGCTGATCATGATCAGATCTTAGTGATTGTGGAGAGTTCGAATAGTGTGGGTCCTGAATCAAATATCTTATGGTCACTTCGGACTTGTAAACAGCCACATTGGCCATTATTCTTTCTGACCCCTCTTTCCATGAACAGATGTCAATGTTCATTCCAACCCAACGCAGGTCCCCTCAGGATGTGGTATTCATATCTGACTTTGTCTTGTAACTCTAGGAACGCCATGCATTGTTCCCTCCATGGAATACACTATTTCGGGCAAACCTACTGTGCTTCCCTGAAACACCGTCATGCGGATGGTTTCAAAAGCATCTCCAGTCCCCTCTGAAACTAGGGTCCAGCCTCCATACCAGCTTGAGACAGATGCAGTAACTATCAAGTAGGGAACATACGCCACCTTGTGGCTTTGCACGGCCACTACAGAGGCAGGCAACTTCCATGGAGTTTCCTTCATGCTTGTCTTTTGAACCCTTCTGTCCCAGCCATGAGCAAAATTGCTCATGGCTGGGGCAGAAGGGTTAAGAGAATTCGTTCAAGGACCTTTCTGGAGACGTGGTGAACCTCTTCTCGCTGCCCTGAGAACCTCTCTTCTTCTGACCAAGCTCCATTGCACCCTCACCAGTGTGTCCTGATTCTCCTGCTGAGCCCCATGGTCCTCTTTCTGAAATTCCATGAGCCCCTTTCTGTTCTTTGTGTGGTACTTTCTGCTTACAATAACTTAAATCTGATTCTACTCTTTGCATTTTTCCAGAAGGCAAAATCAAGGTGCCCTCCACAATTACGGGTCACCATAACATGCTTAACTTACAGGAGCTGCTCTGTGCAGGGGTCACCAGTGTGGATGTGGGAACTTCTGGAAAGGTAGCCACATACAGCAGCCAGCATATAGATGCTGAGTACTGAATCCAGGGCCCTGCAAGGTCATCAAGGCATCGTAAACACTTGCAGGTTGTCTTGCAGAAAATAATTCTCCCATTGGATGTCAGCACATCTCCGTCATCTGAGTCCATCATTGTGTGTAAGAAGGTCTGCCATGCTTGGAGACACAGCCTGGCACCGATAGACAAGGGTGACTGAGGCAGAAAGTTGAAATGTTTCTGCAGAAAACTGGGAATGATCTTTACACAAAATTTTAAAAATGAAAAAAGAGAAAAGAAGGAAAGAGAAAAAATGAAAAGAAAAGTTAACAGTAAGAGTGGTTTCAGATTCTACCTCTACGGTATTCACAAAGTCTTGGGTTTGATTCTGAACACACAACCACTTAAAAGAAACCAACGTTTCTAACAGGGCCAGTACATACAGGCCAGCAATTCTCATGCACTGGGGCTCAACCATTTTGGGGCTTGAAGGAATATGACCTAGGCTTCGAAAAAGCATTCCTGCTTATCACATATCGCATTAAGTTTGATAGAAGTAGCTTTGCAAAACAAGAGTTACAAATAGCAACCGAATAATTTCACTCTTGCGGCTCCCACAAAACGAAAAACTGTCTGAAATGTATGGTAATCTGAGGAATGTTGAGAATGACTGTGTAGAAGTTAGTCACACCTGAGTGAATAATGCTCAACAGGTGATCATGATCAGACCTTAGTGATTGTGGAGAGTTCGTATAGTGTGGGTCCTGAATCAAATATCTTAGGGTCACTTCGGACTTGTAAACAGCTACTTTGGCCATTATTCTTTCTGACCCCTCTTTCCATGAACAGATATCAATGTTCATTCCAACCCAATGCAGATCCCCTCAGGATGTGGTGTTCATTTCTGACTTTGTCCTGTAACTCTAGGAACGCCATGCATTGTTCCCTCCATGGGATACAGTATTTTGGGCAAACCTACTGTGATTCCCTGAAACACAGTCATGCGAATGGTTTCAAAAGCATCTCCAGTCCCCTCTGAAACTAGGGTCCAGCCTCCAGACCAGCTTGAGACAGATGCAGTAACTATCAAGTTGGGAACATACGCCACCTTGTGGCTGCGCATGGCCACTGCGGAGGCAGGAAATGTCCATGGAGTTTCTTTCATGGTTGTCCTCTGAACCCTTCTGCCCCAGCCAAAATTGCTCATGGCTGTGGCAAAAGGGTTCAGAGAATTCGTTGAAGGACCTTTCTGGACATGTGGTGAGCCTCTTCTCGCTGCCCTGAGAACCTCTCTTCTTCTGACCAAGCTCAATCACACTCTCACCAGTGTGTCCTGATTTCCTGCTGAGCCCCAGTGACCTTTTCCCCAGTGAATTGTCCAACCTCTGTCCCCATTTGTCCTCTTTCTGAATTCCATGAACCCCTTCCTGTTCTTTGTGTGGTACTTTCTGCTTACAATAACTTGTGTCTGATTCTACTCTTTGAATTTTTCCAGAGGGCAAGATCAAGGTGCCCTCCACCATTACGGGTCAACATCACATGCTTAACTTAGAGGAGGTGCTGTCTGCAGGGGACACCTGTGTGGATGTTGTTACCTCTGGAAAGGTGACGACATAAAGCAACTAGCATCTAGATGCTGAGTACTGAATCAAGGCCCCTGCAAGGTCACACAGGCATCATAAACACTTGGAGGTTGTCTTGCAGAAAATAATTCTCCCATTGGATGCCAGCACATCTCCATCTTCTGAGTCCAGCATTGTGTCTAAGAAGGTCTGCCGTGCTTGGTGACACATCCTGGCTCCGATAGACAAGGGTGACTGAGGCAGAAGGTTGAAATGTTTCTGCACAAAACTGGGAATGATCCTTATACCACAAATTATAAATGAAAAAAGAGAAAAAAGAAGGAAAGAGAAGACAAGAAAAGAAAAGAAAAAAGGAAGAGAGGTTTGAGATTCTACCTCTACAGTATTCAAAATGTCTTGGGTTTGATTCTGAATACACAACAATTTAAAAGAAACCAACGTTTCTAACAGGGCCTGTACATATAGGCCAGCAATTTTCATGCACTGGGGCTCAATCAATTTGGGGATTGAAGGAATCTGTCCTAGGCTTCGAATAAGAATTCCTCTTTATCAGACATTGCATTAAGTTTGATAGAAGAAGTTTTGCAAAACAACAGTTACAATGAGTAACAGAATAATTTCACTGTTGGGGTTCTCACAACATGAAAAACTCTCTGAAATGTATGGTAATCTGAGGAATGTTTATAATGACTATGTAGAAGTTTGTCACACCTGAGTGAATAATGCTCAACAGCTGATCATGATCAGACATTAGTGATTGTGGAGAGTTCCTATAGTGTGGGTCCTGAATCAAATATCTTAGTGTCACTTCGGACTTGTAAACACCCACATTGGCCATTATTCTTTCTGACCACTCTTTCCATGAACAGATATCAATGTTCATTCCATCACAATGCAGACCCACTCAGGATGTGTTGTTCATTTCTGTCTTTGTCCTGTAACTCTAGGAACGCCATGCATTGTTCCCTCCATGGAATACACTATTTCAGGCAAACCTAATGTGCTTCCCTGAAACATAGTCATGTGAATGGTTTCAAAAGCATTTCCAGTGCCCTCTGAAACTAGGGACCAGCCTCCAGACCAGCTTGAGACAGATGCAGTAACTATCTAGTTGGGAACATACGCCACCTTGTGGCTGCGCACGGCCGCTCCTGAGGCAGGCAACTTCCATGGAGTTTCCTTCATGGTTGTCCTATGAACCCTTCTTTCCCAGCCATGAGCAAAATTGCTCATGGCTGGGGCAGAAGCGTTCAGAGAATTTGTTCAAGGACCTTTCTGGAACGTGGTGAGGCTCTTCTCCCTGCCCTGAGAACCTCTCTTCTTCTGACCTAGTTCAATCGCACTCTCACCAGTGTGTCCTGATTCTCCTGCTGAGCCCCATGGTCCTCTTTCTGAAATTCCATGAACCCCTTCCTGTTCTTGTGTGGTACTTTCTGCTTACAGTAAGTTGTGTCTGATTCTACTCTTTGCATTTTTCCAGAGGGCAAGATCAAGGTGCCCTCCACCATTACGGGTCAACATCACAGGCTTAACTTATAGGAGCTGCTCTCTGCAGGAGTCACCAGTGTGGATGTTGGAACTTCTGGAAAGGTAGCCTCATGTAGCAGCTAGCATCTAGATGCTGAGTACTAAATTCAGTCCTCTGCAAGGTCACCCAGGCATCATAAACACTTGGAGGTTGTCTTGCAGATAATAATTCTCCCATTGGATGCCAGCACATCTACGTCTTCTGAGTCCATCATTGTTCGTAAGCAGGTGTGCCATGTTGGTGACACAGCCTGGCACAGATAGACAAGGGTGACCGAGGCAGAAGGGTGAAATGTTTCTGCACAAAACGGGGAATGATCCTTACACACAAATTTAAAAATGAAAAAAGAGAAAAGAACGAAAGAGAAGAAAGGAAAAGAAAAGAAAAAAGGAAGAGAGGTTTCAGATAGTACCTCTACAGTATTCACAAAGTCTTGGGTTTGATTCTGAACACACAACCACTTAAAAGAAACCAACATTTCTAACAGGGCTTGTACATATAGTCCAGCAATTCTCATGCACTGGGGCTCAACCAATTTGGGACTTGAAGGAATCTGTCCTAGGCTTGGAATAAGAATTCCTGCTTATCAGATATCGCATTAAGTATGATAGAAGTTGCTTTGCAAAAACAACAGTTACAATTAGCAAAAGAATAATTTCACTGTTGAGGTTCTCACGACACGAAAAATTCTCTGAAACACATGGTAATGTGAGGAATATTGAGAATGACTGTGTAGAAGTTTGTCACACCTGAGTGAATAATGCTCAACAGCTGATCATGATCAGACCTTAGTGATTGTGGAGAGTTCGTATAGTGTGGGTACTGAATCAAATATCTTAGGGTCACTTCGGACTTGTAAACAGCTACATTGGCCATTATTCTTTCTGACCCCTCTTTCCATGAACAGATATCAATGTTCATTCCAACCCAACGCAGATCCCCTCAGGATGTGGTGTTCATTTCTGACTTTGTCCTGTAACTCTAGGAATGCCATGCATTGTTCCCTCCATGGGATACAGTATTTTGGGCAAACCTACTGTGATTCCCTGAAACACAGTCATGCGAATGGTTTCAAAAGCATCTCCAGTCCCCTCTGAAACTAGGGTCCAGCCTCCAGACCAGCTTGAGACAGATGCAGTAACTATCAAGTTGGGAACATACGCCACCTTGTGTCTGCGCACGGCCACTGTGGAGGCTGGCAACTTCAATGGAGTTTCCTTCAGGTTGACTTCTGAACCCTTCTGACCCAGCCATGAGCAATTTTGCTCATGGCTGGGTCAGAAGGGTTCAGAGAATTCGTTCAAGGACCTTTCTGGACACGTGGAGAGCCTCTTCTCGCTGCCCTGAGAACCTCTCTTCTTCTGACCAAGCTCAATCTCACTCTCACCAGTGTGTCCTGATACTCCTGCTGAGCCCCATGGTCCTCTTTTTGAAATTCCATGAACCCCTTACTGTGCTTTGTGTGGTACTTTCTAAGTACAATAACTTGTGTCTTCTTCTACTCTTTGCATTTTTCCAGAGGGCAAGATCAAGGTACCCTCAACCATTACGGATTAACATCATATGCTTAACTTACAGGAGCTGTTCTCTGCTGGGGTCACCAGTGTGGATGTTGGAACTTCTGGAAAGGTAGCTACATATAGCAGCTAGCATCTAGATGCTGAGAACTGAATCCAGGCCCCTGAAAGTTCAGCCAGACATCATAAACACTTGGAGGTTGTCTTGCAGAAAATAATTCTCCCATTGGTTGCCAGCACATCTCCGTCTTCTGATTCCATCATTGTTCGTAAGCAGGTCTGCCATGCTTGGGGACACAGCCTGGCACTGAAAGGCAAGGGTGACTGAGGCAGAAGGGTGAAATTTTTATGTACAAAACTGGGAATGATCCTTACACACAAATTTAAAAAAGAAAAAACAGAAAAGAAGGAAAGTGAAGAAACGAAAAGAAAATAAAAAAGGAAGAGAGGTTTCCGATTGTACCTCTACAGTATTCACAAAGTCTTGGGTTTGATTCTGATCATACACCACTTAAAAAAAAACCAACGTTTCTAACAGGGCCTGTACATATAGGCCAGCAATTTTCATGCACTGTGGCTCAACCAATTTGGGGATTGAAGGAATCTCTCCTATGCTTCGAATAAGAACTCCTGCTTATCAGACATTGCATTAAGTTTAATAGGAGTATCTTTACAAAACAACAGTTACAATTAGCTACAGAATAATTTCACTGTTGGGGTTCTCACAACATGAAAAACTCTCTGAAATGCATGGTAATCTGAGGAATGTTGAGAATGACTGTGTAGAAGTTAGTCACACCTGAGTGAATAATGCTCAACAGGTGATCATGATCAGACCTTAGTGATTATGCAGAGTTCGTATAGTGTGGGTCCAGAATCAAATATCTTAGGGTCACTTCGGACTTGTAAACAGGCACATTGGCCATTATTCTTTCTGACCCCTCTTTCCATGAACAGATATCAATGTTCATTCCATGCAACGCAGATCCCCTCAGGATGTGGTTTTCTTTTCTGACTTTGTCCTGTAATTCTAGGAACGCCATGCATTCTTCCCTACATGGAATACACTATTTCGGGCAAACCTACTGTGCTTCCCTGAAACACAGTCATGCGAATGGTTTCAAAAGCATCTCCAGTCCCCTCTGAATCTAGGGTGCAGCCTCCAGACCAGCTTGAGACAGATGCAGTAACTATCAAGTTGGGAACATACGCCAACTTGTGGCTTTGCACGGCCACTGCGGTGGCAGGCAACTTCCATGCAGTTTCCTTCATGGTTGCCTTTTAACCCTTCTGGCCCAGTCATGAGCAAAATTGCTCATGGCTGGGGCAGAAGGGTTCAGAGAATTCGTTGAAGGACCTTTCTGGACACGTGGTGAGCCTCTTCTCGCTGCCCTGAGAACCTCTCTTCTTTTGACCAAGCACAATCGCACTCTCACCAGTGTCCTGATTCTCCTGCTGTGCCCCTTGGTCCTTTTTCTGAAATTCCATGAACCCCTTCCTGTTCTTTGTGTGGTACTTTCTGCTTACAATAACTTCTGTCTGTTTCTACTCTTTGCATTTTTCCAGAGGGCAAGATCAAGGCGCCCTCCATCATTACGGGTCAACATCACATGCTTAACTTACAGGAGCTGCTCTCTGCAGGAGTCACCAGTGTGGATGTTGGTACTTCTGGAAAGTTAGCCTCATATACCAGCTAGCATCAAGATGCTGAGTATTGAATCCAGGCCACTGCAAGGTCACCCAGGCTTCATAAACACTTGGAGGTTGTCTTGCAGAAAATAATTCTCCCATTGGATACCAGCACATCTCCGTCTTCTGAGTCCATCATTGTGTGTAAGAAGGTCTGCCATGCTTGGTGAGACAGCCTGGCACTGATAGACAAATGTGACTGAGGCAGAAGGGTGAAATGTTTCTGCAAAAAACTGAGAATGATCCTTACACACAAATTTAAAAATGAAAAAAAGACAAAAGAAGGAAAGAGAAGAAAGGAAAAGAAAAGAAATAAGGAAGAGAGGTTTCAGATTCTACCTGTACAGTATTCACAAAGTCTTGGGTTTGATTCTGAACACACAACCAGTTAAAAGAAACCAACGTTTCTAACAGGGCCTGTACATATAGGCCAGCAATTCTCATGCACTGGGGCTCAACCAATTTGGGCATTGAAGGAATCTGTCCTAGGCTTCGAATAAGAATTCCTGCTTACCAGACATTGCATTAAGTTTAATGGAAGTCGATTTGCAAAACAACAGTTACAATTAGCAACAGAATAATTTCACTGTTGGGGTTCTCACAACATGAAAAACTCTCTGAAATGTATGGTAATCTGAGGAATGCTGAGAATGACTGTGTAGAAGTTTGTCACACCTGAGTGAATAATGCTCAACAGCTGATCATGATCAGACCTTAGTGATTGTGGAGAGTTCGTATAGTGTGGGTCCTGAATCAAATATCTCAGGGTCACTTCAGACATGTAAACAGCCACATTGGCCATATTCTAACTGACCCCTCTTTCCATGAACAGATATCAGTGTTCATTCCAACCCAACGCAGATCCCGTCAGGATGTGCTGTTCACTTCTGACTTTGTCCTGTAACTCTAAGAACACCATGCATTGTTCCCTCCATGGAATACACTATTTCGGGCAAACCTACTGTGCTTCCCTGAAACACAGTCATGCGAATGGTTTCAAAAGCATCTCCAGTCCCCTTAGAAATTAGGGTCCAGCCTCCAGACCAGCCTGAGACAGATGCAGTAACTATCAAGTTGGGAACATCCGCCACCTTGTGGCTGCTCACGGCCACTGCGGAGGCAGGCAACTTCCATGGAGTTTCCTTCATGGTTGTCCTCTGAACCCTCCTTCCCAAGCCATGAGGAAAATTGCTCTTGGCTGGGGCAGAAGGGTTCAGAGAATTCGTTCAATGACCTTTTTGGACACATGGTGAGCCTCTTCTCGCTGCCCAGAGAACCTCTCTTTTTCTGACCAAGCTCAATCTCACTCTCACCAATGTGTCCTGATTCTCAAGCTGAGCCCCATGGTCCTCTTTCTGAAATTCCATGAACCCCTTTCTGTTCTTTGTGTGGTACTTTCTGCTTACAATAACTTGTGACTGATTCTACTCTTTGCATTTTTCCAGAGGGCAAGATCAAGGTACCCTCACCCATTACGGGTCAACATCACATGCTTAACTTACAGGAGCTGCTCCCTGCAGGGGTAACCAGTGTGGATGTTGGAACTTCTGGAAAGGTAGCCTCATATAGCAGCTAGCATCTAGATGCTGAGTACTGAATCCAGGCCCCTGCAAGGTCACCCAGGCATCATAAACACTTGGAGGTTGTCTTGCAGAAAATAATTCTCCCATTGGATGCCAGCACATCTCCATCTTCTGAGTCCATCATTGTGTGTAAGAAGGTCTGCCATGCTTGGTGACACAGCCTGGCACCGATAGACAAGGGTGACTGATGTAGAATGGTGAAATATTTGCAGAAAACTGGGAATGATCCTTAGACACAAATTTAAAAGTGAAAAAAGAGAAAAGAAGGAAAGAGAAGAAAGGAAAAGAAAAGAAAAAGGAAGAGAGGTTTCAGATTCTACCTCTACAGTTTTCACCAAGTCTTGGGTTTGATTTCGAACACACAACCACTTAAAAGAAATCAACGTTTGTAACAGGGCCTGTACATATAGGCCAGCAATTGTCATGCACTGGGGCTCAACCAATTTGGGGCTTGAAGGAATCTGTCCTAGGCTTAGAATAAGTATTCTTGCTTATCAGATATCGCATTAAGTTTGATAGAAGTAGCTTTGCAAAACAACAGTTACAATTAGCAATAGAATAATTTCACTGTTGCAGTTTTCACAACATGAAAAACTCTCTGAAATGTATGGTAATCTGAGGAATGTTGAGAATGACTGTTTAGAAGTTAGTCACACCTGATTGAATAATTTTCAACAGCTGATCATGATGAGACCTTAGTGATTGTGGAGAGTTCGTATAGTGTGGGTCCTGAATCAAATATCTTAGGGTCACTTAGAGCCACATTGGCCATTATTCTTTCTGACCCCTCTTTCCATGAACAGATATCAATGTTCATTCCGACCCAATGCAGATGCCCTCAGGATGTTGTGTTCATTTCTGACTTTGTCCTGTAACTCTAGGAACGCCATGCATTGTTCCCTCCAAGGAACACACTATTTCGGGCAAACCTACTGTGCTTCCCTGAAACACAGTCATGCGAATGGTTTCAGAAGCATCTACAGTCCCCTTGAATCTAAGGTTCAGCCTCCAGACCAGCTTGAGACAGATGCAGTAACTATCAAGTTGGGAACATACGCCACCTTGTGGCTGCCTACGGCGACTGCGGAGGCAGGCAACTTCCATGGAGTTTCCTTCATGGTTGTCTTCAGATCCCTTCTGCCCCAGCCATGAGCAAAACTGCTCATGGCTGGGGCAGAAGGGTTCAGAGAATTCGAACAAGGACCTTTCTGGACACGTGGTGAGGTTCTTCTCCCTGCCCTGAGAACATCTCTTCTTCTGACCAAGCTCAATCGCACTCTCACCAGTGTGTCCTGATTCTCCTGCTGAGCCCCATGGTCCTCTTTCGGAAATTCCATGAACCCCTTTCTGTTCTTTGTGTGGTACTTTCTGCTTACAATAGCTTGTGTCTGATTCTACTCTTTGTATTTTTCCAGAGGGCAAGATCAAGTTGCCCTCCACCATTTCGGGTCAACATCACATGCTCAACTTACAGGAGCCACTCTCTGAGGAGTCACCAGTGTGGATGTTGGAACTTCTGGAAAGGTAGCCTCATATAGCATCTAGCATCTAGATGCTGAGTACTGAATCCAGGCCCCTGCAAGGTCACCCAGGCATCATAAACACTTGGAGGTTGACTTGCAGAAAATAATTCTCCCATTTGTTGCCAGCACATCTCTGTCTTCTGAGTCCATCATTGTTCGTCAGAAGGTCTGGCATGCTTTTGGACACACCCTGGCACCGAAAGACAAGGGCGATTGAGGCAGAAGAGTGAAATATTTCTGCATGAAACTGGAAATGATCCTTACACACAAATTTAAAATTGAAAAAAAAGAAAAGAAAGAAAGAAAAAGAAAGGAAAAGAAAAAAAGAAGACAAATTTCAGATTCTACCTCTACAGTTTTCACAAAGTCTTGGGTTTGATTCTGAACAGACAACCACTTAAAAGAAAGCAACGTTTCTAACAGGGCCTGGACATATAGGCCAGCAAGTCTCATGCACTGGGGCTCAACCAATTTGGGGCTTGAAGGAATCTGTCCTAGGCTTCGAATAAGAATTCCTGCTTATAAGATATCGCATTAAGTTTGGTAGAAGTAGCTTTGCAAAACAACAGTAACAATTATCAACAGAATAATATCACTGTTGCGGTTCTCAACCGCGAAAAACTCTCTGAAATGTATGGTAATCTGAGGAATGTTGAGAATGACTGTGTAGAAGTTAGTCACTCCTGAGTGAGTAATGTTCAACAGTTGATCATGATAAGACCTTAGTGATTGTGGAGAGTTCGTATAGTGTGGGTCCTGAATCAAATATCTTAGGGTCACTTCGGACTTGTAAACAGCCACATTGGCCATTATACTTTCTGACTCCTCTTTTCAAGAACAGATATCAATGTTCATTCCAACCCAACACAGATGCCCTCAGGATGTGGTGTTCATTTCTGACTTTTTCTTGTAACTCTAGGAACTCCATGCATTGTTCCCTCCATGGAATACACTATTTTGGGCAAACCTACTGTGCTTCCCTGAAACACAGTCATGCGAATGGTTTCAAAAGCATCTCCAATCCCCTCTGAATCTAGGGTGCAGCCTCCAGACCAGCTTGAGAGGGATGCAGTAACTATCAAGTTGGGAACATACGCCACCTTGTGGCTGCGCATGGCCACTGCGGAGGCAGGAAATGTCCATGGAGTTTCCTTCAAGGTTGTCCTCTGAACCCTTCTGACCCCGCCATGAGCAATTTTACCTATGGCTGGGGCAGAATGGTTCAGAGAATTCATTATCGGGGTCCCCACAACACGAGAAAGTGTATTCAAGTGTGGCGGTCTTAGGAAGGTTGAGAACCACTGTGTAGAAATAAGTCACACCTGAGTGAATCATGCTCCATAGCAGATCATGATCAGCCCTTAGTGATTGTGGAGAGTTGCTATACTGGGGGTCCTGAATCAAATATTGTAGGGGCATTTCGGACATGTAAACAGCCACTTTGGTCATTTCTCTTTATGACCCCTTTTGCCATGAACAGATGTCAATGTTCTTTCGAACCCAACGCTGATCCCCTCAGGATGTGGTGTTCATTTCTGAACTTTGTCCTGTAACTCGAGAAGCGCCATGCGTTGTTCCCACCATGGAATACACTATTTCGGGCAAACCGACTGTGTGTCCATGAGACACAATCATGTGAATGGCTTCAAAAACATCTCCAGTCCCCTGTGAAGCTAGGGTTCAGCCTCCAGACCAGCTTGAGACAGATGCAGTTACTATCAAGTGGGACACGTGCGCCACCGTGTGGCAGCAGACTGCCACTGCGGAGGCAGGCAGCTTCCAGGGAGTTGCCTTCATGGTTGCCCTCTGAACCCTTCTGCCCCAGCCATGAGCAGTAACTGCTCATGGCTGGGGCAGAAGGGTTCAGAGAATTCATTCAAGGACCCTTCTGGACACGTGGTGAGCCTCTTCTCGCCGCCTGAGAACCTCCCTTCTTCTGACTATGCTCAGGCGCACCCTCACCCGTGCGTCCTGATCCTCCTGCTGAGCCCCAGGGTCCTCTCTCTAAAATTCCAGGAACCCCTTCCGGTTCTTTCCCTGGTTCTTTCTGCTTACAAGATCTTGTGGCTGACTCTACTCTTTGCATTTTTCCACGGGGCAAGATCAAGGAGCCCTCCACCATTACGGGTCAATGTCAGCTTTTTAACTTACAGGAGCTGGTCTCTGCAGGGGTCACCAATGTGGATGTTGGAACTTCTGCAAAGGTAGCCACATAGAGCGGCTACCATCTAGATGCTGAGGACTGAATCCAGGCCCCTGCGAGGTCACTCAGACATCATAAACGCTTGCAGGTTTTCTTGGAGAAAAAAATTCTCATATATGATGCCTGCACATCTCCACCTTCTGATCCCATCATTGTTTGGAAGAAGGTCTGCAATGCTTGGGGACACAGCCTGTCACCGAAACACAAGGGTGACTGAGTCGGAAGGATGGAATGTTTGTGCAGAGAACCAGGAATGATCCTGACTCGGAAATTTAAAAACGAAACAATAGAAAAGAAAGAAAGAAAAGAAATGAAAAGGAAAAAAGGAAGAAAAGGTTCGGGTCGTACCTCTCAAGTATTCACAAAGTCCTGGGTTTGATTCTGAACACTCAACCACTTAAAGGAAACCAAAGGTTATAAAAGGGCCTGTGCATATAGGCCAGCAATTCTCATGCTGAGGGGCTCAAGCCAGTTGGGGCTTGAGGGACTGTGTCCCAGGTTTCGATTAAGAACTGCTGCATGTCAGACATTTGCAATACGTTTGATAGAAGTAGCTTTGCAAAACAACACTTACAAGTTAGCAACAGAATAATTTCATTGTTGGGGTTCTCACAACACGAGGAATTGTCTTAAAGTGTGGCAGTCGCAGGAAGTTTGACAACCACTGTGTAGAAACAAGTCACAGCTGACTGAATCATGCTCGACAGCAGATCGTGATCAGACCGTAGTGATTGTGGAGAGTCGGTATTTTGTGGGTCCTGAATCAAATATTGTAGGGTCACTTCGGACTTGTAAACAGCCGCTTTGGCCATTTTATTTTATGACCCCTTTTGCCAAGAACAGATGTCAATGATCTTTCCAAGCCCACGACGATCCCCTCAGGATGTGGTGTTCATTTCTGACTTTGTCCTGTAACTCGAGAAACGCCATGCACTGTTCCCATCACGGAATCCACTATTTCGGGCAAACCGACCGTGTTTCCCTGAGACACAGTCATGCAAATGCCTTCCAAAACATCTCCAGTCCCCTGTGACGCGAGGGTTAAGCTTCCAGACCGGCTTGAGACCAACGCAGTAACTTTCAACTGGGGCTCAAGTGCCAACATTTGGCTCCTGGCTAACTCTGCGGAGGCAGGCAACTTCCACGGAGGCTCCTTCACGCCTGGACTCTGAACCCTTCTGCCCCAGCAATGAGCAAACAAGCTCATTGCTGGGGCAGAAGGGTTCAGAGAATCCATTCAGGGACCCTTCGGGACACATGGATAGCCTCTTCTCGCTGCCCTGAAAACCTCCCTTCTTCAGACCCTGCTCATTTGCACTCCCACCCGTGACTCCTGATCCTTCTGCTGAGCCACTGGGTCCCTGTTCTTAAATTCCACGAACCCCTTCCTGTTTTGTCCCGGGTTCTTTCTGCTCACAGGAACTTGTGGCTGATGCTCCCCTTTGCATCTTTGCAGTAGGCAAGATCAAGGAGCCCTCCTCCATTATGGGTCAATGTCAGCTTTTTCACTTACACCAGCTGCTTCTTTCAAGGGTCAGCAGACTGGATGTTGGAACCACTGGAACGGTAGCCACATGTAGGAGCTAGCATGTAGACACTGAGTACTGAATCCAGGCCCCTGCTAGGGCAAGCAGGCATCATAAATGCTCTGGAGGTGATTTTGTAGAAAACAACTCTCCCTTTGGATGCCAGCACATCTCCATCATCTGATTTCTTCATTGCTTGTAAAAACGTTCTGCCACGCTTGTGGACATGGGCCTGTCACCGAGCTGCAACAGTGCTTGAAGCAGAAGCATGGGTTGTCTGTGAGGGGAGCTCAGATAGATCCTATCTCAAAAAACTGAAAGGGAATGAATAGAAAAGACAAGGAAAGGAAACGAAAGGAAAGCAAAGGAAATGTTTGGATCGTACCTCTCCAGGATTCACAAAGTCCTGGGTTTGATCCTGAGCACCCAAACACTTAAGAGAAACAGAAGGTTCTAACAGGGCCTGTGCATATGAGGCAGCAATTCTCATGCAGCGGGCACAACCAATGTGGAGCGTGAAGAACATTGTCCCAGGATTCGATTAAGAACTGCTGCGTGTCAGACATTTGCATTAAGATTCATACAAGTTGCTTCGCAAAACAAAAGTTGCTAATTAGCAACAGAAGAACTTCATTATCGGGGTCCCCACAACACGAGAAAGTGTATTCAAGTGTGGCGGTCTTAGGAAGGTTGAGAACCACTGTGTAGAAATAAGTCACACCTGAGTGAATCATGCTCCATAGCAGATCATGATCAGCCCTTAGTGATTGTGGAGACTTGCTATACTGGGGGTCCTGAATCAAATATTGTAGGGGCATTTCGGACATGTAAACAGCCACTTTGGTCATTTCTCTTTATGACCCCTTTTGCCATGAACAGGTGTCAATGTTCTTTCGAACCCAACGCTGATCCCCTCAGGATGTGGTGTTCATTTCTGAACTTTGTCCTGTAACTCGAGAAGCGCCATGCGTTGTTCCCACCATGGAATACACTATTTCGGGCAAACCGACTGTGTGTCCATGAGACACAATCATGTGAATGGCTTCAAAAACATCTCCAGTCCCCTGTGAAGCTAGGGTTCAGCCTCCAGACCAGCTTGAGACAGATGCAGTTACTATCAAGTGGGACACGTGCGCCACCGTGTGGCAGCAGACTGCCACTGCGGAGGCAGGCAGCTTCCAGGGAGTTGCCTTCATGGTTGCCCTCTGAACCCTTCTGCCCCAGCCATGAGCAGTAACTGCTCATGGCTGGGGCAGAAGGGTTCAGAGAATTCATTCAAGGACCCTTCTGGACACGTGGTGAGCCTCTTCTCGCCGCCATGAGAACCTCCCTTCTTCTGACTATGCTCAGGCGCACCCTCACCCGTGCGTCCTGATCCTCCTGCTGAGCCCCAGGGTCCTCTCTCTAAAATTCCAGGAACCCCTTCCGGTCCTTTCCCTGGTTCTTTCTGCTTACAAGATCTTGTGGCTGACTCTACTCTTTGCTTTTTTCCACGGGGCAAGATCAAGGAGCCCTCCACCATTACGGGTCAATGTCAGCTTTTTAACTTACAGGAGCTGGTCTCTGCAGGGGTCACCAATGTGGATGTTGGAACTTCTGCAAAGGTAGCCACATAGAGCGGCTACCATCTAGATGCTGAGGACTGAATCCAGGCCCCTGCGAGGTCACTCAGACATCATAAACGCTTGCAGGTTTTCTTGGAGAAAAAAATTCTCATATATGATGCCTGCACATCTCCACCTTCTGATCCCATCATTGTTTGGAAGAAGGTCTGCAATGCTTGGGGACACAGCCTGTACCGAAACACAAGGGTGACTGAGTCGGAAGGATGGAATGTATGAGCAGAGAACCAGGAACGATCCTGACTCGGAAATTTAGAAACGAAACAATAGAAAAGAAAGAAAGAAAAGAAATGAAAAGGAAAAAAGGAAGAAAAGGTTCGGGTCGTACCTCTCAAGTATTCACAAAGTCCTGGGTTTGATTCTGAACACTCAACCACTTAAAGGAAACCAAAGGTTATAAAAGGGCCTGTGCATATAGGCCAGCAATTCTCATGCTGAGGGGCTCAAGCCAGTTGGGGCTTGAGGGACTGTGTCCCAGGTTTCGATTAAGAACTGCTGCATGTCAGACATTTGCAATACGTTTGATAGAAGTAGCTTTGCAAAACAACACTTACAAGTTAGCAACAGAATAATTTCATTGTTGGGGTTCTCACAACACGAGGAATTGTCTTCAAGTGTGGCAGTCGCAGGAAGTTTGACAACCACTGTGTAGAAACAAGTCACAGCTGACTGAATCATGCTCGACAGCAGATCGTGATCAGACCGTAGTGATTGTGGAGAGTCGGTATTTTGTGGGTCCTGAATCAAATATTGTAGGGTCACTTCGGACTTGTAAACAGCCGCTTTGGCCATTTTATTTTATGACCCCTTTTGCCAAGAACAGATGTCAATGATCTTTCCAAGCCCACGACGATCCCCTCAGGATGTGGTGTTCATTTCTGACTTTGTCCTGTAACTCGAGAAACGCCATGCACTGTTCCCATCACGGAATCCACTATTTCGGGCAAACCGACCGTGTTTCCCTGAGACACAGGCATGCAAATGCCTTCCAAAACATCTCCAGTCCCCTGTGACGCGAGGGTTAAGCTTCCAGACCGGCTTGAGACCAAGGCAGTAACTTTCAACTGGGGCTCAAGTGCCAACATTTGGCTCCTGGCTAACTCTGCGGAGGCAGGCAACTTCCACGGAGGCTCCTTCACGCCTGGACTCTGAACCCTTCTGCCCCAGCAATGAGCAAACAAGCTCATTGCTGGGGCAGAAGGGTTCAGAGAATCCATTCAGGGACCCTTCGGGACACATGGATAGCCTCTTCTCGCTGCCCTGAAAACCTCCCTTCTTCAGACCCTGCTCATTTGCACTCCCACCCGTGACTCCTGATCCTTCTGCTGAGCCACTGGGTCCCTGTTCTTAAATTCCACGAACCCCTTCCTGTTTTGTCCCGGGTTCTTTCTGCTCACAGGAACTTGTGGCTGATGCTCCCCTTTGCATCTTTGCAGTAGGCAAGATCAAGGAGCCCTCCTCCATTATGGGTCAATGTCAGCTTTTTCACTTACACCAGCTGCTTCTTTCAAGGGTCAGCAGACTGGATGTTGAACCACTGGAACGGTAGCCACATGTAGGAGCTAGCATGTAGACACTGAGTACTGAATCCAGGCCCCTGCTAGGGCAAGCAGGCATCATAAATGCTCTGGAGGTGATTTTGTAGAAAACAACTCTCCCTTTGGATGCCAGCACATCTCCATCATCTGATTTCTTCATTGCTGGTAAAAACGTTCTGCCACGCTTGTGGACATGGGCCTGTCACCGAGCTGCAACAGTGCTTGAAGCAGAAGCATGGGTTGTCTGTGAGGGGAGCTCAGATAGATCCTATCTCAAAAAACTGAAAGGGAATGAATAGAAAAGACAAGGAAAGGAAACGAAAGGAAAGCAAAGGAAATGTTTGGATCGTACCTCTCCAGGATTCACAAAGTCCTGGGTTTGATCCTGAGCACCCAAACACTTAAGAGAAACAGAAGGTTCTAACAGGGCCTGTGCATATGAGGCAGCAATTCTCATGCAGCGGGCACAACCAATGTGGAGCGTGAAGAACATTGTCCCAGGATTCGATTAAGAACTGCTGCGTGTCAGACATTTGCATTAAGATTCATACAAGTTGCTTCGCAAAACAAAAGTTGCTAATTAGCAACAGAAGAACTTCATTATCGGGGTCCCCACAACACGAGAAAGTGTATTCAAGTGTGGCGGTCTTAGGAAGGTTGAGAACCACTGTGTAGAAATAAGTCACACCTGAGTGAATCATGCTCCATAGCAGATCATGATCAGCCCTTAGTGATTGTGGAGACTTGCTATACTGGGGGTCCTGAATCAAATATTGTAGGGGCATTTCGGACATGTAAACAGCCACTTTGGTCATTTCTCTTTATGACCCCTTTTGCCATGAACAGGTGTCAATGTTCTTTCGAACCCAACGCTGATCCCCTCAGGATGTGGTGTTCATTTCTGAACTTTGTCCTGTAACTCGAGAAGCGCCATGCGTTGTTCCCACCATGGAATACACTATTTCGGGCAAACCGACTGTGTGTCCATGAGACACAATCATGTGAATGGCTTCAAAAACATCTCCAGTCCCCTGTGAAGCTAGGGTTCAGCCTCCAGACCAGCTTGAGACAGATGCAGTTACTATCAAGTGGGACACGTGCGCCACCGTGTGGCAGCAGACTGCCACTGCGGAGGCAGGCAGCTTCCAGGGAGTTGCCTTCATGGTTGCCCTCTGAACCCTTCTGCCCCAGCCATGAGCAGTAACTGCTCATGGCTGGGGCAGAAGGGTTCAGAGAATTCATTCAAGGACCCTTCTGGACACGTGGTGAGCCTCTTCTCGCCGCCATGAGAACCTCCCTTCTTCTGACTATGCTCAGGCGCACCCTCACCCGTGCGTCCTGATCCTCCTGCTGAGCCCCAGGGTCCTCTCTCTAAAATTCCAGGAACCCCTTCCGGTCCTTTCCCTGGTTCTTTCTGCTTACAAGATCTTGTGGCTGACTCTACTCTTTGCTTTTTTCCCCGGGGCAAGATCAAGGAGCCCTCCACCATTACGGGTCAATGTCAGCTTTTTAACTTACAGGAGCTGGTCTCTGCAGGGGTCACCAATGTGGATGTTGGAACTTCTGCAAAGGTAGCCACATAGAGCGGCTACCATCTAGATGCTGAGGACTGAATCCAGGCCCCTGCGAGGTCACTCAGACATCATAAACGCTTGCAGGTTTTCTTGGAGAAAAAAATTCTCATATATGATGCCTGCACATCTCCACCTTCTGATCCCATCATTGTTTGGAAGAAGGTCTGCAATGCTTGGGGACACAGCCTGTACCGAAACACAAGGGTGACTGAGTCGGAAGGATGGAATGTATGAGCAGAGAACCAGGAACGATCCTGACTCGGAAATTTAGAAACGAAACAATAGAAAAGAAAGAAGGAAAAGAAATGAAAAGGAAAAAAGGAAGAAAAGGTTCGGGTCGTACCTCTCAAGTATTCACAAAGTCCTGGGTTTGATTCTGAACACTCAACCACTTAAAGGAAACCAAAGGTTATAAAAGGGCCTGTGCATATAGGCCAGCAATTCTCATGCTGAGGGGCTCAAGCCAGTTGGGGCTTGAGGGACTGTGTCCCAGGTTTCGATTAAGAACTGCTGCATGTCAGACATTTGCAATACGTTTGATAGAAGTAGCTTTGCAAAACAACACTTACAAGTTAGCAACAGAATAATTTCATTGTTGGGGTTCTCACAACACGAGGAATTGTCTTCAAGTGTGGCAGTCGCAGGAAGTTTGACAACCACTGTGTAGAAACAAGTCACAGCTGACTGAATCATGCTCGACAGCAGATCGTGATCAGACCGTAGTGATTGTGGAGAGTCGGTATTTTGTGGGTCCTGAATCAAATATTGTAGGGTCACTTCGGACTTGTAAACAGCCGCTTTGGCCATTTTATTTTATGACCCCTTTTGCCAAGAACAGATGTCAATGATCTTTCCAAGCCCACGACGATCCCCTCAGGATGTGGTGTTCATTTCTGACTTTGTCCTGTAAATCGAGAAACGCCATGCACTGTTCCAATCACGGAATCCACTATTTCGGGCAAACCGACCGTGTTTCCCTGAGACACAGGCATGCAAATGCCTTCCAAAACATCTCCAGTCCCCTGTGACGCGAGGGTTAAGCTTCCAGACCGGCTTGAGACCAAGGCAGTAACTTTCAACTGGGGCTCAAGTGCCAACATTTGGCTCCTGGCTAACTCTGCGGAGGCAGGCAACTTCCACGGAGGCTCCTTCACGCCTGGACTCTGAACCCTTCTGCCCCAGCAATGAGCAAACAAGCTCATTGCTGGGGCAGAAGGGTTCAGAGAATCCATTCAGGGACCCTTCGGGACACATGGATAGCCTCTTCTCGCTGCCCTGAAAACCTCCCTTCTTCAGACCCTGCTCATTTGCACTCCCACCCGTGACTCCTGATCCTTCTGCTGAGCCACTGGGTCCCTGTTCTTAAATTCCACGAACCCCTTCCTGTTTTGTCCCGGGTTCTTTCTGCTCACAGGAACTTGTGGCTGATGCTCCCCTTTGCATCTTTGCAGTAGGCAAGATCAAGGAGCCCTCCTCCATTATGGGTCAATGTCAGCTTTTTCACTTACACCAGCTGCTTCTTTCAAGGGTCAGCAGACTGGATGTTGGAACCACTGGAACGGTAGCCACATGTAGGAGCTAGCATGTAGACACTGAGTACTGAATCCAGGCCCCTGCTAGGGCAAGCAGGCATCATAAATGCTCTGGAGGTGATTTTGTAGAAAACAACTCTCCCTTTGGATGCCAGCACATCTCCATCATCTGATTTCTTCATTGCTGGTAGAAACGTTCTGCCACGCTTGTGGACATGGGCCTGTCACCGAGCTGCAACAGTGCTTGAAGCAGAAGCATGGGTTGTCTGTGAGGGGAGCTCAGATAGATCCTATCTCAAAAAACTGAAAGGGAATGAATAGAAAAGACAAGGAAAGGAAACGAAAGGAAAGCAAAGGAAATGTTTGGATCGTACCTCTCCAGGATTCACAAAGTCCTGGGTTTGATCCTGAGCACCCAAACACTTAAGAGAAACAGAAGGTTCTAACAGGGCCTGTGCATATGAGGCAGCAATTCTCATGCAGCGGGCACAACCAATGTGGAGCGTGAAGAACATTGTCCCAGGATTCGATTAAGAACTGCTGCGTGTCAGACATTTGCATTAAGATTCATACAAGTTGCTTCGCAAAACAAAAGTTGCTAATTAGCAACAGAAGAACTTCATTATCGGGGTCCCCACAACACGAGAAAGTGTATTCAAGTGTGGCGGTCTTAGGAAGGTTGAGAACCACTGTGTAGAAATAAGTCACACCTGAGTGAATCATGCTCCATAGCAGATCATGATCAGCCCTTAGTGATTGTGGAGACTTGCTATACTGGGGGTCCTGAATCAAATATTGTAGGGGCATTTCGGACATGTAAACAGCCACTTTGGTCATTTCTCTTTATGACCCCTTTTGCCATGAACAGGTGTCAATGTTCTTTCGAACCCAACGCTGATCCCCTCAGGATGTGGTGTTCATTTCTGAACTTTGTCCTGTAACTCGAGAAGCGCCATGCGTTGTTCCCACCATGGAATACACTATTTCGGGCAAACCGACTGTGTGTCCATGAGACACAATCATGTGAATGGCTTCAAAAACATCTCCAGTCCCCTGTGAAGCTAGGGTTCAGCCTCCAGACCAGCTTGAGACAGATGCAGTTACTATCAAGTGGGACACGTGCGCCACCGTGTGGCAGCAGACTGCCACTGCGGAGGCAGGCAGCTTCCAGGGAGTTGCCTTCATGGTTGCCCTCTGAACCCTTCTGCCCCAGCCATGAGCAGTAACTGCTCATGGCTGGGGCAGAAGGGTTCAGAGAATTCATTCAAGGACCCTTCTGGACACGTGGTGAGCCTCTTCTCGCCGCCATGAGAACCTCCCTTCTTCTGACTATGCTCAGGCGCACCCTCACCCGTGCGTCCTGATCCTCCTGCTGAGCCCCAGGGTCCTCTCTCTAAAATTCCAGGAACCCCTTCCGGTTCCTTTCCCTGGTTCTTTCTGCTTACAAGATCTTGTGGCTGACTCTACTCTTTGCATTTTTCCACGGGGCAAGATCAAGGAGCCCTCCACCATTACGGGTCAATGTCAGCTTTTTAACTTACAGGAGCTGGTCTCTGCAGGGGTCACCAATGTGGATGTTGGAACTTCTGCAAAGGTAGCCACATAGAGCGGCTACCATCTAGATGCTGAGGACTGAATCCAGGCCCCTGCGAGGTCACTCAGACATCATAAACGCTTGCAGGTTTTCTTGGAGAAAAAAAATTCTCATATATGATGCCTGCACATCTCCACCTTCTGATCCCATCATTGTTTGGAAGAAGGTCTGCAATGCTTGGGGACACAGCCTGTCACCGAAACACAAGGGACTGACTGAGTCGGAAGGATGGAATGTATGAGCAGAGAACCAGGAACGATCCTGACTCGGAAATTTAGAAACGAAACAATAGAAAAGAAAGAAGGAAAAGAAATGAAAAGGAAAAAAGGAAGAAAAGGTTCGGGTCGTACCTCTCAAGTATTCACAAAGTCCTGGGTTTGATTCTGAACACTCAACCACTTAAAGGAAACCAAAGGTTATAAAAGGGCCTGTGCATATAGGCCAGCAATTCTCATGCTGAGGGGCTCAAGCCAGTTGGGGCTTGAGGGACTGTGTCCCAGGTTTCGATTAAGAACTGCTGCATGTCAGACATTTGCAATACGTTTGATAGAAGTAGCTTTGCAAAACAACACTTACAAGTTAGCAACAGAATAATTTCATTGTTGGGGTTCTCACAACACGAGGAATTGTCTTCAAGTGTGGCAGTCGCAGGAAGTTTGACAACCACTGTGTAGAAACAAGTCACAGCTGACTGAATCATGCTCGACAGCAGATCGTGATCAGACCGTAGTGATTGTGGAGAGTCGGTATTTTGTGGGTCCTGAATCAAATATTGTAGGGTCACTTCGGACTTGTAAACAGCCGCTTTGGCCATTTTATTTTATGACCCCTTTTGCCAAGAACAGATGTCAATGATCTTTCCAAGCCCACGACGATCCCCTCAGGATGTGGTGTTCATTTCTGACTTTGTCCTGTAAATCGAGAAACGCCATGCACTGTTCCAATCACGGAATCCACTATTTCGGGCAAACCGACCGTGTTTCCCTGAGACACAGGCATGCAAATGCCTTCCAAAACATCTCCAGTCCCCTGTGACGCGAGGGTTAAGCTTCCAGACCGGCTTGAGACCAAGGCAGTAACTTTCAACTGGGGCTCAAGTGCCAACATTTGGCTCCTGGCTAACTCTGCGGAGGCAGGCAACTTCCACGGAGGCTCCTTCACGCCTGGACTCTGAACCCTTCTGCCCCAGCAATGAGCAAACAAGCTCATTGCTGGGGCAGAAGGGTTCAGAGAATCCATTCAGGGACCCTTCGGGACACATGGATAGCCTCTTCTCGCTGCCCTGAAAACCTCCCTTCTTCAGACCCTGCTCATTTGCACTCCCACCCGTGACTCCTGATCCTTCTGCTGAGCCACTGGGTCCCTGTTCTTAAATTCCACGAACCCCTTCCTGTTTTGTCCCGGGTTCTTTCTGCTCACAGGAACTTGTGGCTGATGCTCCCCTTTGCATCTTTGCAGTAGGCAAGATCAAGGAGCCCTCCTCCATTATGGGTCAATGTCAGCTTTTTCACTTACACCAGCTGCTTCTTTCAAGGGTCAGCAGACTGGATGTTCGAACCACTGGAACGGTAGCCACATGTAGGAGCTAGCATGTAGACACTGAGTACTGAATCCAGGCCCCTGCTAGGGCAAGCAGGCATCATAAATGCTCTGGAGGTGATTTTGTAGAAAACAACTCTCCCTTTGGATGCCAGCACATCTCCATCATCTGATTTCTTCATTGCTGGTAGAAACGTTCTGCCACGCTTGTGGACATGGGCCTGTCACCGAGCTGCAACAGTGCTTGAAGCAGAAGCATGGGTTGTCTGTGAGGGGAGCTCAGATAGATCCTATCTCAAAAAACTGAAAGGGAATGAATAGAAAAGACAAGGAAAGGAAACGAAAGGAAAGCAAAGGAAATGTTTGGATCGTACCTCTCCAGGATTCACAAAGTCCTGGGTTTGATCCTGAGCACCCAAACACTTAAGAGAAACAGAAGGTTCTAACAGGGCCTGTGCATATGAGGCAGCAATTCTCATGCAGCGGGCACAACCAATGTGGAGCGTGAAGAACATTGTCCCAGGATTCGATTAAGAACTGCTGCGTGTCAGACATTTGCATTAAGATTCATACAAGTTGCTTCGCAAAACAAAAGTTGCTAATTAGCAACAGAAGAACTTCATTATCGGGGTCCCCACAACACGAGAAAGTGTATTCAAGTGTGGCGGTCTTAGGAAGGTTGAGAACCACTGTGTAGAAATAAGTCACACCTGAGTGAATCATGCTCCATAGCAGATCATGATCAGCCCTTAGTGATTGTGGAGACTTGCTATACTGGGGGTCCTGAATCAAATATTGTAGGGGCATTTCGGACATGTAAACAGCCACTTTGGTCATTTCTCTTTATGACCCCTTTTGCCATGAACAGGTGTCAATGTTCTTTCGAACCCAACGCTGATCCCCTCAGGATGTGGTGTTCATTTCTGAACTTTGTCCTGTAACTCGAGAAGCGCCATGCGTTGTTCCCACCATGGAATACACTATTTCGGGCAAACCGACTGTGTGTCCATGAGACACAATCATGTGAATGGCTTCAAAAACATCTCCAGTCCCCTGTGAAGCTAGGGTTCAGCCTCCAGACCAGCTTGAGACAGATGCAGTTACTATCAAGTGGGACACGTGCGCCACCGTGTGGCAGCAGACTGCCACTGCGGAGGCAGGCAGCTTCCAGGGAGTTGCCTTCATGGTTGCCCTCTGAACCCTTCTGCCCCAGCCATGAGCAGTAACTGCTCATGGCTGGGGCAGAAGGGTTCAGAGAATTCATTCAAGGACCCTTCCGGACACGTGGTGAGCCTCTTCTCGCCGCCATGAGAACCTCCCTTCTTCTGACTATGCTCAGGCGCACCCTCACCCGTGCGTCCTGATCCTCCTGCTGAGCCCCAGGGTCCTCTCTCTAAAATTCCAGGAACCCCTTCCGGTCCTTTCCCTGGTTCTTTCTGCTTACAAGATCTTGTGGCTGACTCTACTCTTTGCTTTTTTCCCCGGGGCAAGATCAAGGAGCCCTCCACCATTACGGGTCAATGTCAGCTTTTTAACTTACAGGAGCTGGTCTCTGCAGGGGTCACCAATGTGGATGTTGGAACTTCTGCAAAGGTAGCCACATAGAGCGGCTACCATCTAGATGCTGAGGACTGAATCCAGGCCCCTGCGAGGTCACTCAGACATCATAAACGCTTGCAGGTTTTCTTGGAGAAAAAAATTCTCATATATGATGCCTGCACATCTCCACCTTCTGATCCCATCATTGTTTGGAAGAAGGTCTGCAATGCTTGGGGACACAGCCTGTACCGAAACACAAGGGTGACTGAGTCGGAAGGATGGAATGTATGAGCAGAGAACCAGGAACGATCCTGACTCGGAAATTTAGAAACGAAACAATAGAAAAGAAAGAAGGAAAAGAAATGAAAAGGAAAAAAGGAAGAAAAGGTTCGGGTCGTACCTCTCAAGTATTCACAAAGTCCTGGGTTTGATTCTGAACACTCAACCACTTAAAGGAAACCAAAGGTTATAAAAGGGCCTGTGCATATAGGCCAGCAATTCTCATGCTGAGGGGCTCAAGCCAGTTGGGGCTTGAGCGACTGTGTCCCAGGTTTCGATTAAGAACTGCTGCATGTCAGACATTTGCAATACGTTTGATAGAAGTAGCTTTGCAAAACAACACTTACAAGTTAGCAACAGAATAATTTCATTGTTGGGGTTCTCACAACACGAGGAATTGTCTTCAAGTGTGGCAGTCGCAGGAAGTTTGACAACCACTGTGTAGAAACAAGTCACAGCTGACTGAATCATGCTCGACAGCAGATCGTGATCAGACCGTAGTGATTGTGGAGAGTCGGTATTTTGTGGGTCCTGAATCAAATATTGTAGGGTCACTTCGGACTTGTAAACAGCCGCTTTGGCCATTTTATTTTATGACCCCTTTTGCCAAGAACAGATGTCAATGATCTTTCCAAGCCCACGACGATCCCCTCAGGATGTGGTGTTCATTTCTGACTTTGTCCTGTAAATCGAGAAACGCCATGCACTGTTCCAATCACGGAATCCACTATTTCGGGCAAACCGACCGTGTTTCCCTGAGACACAGGCATGCAAATGCCTTCCAAAACATCTCCAGTCCCCTGTGACGCGAGGGTTAAGCTTCCAGACCGGCTTGAGACCAAGGCAGTAACTTTCAACTGGGGCTCAAGTGCCAACATTTGGCTCCTGGCTAACTCTGCGGAGGCAGGCAACTTCCACGGAGGCTCCTTCACGCCTGGACTCTGAACCCTTCTGCCCCAGCAATGAGCAAACAAGCTCATTGCTGGGGCAGAAGGGTTCAGAGAATCCATTCAGGGACCCTTCGGGACACATGGATAGCCTCTTCTCGCTGCCCTGAAAACCTCCCTTCTTCAGACCCTGCTCATTTGCACTCCCACCCGTGACTCCTGATCCTTCTGCTGAGCCACTGGGTCCCTGTTCTTAAATTCCACGAACCCCTTCCTGTTTTGTCCCGGGTTCTTTCTGCTCACAGGAACTTGTGGCTGATGCTCCCCTTTGCATCTTTGCAGTAGGCAAGATCAAGGAGCCCTCCTCCATTATGGGTCAATGTCAGCTTTTTCACTTACACCAGCTGCTTCTTTCAAGGGTCAGCAGACTGGATGTTCGAACCACTGGAACGGTAGCCACATGTAGGAGCTAGCATGTAGACACTGAGTACTGAATCCAGGCCCCTGCTAGGGCAAGCAGGCATCATAAATGCTCTGGAGGTGATTTTGTAGAAAACAACTCTCCCTTTGGATGCCAGCACATCTCCATCATCTGATTTCTTCATTGCTGGTAGAAACGTTCTGCCACGCTTGTGGACATGGGCCTGTCACCGAGCTGCAACAGTGCTTGAAGCAGAAGCATGGGTTGTCTGTGAGGGGAGCTCAGATAGATCCTATCTCAAAAAACTGAAAGGGAATGAATAGAAAAGACAAGGAAAGGAAACGAAAGGAAAGCAAAGGAAATGTTTGGATCGTACCTCTCCAGGATTCACAAAGTCCTGGGTTTGATCCTGAGCACCCAAACACTTAAGAGAAACAGAAGGTTCTAACAGGGCCTGTGCATATGAGGCAGCAATTCTCATGCAGCGGGCACAACCAATGTGGAGCGTGAAGAACATTGTCCCAGGATTCGATTAAGAACTGCTGCGTGTCAGACATTTGCATTAAGATTCATACAAGTTGCTTCGCAAAACAAAAGTTGCTAATTAGCAACAGAAGAACTTCATTATCGGGGTCCCCACAACACGAGAAAGTGTATTCAAGTGTGGCGGTCTTAGGAAGGTTGAGAACCACTGTGTAGAAATAAGTCACACCTGAGTGAATCATGCTCCATAGCAGATCATGATCAGCCCTTAGTGATTGTGGAGACTTGCTATACTGGGGGTCCTGAATCAAATATTGTAGGGGCATTTCGGACATGTAAACAGCCACTTTGGTCATTTCTCTTTATGACCCCTTTTGCCATGAACAGGTGTCAATGTTCTTTCGAACCCAACGCTGATCCCCTCAGGATGTGGTGTTCATTTCTGAACTTTGTCCTGTAACTCGAGAAGCGCCATGCGTTGTTCCCACCATGGAATACACTATTTCGGGCAAACCGACTGTGTGTCCATGAGACACAATCATGTGAATGGCTTCAAAAACATCTCCAGTCCCCTGTGAAGCTAGGGTTCAGCCTCCAGACCAGCTTGAGACAGATGCAGTTACTATCAAGTGGGACACGTGCGCCACCGTGTGGCAGCAGACTGCCACTGCGGAGGCAGGCAGCTTCCAGGGAGTTGCCTTCATGGTTGCCCTCTGAACCCTTCTGCCCCAGCCATGAGCAGTAACTGCTCATGGCTGGGGCAGAAGGGTTCAGAGAATTCATTCAAGGACCCTTCCGGACACGTGGTGAGCCTCTTCTCGCCGCCATGAGAACCTCCCTTCTTCTGACTATGCTCAGGCGCACCCTCACCCGTGCGTCCTGATCCTCCTGCTGAGCCCCAGGGTCCTCTCTCTAAAATTCCAGGAACCCCTTCCGGTCCTTTCCCTGGTTCTTTCTGCTTACAAGATCTTGTGGCTGACTCTACTCTTTGCTTTTTTCCCCGGGGCAAGATCAAGGAGCCCTCCACCATTACGGGTCAATGTCAGCTTTTTAACTTACAGGAGCTGGTCTCTGCAGGGGTCACCAATGTGGATGTTGGAACTTCTGCAAAGGTAGCCACATAGAGCGGCTACCATCTAGATGCTGAGGACTGAATCCAGGCCCCTGCGAGGTCACTCAGACATCATAAACGCTTGCAGGTTTTCTTGGAGAAAAAAATTCTCATATATGATGCCTGCACATCTCCACCTTCTGATCCCATCATTGTTTGGAAGAAGGTCTGCAATGCTTGGGGACACAGCCTGTACCGAAACACAAGGGTGACTGAGTCGGAAGGATGGAATGTATGAGCAGAGAACCAGGAACGATCCTGACTCGGAAATTTAGAAACGAAACAATAGAAAAGAAAGAAGGAAAAGAAATGAAAAGGAAAAAAGGAAGAAAAGGTTCGGGTCGTACCTCTCAAGTATTCACAAAGTCCTGGGTTTGATTCTGAACACTCAACCACTTAAAGGAAACCAAAGGTTATAAAAGGGCCTGTGCATATAGGCCAGCAATTCTCATGCTGAGGGGCTCAAGCCAGTTGGGGCTTGAGCGACTGTGTCCCAGGTTTCGATTAAGAACTGCTGCATGTCAGACATTTGCAATACGTTTGATAGAAGTAGCTTTGCAAAACAACACTTACAAGTTAGCAACAGAATAATTTCATTGTTGGGGTTCTCACAACACGAGGAATTGTCTTCAAGTGTGGCAGTCGCAGGAAGTTTGACAACCACTGTGTAGAAACAAGTCACAGCTGACTGAATCATGCTCGACAGCAGATCGTGATCAGACCGTAGTGATTGTGGAGAGTCGGTATTTTGTGGGTCCTGAATCAAATATTGTAGGGTCACTTCGGACTTGTAAACAGCCGCTTTGGCCATTTTATTTTATGACCCCTTTTGCCAAGAACAGATGTCAATGATCTTTCCAAGCCCACGACGATCCCCTCAGGATGTGGTGTTCATTTCTGACTTTGTCCTGTAAATCGAGAAACGCCATGCACTGTTCCAATCACGGAATCCACTATTTCGGGCAAACCGACCGTGTTTCCCTGAGACACAGGCATGCAAATGCCTTCCAAAACATCTCCAGTCCCCTGTGACGCGAGGGTTAAGCTTCCAGACCGGCTTGAGACCAAGGCAGTAACTTTCAACTGGGGCTCAAGTGCCAACATTTGGCTCCTGGCTAACTCTGCGGAGGCAGGCAACTTCCACGGAGGCTCCTTCACGCCTGGACTCTGAACCCTTCTGCCCCAGCAATGAGCAAACAAGCTCATTGCTGGGGCAGAAGGGTTCAGAGAATCCATTCAGGGACCCTTCGGGACACATGGATAGCCTCTTCTCGCTGCCCTGAAAACCTCCCTTCTTCAGACCCTGCTCATTTGCACTCCCACCCGTGACTCCTGATCCTTCTGCTGAGCCACTGGGTCCCTGTTCTTAAATTCCACGAACCCCTTCCTGTTTTGTCCCGGGTTCTTTCTGCTCACAGGAACTTGTGGCTGATGCTCCCCTTTGCATCTTTGCAGTAGGCAAGATCAAGGAGCCCTCCTCCATTATGGGTCAATGTCAGCTTTTTCACTTACACCAGCTGCTTCTTTCAAGGGTCAGCAGACTGGATGTTCGAACCACTGGAACGGTAGCCACATGTAGGAGCTAGCATGTAGACACTGAGTACTGAATCCAGGCCCCTGCTAGGGCAAGCAGGCATCATAAATGCTCTGGAGGTGATTTTGTAGAAAACAACTCTCCCTTTGGATGCCAGCACATCTCCATCATCTGATTTCTTCATTGCTGGTAGAAACGTTCTGCCACGCTTGTGGACATGGGCCTGTCACCGAGCTGCAACAGTGCTTGAAGCAGAAGCATGGGTTGTCTGTGAGGGGAGCTCAGATAGATCCTATCTCAAAAAACTGAAAGGGAATGAATAGAAAAGACAAGGAAAGGAAACGAAAGGAAAGCAAAGGAAATGTTTGGATCGTACCTCTCCAGGATTCACAAAGTCCTGGGTTTGATCCTGAGCACCCAAACACTTAAGAGAAACAGAAGGTTCTAACAGGGCCTGTGCATATGAGGCAGCAATTCTCATGCAGCGGGCACAACCAATGTGGAGCGTGAAGAACATTGTCCCAGGATTCGATTAAGAACTGCTGCGTGTCAGACATTTGCATTAAGATTCATACAAGTTGCTTCGCAAAACAAAAGTTGCTAATTAGCAACAGAAGAACTTCATTATCGGGGTCCCCACAACACGAGAAAGTGTATTCAAGTGTGGCGGTCTTAGGAAGGTTGAGAACCACTGTGTAGAAATAAGTCACACCTGAGTGAATCATGCTCCATAGCAGATCATGATCAGCCCTTAGTGATTGTGGAGACTTGCTATACTGGGGGTCCTGAATCAAATATTGTAGGGGCATTTCGGACATGTAAACAGCCACTTTGGTCATTTCTCTTTATGACCCCTTTTGCCATGAACAGGTGTCAATGTTCTTTCGAACCCAACGCTGATCCCCTCAGGATGTGGTGTTCATTTCTGAACTTTGTCCTGTAACTCGAGAAGCGCCATGCGTTGTTCCCACCATGGAATACACTATTTCGGGCAAACCGACTGTGTGTCCATGAGACACAATCATGTGAATGGCTTCAAAAACATCTCCAGTCCCCTGTGAAGCTAGGGTTCAGCCTCCAGACCAGCTTGAGACAGATGCAGTTACTATCAAGTGGGACACGTGCGCCACCGTGTGGCAGCAGACTGCCACTGCGGAGGCAGGCAGCTTCCAGGGAGTTGCCTTCATGGTTGCCCTCTGAACCCTTCTGCCCCAGCCATGAGCAGTAACTGCTCATGGCTGGGGCAGAAGGGTTCAGAGAATTCATTCAAGGACCCTTCCGGACACGTGGTGAGCCTCTTCTCGCCGCCATGAGAACCTCCCTTCTTCTGACTATGCTCAGGCGCACCCTCACCCGTGCGTCCTGATCCTCCTGCTGAGCCCCAGGGTCCTCTCTCTAAAATTCCAGGAACCCCTTCCGGTCCTTTCCCTGGTTCTTTCTGCTTACAAGATCTTGTGGCTGACTCTACTCTTTGCTTTTTTCCCCGGGGCAAGATCAAGGAGCCCTCCACCATTACGGGTCAATGTCAGCTTTTTAACTTACAGGAGCTGGTCTCTGCAGGGGTCACCAATGTGGATGTTGGAACTTCTGCAAAGGTAGCCACATAGAGCGGCTACCATCTAGATGCTGAGGACTGAATCCAGGCCCCTGCGAGGTCACTCAGACATCATAAACGCTTGCAGGTTTTCTTGGAGAAAAAAATTCTCATATATGATGCCTGCACATCTCCACCTTCTGATCCCATCATTGTTTGGAAGAAGGTCTGCAATGCTTGGGGACACAGCCTGTACCGAAACACAAGGGTGACTGAGTCGGAAGGATGGAATGTATGAGCAGAGAACCAGGAACGATCCTGACTCGGAAATTTAGAAACGAAACAATAGAAAAGAAAGAAGGAAAAGAAATGAAAAGGAAAAAAGGAAGAAAAGGTTCGGGTCGTACCTCTCAAGTATTCACAAAGTCCTGGGTTTGATTCTGAACACTCAACCACTTAAAGGAAACCAAAGGTTATAAAAGGGCCTGTGCATATAGGCCAGCAATTCTCATGCTGAGGGGCTCAAGCCAGTTGGGGCTTGAGCGACTGTGTCCCAGGTTTCGATTAAGAACTGCTGCATGTCAGACATTTGCAATACGTTTGATAGAAGTAGCTTTGCAAAACAACACTTACAAGTTAGCAACAGAATAATTTCATTGTTGGGGTTCTCACAACACGAGGAATTGTCTTCAAGTGTGGCAGTCGCAGGAAGTTTGACAACCACTGTGTAGAAACAAGTCACAGCTGACTGAATCATGCTCGACAGCAGATCGTGATCAGACCGTAGTGATTGTGGAGAGTCGGTATTTTGTGGGTCCTGAATCAAATATTGTAGGGTCACTTCGGACTTGTAAACAGCCGCTTTGGCCATTTTATTTTATGACCCCTTTTGCCAAGAACAGATGTCAATGATCTTTCCAAGCCCACGACGATCCCCTCAGGATGTGGTGTTCATTTCTGACTTTGTCCTGTAAATCGAGAAACGCCATGCACTGTTCCAATCACGGAATCCACTATTTCGGGCAAACCGACCGTGTTTCCCTGAGACACAGGCATGCAAATGCCTTCCAAAACATCTCCAGTCCCCTGTGACGCGAGGGTTAAGCTTCCAGACCGGCTTGAGACCAAGGCAGTAACTTTCAACTGGGGCTCAAGTGCCAACATTTGGCTCCTGGCTAACTCTGCGGAGGCAGGCAACTTCCACGGAGGCTCCTTCACGCCTGGACTCTGAACCCTTCTGCCCCAGCAATGAGCAAACAAGCTCATTGCTGGGGCAGAAGGGTTCAGAGAATCCATTCAGGGACCCTTCGGGACACATGGATAGCCTCTTCTCGCTGCCCTGAAAACCTCCCTTCTTCAGACCCTGCTCATTTGCACTCCCACCCGTGACTCCTGATCCTTCTGCTGAGCCACTGGGTCCCTGTTCTTAAATTCCACGAACCCCTTCCTGTTTTGTCCCGGGTTCTTTCTGCTCACAGGAACTTGTGGCTGATGCTCCCCTTTGCATCTTTGCAGTAGGCAAGATCAAGGAGCCCTCCTCCATTATGGGTCAATGTCAGCTTTTTCACTTACACCAGCTGCTTCTTTCAAGGGTCAGCAGACTGGATGTTCGAACCACTGGAACGGTAGCCACATGTAGGAGCTAGCATGTAGACACTGAGTACTGAATCCAGGCCCCTGCTAGGGCAAGCAGGCATCATAAATGCTCTGGAGGTGATTTTGTAGAAAACAACTCTCCCTTTGGATGCCAGCACATCTCCATCATCTGATTTCTTCATTGCTGGTAGAAACGTTCTGCCACGCTTGTGGACATGGGCCTGTCACCGAGCTGCAACAGTGCTTGAAGCAGAAGCATGGGTTGTCTGTGAGGGGAGCTCAGATAGATCCTATCTCAAAAAACTGAAAGGGAATGAATAGAAAAGACAAGGAAAGGAAACGAAAGGAAAGCAAAGGAAATGTTTGGATCGTACCTCTCCAGGATTCACAAAGTCCTGGGTTTGATCCTGAGCACCCAAACACTTAAGAGAAACAGAAGGTTCTAACAGGGCCTGTGCATATGAGGCAGCAATTCTCATGCAGCGGGCACAACCAATGTGGAGCGTGAAGAACATTGTCCCAGGATTCGATTAAGAACTGCTGCGTGTCAGACATTTGCATTAAGATTCATACAAGTTGCTTCGCAAAACAAAAGTTGCTAATTAGCAACAGAAGAACTTCATTATCGGGGTCCCCACAACACGAGAAAGTGTATTCAAGTGTGGCGGTCTTAGGAAGGTTGAGAACCACTGTGTAGAAATAAGTCACACCTGAGTGAATCATGCTCCATAGCAGATCATGATCAGCCCTTAGTGATTGTGGAGACTTGCTATACTGGGGGTGCTGAATCAAATATTGTAGGGGCATTTCGGACATGTAAACAGCCACTTTGGTCATTTCTCTTTATGACCCCTTTTGCCATGAACAGGTGTCAATGTTCTTTCGAACCCAACGCTGATCCCCTCAGGATGTGGTGTTCATTTCTGAACTTTGTCCTGTAACTCGAGAAGCGCCATGCGTTGTTCCCACCATGGAATACACTATTTCGGGCAAACCGACTGTGTGTCCATGAGACACAATCATGTGAATGGCTTCAAAAACATCTCCAGTCCCCTGTGAAGCTAGGGTTCAGCCTCCAGACCAGCTTGAGACAGATGCAGTTACTATCAAGTGGGACACGTGCGCCACCGTGTGGCAGCAGACTGCCACTGCGGAGGCAGGCAGCTTCCAGGGAGTTGCCTTCATGGTTGCCCTCTGAACCCTTCTGCCCCAGCCATGAGCAGTAACTGCTCATGGCTGGGGCAGAAGGGTTCAGAGAATTCATTCAAGGACCCTTCCGGACACGTGGTGAGCCTCTTCTCGCCGCCATGAGAACCTCCCTTCTTCTGACTATGCTCAGGCGCACCCTCACCCGTGCGTCCTGATCCTCCTGCTGAGCCCCAGGGTCCTCTCTCTAAAATTCCAGGAACCCCTTCCGGTCCTTTCCCTGGTTCTTTCTGCTTACAAGATCTTGTGGCTGACTCTACTCTTTGCTTTTTTCCCCGGGGCAAGATCAAGGAGCCCTCCACCATTACGGGTCAATGTCAGCTTTTTAACTTACAGGAGCTGGTCTCTGCAGGGGTCACCAATGTGGATGTTGGAACTTCTGCAAAGGTAGCCACATAGAGCGGCTACCATCTAGATGCTGAGGACTGAATCCAGGCCCCTGCGAGGTCACTCAGACATCATAAACGCTTGCAGGTTTTCTTGGAGAAAAAAATTCTCATATATGATGCCTGCACATCTCCACCTTCTGATCCCATCATTGTTTGGAAGAAGGTCTGCAATGCTTGGGGACACAGCCTGTACCGAAACACAAGGGTGACTGAGTCGGAAGGATGGAATGTATGAGCAGAGAACCAGGAACGATCCTGACTCGGAAATTTAGAAACGAAACAATAGAAAAGAAAGAAGGAAAAGAAATGAAAAGGAAAAAAGGAAGAAAAGGTTCGGGTCGTACCTCTCAAGTATTCACAAAGTCCTGGGTTTGATTCTGAACACTCAACCACTTAAAGGAAACCAAAGGTTATAAAAGGGCCTGTGCATATAGGCCAGCAATTCTCATGCTGAGGGGCTCAAGCCAGTTGGGGCTTGAGCGACTGTGTCCCAGGTTTCGATTAAGAACTGCTGCATGTCAGACATTTGCAATACGTTTGATAGAAGTAGCTTTGCAAAACAACACTTACAAGTTAGCAACAGAATAATTTCATTGTTGGGGTTCTCACAACACGAGGAATTGTCTTCAAGTGTGGCAGTCGCAGGAAGTTTGACAACCACTGTGTAGAAACAAGTCACAGCTGACTGAATCATGCTCGACAGCAGATCGTGATCAGACCGTAGTGATTGTGGAGAGTCGGTATTTTGTGGGTCCTGAATCAAATATTGTAGGGTCACTTCGGACTTGTAAACAGCCGCTTTGGCCATTTTATTTTATGACCCCTTTTGCCAAGAACAGATGTCAATGATCTTTCCAAGCCCACGACGATCCCCTCAGGATGTGGTGTTCATTTCTGACTTTGTCCTGTAAATCGAGAAACGCCATGCACTGTTCCAATCACGGAATCCACTATTTCGGGCAAACCGACCGTGTTTCCCTGAGACACAGGCATGCAAATGCCTTCCAAAACATCTCCAGTCCCCTGTGACGCGAGGGTTAAGCTTCCAGACCGGCTTGAGACCAAGGCAGTAACTTTCAACTGGGGCTCAAGTGCCAACATTTGGCTCCTGGCTAACTCTGCGGAGGCAGGCAACTTCCACGGAGGCTCCTTCACGCCTGGACTCTGAACCCTTCTGCCCCAGCAATGAGCAAACAAGCTCATTGCTGGGGCAGAAGGGTTCAGAGAATCCATTCAGGGACCCTTCGGGACACATGGATAGCCTCTTCTCGCTGCCCTGAAAACCTCCCTTCTTCAGACCCTGCTCATTTGCACTCCCACCCGTGACTCCTGATCCTTCTGCTGAGCCACTGGGTCCCTGTTCTTAAATTCCACGAACCCCTTCCTGTTTTGTCCCGGGTTCTTTCTGCTCACAGGAACTTGTGGCTGATGCTCCCCTTTGCATCTTTGCAGTAGGCAAGATCAAGGAGCCCTCCTCCATTATGGGTCAATGTCAGCTTTTTCACTTACACCAGCTGCTTCTTTCAAGGGTCAGCAGACTGGATGTTCGAACCACTGGAACGGTAGCCACATGTAGGAGCTAGCATGTAGACACTGAGTACTGAATCCAGGCCCCTGCTAGGGCAAGCAGGCATCATAAATGCTCTGGAGGTGATTTTGTAGAAAACAACTCTCCCTTTGGATGCCAGCACATCTCCATCATCTGATTTCTTCATTGCTGGTAGAAACGTTCTGCCACGCTTGTGGACATGGGCCTGTCACCGAGCTGCAACAGTGCTTGAAGCAGAAGCATGGGTTGTCTGTGAGGGGAGCTCAGATAGATCCTATCTCAAAAAACTGAAAGGGAATGAATAGAAAAGACAAGGAAAGGAAACGAAAGGAAAGCAAAGGAAATGTTTGGATCGTACCTCTCCAGGATTCACAAAGTCCTGGGTTTGATCCTGAGCACCCAAACACTTAAGAGAAACAGAAGGTTCTAACAGGGCCTGTGCATATGAGGCAGCAATTCTCATGCAGCGGGCACAACCAATGTGGAGCGTGAAGAACATTGTCCCAGGATTCGATTAAGAACTGCTGCGTGTCAGACATTTGCATTAAGATTCATACAAGTTGCTTCGCAAAACAAAAGTTGCTAATTAGCAACAGAAGAACTTCATTATCGGGGTCCCCACAACACGAGAAAGTGTATTCAAGTGTGGCGGTCTTAGGAAGGTTGAGAACCACTGTGTAGAAATAAGTCACACCTGAGTGAATCATGCTCCATAGCAGATCATGATCAGCCCTTAGTGATTGTGGAGACTTGCTATACTGGGGGTGCTGAATCAAATATTGTAGGGGCATTTCGGACATGTAAACAGCCACTTTGGTCATTTCTCTTTATGACCCCTTTTGCCATGAACAGGTGTCAATGTTCTTTCGAACCCAACGCTGATCCCCTCAGGATGTGGTGTTCATTTCTGAACTTTGTCCTGTAACTCGAGAAGCGCCATGCGTTGTTCCCACCATGGAATACACTATTTCGGGCAAACCGACTGTGTGTCCATGAGACACAATCATGTGAATGGCTTCAAAAACATCTCCAGTCCCCTGTGAAGCTAGGGTTCAGCCTCCAGACCAGCTTGAGACAGATGCAGTTACTATCAAGTGGGACACGTGCGCCACCGTGTGGCAGCAGACTGCCACTGCGGAGGCAGGCAGCTTCCAGGGAGTTGCCTTCATGGTTGCCCTCTGAACCCTTCTGCCCCAGCCATGAGCAGTAACTGCTCATGGCTGGGGCAGAAGGGTTCAGAGAATTCATTCAAGGACCCTTCCGGACACGTGGTGAGCCTCTTCTCGCCGCCATGAGAACCTCCCTTCTTCTGACTATGCTCAGGCGCACCCTCACCCGTGCGTCCTGATCCTCCTGCTGAGCCCCAGGGTCCTCTCTCTAAAATTCCAGGAACCCCTTCCGGTCCTTTCCCTGGTTCTTTCTGCTTACAAGATCTTGTGGCTGACTCTACTCTTTGCTTTTTTCCCCGGGGCAAGATCAAGGAGCCCTCCACCATTACGGGTCAATGTCAGCTTTTTAACTTACAGGAGCTGGTCTCTGCAGGGGTCACCAATGTGGATGTTGGAACTTCTGCAAAGGTAGCCACATAGAGCGGCTACCATCTAGATGCTGAGGACTGAATCCAGGCCCCTGCGAGGTCACTCAGACATCATAAACGCTTGCAGGTTTTCTTGGAGAAAAAAATTCTCATATATGATGCCTGCACATCTCCACCTTCTGATCCCATCATTGTTTGGAAGAAGGTCTGCAATGCTTGGGGACACAGCCTGTACCGAAACACAAGGGTGACTGAGTCGGAAGGATGGAATGTATGAGCAGAGAACCAGGAACGATCCTGACTCGGAAATTTAGAAACGAAACAATAGAAAAGAAAGAAGGAAAAGAAATGAAAAGGAAAAAAGGAAGAAAAGGTTCGGGTCGTACCTCTCAAGTATTCACAAAGTCCTGGGTTTGATTCTGAACACTCAACCACTTAAAGGAAACCAAAGGTTATAAAAGGGCCTGTGCATATAGGCCAGCAATTCTCATGCTGAGGGGCTCAAGCCAGTTGGGGCTTGAGCGACTGTGTCCCAGGTTTCGATTAAGAACTGCTGCATGTCAGACATTTGCAATACGTTTGATAGAAGTAGCTTTGCAAAACAACACTTACAAGTTAGCAACAGAATAATTTCATTGTTGGGGTTCTCACAACACGAGGAATTGTCTTCAAGTGTGGCAGTCGCAGGAAGTTTGACAACCACTGTGTAGAAACAAGTCACAGCTGACTGAATCATGCTCGACAGCAGATCGTGATCAGACCGTAGTGATTGTGGAGAGTCGGTATTTTGTGGGTCCTGAATCAAATATTGTAGGGTCACTTCGGACTTGTAAACAGCCGCTTTGGCCATTTTATTTTATGACCCCTTTTGCCAAGAACAGATGTCAATGATCTTTCCAAGCCCACGACGATCCCCTCAGGATGTGGTGTTCATTTCTGACTTTGTCCTGTAAATCGAGAAACGCCATGCACTGTTCCAATCACGGAATCCACTATTTCGGGCACACCGACCGTGTTTCCCTGAGACACAGGCATGCAAATGCCTTCCAAAACATCTCCAGTCCCCTGTGACGCGAGGGTTAAGCTTCCAGACCGGCTTGAGACCAAGGCAGTAACTTTCAACTGGGGCTCAAGTGCCAACATTTGGCTCCTGGCTAACTCTGCGGAGGCAGGCAACTTCCACGGAGGCTCCTTCACGCCTGGACTCTGAACCCTTCTGCCCCAGCAATGAGCAAACAAGCTCATTGCTGGGGCAGAAGGGTTCAGAGAATCCATTCAGGGACCCTTTCGGGACACATGGATAGCCTCTTCTCGCTGCCCTGAAAACCTCCCTTCTTCAGACCCTGCTCATTTGCACTCCCACCCGTGACTCCTGATCCTTCTGCTGAGCCACTGGGTCCCTGTTCTTAAATTCCACGAACCCCTTCCTGTTTTGTCCCGGGTTCTTTCTGCTCACAGGAACTTGTGGCTGATGCTCCCCTTTGCATCTTTGCAGTAGGCAAGATCAAGGAGCCCTCCTCCATTATGGGTCAATGTCAGCTTTTTCACTTACACCAGCTGCTTCTTTCAAGGGTCAGCAGACTGGATGTTCGAACCACTGGAACGGTAGCCACATGTAGGAGCTAGCATGTAGACACTGAGTACTGAATCCAGGCCCCTGCTAGGGCAAGCAGGCATCATAAATGCTCTGGAGGTGATTTGTAGAAAACAACTCTCCCTTTGGATGCCAGCACATCTCCATCATCTGATTTCTTCATTGCTGGTAGAAACGTTCTGCCACGCTTGTGGACATGGGCCTGTCACCGAGCTGCAACAGTGCTTGAAGCAGAAGCATGGGTTGTCTGTGAGGGGAGCTCAGATAGATCCTATCTCAAAAAACTGAAAGGGAATGAATAGAAAAGACAAGGAAAGGAAACGAAAGGAAAGCAAAGGAAATGTTTGGATCGTACCTCTCCAGGATTCACAAAGTCCTGGGTTTGATCCTGAGCACCCAAACACTTAAGAGAAACAGAAGGTTCTAACAGGGCCTGTGCATATGAGGCAGCAATTCTCATGCAGCGGGCACAACCAATGTGGAGCGTGAAGAACATTGTCCCAGGATTCGATTAAGAACTGCTGCGTGTCAGACATTTGCATTAAGATTCATACAAGTTGCTTCGCAAAACAAAAGTTGCTAATTAGCAACAGAAGAACTTCATTATCGGGGTCCCCACAACACGAGAAAGTGTATTCAAGTGTGGCGGTCTTAGGAAGGTTGAGAACCACTGTGTAGAAATAAGTCACACCTGAGTGAATCATGCTCCATAGCAGATCATGATCAGCCCTTAGTGATTGTGGAGACTTGCTATACTGGGGGTGCTGAATCAAATATTGTAGGGGCATTTCGGACATGTAAACAGCCACTTTGGTCATTTCTCTTTATGACCCCTTTTGCCATGAACAGGTGTCAATGTTCTTTCGAACCCAACGCTGATCCCCTCAGGATGTGGTGTTCATTTCTGAACTTTGTCCTGTAACTCGAGAAGCGCCATGCGTTGTTCCCACCATGGAATACACTATTTCGGGCAAACCGACTGTGTGTCCATGAGACACAATCATGTGAATGGCTTCAAAAACATCTCCAGTCCCCTGTGAAGCTAGGGTTCAGCCTCCAGACCAGCTTGAGACAGATGCAGTTACTATCAAGTGGGACACGTGCGCCACCGTGTGGCAGCAGACTGCCACTGCGGAGGCAGGCAGCTTCCAGGGAGTTGCCTTCATGGTTGCCCTCTGAACCCTTCTGCCCCAGCCATGAGCAGTAACTGCTCATGGCTGGGGCAGAAGGGTTCAGAGAATTCATTCAAGGACCCTTCCGGACACGTGGTGAGCCTCTTCTCGCCGCCATGAGAACCTCCCTTCTTCTGACTATGCTCAGGCGCACCCTCACCCGTGCGTCCTGATCCTCCTGCTGAGCCCCAGGGTCCTCTCTCTAAAATTCCAGGAACCCCTTCCGGTCCTTTCCCTGGTTCTTTCTGCTTACAAGATCTTGTGGCTGACTCTACTCTTTGCTTTTTTCCCGGGGCAAGATCAAGGAGCCCTCCACCATTACGGGTCAATGTCAGCTTTTTAACTTACAGGAGCTGGTCTCTGCAGGGGTCACCAATGTGGATGTTGGAACTTCTGCAAAGGTAGCCACATAGAGCGGCTACCATCTAGATGCTGAGGACTGAATCCAGGCCCCTGCGAGGTCACTCAGACATCATAAACGCTTGCAGGTTTTCTTGGAGAAAAAAATTCTCATATATGATGCCTGCACATCTCCACCTTCTGATCCCATCATTGTTTGGAAGAAGGTCTGCAATGCTTGGGGACACAGCCTGTACCGAAACACAAGGGTGACTGAGTCGGAAGGATGGAATGTATGAGCAGAGAACCAGGAACGATCCTGACTCGGAAATTTAGAAACGAAACAATAGAAAAGAAAGAAGGAAAAGAAATGAAAAGGAAAAAAGGAAGAAAAGGTTCGGGTCGTACCTCTCAAGTATTCACAAAGTCCTGGGTTTGATTCTGAACACTCAACCACTTAAAGGAAACCAAAGGTTATAAAAGGGCCTGTGCATATAGGCCAGCAATTCTCATGCTGAGGGGCTCAAGCCAGTTGGGGCTTGAGCGACTGTGTCCCAGGTTTCGATTAAGAACTGCTGCATGTCAGACATTTGCAATACGTTTGATAGAAGTAGCTTTGCAAAACAACACTTACAAGTTAGCAACAGAATAATTTCATTGTTGGGGTTCTCACAACACGAGGAATTGTCTTCAAGTGTGGCAGTCGCAGGAAGTTTGACAACCACTGTGTAGAAACAAGTCACAGCTGACTGAATCATGCTCGACAGCAGATCGTGATCAGACCGTAGTGATTGTGGAGAGTCGGTATTTTGTGGGTCCTGAATCAAATATTGTAGGGTCACTTCGGACTTGTAAACAGCCGCTTTGGCCATTTTATTTTATGACCCCTTTTGCCAAGAACAGATGTCAATGATCTTTCCAAGCCCACGACGATCCCCTCAGGATGTGGTGTTCATTTCTGACTTTGTCCTGTAAATCGAGAAACGCCATGCACTGTTCCAATCACGGAATCCACTATTTCGGGCACACCGACCGTGTTTCCCTGAGACACAGGCATGCAAATGCCTTCCAAAACATCTCCAGTCCCCTGTGACGCGAGGGTTAAGCTTCCAGACCGGCTTGAGACCAAGGCAGTAACTTTCAACTGGGGCTCAAGTGCCAACATTTGGCTCCTGGCTAACTCTGCGGAGGCAGGCAACTTCCACGGAGGCTCCTTCACGCCTGGACTCTGAACCCTTCTGCCCCAGCAATGAGCAAACAAGCTCATTGCTGGGGCAGAAGGGTTCAGAGAATCCATTCAGGGACCCTTCGGGACACATGGATAGCCTCTTCTCGCTGCCCTGAAAACCTCCCTTCTTCAGACCCTGCTCATTTGCACTCCCACCCGTGACTCCTGATCCTTCTGCTGAGCCACTGGGTCCCTGTTCTTAAATTCCACGAACCCCTTCCTGTTTTGTCCCGGGTTCTTTCTGCTCACAGGAACTTGTGGCTGATGCTCCCCTTTGCATCTTTGCAGTAGGCAAGATCAAGGAGCCCTCCTCCATTATGGGTCAATGTCAGCTTTTTCACTTACACCAGCTGCTTCTTTCAAGGGTCAGCAGACTGGATGTTCGAACCACTGGAACGGTAGCCACATGTAGGAGCTAGCATGTAGACACTGAGTACTGAATCCAGGCCCCTGCTAGGGCAAGCAGGCATCATAAATGCTCTGGAGGTGATTTGTAGAAAACAACTCTCCCTTTGGATGCCAGCACATCTCCATCATCTGATTTCTTCATTGCTGGTAGAAACGTTCTGCCACGCTTGTGGACATGGGCCTGTCACCGAGCTGCAACAGTGCTTGAAGCAGAAGCATGGGTTGTCTGTGAGGGGAGCTCAGATAGATCCTATCTCAAAAAACTGAAAGGGAATGAATAGAAAAGACAAGGAAAGGAAACGAAAGGAAAGCAAAGGAAATGTTTGGATCGTACCTCTCCAGGATTCACAAAGTCCTGGGTTTGATCCTGAGCACCCAAACACTTAAGAGAAACAGAAGGTTCTAACAGGGCCTGTGCATATGAGGCAGCAATTCTCATGCAGCGGGCACAACCAATGTGGAGCGTGAAGAACATTGTCCCAGGATTCGATTAAGAACTGCTGCGTGTCAGACATTTGCATTAAGATTCATACAAGTTGCTTCGCAAAACAAAAGTTGCTAATTAGCAACAGAAGAACTTCATTATCGGGGTCCCCACAACACGAGAAAGTGTATTCAAGTGTGGCGGTCTTAGGAAGGTTGAGAACCACTGTGTAGAAATAAGTCACACCTGAGTGAATCATGCTCCATAGCAGATCATGATCAGCCCTTAGTGATTGTGGAGACTTGCTATACTGGGGGTGCTGAATCAAATATTGTAGGGGCATTTCGGACATGTAAACAGCCACTTTGGTCATTTCTCTTTATGACCCCTTTTGCCATGAACAGGTGTCAATGTTCTTTCGAACCCAACGCTGATCCCCTCAGGATGTGGTGTTCATTTCTGAACTTTGTCCTGTAACTCGAGAAGCGCCATGCGTTGTTCCCACCATGGAATACACTATTTCGGGCAAACCGACTGTGTGTCCATGAGACACAATCATGTGAATGGCTTCAAAAACATCTCCAGTCCCCTGTGAAGCTAGGGTTCAGCCTCCAGACCAGCTTGAGACAGATGCAGTTACTATCAAGTGGGACACGTGCGCCACCGTGTGGCAGCAGACTGCCACTGCGGAGGCAGGCAGCTTCCAGGGAGTTGCCTTCATGGTTGCCCTCTGAACCCTTCTGCCCCAGCCATGAGCAGTAACTGCTCATGGCTGGGGCAGAAGGGTTCAGAGAATTCATTCAAGGACCCTTCCGGACACGTGGTGAGCCTCTTCTCGCCGCCATGAGAACCTCCCTTCTTCTGACTATGCTCAGGCGCACCCTCACCCGTGCGTCCTGATCCTCCTGCTGAGCCCCAGGGTCCTCTCTCTAAAATTCCAGGAACCCCTTCCGGTCCTTTCCCTGGTTCTTTCTGCTTACAAGATCTTGTGGCTGACTCTACTCTTTGCTTTTTTCCCCGGGGCAAGATCAAGGAGCCCTCCACCATTACGGGTCAATGTCAGCTTTTTAACTTACAGGAGCTGGTCTCTGCAGGGGTCACCAATGTGGATGTTGGAACTTCTGCAAAGGTAGCCACATAGAGCGGCTACCATCTAGATGCTGAGGACTGAATCCAGGCCCCTGCGAGGTCACTCAGACATCATAAACGCTTGCAGGTTTTCTTGGAGAAAAAAATTCTCATATATGATGCCTGCACATCTCCACCTTCTGATCCCATCATTGTTTGGAAGAAGGTCTGCAATGCTTGGGGACACAGCCTGTACCGAAACACAAGGGTGACTGAGTCGGAAGGATGGAATGTATGAGCAGAGAACCAGGAACGATCCTGACTCGGAAATTTAGAAACGAAACAATAGAAAAGAAAGAAGGAAAAGAAATGAAAAGGAAAAAAGGAAGAAAAGGTTCGGGTCGTACCTCTCAAGTATTCACAAAGTCCTGGGTTTGATTCTGAACACTCAACCACTTAAAGGAAACCAAAGGTTATAAAAGGGCCTGTGCATATAGGCCAGCAATTCTCATGCTGAGGGGCTCAAGCCAGTTGGGGCTTGAGCGACTGTGTCCCAGGTTTCGATTAAGAACTGCTGCATGTCAGACATTTGCAATACGTTTGATAGAA